>CM022299.1:646713101-648155601 GCA_011799875.1 Thinopyrum elongatum | reverse complement strand
GTGGGAAAAGAGTTTTTTCGTACCTTGATTGGACCCACCCAAAAGCAACAGGAATCCCTTTCTCCTCCTATAAGGAAATCTTGTCATTTCACTCTTCTTCAAGTACCATCGGATTAGTCAACTCAAACGCTGAGAGATTACTATGGAACCAAGGCGGCTTTGAGGCTGGCTCCACTCTCCAAATAGAGCAGTTACTTCGTTGACGACAAGAACCCCATTTCCACTAGCCAAAGAGCAATTCATTTCTTTGACTCGATGCCTCCTCATTTGCTCCCATTCCCATATTAATAAAAGAATTAGGGAGATGCGAGGGAAAAGAATGCCAAAAGCATTTAGAGATTTGACTGGGATTCGTTGTGGCTCAGATGGCGAGGGATTGCTATAACTATTTTTAGAAGCATTAATGAGATCTCTTTTTTTCTTCATAAGCTTGCATCATGAATCCCACTTCCCACTTTACCTGCCTCTTTAATAGTCTCACATCTCGGTTTAAGAAAGTGCTCGCTATATTCCCATACCTTCCTGTGCTTAATACCTAGCTTCAAAGAGCCCACTCTTTTATTTAATAGCCGAGAGGCATGAACGGTTGGGAAAAACCCTCTCCTGTGTGGGTCGTAAGAGTCGATTATCCAAGCGAGACCTTAGAGGGGAGGACACACCATAGCACCCATTGGTAGACTAGACTCCGGAGCTTCAAACAAACTTACAGTAAGCCTAATCAAAGCAGGAGCCCTCACCTCCTTCTTCACCGCCGGCGTCTACGGTTTGGGTGAAGGTATCAACTCTGATACCATGTGTGATAAATTCTTCCCATTTTCCTGTGATAGTCAATAAACACAACCCTTACGTATCCGTATTTTGTAATCACCTTTCCCTTCCCGTCGCTTCCTTATACTAGAATTCTGATGACGCGTGCAACCCCGGCTACTTCGCTACCCTACTATTAACAATTACGGAGTTTCGATTGTTTATCCAATGCAGCTTAATATGGTTATGCCAGCAAGGAGCATGAACTGAAGCTGGTTATTTACTTAGAAGAGGAAACGGCTAGTCAGCAGAGCAGCGCACCGGAGTCATCATATTATCATATTCTTGAGTCTCTCCCCACGGGATGACCGCTTCCACCAGACTCTATTTCTATTGGTTCACCTTAGATTTCTTGGTTGTCTACATCCGTATAATCCTTATCTATAAGAACATAATCGCTAAGCTATGGATGCTTCGGCCGCACTCTCTACTCAGCTATCTGTTTCTACTGCGTTGCGTTTTGAAGGCCCGATACAAAAGAAAGTGACCTTCCTTATTAGTAGTGATGGAGACGTCAGGTCCGAGAAGGAATAACCTAAAGCCAGTGATAGAATCTGTACAACCGGCAGGAGCGATTGATCAGATATCGCAGGAAGAGTGAACTAGTAGGCTTCTTGATCCTCCAATCAGTGGTAGTCACAAAGCCCGCACATTCCAATTCGATCATAACATGACTAGTTTCCTAAGGAATGACTTATCTTCCCAGAATAGCAAGCATATCGTAGCCATTTCACATAGTGTCCCGAGATATCAGTAGCTCTAGTCAATGCTGGCCTTACTCTTCCCTTTCCTTATGCTAAGTGGCAACCTCTTGTTTAAGAGTGCGGAATCCTATTTGTGTATCAGAAGACTATGGTGTCCCGTAGATCTTCTATTTCGCCGGAATTCGTTGATTGTCATTTACAATGTTCATTGTAAGATCACTGAAGGTCCTAAATTGGGAGAGTTTGCTTGCTATCAAACAAATAGTGGAATCTAAAAAAACAATGAAATCCATTCACACAAGCTGGACCATTGCCTTCGGCAACGCCCTAATTCCTTTCCTATCTTTCTTCTTTTTCTCAAGGACCTGTAAGAAGAAGCAAATCCCTTTCATGAATGGCCGAGGAAGAGGCGGCACTGAACAGAACAAGATCCCCCTCTACCTATCCTTGGGGCTGTGCGCATTCTTAAACTTGAGCTGGGTAGGACTCAGGAGAAGGGTGCCTCGGGAGATAAGTAGTTCCTCACCTAAAGCCCTCGTAGAGTCTAAGTAGTGGACCAGAAATATGACATCCTTCCCGCTGTACTAGATTTTATCTGGTTAAAGCCAGGTGTGCACATTATATTCATTATAGAAGATATAGAAGATACTGCCAGCTGTTTCTTATTGGTAAGCTTGCTTTTCGTCGAATGTCTCTAAAGAGTGATGGTGAGTCGAGTAGCATGAATTGTCTATCCAAGGGGTCGCTAATGCGTTATTTGTATAGGATCTCAGTTATTATTGTCAGCTAGATCTACATAATATGCTTCACGCGGAGCCCTTACTTGGTTCGATTGGCATTTTTCTTATCATCCATCCACATAGGGAGAAAGGCCAAGGGCCCAGTGGAGTGATAAAATGAACTATCCAAATTAAGCTAATCCCGTGTCCAAGTTCAAACCCCACATAGCCACTCTTCTTGATCCCCCACCGTCACTTGAACCGAAGAATCAACCCGTTTCTTTGACAATGGGTTTCTGACGCACAGAGAGCTAGATTAGGGATCGGATGGATGTGCACCTTTCACTAGATTAAGGTACAAAATCCCTTACTAGGTTTGCTAAGTATGTTATGAAGCCATCACAGTGAGAAGTCATCAAACTTATTGGTAGATAAATGTGATCCTCAAGGGAAATGGATTAAGGTAAATGTGCTAGCTTTCCTGCTGCTGGTTGATGAAAATAGATCCCATATCTAATATATGTACACTCCAATGGGAAGTAGAGAAAACTCGGGAAAAGGGCAAGTGCAGAAAAGATGGATACCCAAATCAGAGGGTATATAAACTTGGATTGAGGGAATTAGAGAATAGAGAGCAATGGGATAGGAAAAGCTCACGGGAATGCTGGTACCGTTTCCCTGGGAAAAGAAAAGGGAACTTCACCTCTTCCTATGGAGCAGGATCTTGCATAACTCTTTCAAATTCAAGGGTTCCGCTTTTTTTTATAAATTGATCCACTTATCTTACAAAAATCCAAGGACTATAGGGAATATAGATACCTATACTAGTGCTCTGTGAAGTAAAGAGAAGGAAGGGATTCCAAAACTTTCTGTTTATCAGTTCAGTCATAAACCTTTTTTCTCTTATTTCTTTCTTTGCTCCTCTTCCTTCTATTCAGTATCCATAGATCCAGTACTGGCATCCTACAAGCCGAAAGGGGATTCGGATTCTATAGTTAGCTTTGATGAAAGCATGGAGATATCATGAATCAATTATTACCTTTAAGCAAGAAAGGGAAATGAAAGGAACCATAAGCTAGAATACTGGTATACAGAGTGACTTGGTACCTTTTACAACAGAAAACTCTTGCCCCTTTTCTTTTCCTTTCTCAAAATGCTGATCCACATTACCAATTGTGAGAGTGGCAACCCGGATGGATGAAAGATTCTTATTATTGTTAGCACCTCTGCTCTACCTTTCACGCTAGCTTCCCTTCGCTTGAAGTACACTTCCGGTGCACTTCTCACTGCTCAACCACTATCGCTTGATTTCTCTCATAACTCTTCCACCTACTCCTTTGATGAAAGGAGAAGATTGATCCCTCGATTTGGACACTCTCTTGTTTACTAGCGAATCCGGTAAATACTTTCTAAAATACAGGAAAGGTATGTCATCACAAAACACAGGTTCAACTCGAAGACCCGTCCCGTAACCCTACTCCAGTCTCGCACATCCCATCCAGGCAAAGCAGTCTTCCCAAACTAACTAATTGTTGAATTAATACTTGCTATACTAATAGCTCTTCAATCTGTTTATTGCTGCTTCATTGTCCTTTCCCTTTGCTCTAGCGTTAGTCGCAGGAATCCCTCTTGCGTTAGTCGTAGTCATCTATTCGTAGAAATCGTAGGAAAGATCGTGGGAACCTACACCGTACCTTTCGTAGTCAATACGATGAAACCAAAGCCTTAGCAGAGGAAGGAACCGATCTGATTCCCGGAACTGAAACAGGTATTTCCACTACTGCCGTTACTGAACCGAGGACAAGGACAGCTGCCCCGCTGGGCGTAGATTTCATCCCGTTAGTGTGCATTGTTGAACCCAAAGACAAGTAGGGATTTTGATATTGATAGCTAAGGGGAGGTGGGGATACCTCTATTGAATCTATTGAATTTGTTTCATTCCGAGGTGCCGAAGCCGTTGATTCGAAACCTAGGATATTCCCTTTGATTTTGTTAGAGGAGCCTTTATCCGGATAGGAAGGTATGGTTGCTGGTATTAATCTAGCTAGTAGGAAGGAAGCCGTTAAATCCGAGACTACCATTGAATGTATATACGAATCCCTTTTCGTAGCAAGGAAAAAGCTGAAACCTCGGAGCCTAATCCTGTAGAGGAACTACTTGATATACTACATATCATGTGCTTTCCTAATGGTGGAATTGCCAAAGCTTTGGCCGGGTGGATCATTTCAGTACGAATACGGGGTATAAAAGATACCGGTTCTACTCCCTCCTAGCATAAGGGAAGCACTTCCGAGACAGCCTGTCCTTCTATTGAGCCTGATGTGGGTTCCGAGCGTCATGATATGATAGATTTCATTGCTTTATACGCCGTAAAGGAGCTCGTATTGGACCTAGGAAAAAGGGAGCTCTAGCGATGTTCTCTAGCGCTCGTTATCGTCATATCTCATATCAAAGCAATTGATTCGAACTGAATTGCACTTCTGCTCGCAACCACTATGAACCGAAAAGGAAGGAAGCTGCTTTAGAGGAGGCAAGCCATAGATTGCCGTACTGTATCTACAACTATAGAATGTGCTTTGCCTTTGCTGCTAAATCGTATTGTTCGTAGGTCGTATTTCTTACATGGCGTACCCCCGGAGGAAAAGTATTATCGTAGTTTTCGTGGTCATATAGATATCTCCATTTTCGTAACCAGCTTGCCTTCCATCTCCACCCACGAATCGAATTAACCCGATAATCCGTAGTTGGCAACCCAGATGGCTGGGCTATCCAAACCAGATCCGTATCCGCTCATGGTGATCAGCCGCATTCTCTTTCTCAAGTCAGTCAATCCAACCCTACAACCTTGTAAACAACTATACCTTGACTTGTTGACCCAGTGAGTAACTACTATCGTAGCAAACCTAAAGCATTCACGCTTACCTTTGTAAACTTTGACTTGACTCCTTACCAGGTCGCTAAAAACCATGCAATGCATGAAAAGCAATTCCGCTTTCTTCTCCCAATGCTATCTTCTGCGAATAACAAAACAAGGATTTCATGTGGGCTCTTTCCTTGCTAAGGAGAGTAGCTCATGAGCGAGTGAGTAGCCGGGTAGGCAATATAAGTATAGTTGCTTTAGAAGTTCCAGTGATGGACTAAAAAACTCAACTCAAGAAGAAATCTGCCCCATTTGCCCGCAGATCATCTTAGTGAGCAGTCCCTTCTACTCTTATTGGAGCTAAAGAAAGCAGTTTATGTTTCAGAAATCATAGTGCTCGTTGCCAATCCATAACCAGATCGCTTACTAATCGCTTAACTCTTTGTTCATAACATTATACGTGTATCACTGGGATCGATCCGTTGTCAAAGAATTTCCTATGCCAAAGAGGGATTCGAGATTTCACCGCAGACTTGACCTACCTCCTGGGTCGGGAACTGAAATTTTCCTTATTCGATTCATAGGTCAATCCGGAATCAAGCGTAAAGGAAGTACAGTACACTTATTTGGATTCGTCGTGAAACAAAGCTATTGTCTTGTTTCTGGTCCTGGGTGGATTATTTCTTATCATATTGTGAGGCAGATCATAAGATTGCAAATTAGGCGGATCATAAGTAGATGCTATTTTACAAGGGTGGGCTTTAGCAGAGAATCAAAAGTACGATTCCCCAGAAACAAATTCAATTTCAAGCTGAGCTGAGACGTATCCGGCACCTTTACTTGGTCCAGTGCTGCCTCCGGCACTTCTTTCTCTTTCTCGTGCGAACAAACTAGAACCTGCCATCCCAGCCCTATCTTCCGAATCAGAATGGACTAGTGATTTTGATCTATTGCCAGAGCCCTATTCTTATGATGGGAAGATCCGTGCTCACATAGCTGTCAGAAAGTTTTACTTGCATCTATTTCAACTAGACGTGAGGTCTCTCCACGGCAACAACGAGGAGGAGGAGATCCACATTTAGAGGGCGAGGGGTTCGAAACTCGGGGAGGTCACATATGGTTGTGGAAGAAGAGCTTTTACGGGCTCCGAGGTCAAAGAAATTCGACAAGTTCTTGGTCGATCGATACCTTTCCATCCCGGGGCAGATCTCCAGATCCGATACGAGTGTAGATACTTTACTCCCTTCTTCCTCAGTGAGTAACGTATAATGTCTAGAACAAAGGAAGTGAGTCTAGCTCCACTCCGAGGGACAAGACGGAAATCTTCTACCGATGCCAACTGCAAGGCGTGCTTTCCTATGAACCGATTCTTAGACTACAGATCTCATCCCAACGATCTACTTGTACGAAAGAAAGAGAGATGATCCACTTGCAGCTACTGTTTGTTACCGCTGAACATCTGCTACCAATACCAAGAAATACCAATACGGACTTCTTATTCCAATCGAAACGAGCAAACCTGGGGAAGATAGCAAGATTAGCAGAATGGGAACCCCACATGGGGAAGGGCTCTGAGACGCACCACAGAGCCCGTAGCAGCTACTTTTAAGGTTTATCGCCCATCGGCCCAGAAATCCATAGAAAGACGATTGAGATTAGTGAATGGCATCGATCTGAAGTTCATAGAATCTCTAGCGTCTCTTTGTTCGTAACAAATGAGTAACTTAACTACTAATGTGACGAATAGTGCCAGGCATAGTGTATCACTGGAATTCGATCAGTCTGTTGGAAAGGGATCACTCTCTGATTCTGCTTCAAGTCATGTGCGTGCCTGTTTCGAAGAATGCTATTCGCTCTAGTGTCCTGTGCCTGTTTCAAAGAATGCTATTCACTCTAGTGGAAAAAGTAGCGATTTATGGCCATGATCCCGACCCGAACCCTCAAATGATGACGAACGGCTGACTTCACGTAGAACCCGTTATGCCAATCTGGATTCCACATCTACTACAAGAAAATCGTCTTGAAAGATTGCAAATCAAGCATTCGTCCTTAGCTCAAGGATTGGATTACCGCAGTTCCTGAAAGATATCGTGCCAACAGAAAGATCTCGTTCCCGTAGATTCCGTTCGTTCCAGCAATCGTGCCGGAACTCACTGATGCATTCAAAGGATTTCTTTACCACTGCTCCCGATGGCCAAAGGATCGATATCTTCTTCTCACGCCTAGCAAAGATCGAGTTCTGTTCTCACTTCACGTAATGAGCCTATTTCTCTGTTTTTATACCCGTTTAGATAGATGGGCTCTAAGGGAGAAGTGGCGCACTTTCTCGGGCTATCTAAGCATCCAGGGAAGTGATTCCACAAGCTAGAGAGATTCTCCTCTTTTCTTTTTCAGAGTTGAGCTCAGGCTAAGGCCAAGCATGGATCAATGTTTGTCAAATCATTCTCTGTTGAGTTGAGTCCTCGCCGAAGGCGCCGTGCCGTATAGTACTTCTCCAGGTGCTCTATAGTACTTCTCCGGTTATAGGTGATAGGTGCATGGCTTCCGCTCATAAAGAATGAGTGAGACCAGCGCTCAATCAATCAGCCACCAGTAGAGGATAAAGGAAAAAGGGGTTCATCAATGAGAGGCGCATGAGATTCTGTATTGGCCAACTCTTTCTAACTATCACTAGGCCGGATACTCCGATTCTCTGTGGACGATTTCCTTCTCTCTCGTTCAATGCCCTTTGGTCTCGAGGATCACCATTTGGTGGGGTTGGGGTCACACCCGAAGTCGTATTGGAGAATTGAGCGGAACTACTTCCATGTGCACTCTTTTATCGGGTCAGGAAGCCCTGTTTTTGAAGCAGGAAGACCGCTTCGTCATCATTATTGGGGTATGGGCCCTAAATCATTGGAAAAGACGGTTTTATTTAGGGAATTGACACGATATCGCCTCCTTCTGTACTAACAAGTGAATGGATGAGTTCACTTAAGAAGCAGGCCTGGCCGGTACTAAAACAGAGAAGTCAGCTCAGGTTTCATCTCATCTAAGCAGCAGCCAAGTGATGATTCTGGAATCGTGCCATGCTTGACAGTTGGACTTCTCGCCATACATAGAAATGAACTGCTGATGAGCTAGCTATCCCCGATATGATCTGGTACTAGACTTCACACATGTTGCCATCGTATAATCGGAGAATCAACGCTGCTGTCTACCTTCGGAAAGCAAAATAGATGATTTTCGATACTAGGATGACTACTCCCGAGGCCTGTTTTAACTAAAGAATTTACAGGTGGCCCGGTCGGTAAACTATTCCCGAGAGAGGAGAAGCAGAAACATCAATCTGTATTTTCGTATCATATTCCAGCAGCTCCAATACCTTAGAGCGGGATCTTATCTTCCTAGAAAGAAATGAGTGTTGCACACGGATAGCCAGCTACTCCTTATGAATGGGATGCATGCATATTTCAATTCATGAACTGAAGCTCGTAGAAATCCTTCCTATCCGCCTAGTTACCTATCCGGACTTGTTTCGTAGAAATCCTACCTTGGTTTTAGGTGGAGAAAGACTATTTTTTAGTTTCTTCGGTGCAAAAGTGCCGTAGGCAAGTCCGTTTCATATAGCTGCAAAAGTTAGCAAGTCCTTTTTCCCTAAGGAAACTCAATTTCCAATGAAAAAAGTGCGGATCACTATGGGTCAAAAGTAGTGTTTTTCTAGTTTACCTCATAAATGCATGTGTTGAGAGCAATATTTTTCGATCAAGTCCTAATCACTTAGCTGTAAAAGTAGGCTTTTTTCATCTCCCGAAACCCAGGCCCTCTCCCCAAAACTCCACACCAAGCCTTTAGATAAGCAAATATGAGCTTGCCTTGGCTTTATTGCCCTTATCGGATGGAAGTTACGGATGAGAAATGACGTATCTTACGTATCGAATCTCAAGTAACGGATGAGAATTGACGTATTCAAAGTGGAAAGAACGAATATCGATTCTCGTGGATGAACGGAGGAATTGGGAACTTGGTCTTTGCACTCTTCTTTCGGGGGGGTTATCCCATGACATGAAAAAGACCAATCCAAAACTTTTGCAAGTTAATCCCTACTATCAATGTCATGCAGGAAACTGACACACCAAATGATGCCACAGAAGAGATTGCGGTACAAGAAGAAGAAGAAATCCCACAGGATCAGGACTCCCCTCCAAATGAGTATCTCATGCATATTTCGGCTCATGCAGTTTCAGGGCAGGTCACTGCTGGCACATTTTCAGTCAAGGTCACTGTTGGTGGACAAACAGGCATTGCCCTTATTGATACCGGTAGTTCAAGTACATTCATTGATTTGTATTTAGCAGTTACAACCACTTGCCATATCCAAAAGAAAAAATCGGCTAAAATAGCTGTGGCTGGGGGAGGCCAACTTACATCTGGGGCAATCATAGCAGACACTGCATTCTGCTTCTTGGTTTTCCAAAGGTCCGGAGGAGCGGAAGAGTTTCTAGTCGAGAAGGGTCGGGCATTAGCAAATCCTTCAATTCCAACTCTTGAAAAGAAGAAACCAATTTTCAGGCATCTCCTCCCCTCGGGTAATATTATCATATAGAAAGAAACGTAGCTATTCCGTATCTAGTTTGTGTCTAGGTTTATTATTCCACTATTGCGATATCTTTGTCCTGGACAAAGACCAAGAGCTGGTGCAGGTGAAAGAATAGCTTATGGGGCTGGAGTCAAAGGAGCTTTCATAGACATAGAAATCATAATAGAAAGAGCAGGCCTGCGAGCAGCGAGTGCCCTTTGTAAGTTGCGAGCCTGCCTTACCGCCCCCCCCCCCCTTTCTTTTTTGAATTAGAAAGAAGGGGATGAATTAGAAAGAAAGAGATCAGGTTATTTATGATCGGAGAAAAGGAAGGGGCGTGGTTGATGTGTCACTGGGGAACCCGTAGGAAGGGGAGACGACCGGCCTCATTCACAGCTGAAATCGCCCACACGAACACAAACGAAATCGTCTGAATTTCGTATAGAAAAAAAAAGGAAACAAGTAAAAAAGCGTGGTCCCCGGGGATAGGTACTTCGTCCGGCGCGGTATCATTGCTGAGCAATCGCTCGCTATCTGGAAATGGAGTGTTAGTTTCAAATAGAGATTGTGTGGGTGTGAAGTGTACTGAAGATCGAGGTTTTTCTTCTTACTAACTTTGTCAAAGAGGCTAAAAAAACAATAAATGACAAACGAAACTTCGAGTGAGTAGGATAAGGAGGAGTAGTCGGAGGATCTGAGAAGGGAATTAGAGAAAAAAGAGCAGCAGCTCAGTAATAACACCTAGGCTTTTGAATTAACTCTACGATTTGGAAGACGGAGGAAATGAAAGTAGAAGAAGTTATCGAAACTCGGAACCACATGTTCAATCTTTTTTTAGGGGTTTCCCCAGAGATCTTTATCATTAACGCAACCTTCATTTTGCTCATTCATGGAGTTGTATTTAGTACCTCTAAGAAAGATGATTATCCACCGTTAGTTAGTAATGTGGGTTGGCTTGGATTACTTAGTGTTGCGCGCCTAGGAGGGCAGCGCGCTTGGGATGCGGAGGAGCTATTATTGCCCAGCTCCCTAACCTAATGCGGCCGGACCGCAGGGAACCTTAGCATGGGGGGACGTCCTAATCCTTTTGCCGCTGCAAGGTCGGCTAATCGTACGCAGCAGGAGCAAGGGAACTCCCCTGGTTCAGGAAGGCACATGAGTCCGAACGCTATTATGAATGTGCGACCGACACTACACTATGTAGGTACCTGTGCATGCAGGTGAGGTGTCGGTCGGTCCCAGAAATGACGGCAGCTAGCGAGGAGTTAACGACCGGACGTGCTGCAACCTAGGGATCACCAGGCAGCTCTTTCTCTCTATAGGGATATCGGGGGGGGCATAGCACAATTCTTCTTGGAGGAGGGTTTTGGTTTGCCCAGGTGACTGATCCTGCCATAATATACTCCCGCCAATTCTATTGCACCGGCAACCGAAGTCGAACATACATACGACGATCTTCATGCGTGAAGGGACGGGAGGAAAGAAAGGGTGGCAGATGATAATGCGAAAGGGCGCCGCGTCTGGCTTGATAGTAAAGCCAAAGAAAGACGCCCCAAGACAAGATACAACTGTTGGGAAGGGGACATGATCAATAGAACCTGGCTGGATCCGGGCTGGGATAGTGGCGCCCATTCCTAACCAGTTCTGAAAAGGTTCGCTCATGCTGGAGGTACTAACCACTTAGTGATCGGTCCGCTAGTTCACGCAAATCCGAAGAAGTTATCACGGACGAGCCACATGCAGGGAAACTTGCACGTGTGGTTCTGGCCGGGCTTTCCTTCGGTATCTAATAACCTTGCTTCTGCTCGCCGCTGGCGCACCTCTCCTAACTCTTGCCCATTTATTCTGGAATAATTTTTTTAGGAGGGACAATTTTACATATTTCTGCCAAATCCTTCTATTATTAAGTACGGCTGGTACCATTTCGATGTGTTTCAATTTTTTCGAAAAAGAGAGGTTTGATGCTTCTGAATTCATTGTATTAATTCCACTTCCTACTTGCAGTATGCTCTTAATGATCCCGGCTCATGATTTAATTGCCATGTATTTAGCTATTGAGCTTCAAAGTTTATGTTTTTATGTGATCGCAGCATCAAAAAGAAAGTCTGAATTTTCCACGGAAGCCGGCTCAAAATATTTGATCTTAGGTGCATTTCCCTCTGGCATATTATTGTTCGGGTGCGACCGGACTACTACCGATCAATTTTTTGGAACTTATTTATAGACTTGTAGAGACCCTCTACGTAGTTGTAATTCTAGGGCAATCGATCCACTTTCCCCATAGCCCTAAGGTTGTGTCTCGATCTCCTACGTGCGAAAGATAAGATACGGGAGACGGGGTCCTATGGTATGGGTCTTCGACCCTTGGTCTAATTCCACGACGGAGAGTCGGCGTGGCGTAAAGTGAAGATTGGGGGGAATAGAGCGAAATCCCCATCTGGGGTATTCCGAAGGTGTAACCTAGGCAACGAAAAAGGGGCCCGATACTTCAACTAAAGGAGCGACCTGTTGGTTCACCAAACCCCGACCCAGTGTCACACATTCTCCAGGTCCGAAGGGATCCAGTGCCCAACTACCGACTCCTCCCGGAATTGCGTTATCGGAGCCGAGCCAGGAATAGCCGTTAGTGGACACCTACCACTTTTCACCGGTTAGAGAGGCCCTCTTTAATACATTAAGAAAATATGTTCACAGGGGCCAGAAAGACTCGGTCATAGGAACTTAGACCACCTACGCGCTGGTAAACGAAAACCACCTCGACCGGATCTACCGAACGAAGAAGGCCGCCCTGTCGAAAGAATTAACACGCCAAAAGGGCCACCAGCTTTCCCCCAAAAAGGGGAGATCCGCTGCTTACTGCTCACGGAAACATCCGACCTTATGGTCAAGTCGTCCGCCTATCTTTCTGATATCATTCGTTTTCCGATCGCATAAAAAGTCATGAGATCAAAAAAGAAACATGAGAATGTAGTTACAGATGTCAAAAAAGTCAATATCTCGTTCTCTTGTTCTTAAATCATGAATTGGATGATGTGCATTTCATCAAGTATGAACATATTGCATTTTTTGCTATGCAATTTCAGTACCGGATCGACGTCCATTTATTTCTGTGTCCTCATCCGCGTGTATGTCTGTGTTAGATAGGCTCTGGAAGGCCTTACTTTACTAACAGGTAGGGCGCGTTACTTTTATTCTTTTTTTGCTGCTTACCCGCATGTTTAGATTATTTACTTGCCCTTTCACTTTTTCTTCGGCTGTCACCAACTTTGTTCAATGCTAGTCCCTAACCCATGAATAAGGGCTCCGCTGGCTACCGGGTTCAGAGAAGTTTGTAAGCTCTTTCTCTTTTTTCGTTTTTCGCCACCTCCTGTGTCTTTCCGTTTAAGGTCTTTAATTCGGCATTAGCTTCGTTAGAGAAAGCCATGCGTGAACTACAAAGCATGGGATCCTGAACACCACGAAAGAAAGCGTACTACTTTTCAATAAGGTCCGACTTCAGAGAGGAGAGACATGAACTTGTTTTAGGCGTAGAAAAGGCATACGGTATGAAAGATTGATTGAAAAGAGGTAGGGACTGGTCTCGCTGCTAAGGGAGAAGGAGACCTCTGTCGGAGCAAGCTAAAGAGCCCACTTTATATCGTCGATTTCAGGTAAGGCACTGGATCAAGCCTATACATCCGGGAATTTAGCTCCAAACCAAAGACGACTTGCTTTGCTACATTTCTTGGGCCGGGGCTTTACTTGATTTTGGCGCAAGAAAGGCCATATGATCTACTTTCTGGTGCCGGTCCCTTCACAAAGATAGCCCCTTCTTGCTCTTATTCTTATTCTTATTCGGTGGAATACAAGAGTTCTGAAGCTCCTTTCTTTCAAGTGAAAGTTGCCTATCTTTCTTGGTTCGGAATCCAATCCAGGTGAAAACAAACAATTGCCCGATGGCAAAGTCAGATGATAGGCAAGGAGTGTAAACCACATACGAGCGTGGCGCAGAAAGCGAAATGTTTTGCAGCGAGTCAAGCGTAATATGATCAAAAGGAAATGGGGTCGATGCTAAAACTCAAACAGTTCCCCAGAGGGGGCCCCGGGTTGAAAGAGCGAGCTACATTCTTTCATAGAAGACAGAAAATAAGAGGACTGATGCTTTCTTACTTCATCTTAATATAGGGATTATAGCATTGGAATTATGGAATTTGAATGGATTGAGTACATCAAGATGAAGAAATTAACGTAATAAGCGATATTCTCAAAAGATTCGGTCATGCCAGAAACCTCAGTGTGCATGGCACTAAAAAAGGGTACAAAGAACCTGAGATGCAAGTAATGGCTGAATAGCCGGGGAAACACTAAATAAAGACAAGTGTCATCCGGACTTACTTGATTGATTGAATCGAGAGATGGAAATGCCATTGAGAGATTAGAAGGGATAGAGAAAACGTCAGATAGAGGTCGTACTTCTGCTCAGTCCAAAAGAACAATTTGAGTGAGGATAAGGTGGTTTATGTTAGGGTCCGAGAAAGCAACTTGACATGCCAATCCTAACAAGAATTCCACTCTTTCTGGTCATGTCAGAAACCACCTCTTGGAAAGCAGATCGAAAGCCAATCGTTTCAGAAGATGATGACCCTCTTGTGCTCCTACATTCCTGCTAGTTGGTGGATGAAGAATAGGAGAGAGCTTGCTTGAGTAGAAGATAACCCGCGAGAAGGATGTTTTGTAGCGCTTTCTCATACAAAAGGAAAAGGCGTCACGACCGAAGATAAGGAAAGATCCCAGCTTTTCATTGCTCTGTCGCGCCACCCCTCCTCCCAGAGCCGGTTCTTATCCATAGATTTTTCAGCTAAAAGATACGGTATATATATCAATGAAAGCTGGCGCCTTTGGTTCTTGGTACGACTGGTACTTTTTCTCATTTATCGGTCTAGTTGGAAAAATTTCCCCTCAAAGATCAAGTTTTTCTTATATATTATGCTGCGCCCTTGCCCTTAACCTTCCTTTCTCTTCTATAAAAAGGCTGGACGTCAAATGTAACTGATGCTTATATTCTAAATATGACAAGCAAGAAACCTACTATTGCCGTAAACAAAAACCCAAACATTAGTAACTAACAGAGCTTTCCTATTCTAACTATTTCCCTATAAACCATGATTGATATACCAATCAAAAAAGACTTCTGAAACTAAACTATTCTATTGATTTATGCCCGTGCTTCTTCTTCTGTTTTTGTACGCAGAAGGATGTCTAGGAGGAACAGATCACTGAGGTTAAGGATGAGAAGGTGAAAAGTGAAGATAGAGAATAGATGCCATGAACAAGTGTATCAATTCAAGAGTTAAGGAATACTATTGGGAAGATTGGGCATTGGGTTCATCTTGTTATTGACCATCCCTTTTCAACACATATCTTTTAGTATACGTCTTTTTTAGTTGCTTAAAGATTTCAGATATTGCTTTTTCTGTTATAGGAAGTGTTGCGTTCCCCTTTAGGGTGTTTGTCATTGGCGCCACCCGATAGGGTGTGTGCCCGGAAGAGAGAAGAAAAACATGTTGCTTGCTATTTCTGGTTGAAGAGCTCTTTTTTCCTATCGAACAGGAATTCCGAGGGATGTTTTTTGTTGTCGATTTGTAGCAATAGAAAGATAATGGAAGTGATTGAATAAGTTGGGTCATGAGAATGGAAGTTGGGTCACGTTGATACTAGATCCATGTCTTGATTATTCGACTTTTCCATTCCAATGCACAATACTATGCATTCCATTCCAAAGAGCGGTTTCGGTGGGTTGATACGATTTCCACTTTGACGGTCCTAAGTTGGCATTCTTTGCAGATAACTTCCATCTCGCCATAGACGAAAAGTACCCAATTTCATGCCAAGAGACCATGTAAGGGTTGTACGACCCATCCATATGATAAAAAGACTCACAAGCCTAAGAGCAATTCCTTCCTTCCCTATCATTAATTAAGGACTGGCTTGCTTCGAGAGAAAGGAAATCTGAATTCCATAGTCGTCTTCCTCACGAGCTGGAACAACTAAAGGTGTAGGTTGGAAACATACTTTTTTCCGTTGGATTGTGCTCCAGAGAATGGAATAGTAACACGCGCTCCCGAGAGGCGGCATTAGTTTATGGTTCGAAAGCACGAGTCACTCCATCCAGCTATACTTGCATTGATATAGACGATTTGAGCCTTTGAATTTACTTACTACAAAACAAGCTATGTTCTCCTATATATTTCCTTGGGCTCGCTTTACAAAAGAAAAACAAACTACTCCTCTTGATGTGGTCAGAGCGAAGTACTAATAGGCACAGAAACAGCAGGAATATCTTTCATTCATTTCATCTGTATGGTATGACACGACCTCTTTTTGCTCCCCATTTCGTTGGAACTGAGGCCTCTGTCTACCGGCCCGAAAGGAGGGTCTCATGCTTGTAAACTAGCATATATCTTGCACAGAATGAACCTTCCTTTAGTCACAACGAGAAGCACTATCGGGGTCTGAACGAATAGAAAACACAATCAACACTTCATATCAAAGTCAACCAACGTTTATCATATAGAGCGGAATCTTCATTCTAATTTGATTAGCCAACCCTCCGTCGAGTCGTATGCTTTCTGATCACTCTCCTATGCTGGTTACTTTTCTTTCAAACGTTACGTCGTTGCAGGTCCTCGCCCTTCAGGTTGAAGGAGATGTGTACTCGACTTTCTTTAAGTAAGTGGTGGCCCATAATAGTAGAGATGTATAACAACAGTAGCTTAACCAAAGGGATAGACTTGAACTCTTCCACACCCCCTTGCCAGAGGTTTTAAGAGAACAACCTTTTGGGGATACCAATTCCACCCATTCGCTGCAAAGGAACTAGCACTTTCTTAAGCTTTCCACCGTTCTTGCTTATTCCCCTTACTTACCCAATGAAAGATATAGATTGGAAATTGGAAGATGGTCGTCCATAGTTATCTAGTTGAAAATACCCTCCCTTACTCATCAAAACGTTGGAAGCGACTTGAGATATCTTTTGGGAAGAGAGAATAACTATAGATGCTCGATATGCATATTGATCAATCGATCTCCGCGTCCTGCCAGTTCGCTAAGTAGACTCACTCTACCGAGGGGCAGAAGAAGATCAAGCCGATAAGGGGAAGCGCTGAGAAAAATCTCTCTCTTATCTAAATATAAGAGCACGCTTTATCTCTATGCACACAGAAAAAGGGGATCTTGTGGTGATGGAAATGGTACGTATGTGGACCACTTTGGCTCCGCCCAAAAGCCCCTGAGCCGACTATCTCCTGGCACAGCCAAAGCATTTCCTCGCCCAAGGCCTGCTCAAAGCTAACTTGAATCCGAACAGCTTGCTGCTTCTCCGAAACCTTCACCAGCTTGTGTACCCTTGTAAGGTCGCGGACCCGGCGTAAGAACGAGAAACGTGAGTCTAGCATGACATAAACCCAAACCCCGACACTTTTGATACTTCTCATCTCAGGACAAGTCACAGAAGAGGTAAGGCGCTATAGCCAGTGAAGGAACGGGAAAGAAGAATCAGTGGAATTGACCAATAATTTATACCATTACGACTTTGAATAATCGCTAATAGCTGACACCAATGGAATATTTTTGGACCCTAAGGCTCATGTTGACTCCGTCCTTTATTGAATAGCCAAGTCGTCGTGAGTAAGCGTACGATCCATCACACAAACGTCCCTAAACCTCAGTAAGCCTTTCTAGATGATGCATTTCCCTTCTTATCTATCGATGTATTCATCTGAGGCCACAGGCAGGTATATATCTACGAGTGGTTTATATAAAGGAGGGTCCTGATAAGAATGCTATTCAGAAAAGGCGAAACAAGTTGTGTTGACTGAGGCTCAGAATACGTTCTTGCACCACTCCTTTCAAACACACATACCCTTTCTTCTCACAAATGTGAAATTCCGGAACTCTGTGTGTAATTGTTGCAACAACGATAGGGACTCTGCCGAGGGCTCCCCGGTAGGTTCTAGTCTCTCTTTATACTGCGACTGGAGCAAGGCGTAATGGGCTGTGTGGTATGTTGATCAAGGAGGTGCTGCATTGGCTGTAGCTGCAAGAGGTCTTGAGACAGAAATTATGCCATTATTGCTTCTTTCATTTAAAAGCTTGAGTCGGTTCTATCTAGCTAAGTTATTCAATAAAGTAGATCGAAGTGTGTGATGCTTGTGAGTTTGGCAACTACTATATACGATATTTAGAACAATACTTGATACTTGATTTATGACTTCCTCTACCTAGACCCACACCTACTTTGAATTGAACTTAACGGAGCGGCGGATCCAATAAAAAGGGACTACATTCCAATCCTACTTACCAGAATAAATAGTTGTATGGCATTCGAACCCCACCTTCATGGTTGTATTCTAATTAGCTGGAAATGTATGACCTAAGCTTCTCAACAGGCATTCACTCAACAGAGCAATTAATGAGTTTTCTAATGGCTTGAAAGACTACTATGTTTCTTTTAAGCTTAGTTGCAAAAGAAAAGCAAAGGGGAATGCGGGTCCATTTCGTAACGCTTACAGTGATAAAGAAAAGTAACTCCCATCCGTGTGAGAGGCATCGCTACCGGGCCGGGCCTCGATTCCTTTCCTTGTCTCCATTCTGATTGATTCGCTTCTTCGCGCAAGCACTTGGTTCGCCCTTACTATAACCATCCCACTCAATCTTTTACACCGATGTTTCGTACTCTCTCGACCAGGTCATCATAAGAAAATACTGCCAAATCTTTCCGAAATGAGAGAAGGAGGGAAGGCGCGCTACAACTAACTGCTGAAAAACGCAAGATTAGCGCTAAGAAGCAACCCTAGTTTAAGTACTAGCGCCCCACCCCAACGTTCTTGTACTTCAAAATACTCTCCCCCGCTTGCTACACGCCTCAGCCAGACGTGGCTTATGTAGTGGTCAGCATTCCTACGTGCTCCGACTGATCCCCACTGGAGATTATATGAGGGGTCTTGGAAACTGTCGTGACGCTTTGGTGACGAAGGTCACCGGGGTGACTATGGAAGGATTCCGTGGTAGTCTTTGACTCCCTCCAACTCAATCAATATCAAGAACATGTCGTGAGCATGGGGTTTGGTTAGGCTTGGTTGAGTTTGTAAGAAAATACAGTAGGTTGAGGGGCTTCATTGATTAGTAAACCTACGATGCTGGTAAGGTCGGGACCGTGGTCGTCCGTCTCCGCTTTGCCGGCCGATAAGATCACTGAGATTGACCAGCCAGCTGGGTAGGTTTGGCTATTCCTTTCTATTGAAAAGGAGTCAGCTATCTGTGCGAGTCACCTTCCTTAGGCTCCGAGTCACCTTCTTCTAAGCTCCGCTGGACGACACGGCATTCTCGTTCTATAGGCCGGCCGTACTTGTGATGGTTCCCCAGGATCCAATAAATCCACTTAGGTCTACGTTGCCGCGATATTGTTCTATGGAAGCGGGTGGGCTGCTTTTTAGAAGTTCGGCCCGGTTTTTCATTAAAAAAATCAAAAAGGGGGGGAGGGATTGACCTTTCTAACGCATATTCTGTCGTACCGGCATGGCCCCACTGATTTGTTTTCGATCGGAGCATCAAGCAGCGCAACCCGGTTCTACTTGACTAAGCCCCGTGCTCGTCCAAGGAGGGAGTTTGCTTTACCCAACTCCCCTTTTTGATAACAAGGCAAAAACCTCCGACCCGACATTCATGAGTTTCGAATGAAGAATGAAGAGTGCCCTGCCCCTCTTTTTTTTCCCTAAATCTTGGATTTGGAAGTTGGTAAAGACCCACCCCTTGTTTAAGTCAGAATGAGTCCCCGAGACATTGGCTTCCGCCAACAGTGAACTATTAAGGATCGCATCCCGCGCATATTCTACATTATAGCCTGCAACTAATTCAGCTTCCGCTTCTGGGAGATCAGACGGAGCTCGATTAGTTTTTGCTAGACGAGGAATAAGGAACATAACCAATACGGGGAACAAGGGAATACCGGACCATATCTGCTTTTGCACCATGACAATCTCACTCGAATTACAGGGACCTACACATATTAGTACAGTATACCAGGGTCCCCGGCCAGAACCACACGTGCAAGTTTCCCTGCATGTGGCTCGTCCGTGCTTTTATCCGAGGCGCTGCCTGCGACTCTGCATGGGAGAAGAGGGCTGAACTGCAAACTTTCGTGTTCAGAGCATTGCATTGTCTAAGGGAGTAGGGTGAGTAAGCTGCGCCTACCAAGCTAAGCTTTCGTCGAAAAGGCGTCACTGCTTCCTTTTCGGTGCCCGCCCTTTATTTAGATGTTGGGGCAAGGCAAGCCCAAGGAAAGTCTAGGTTGGCGCTCCATCTCGGCCGGCATCCTGCTCTCGAGAGGGTGTGGTCCTTGAGCGAACTAGTCATGTGCTGTGTTGCCCCAATGCAGGGGCATTTGGTGAGGAGCTACGGTCCGGTGGTTGACAAGCCACTGATCGGAGGCGACTGGACTGGAGTGCTTTCATCAAATGATGCATGTGGGCTGAGCCATTCCCATCCCAAGTGGTGGCCCGATTCGGCCTGGCCTGGTCGGAAAGAGATTCTAAATCTCGAATATGCGCACCGAGAATAGATATCTATGTTAGCTAGCGGGGGCGGGCTTTCCCCTGGTAGTCCCGCTGCGTCCTCTGACAGTCCGTCTCGTCTCATCTTTCTTTGGCTATACTTGTAGCCAGCCATATTAGCTCCACATTCCACCCTTTTGGATTTCTGACGAAAAAGGCAGTCATCAGTCGCCCTCTTTCCTATTTAGCTTTGCTTGCTGCCTATTATGAGAATAGGTCCTGGTTCAAGCGGCCTGCCTTTCATCATCATCTATACCAGCTGCCACGCACGATCCCATAGGAACGATTTCATCGCCCTAAGAAGCAGAACGCGCCATCACCTACAGCCCTTTCCTCTGCCGGGGACTTTCACGAAATGAAAACGGGCGGCATCATCGTATGCTCGACATTAGTTGCCCTGGTGTATATCCCGGAGTACTCCTATGGCCGATCTGTCACCCATACATGAAGGCCTTGGCCCCGTCCCGTGTGGAGAATGCCCCCCTTACGGCACGGCTTAGTCTGTTATTTTATTTTGTCAGAGTGGATTCGGACCGCCACTTCTCTGAAAGCATGGTTCTTGCCTCCCTCTCTCCTCCCTCCTTGGAGCTCGTCCATTCGTTGGGTGACCCCTTGCTCTCACGTTCTAGTGTTTGCTCGTCGTTTAGGCCGGTGAGTTACATTTTTGCTCATTGCAGTCGCCTCCGGGGTTCTTCGCACCTGGGTAGTACCAGGACCCATGTGCCCCGGACTGCACTGCCCGCCCTATGACCCAAAACTCAAAATGAGCCTTGCGACGAGACGCGGACATTCCTCATGCTGCGGTTCCCTCCGGTCCGTTCCCGGGTTGGGTTAGGGGAAGATCCGAGCGATTGCCTTCGCGGATCCAAACGTGCTCACAAGGCGCACAATAAGAATAAGACCAATAGAGACTTCATAAGGGACCATTTGAGCTGCAGACCATAATGCTCCTAGAAAGGCATATTTCAAATATAGAGGACGTTCCCAACAATCCACGAGAATATCATACCCAACTATGAACCGTACGAGCACATCCTCTGTCACCCCCACCGCGCTTACGGCTCTATACCCCAACCCAACTTGCTCTGGCCCTGGGTCCTCCCGCATCTCTTCCTCGGTAAGCGGACCGTGGAAGCTGGGGAGTATCCGCTTGGGACTGATAGAAAACAGCATATCTTTTCCCTCCTGACCCCTATAAAAATCTAGTGGAAGTCCGGTCGCGTCGGAGACATCTTTATCTGATTTTGAGGCTTCGTCGTCCGACTCCTCCAAAATTATGTTAGGATCGGCTGGCTCATCCTCATCATCCGAAAAGAAAACAGAGACAAAACAGATTTGTTTCAATGACATATCTAATCAGACTGAAATTGATGTCGAAGACACGATCATTCACATCAATTGAAGCAGGCAGGAAGGGCGCGGAAGCTACCGTTTAACGAATGCAATGCAAGCAAGGTAGCTTGCTTACTCTCCATCTAGCATGCGTTGGCGGCAAGGAAGGAGGCATTGGAAAGACTAGACCATACACATTAATTAGTACAAGAAAGAGGCATTCGGGAAGCGACTAGTCGCTTCTGGCGAAGCTTAACAAAGGCCGACTACTACATAGAGACAACTACTACCAGTCATGAGCGATAGTGAAGCCGTCAGAGGCAGAAGCTGTCGCTTGACGGACGAAGCCGAGCCGATACGATAGGCGGGCGAAGTGAGCGAGACCAAGACGGACCAGACGTGGAGTGGCGAAGGGGCCCTACTATACGTATACGTGATTAGTAAGCGGTTCAAGACATCGAACGAAAAATCAAGTGAACTAATGAACAGTGTGATTGATCAGACAAGTACCAAGGAGCAAGAAAACGTATGCGCTTTAGCAAGGGATGAGCGCGAAATCCGTTGCTTGTTCTTTCGGTAGCCTTCTTTCATTTCCGAATTTGCTTGCGAGCAGTCCTTGCATTAGTATGAGTTCGTTGACCGCGTAAGGGCGATCCATCTTGATGACGAATTCCACGATAACGAGAAATAGAAATTAATCGTTCGATGTCTGCTCGTTCTCCCCTCTTCAATTCCCAATGAACAACATGATCTTGAGCTATCATTTGTTCAATTTGGTCGATCTGATACTTAGTTAACTCATTCATCTTGATGTTCCCACTGATACCTAATCGATAACGAAGCTGAATGGCTTTTTTCGGTCCAATTCCATCCATTTTTGTTGAGGCAATTCTGACTTGTTCATCGGGAAGTGATCTAGCTCCTAAGATATATGACATTCTTTATCCTTATCTTTTCCTGGTCTTCTCGGCTGGAATCTACAATCTACACCTCTCCAAACACAAACACAATATCTTGAGTACCCGGAACCATGTTCAGTGCTGCAAAAGCGCAGTTGTAGCCCACTAGAATCTTCGGCTCCTCGTTTTTATTCAATTATGAAATGACTCATTTTGATGGAGATTTGTAGCATCATTCAAGTAAATACAAATTGAGATCGTAGAAACATGAGCTTGTGATATAGCTACACCTAATTCCAGACCGGTTAATGCTAGAACTATAAATAAGGGACCAAGATCTCCTATGAAATAGAAAATATTATTCAGAAATAGCATAGTCCAAGCAAACCCACTTAAAATCTTTACTAAACTATAACCGGCCATCATATTAGCAAATAAACGTATTCCTAAGCTTAATGCACGAAAACAATAAGAGATTAGCTCAAGGAGTACTAAGAAAGGTGCTAACGGCAGTGGGACTCCCGCAGGTAATAAGAAGCTAAAAAAATGAAGCCCGTGTCTTTGAAATCCAACGATCGTAATGCCTATAAAAATGGAAAATGAAAGAGCCAAAGTAATGAGAAAATGACTTGTCACTGTGAAGCTAAAGGGTATCATACCCTGGGGATTACGAAATAACGAAAAAGTAAAAGTGACCGAGATGCGAGGGAAAAACTTTTGTTTCACATTTCCGGAAAGACCACCTATTTGTTCGTTTACCAGGTTCAGCACGAAATCATAAATAAGCTCGACCAAGGATTGCCATGCATTTGGCACTGACTTTCCACCTCCCTTTTTCGTAACAACAAAAAACAGAAAAACGACCGAAACGACAGTGAGCAGCATATACAAGACTTCATTTGTAAATGAAAAAAAAAGTTGCCCACATTCAGATCAATTATTGGGTAAATGGCAAATTGATCCAATGGGGTTGAAGGACCGCGAAAATTATTAAAATTATCCGCGATCTCTTCCCCAAAATTATCCGCGATCTCTTCAATTCTCCCATTCACCTCCAAAACCCGATTATTAGTCATAATGCTGTCGAAAAAAGTCGTGACCTCCTGATCCAGTTCAGGACTTATTTCGTATTCATTCCTCTCTGCATTGAATCTCCTAACGTGGGGAGTACTGTCCCGGACAGGGTGGGCCTTATGGTGCATCCAAGCGCGTCTATAAATCTCCCCTCTTTCCAAGAGGGCCTCGGGGGATACTGGAAGAGACCAATCATACAGGTTTGGATGGGGCATGAATCTATCACGTAACTGTCAATGAATATTAGAATTTGCGAATTGTTCTAAGTCAGTCCACTTGAAGAATAAATACCTCATCTTAGGGGGAAAAAATCTTTATCAGCTCTGCTCGCTCACTTTTGAAAGGAAAGGAGACTGATCTTGACGTCGGCGTTGGTTTTTCCAACGAAATGAATCAGTTTTGGATTGAGATTTCACATAAGCATTGCACAATGATCCGCATTAGGCGGGGAGCAGCAATGATACCGCCGGCCAGGAATAAGTACTTATCCCTCTTATACTTAAGAAAAGAGAATAGAAGTGGTTCCTTTTCTTTCTATACGAAATTCGACGATTTCATTTGTGTTCATGTTGGCATAGGAGAACTACTAACTTCCGCCATCTGCATTAGTTACGTTAGCGTAGGTAGGCTGTTCTCATGCCAAAGGGGAAGATCTCGCTCAGCCAAGTGCACAACCTGAGTAAGTACACTTATCGAGGAGTGATAGGGCAGCATAGTTTGAGGCAAAAAAAAAAGATTTGGGTGGCTATGGGTGATATGGGGAATCTAACAATTAATTGACAATGATTTCACCGTGATGTGCATTGGTAGCTTCAAGACGAAGGCATTTTCCATATGTAAGCCACAATTTCAGTATCTTATTCTTCTGAACCAGGAAAAGCGTTCTGGTAAGGAGGATGAAAGAAGAGTACGAAAAAGGAAGTCAAAAGTAGTAGTCTTTAACAAGGCTTTCCTTCATCAGCGTAAATATCTAAAGTAGAGGCTTTGGTATAAACATAAATCCCATAATAGAGGGATCGATCATCACATTCTGCTTTGTTAAGAAAGAAGGATAACCTAGATAGATAAAGGTGGAATGGACTACGTGCAATCCCATCCATGGAAATATTTTATTTACTGTAGAAATATGTATGATGTGCTGCTAGGAAATCTGCCATCGCTTGCCCTCTAATGGCCTTCTGCGGCGCATACACAATGTCGAACTCAGTAAGGATGATGGCCCCATCTTGCCAATCTTCCTGTAAGCATTGGTCTTGTCATGAGATATTTAAGTGGGTGAACTTTGGAGATGAGGGTGACCCGATGTGCTATCATGTAGTGCCGTAGCTTCTTGACAGTGAACACCAGTGCAAGGCAATGTTTTTCGATAGGAGAGTACGCATGTTCAGCTCCTACGAGCACACGACGGAGGTAATAGAGGGCATTCTCTTTCCCGTTTTCATTTTCTTGTGCCAATAGAGCCCCAAGAGATTCATCCAAGGCCGTGGTGTAGAGTATAAGCTCCTTCCCTGGTATCGGCGCACCCAGGACTGGCGGATTGAGGAGATAGCTTTTGATGCCATCTAGGGCTTGTTGGCAGTTTTCATCCCAAAAGAATGGAATGTATTTTTTGGTTTTTCTTGTAAAAGGTTGGATTCTTCCTGCAAAATTGGCTATGAATCGCCTGATGTATGCCAGGCGCCCTTGAAGCGAACGCAGCTCCTTAAGGTTTTGAGGAGGAGGCATTTCGAGTATGGCCTTGATTTTACTCGGGTCGATTTCTATTCCCCGATGTCGAATGACAAACCCTAGGAATTTGCCTGACGAGACCATGAAGGCGCACTTCAACGGGTTTAACTTGAGTGCATGTTGCCTTAGGCGGTCGAATACGATTCTCAGATGTTGAAGATGTTCTTCGTAGGATACCGCCTTTACAACGAGATCATCTACATAGCACTTGACAATCTTATGTATTATCTCATCGAAGATCTTAGTCATGGCGCGTTGATATGTAGCACCGGCGTTTTTGAGACCTTTGGGCATAACCTTGTAACAATATATGCCTATTGGAGAGCGAAAGGCTGTGCTTTATCAAGGCAAGCTTCTCTTTCTTTCGCCAATGAAGTTCATATAAGTATATAGAAAGCATTCTTTTCACAACCAAGCACAAACCAAAGTGCTGCTAAAACATGAAATCCATGCACCAACAAGTTCCAGTTCATAAGCAATCAAAAAGCAGTGTATATGGGAGGATAGTGGCTAAACTGTTCACTTGAGGAGAGTGGGAAGTGACTTGTCCGATAGGAGAAGAGCGGAAGTGCGATCTTTCGATCCAATCTACGTCGACTAAAATCCATGTCTCATGGCACGAGGGCCGTTGCGAGTTGATGTTGTTGCTTTACCATCACAGTCTGTCCTCAAGAGAGGCATCCATTCCTTGCCAGACAAAGTTCCTATTGGTTGTCTTATAGGAAGCTAGTATACCTGAATGGCCTCCGGTAGCTGTCCCATGCAGTTCTTGTGCTATCCTGGCTCTTGCATTTCCTTTGGTCCCCACATAAAGCCTCCCTTTTTTCCTTAATACCCCTTCCTCCTCTTCCCAACCATCTTGTCCTCCTCTCGCTTCACTAATGCTCTTCTTAACTTCTTCAGCTAATTTTTATCCTTCGTAGCTTTTTTCACTTCTCCTATCCAATCCGGCAACAACTTGCTCACAAGGGTGCAACCACTGAATTTGTAACGACACAATGATTTGAAAAACAATCAAAAGATATGTAAAGAACACAGACAGTAAAGGTAGAAGATCATTTACGGATAGATAGGAGAGCTATTAAAATCCACAAACATGAATCAGAGTTTCGACTGGGTTCTCCAGATTTAACCAAAAGAAGACTTTTCTACAAATAAGAGAATCTCTCATTTTTTGGTTTATACCGAGCCAAAACATAGAATTTCCATTGAAGAAGGAAGTAAGGATGCTAGCCGGAGAATCAAGAAATAAATACTTCCCATTCCGATTCTTTTTTAGTTCCCAAGATAGAATTTCTTTGTTTTTGGCAAGAGCGGTGGGTGACAACGTGCAAGACTAGATAGGTTTGGCTTTGATCTGATCAATAGGAATAGGAGGAAGCATTGGAGAGGTACCAAATGACTGAAGAGGGGAACCCATCTGACCACATGTAGAGCCAGCCCATAAGTAAATTCAAGAGAATTTCTTCATCTTCCAAAGTATGTGAGTGAGGTAAAAAATCCATGGATCGATCTCATCACTCACATCCAACAACTAGTGAAAGATGTAATGATGAAGCTATAGGAGAAGAAAAAGCGTTGGTTTTGATTGGTAATCTTAAGTTGTCATCTTTTGAAAGAGAGTAACTTGCTGGATGGAGAGCAGCTAGGAGAATAAAGTTCATCTTTACCCCATCTTTCATTCCAACTCTATTTTCTTGTGTGCGATCCTTCTTTCTGGTTTGGAATCCAAGAAGCTCAATGGGCTAGTTTCAAGTTCGATCAGACACGAAATCTGGTATAGCCACCAGCCTAGATAGAACGGGCGGGGGAAGAAAAACTAGGAGTGAGCCACATTCAAGAGGGTTGTCAAAGGCCCTCTCAATAGAGCTATTTTGTCATTGAATCGATGGAGGGAAGACTCCTTCGGTAGGTGCCCCCGACTCTTCCAGTTTCTGGGTGGGATCTTATGGCTTAATCTCTGATTGCGTAGGATTCATCTTTGTTTGGTAACCTCAGACCCTGAACCAGGAGTTGGAAGCGCCTTTGCCAGACTTTCCAATTGAACACGATGCGGGCGATGCAACTCGGCAAGGAGAAGGCTGAACCCTGGTGCTACACTACAGCGGAAGCTTTGGCAGTTTACCATGGCTTGATGTTCTAGTTGTCATGCTAAAGCCGTTGATAGCTACTTCGCTTGACGAGCTAAGTAGAAAGACTTTGTGGATGAATCCACAACTGATGGTGCTTTAGGTTGATCTAATCCCTAGAAGGAAGAGTTTTAGGCTTAAGGCATAATTGCTCTATTGCGTCTACCCTGGCTATGTCATCCGATGCTGTTCACAAAACGGCTCTTACTATAGACCCGGCTATCTCCGAGTTGAAATCGAACCTAGCCCCGGGTTTTCGTCCATCAATCCAGAGCTCAAGATAACCGCGATACTTAAATCACTCAAATAGCCACCTTAGACGGACACAGCCATTAGAAGAAGAAACTGAAACTCGACGGAGTACCCTAAACCAGAGATCCTCGACAAAGAAAGTCTCGATTCGAGGAACGAAATATCAATAGAGGAACGAAAACCACAGGGTATGAAATTTGGGTAGGGTTGGCAGGGAAAGTCCAACTGAAACTTTCTTTGATTAATTTTTTCTCCAACTGGCTCAGAGATTGCATTTTCCCTTAACCGGTAACCTCCTTTGAATCCTTCGTTTAGACCCTCTCTATTGGTATTGGCATTGGCTCGAGAGTAGGGACCATATTTGATCGCTTAGAACTTGATGGAGGGAAACTCACTCGCTCGAGATATGCTTAAGCTAGCTCAGGAAGAGTACTAATTTTATATGCCTTAAAGAGGGGATTCAAAGAGTAGCCTTTTACTAGGGCTTAAGTAACTCGTTTCATATTGCTTACTATGGTCTGAACAGTGAGGAAGGTGAGTTGGAAGATATACCTAATGTCAAATGAGACTTTCTCCTCACCAAATTGAAGCGTGAGCTTAGCATCTTTCACATTGATGACAGCCCCTGCAGTAGCTAGAAAAGGTCTCCCAAAAAAAATAGGAAAGCTCTTATCCTACATCTCCAAGACAACAAAATCAACTGGAAATGCGAAGTTACCAACTCTCGCAGGGATATCATCCAAAATGTCTGCCGGATCCTGATCAACAAGGCGGAGAGTGATGCTAGTCGGCCGTACATCACCCAATGGTAGTGGCTCGTAGACAGTGAAGGGAATCATAGTAGACCCAAGACCACATAAAGCATGGAAAGTTTGACTTCCTATCAAGCATGGAATACTGAAACTGGTAGGCTCATCTAAGTTGAGAGGTAGCTTATTTGAACGAGTGCACTACATTCCTTAGTAAGAGTAACTAGTTCTGGCTCATTAATGTTTTGCTTCTTTGCGAGCTGGTCCTTAAAGAACTGTGTATACATCGGCACCTATAAGACACCATCAAGGATGGGGGTGGTAATCTGCATATCTATCATCATATCCAGAAACTTTGCAATCTGCTTGTCTTCAGTTGACTTCACAAACCGTTCTAGAAATGGCAGCTTTGGGTTGACAGGTGAAGCAGATTGATGATGGATCATTAGGAGCAATAGCTGCTGGTGTAGAAGAACTAGGTTGTGCAGCAGAAGTAGTGGACTGTTGAGGTCCCTGCGGAGAAGGTATTGGGCCGGCTAGGATAGAAGGCAGGTGGTACATACAACGCTGGCATTGGGGAAGAGGATCGGTTGTACTCTTACCACTCCGACTAGTAAAGGCTCCATGTGGGTGAACTTCAGGTTGAGGTGGAAGTCTCCCTTGTAGATGGTTGTGAGGCTACCATACGAGTGGTCAATGTTTGCATAGAAGAATCCTTACACCCAATATTGTCACTCCGTTTAGAATACCTGTCTACACCTACATCAGCAAGATGTAGTTTTATTAAGTCGGCTTCCATTCCTTATTCGGAATGGGTTGGATACTTGATATACGCTATGCTATGTACTCGGCCCACCATTGCGCATGCTGTTTTAGGAAGCATATTTTGATCCTTATTCAGGGAAAGCTCATATCCATCAAAAACCAATCGAAGTCCAGCTTTATCGCGAGCATCTGTTGTTTGCCCCGATTGAAGATCCGACACGACACCCTCTCTTCCATCTCCGACTTCCTAACCAGATCCGTTTACCCCTGCTTGAAAAAGTGTTTCCATTCGTAGTCCGGGGATTCCTAGTCCCAGGTTTATTCGTAACCGGCTACCTATCCAGGTCTTCCTCCTCAATAGCTATCTTTGTTTGACGGTGTTCGTTGCCAATGCAATAGTAATATATGCTTGCTTTCTTCCTGTTAGCATATCCATATCAAAAACTCTTCTTTCGTAGGCACATTTACTTCAATTCAACTACTTCATTGATGAATCAATTTGAGGAAATTCAAAAATACCTTGCCCGCCTTCGCAACTGCCTTCTTTTCTGTGCCTTCCTAGTTTGCCAACCCTATGTTTGATTGCGAGTTCCGGCGGGGTGAGTACCTGGGCGGACAAGGGGTTCCTTTTCGATTTCCATTTTAGAGTTTCTCTCTAGTTCGAATATATAGAACTTCCTTCTTAGAAATGGAATACCTTCACCTTAGAAGGGTGTTCTTCCTACTAGTGAAACCAGATCTGCCTTTTTCGGCTAAGCCGATTCCAATGATCGGACGGACAATACTTGCTTAAACCTAGCACCCTGTTGCCTTGCTTTTCCTCCAGCCGTACCTGCCTCGCCGCTCGTGATACCCAGGAAGGGCATCCCTCACTTCCCAGATCATCTCGCACTTCTTTTGTGACTGGCACACACGCTCTCGTGGGTCTATCACTGAGAAATCCCTTTTCGCCGGGCGGTGCGGTAAGTAAGACTAGTCGATGGACAACTGCTGGCTGAATAGGGAGAAGATGCATTTTCCTAGGCTCTTTCTACTTTGCTCATTGGGTATAGCCGTCAATGATCCACAGATACGGCGCTTTTGGATTCCTAAAGGGATAGGATAGTTCTTTCTGGGCTTTAGAGGTCTCCCCTTTAACCTAGTACTCTTAGGAAGGTCGGGCTAACCTTCTACTAGAAGTGTTCTATCTACGAAATTGGAAAGTAGGGTCAACTTGCCATAATATATAGCCCAACTTGATCCATCTTAGAGTAGCCGCCTATGGAACCGCCCCCGAGTCAACAATGCACCCGATCACGAGCCTTATATGAGTTTCATAGTCAGCCTGCTCTTTCAAGAACGTGCCTTCTAAACTCGTTGTTTCGCTTGCAGATTGGAGTTTCCTACTGACTATCCGGGTTCTTGATACCACCGGCCGGGAATAAGTACCTATCCCTTACGGGAATCAAACCCGTGTCTTTGACATGAAAAGACGATGTCCTAACCTCTGGACGAAAGGGACCAAAAAGCTATTTTTCATATACTTAAGAGAAGAGAAGTGGTTCCTTTTCTTTCTATACGAAATACTTGATGCACTTATTGAATGGAAACTTGAATTGAGAGAAAAGGTGTGCTACGCTTCTTCATTCTCGTAACTCAATCAATATCAAGAACATAAAGAGTTTGTATAGAGATGGATTTCTCTTCAGTTCCAAGACTTTTTTTTTGAATGGCTCGTGTTGCGCTAGTGACACGAGGGTAAAACGCTCGAGTTGGCTTGCTGACTCGAGGAGGGAAAGGCTCCATTTGCTTTAGTGAATGGAGGAAGAAACAACCATAGTAACTATCTATGAAATTGATTGATGGATATGAGAGTGGTGCAAGACCGGGACAGAGGAACCATAGGAATGTTATGTTAGGTTCCTTGCTCACTTCTCAAGCCCAATATCATTCCTCCAACTCCGACTTTCATGCTATAATTAAGAACCCCCCTAAACAATGACAGTGTACCGAGCGGGCCCTACATCTATCGGGGACCTCAAATCCTCACTAGAGTGAGGCACGTCTCGATCAATACATCTCGAATCTAAAGAGAGAATGTTATTGTTATGTTGTCCCCACTCTGGAGTATGATTGACCATATCATCCAGCGAGTGGTCTTAAACGCTGAGTGCATCCATACTGAACTCGAATGTGCGCGCTTCGGAAGAGAAAGTAATGCGAACTACTAACTGTTATGCCGGCTTGGCCCGATCAAGACTTCTATCCCTTAGAAACTGACTCGCGTCTTATCCGTGTGCGCGGTTGAGGAAATTGGACTTCGTATTCTTCCTGGGTCTGGCTCGTGGGCCGACATCGTCTTGTGTTGTAATCGGGGCACGAGTATTCGAAGTAGAAGTGCTAACATTCCCCCTTCCTTGAGAAAGTGCTTGACCCCAAGCCGGTGCATAAGGAAAACGAGTCTTCAGGTCGATGAGGTCCTCCCAAGTATTGTCCAGTGCCATCGACTCGGACCAGCGAATCAAGCCTTGTTCCAGGACTTGATCTCCCTTTATTACTTATACCAATGACTCACCAAAACTTGCATAGGGACAGAGGGATTATCAGTCTCAGATGGTAAACGAGAGGATACCTGAGACAGTGGGCAGGGGAACAACACGTCGAAGCTTAGAGACGTGAAAAATACAGGGTGCACTTGAGAAGTTGAAGGTAGCTCCCGGTGTTAATATGGAACAGCACCAACACATGCTAGAATCTTGTAAGGCCCAAAGTATCGGAAGGAAGGGTTGTGGCATTCTTCCCCTAAAAGGTGCACATCCATCGATTCCCTCATCTAGTGTAGTGCTCTATTCAGAGACCAAGGAAGCTATTAGTTTGAGTTCCTAATTTCCCTGTTGCCGACTAGATTGCTTACCGACTTTCATGTTGGAAGAAGATACCGACTTGAGGGAAGGCAGTACAGAGTAGCAGCCTAGGGATAAGCAGGAATTCAGGTTAGCTTTTCTGTTTTCCGAATCTTACCCACCTGAGAGTCCTAGTCTCGAAAGGGCGCCTTGGCCATCCAGCATTATCGCAGAATTGATCCAAAAGTTGTGAGCCGATAGAAGTGGAAAGATAGCAGGTTTCAGAAAGGAAATATTCCAATGGTTAGATTACCTCCATCTCGGTCAACGATGGGGATTTGTGAAGGTATCAAACTTAAGCTATCTATAGAATGACAATTTTTGATGTAGCTTCACGTCTACCTATACCAAAGGGTTTCTATAGTATGCCGAACTAGTGACAGTACCAAATGGTCAATGCCTACCTCAAAGGTTTGCATCTATAGAGTTACGAATTACCTATGGTGAGTGTTCCTTCTGCCCCAATGGTCTACCAAAACGGAAATGCCTTCCATAAGATGATGAAATCGTTTTTCTACCATCTGCCTCTGAGGTTTCCCTTCTCTTCCAGCATTCTTGAAACCTGACAATCAAACTATTGCATATGGAGGACAAGTCAAAAGTAGATTCATTCCATCGTCAAAACTAGAAAGGTAAACAATTGCATCGAAGGTCAAGTATTGGGAAAGGTACAAGGTGTTTTGGCCACCCCTCAATTCAAGAGAAGAGTACCGATTGGATCAAGAAGAAAATCTCTATTCCTATCTTTTTATCCAACTTGAATGATTAAAGGGAAAGTAGTGGCATCCTATTACCCTAAAGGGTAAGTTGTGTTGAAGTCAATCAAAGGCTGAACTGCAGTTGCCCTTTCATTCACCTAGAATTTTAGCTTGCTCTTAGGGTGGACCACATCAGAGGTATTGGAACTACGTTTCGCGTATCCTTTTTTCTTAGGAAATACTACGATCCAGTAGCTATAAATAGAAAGCAGAACCTCCTTATGTCTATACATAGAAAGAAGGAGTCCCAGGACCGAGTCATAGACCGTGCTAACTCCATGCGTACCGTAGGAGATGGATGGGGGAAAAGGCGTCACAGGAAGGAATGATCCAATAAATCCGGATAGCCAAGAAAAGACACTTCTATCGATTGGTCTCTGCCCTCCCATACCTCCTAAAACAATGGTAGTTTGCTTCTTTTCGTTCAATTGTACCTGGCCCAAGCGCCTATCTATTTAGTACTTTCGAGTAAGAAAGCACCTTGACATTATGATCCCCGAGAAGAGGATTCGTATTATAATAGGTTTGTTTTCCATTTCCAGGTCCCAACCTTTTTTTCAGGAAATTCTTTTTTCATTTTCCCATCGGCCTAGAATTTCCTTTCCTTCTCCTTTTGATTTTCGTATCATTATTATTACTTTGGTTTCTTAATAGGGGGATGATTCATCGTGTAACCCGTTCCCCCAACAAATTGCATTTTCTTTTTCTTTGATTTTTGTTTACCCATGGATTTCGTTTTGAAACTGTTTTATTAGATGACAGAGAGAAAATTTTACCAAATCCTGCAGGGGGTCAGGCTCAACCCGCAGACGCACCGCCAGTTCTGCCAGATCCAGCGGGGGATCAGGCTCAACCCGCGGATGCGCCCCCCGCTCTGCCAGCTCCACCAGTTGAAGTCCCTGCCATTTTGAACCCGCCCCAGGTTCCGTCATCCTTGGATCCAGGAAGAAAGCCAGATGATCGAGTGCAAGATGGCGCAGAGGCAGCAGCCATGGGGGCTGCCAAGGGCTGTTGCTCATCTTTTGTCGATTGTCTCTGCACCATGTGGTGCGATAGCTTTTAGCAGGGCGCAAATGTAGGAAGGCTCTTCTGAACAGCGTCCCTTTCACTTCATTTGAAAGTAGCACAAATTATATAAATAAGAATAAGAATAAGAAAGAGAAGCGTAATGTTACCGTGTTGTCGGCTTTGTATGTAAAGCCTCCTGATCCGGACAAACTCGATAGATTCGAAAACTACGAATCGATAGCCTCGGAAAACTCTGTTTTGAACTCGTACTTGATTGGAAAGAATTTGGACCTGGGGACCCTGGATCTATCAGTCTGTCATACTCATTTTCCTATGTGAGGACCTGGTATTTCAGCTCACGCTTGAGTGCTTGCCTGTTTTTCCTTCAATTCTTATTCGGGATTGCCCCTATTTAAAAGTGGCACCCCGTCTCCATTCACACTCTCACCATGCAACGCAGGACAAAGGTGTATTTCATTGTTCGAAAAAATGCTAACTAAGGCCGAGGAACTGTCAGGCCCCTTTCTGGGAATAAATCTCAGAAAAGGTCCTAAGTCACACCAGCCCCAAGATCAACACAACTGGTGGACTTCCTTGATACAGATAACCAGTACAATTAATATTACACAGGGTTGAGTCTGAAGGCTCAACAAAATTATTACAAACTCGCCAAATATATGGTAGCGGCGGAATATGACAGTGGTGTGGTGGTGGTACATCTCTGATACAATAACGTAAAGCCAAGCGTCAGAGTGAGGCTTGACTATTTATTGGTGTAGCAGAAGCTCAGCGGATGATACAGGTGGTAGACTCCTATCTCACAGGTTGACTGACTGGGACTCCTCTATGCGTCGGGCTCGCTAGCGCAATCCTTCTCCACAAGCTCGTCCTCCTCCAAGTCTGGCCAAGTAAATAGCCTGGGACAAGCCAGTGAGTACGTTGGAATGTACTCGCAAACATTATGAACAAAAGATATAATGGATGCACATGCTCATGCTGACTAAAATCCTGGTCATGACATAATTATAAAATGATGCGGAAGTAAATAAAACATGTTAGCCATAACCAGTCTCTTAAGAAAATAGAAGCAAGTGAATGCCACGGGTAGTCTAGCCAGCCCAAGTGACATTCCAAAAAAAAATAAGAGAAATGCCGATCGGGTGTCTACAAGAGTAGTGGCGAGATAAACCGCCTGTTAACTCGAGAGACGCCACGAGAGGTCTTGAAAAGAAATGCCTGTCGGCATCAAGTGACGCCACGGTTGGACTTGAAGAGAAATGCCAATCGGGTGTCCACAAGAGTAGTGGCGAGATAAACCGCCTGTTAACTCGAGAGACGCCACGAGAGGTCTTGAAAATAATAGTTGAGTGCCCAAGGTAGTCTAGCCAGCCCCTGAGACACTCAGGAAGAAAATAAAATGTGAGAAACGGTTAGTCCTCAATATTATGCATAGCCATAATAATATTTAATAAGCATACAATAAGCAAGGTAGCAATAGGGTATCAATAATTATACTGCAAAAATGAGTCAGACACATTTTTATTATTTCCTCCGGAGACCGATACCGGGACCGACACTTGACCCACCCAGCTACGCCCTTTGACCGAGGACACGGCTATTCGAACAGTTTTAACTCTGCAGAGGGTGTACTCTTTACCCACAAGTAAAGGATTTCTTTAGTCAGTACCATGACACTGACTAATTCTCATTACGGTCTTTGGGTTGAAAACACACCTGACCAACACACACCAGAATAACTCTCCGGATGCCAGGAATCACCCAAAGCATCGTTCAAGAAAAACTCTGAGATAGAGAGACCAATGTCCTGCATGGGATCACTATTAATATGCACGGATTACAAGGGGTGCCCCCCTCTCAGTCACAACCGGAAACACCCATGCCCCCTGACCCGATGACTGGATTTAGTCCAAGGCCTTTGGAAACCCTCATCGTGGCCCTCTGTACGGTGTGTACCTGGACAGGGGTTAACAACTTACTCAGTCGCACCTTCCTTGCGGAAGGACTCGTGGTAGCACGGTATCCAGCTAGGTGTAACGGAACAAGACTTGATCTAGGCCGACTCAGGAGGTGTTAATTAACATCACCGGAATATTCCACTTAAGTCACATGACACTACCGTGTCAAGCATAAGGGCCCGTGCCCACCGGCACGTCCAAGGCAGGAGACACTCTCCCGTATTCCCACAACTTTACCATGTCAGAAGAATCTCTTGCTTGAGTGATGTGCAAGCTATGAGCAAAAGAGATATGACCATGCATGCAAGTGCTAGTGACATACTACCGATGCAAGATGCAAATGCAAATGCAATCACCATATCCCAAGTTCAATAATGCTTGCCTTGTCCAAAGTAGTCAGGTGAAAACCCTTCAAAATTCTCGGCAAAGTTTCCCTCTTCTTTTTCTAAAAATTTAAAATCAACTCAAATTAAAAAAATTGGTAATGGTACAAAAAGTTGTCCTAAAACATTTTTAAATAAATACTAAAAAAACTAGAGGGAAAAATAAGAATTTCGAAAAAAAGTTCAACTCAAACGGAGTTGTGGTTTAAAAGTTATTAAACTTTCAAAACCAGGGGTTTTTCTGTAAAAAGCCAGTCCCTGTGCGTTTATAAGGAAAACGCTTCGGGCCAAAATACGCTTCTCAGTGCGGAAGGCGTAAAAGTCGAGATTACGCCTTTGTTTTTAGACAGAAAAAATGAAAAGAAAAAGCGCGAGGTGGGGGCCACCCGTCAGGTTCAAATATTTGAACCTGCGTGCGGAAACAGAGAGGAGACAGCGTTCGCCGGCGGTGATCGCTGGGGTCTTGGAAGGAGGCGATGGTCGAAACATGACCAGGGAGGAGTGTCGCGTCAGAGGGAGGTGGTGATGGTCGCCGGGAAGCACCTGAACGCCGGCGAGGTCGACGGTGGTTCGGTGGCGTTGGGAACTCGTCAGAGAGAGCTCGGGGAGTGGAATTGAAGCGGGGAATCGATGATTTGGTGGAATATATGACTACTGGCAAAATTTGAGCAGTTGAGGTGGAGTAATGACGATGAACGGATCGGTGACCGTGGCGGTGGAGCGGTGATCGGAGGGGAAGAAGAAGACCTCCTCGAGGTCGGGCGAGTGGTGTAGGGGCGATTGGGAGGTGGTGGAGGCGATGGATGGAGCGAGTGGAGCTCGGGAGGGCCTTTTATAGGCAATCCGAGGCGGTCCGGCGAGGGTCGGATCATGCCGGAGTTATGGTGGTCGGCGAGGTTGGTTTTGGGCGGTGGTCGTGGGTGGCGAGTGTCAGTGAGAGCAGTGGAGAACTCCGGAAGGCTCGGCGTGGACGGGCTTGAGCTCCTCGAGCTTATCCCGGGGCGGAGCTCTCGTACAGTGCGGCGGCGCTATCCTGGTTCCGGCGGCTGCCAGCGGGCCAGGGAGGGGTTGGGCGGTGCAGACGGCATGCAAGGGCGCGGAGAGGAGCAACGCGTGGCCAGGAGGTAGGCGGGGAGGCTGCGGCGCAGTAATGGGAGTTGGTGGCCGAGGTGACTCCGCTCGTCCGCCGCGGATGAGCACGGTGCAGGGCGTTACACCGGCCAGCCGCCAGCTCTGCGGCGAGGAGTGACGGCGGAGTGGGCCAGGGAAGGGCGAGGCATTGATGATCTTGGCATCGCCGTGAAGGAGAAGGAAGGGGAGGGGTGCACGGCACCGTTTCCCTCTGTTGCCTGAAGACAAATTCAGTTAACTGAATTTCTTCAGTTATGAACAGTGCACTGTTACTCACTTAATCCCATGGCAGAGAGTGCTCGGGATTTTTAGAATTTTGAGGAATTTTTGTGGTGATGTGTTGATGCAAATGAGAGGGCCTGGCAAAGTTTGGGAATTTTTGGAGCATTTAAAAATATGTTTAGATCAGAAATATTGAATCTGGTCCAAATTTGAATTGAGTGGAATTTGAAATTTTTGAACTGTGGCACCCCATGTTTTTTGGAAAAATGGGTTGTGGGTACCATATATTTGCTGGGATAATTTTGGTGGAGGTGGCATCCTTGTAGAAAAGGTGATTCCTTTGTAAACCATAGAAATGATGGAATATATGAATTCCAACTTTGGAATTTATTTGGGTGGTGAAAAATATTTTTGTGGGGTGGGAAAGAGTTGGATTCTGTCCTAGATGAGGTGAGTGACTTGTGGGATAAATTTGGAGTGGAAGAAAATTTGTTGGATGGATTTTAGTAGGGCTAAAAGGAGGTGAAAAGGTTATTTCCTTTGAAAATTTAACTATCCCCAAAAAATTTCTTGCTAAAAATAAATTGTTTGAAAAATCTCAAAGTAATTATCCACATAATATTAAACTCTTCAACCAGAATATCTAAAGAAGATTGGAACCCAAATAAAATTTGAAAAGCTTTTCAAATTGAAGAAAGGTGATACGACTAAAAATGATTTTCAAAACTTTTATTTTTAAAGGAAAGATTTCAAATATTCGGAAAAATATTTTTGGGGTGTTACAGGAACAAGGAACAAAGGTTTGAACCAGCTTTCGTAAGGAGTCTTCTTCCTCATACAGGAACAACTGGAACAACAGTTTCGAACATTGCATCGGGCCTCCTCACCGGGAACCTTTGGGTCCCCGTCTCGTCATCCCTTTCTTTCCTCAGCCGGACAAGGACAACTTTCAGTTAAGACCTGCCCAGCCCCTCTTTTTCTTCTGTGCTTGGCATGATTCACGTAAGGTTAGCACTCATCACTAGACGAGATAGTGATTGTCAACATCCCACACAACTCTCACTCTCACTCTGGCAAAAGGAAATGAATGTATCTACTCCTTCAAACAACAAGAAAGCAAACATGCATCCTACCCGCATCAATGCCTCTGCCCTCTTGTATCTACATATCATGATATGGATACCCTTGGTCATTAATAAAGGGAAGATGATTTTAGCCGAGGTGATCGGACTAACACTGAGTGCATTTGTCTCGGCTAGGCTTATTACATTCTTAGTGTTCTAAAGTGGGACAAGCGCTAGCTCTAGTAACCATTTTCCATTGATTGGAAAGGGCGGGTGTCTGCATGAACTAGCTAGACATGGCACTCCCCGAGCATGAACTCGATCATCGTGTCGTCCCCTTTGAGCAGCTTTTCTTGCCTGCCTCTGCTATCATTGATCCAAATATTTCTCAATGGTGTGGAGACAGCTCACAAGAAGATCTAGGATTTCATAGCGAGTGTACTAGTAGCTGAAAAACCAAATTGACCATTCCAACTCATTTGTGGTTTGAAACAGCATTTCTTCCCGAAGTGATACCTTGGCTTTGCCCAAATAAAGAATCGCAATGCTGCTGATAGTCCGCCTGCTTTCAATGTTCTTATTCTCAGTGAGCAAGCTTGATTTCGGTTACTCCCTTCTATTGGGAGCTCCCTATCTGTAGGTTCCAGGGGGGTACGATCCACCGCGTTCCTGTGCTTTACATGAAATGGAAATATCAGAACGAACAAGCAGAGCAACTTGGCGACAGAACTACATTGGTTAGACAGGCGTGTAGGTTGCTACAATATCCAGAGACGCTTAACAATTGCTGTTTGAATCGATCCTTTCTTGTATCGGATCTGTGAAGTTCATTTTGGTCATGCCAGAAACCTATTCTCTATATGCCAATTCGTTTCGCAGAAATTCAGAGATTGGAGAAAATGAGCCTTTAACGGAGGTACGATGTATTACCTTGTATACGAAACCTAACGAAATTCTCATTCATTCCTAAAATGATTTTTGAGATAGAACAACTTGTTTATGGAATTAGCCCCCAGTGGAGAAGCAAGGCTTCCAAGCTCACCATCAATCCAGGCAAAGCAGTCTTCCCAAACTAACTAATTGTTGAATTAATACTTGCTATACTAATAGCTCTTCAATCTATTTATTGCTGCTTCATTGTCCTTTCCCTTTGCTCTAGCGTTAGTCGCAGGAATCCCTCTTGCGTTAGTCGTAGTCATCTATTCGTAGAAATCGTAGGAAAGTTCATGGGAACCTACACCATACCTTTTGTAGTCAATACGATGAAACCAAAGCCTTAGCAGAGGAAGGAACCGATCTGATTCCCGGAACCGAAACAGGTATATCCACTACTGCCGTTACTGAACCGAGGACAAGGACAGCTGCCCCGCTGGGTGTAGATTTCATTTCGTTAGTGTGCATTGTTGAACCCAAAGACAAGTAGGGATTTTGATATTGATAGCTAAGGGTAGGTGTACTAATAACACCAGGGCGATCTCTATATCTATAGGGACAACTATGATAGGGGGGTCTGTCGTAAATCCAACAAAGTATGGTAGCTCAAGCGGGGAGCAATCTGCATTTGAGAATGCTATGCTAGTGGTGAACCTAAATCTGACGATGAAGGGGGCGAGCACTTAATGAGTACGGAATTTCCTAACCGGGGTGCGAAAGGAATGCACCCGAATAAATCAATGAATGAAGCTTAGGCCACGAATTCTGGAATCTAAGAGCGGGTGGTGAAGTTGGGCACTCTCGAAACCTCTGTTATGACTTATTTTGTTCACCTTTTGGTTGGTTTTAGACTGGTCTCCCGGAGAAGTAGGCGACGGTAGAAAGCAGTTTTATTACTCCTGTTGAAGGAGGAAGTGGTCCAATTGGCTATTGAAGTCGGTGGATTCTGCCTAGAGTAATCTCTAAAATAGTGAAGCCAGTAGCAATGACTTAGTTTTCAAGCTACTGAAATGCACTTAAATGTTGAATTTTGATTAGCAAATTACACGAGCGATGCGACGGCCATTAATATTTATCCCTTGAAATTCTTGTTTCTATTCGTTGAACCAAGTTGGATCTGTGATACCAGGGTGGTGGCTTTAACAAATAAGCTCCAATTGATCCATTATTTGAGGTGGCCACCGGTGGTCGCCCTTAGGTAGTTCTTAACTGCGCTAATTCACCTCTTATTTCTCTTACAAACCCGCCTCCGTAGGGGCTTCAACCGAGCCTGTTTCGATGTCAACGAAGGTACGCCCAATTAGGGATTGAATTCTCTTATAATTCAATCAAAAGAGCATAACGTCTTAGCTAAATGTCTGACATAGCGTCTGATCCCGGTGAATTGGGTTAGTTAACCGCACCCTTTGGTGAAGAAGGGGGTATTCCTAGGCACTAGTTATTTTCTTATGTGTGTTCTTCGACCTTACAAAGTATGAGTCCGTGCGTTCCTAAGTTGGTCCTGAATTTCCAATGAAGTTTTGATTTTCTCGAGGGACGTAACAAACTGTTTGGTTGGCTCCGAGCATTCTAAAAATAGAGTCCTGCCTGGACAATGTTGATAACGGGAAATCTCTAACCTCCGTGGTGGGTGTGAAGAAGGGTACAGCTAGAAAGCGAGAGAATATCTTTTTGGATATGAGTCTGAGGCAGAAGTCTCTGAATGTGGGCCTGACGAACCTTTTGTACCAGGATCATCACGAGACATTGTTTCTGTGGTAGATGACTCAATAGGCAGGTCCTAGAACCTCTAAAGAGGGTGTGACCGATCACCAGATCACGATCAAGAAGAGTCAAAGCTGTCTTACTAGCACGAGCAATCATCCAACTATGGTGGTTTCTCAACCGGTGGGTACATTTCTGTTGCACATTGTGAGTTCATATTTTCTTTTCTAAGAAACAAAAGTTTGAGCAGATGCCGTTCTAGCAGGTACAAGAACTCCCGTTCGGAAGGCGTCTGCTTTAGCAATGTCTTTGATCCTCGATCAACAATTTGAGGAAGACGAGACAGAAGCCTTTGGATGAAACCAATGAATCTTCCGATCTGAAAGACTAAGGGGCTAGGCGCTCACCTACTATCTACACATTTCCTATTTGGCGTTGGCTTCACCAGTTTTGACTGCGAGTCGCTTTAGTTATCTCAAATCTTTGGCAGGAAGGGGCCAAGCCAAATAGTGCTCTTTAGAAGCGTAATCCGTCCTTGAAACTTTATCTTGGCTGCCGTGAATGATACTGAGCTACCGGATCTCGGGACCATGGTGAATTATCTAGCATGCAATGGGGTCTGCTTTGTAAAACAAGTAAAGTGCACGAAGACGTGTCAAAGGGAAGGAATAGAACTTGTTTGGCTGTTCAACCCGCGTCGGTTGTTGATATTGGATGAGATAGCTCGAGAAGGGAACAAAGAATTCCAACTGGCTGTGGCGAGCGCTCTCCTACTGTTAGTGGCTTAGCTTCGGGGCTCGACTCCTCGATGGAATAAAGATAAAGCTATTAACCCATACGCCCTCATGTTTAAGGTTTCATAGTTTAGGCAACTACAATTCTTGTTTGTATTAGAATGCGTAGTTGTTTGAAACTAAAGGAAAGGAATGCTGATTCGAATAGGGATAGGTGATAGCTTTGATAGGTCCCAGGTTGTTAGATTGAGGGAAAACCTAGTGTTAGATTAAGGGAAAACCTAGTGTTTGATAGGTCCCCCAGCCCCCTGCGTTGGTGCCACGTGGTGGGCCTTTGGTCCCGGGCTGTGAACCGGGACTAGGGGTGGGGGGGGGGGCTTTAGTCCCCATCATTTAGTCCCGGTTGGTGAACCGGCACTAAAGCCCTTACGAACCGGGACTAAAGCCTGATTCTGCACTAGTGAAAAGGGGTGCAAGTGGTCAGCGGGAGGATTCGGTGGTGTGCTCTGCACGGAGCGCCGTCGTTGCTTCCGTTTGAGGGCTTCCGCCTCTGCGTGCTCCATTCTCCATTGTCGTTGGTGTATCTGCGCCCCTGCTTCGTGGCCTGTCATTGAAGAATTTCAGAGTCCGCTTGCGTTCTTGCCATCGGAGGACCTTCGCTCCTGCCTGGTTTCCATACGGTGGGCTTGCCGTTCGCTCTCCTTCCTCTGCTGTGCTGTTGTCGGACCACCGTAGTGGTATACTGGCATGCACTTATCCCCTTGCTATTTAGGTTGATTTTCATTGTGATGTGGTGCTGGTGCTCTGCCAACCGAGCGGACAGGGCATCAGCGAGTTTGCTCGGATCCCCCGAAGAGCGCACGGCTCTAGCGGGCAATGTGAACACCAGAGTTCACTGACATGGGGCTGCACTGCTGCGTCGGCGACTATCGCCAGAACGATTTCCTCCCCTTCCCCTGCGACCGATCCGACTATGTACGTTTCCGCCTCGCTTGTTCCTCTGATTCGTTGTGTTCGTTGAATAAATTTGACTATTAATTGGCTTGAAAAATGGATTTTGCGTTTAGACCTTGTTCCAATCTAAGTATTGTCCTGTAGATCATGAAACACAATAATTGCTCCTTATCTGTAGATGCGGTTTCCTAAAGTGGATCGTTTGAGTAGTTCATCGTCCGCGGTGTGGACCAATAGTGTGGAGTTCCCACTGCGGTGGACTCCAATGGCATGCTTCTTATGGTGGTACTAGCTTATTCAGAGCACTCTACAAGTATAGTGTGGAGTTCTCTTATGATACATGTATGCATGATTACCATTGGTTCATAGATATTAAGAATTTACTTGATATAGAAAATACTTAGCCTATGCAATTATACGATTGAGGATTGGCATTAGACTTCCGAACATTTGAACTTTTTTAAAGTATTAATATGTGGCATGCCTTAACGTTTGCTTTGTTGAAATTATTTTTTCCCAGATGATCGTGGTCTAATTTATATGACTAAGCTTGGTTGCAGATTGGAGCCATATTACTCAGTATATTGGTGTTTTTGTACTTTCCTTCTCTCAGTATATTGTTTTTTTTTCTACTTTCCTTCTCTCCATTGGTGCATAGTTTAGGCATAGTTTAGGCAACTACAATTCTTGTTTGTATTAGAATGCATAGTTGTTTGAAACTAAAGGAAAGGAATGCTGATTCGAATAGGGATAGGTGATAGCTTTGATAGGTCCCGGTTGTTAGATTGAGGGAAAACCTAGTGTTAGATTAAGGGAAAACCTAGTGTTTGATAGGTCCCCCAGCCCCCTGCGTTGGTGCCACGTGGTGGGCCTTTGGTCCCGGGCTGTGAACCGGGACTAGGGGTGGGGGGGGGGGGCTTTAGTCCCCACCATTTAGTCCCGGTTGGTGAACCGGCACTAAAGCCCCTTACGAACCGGGACTAAAGCCTGATTCTGCCTACTGAAAAGGGGTGCAAGTGGTCAGCAGGAGGATTCGGTGGTGTGCTCTGCACGGAGCGCCGTCGTTGCTTCCGTTTGAGGGCTTCCGCCTCTGCGTGCTCCATTCTCCATTGTCATTGGTGTATCTGCGCCCCTGCTTCGTGGCCTGTTATTGAAGAATTTCGGAGTCCGCTTGCGTTCTTGCCATCGGAGGACCTTCGCCCCTGCCTGGTTTCCATACGGTGGGCTTGCCATTCGCTCTCCTTCCTCTGCTGTGCTGTTGTCGGACCACCGTGGTATACTGGCATGCACTTATCCCCTTGCTATTTAGGTTGATTTTCATTGTGATGTGGTGCTGGTGCTCTGCCAACCGAGCGGACAGGGCATCAGCGAGTTTGCTCGGATCCCCCGAAGAGCGCACGGCTCTAGCAGGCAATGTGAACACCAGAGTTCACTGACATGGGGCTGCACTGCTGCGTCGGCGACTACCGCCAGAACGATTTCCTCCCCTTCCCCTGCGACCGATCCGACTATGTACGTTTCCGCCTCACTTGTTCCTCAGATTCGTTGTGTTCGTTGAATAAATTTGACTATTAATTGGCTTGAAAAATGGATTTTGCGTTTAGACCTTGTTCCAATCTAAGTATTGTCCTGTAGATCATGAAACACAATAATTGCTCCTTATCTGTAGATGCGGTTTCCTAAAGTGGATCGTTTGAGTAGTTCATCGTCCGCGGTGTGGACCAATAGTGTGGAGTTCCCACTGCGGTGGACTCCAATGGCATGCTTCTTATGGTGGTACTAGCTTATTCAGAGCACTCTACAAGTATAGTGTGGAGTTCTCTTCTGATACATGTATGCATGATTACCATTGGTTCATAGATATTAAGAATTTACTTGATATAGAAAATACTTAGCCTATGCAATTATACGATTGAGGATTGGCATTAGACTTCCGAACATTTGAACTTTTTTAAAGAATTAATATGTGGCATGCCTTAACGTTTGCTTTGTTGAAATTATTTTTTCCCAGATGATCATGGTCTAATTTATATGACTAAGCTTGGTTGCAGATTGGAGCCATATTACTCAGTATATTGGTGTTTTTGTACTTTCCTTCTCTCAGTATATTGTTTTTTTTTCTACTTTCCTTCTCTCCGTTATAAATTACCTTGTTTACGAGGGAAGGAAATCACCTCACTCTACCTTTATCGGAATAGGATATATGATCAAAAGAGCAAACTCCATCCATCCGTCCGGAATTATTTGTCGCATAAATGGATAAAAATGGATGTATTTACAACTAAAATATGTCTAGATACATATATTCCTCCGACAACTAATTCTGAATGGAGGGAGCTCTTTTTAGGGTGCACCCTACTTCTGTTTTGTGAATGTGGGGTATTTTTCATCTGTGCAGATCAATTTTCACTAAATTAGACTAATTAACTTTGTTATTTCTTTTGCTGCAAATAAGGATGTTAATATGCTACCTACCATGATTTCGACACTACGTGACAAAACACACATGTCTATGCGTCCCACTAATGGCACGTAACAAAAGAAAAATATACCAATCTGATTTTACAACGATAAAGAAAAACGGGCGCGGCAACGCGCGCCTTCCCTTCTAGTAATAGTGAATATTAAAGGCGACAGTGACATAGAAATATTTCACTTATCACCAAAAAATAAAATTGGAGACGTAAGCATCATTGAAGACTCATTCCAATTTGATAATTGCTTTGATTTCCCAAAAGTAGACTGATTCAGGCACGAGCTGCTTTGATCTCATGACTTCGGGCTGCATATGTCCACACATGCAGAAGGCACAGTTTCGTGCCTTTGATTCACATCTTCATTCGTGTTGATACAGGATGACAGTGTCATCATATATTTGATTACTTGTTATGGAAAGATATATTTGCTGGAAGCAGGAATTTACAATACGCAGAACAAAGGGACAAAACAGGACGAACTGAACTGTCGCGGTTGAGGAAGTGCAACAGCGGCTTATGTGTCCCCGGTTCAAGAAAGGAAAACATTTGCTAATAGTAGCACATTAAGTACTCCCTCTGCCTGATGAATTGCGTCAAATGCACACATATATAACCACCATCTAGTCTTGGCATAAAAAAAGCTGAAATAGTTCTACTTGGCTGCAAATTAAACCGGCAAAGTGATGGGGGATGCTCTGTAGACTGTAGGGATGCATGCTTATCAAAATGTCACAATGACCTTGGCCCTGGGAGACACCCTCGGCAGAGCTAATAGCTTGGCAAGAACCATGCTGCAATCTGTTTTGCCCTTCCATTCTATCTTCACTTCTTCCAGAGCCGGTGCCCAGCTCAGTAGCTTTGCCAGGAAATTGACTTCGCAGTCCAGACCGCTGAAACCTTTCACACTGGCCGTTACGAGATGATCCAGTTGCACTTGCATGGTAAGCTCTTGAATGGTCGCCTGATCCTGATCCCGATCCCATGTGCTCGAGGGGTAACTCTGCAATTTTTTTTTTGCAACTCATTAGGTGACATAAATACAAGAATGAACACGGATTGGATGACTGAGGGAGGGAGAGGATTTACAGGAGGCATACTTACCCACATGTCAAGCTTGTTTAAGTTAGGGGCATTCTGAAACAACGAACAAGTGGTCAAGACTTCCTTCTGGTCCCAAAAGCATATCACAGCATAAATATGCTCCAGGCGATGAAATACGGCAGGGAACTTCGTAAGAATGCACCATTTTGATAGATACTGCAACAATAAAATTATAAGAAATGGCAACAGAGCTTAGTCAGGATGCAGAAGAAGGCCATAGCAATGCTGGAGCTAATAATAGCCCACCTTCATGAAAATGCCACTAATTCCAAGTGTTTTGATGCCACTTAGGCTTCCCAATGACTTCTTGACATGGCTTTCCTTTTCATGCGCAATTGGAACAGATTGACATGCTTTAGCTTCATGAGCAAGAAAGAGAATGGCCACCTCCAAATTATGGGCATCCAAATTAATGTCTACAAAGTCCCCAAAAACATGAAGATGTTTCAGTTTAGGAGCTTGAACGTTTAGATGGTTGATGCCCTCAAAACAAGCTAGTTTCAAATAACTCAGTACCGGGCAGAACGAGACCAGATTTTGGATGTCCATGTCAGTGGAGGAGAAATTTTCTAGGCTGAGGCGAGTTAATCTCTTGAAACCTTGGAATACCCGGGGCAAGCTGATGACGCAGTTTTGCAGGTACAGAAGCTTCAAATCGCCGATAGAAAATAGACATGACGGAGTCCTATACCCTGGACCTGAGTTCAACTCGATTATAATTGATCTTGGTGATCTCCTAGAAAGCATGAGCATCCACCTGCCGAACTCGTCATGGTAAGTTTTGCTACCTGAAATGTCGAACTTCTCTACAGTTCCCTTGTGGAGTGATAGCACCATATCGACTAATGTGACGAACTTGGTTCTTGCGAAATCTCCATCGCGCAGAAATATTTTTGGTATATTAGTCCATGCATCCCTCCAAGTACTTGATAAGGTGCTAGTCCTAACCGCTTCTTCGACATTCAAACGGGAGAGGATTTCGCCCTTTATCTCTGGAGGTAGGCTGCTCAGTCTGTCTGAACTCACAACAGATGTAGCTTCCGCCCTGGCCTTGTTACACGTACTCATTTCTTCAGAATGGCCTAGCAATTCCAGAAGACAGGGAGCCTAAATTAGCGTGTAATCTACCACATATCACTGAAACTACAATACATGCAAAAATTAAATGGTGCCCTAAGTTGCTTGTTCACAAAAAAAAAATCACAAAAGATGGCAGTTTAGCAAAGCAAGTCAGGTATGTTTCTATGAACAGAACTGAACTTGACTACTGGGTTGATAAGCTGAAAGGCTTGATTATCATTTGACATGTGTTACAATACCCTAATTTGTGATCTTGAAGAGCAACCATGGCCCATGCTGCAAGCAGAAAATGCAGATTTGTCATTCTAGTTCCAAAATTAATTATAAAGCCATGATATTACGTGTTGCGATACTAAGTACGTACAAGACTATGATCAGCATGCTAGCTAGGAAAAGATTAATTCTGCGAAATTAGCACTGCAGAGCTAGAGAATAACAGAGCAATGTAGATAACAGAGTAGTACTAAACTGGATTCGGTTAAGCAACTGAATCTAACAAGCATGTGAACAGTACTGAGATTAGCTAGAACTATAGAACATATTATAATCTCCTATTGTCGCAAACAATCTCATTAATCCTCACGGGGCAATCTGATAGCCCACGATGCAAATCATGATACTGGTTCTTCAGTAACTCGTGAATTTCTGTGCGAATAAATCTCATGAAACAGGAAGCCAAAATAACTTACGGAGTGTTCTTTCTTCAGTAATCTACGAAGGCCGCGCCGCTCGCCTGCTGCAGGCTTGCTGCGCGCGGGCGCTGCGGAGCGACGAGGGGCGAGGAACGGAGGCGTGACGCCACGCCGGATCTACGCCGCCGCCGGAGGGTTCCAAGTTCCTGGATGCGCCAATGGGACACCAGGAGGAGGTGGGTGGATGGGCTACTCCTTATCTTGGGCCTTTCTTTTACTTTTCTTTAGATGATGGGCCTTTCTTTTTCTTTGACGTTAGTCCTTACCTTGGGCTGAGTACTTGAATGGCCTGACATTTTGGTTTTTCTTTTTTCCATAAATGGTGGATTATATCAATTCGTAATGTCGCATAAAAAAAATACAAGTGTTATGAGCACGAACCCGTTCTCTGCATCATTAAGATGCATATAGACAACACCAACGCATACAAACAAACAAAGAAAGCCAAAGGTGACCGTGAAAAGTCTCGTTGAAGCAAACTCAAGCATGCAGCTGCAACCATTAACATCAATCTTCACCGATGACAGCACCCCGAGCGTGAAAGTGTTACAATGACGAGGCCTCCAAGAAGGTAACAACATGTGAGTACCGCTATCACCAGATCCACAGTGACGAAGCCAAGAGGAGGCGAGCAGGGTCTGGCCCTCTAATGATCGAGGAAGCATTAAACCGGTACCAGGTAATTAGCGATAACATATGCAAACACACGTACGTGGCCCCTGTTCTCGAAATAGGCTTCGCTCTTTATAAATAAAAGAATAAGCCTCGGTACCGATACAAAGTGGTGAGGAAATCCTCAAACAAACAGGTAAAGAAAAGGCATTCGAGCGAGTGTCACAGATGCCAATAACCCAACACCATGCATGAAAATAGGAGACACTGCACCTAACAAGAGATGACTTAAACTACTGAACAAGACTGAAACCACGCCTCCTCAAGAAACTGTCGGACCTCATAGCATGGAAGGCACTGAACCATCTCCGAAAGGGGTCGACTCGCCGTTGAGGCAGCCCCTCGCTCTGGGCCATGAAGTGTCACTCCTGCCAAGAGATAGCAAGAACCGACAACAGAGACCGTACTACCCCTTTTGTTGAAGATGTGTCCTTCCCTTTGCTTTGCTTGCACCGTATGTTTTCTTAAAGCTGGGAAATGGGAGAGGACTACACATTTGTTCCGCAGTCCGCTTAGTTGTACTTGTAACAAAGTACTCCCTTCGTTGCAAAATAAATGTCATGGTTTTAGTTCATGGTACTTATTTTCGAACAGAGGGAGTAGCTAATTAAGCTCACACTAGTTAGATACCAACGCTTTTCGCACCTCGGTCGTGCAAACGATCGACTCTGATGCTGCTGCAAAAACAACCTTTTGTCCAGTTAATCCCCATGGATGGCGGATGAAGAACTTTATGCACCACGCATGATGATACCTCATACTCCTTCCGTTTTTGTATCCAGGTTCACTTCATTTTGTGTGTCAAACTTTGACCTATAATTGTGGTCAATAAAATATGGGTTATATGTCATCAAAAATATATCATCGGAAAGTTCTTTAAAAAAGTGCATCCAATGACATACTTTGGTGGCATATAATTCACATTTTATGGACAATATTAATGATCAGAGTTAGACATAAAAATATGAAGTGACATTGTATACGAACAAAAGGAGTAGTTTATAGACGGAGTAGTTTATCTGACCGTGCTCAATTGGTTATTCTTTTTTGTGGGGGGAGGATGATAGTTCCTCCCTCTATTATTTTTTGAATCAAAATGCAAATGCAGACATTCATATTCACACACGTACACTCATCCCTGTGAATGCATGCATGCACATCCTATTTTTATGAGCGCCTTTGAAAGGCTGAGCCGGCGGGTCTTGAGATTGACTGTCCCTGCAATCAGCTCACCATAGACGGAAAGGTCGACTCCCGCTAAAAGAATATTCCGCATTTATGTGACACACAGGTGTCAAACCTGAGGTTTGATCCCGGTTGTCTGGGGTACAACCACAAATCTATGTCATTTAGGATATTTTTATGTTAAACTTTAAAAAATGTGACTATAAATATTCTTTGAAACATTTAGATTGAGAATTAGTAAATCATATGCTTAGAGCTGTCTCCAAAAGTATATCCATGACACAGTAATTTTATTGCAATATAAGTACATCACCAGATTAAAACTTGTGGTCGAAGGTAAATCTTGAAGGCCGTGTCAATATCCAAAATGAAGATTATAGGTGATATGGAGTGAGTAGCTAGGAGGTGATGGCAACGCATAGACGATTTCAAGGCCATGCCAGGACGTGCCTCCCACGCAGTATCATGCAAGTCCACCTTAGGGTGTTTGGTCCACGGGCTCTCAGGTGTGGCTGACCATGGATCCATGGGGGGGCAAGCTGTCAATGAGGATTGCAAGGAAGAAAAGATGTTCTAGCGTCATAATAAGTCCTTCTGGCTACTCTGTCTTCGTTTTGATGGGGCTCACTCTCGCGCGGGAAGCATTCAGTCTATTGGTTCTTCACAAGAGTTGATGGCTTGTTCATGAGTCAGTGACCGCCCCTCGCTTTTGGTTCTTGTTGTTGTGACGTGATGTACTTTAGATGAGCTATAGAGGTGTGGTTTATAGTGCTTACATGCGTGTGTGATGTGCCAAATATGGGTGTCTTCCAATCCTCGACTATGACGCCTATCGACAGTCTCAGATCAAAGGTTGTAAGCATGAGGCATTGCTAGGCCGTATTCTTTCAATGATGACTTCCATCTTGTATATATAAGTGTCCTCCAAAATGATTGTGTGGCTAAAGCACCTTGTAAAGCCTTTGGGCATAAATTGGTTCTGAGTTCTCAAGAAAATGGTCGTATGGATCGTTCATCATCTCTAGGAATTTTTCTCGCCCGGCAACACCTGGTGAGCCTAGCAAGTACAATGGCCTTTTGTTTAAGGTTGTTTGTAGCGGTTTTACACGCACGTATTTACACACTCTTTGCCACATCTTGATGTAGCCTCATAAGTTTCAGCTCATACTCCATGAAAGAATTGCCAAAGAAAGCGATAGGTGAAAAACTAAAAACTGGCCCTCGAGCTAACGTTAACAGTACAATGGAGTGGTTGCCACATGGTGTCCTTTAGAAGAGCTCTAGAGGAGTGGTTTGCAGTGTTTACATGTGCGTGCAGTTGAGCCTGAGTGTCTTTCTTGGTGATGACGCCTATCGGCGGTCTCGGATCAAGGGCTAGAGAAGCATGAGGTGTTATTTCGGCGACGACTTCAATCTAGTATATGAGTATGTCCTCCAAAATGAGTGTGTGTCTACTACACCTCCTGAGAGCAACTTCAATGGGGCGACCCATTTTGTCCGCCTGCGTCCGTTTGGGTCGGCGCGGACAAAAATGAAGGCCCAACGCGCCGACCCATGTGACGACCCCGGATTAATCGTGCACTAACCATACACGCGAATGCACACGATCAAGCCTAGGACTCACTTGAAGATATCACAACACAACTCTATAAACATAAATAAAGTCATACAAGCTTTATATTACAATCTAGGGGCCTCGAGGACTCGAATACATAAGCTCGTATACAAGCGTCAGCGGAAGCATCAAATATCTGAGTGCAGATATAACACAGAAACAGAAATAAGCCCTTAAGAAGGCGGGGCAAAAGAAACACTATGATCGAAAAGGCGCAGGCCTCCTGCCTGGGACCCTCCGAACCTACACCTGGTCATCGGACGGCTCCTCGTAGTAGTACTCGCCAGAAGGGTAGTAGTAGTAGCCGTCGGCGGGGGCAGCTGGCTCATGGGCTCCGTCATCTGGTTGCATCAAACGGATATGGGGAGAAAAAGAAAGCAAAGCAACCGTGAGTACTCATCCGAAGTACTCAGCAAGCAAGGATCTACACACCATTTGCAACATTTTCAAAGGGAGGCTGTATATGTGGACTGGGCTGCAGAAATGCCAGAATAGGGGGGAAAACCTAGTCCTATCGAAGACTAGCATTTTCATCATCTTCAGCGGTCTTGCAGCATTAGAAGAGTGCAGAGTAGCATAAAGTAAAGTAATAATAGTGTCATCAACCTCGCCCAGAGATTTTTCCTCGACTTCCTGCGAGAAAGCAATCCCAGAGCCATACTATCCAGTTATCATCTCAAGTGTCCAGTTCTAGTTGTACCGATCGGGATACAACTCAGAGTGTCTGTTACCGTAGGACAGGCTATCGATAGTTGTTTTCTTCCTTGCAGGGTGCACCAACTTACCCACAAAGCTCGCTTAACTCCGGCCGGACACACTTTACTGGGTCATGCCCGGCCTCGGCCAAACGATACGCCGCAACCCGACCTAGGTTTAATAGAGAGGTCAGCACGCCGGACTAAACCAATGCCCCCAGGGGTCTTGGGCCATCGCCCCGGGAACTCCTGCGTGTTACGTGCACCGCCGGTGAGCAGACCTAGCAACTCCTTAATACAAGCGCGGTTGCGTTCCCAGTCCAACCCAGCGTGTGCCGCTCAGTCGCTGACGTCCATTAAGCTTCGGCTGATGTATACGACACAGAACGCCCATACTATGCCCACGTGATGGTTAGTGCTATCGGGCCAGAGGCCCCTCGGATCAAATATCCAAACCGATAGTGAATTAGGAGCGCGCGGTAACGAGCAGAGACTCCCGATCGATGTGACCCCGTCACCCCGTCTCGAGGACTTGCGGCAAGGGCTAAGAATGCCCGGCCATGCCCCGTAATTATCTCGCGGGCACCCTCCAGGTCAACCCGTCTCCACATCACTCGCAATTAAACTCGCGCGGGTACCCCTCAGGGCCAACCCGTCTTTAGTAACTTGATTCAGTGTAAAGTCATAGTAACCATAGTAACCGTGTGTCTAACACCAAGGGGAACCCTGAGGAATCACCCTCGATGGAATTCCACCTGATGTTATCGTCAAGGTGAACGAAGGAGGAATCACCCTCGAGGTCCACTCTTGTGGAGTTGCACGACAGTGTGGTTATCGGGAGTGGAGAAGGAGGAATCACCCTCGATGACCATAGCCGATGAACTAACCTACAAGGTTAACATCAGAAGTGCTGATGAGGTATCACCCTCGGCACTCGATAGTAACCCAGTAGTGTCGAGCAAATAAGGGGGAAGTGATGTGCGGTGCCGGGGCCTGGTCTTCGATCCCGTTGTTCGGGTCTTCTGATAATCCAACGGGGCAGTCGGGACAAAGTGGGGGTATCTGATGGGTCTCTACCCAGCCTATACTAAACAGTTTAGGATAAGCAGGTAGGTAACAACAGCAGGTTACAATAAACAGGCTATGCAGCAAAAATAGGATAACAATAACAACAGCAATTTCTAATGCAAGCATAATAGAGAAGAGAATAGGCGATATCAGAATGCCCAAAGGGGGGTGCTTGCCTGGAAGCTCTGCGGCAAGGGTCTGGTCGTCAGGGGCGTAGTCGTACTGCGGAGCTGCGTCGCCCTCGGGGACTACGTCGGTGTCGGGGTCTAACGAGAGAGAAAAGGGGGAGGAAACAGATAAATACACAGCAAACATATGCAACACAGAGTATGCCATGCCTACGGTGCAGTGCAGGGTTGCCTAAAGATTTGTCTAAGTCATTTTAGTCATTTTAGGATTAAAGTGGAATTTATTAACCGGTGTATATGCACTATTCATCTACAGGAAACAGAAGGAAAGTTGCGGGTTCACCTACGTAGAGGTTCCCGACATGGAAACAGACGACACGATCAGATTCGTCTCGTCGTTCTGATCAACTTTCATGTAGAAAGTTTTTCGATCCGAGCTACGGTTTAATTTCTCCGGATTTTAAAAGATTTAAATATTTTCTGAAATTATTTAAATTAACAGAATCACGGAAAATGCTTTATGACATCAGCATGACGCAATGATGATGTTAGCAGTCAACAGGTCGGCAGACCAGGTCAAACCTGACCTGTGGGTCCAGTAGGACCCACATGTCAGCCTCTGAGGGTTAACAATGGATTAATTCTAACTAAGCTGAGTTAATTAGTTACTGGACCCCACCTGTCATAGACTAACTAACTAAACTAATTAATTTTAATTATAAAATCATTTTATTTATCTAAATATGCGGTGGGGCCCGCATGTCGGTGGCTGGGGCCGCCCAGTCAGCACAGTTGACCAGGTCAACTAGTTAACCGGGGCCAGGGGCCCCACTGGCAGTGACCCAGGGGTGGCCCCATATGACGACCCCGGCTTAATCGTGCACTAACCATACACGCAAATGCACACGATCAAGCCTAAGGACTCACTTGAAGATATCACAACACAACTCTAAAACATAAATAAAGTCACACAAGGTTTATATTACAAGCCAGAGCCTCGAGGGCTCGAATACATAGCTCGATGGAATACAAGCGTCAGCGGAAGCATCAGATATCTGAGTACAGATATATTACAGAAATAGAGATAAGCCTTTAGGAAGGCTGGGCAAAATAAAATACTATGATCGAAAGGCGCAGGCCTCCTGCCTAGGACCCTCCGAACCTACTCCTGGTCGTCGGACGGCTCCTCGTAGTAGTACTCGCCGGGAGGGTAGTAGTAGTAGCCGTCGGTGGGGGCAGCTAACTCAGGGGCTCCGTCATCTGGATGCACCAAAACGTATATGGGGATAAAAAGAAAGAAAAGCAAACGTGAGTACTCATTCGAAGTACTCAGCAAGCAAGGATCTACACTACATATGCAACATTATCAAAGGGAGGCTGTATATGTGGACTGGGCTGCAGAAATGCCAGAATAGAGGGGGAAAGCCTAGTCCTATCGAAGACTAGCATCTTCAGCATCTTCAGCGGTCTTGCAGCATTAGAAGAGTGCAGATTAGCATAAAGTAAAGTAGTAATAGTGTCATCAACCTCGCCCAGAGATCCTTTCTCGACTCCCTGCGAGAAAGCAATTCCAGAGCCATACTATCCAGTTATCATCTCAAGTTCTAGTTGTACCGATCGGGATACAACTCCGAGTGTCCATTACCGTAGGACAGGCTATCGATAGATTAGTTCTTCCCTGCAGGGGTGCACCAACTTACCCACCAAGCTCCCTTAACTCCGGCCGGACACACTTTCCTGGGTCATGCCCGGCCTCGGCTAAGCAACACACCGCAACCCGACCTAGGCTCTAAAGACAGGTCAGCATGCCGGACTAACCTATGCCCCCAGGGGTCTTGGGCCTTCGCCCTGGGAACCCTGCACGTTGCGAGGACGCTCCGGAAGCAGACATAACCCCCTTAATACAAGCGCGGGCTTAACCAGTCCAAACCAAAGCGGGCCGCTCCTCGCTGACGTCAATAGAGCTTCGGCTGATGTATACGACGCACAACGCCCATACTATGCCCACATGATGGTTAGTGCTATCAGGCCAGAGGCCCCTCGGATAAAATATCCAAACCGTTAGTGGATTAGGAGCGCGCGGTAACGAGCAGGGACTCACGGTCGATGTGACCCCGTCGCCCCGTCTCGAGGACTTGCGGCAAGGGCTAAGAATGCCCGGCCACGCCTTGTGTTCAACTCTCGGGCGCCATCCAGGTCCACCCGACTCCACATCTCTCGCAATTAAGCTCGTGCGGGTACCCCTCAGGGCCGACCCGTATTTAGTAACATGGTTCAGTGTAATTCATAGTAACAATAGTAACCGTGTATCTAACACCAAGGGGAACCCTGAGGAATCACCCTCGATGGAATTCCACCTGATGTTAATGTCAAGGTGAACGAAGGAGGAATCACCCTCGAGGTCCACTCTTGAGGAGTTGCACGACAGTGTCGTTATCAGGAATGGAGAAGGAGGAATCACCCTCGATGACCCTAACCGATAAACTAACCTACAAGGTTAACTTCAGAAGTGTTGACGAGGTATCACCCTCGGCACTCGATAGTAACCCAGTAGTGTCGAGCAACTATGGGGGAAGTGATGTGCGGTGCCGGGGCCTGGTCTTCAATCCCGTTGATCGGGTCTTCTGATAATCCAGCGGGGCAGCCAGGATAAAGTGGGGTCTCTGATGGGTCTCTACCCAGCCTATACTAAGCAGTTTAGGATAAGCAGGAAGGTAACAAAGCAGGTTACAATAAACAGGCTATGCAGCAGAAATAGGATAACAGTAACAGCAGCAATTCTAATGCAAGCATAAGAGAGAAGAGAATAGGCGATATAGGCATGTTCAAAAGGGGGGGGTGCTTTCCTAGTTGCTCTGTGGCAAGGGCAAGGTCGTCAACAGTGTCATCGTGCTCCTGAACTGCGTCGGTCTCTGGAACGACGTCGGTGTCGGGGTCTAACGAGAGAGAATAGGGGGAGGAAACAAGTAAATACACAACAAATATATGCAGCACGGACCATGCTATGCCTAGGATGCAGTGCAGGGTTGCCTAAAGATACATCTAGGTCATTTTAGTTATTTTAGGATTAACGTGGGATTTATTAACCGGTATGTATGCACTATTCATCTACCGGAATCGGGCTCAAAGTTACGAGTTCTTCTACGTAGAGGGTTCCGACAAGGAATCAGACGACACGATCAGATTCGTCTCGTCGTTCTGATCAACTTTCATGTTTTAAGTTTTTCGATCTAAGCTACGGTTTATTTTCTACGAATTTCCAAAGATTAAATGATTTTCTGGAATTTTTGGATTTATTAATTCGAATTTAAACAGTAACTGGAAACGCTGGGTGCACCCAGTGTGCACCAGAGAGGCTGACAGTGGGCCCAGTCAACTGCACAGTCAGCAGTTGACTGGGTCAACGTTGACTGGGCAGTGGGTCCAGTGGGACCCACCTGTCATTGACTGGGTCCAGCCCAGTCAGCTGGTTGACTGGTCAACTGGGTCCAGTGGGGCCCAGTAGTCAGTGGCTGTTAGCAATTAACAGAATTTAAACTAATCTAATTAGATAATTAGTGGGTGTAGGGCCGGCCTGTCAGTGACTCTGTTAGCCAGTGGGTTAGTTAGCTCTAACCTAAATGCTACAGTACATCGGCCCCACATGTCAGTGGGTGATTAGGGGCTGGTTAGCGGCTAAACAACCTAGCAAGTGGGCCCGGTCGGCGTCTCCGTGGTGGCGCGCCGACGGCGAGGTTTCGGCGACCACAGGCGCGGCGGAGTGGCGCGGAAATCACCTCCTGGCCACCATTTGGCATAGGGAAGGTCTCGTTCGAACGCGGAGAACGAGCCGCATCGAATGGCGTCGGTTGGGGCGGCTGAGATGGTCGGAGACGACGCCGGCGACGAGGTGGTGCGGCGGCCGTCTCGGGTGAGCTCGGGATCGAGTAAAACTGGAACGAGGGGAGGCTAGACTAGGCGCGTTCGAACCGCGGGGAGGCACTGAGCGCAGTCCCGCACTCATGTGGCCATGCCATGGGCTATCTCAACGGCGGCGAGCTCCACGGCGGCGATTCTTTCGGACGGCGATGGTGGCGGCGGCTACGGTGGCGCAATAGCTCGGGAGAGAGAGGGGAAAGGTGCGCGCGCTCACCGTGGAGTCACACATAGGCCCGGCGAAAGCTTAGGAGCTGCAGTTCGGCGGCATTCGTCGGCGAAGCTCCGGTGACCGAAAACATAGATGGACTCGATCCCCATGCTGTGGTGGCGTAGAGCTCGCGCCGGTGGTCGGAGAGGAAGGAGAGGGGGCAGGCAGATTGATCGAGCTTGGTCTCAGGCTCCGGGGAGGCCTGTGGCCATGTCACTGAGCTCAGCCACGGCGTTGGCGGCGGGGCTTGTCGCGGGGAGGAAGAGAGCGAGCGAGGGAGGGGATCTGCGGATAGCTAGGGTTCGCGGAGAGAGAGAGGAGGCCGTGCGCGTCCTTATCCTCGCCGGGGAGGCTCGGATGGGCGACAGTGAGGCCGGCGAACGCGTGCCGGCACCGGCGGGTGACAGCGAGCGAGAGGAGAGAGATGACCGTCTAGGTGGGCTGGGCCGGCTCCTGTAGCCCAGGGGCTTAAGTGCACAGTACATCTAGCCTTTTTCTTTTTCTTCTGTTTTCCCTTTTTGTTTAGCAGACAGAGAGAGAAAAGAGTTAATTAGGGTAACCAAATCATTTTGAAAAAATGTTGAGCTTGGCCCTAAATATTCTTTACAATTTACGGCACTGCCACAAAAAGTTTGAAAGCCAGAAGAATTCATTTGGATTTGATTCGTATTTTAAAGGAAAGAAAAGCTGTTGTTGGCCCACTGTTTAGGTTACTAGGGTTAACTTGGTAATTTACCTAATATTGGTTTTATTATTATAATTGCTTCTGAAATATTTGCAGCATTATGAACATTTTTGATTTGCTGTTTGAAGAAATAATTATTTGACTTGCATTTTGAATTTTGAATTGGAGTTGAATTATTTTCTGATGAAATTTTATTAGAATGATCATGATGACATGGCAATTTAATTAGCTGAATGACAAGGTTAGAATCAGGGGATGTTACACCCCAGGTGTGCCACGTCGACGGGGGCGCCGGAGAAGCTCCGGCGAGCCTCCCGCGGTGGCTTGTTTGCGGGAGCCGGTCGGGATTTCGCTACAAAGCACGGGGAGGAGCGTGGCTAGGTGCGTTCGAACGGGCGTTCAACGCCGCGTCGAGTAGTGACGGTGACAGGGGCTGCGGAGGCCAGGTTCGTCGGCGGTGAGCTCATCGTCGGACGGCTGGAGTCGGGCGCGAGAGGAGACGGCGATGCAGTGCGTTAGCGAGCAAACTAAGCGGCCAGAGGGCCTCTACGTGTGCGTGCGAGTACAATGGGCATCGGCGCGGACCAAAAAGGTCACCGGATGGTTGCCGGCGACGAGCTCGCGCGACGGCGGGTACGGCCTAGCTAAATGCGCCGCTTGGGCGCGAAAGGAAGGGAAGGAAGGAGGGGATCCGGTGCGACTGCTCACTGTGGAGCTCAAGAAAGGCTCGGCGGGAGCTTAGTAGCAGCAGAACGGCGACAATCGTTGGAGAACCGCCGGCGACCGAAAACGTGGAGGAGAGCGATCCCCTCGCTGTGGTGGCTCCCGTCTCACTCCGTGGGTGCAGACGACGTAGCGGATTGAGGCGGGGCGAGCTGGCACGGTGGCGAGGCCAGGAGGTCGCGGTGGCCGCGAGGACGGGCGAGGCACGGCGGCGACCCCGTCGGCCTCTCCTCAAAATCGAGGGAGAGGAAGAGGGAGAAGGGGAGAGTGAGCGAGGAGGATGGGGGGGGGGGATGGACGAGGGGGGATCCTTATCCCCTCAGCGTCGGTGGGTGCCGCGGTGTCGGCCTGCGGCCGGCGAGCGCACGCTCCGCCACGACGGCGGCGACACATCCAGGAGAGAGAGCGGGAGGAGAGAGAGGTGGGCCGGCCTCAGGCACTATGCACTTAGCCCCAGTGCACAGTGGCCTTTTTCTTTTTCTCTTTTATTTTTCTGCTTTTTCTTTTTACAGAGAGGGTTTTGAATTAAATGAGCTGTCAAATATTTTTGTACAAATGTGAAACTTGGTCACATCAATACAATGGAATATTCTGGACTGCCCCAAAATGTTTGAGGAGTTTTTGAATCCTTTTGAATTTTTCAAAAATGAATATGGCATTTAAAGTGCTGTTTTGGCACTGTTTTAAATAGTTTAGTGCACTTAAACACTTTGCAAAAATGTTGGTTAACTACCAATATTAGTTATGGATTATTTGGCACATGATGAACATTTTAGTTTATCTGTTTGGAGAAAAAATGTTTGACTTGCAATTTAAATTTAATTTTGAACTTGATGTTTTGGACAAGTGGCAATTAGCAAGGTAATCATGATGACATGGCATGATTAGTGGGAGATTACCGTGGCATGATTCTCGGGGTGTTACAAATCTCCTCCACTACAAGAAATCTCGTCCCGAAATTTAAGTGGGGAAGTAAAGGGTAACTTCGGGAGGACTGACCCTTATAGGGTTAATCACCTGGTGAACAATTCAGGGAATGTGGCAGAAGTATCTCTCAAGTTGAAACTTAAAAAAACATCGAGAGCAAAGTATGAAGGTGCAATAGGAAGTTTCAAGCGAATGGACAAACGATCGATACCTGAACAGAGTGTGAGAAGGGGGTTCAGAGCATCGGGAATATGTTATCTCTCGGAGGGTGACTCGTGATAACACACAAAGTCATATGCAAGGAATATTTCGGAATCAAGGTTGTACATGAGAGTCAGGTTCCGATCATGTGGAACTGTGGAGGGGTGTCGATCAAAAGTAGGGAGAACGGTGGCATCTTACCGGTCACGGCAACAATGTATGTCAGAGAATAGCATGTCAGTTATGTCGGCGACAACATCGGTACCAAGGGCGAGGGACGAAGAGAACCATTTTCCTGCTCATGGAACGAGGCGGACCAATAGGCAAAGTTCTCATCCATCGGTGGTTACCGGAATGTCATCAACAAAATAACAGAGTCTCACTGACAAGGTTGTACATCGGGGTGTTTTAATAAGCAGGGAAATCTCTTTTTTTTTATATCATATAGATCACAAGAAATGTTAAACAAACCAATGGAAATGAAAATGTGTTTATACACAATAATTAGGAGTGTATATTTTCCCAAGGAAAAGTAGAGCATGATATACATGTCAGATCAACAAGTACATCACCATTTAGATAAAGGGGCAAGGAAATTCATGATGTTATCCATACAACGGTGTTTGAATAATAGAGCAAGAACCATTTGGCAATGCACTTCGAATGTTATTGTTGTTGTTCGGCGTACCTCAGTCATGCTTCGAGGTAGCAATAACATAGTGTTTCAAGTAAAAGGTCGGATCTGAAGAGCACAAGAGTTACAAAGGAACAATTTCAAGAATAACAAGGAACTCAATGTATAAGCAAAACATCATCAGGTGAGTGTTGGAGGAAGTCAAGGATGTGGTCGATGATAATACAGATCATCGAGGGGCAGGGATGGTATTTCTAGCCATGAGTTCAACTGACATCTCTGAAGAAGCCAAAGTGTTGACGGTGATCTCGACAAATTTCGTCGAGAGACTCTATGAAGATGCCATCAAGCAGCGACGACATCAAGCAAAAGGAAGGATGAAGTGAAAGGCTATGAGAACCACGGATTCGACACAAGCTCGAAGTCAAGCCTGTTGTTCGAGGTGAAATGATAAGATGAGGAAGATCGACGTAAGCTTAGCTCATCGTCGGAAGTTGCTCCGGGCATAGGGACCAGGTAGCACAGTTAAAAGTTGGCACGATAAAGATATAGCCGATCAGGTTAGGAATGATGTGATGGGGTATTAAACTTCCCAGTAACAAGTAATAGGGGTAATACCGGAAGGTAATTCGGAGTAGAGGTTGGACGGGTGAAATGATCTGCAGAGGACAAGTATTTTAACTTATCCGGGGGAATGGAATCAAGGAGGAAATATGGTCGGAACCACGATTGCAAAGGATCAATTCATAGTTACAAGATGAACTTGTACCAAGGAAATAATTATTTTTACGAGCAGCTTCCATGATAAGTTCTACATCGGGTCCATGGGCATGAACACAAAGGTTCAAGGTCGACTCCCACTTCTTTAATGCATAACCTTTCATTCACTTCTCGCATCCGATGGAGTTGTAGTGTTGGAATTTATCTGGCGAAACACCAGAAGAGTATGACTCGTGAGAACACTCGGGTTCACACGGATTATGGAAGGCATAAATTCAACCCATCGGGGCATTTTTACGAATCTATAGAACCATCAACCAAAGCAAGGAATATGGGTTCGTAAGCAGGGTTTCAAAATCAAAGCAGATGATACAATTTACCAAAGGCATTATGTATCAGGGGAGAACTCACAAGATTTTGGATGTTAAGGACACTGTCGGATAACATCCTAACAATTGATCTGGCGATTCATGGCGGAGTTGATGTGAGTATCGGTACTCAAATAGAAGAAGAATGCAAAGGCATCGGATTATGGAAACATCTGGATAAGCTGAAGCTTAAATACGAAGGGTTTACGATTCCAAAATCGAGGGATCAGAGACAGACGCTCTGATAAAAAGAAGAGTATATTGAATAGAATTAGATGGCCAATCAATCAAGGATTGATTTACCGAGAACCAGCTCATGTTCAGAATAAGGTCTGAGCCGGAAAGAGATTTTAAAAGGATCAACTGATGATTGCGTGCATTCGCACTCATGTTGAATCAATAAGACCAAAATGACGATGTCAAAGGATACCAATGAATATTGCCAGACATATGGAATTAACCATAATTTAGGCCGGCAAGGATAATCAAGAGCGATAGGCTGCAAAGGATTCTCGGGAGATCAGATAGTATTTCAAAGTATTTGGGAAACACATGAACATCTGGGGATGAATGGTTCCCCGCAAGTATGAAGAATTACTCGCAGTGCGAAAGAAGCTGCAAAGTAGTAGGCACAAAGGATGCTCAGGACAACGGTTAGTATCTCGGGATATCTGGTAATAACCAGAGCAACTGGGGAAGAATGTACAAATGGCAAGGATGTGTAGTTATCCACGGGGATTTATCAGTGATAGGGAACTGCAAAAACAGAAGGCTCAAGGGTCTCGGGAACTTTGAGGAGTATCTTCGGAGTCTTCTGATGATGACACGCGATCTTCTGGAATGAGGGGGGGCTCTCTGAGAGAAAGCGGTTGCGAGAACCTAGGGTTAGAGTTAGTAAAATATTTAACCCGAATAGACGAGAGATCAAAGTCCCAGAGTATAGACGAGGAATAAAAGATCCTAATACCACCCAATTGGCGACGTGGGCCCGTAAGCCACACAGCCAAGTTAGTAAAATAGTTTTTGGTTACTAGACTCAACTTCGGCAAAGGAGTTGGAAAGGGAGATCCTACAGGTAGTCAGCTCTGATACCAACCTGTGACGACCTCGGCTTAATCGTGCACTAACCATACACGCGAATGCACACGATCAAGCCTAGGACTCACTTGAAGATATCACAACACAACTCCATAAACATAAATAAAGTCATACAAGCTTTATATTACAAGCCAGGAGCCTCGAGGGCTCGAATACATAAGCTCGCATACAAGCGTCAGCGGAAGCATCAGATATCTGAGTACAGATATAACACAGAAACAGAAATAAGCCCTTAAGAAGGTGGGGCAAAAGAAACACTATGATCAAAAAGGCGCAGGCCTCCTGCCTGGGACCCTCCGAACCTACTCCTGGTCGTCGGACGGCTCCTCGTAGTAGTACTCGCCAGGAGGGTAGTAGTAGTAGCCGTCGGCGGGGGCAGCTGGCTCAGGGGCTCCGTCATCTGGTTGCATCAAACGGATATGGGGAGAAAAAGAAAGCAAAGCAACCGTGAGTACTCATCCGAAGTACTCAACAAGCAAGGATCTACACTACATATGCAACATTTTCAAAGGGAGGCTGTATATGTGGACTGGGCTGCAGAAATGCCAGAATAGGGTGGAAAACCTAGTCCTATCGAAGACTATCATTTTAGCGGTCTTGCAGCATTAGAAGAGTGCAGAGTAGCATAAAGTAAAGTAATAGTAGTGTCATCAACCTCGCCCAGAGATTCTACCTCGACTCCCTGCGAGAAAGCAATCCCAGAGCCATACTATCCAGTTATCATCTCAAATGTCCTGTTCTAGTTGTACCGATCGGGATACAACTCCGAGTGTCCGTTACCGTAGGACAGGCTATCGATAGATGTTTTCTTCCCTGCAGGGTGCACCAACTTACCCACCACGCTCGCTTAACTCCGGTCGGACACACTTTACTGGGTTATGCCCGGCCTCGGCCAAACGATACGCCGCAACCCGACCTAGGTTTAATAGAGAGGTCAGCACGCCGGACTAAACCTATGCCCACAGGGGTCTTGGGCCATCGCCCCGGGAACTCCTGCGCGTTACGTGCACCGCCGGTGAGCAGACCTAGCAACACCTTAATACAAGCGCGGTAGCGTTCCTAGTCCAACCCAACGTGAGCCGCTCAGTTGCTGACGTCCATTAAGCTTCGGCTGATGTATATGACGCAGAACACCCATGCTATGACCACGTGATGGTTAGTGCTATCGGGCCAGAGGCCCCTCGGATCAAATATCCAGACCGTTAGTGAATTAGGAGCGCGCGGTAACGAGCAGAGACTCACGATCGATGTGACCCCGTCGCCCCGTCTCGAGGACTTGCGGCAAGGGCTAAGAATGCCCGGCCACGCCCCATAATTATCTCACGGGCACCCTCCAGGTCAACCCGTCTCCACATCACTCGCAATTAAACTCGCGCGGGTACCCCTCAGGACCGACCCGTCTTTAGTATCTTGATTCGGTGTAAAGTCATAGTAACCATAGTAACCGTGTGTCTAACACCAAGGGGAACCCTAAGGAATCACCCTCGATGGAATTTCACCTGATGTTATCGTCAAGGTGAACGAAGGAGGAATCACCCTCGAGGTCCACTCTTGAGGAGTTGCACGACAGTGTCGCTATCGGGAGTGGAGAAGGAGGAATCACCCTCGATGACCATAGCCGATGAACTAACCTACAAGGTTAACATTAGAAGTGCTGATGAGGTATCACCCTCGACACTCGATAGTAACCCAGTAGTGTCGAGCAACTAAGGGGGAAGTGATGTGTGGTGCCGGTGCCTGGTCTTCGTTCCCGTTGTTCGGGTCTTCTGATAATCCAGCGGGGCAGTCGGGACAAAGTGGGGGTCTCTGATGGGTCTCTACCCAGCCTATACTTAACAGTTTAGGATAAGCAGGTAGGTAACAACAGCAGGTTACAATAAACAGGCTATGCAGCAGAAATAGGATAACAGTAACAGCAGCAATTTCTAATGCAAGCATAAGAGAGAAGAGAATAGGCGATATCGGAATGCTCAAGGGGGGGGTGCTTGCCTGAAAGCTCTGCGGCAAGGGTCTGGTCGTCAGGGGCGTAGTCGTACTCTGGAGTTGCGTCGTCCTCGGGGACTACGTCGATGTCGGGGTCTAACGAGAGAGAAGAGGGGGAGGAAACAGATAAATACACAGCAAACATATGCAACATAGAGTATGCCATGCCTACGGTGCAGTGCAGGGTTGCCTAAAGATTTGTCTAAGTCATTTTAGTCATTTTAGGATTAAAGTGGAATTTATTAACCGGTGTATATGCACTATTCATCTACCGGAAATGGAAGGAAAGTTGCGGGTTCACCTACGTAGAGGTTCCCGACATGGAAAGAGATGACACAATCAGATTCGTCTCGTCGTTCTGATCAACTTTCATGTAGAAAGTTTTTCGATCCGAGCTACGGTTTAATTTCTATGGATTTTAAAAGATTTAAACATTTTCTAGAATTATTTAAATTAACAGAATCACTGAAAATGCTTTATGACATCAGCACGACGCAATGATGATGTCAGCAGTCAACAGGTCGGCTGACCAGGTCAAACCTGACCTGTGGGTCCAGTAGGACCCACATGTCAGCCTCTGAGGGTTAAAAATGGATTAATTCTAACTAAGCTGAGTTAATTAGTTACTGGACCCCACCTGTCATAGACTAACTAACTAAACTAATTAATTTTAATTATAAAATCATTTTATTTACCTAAATATGCGGTGGGGCCCGCATGTCCGTGGCTGGGGCCGCCCAGTCAGCATAGTTGACCAGGTCAACTGGTCAACCGGGGCCAGGGGCCCCACTGGCAGTGACCCAGGGGGTGGCCCCAGGTGTGCCACGTCGACGGGGGCGCCGGAGAAGCTCCGGCAAGCCTCCCGCGGTGGCTTGTTTGCGGGAGCCGGTCGGGATTTCGCTACAAAGCACGGGGAGGAGCGTGGCTAGGTGCGTTCGAACGGGCGTTCAACGCCGCGTCGAGTAGTGACGGTGACAGGGGCTGCGGAGGCCAGGTTCGTCGGCGGTGAGCTCATCGTCGGACGGCTGGAGTCGGGCGCGAGAGGAGACGGCGATGCAGTGCGTTAGCGAGCAAACTAAGCGGCCAGAGGGCCTCTACGTGTGCGTGCAAGTACAATGGGCATCGGCGCGGACCAAAAAGGTCACCGGATGGTTGCCGGCGACGAGCTCGCGCGACGGCGGGTACGGCCTAGCTAAATGCGCCGCTTGGGCGCGAAAGGAAGGGAAGGAAGGAGGGGATCCGGTGCGACTGCTCACCGTGGAGCTCAAGTAAGGCTTGGCGGGAGCTTAGTAGCAGCAGAACGGCGACGATCGTCGGAGAAGCGCCGGCGACCGAAAACGTGGAGGAGCTCGATACCCTCGCTGTGGTGGCTCTCGTCTCACTCTGGTGGGTGCAGACGACGTAGCGGACGGAGGCGGAGCGAGCTGGCACGGTGGCGAGGCGAGGAGGTCGCGGTGGCCGCGAGGACGGGCGAGGCACGGCGGCGACCGCGTCGGCCTCTCCTCAAAATCGAGGGAGAGGAAGACGGAGAAGGGGATAGTGAGCAAGGAGGAGGCAGGGGGGATGGACGAGGGGGGATCCTTATCCCCTCAGCGTCGGTGGGGGCCGCGGTGTCGGCCTGCGGCCGGCGAGCGCGCGCTCGGCCACGGCGGTGGTGACACGTCCAGGAGAGAGAGCGGGAGGAGAGAGAGGTGGGCCGGCCTCAGGCACTGTGCACTTAGGCCCAGTGCAGAGTGGCCTTTTTCTTTTTCTCTTTTCTTTTTCTGCTTTTTCTTTTTACAGAGAGGGTTTTGAATTAAATGAGCTGTCAAATATTTTTGTACAAATGTGAAACTTGGTCACATCAATACAATGGAATATTCTGGACTGCCACAAAAAGTTTTAGGAGTTTTGGAATCCTTTTGAATTTTTCAAAAATGAATATGGCATTTAAAGTGCTGTTTTGGCACTGTTTTATATAGTTTAGTGCACTTAAAACACTTTGCAAAAATGTTGGTTAACTACCGATATTAGTTATGGATTATTTGGCACATGATGAACATTTTAGTTTCTCTGTTTGGAGAAATAAATGTTTGACTTGCAATTTAAATTTAATTTTGAAGTTGATGTTTTGGACAAGTGGCAATTAGCAAGTTAATCATGATGATATGGCATGATTAGTGGGAGATTACTGTGGCATGTCTCTCGGGGTGTTACAACCCAAACCCAAATCGCGTCCGCGCCGACGCATTTGCTGGCGAAATGCGTCGGCGCGGACGCGAAGCGAACGCCACGCGCGCCTTCTGGTGTCCGCCGCGTTCTCACCTGGCGGTCGTCCAACCACCCAGCAGCCAGTTTGGTCAGCTTAATTTCTGACGACCGCCCACCTCGGGCCCACGCGTTAGCGACGACAGTCGTCCTTTTTTAAGCCGACCGTGCGGGGGGCCGTCCTCATCCGCTTCCAGAAAGCTCCCGTCCCCATCTCGCTCCCCCGTCGGCGACAACCCTAGCCACCCTAGTCAAGTCAGATGGGGCTCTTTTCCGGCGCCGGCAGCAGCAAAGCCAAGGGCAAGGCCCTCGCCACCCCTTTTCCCCCTCCCCCCGCCTCCACCGGCGCCAGCTCGCCGGGCGAGGCAGCGCGTTAACGTGCCAGTGCACTAGGCGGAGTGGCACTGGCAGCACCACGTGCCTCTCCCGTACCCCGACGCCACCCTGCCGCATGACTGGCATCAGGATCCGGAGAGGATCCCAGTGCCGGCGGTGCCGCGGTCGGCTAGGGCGCACGCGGAGGAGGTGCGGCGCCAGCGGGCGCTGCTGACGCCGGAGCAGCGCAGCAACGCCGCATACGCCTACGACTCGCCCAACTGGGCTCGTTGGTTTGCCTTCGAGCACGAGGAGGCCAGGCGGCGCGGCGTCCGCGAAGTCGTCCGCAGGTCGCCGCCGCCCCCCCGCATCGTCCGCGACGAAGACCAGGAGGCGGAAGCCGCCTACCAGGTGGCCCTGGCGGCTGTCCTCCGGGAGAGCGAGGAGGTGGAGCGTCGCAGGGAGGAAGAGGAGGCGGCGTACCAGGCGGCCATGGCGGAGGCCATGGCCCTCTCCGCGGCGGGCGACTGCGTCGTGCCGCCGGTGGCCCCGCCGTCCCCGGTCAAAGCCGAGCTGGAGCCGGCCCCCCTCGAGCGCTACTCCTGAACGGGAGAAGTGCGCGAGTGGGTCAGCGCGCTGCCAGTCTGGATGGGGGCAACGCCGGCGCAGGAGGCGGCGTACCTCGAACAATGGCGCCAGCGACAGCTAGCCGAGGAGCGCCGCCACGGCGAATACCTCGAGATGCTCGAGCGCGACGCCGAGCAGGAGCAGCGCGAGGCCGAGGAGGAGGCGCGCCAGGCCTAGGAAGCGGCGGCACAGGCAGCGACGACACAACCCGCGCCCGACATCAACGTCGTCTGGAACACGGTGTTTCTTTGGGCCGGCCCTGCACCGATACTCATCGACCTCACCGGCCCCAACGACGATGACTAGGACGTCTAGGGCAGCGCGCCGCCTCGTAGTTAGCTTTTTTATATTAATTAATATAGATGTGGACGCGTGGACTATCGTCGGCCTTCGTGGCCGGCTTTAATGTTTAATTAATGTTTGTTTTTATTTTCAAAATGTTTGTATCCTTTGGGGGACGAGGCTTTCTGAGTTCTCAAGAAGAGGGTCATATAAGTCGTGTCGTCCATTTCTATGTGACACGGCCCGTAACCATGATACACACAGAAGTTGTTGTAGACCTGTATGCTTATCTTATTTCGTTTTCCTTGGTCTTCTGTATTATATTGTCTGTACCAGATGCATGTGCCTGTATTTACACTCTTCCGCTACTACTTGATGTAGCATCATACGCTCCAGCTCATGCTCCATAAAAGAATTGCGCGAAAAAGAATCAGGTGGAAAAACCAAAATGTACTGCCCCCTAGTTAACGTTAACGGTATAATGGAGGATTGGTTCGACGTGGTCTCCTGGCCAGCCCCAACAAAGCTTTCAACGTGTTTTATAAGGGAGCGACAATTCGAAATGTTTTTATTCTTATTATGAGTTGTACGTGTTCATGTAACCAGGAACCAGGCTTCTGTACTTTCCTTGTACCGAACTGTGTTTCTATTGAAGAGCTGGATATTACTACCTCCGTTTCTAAATATTTGTATTTCTAGAGATTTTAATAAGTCACTACATACGGAGCAAAATGAGTGAATCTATACTCTAGTATATGTCTATAAACATCCGTATATGATAGTCCATTTAAAATCTCTAAAAAAACAAATATTTAGGAACGGTGGGAGTACACGGCAATCGAACCCAAGAGATGCATGCAATGCATGAGGGAGCTTTAGCAGTACTGGCAGTACGCTGAGCTGTAGAGGTTGGCTCCTAACGGTGCGTACAGGGTTAGGCGGTGCCAATAAGGGCATCTTGAACGGCAACCCGTAAATTTCATCCCGCATTCATCGATGGACAAGGGACTAGTCCGCAGACACAGATGCGGGAGGATGACATCCAACGCTAACCGCATACATCCGGTCTTCCTCAATTTTTTTAAGTCCGCACGATTAAATAGCCGCATACAAAGGGTATGGAGACATTCAAATAGCCGCATACAAAGGGTGCATACGTTCAAATAGCCGTACTAGTGGTTCAAATTTTAAAAAGTTCAAATATTACATCTCAACATTATGGTCCCCTTTCACCGTCCAATGACAGTATAGTGGCACGGAGGAGCTTTTCCTTCAGTCAACCTCACAAACAATGGCGATCGTTGCAGCACATTGATGTCATTGTGAGACCCAGGCATGCTCGTATATGTACTCCATGGGAATCCACTGTTAGAAAGAAGAAGGGATAACTGTTTGTAGCTCCAGCGATTCATCGAACAGTTGTCGGGCATGGTGAGTACAGCAGTAGCAGATGGTACCTGGTGGCGCGGTCGGAGGACAGGGGTTGAACGGTGACGGAGGAGAAGCGGGGTGGAGCCTTGTTGCAGCGCTGGAAGTGACCGAGACGTAGAGTTCCGGCAAGGCTGTGGCGTCGCGGCTGGGGTGATGGAGCGGCGGCGAAGGCAAGAGAGAAAGAAGGAAGCAGAGAAAATGCGGAGGATGGAGGCGCTGGTCCGGGAAGGGTTTTGGGTGGGCCGGGCATGTCGGGGTCCTACGTGTCTGGTGTCCAGACTCTTACAAATCTCCCCCACTTTTGTCACTGGTTCACACGAGAAAACGCGTCGGGACCACCCCGCGAAGCGATACAGACCCGTGTTGAATAGGTTCCGCGGTCCGGACAGAACGGTCCGGACGAAGGCGGACGGTTTGCGGGTCCGCATTGGAGAAGCCCCAATGCAGCAGCGAATTAACATGTCACGGTCATGCATGCATGTGTTGCTAGCTTGTCGGTGTTCGTGCATTTAGATAAGTTTCTAACAACGGGATGAAGAAGAGCATCAAAGTACCACTTACCAGTGCACAAGAGCCCCAGATTCATGCTTTTTCTCTCTGTTACACGACGCAAAAATATATGCGACGTGCTCCATGCATGCATATGCTTTGGGCCTTTGACCATGCATGCATGCATGCAAGGAGATGTGCATGTGCCATTGCCGGACTGGACTAGTAACGGAAGTGAAGCTCACTCTCTGGCAGTGGCATGCACGGAGATGTCTTTGCACCGGCCGGCGCCGGATCTCGAGGCAGGCAGCCACACATGGGTCACAAAGGACTTTACCGCGTGCGCCATATCAACCTCCTCCGGCCTACCAATACGTACATACTCATCTACGACTCTGCAGTGACAGCCGGGTCCATGTCCGGTGGGCCAGGGTTTGCACGCCACAGGGAACACCTGTGCCCGCTTAGATGACCGTGCTGCCCCTCAACGCCGGCCGTTGTTTAAAGACGGGTCCTTTTGCTTTGCTTGCACCGTAGATTTCGTTAAAGCTGGGAAGTGGGACAGGACTACTACGTACAATAATACTCCTGATCTGCAGTCAGCTCAGCGCCTCAGCTGCACTGGCAACGGAGGGAGTACTATCTAATTAAGCTCACACTAGCTTGGTACGTAGGCTCTTCGCATCTCCGTTGCTCACACCTTGCTGCAGGAACGGCTTTTCGTCCAGTAAATCCCCATGGCTGGTGGATGAAGAACTGTGTGATGATACTCTATGGTTTATTTTGACCGCGATCAATCACACTTAAGTTTTCTGCTCGCCGGTCCTTTTTTTTTTTTGCTCGCCGGTCTTCGCGACCATATGTTTGCTATGCCACCAAGAGTTGGCCAGCATGCTCTTTTTTTTTTGCCATGCTTGCTAAAAGCAAATTGCCATACCCGCAATAACATAATTTATCATAAAAATCTCACGTCAGGCTTTTAACATTACCTTTTTTTCCTTTGTTTACGCATGACTATAATGCGCAACCAAACAAAAGCGGAACCTGACCAGGTCAAAACCCGTAGCCGCCACGGGTGTGTTTCTGTTTTTGTGGGGGACAAGGGTGATAGTTATTCCCCCCGTATCACAAATACATTTCATTTTGGATATTTTTGGAGTTGATCTTTTAAATTGTGAACTATGAATATTGTTTCAAATATTTAGATTATAAGCTTATTTTGTCTCAAAAATTATATCCACGGTATAATAAAATTGCTTGCACCATATGTATAGATTATATTGAAACTCAATGGTTGAAGGCAAGTATTGAAGATCATGTCAATATTGTGAACTTAATAAAATTGCTTGTGCCATATGTATAGACTATATTGAAACTTTGTGGTCCGAATGCAAGTTGTGAAGATTGTCTCAATATCGAAAATGACTATTATTTGCGATATGTAGTGAGTAGCTAGGAGGTGAAGGTAACAGAGAAACGATTTCAAAACCATGCCAGGACGTGCCATCCCACACGGCACCCGAGCAGGTCCACCTTAGGATGTTGGTCCAAGGGCTCTCGTGGTGGGGCTGACCATGGCTCCAAGCTAATGGGTGGGGTTAGGCTGTCAACGAGCATAGCGAGGTAGCAACGATGTTCTTGCATCATAATAAATCTGACTAGCTACTTCATCTTTGTTTTGATGGGGCTCGTTCCGACGCGTGAACCATTCGGTCTACTGATTCTTCATCAGAGTTGATAGATTGTTCATGAGTCGGTGACCATCCCTTGCTTTTAGCTTCTTGTAGCGGCGATGTGATGTATTTTAGATGAGCTCTAGTGGGGTGGTTTGGTGTTCACATGTGTGTGCACGTGCACGCACTTTGAGTCAGATTTGGGTGTCTTTCAATCCTTTACGACGACGACGAGGCCTATAGTGTTTACGTGTGCGCATGCATTGAGTAACATTTGGGTGTCTTCCAATCCTCGACGACGATGACCCCTATCAATAGTCACGGATCATGGCTAGGGAAGCATGAGGCATGGCTAGGCCATATTATTTTGGCGACAACTTCAATCTTGTATGTGAGTATTTCTTTCAAAATGGATGCGTCATTACAACACCTCCTAATGCCTTTGGCAAACAACGTCTTTGAGTTCTTGAGAAAATGGTCGTATGCATCGTCCATCATTTGACAACCCAGTCCCCGATAAAGAACTCGAATCTATGTGCTTTCTATGCCAGTCCCTGGATCAATCGCTACCACTCACAGTTCATGATGTCACACGTCGTCGTATCCCTAATTCGCAATCTGTACTTATCATGCGTAAGTCCTGCAATATGATACGTTGCAGTCACAAGGGTCAATACATTATTGGCAAGTTTCACCAGTAAGTATAATAGACTATTCATGCTTTTGGGATAAATGGAGGCTTGATTTCTTTGTGGAAGGCACTATAGATTTTATCCTATCTTTGTAATAGGAGGATCTACTCAATTATACTAAGAGTTAATGGGGAAAAACTATGGCTTCACAAGCGTCCACTTTGTTTAGTGTGGAATAGGGTCAACCGTGTTACGGAAACACCATAAAAGTTGATCAGTGGTTTACATATGACTTAAGAGTTCACATCCAAATAGTATTGTTTGGTAGGAACACTACATTTTAAGTTGTCGTGGATTGAGGGTTGAATTTTATTCAATGTCTCATTATGTCAACACTTTGGACTTTGTGTAGGTAGGTTTAGTTATTGGATTCATAGAGTTTGGGTTTTGATTTGCAATGGATTCGATATGCAAAAGGAATCACTGCAACTTGGTGTGTGGTTTATGGACTATGAGCAACCAAGTTCATATTCAAATTTGATTTTTAATGGCCTTACTGAATTCAAAAGGTTTGAATGGTTTGGGTTCCACAAATAAATCACTATGCAAAAGGATTCAAGTTGATATTCAAATGGGTTTGAAATTTATACTTCAAAACAAGGTTTGAATTCAAAATTGAAATATTAAAAAATGATATGTTAGGTTTGGCTTCGAGATGGTTAAAATAGGTTGAGGTCATTATAAATAATTGCCAAAAAGGTTAATTTGATTTGGAATTATGGTTTGAATTCTAGGTTCAATAAGGTTTGAATTTGAATTTGAAAAGTTTCAAACTTGGGCGATAAGGTTCTAATAGATTCTTGTGGTCCTTTGGAACTCAAATCAAAATATAATATACTCATTTGAATGAGTGGCTCAAAAATATTGCCATGGTGGTAGTTTATGATCCGGAACCAAATTTTGGTTAGATCGAATTTTAAATGTTATATCTGTGGAACTAAAGGTCCTATTTGGAAGATTGCATCATAAGGATCAGCATGCAAGGATATCAACTTCATTTGGACTTATGTGCAAAAGGGAAAATAAGTGGTTACGGTGAATAGTGCTCCCCATGAAGAGATCAATATGCAAAAAAGAATCAATTCAATTAGAGTTATGGATAAAAATTTATAAAGGTTTAAAGTTCTAGGGGATTTTCAGCAAATGTTACAAATATTATATCAGCTAAAAGAATTTTCATTTAAAATGGGGGGTGCATGATGGATTCTGAGTGGCCGATACCAATTTATTTTTATTTTCCTTTTATTTTTATTTTTTCCTTTTAAATTGAAATTTATTCTAAAACCAAAGACAATCCAAATCCTTTGGGAAAAATTCCGTTGATGTCAAGTGAATATTTGGAGTACAAAGTTTATATTTTAGCCTAAATATTAAATACTCCCTCCGTAAAGTTTTTTTGTGATATTGTATTTGTGTCCCTAAAATGATTTAGGGTTCAATTAAATGGAGTTCCTGGGAAAAAAATTATATGCAAAAGAGGTGTAAGGCAAGGAGATCCTATTTCCCCCCTATTATATGTCATTGTTGCTGATCTTCTACAAACAATTGTTAATATGGCATGGATTAATGGAGAAATCTCACTCCCAGTGGAAAATTGCTATGGCCAGCAATACCCTATAATCCAATATGCAGATGATACTCTCCTTATTATGCCTGCTGACAAAGATCAATTGATGCACCTCAAATCCTTATTACATATTTTCAGCATGTCTACAGGGCTGTTTGTGAACTACAACAAATCCTCCATTGTACCTATCAACATTGATAATGCTACTGCCCTAGACCTAGCAGACAGTTTTGGATGTAAAGTTGAAAGCCTCCCTGAAAGTTCATTATAACGACTAGAGGGGGGGGTGAATAGGCGATTTTTACAAATTCGTCACTGAGAAAATACGACTTGAGGAATTTGCGAAGTGACGAACTACAAGCAGCGGAATAAGTACTCAGGTGCAAGCATAACATGGCAGTAACACAGTCATCATGATGATATGAAACAACAACAGAGCACAGGTAGCGTGTAAACAGGATAAGCAGGCAAAAGATAAGATGACTGGAGAAATAGGATTGAAGAAATTGAGAAAGTCTTCAGTCAAAGTCTTCAAGCAGTAACGATCAAGTTCATCAACACATGAATGAGGAAATAGAAGGGTTGAGGAAATAGAAGCAGTAGCTCGGTGAAGACAATGATTTGGTAGACCAGTTCCAACTGTTGTGACAGTTGTACGTCTGGTTGGAGCGGCTAGGTATTTAAACCTGAGGACACACAGTCCTCACCGTATTATCCTTGGGCTAAGGTCACACAGACCTCGCCCAATCACTCGTTGTAAGTCTTCACAGGTGACTTCCAAACCTTCACAGACTTGGTCACTCAGCGATCCACAATTCCTCTTGGATGCACTAGACCTTGACGCCTAATCGTCTGGAAGATGCACAGTCTTCAAAGGTAACAAGCGTCGATTCCACACAGGAACAATCTCTTTAGTTATGCTCAATCACTTTGGGTTTAAGGTGTTTGGGTTTGGGGTTTTTCCTCACAGATGATTTTCTCTCAAAGTCCTCGGAGGATGGGATGCTCTAAATGACAAGTGTCAGTTTCTCTCGGAGCAGCCAACCAACTAGTGGTTGTAGGGGGCGGCTATTTATAGCAGGGGAGCAGCCCGACATGATAAGACATAAATGCCCTTCAATGATATGACCATTAGGTGGATAGGATATTTTGGGACAGCTGGCGCGGAGCACAGCAACAGCCGGAAATTTGAGCTCTCAAATTGCTCAGGGCTATCATGTTCCTCACTTGTAGGCAATCCGTACTGGCGAATTCCTAACTCCTCAGTCAGAACAAATTCCTCAGAGAACAGAAGATCTTCGTCTCTGTCACTGAAGAAATTGATTGAACTGTATGAGATTTCCAATGGCTTCACTCGAAAGGATTGGGTATGTGTAGGCTTTGAGATGAGCATCACTTGGAAACTTTTCCTTAGTTTTACCTCGACCCCCTTTAACAGTACGGTGTTTCCTATGACTCAAGAAAGAGAAAAAGAAACTATGAAAACAAAAGTCTTCACGCTTCATAATCCTCGCATCAATATCAAAGTCTTCAAGGTCACACCAATTTCCTCACTTTCAAAGTCTTCAAGAAAATCAAAATCTTCAACTGAAGACATTCATTTTAGGGGTCGACTTTCATCGTAAATATCAAACTCCTCATAGACTTATAGAACCTGTGTACACTCACAAACACATCAGTCCCTTAACCTATAAGTCTTCAATACACCAAAATCACTAAGGGGCACTAGGTGCACTTACACTCCCTTTTACATACTTAGGGCTACCAATTGGAACCACCAAACCTTCTGTTCATGACCTCATGCCAACCATAGCCAAAATGTAGGGTAATGCAGCAGAAAACAAAAAATTTCCGACCTACGCACCAGCCCAGGACCACTATGGAGACTGCATACAAGGTTTGATCTTTTCGTTACCGACTCGTAGCGCAGCGGAAGTAGAGTCGACGACGATCGGCGGTGCAGATCCCCGCAGCTAGGATTTACAACCTCCCAACCGCGAGGATGCACTCCCTCATCTGCCCCATGGACAGCCCTCCGGGAGGTGGTCGGACAGTCCCTCGGATGGTGTCGCGGACAGCCCTTCGGGAGGACCCTCAAAACTCGGACCGTCACACGGACAGCCCTTCGGGAGGACTCACAGAACTCGGACCGTCACTTGGACAGACCTTCGGGAGGCACTCTCAAAACAGCCCCTTAGGCACAAAGATCGAAACTACGATCTCTCTACGGGGTTGCACACATACGGTGTCATCTATCCGGCAGGGCTTCGCCGTCCAGAACTAGTTCCCACAGGAACCCAGACAGCCTTTCGACTCTACGAAACTCTTTTCGTGGGAGGGAGAGAAGAAGCCAGATAATGCAGGGCATGTGTATGTGAGAATGGATGAGGATGAAGAGCTCCTCTCCACCTCCTTATATAGGCCAAGGCAAGGGGTGGAATTACCAAAATGCCCATGAGGTGAGCACACCACAAGGGCATAAAAGGAAAGCCTCCAAATAGTGTTGCCTGCATCACCATGCCTGCATCACTATGACTGCATCACCATGCCTGCATCATCCCCTAATAGTATTTCCACTATTTACAATAGTGTTTCCACTATATACATACAGTGTTTCCACTATTTATATATAGTGTTTCCACTATTCAAAATAGTGTTTTCACTATTCATGAAAACATTTTACCGCGCCCTTTTAATCCGAAAATATCTCTGTAGGTCTTAGAACTTTTCCAGTACCCACTAAAATAATTCTGGATGCGTTCCGAAACAATTCCGGATTAGTGATTTTCATCAGCGAAAAGCAACAATAGCGGTTCCGGCAGCTCCGGAACATTTCCGAGTTTTTTCTCCGGAAAAATCCCAGAAGTTCCCAGACCAATTCTGGCACCCTCTGAGAATTTCCAGGCGTGTGCCGAAACCATTTTGACCTAATAGTATATTCCGAAACAACTTTTCGGTTTTACCGAAACTCTTTCGGTGTTCTCTCTCCGGAACTCTTCTGTTGTCTCCGAAACTTTTCCGGCGACGTTCTCTCAGACTCCCTGTCTAGTATTTAGCAGATAGATGACCCTTAAGTGTGTGACCCTATAGGTTCGGTGAAGTATAGACATGACCGGAACACCTTTCGATCAATGATCAGCATCGGAGCCGTGGACACCCATATTGACCCCTATACCCACACGAATAAATATTCGAGTGAACCTCCAGTTGCCGTGTGCTATTCCTGTTGCTTCGCGATATGTTACAAATACCTGAGGTGAGACATGTTGGCATCCCCTTGGATCAACAACTTGTCCACTATGCCAGTTACCTCGTTAACGGTAATGTTCTCTTTTCTCGTTACCGTGTTCCGGCATCCCCGTGATCAAATCACAAAGTGTCTGGCCAGACGATGATGGATACTGTAACACCGAGAGGGCCCAGAGATATCTCTCCATCGTCGGAGGAGCAAATCCCAATCTCGAGCTATCAAGTTACTTGACATACTTTTCCATGAACCCGTAAGCTGCCGTAATAGCCACCCATTTACGGATGACGTTTAACAAACCCCAAAGTTCATGAAGCAAGCATGAAGAAACTCGATACTCTCATGGTTTAAGGAATCATGCAAACGTTAACCATCTCTGTGTTATTAACCATTAACTTGTGACGAATGTAACTCATAGCATAACATCAATCGGGTCGATTCAACACAAATGTTCTTCTAACATTTTGCCCTCAAAGCTGCTGGCATAGACATGCCCATGATTGGGAAAACATAATCATCATGCAACACTTGAGCTAGTATTAGAGGCATGACTAGGAATACATTTTACCGTTTATTATTCCACACGTGCACATGGGTTTTCCCCAGAGCCTTTATGGATATACGGGCTCGGGAACCACATCAGTTATAGCATGGAACATAAACATAATAATGAGCATGGAGATAAATAATAACATTTATTATTGCCTCTAGGGCATATCTCCTACAGACTCCCACTTGCACTAGAGTCAATAATCTAGTTAATGCTAATGCACTTTACACCTGTGGCACACCGGTGTAAATATGCTTCGCTTGTGGTATAGCCTGATGTCCCACGGATCTGACGACTTCAGCTCCGTGTGTATCTTTGCATATCCTCGCGTTTTCACGCTTTCAAAAAATTCATATTTTGTGCGGACTTGGCTTTGTATGTATGTGAATCACAGGTCAAACCTGGATTCCTCAGACTGAGTTATGGAGCAACTACCTGCAGTAGTGTCCCATTGACAATAGCCATCTTGGAACCATACTAAGTTCATGAATGAACTATATGATTCAACATCTTCTTTGTCGCTTTTAAAAGCGGCAACATACTTCGCCTCTGTTATAGAATTCGCCACAGTAACTTGTTTGGAACAATTTCCAACTACTGTGCCACCATATTGTGTATTGCACAAAACCCTTAACTTAAATCGAAAATCGCTTGGAGCATGGATGAAGACTGTATCGTTGTAATCTTTTACAACGAACTCTTCATGATCTCCGCTTGCGAGAAAACATGTCATCAGTGCTACTATAGTACTCAATGACCCTTTTTCACTGTTGTCCCATGATCAGTACTTTTGATCACTTTGGTATCTATACTCGCAACAACTTTGGAGTATTGGACATATCTGGTTGTTTTTACATACCATGGAATACATGATTAATCCAAACACAAGAGTGTGTGGAATCTCCATCATGTATTTTGCTCATCAGTGTTTTGGGACACCGAGTCTTGCAAAAACTCTTTCCATGTGACTTCGGCAAGAATCACTCCTTGACGTTTTTAATGCTAAAAGGTTTTAGCATTTTGTCAATATGTATCTTTGCTCAGCCGCATTAGGTAAATCTATCTCCATAGATCATCATGCCTAATATAAAGGCTATTTAGCCCAAGCACTTCATCGAAAAACTATTTTCAAATGAAGTCCTAATTCGTATCAAGAAATTTATTTCCAATTAACAATGTGTCAAGCACACAACATTTTTAGAAAATTTATTATGCTCCCACTTACTTTCTTGAATCACAAGCATCTTCGTTACCCATTGATGAAGTCAAAACCCTTTTTGACCATTTCATCAAAACACGAAGATTCCAGCTCCATTTTGCTCTCTTCTGCCCATTGCTAGAACTCTGAAGTTTGCATACTTACTAGCATCCTCTGGACTGACAAAATACCTTGGACTGTAACACATGCAAGTCCTTGGTTTTATTTCCATCAGATGGAAATCCTTTTGTCATCCTTTGTTTCATATCTCATGATATGAAATATGTATTAATTGCTAGTTCAACCCGAACCGACTTTAAGCATCGCTACGGTGAAACAACCTCATCATAGTCAACTCCATGAACTTGTATTTCAACAAGTCGTGCTTTATGGATAAAACATTTTTATCCATATCAGTTTTAGTTCCATAAATATTCGTTAGACTCTAAGTCTTCCGAAAGGTGTATCAAGATTTTAATCTTGAATCACTTATATGGAAACTATCTCGGATTGTATTGGTATTTAGCCAATTCCGGAGTCAGGGCCCATCAACGCTTCCTTGTGTATCGTAGGTATACTGTTGTCTAACAACAATATCTCGTTTGCGCACCTGAGAGGTTTGCACGAGCCTTGCCTACGTGGTTCAGCTGCAAGTTCGACTGAAGTCCATACATTTTATTGTAGAGACTTCCGTATCAGTCGTAGTAGGAAACTCTGGAATTACTTCCAAGGTCTCTTTCCTTTGACCTGATGACGAAGATACTGTTTATCTCGTCGAGTTGCACTATTCTCCCACTCACCTTTTTGAAAGAACCATTTTCTTCAAAAAGCATACCGTTCTTTGTGGCAAACCTATTTGCCTTGGTATAGTGAGGGAGGAATACCCAATGACTTGGGATAACCTACAAAGTTGCACTTGTCTGATTTGGAATAGGTTTGTAACCTTTTACACAAGCCCCATATTCCAAATGTTAAGAAAAGATATACATGGTTGGGCGTACCATACCATGGCGTCATTTCAACAGACCCGATGGAGCTCTTTTCAGTGTAAAAGCTGCAGTCTCTAAAGCATCACTTTAAAAGGGATAATGGCAAATTTATTTATGTCATCTTTGATCTTACCATGTCATAAATGGTTCAATTACATCTTCACGGACTTTCCACTTGCAGTGGTGTTCCGGGAGGTGCAAGTTATGAAACTCTTTTCACAACTCATCAGACATTCGCTAAACTTGTAACTCAAATATTCCTTTCTGCAATCAAATTGTAGAAACATAATTTTCTTGTTACAATAACTTCTACTTCATTCTTGAAAACCTTTTGAATGAATTCAAAAGATCTAGACTTACGTGTCATCAAGTAAATATCCATATATCTACTTGAGTCATTTCTGAAGACAGATAAATCCACTACTAACAACATTTATCAGACAACACACATCAAATGTATGATCACCAATAAGTTTGTTGTCCATTCCTTATGGCCTGTGAATGGTATTTCAGTCACTTCACTTTTCGGAGAAAAGTTGCATGTGTCAGATGATTCAAAATCAAACGACTTCAAAATCCATCATAATGGAATTTTCCATGCGGGTTTCTCCAATGTGACTAAATGCAGTGCCACACTTGTGTGGTATTCTTTTAGTCTTGCGACATTTAGCGTCAGTGTTATGGATGTATCATATTACCACCAATATTCATAACATACATCCAATCTCGGATGGAAGCATGGCCCTTTATGTTATTCATAATACTGAACAACAATTGTTCTTTTATGAACAACTCTTTTGCAACAAACATTGTGCAATGGGCTAGAGTGTGTAAAACTCTAAAATGAATTACGAAAGTAAATCCAGAGGTAATATATTATTATCATTATTCATAACATACATCTCTTTCTCAATGAAAGTATGGTCCTTATGTTATTCATAACATCGAACATAAAAAGTTCTCTTATGAACAACCTTCTTGCAAGATACCTTATGCAATGGGCTAGAGTTTGTGAAACTCTAAATGAATTATGAAAATAAATATAGACGGTAATACACCGATGGAAGGTATAGTAACATTTACTATGTTCCCTGTGTATACCTAAACCTCATTCCTGGCTAGTCTTTCAGGCCATATTAGTTCTTACATCGAGTTGCAACAGAATGCAATCGAGCGGGTATCTTTGTGATTAACTCACAATACCCAAGAATTAGTGATTAACATGTTTGACCATAATTCCCAAGAACTATATCTTTGACCAGCCTTCTATACATCAAAAACTTGTATGACATTCATACATGAGCTGGATATTCCAGTCTTCTTTCTTTCTGCCTTTATACTTCTAATAGTTTAACTTTTAGTATTTCGCCAACTCTCAGAAGAAGCACTCAACTTAAGAGTGGTGTTAGCCCCGGACTTCCTAGGCGTGAAAGTTTAACTAACACCCTTCGGACACTTCCATTCTCTTTAAGTTGTTGTTTTATTCACCTTTCATCATATGACATGCGTTCTTCTGGATCCCTCTCTTATCAGTCTAATGCATAGTAAACTCCTTTACTAATAGTTTGCAAACAAACATTGCTTTGGATATCTCATATCTTTTAGCCTTTGTTTGTCTCTAAAAATGATTTTCAGATTCCATGAATATCACATAACTATCCAAACTTTCGAAGTTCGGGTCTCATGGAAGCAAACATTTTGCAATTTGACCGTAACGGAATTCTAGCTTTTGGATCGAAGGACGAGAGTCACATGATCCATAGCATTAGCGGGAGAATACCGAAAGTATGCGATAGGACAAAGTCCTTCTCGACACTCTTGAGGACAATCCTCACATTACGTTACCAACCGTAAAGTTTTAACCAGATATTTAACAGCTATTCAATTTTAATAGGGAAGGTGGAAACGCGAGCCATTATTCTACAACTATTATGCAAACCACACTTAGACAGTGTTCATAATTAATTGCACTGAGAATTAAACTAGTTAATTCAATAGTGCGCTCCCACTAAAATCAATATCTCTCATAATTGATTGTTAGTGATTCAAGATCCACATTTCAATTCAACGCCATTGATGTGGACATCACTGATGACGAGAATTTCAATTGGTGGGCAAACATGCCGATCACATCTCTATGTGACTCCTGTTCATCTTTCGATGGCGTGTTCCGAGCTCAGGACGATCAAGCAAGAACGTCAAGACAACCAAGTGATCTCGCTGCGAGGTCTGACCTCACCCGCCTCACACTTCCCTAATCATTCGTACCCATGTGGACATGGCGCACCTCAAAAAGTTAGGTGCCGTGACGGTGCTACACTTGGGAGAACACTAACTACTTGATATTTTGTGAGAGATCACCCTAATAAAAGCGACTACCGCGCAATCAAGAAGGGTGCATCATAAGGGATAAACATCTCAGGCAATTCATAATAGCATGATATGGTATAGCCCTTTCTGACGGAGAAGTCTTGTATTTCTTCGTCTTCGGCATTCGCGTTGGTGTTCACCTTCGCGAAGATTGCCACCACCTTGTCGATGCACCAGATAATATTGCTATCTCTATAGCTAATAAAATAAGTTCATTACTTAAGGTTGACTCGCAGCTCATTTAAAGTGCAATCATATGGCTCCAGCCATCATGCCGAATTATGACACGCAGGTCATGTTAATCAATTTACATCATATAGACATCTCATACATAATCAAATTATTATGAGCACTGCTATACCACATCATATGCATAAGCAAACCCTCCTGCAAAACCAAGTTAGACGTCTCTAATCGGTTCATGCAAAAACTTGTTTTACGTGGCTTCTAAGGTTTCGAAACAAACCGAAGCTACCAACGTCCATCATCAAGTATGATAATTCAAGTCGCTAGATTAACTTCGCGGGGTGTATGAAACACGAGATAATAAAATCTCGAGCCCCATACTGAACTTCGTCATACGCATGACCCCCGTGCAGATCATATCTGCATTGCCCTTTCGTCTGCGAAATTTCATCTTTCTTTTTAACTACGGTGGAATTCAATGAACTGTTAGCACTTCGTTGATCAATCAGGATCGCGGATTGCCAGAACATTGAAACTCCACCATGTTGTTATCAAGATCAGAAATATGCAAATTCTAGGGAAGCAACAAGAATATCGGGTAACAGATTTCATCTGCTACCCGCACAAATAATTTTCAGCAATAGATCTCATCTACTACCTAATTATATTGTGCAACACCCATACATCTCCATGTATTCTAGATCGCATCCTGCATCTACGCATAGCCCGGCTCATGATGCCACTGTAGGGTAACGCAGCCGAAAACAAAAAATTTCCGACCTACGCACCAGCCCAGGACCACTATGGAGACTGCATACAAGGTTTGATCTTTTCGTTACCAACTCGTAGCGCAGCGGAAGTAGAGTCGATGACGATCGGCGGTGCAGATCCCCGCAGCTAGGACTTACAACCTCCCAACCGCGAGGATGTACTCCCTCATCTGCCCCACGGACAGCCCTCTGGGAGGCGGTCGGATAGTCCCTCAGACGGTGTCGCGGACAGCCCTTCGGGAGGACCCTCAAAACTCGGACCGTCACACGGACAGCCCTTCGGGAGGACTCACAGAACTCGGACCGTCACTTGGACAGCCCTTCGGGAGGCACTCTCAAAACAGCCCCTCAGGCACAAAGATCGAAACTACGACCTCTCTACGGGGTTGCACACATACGGTGTCATCTATCCGGCAGGGCTTCACCGTCCAGAACTAGTTCCCACCGGAACCCAGACAGCCTTTCGGCTCTATGAAACTCTTTTCGTGGGAGGGAGAGAAGAAGCCAGATAATGCATGGCATGTGTATGTGTATGTGAGAATGGATGAGGATGAAGAGCTCCTCTCCACCTCCTTATATAGGCCAAGGCAAGGGTTGGAATTACCAAAATGCCCATGAGGTGAGCACACCACAAGGCCATAAAAGGAAAGCCTCCAAATAGTGTTGCCTGCATCACCATGCCTGCATCATCCCCAAATAGTATTTCCACTATTTTACAATAGTGTTTCCACTATATACATAAAGTGTTTCCACTATTTATATATAGTGTTTCCACTATTCAAAATAGTGTTTTCACTATTCATGAAAACATTTTACCGCGCCCTTTTAATCCGAAAATATCTCTGTAGGTCTTAGAACATTTCCAGTACCCACTAAAATAATTCTAGACATGTTCCGAAACAATTCCGGATTAGTGATTTTCATCAACGAAAAGCAACAACAGCGGTTCCGGCAGCTCCGGAACATTTCCGGGTTTTTTCTCTGGAAAAATCCCAGAAGTTCCCAGACCAATTCTGGCACCCTCTGAGAATTTCCAGGCGTGTGCCGAAACCATTTTGACCTAATAGTATATTCCGAAACAACTTTTTGGTTTTAGCGAAACTCTTTCGGTGTTCTCTCTCCGGAACTCTTTCGTTGTCCCCGAAACTTTTCCGGCGACGTTCTCTCAGACTCCCTGTCTAGTATTCAGCAGATAGATGACCCTTAAGTGTGTGACCCTATAGGTTCGGTGAAGTATAGACATGACCGGGACACCTTTCGATCAATGATCAACATCGGAGCCGTGGACACCCATATTGGCCCCTATACCGATACGAATAAATATTCGAGTGAACGTCCAGTTGCCGTGTGCTATTCTTGTTGCTTCGCGATATGTTACAAATACCCGAGGTGAGACATGTTGGCATCCCCTTGGATCAACAACTTGTCCACTATGCCAGTTACCTCGTTATCGGTATTGTTCTCTTTTCTTGTTACCGTGTTCCGGCATCCCCGTGATCAAATCACAAAGTGTCTGGCCAGACGATGATGGATACCGTAACACCGAGAGGGCCCAGAGATATCTCTCCATCGTCGGAGGAGCAAATCCCAATCTCGAGCTATCAAGTTACTTGACATACTTTTCCATGAACCCGTAAGCCGCCGTAATAGCCACCCATTTACGGATGACGTTTAACAAACCCCAAAGTTCATGAAGCAAGCATGAAGAAACTCGATACTCTCATGGTCTAAGGAATCATGCAAACATTAACCATCTCTGTGTTATTAACCATTAACTTGTGACATATGTAACTCATAGCATAACATCAATCGGGTCGATTCAACACAAATGTTCTTCTAACATTGTGCCCTCAAAGCTGCTGGCATAGACATGCCCATGATTGGGAAAACATAATCATCATGCAACACTTGAGCTAGTCTTAGAGGCATGACTAGGAATACATTTTACCGTTTATTATTCCACACGTGCACATGGGTTTTCCCCAGAGCCTTTATGGATATACGGGCTCGGGAACCACATCAGTTATAGCATGGAACATAAACATAATAATTAGCATGGAGATAAATAATAACATTTATTATTGCCTCTAGGGCATATATCCTACAAAAATTGATAGAAGATTATCTGGAGTTGCAAATTTCATGAACCATGCTGGCAGATTGACATATGTAAACTCTGTGGCTACATCCATGCCCATCTTTGCTATGCGTACTTTTGAGGTTCACTATACCATATTGGATCATGTAAACAGAGCTGCCAGAAATTTTCTTTGGTATGGTAATGAGGTAAACAAAAAAGGAAAATGCCTTGCTAGTTGGAAGATGATCTGTAAGCCAAAAAAGTTAGGTGGTCTTGGAGTTCTAAATCTAAGAGTCCAAAATATTGCTCTGTTGATTAAGCACCTCCACAAGTTCTAAAATCATGAAGATATCCCATGGGTAAATTTGATATGGCAAGCATATTATCCAAACAATACTACATCTCATGCTTGCACCAATAAAGGATCTATTTGGTGGAGGGACTATGTAAGCCTAACAGATCTATACAGAGGTATGGCAACTTGTGCAGTTAAGAAAGGAGACACTGTTTTGCTATGGGAAGATGTATGGAAGTGCTGTATCCTCAAAAGAAAATGGGCTGAACTTCACTCTTATGCAAAAAAATACCAACATCACTATCCAGCAGGCAAAATCTATGAATGACCATAGCAACATGTTTCAGTTACCTCTTTCCATGACTGCCTATGATCAATTTAATACTCTCTCTGAGCACCTTGAAGACTAACTCAAATTTCTCCCCCTTTGTCATCGAATGACCAAAAGGGGCGAAAAAAGGACTAACGCCCCTGAAGAATATCATCATCAAGTCGATGGAGGAGCGCCAGCGTTGTTGGGGTCGTCCGTTGAAGTAGGGCCTGCCGCAGTGTCGTTCAAATCTTCAGCTTCATCCGTCTCACGCGATGAAGAAAATGAACTTGTAACCAGCTGAGGAACTTTGACCTTCTTGAATTTCTTCGAAGGAGGTTGAGACCAGTCAAAGTCCTGTTGAAATCCCATCTGCTTGAGGTCTTCATCACCGTAAAGGTGAGACAATATGGCCCAAGTGCGATTGAAGATTTCATGCGCATAGTAGTGATTCTTCTTCACAGTGGTTTGTGTGACGGTCATGTTCTGAAGAATTGAGCCAAATTGATGCTTGACCCACTTGTGATTGCGATCAACCTTCTGATGAAGACTTAGAAGAAGCTCACGATCAGTCATCACGCGTGGAGCAGTGGCTTGAGGATTTGACTTTGAGGCTTTTGCGGCAGAGTCTTGAGTTGTAGAGTCATCATTGGTGGAGTAAGATGCAGCTTTGCGAAACTGACCATCCAATGGACGAGTGCCTTCATCAATAACAGCAGCTTTGCCTTTATCATCAACTAAGGAAATGGTCCGTTTGAGGACTTCAATAGGAGGCAAATAGCTGAGGTGATTCTGACAATCTGCCTTGTAGTGAAGACCTGGTTCTGATGAATTTCATAATCCATGGAGCATAAAACTTCAACTCAAAAGGTGACAGTGCAACATTCGCCAAAGTCCTCATGAAGAAATCGTGGTAGTTAATGGGAATGCCATGTATAATGTTGAACAGTAGATTCTTCATGATGCCAACAACTTCTTCTTCTTCAGAGTTGTGGCCTTTGATTGGACTGAGGGTTTTGGTCAGAATGCGGTAGATTGTCCTTGGCACATAAAGCAAATCCTTCACTAGGAAGGTGGTTCTTGAAGCTTGACCAGGCCGCAAAGGCTTCATTAGGACTTGCATCAGATGATGAGGAAGTTCAATTTCTTCATACATAAGCCTTGCGCCTTCAGCAGGAGGACTGACTGGAATGGCATGAAGCAATTCAGAGGCCGGAGCTTTGTAGTGCGTGTTCTCAGTCATCCAGTCAAGCACCCATGAGTTCACATCAGCCACATTTCCAGTGAGGTGTAGAGTAGCATAGAATTGAAGAATTAACTCTTCATTCCAATTGCAGATGTCAGTACAGAAATTCAGGAGCCCAGCTTCGTGAAGAACATTCAAGAGAGGTTGGAAGCATGGGATGGACTCCATATCCACATGAGGAATTTGACGGTGCTCAAATACCTTGTCCTTGTCAAACAGAATTGATGAATAGAAATTCATCTGGCTTGCATTCCAGAACCGCTTGCGTCGAAGTCTTGCTGAGTCATATGAATTGAAATCTGTGAAGAAATGATTCTTAGCGAAGAAATCGTCAGCCTTGAGTTTCGGCCTTTTTGCATGAGGATTTTGCTGCTTGGGCTCAAGATTAGCAGTTGATGGTCTCACAACCTCTTGTTGCATAATCTATGGAGCTGTCTGAGGAATTGAAGGTTCAGGTTCTTCAGCAGCGATTGGATTCTCCATTTCTTCAGTTGTTGCAGCTGGAATTTCTTCAGGAATGGAAAGAAGAGAAGTTTGACGTCCTTCAGATCCCATTTGAATTTCTTCAGTTTGCACAGGGGACCGAGGAATTGGATGCAGAGGTGTGGTCAATGGTGAATTGGGGTGAAGATTTTCCCAATAGTCATCATTCAGCACAGGTGTAGTTGAGCCAATGTCCATGTCTTCTTCAATTTCTTCAACGCCTGCCTCTTCAGCTGTGAACTGAGGCATAGGCGATGATACCAGGGGGGTGGAAGGGATATCATCCACTTCAATTTCTTCATCCAACTGCTCTGAAGAAGCAGCAGAAGAATTTTCTTCATCTGTGTCATCTGGAATGACATATTCCTCACCAAAAGGAATGAGCTCCTTTGATGGCACTATTGAGATCGGAACAACATCAATTGGGTTAGTGAAGGAACTTGTCAAAGTCCTCACTTTCTTGGGAGCGGAAGACTCTGCAGACGTTGATGCTTTCCTTTTCTTCACAGCTACCTTCTCTGCAGCCTTAGTTTTCTTCACTTCTGATGCAGAAGGAAGGGTGATATTCTTCATCTCTGATGATTTTGCATGAGGAGCAGATGAAGTAGGTTCAGTTTCGTCAGGCACGTCTGATTCAGATGCCCTGGCATTGTCATTTTCTTCAGGCACAACATTGGTGGTTGCCCTGACAGTTTCTTCAGGAGGTGGAATTTCTTCATCAGCCCTGGTATTCTCAGTTTCATCAGCAGCCTGATTTTCATCAGCTGTGCTAGCAGTTTCTTCAACAGACTGAACAGAAGCATCAGCCTGAGGAATTTGTTGTTGCGATGGTGCTGCAACATTCAGCTTGAGGGTCTTGGAGAGTTTGACGAATCTGACCTTGGCACCGAGCCAATCTGCATGGTAGGTGTCAAATTCATCGCTGAGGTTTTTGATTTCCTTTTTGCATGTTTACAAGTTCTTCAGGAGACATATTCACAACATTGTTCTTCAGAAAATGCTCCTTCTTGTATTGAGCTTTCTTGACTTGTCTAGCCTTCTGAAGTTTCCATTTCTCTTCGCCTATGAAGGCATTCAGCATGAGACTTTGACCAGGTGTCAGGTTCAAGTCAGGCAGTGGAGTATTAGGGTCCTTGTGCCATAGATGAATAAAGTCTAGGATCTTCCTTGGATCCAGCATGAGAGGCACAGAACTGCCTTTGGCTCTAGTGGCCCTTTCTTGTCTGTCTCTGATGATTTCAGCAAGTTCTTCATCATCAGCTTCATCTTCATCAGACAGAATTTGGAACACCACTTTCTTCTTATGAGGACTTGGCCTCGTTCCACGACCAGCAGTTGTCTTGACCTTCAGCAAGGTTGGACCTGTTGAGGACTGTGGTGGAGCTGAGGAAGATGTAGAAGCTCCAGAAGCAATTGAAAAACCTGCAGTCCTTTGACATGTTGCAAGATGCACTAGTGTTGAGGACTTTGCAGCAGTAGCTGAGGATTTTGTGGCAACAGAGGGGATTGGCACAGCCCTTGAAGAAGTATCCTGAGGAATATGCCTTGAGGGCTTTGACGTTGAAGAACTGGGCCGTGAGGGCATTGCGGTTGAGGAACTCGACTTCACAGCAGATTTCTTCGGCATAGCCTTCTTAGGCTTACTACCAGATGCCTCAGCAGCAGCAGCGGCTTGAGAATCCTCGTTGAATTTCTTCACTGCTTCTTTTGCCACTTTGGCCAGTTTGGCTTGGCGCTTAGCCCATTCTTTAGGAAATTCCTCACCATGCCTGATGCTGGTGGGATCAGCTTCTTGGCCAGCAGCCAAAGGAGGTCTAGGACATGGAGGATTTACTGCGAATTTCTTCATGTACTTTGGAGTTATGTTGTGGTATTCCCTCCATTCCTTAGCCCATCTCCTCTCAATTTTCTGTATGCGCACTTTGCGCTGAGTTTTGGTCTCTTTGCCATGAGTTGCTTCATCAGGTGTGCAGTACCCTGCATAGATGTCTTCAGGGATTTCAAAAGCTGTGTTTTTCTCAGTCCTCTTGCCTCCTTTCTGAGGTCTCTTCCCATCTGCCATTTTCCTCACTTGAGGATTTTGAACTATGGATGTTTCTGAGGAAGTATGCAACTTATCTTCGAGGAACGCTGCAAATGAATTAAGTTCATGAGAACCTAGTGATTCAGCAGCGGTCATTTTGTACCTGTGAACAGAGTATAGGTGCGAATAATTTGGAGAGGTCATATGCGTTCTCAGAAATTTTCAAAGGTATCAAGTTTGAGGAATTTGACCATGGGTGTGTTGAGCGTTCTTGACTTAGGTTCCAGAGTTGCATAGATTTGAAATCAACACAAATGAGCAATCTTGAAGAAAAACATAGCTTAGAGAAACAAATCAAGATACAGAAGCATTTGGGTGTTTAAGGAGTGGAAATTGAAGAATAAACACCTTTTGAAGATTTTGTGGAAATCATAAGAATCAAAGTAGGGCAGTAAAATTAGATTTTAATTACCCTGGACGAAGAACATGACAAACTGGGAGTGGAGTTGAAGAAGTTCGTCAGTTCAGATCTCCCACGCCCTAACTTGGCGGTGAGAGACAGCTACGGCGGCGGCGGAGTGAAGATTTCAGCGACCGGCGCGAGTACGACGGCGACGAGGTCGAGGCAGTGAAGCTCTTCCTCACCGGCGACAATGGAGTGTAGCGGCGGCGCTAGGTCTGAGAGCTCGAGCGAGATTGAGGTCGAGTGGAGTAAATGAGGTCTGAGGAAGGGGAGGGGTATTTATAGCCACGGTGAAAAATTGCTCGTCTGAAGATTTTGGACAAACATGCCCCTGACCCTTACTCTTCTAACGACATGTGTCACCCACGTATAGAGAGGTGGAGATCGTGAGGGATCGTGGGTGAGTTGTTTAATCCATCGTGGGATGTGGAACGGTTTGAGCGGCAACAGCCAAAAATTTGAAAGGAATTTTTAAAGTTTTGTTCGCAAATTCTTCAACTGTCAAGGACACAATGAAGATTTTGAACGGGTTTCAAATAGAACGCACATGAGAATTTGTGAATAGACTGGGTTGAGTTTAGTATAGAGGGGAGCGGGTCCGATCACATTCACTTAGAAGAAAATCAACTTGAAGAATTAGCAACAAGTGAATGCCGTTGAGGACATGAAAACTCAAATATATATATATATATATAGGCAATGAAGAACACCAGTCAAAAAGTTGAAGAAATTTGCAAACTTGAGGAATTTGAAAATTGAAGAATTTGCAAAATGAAGAAAAACTCAAATTTGGAGATTTTCAACTTTGGTTGGTGGCGAGACCCACCGTATAAGAATGATGATTTCAGACACCGCGTACAATTGTTGTAGGGCTCTGAGAATCAAATTCTTCATTAATTTCTTCACACTTAGAGGGTTAGTCTTCATTGATTGAAGAAAAACGTTACTTCGTGTGTTGCACATCTAAGTCATCAATTTTGCATAAGTGTTAGGATGTGTGTCCTTTCAAAGAACATTCGAAGATTCTAAGATATTTAGCTCACACCGCAACTTGCTAAATCTCTTCTCATCCAAGGGCTTTGTGAAGATATCTGCCAGCTGTTCTTCAGTCTTCACGTGATCAATAGAGATGTCGCCCTTCAACACATGATCTCGAAGAAAATGATGACGAATCTGGATGTGCTTTGTCTTCGAGTGCTGAACTGGGTTATGAGCAATCTTGATGGCACTCTCTTTGTCGCAGTAGAGTGGCACATTCTTCATGTTGACGCCATATTCCTTAAGGGTTTGCTTCATCCACAGCAATTGAGCACAGCAAGAACCAGCAGCAATGTACTCAGCTTCAGCACTAGAGAGTGATACACAGTTCTGCTTCTTCGAGGACCAACATACTAAGGATCGTCCGAGGAAATGGCATGTCCCTGATGTTGACTTGCGATCCACTCAATCACTAGCATAGTCAGAGTCAGAATATCCAATGAGATCAAAAGCCGAGCCCTTGGGATACCATAATCCAAGTGTTGGAGTGTGAGCTAGATATCGAAGAATATGTTTCACAACCTTGTGGTGTGATTCCTACGGTGTAGCTTGAAAACAGGCACACATGCAAAAACTAAGCATAATATCTGGCCTAGATGCACATAGATACAATAAAGAGCCAATCATGGAGCGGTATACCTTTTGATCGAAGTCTATACCATTTTCATCGGTTCATAGATGGCCATTTATGGGCATAGGGATTTTGACGCCTTTGCAATCTTACATGCCGAATTTCCTCAGAACGTCCTTGAGGTATTTCTCTTGAGAAATGAAGATGCCATTGCGTTGTTGACGAATTTGAAGTCCTAAGAAGAATTTCAATTCTCCCATCATAGACATTTGATATTCCTCACTCATCATTTAGGCAAATTCGTCACTGTAACGTTGGTTAGTACAGCCAAAGATAATATCATCAACATATATTTGGCACACGAATAATTCATCATCATAAGTTTTGGTGAAAAGAGTTGGGTCCAATGAACCGGGTTTGAAGCCTTTATTTATGAGAAATTCTTTCAGTGTATCATACCACGACTGAGGGGCCTGCTTGAGGCCATAGAGGGCCTTATTGAGTCTGAAGACTTTGTCAGGATGCTTAGGATCTCCAAAACCAGGTGGTTGAGCAACATATACTTCTTCCTCAAGCTTACCATTGAGGAATGCACTTTTCAAATCCATTTGATATAAGATAATATTATGATGGTTAGCATAAGCAAGCAATATGCGAATAGCTTCAAGTCTAGCAACAGGTGCAAAAGTTTCATCGAAATCAATTCCTTCAACCTGTGTGTAGCCTTGAGCTACAAGATGAGCCTTATTCCTCACCACTTGGCCATTTTCGTCTTGCTTGTTGCGGTAGATCCATTTGGTACCGATGACATTGTGCTTGCGAGGATCTGGTCGCTTGACAAGCTCCCAGACATTGTTGAGGTCGAATTGATGCAATTCCTCTTGCATAGCTTGAATCCACTCAGGCTCCAGAAATGCCTCATCAACTTTGGTGGGTCTCTATGATAGATATGAAAGCAAAGTGCTCACAAAAGTTAGACAAATGTGAAGCTTTTGAGCATGTGAGAGGACCTGGTGTGTTGATGTCGTTGAGGATTTTGTCAATCTGCACTTCATTTGCTACGTGAGGATGAGCAGGTTGACGACTTTGATTTGGCTGAGCATTTTCTTCAGCGACATTTTCTTCAGATGCACCAGCATGATTTTCTTCATGTTCTGGAATGTCTTCTTCAGCAGATTCTTCACTGGGTATGACATCCTCAGTAACCTTGAACTTGATGGATTCCTCAGGAGACATTTCATCTAGCACAGGAGGTAGGTGCTCTCTTTGCGAGCCGTTAGTTTCATCGAACCTCACATCTATAGTTTCAACAACCTTGTGGTGATAGGTGTTGAAGACTCTTTAGGTGTGCGAGTCCTTTTCATAACCAAGCATAAAACCCTCATGTTCTTTTGGTGCAAATTTAGAATTGTGATGAGGATCTCTAATCCAACATTTAGCACCGAAGACTTTGAAATAACTCACATTGGGTTTCTTGTCAGTGAGGAGCTCATATGAGGTCTTCTTGAATAATTTGTGAAGATATACCCTGTTGATGATGTGGCAAGCAGTATCAATAGCCTCAGGCCAGAAGCGAGGAGGTGTCTTGTATTCATCAAGCATAGTGCGAGCCATCTCAACAAGAGTCCTGTTCTTGCGCTCCATGACCCCATTTTGCTGAGGAGTGTATGGGGCAGACAACTCGTGAGTAATACCAAGTTCATCAAGATAGTCATCAAGACCATTATTCTTGAACTCGGTCCCATTGTCACTCCTGATGTGCTTGATCTTCACACCGAAGTTCATCGAGGCCCTTGAGGAAAATCGTTTGAAGACTTCCTGCACTTCAGTTTTGTAAGTGATGATATGCACCCAGGTGGAACGAGAATAATCATCAACAATAACAAAGCCATATAGAGATGCTGCATTTGTTAGTGTGGCATAATGAGTAGGGCCAAAGAGGTCCATGTGAAGCAATTCAAAAGGACGAGTGGTGGTCATGATAGTCTTCGAGGGGTGCTTGGATCTGGTCATCTTTCCAGACTCACAAGCCCCACAAAGATGGTCCTTGAGGAATTTGACACCCTCGATGCCAATGACGTGCTTCTTCTTCGCAAGTGTATGTAAGTTCCTCATGCCAGCATGACCTAGTCGTCGATGCCATAGCCAGCCTTCTGAAGCTTTTGCAAGTAGACATGTGGTAGGCTGTGGTCCTGCAGAGAAATCAACAATATACAAGTCTCCTCCACTAAAGCCTTCGAAGACTTTGGAATTGTCAGATTCCATGAGCACTAAGCAGCGATATTTGCCAAAGACAACAACAATATCAAGATCACAAAGCATTGAGACAGACATAAGGTTGAATCCGAGGGACTCGACAAGCATGAGTTTGTCCATGTGTCGATCCTTTGAGATCGCAACCCTACCTAGACCCAATACCTTGCTTTTTCCTTTGTCAGCGTAGGTGATATGCTTCAGATGCGATGGAGATAAAGCAGAGTCCATCAATAAGTTCTTGTCACCCGTCATGTGATTTGTACATCCACTATCGAGGACCCACTCAGTTGCTTTGGGTTGATCATCCTGCAGATGAATTAGTGCATCTTACGAACTCATATACTTCATCAGTGAAGAATATGACATCAAATTCATCAGATAGAATTTCATCAAGCAGTACAACAGATATAGCAGTATAAGGACGTGAGAAATGAGTATTCATTTCTTCATGATTGGCTTGCGTCCTTTCAAGCATATTCAGGTCTCCAGCAAATTCTTCAGACGGTTAAGTTCGTCTGGAGACCTAACCCTGCATAAGAGATTAGTTCTTTTTCTTCACCACCCACATCTGAAGGGGTGGCAAAGAGTTCATCATTCTGCGAGCTCCATAAGAGAAATGTGGCATTGAAGCCAGTGCACTTCGTTTCACAGAAGAGGTGTTAGAGTATGCATATGAATAAGCAGAGAAATTCTTCGAGGACTTATGAACATAATGATTTAAAGAATAATGCACATATTCATAGCTCTTAGATTTTCCCTGCAAAATAGAAGCGTTAGCACGATGATGTTCATACGAGGATTTGGATCCACGTGAGGAATTTGATCCATATGAGGAATTTGGTCCGTATGAGGACTTGGATCCATTTGAAGACATTGGTCCATATGAAGAATTTGATCTAGGGTTCCTATTCTTCACAGGTGGTGTCATGAGGACATTCACCTGAAGACTTTCAAGGAACTTTTTGGGAACCCAGATTTTCTTCATAGGGGGACCATTCCTGTAGTTAGTTCCAACATATCTAGCAAATACTTCACCATTCTGATTTTTGAGCAGTTTATAGTTGGAGTCAAATGACTCGTCAGATGAATATGAAGATTCACATGTAAAGCCAGATAAAGTGGATGGATCTACGGGAGGTCCTTTCACAGCAACCCATGAGGTTTTGGGATACTGCTCAGGTTTCCAGTAGGTCCCATCAGCATTGAGTTTCCTCTCAAAGGCAATACCCTCTTTCCTAGGGTTCCTGTTGAGGATCTGCTTCTTAAGCACATCACAAAGCGCCTGATGCCCTTTGAGGCTTTTGTACATGCCTGTCACATACAATTCTTTCAATCCTGCATTATCGTCAGTGATACTTGTGGTATCCTCAGATGAAGAATTTGTGACCACATAAATAGTTGAAGAATTTGCAGCAATAGAAGCATTGGAACTTTCTGGTGAAGAATTAGCATATTCTCGTTCAATGCATTTCAAACATGGTGGTATAAATTCATCCTGAGCTGAACTGATCTGTTGAGCAAGCAATGAATCGTTTTCCTTCTGAAGATCTTCATGACTCACCCTTAGCTTCTCAAGATCTTGCTTTCTTTGAAGAAATTCGTAAGAAAGCTTCTCATGATCGGCTAAGAGAGTTTCATGACGACTTTGAAGGTTATCAAACTTAGACTGTAGTTGTTGAAGATTATCAGTCAGAGTTTGAGTTCGGTCCATTTCCTCACCCAACAGGTCATCGCTTTTGTCTAGCAGATTTTGAATCTTTTCCAAAGCTTTTTGTTGTTTCACGGAAATACTAGCAAGTTTGGAATAGCTAGGTTTGAGATTTTCATCATATTCATCCTCACTTGATTCAGAGGAGGGATATTTGAGTACCTTGGCACCTTTTGCCATGAAGCAATAGGTGGGAGCGAAGTCATCGTTGCCATCGTCAGCAGTGTTGGAGTCGACATTTTCTTCACAGTTGAAGATGGACTTGCTGAAGAAAGCAGTAGCAAGAGCTAGGCTCGCCACACCAGAGTCTGACTCCTCAGATGCCTCCTCTTCCTCATTTTCCTTAGATTCATCTTCAGAATCCATTTCCTTTCCAATGAGTGCCCGAGCCTTTTTGGAACTGCTCTTCTTGTGAGATGAAGACTTTGAAGATTTTGACGATGAGGACTTTAAAGATTTCTTCTTCTTCTTCGAGTCGTCTGAACTATCATCCTTGTACTTCTTCTCTTTGATTCCTTTGCCCACTGAGGACAATCAGTTATGTAGTGACCAGGTTTCTTGCATTTGTGGCAAGTCCTCTTCTTGTAATCGCGGGATGAGGAATCTGATCTCATGTCATCACCTCTTGAAGATTTTCCAAAGCGACCACGTCTTGAGAACTTCTGGAATTTCCTCACTAGCATTGCTAGCTCTTGGCTTAGTTCTTCAGGATCACCAAGGTTGCTATCAGAAACTTCTCGTTCAGATGAGGAAACTGCCTTGGCCTTCAGTGCACGTGATCTTCCATAGCTTGGCCCGTAGAGATCTCACTTCTCAGCTTGTTGGAATTCATGAGTGTTCAGTCTCTCAAGGATATCAGCAGGATCTAGTGACTTGTAGTCTCCACGTTCTTGAATCATCAGTGCGTTATATCGACTAGAGGGGGGGTGAATAGGCGATTTTTACAAATTCATCACTGAGAAAATACGACTTGAGGAATTTGCTAAGTGACGAACTACAAGCAGCGGAATAAGTACTCAGGTGCAAGCATAACATGGCAGTAACACAGTCATCATGATGATATGAAACAAGCACAGAGCATAGGTAGCATGTAAACAGGATAAGCAGGCAAAAGATAAGATGGCTAGAGAAATAGGATTGAAGAAATTGAGAAAGTCTTCAGTCAAAGTCTTCAAACAGTAACGATCAAGTTCATCAACACATGAATGAGGAAATAAAAGGGTTGAGGAAATAGAACCAGTAGCTCGGTGAAGACAATGATTTGGTAGACCAGTTCCAACTGCTGTGACAGTTGTACGTCTGGTTGGAGCGGCTAGGTATTTAAACCTGAGGACACACAGTCCCGGACACACAGTCCTCACCGTATTCTCCTTGAGCTAAGGTCACACAGACCTCGCCCAATCACACGTGGTATGTCTTCACAGGTGACTTCCAAACCTTCATAGACTTGGTCACTCGGCGATCCACAATTCCTCTTGGATGCACTAGACCTTGATGCCTAACCGTCTGGAAGATGCACAGTCTTCAAAGGTAACAAGCGTTGGTTCCACACAGGAACAATCTCTTCACTGATGCTCAATCACTTTGGGTTTTAGGTGTTTGGGTTTGGGGTTTATCCTCACTGATGATTTTCTCTCAAAGTCCTCGGAGGATGGGATGCTCTAAATGACAAGTGTCAGTTTATCTCGGAGCAGCCAACCAGCTAGTGGTTGTAGGGGGCGGCTATTTATAGCCGGGGGGCAGCCCGACATGATAAGACATAAATGCCCTTCAATGATATGACCGTTAGGTGGATAAGATATTTTGGGACAGATGGCGCGCAGCACAGCAACGGCCGGAAATTTGAGCTCTCAAATTACTCAGGGCTATCATGTTCCTCACTTGTAGGCAATCCGCACTGGCGAATTCCTAACTCCTTAGTCAGAACAAATTCCTCAGAGAACAGAAGATCTTCGTCTCTGTCACTGAAGAAATTGATTGAACTGTATGAGATTTCCAATGGCTTCACTCAAAAGGATTGGGTATGTGTAGGCTTTGAGATGAGCATCACTTGGAAACTTTTCCTTAGTTTTACCTCGACCCCCTTTAACAGTACGGTGTTTCCTATGACTCAAGAAAGAGAAAAAGAAACTATGAAAACAAAAGTCTTCACGCTTCATAATCCTCGCATCAATATCAAAGTCTTTAAGGTCACACCAATTTCCTCACTTTCAAAGTCTTCAAGAAAACCAAAATCTTCAACTGAAGACATTCATTTTTAGGGGTCAACTTTCATTGTAAATATCAAACTCTTCATAGACTTATAGAACCTGTGTACACTCACAAACACATTAGTCCCTTAACCTATAAGTCTTCAATACACCAAAATCACTAAGGGGCACTAGATGCACTTACACTCCCTTTTACATACTTAGGGCTACCACTTGGAACCACCAAACCTTCTGTTCATGACCTCATGCCAACCATAGCCAAAATTGATAGAAGATTATATGGAGTTGCAAATTTCATGAACCATGCTGGCAGATTGACATATGTAAACTCTGTGGCTACATCCATGCCCATCTTTGCTATGTGTACTGTGACGCCCCCGGCTCAATCGTGCACTAATCATACACGCAAATGCACACGATCAAGCCTAAGGACTCACGGGAAGATATCACAACACAACTCTAAAACATAAATAAAGTCATACAAGCTTTATATTACAAGCCAGGGGCCTCGAGGGCTCGAATACATAAGCTTGCATACAAGCGTCAGCGGAAGCATCAGATATCTGAGTACAGATATGAAACAGAAATAGAAAGGCCTTTAGAAAGGCGGGGCAAAATAAAACACTACGATCGAAAGGCGTAGGCCTCCTGCCTGGGACCCTCCGATCCTACTCCTGGTCGTCAGTCAACTCGTAGTAGTAACCATCCTCTGGGTAGTAGTAGTAGCGAACGTCGGCGAGGACAGCTGTCTCTGTGGGCTCCGTCATCTTGGTCACGACAAACTGATAAGGGGAGAAAAGGAAAACAAAGCAACCGTGAGTACTCAGAAGTACTCAGCAAGCAAGGATCTACACTACATATGCAACATTTTCAAAGGGAGGCTGTATATGTGGACTGGGCTACAGAAATGCCAGAATAGAGAGAAGGCCTAGTCCTATCGAAGACTAGCATCTTCATCGGTCTTGCAGCAATAGAAGAGTGTAGATAGTACAATATAATGTAGCAGTATCATTAAGTCTCAACCTCACCCAGAGATCCTTTCTCGACTCCCTGCGAGAAAGCAATCCCAGAGCCATACAGTCATCAACCTCATCTAGAGATCCCTTCTCGACTCCCTACGAGAAGCAATCCCAGAGCCATAGTATCCAAGTATCCAGTTCTAAATTGTATCAATCAGGATACAACTCCGAGTGTCCGTTACCGTAGGACAGGCTATCGATAGAAGTTTTCTTCCCTGCAGGGGTGCACCAACTTACCCAACACACTCGATTAACTCCGGCCGGACACACTTTCCTGGGTCATGCTCGGCCTCGGCCAAACGACACATCGCAACCCTACCTAGAGCTCAGCAGAGAGGTCCCCGTCGGTCTACATCCTAAGCGCTCAGAGGTCTTGGGCCATCGCCCTGTGCACTCCGAGTCGTTGCGTGCAGGGGGAAGCCAGGCACCAGGGGGGCGCCGGTCCGTCCCGGCCGCAAGGCTGAACTAGACATCTGACAGAGCTTTCGGCTGATGCTACGATGCAAAACGCCCATACTATGCCCACGTGATGGTTAGTGCTATCAGGCCAGAGACCTGCTCGGATCAAATATCCAAATCGTTAATGGACTAGGGCTTGCGGTAACGAGCAGAGACTCACGAAAGATGTGACCCCGTCGCCCCGTCTCGAGAACTTGCTGCAAGGGTTAAGAATGCCCGGCCGCGCCTCGTATTCATCACTCGGGCACCATACATGCACGCGTCTTCACAACACTCGCCTCTCAGGCGCACGCGGGTACCCCTCAGGGTCGACCCGCCTATCCAAGTAACAGTGTCAAGTCCAAGTATCCGTGTGTCCATAACATCAGGGGAATCCGAGGTATCACCCTCGTTGGATTCCTACTCGATGTAATTGTCAAGGTGAACTCGGAGGAATCACCCTCGCTGGGTTCACACTTGAGGTGCCGTACAACGGCGTCGTTATCGGAAGCGGTGAAGGAGGAATCACCCTCGATGACCACGACCGAATAGCTACTCTACAGAGTTAACATCAGAAGTGCTACACGAGGTATCACCCTCGGCACTCGATAGTAACGCTGCAGTGTCGTTACAACTAAGGGGGGGGGGGGGTGATGTGCGGTGCCGGGGCCTGGTCTTCAATCCCGTTGATCGGGTCTTCGGATAATCCAGCGGGGCGGTCGGGACTAGTGGGGTCACTGATAGGTCTCTACCCAGCCTATACTAAGCAGTTTAGGTTATGCAGGTAATTATCAACAGCAGGTTACAATAAACAGGCTATGCATCAGAATAGTTAAAGCAGTAGCAGCAGCAATTCTAATGCAAGCATAGGAAATTAGAATGGGCGATATCGAGATGATCAAAAAGGGGGGGCTTGCCTGGTTGCTCGGCGGCAAGGGCAAGGTTGTCAATGGGGTCTTCGGTCTCCGGAGTTGCGTCGGTCTCGGGGACGACGTCGGGATCTAGCGAGAGAGAAGAGGGGGAGGAAACAATAAATATAGAGCAAACAAGTGCAGCACAAAGCATAACATGGCAATACGCGGTGACGGAGGTGATCTAACGCAGTGCCGGGTGATACTGGCGAAGGGGGGATTTATCCGGGAAAGTATTCCCGGTTCCGGACAAATGTCGGACAGATGACCGGAGGGGAACGGTTCCATGTTCGGGTAGTTAGGGACGCGTGACGGATGAACGGACCGCGTGTCCGGATTCGTCTCGTCGTTCTGAGTAAGTTTCATGTACAAATTATTTTCATCCGAGTTACGGATTAAAAGATATGATTTTCTAAAGTTTAATTGATTTTCTGGAATTTATTTAATCATTTAAATATGAATTATCCGAAACAGTAGTTGATGACGTCAGCATGACATCATGCTGACGTCAGCAGTCATCTGACACGTGGGTCCCACCTGTCATAGACTGTTAGGTTAATTAGTGATTAGCTAACTAATTACTATTTAATTAAACTAATTAATTAAACTAGATTAATCCAAACAGGGTTAATTAAATTAATTATTTCACTAATTAATTAATTAACTAATTATTAATTTTAATAATTTTATTTTATTTTTATTTCTACAGGGGCTGGGCCCCGTTCGTCAGTGGGTCAGGGGGGCGGGGCCCCACATGGCAGTGGCCCAGGGGGGCAAATGGTGCGGGTGACGGGTGCGGGCGCGGCGTCGCCCGACGCCGGGAACGGCGAGGCCACGGCGCCGGCCAGGTGGGCGCAGGCCGCGGTGGCCGAAGGCAGCGCGGCCAGGCAGGGGGGCGGTGGCTCGGCTGCGAGCTGCGGCTGCAGGGGGCGCAGGCAGCAGCGCGAGCGGCGGCGAGCAGTGCGCGGCGAGCAGCGAGGTGGAAGGGGAGGTGGGGCCGTGGGCAAGCAGCTGGCTCAAGCGGGCGGGCTCGAGCGGGAGTGGCAAGCGCGCGCGGGCTAGGCGAGCAGTGCGGCGCGGCAGAGCAGCAGCAGCCGGACTCGGGCGGCCGGAGCAGCGAGCGGCTGCGGGTGCGGCTGCGGCGATGAGAGGGCGAGGCGAGCGGGCAGTGCGCCCACGGGTGCGGTTGGGCGCGGCCGCAGGCGAGCAGCGCCGAGGGGAGAGAGGGAGGCCGCAGCGAGCTCACCCCGTTTGCAGGGGAACGCCGGCGAGGCTCGATGGCGACCGGCGAGGAGGGGGTGAGGCGGCGAGGAAGCAGTCCGGCGAGGTGGCTCTGGCGACGGCGGTCCGGCGACGGGATCCGGGCGGCACCGAGCAGCGGCGTCGGGGCAGTGGCGACGGGAGCGAGGGGAGAGTGGATCGGGAGAGATGGGGATAGGGTTAGGGTTTCGGTTGGCTGGGGCCATATAGGCTAGGGAGGGGCGAGCTGGGCCGGCCTGGTGGCCGTGGCCCAGTTGGGCCGGGGGGGGAACTTTCTCTTTTTTATTTTTTATTTTTTTGTTTTGTTTTCTTTTGTCCTTTTCTTTTTATTTATTCATAACTCATGTTTAGCAAATAGTTAGGCCTCAAATTGAAATTTGTAAAACATGGGAATTGTTCCCATAAATACTAGGCATCCTCTACCACTGTCAAAAATTGGTTTGGAGTCAAATGGATCTCACACCACTTTTATAATAATTAAAATGCATTAATCCTAGCTATTTTGGTAATGTTTGAGCCACCTAATTTATTTAGTATATGTTGAATACAATGTTCGAATTGTCTCTGGAATATTTATTATTTAATGAACATTTTAGTCTCTAGATTTGTACAACTTTTATTTTCACTTTTAGTTTGAATTTCCATTGGAGTTTGAATTTGAAAGGGATTTACTACTAATGATGATTAAGCACTGTTGATCCTGATGATATGGCATTATCAACAGGGTGATTACTGTAGCTTAATACATGGGGTGTTACATGTACTTTTAAGGTTCACTATACCATCTTGGATCATGTAAACAGAGCTGCCAGAAATTTTCTTTGGTATGGTAATGACGTAAACAAAAAAGAAAAATGCCTTGCTAGTTGGAAGATGATCTGTAAGCCAAAAACTTAGGTGGTCTTGGAGTTCTAAATCTTAGAGTCCAAAATATTGCTCTGTTGATTAAGCACCTCCACAAGTTCTACAATCATGAAGATATGCCATGGGTAAATTTGATATGGCAAGCATATTATCCAAACAATACTACACCTCATGCTTGCACCAATAAAGGATCTTTTTGGTGGAGGGACTGTGTAAGCCTAACAGATCTATACAGAGGTATGGCAACTTGTGCAGTTAAGAAAGGAGACACTGTTTTGCTATGGGAAGATGTATGGAAGGGTTGTATCCTCAAAAGAAAATGGGCTGAACATCACTCTTACGCAAAAAATACCAACATCACTATCCAGCAGGCAAAATCTATGAATGACCATAGCAACATGTTTCAGTTACCTCTTTCCATGGCTGCCTATGATCAATTTAATACTCTCTCTGAGCACCTTGAAGAAATCAGAGAAAATCAGGATCATGACAAATGGATATTTATGTGGGGAAACTCCAACTATTCTGCAAACAAAATTGATGAAATCCTTATGGGAAACCAGCAAGCTCCCTTGCCAATGCAATGGATATGGAAAACATGTTGTCTTCCAAGACATAAATTCTTCTGTTGGCTGATGTTGAATGACAGAATAAATACCTGTGAGCTACTATCTAGAAAAAGTTTTGCTCTAGATAGCACTGAATGTGTTTTATGCAAGGATAATCTAGAAGACAGAACTCATCTGATTTTCAACTGCTCCTTTAGTCAAGGCTTCTGGTGGAGTATTGGTATTGAATGGAACACTGCTCTAAATATTTACATGATGATCATGGAAGCAAAAGAAAGGTATAATTGGGATTTCTTCATGGAAATATTAATCACAGGTAGCTGGGCCATATGGAACCAGAGGAATGATCTCATTTTTGAAGGCATACCATGCTCCATCATAAACTGCAAAAACAATTTCAGGAGATACCTACAGGATACTATGATCAGGGCTAAGCCTAGTATCAAGGAAGGAATGCTGTCATGGCTGGATAGTGTGTAAATTAGATTTTATAGTATGCTTAGATTTAGTCTAATGATCTGTAACTGGCATACTCATGCCATCATGTACAATTTTTTCTAACCCTTTAACCTATTAATGAAAAAAGATCACAGTAGGGATTTTTCCCTACTGTAAATGGTCAATATTTAGGGTTCAATTAAATGCCAAGGTTTAATATAGTGTTTCAAATACTATTTGGGATTTAGGGAAATTGTTCTCCAAGCCAGAACATTAAAAGGGAAGCCACACACATTTTTAGCTCAATTTTGGCTTATGAATAATCACTAAATTTAATTTTGGGGTTCTAATAATTCCAAAATTATCTGGAGCTACAAATAACAATAAATCCAACCAATTCCTTGTCAAATCTGGATATGGTCAAGCTACAATCAAGCTTCCAAAATTTTAATTAACCCTAATTTCATAATTCACATTTCAACATTGGCAAAATTTGGCGATGTGACAATCATCTCTAAGTGTTGCTATTGCACCGTTACACGTGGCGAGCCTAGCATGTGTTGGAAATATGCCCTAGAGGCAATAATATTGTATTATTATATTTTCATATTCGTAATTAAGTGTTTATATTTCATGCTATAACTTTTATGATCCTGGAATATGCGATTCAGTGGAAAACTCATATGCACATGTGAAATGATAAACGGATAAAATAAAGGTTCCTAGTCTCGCCTCTAAGACTAGCTCAAGTGTTGTTGGTTATCATGTTTTTTTGATCTTAGAATATCGTTAAGTGATATTCCTAGAAACAACATTGAGATGATGACGTTGGGAGAACGATCATATTGAATCGACCCAAACTTGTTTGTTATGAATTGAGATAGTATCATCGGTAATCAATTGTAATAACATAGAGTGTTAACATGCGATTTTGCTCCTTGGACCATGAGAGTATCGTAGTCACTTCTTACCGTACGGTGGACTTTAGGGTTGCTCAAAAGTCACTTATAACACGGTGATCATAACGGCAACTTGCGAGTCATCGAAAACTTTGACAAGGGACTAGATATCTCGGGAGTGGGATTTGCTCCTCCGACGATGGAGAGATATTTTTAGGGCCCTCTTGGTGTGATGGCATCCATCATCATCTGGTCAGATACAGGTGTCTACGTCACGGGGTTGCCGAAACATGACAACGAGAAAGAAGAACAAAACCGGTAACGAGGATAACGGTATAATGAGCATGTGATGACTTAGGAGGATACCGATGCATCCCGGTTTTTTTGAAATATCGCAAAGAAAAGGGAATATTACATGATAACCAAATGTTCACTTGAATTTCAATCGTGTGCTCATGGGGATTGATATGGACGGCCACAGTTCCGCTATCGGTCATTGAACGAACGGTTTCGTTCATGTCTATGAGTTACCGAACCTACGATGTCACAACTTTAATGCAATCACGATTTGCCGAGTGTTATCAGTATGGGAGTGATGAGAACATATTTGTGAAATTGTTTCATTAATATTCGGAATAGTTTTGAGAGGATCCAAAAGCGTTTCGGGTTCACCGGAAGGGTTTCAGAGAGTATAGGGTAATACCGGGTATTACCGATAAATAATAAATAGGTGAAAAATGTTTCTGGGGCAGTTAAATTATATATAAAAGGGTCTAATATTAATTAAAAAACTTTTATATTAGATTTAATACCAATGAGCCTTAAAAGGCCAATCCGGAAAAATTAACTTGGGCCAGTTGGGCCCAAGTGGAGGTGGCGCCCCTTCCCTCCTTGTGGAAGGAAGGGGGAGGTCGAATTGGAGGGGGTTTCCCTCTCCTCTTGGCCGGACACAAGGGGGATACTTTTCCCCCTTGTGTGGCGCCTCCTGCTCCCCCTCCACCTATATATACTAGAGGTTTTCAGTCCCTTTGAACATAAGTTTGGAGCCTCCCCTAGTTCCCTCTAGTTCTAGTTCTAGTTGATCCTAGTTGATCTAATTAGAGCTAGACCTAGATCCTCATAATTTGAAGCCCAGTGTGGTTCTAATCTCCTCCCTCTAGTTCTCCGGCGATGATTAGCTCTGGACTGCGAAGCGCTACCGGATCGTGAAGGTTGCACGCTTGCAACCAAGTAGAGAGGCCATGCTTTCGGTCTTCGGTTCGAGGGATTGTTCGTGGGTGGTTCGCGGGATCATTCATCGATGGTTCAAGGGACTCCAAATACGATCTACATCGACACGTTCTTCTTCCGTTGCAACTCGGTGACGGTAACGATCGTTATCCCAACCCGTAATGCATCTTCATATTGATCTTGGGTGTGTGTAGATGTGAATATTTTTGTTTTCTACTATGTTTCCCAACATCATGTACAATGGTTGCTTGTCTAAGGTTGTTTCTAGCTACTGTATACACACATATTTACACACTCTTCCTCTACATCTTGATGTAGCCTCGTACCCTCTAGCCCATACCCCATGAAAGAATTTTCAAAGAAAGCGGTAGGTGCAGAACCCAAAACCGCCCCTCGAGGTAACGTTAACGTTATAATGTAGTGGTTGTGATGTGCTGACCTTCAGACGAGCTCAAGAGGAGTGGTTTGCGATGTTTACATGTGTGCGTACGTTTCAGTCCCGGATCCAGGGCTAGAGAAGCATGAGGCATCGCTAGGGTGTATTATTTCGATGATCACTTCAATCTTGTATATGAGTATGTCCCGCAAGATAGGTGTGTGGCTACTGCACCTCACAAAGCCTTTGGGTGACTATGTTTTTTGAGTTACGGGGAAGATGTCCATCCGTGTCGTGTCATCCATCTTTAGGTGTGACGACGACACAATAACTGTGATACACACAGAGATCACTGCAAACCCTTATGATTATATTTTTCTGAGGTCTTTTGTGTAATATTGTTTGTAGCGGATGCATGCAGGCGTATTTACGCTCTTCCGCTACTTCTTTATGTAGCCTCATAACCTCCAGCTCATACTCCATAAAGAAATTGCCAAAGAAAGCAACAGGTGGAAAACCCAAAATTGCCCCTCGAGTTAACGTTAACGGCATAACGGAGATCTGATGGCGACGTGATGCTGTTTAGATGATCTCTAAAGGACAGGTTTGTGGTATTTACATGCGTGTTTACCTTGGTAATATCTGGTTGTCTTCCTCGATGGTGATGTCTATTAACAGACTCAGATCCAGGGCTAGAGAAGCATGAGACGCCGCTAGGCTGTGATATTTCGAAGGTGGGTCAAATCTCGTAGTCTTTGGGTGATGAGGATTTTCGAGTTATCGGGAAAATGTTCATTTGCGCCGTGTCGTCCATCTCTAGGCGCGATGATATGTGGTAACCATGATACACACAACCACTGTAGACCCTTATGCTTATTTTATTTCGTTTTATGGGGTTTTCTATGTAAGATTGTTTGTATTGGATGCATACGAGTGTATTTATGCTTTTTTGATACTCCATAAAAAAAATTGCAAAAGAAAGCAGTAGAAGGAAATCCCCAAACTGCCCCTGGAGTTCAAGGTGGCCACCTGAAAGCAGGTACCACGCCACGGCAAAAGCAGCAGTGACTCCACCTGACCAACCACCGCCGGTGAACATTCGACTTAAAGCCAAAGCCTTTAAAGCCCCCACCCCCGCCTCCACCACCCAAAGCCAAAGCTCTTCTTCCTCCCCGGTCCAGTCAAAGCCAAGCGAGGCCAGCCACTCTCAAAGACAAAAGACAAAAACTCTCTTTCCCTGGCTCACATACTCCATTGCCGTGCAGTACATCTATGCCAGCAGAACCCCAGTACTAGTTCACTCCGCTCCTAGTCCTAGCACCACCAGGAAGAGGCTGGCCGTGGCTTGATCTATGAGGCGCCTCGTGTTCGCGGAGCTCGTGGTCCTGCTCGCCGCGGCGCTCCTGCTCCCCGTCGTGATCTGCTGCCGGCGTTGGAGCGGCGGCGCCACGCGGCCGCTGCCCGTCTCTGAGCAGCCGGGCGCCAGCAGGAAGGAGCGCCGCGTCGAGCGGCTGCGGCGGGCGCTCCACGCCCTGCGCGTCTGGTGCCGCCGCTCCCGCGTCGAGCCAGCGGCCTCCGCGTCCGCGTCTCCGTCTCCGTCCCCGGAAGGCGCGCAGGTGCAGGGGGAGGTTCAGCTGGAGCGGGTGGCCCCGGCACCGGCGGAGCAGGCGGGGCACGAAGAGGAGGGCGTGGCGGCGTGGCGGGAGCGCTGGTTCGGGGGCCCGGGGTCGCGCGCGCTCTACACCATCGAGGAGGCGTCGGAGACGGAGGGCGACGTGGAGAGCCAGTACGGCGCCGAGCCCGAGACGCCGTTCTACACGCCGCCGGCCTCGCCGGCGCACGACGAGCACGGCGAGACCAGTTAGTTAGCCGGCGATGCGCCGCTCGTTCCCTGTCTGTCATAGATTCGATAATTTTCTTTGGATTCTTCCGCGCATGAAGCAAAGCAGCGGCTGTTGAAGCAAAGCGTGCATGATAGTCGGTAATTCTTTCCCCTCCTTGTTTCCGGAGGCAGGAATGGATGGATATGCATGCAGATTAATACATACAGACAGTTCATCTTTCCTTTTCTTTACCGAGCAGGCGTACATGCAGCGAGGCGCCGGAAACGGAACGGCGAGTAATTACGGGGCTCCAATTCTTTGGCAGACATTAATTTTACAGCTACTCCTACTAGCTGGCTAGCCACAGCCGCTGTGGAGTTACTCCACTCCCTCTGCTCTATCCGTGCATGTCAACTTTGAGTGGCGTCACCGCCGACAGTCTTCTTGTGCTCTTTGTGCAATGCGTTTGGCACTTATCTCAGTTCCTCAGTCTTGTGGCAAAACACGAGAATATATATACTGGAACTGCGTCAAGAACTCAAGATTGAACTGTACTCTTTTTACATACTTACGGGCTAGGAATTGTTCTGAACTTGCATAGGCAGACGTACAGAGAGGCTGAACAGGAACAAGTGGAACCCATGCGCCCACCTTGATTTCCTTTTTCGAGGGATCGATGTGCTATCAGCCAAGCTGTGCGCCCGTGGTGGAGCAAGCATCTTCTCCACTCCGATATCTCTCCATGGATGGAAAGGGGGGTGACGCTGGCTGGCTGAAGGCGAACCATCCTTTCCCACAGAACGCGTATCGTATGTACGTCTGTCTCCCCGTGTGCGCGGTGGCGTCTCGTCGTGGACAAAGCAGGGGCACCCAGTAGCTGGCCGTATATGTGCACCGCCCGGCCCGGAGATGGGACACATGCAGATAGATGCGGATGATAGCGCAACTGTTGTTTGACGGTGCAAAACCACGACATGCAGATAGTGGCTTTACTGGTTTCTCTTGTACTTTTGTTAAACTTTGACATTTGATTTAATAACTAACAAAAAACAAGATGCATACCACAAAATACTATCATTGGAAACCTCTTTCGAATATGAATCCAACAATATAAGTTTTGTGACATACAACATATATTTTGTTAGTCAAATCGACGGTTAAAATTGAAGAAAAAATACAAAAGGGGTCAATAAAGCCGGACAGAGTTAGTACTTCTACCGGGCCGCGTTTGGTAGGTTTACCTTTTTTGCCTCTTTGTATCTGTGACTCACTTAGGCGTGATTGAGTAAATGCAGGGTAAAAATCATGTTTTGCATGCAGCTTGCTTGGTAGGCCACATATAGCTTGGCTACATTAGGCCTTGTACAATGTAAGATGCTTAGGTGAGGTGCTTAGAAAAATAGACTAATATTTCTTTAAGCATCAGTGCTTACTTGTTTAGGATAGATTCTTAATTAGGCATCTCTCCTGTAGAAATATGCATTGGTGCTTCAGAAAAAAAACCCAGTTTACTTTTGTAAGCACCTAGTATTGTACAAGGCCTTAGGGAAGCAATTTATACCTGGCTTTTGGTGGAATGCGTTGGCTGGGCTAATGGGCTACATGGTGTTTGGTTGCATAAACTTAACATGATTAAGAGAGTTACACATGACACATAGAGTTACATTAGAGTGCCTCTAAAAGGACCACGATGTCGTCTAAGGGGGGTGAATAGGCGTTTTAAAAACTTCTACGGATTTGGCTTTATCCTAATTCAGAAATAAACTAAACGGATACTTTTCAAGCACAAATTCTAAATATACTAGGCTCAACTAAGTGCACCAACAACTTAATGTAAATGAGGTGAGCACAACAAGGATACTAACAAGCACAAGTAAGTTACACAAACTTACTTGAGCAATATCACAAGATATGTAAGTGTATGAAACAAGTTAGCAATTCACACTAAACACAAGATATATCAATAGTAGCAAATATGAATTGCGGGATATAAAGTGTAGGCCTAAATAATCTCTTCAAGGAAATAGCCAACACAATATAATGAGGACAACAATATATAGTGAATGCAAGGTCAAGAGACCAAAATAAACCACAAGTAAGGAGATAGGGTTAGGGATAACCAAAGCCACGGAGACGAGGATGTGTCCCGATGTTCACTTCCTTGGAGGGAAGCTAGTCACCGTTTGGAGAGGTGGATGTTACCATGAAGGCACACCAACGCCACGAAGGCTCGCCCTATTCTCCTTGAGATATCACCATGAAGGCGATTCCCAACCACTAGTGGTAGACCTTGAGGCGGCCTCCAAACCTTCACAAACTTTCCAGGGGACAAATCACAAGTTGATTCCTCACCGGAGCACTCCTACCGCCTAGGAGTCTCCAACCTCCAAGAGTAACAAGATCAAGGGGGAAATGCTCAAGACTTGCTCAAATCACAAATTGCTTTGGTCAAAAGAGAGAGGAGGAGTAGGTGTATGCTTGGAAGGAACCTCTCTCAAGAACTCTCACAAATCTCTTCGGGGTCTAGCACGAGAAGGCTCAAATCCCTCTCTCTCAAATCCCACCAAAAGCAACTAATGCTATGGAGGGATGGGAGAGGAGAGGAACAATGGAGGAGGTCAACAAATGAACCCTAGATCCATGGGATAGTTTTCCCCCAAATGGATTGGAGTTTTGAGGCTTGGGGGAGGAGGATAGAGCTCAAAAGAATGGGAAAATCTCAGATCCAAAAGCTCTACCTCGTTGGGGAAGAAGGGTACCTTATATAGTGCCCCACCAAATCTGCCCGTTATGCTCAGAAAAACGTAGCCTGGAACTTCTGGGAACGCCCGGAACTTCTGGCCCCCGGAACCTCCGGAAGGCCCGGAACTTCCGGGCTCCCTTCGGCCAGATGTATGGAAACTTTCGGTTTAGCCCGGAACTCTTCCCGGAACCTGCCCGGAACTTCCGTACCCCGGAACTTCAGGGCTGCCTGGAACTTCCGTCCTCACAGAAAATAGCCAGCATACCGAAAGTAAAACATGCATAACTTTTTCATACGGACTCCGATTTTGATGATCTTGGGCTCGTTTTGTAGCTATTGAAAAGCTCCAGGTCCTCACATAGATAACTAACCAATATCAAACAAAATGGATGATGGAGTCAATGCAAAGGTTTGAGATTAGATTTTGTGGAACCCTTTTTGGCTTGGGATTTTACTTTGGAATGTATGATAGGAGTGGAATTGTGTATAGAAGATGTTGACTTGAGCAAATCCATCACGAACCCCTTTGATCCCCTCTTAATAGTGCGGGATCCCTATAACTCAAGAAACATAAAAGGGCTACACTAGATAGCTCCTAGAAATCCATTCTTGGGCATATACCTTTTGTGATGGTCGTTGATCCATGCAACTACAACCAAAGGAACTAATACCTTTGATTAGAGCATTCCACTTGAGCTTAATGTTGACATTTATTCTTGGCTCAAGATGGAAGCATAAGCTTGATCAGATCATTTGATGAAGACTTCAAATAGCTCCCCCATAAACCATGTAGGGAGAACCTCATTTTATCCCATCTTCATATGTCCATCATGTGATCATCCACAAGCTTCAAGCATGTAATACTTCAGGATGCTTATCTTGAATTTGCCCTTGTTAAGCATGATCGCCATAACTTGATGTCATCCTCTCATGGATAATAGGAATCTTCATCTTGATGCAAGCCCATGAGAGTCACCTAACCCACATAGATATAGAAAACACATAGTATGGGTTAGTACACATAATGTAATTGACCATTACGTACCATACCACAAAAACCCATGTGGTACATTATTTGTGCTTGTGTGTTGACCATATTTGAATTCAATCTTCGATCTTCATCTAGGTCATATTTATCTTTGCTCCATGATTAATCTTGATGTCTTGAAGGCCATATTGAACTCTTAAGAGGTACAATGAATTCTTTACTTGAATTACTTGCTTCAAGACATAATCATACATAACTCAACATATGAGAGCATCATGCTTCTAATCTTCAAGCCATATGGGAATTCTTCTCTTTAATCATTCCCTCGAGAACTTGATCCATCGTCGTTCAGTCATTGATGTCAATCTCGATGAATGTAGATGGCATTCATTTCTAATTCATTCAATCTTCTTATTGCATTACCCATGGAACAAACTTTCATATGTCTCTTGATGCCTTTGTTTCTTCATAGGAATTGTCATTCATTATCAAGTCACAATGCATATGTTTGTATTGATGGATTACATCCTTCAATTCATCCAATATTCTTCATGCATTGCCAATGGGACTTTCCTTCAAATGTATAACTCAATGCAAACAATAGTCCATTAGGATTGTCATCAATTACCAAAACCAGACATGGGGACTACGTGCACTTTCAATCTCCCCCATTTTGGTAGTTGATGACAATCTCAATAAGAGGGTTTATATATTGAATTTTAAATGCAAGTATGCAATTCATCCGAGGATAAATTGTATACTTGAGGTGGTTTTGACAGCATTAAGTGTCACAAAGATACTTGAATTTATCAAAACCGGTTGTACTAGCATCAAACACTACACAAGAATTTGATGTTAGCACACCCACAATATATAGAGCAAACTCCCCCACAATATATGCACGTGTGAATGAACTTTGAATGTCATTGCATACATTGGTTGATATAAACTATGTGAAGTTTTCTCTATATACAATACTCATCAATGCAACACCACATATATAACAAGGGTAGGTAAGCATGAATGACAACAAGCACACTAAGAACACTTATCTTCAAACCCTCTAAACTTCTCCCCCATTGACAACAAATGCCAAAATGGGAAAAATCTAGAAGTCAATATAGTATGAGTTCCTCCTTAATGTGTGCATATCACAAAATGTGAGTGAAAATTAAATACACATATTCAATGACGAAAATTAGAGGAGCTCGGGATCTATAGAATGCAACAAGGTATTATGATATGAAAATAAGCATTCTACATGTGAGGAAAACATTAAAAAAACATATTTGGACACGATATAATATGAATACCCAATTTGATCATGATGATAAGAATGGGTCCAACATATATTCAAAACACATGAGTGTACAAGATTATATGCAAACATACAAGCACTCACTACTCAACCTTTTACCAAGACCACCACCGAATCGAAAAGGAAACAAACGAGGTGACCCGCAAGGAGTAAATGATATCAAGGTAAGATCTGAAGTTTCTTATGTATAAAAATTTCTACATGGACAATAGTAGTCTATGTATCCACAAAGAAACTTGCATACACAAAATAGTCACAATTGATAAGAACATGATATGCACAAGTGAATCCATTATTATACAACTGTGATCCTAGCATAAGACCAATTGAAAGTACCAAGGCACATGGCACAAAGCACATGGCACAAATTGATCTCATTTGCATAACAATGAATTACTAAGTAAGATAGCAAATACCACAAGCAAATAGAGTGTTTTTGCAATTTCATCAAAATGTCACATGAGAGAACATTTTAGGACTTGATATGCAATGAATTACTTAATTGGCATATTTTGGGATAAGTGAATCATGAATATGAATTTATAGATCCCTAATATATGGTTCTTCTCAAATATCTCACCATTGTAATAAAATGTCTTCTAGGAACATGCAAGAGAACACAAATACAACAAGTAATATACATGCCTTGATGTAACCTACACAAGGTTGACTCTATTTATTTATATGCATGAAGTAAATACTTGTTACTGAGAAAGCATTTGTATGAATTAGTAAATCAATGAGTCATCCAAGCTTGGCTCTAATTCCTTGGTGATGTCACCACCTTCTTCATGAATAAGCCAAGCACACAATGCTTCTCCATTGTACCTAAAACAATTTAAGTACAATATGGTCCCCAAACTTATTGGGTCCAAAGTAGTTAGCATAACTACAAAACATAAGGTAAAACCAATTAAATATGTGCATATGGATATGGATGTGAGTTTCATGCACATCTTAATGGTTAAGGATTTGATACCATTTGATGAATTTACCCTATATATTGGATCAAAGAAAGCAAACAAGGCATGAAGATATACAACTAACAAATATGCATGCACAAGCCTACCAAGATCCAAGGTGATACAATTTAGACACAAGAACACATAAACCATGAATACTACAATAACACACAAATCATTCATGTTGCCAAGTTGCATCAATGTGATGAATCAACACATGATCACACACAGAGTTCCACAAAAGAACTAAGCAAAGCCCATGAGCATACAAGATATATATTTCAGACATACTCATAGGCATATCTTACTGGATTGGATACAAGATAATAAAAGCAATGAGATAACTAGCTCCCATAACCACACAAAACCAATAAGATGAACTCAAACAAAGACAAGCGAGAACACATTCATTGGCTAAATATAAAATGCAAGATGAAGCACTAGAAGAGATGAAGATTATCCTGAAGGTCTACCACATAATGAATACCATGTATAAGAAAAGAAGAAAAATGGTATTTTGAATTATCATTCAGTCGTAGATTCCAAAATAAGCACAAGATCATCTATACTAATCACAAGCATAACATGAGAGTTTTAGCAATAAACACAATGCTTGGATGGCATATTTTCAACATTCCAATTAGATAGATCATCATGCAAAGTAATAGTTGGAATGGATTGAATCAAACGATTTCCCAAATACAATTGCTAAGAAAACCATGGGGAAAACCGCAAGAATGATATACGCAAACAAGTCCAGAGGATGCACACCAAAAAGGTGTTAACATAATTGGGAACTTGTTGCAATAGCAAGCCACAAAGATATAAGGTAATCTAACAATATAAATTAGAGTGGCAATCCTCAATTGTTCACATTAACAAGGATTGTGATACGCACAAAGCATATCACTCCCCCATAATGTGAAAAACCATGTATTACACATAAGAGGCATATGAAATCCAACTAAAGATAATCAATGGTTGAGAATTTGAATTTCAAATGAACTTGACATACCACATAGTGACTAGATAATCTTGCACTATAAATACTAGGTGGTATCCCATATATATATATATACACATTTTAGGTTTGTGATGCGCGTAGAGCATAACACTCCCCCATAATGTGACGATCCATTAATATCTCAAAAGAGCCCAAAAAGATGCAACGAAGATGTAATGAAGGCTCGAGACTATACACACAAATATATGACGTGCATAGCAACCCACACATGCTAGATACATAAATCAAGCATACTATGAGGCACAACATATACGAGTTCATGCTAGGTACAAAACCTAAACATGCAAGAGGCAAGTAACTTTCAATGTAGAATATATAAGTACAAGTTACTGCCTCGAGGAGCATTGGAATGAAAATTTTGATGATAATCCACTTGACTTGGCTGGGACCATGATAAATGTTGAGAATCATTTTTCTTCATGAACTAGCCAAATCTCCAATGCCCTCCAGACACCTATTGATCAAGTATGAGCTTGATGATCCGCAACTAAGTTGGGTCCTAAGAAGTTAGTCACAATAGGCTTGGCAACCCAAATGGTCTTATCCACTTCCAAACCCATTTGGGCACCAACATACTTGGCAAACAAATTGCCAACATTGTCCTTCCTAAGTGAATAATTGTCATTGACAATTGGAGGCTTAGATATGTTACCACTGGGACATGACGAGGCTATGTGTCCCTTCTTATGGCAAATATAGCAACATGTACTCCCCCTTCTCTTCTTCTTTACTTTCTCAACTTGGGGAGCATTATCTCCGTTAATCATGGGTAGAGGCCTTTCTTCATCTCATGATTGAACATGAGGCCACTTCCCTTGTTGCTTCACACTTGAAGCCTTCTTCTTCAATGGACAAGATCTCACATGGTGACCAACTTTCTTGCACTTGAAGCAAGTAATATTGGCCGAATTCTTGACTTGATCTTGTCTCTTCATCATGTTATGGGACTTCTTATTGGAGATGAAGTCATGTCTAGTTTTGTCTTGTGGGTCTTTTTGGACACACAAGATCACATTACCACATTTTTCCAAGTCATTCTTCAAACTAGTGACTTGGGCCTTGAGCTCATTAATTTCCTCTACATGGTTAGTTTCAACACTAGAAACAAGAGGACTAGTGGAAGTAGAAACTTCATGGTTAGAGAAACAAGACAAGGTGAGCAATTCATCATGAGTGGTAATAATATGAGAGGTGGATGAATTGCAAGGATTAGCACATGGCAATAAAGCATTTAGAGTAGATGTGCTAATGTTCACATGAGACTCACAAGATTTTACCTCAGTGTACATAGCCTCGTGAGCTAACTTTAGCTTACTATAAGAGATTAAAAGATCCTTATGAGTGCCCGAGAGCTTTTCATGACTTTCTTCCAATTTCCCATAATTGCTTGTTAGCAAAGCAAGTTGAGCACATAGCTCAACATTCTCCTTCAAAATTGATGATTCACATGAAACCGAGTTAGTAGCACAAACATCATTATCAATATGAGAGGAGCAAGTAGCAATTAGAGACTTCTCATGAGTTGATTGAAGCTCCTCATGAGACTTAGAGAGTTTTATGAGCTCTCCCTTGACACTATTGCATTCAAGGAGAAGGAGCTTAAAATCCTCTTTAAGTTTACAATGAGTAACTTTAATCTCTTCTTTTGAAGACCTCAAGTCACTAAGCGTTTCATGAGCCTTAGCAAGTTCATGTTCTAGTTGTTCACTTTTAGCTTGCTTGTTAAGAAATAAATCATTACATTTTTCAAAGCAAGCAAGAACATCTTGGAACCTTTTGTAAGTATTATTTTTAGCTCTATGGAGCATTTTCCCAATCTCATAGACATTTTGAGTCAAGTCATGATCATCATCTTCATTACAACTATCATCATTATCACTAAGATAAGATGATTCCTCGTCATTACCTCTTGCCATGAGGCACATGTGAACCAAATGGGTTGATGATGATTCTTTTGGAGAAGAGAGTTCTTCATCAATCAAGCGTGCCTCATCTTTCTTGATTTCCTCTACATGGTTAGTCATAGAACAACTAGAGGAAACCAAAGCATTTCGATCATGGCAACATGGGAGAGAAAACATATCATCACAAAATATGTCTTCACTCACCATGTCATTACCTTGTGGCACACCACATGTTGGTGAAGTGGAAGATGTGGAAGTGTCTAAGTAATTGGAGGTGGAAGCAATAGAAAGCTCTTCATGATATAAAAATGTGGAGAGCTCCTCCATTAATTCCTCCCAAAGATGATTATCTTCATCAAGATTGGACCCACCATATATTTCGTCAAGTTTAGTCCAAGCCTCATGAGCTGACTTACAAGCTGAGATTGACTTAACCACTTCAAAGGTTACAGTTTGATGAATGGCAAGAGAAACCTCACAATCAAGAAGCATATCCTTGATAGATGGAGATGGACCACCCTTTCCAATAGAAATCCCTACAAGAACAATTCGCAAAGCATTTGGACCCATGGCCCGAAAGCGGCAAAGCATGCAAATTCTCCATAAGTGATAATTTGTGCCATCTAAATCAAAGGTGTCATTGTGTACTAAATCACTAGTCGACATCGATACTCTCTAGGCGGTAAAGCCTAATAAGGAGAGACCTAGCTCTGATACCAATTAAAAGGACCACGATATCGCCCAAAGGGGGGTGAATAGGCGTTTTAAAAACTTCTACGGATTTGGCTTTATCCTAATGCGAAAATAAACTAAGCGGATACTTTTCAAGCACAAATCCTAAATATACTAGGCTCAACTAAGTGCACCAACAACTTAATGTAAATGAGGTGAGCACAACAAGGATACTAACAAGCACAAGTAATGAAAGGATCGAGAAGAGGTGTCTAGAGGGAGGTGATTAGACCCTCAACAAGCAAAAGTAGCACTTTTTTAAGTTCTTCAAGCTGAGGTGGAATTTTAGCACAAGATTAAGCATTCACAATACATTTCAAGCAAGCATGGCAAGAGTATGAGCAGCGAAAAGAGTAAAGCATGCTAATTGCAAGAAAGTAAAGGGATGGGATTGGAGTGTGCAAACGCAATGAAGACACGGAGATTTTTGGCGTGGTTCCAATAGGTGGTGCTATCGTACGTCCACATTGATGGAGACTTCAACCCACGAAGGGTAACGGTTGCGCGACTCCATGGAGGGCTCCACCCACGAAGGGTCCACGAAGAAGCAACCTTGCCTATCCCACCATGGCCATCGCCCACGAAGGACTTGCCTCACTTGGGTAGATCTTCACGAAGTAGGCGATCTCCTTGCCCTTACAAACTCCTTGGTTCAACTCCACAATCTTGTCGGAGGCTCCCAAGTGACACCTAACCAATCTAGGAGACACCACTCTCCAAAAGGTAATAGATGGTGTGTTGATGATGAACTCCTTGCTCTTGTGCTTCAAATGATAGTCTTCCCAACACTCAACTCTCTCTCACAGATTTGGCTATGGTGGAAAGAAGATTTGAGTGGAAAGCAACTTGGGGAAGGCTAGAGATCAAGATTCTTGTGGTTGGAATAGAATGTCTTGGTCTCAACACATGAGTAGGTGGTTCTCTCTCAGAAAATGGGTAGTGGAAGTGTAGGCACGTTCTGATGGCTCTCCCTTGAATAGAGAAGGGGGTGGAGGGGTATATATAGCCTCCACACAAAATCCAACCGTTACACACATTTGACCCAACTCGGTCAGACTGAATAGAAGAACTCGGTGAGACCGATTCAATTCAAAATGTGAACATTAGGAATCTCGGTGGGACCGACATGATCAACTCGGTGGGACCGATGTGCTAGGCTAGGGCAAAACCTCATCTCGGTGTGACCGATTGCGTGAACTCGATGAGACCGATTTCAGCAATGAGCAAACAGAGAGTTGGTCAAGCAAACTCGGTGGGACCGATTGCACATTTCGGTGAGACTGAAATAATTACAATAGGCAACAGAGAGTTTGCAAGGCCATCTCAGTGAGACCGAGATCCGTATCGGTGAGACCGAATTGTCTAGGGTTTCTGGCAGTGGCTATGTCAAATGAACTCGGTGGCGCCGGATAGATCAAATCGGTGGGGCCGAATTTGACTTTAGGTTTTGGACATATTTGGAAATGAGAGAGTGGCTGAGGGTTTTGGAGCAATATCACTAAGCACTTTGAGCAAGTACACCATTAAGCAACACCTCATCCCCTTTTAATAGTATTGGCTTTCCTATGGACTCAACGTGATCTTGGATCACTGAAATGAAAATGAAGAGTCTTGAGCTTTTTCCAATCTTTGTCCTTAGCATTTTGAGGGGGTTCCACATCCTCTTGTCCATGCCACGCCATTGTTGAACTTTCTGAAATATACAAGATAAAGATATTAGTCCAACAAGAGATATGTTGACATTAATTACCAAAATCACCCATGGAGCACTTGTTCTTTCAATCTCCCCTTTTTGGTAATTGATGACAACATACATCAAAGCTTTAGATAGAGATATGAAGAGTAACAAGTAAAGCTTTGGAAAGACATGTAACATGGATAGGCTCCCCCTACATGTATGCAAACATGTAAAGATGGAATATGAGAACATGTGAATGCATAAGCATGTCAGATGAAGCAATGAGTTACATGTATCCTGGCTATATGCATCAGAACAAATGATGTAGATAAAGGAAGTGTACCTTCATGTTCATGAGTCCTTCTTGCAAACAATATGTACATCAGCAAGAGATCATCATGCGCATGAGTGTGATGCTTATACTTACCTTGTGGTCTTGAGCTGGCTTTGGAAGAGGTGAACTTGAGAAAACAGGGTTAGATAACACAAGAACACTCTAATTAAAGCAATTACAGGGAACCACAAGAGTACCAAGACTGGGATGACATGTAATGTGTGAGTACTTAGTACTCCATTTGGATATAGACATGTCCCCAAAGATTAAAGATATGCAATAAATTCCAAAGATTTTCTTCCCTTAGATCTGAACTCTTTCTCCCCCTGAATCTGATATTGGATAATGTGAGAAGGTAGGGTAAGAGAAAATCAGAGCAAGAAAAAAATAAAGCAAGAAATGGTACAATCAACTATATATTAACATGTCTTTCCCCTCTTAGAGACATGTGACTTCTCTCCTCTATTGTTAACAAGCATCTGGAGAGGCTAAGATGTGCTTTCTCTCCCATGTGATAAGCTTTGATGTGCTCTCTCTCCCCCTTTGACATCAATTTCCAAGAAGGGTACTTCTGGAGTATGAGCCAAATAGGTTCGATCCTTGAGACACATTACAAAGCAGCATGTAGTTTATGATGCGGGTAGAGGATAAGAATCATTGAGTGGAGCTGGGGAAGAAAAGAATTTTGCAATGACAAAAAAAAATCTCAGCAGTGAAATCGGTAACGCCGATCCGTTTTCATCGGTGACACCAAGTTGGCAGTGTCAGGGATGTTGCATATCGGTCAGACCGGGTTAGTCCGTGGCAGTTGTACCGATGAACTATCTACAAGTAATCCTTGTAGTTCGGTCTAGCCGATAGCCATGAATCGGTGAGTCCGAGTTCAATGTAGAGGAAAAATCTTGTCAACTCAGCTCACTAGACAAATTAAATTTCACAAAGATTTGCAAGGAATTTACTAAAAGATTTGCAATGAATTAGATGCAGAGAATGCAGAAAAACATACAAAAAGAAAAGAAATCTAGATGAAGTTTTTTTTATAAGGGGAACAAACAAGCAAGAAATATATGCAAACACACACAGCAAAGAAACACTAGAGAACTCCATTTAGAAGGGGTCGGCGACATAGTCACCTATGTTAGAGTATATTGACTGAGGAGTCAAGTGATAACACTTGATCGTAGGTCATACTCATCGTTTAAGCTCAAAATGGGGTTACCATATTTCGTTTAAGCATTTGATGTATTCACATCTTGTTGAGTTGCTTTGACCCATGACTTGGAGTAAAGCTTTTCTAAGATGGAATAACATACCTTGGGTGGTGTTGATCTTGGTCATGTAGTTGAACTTGCGTTGGATGCTCAAGGTTGATGTAGTCCATCAAGAGTTGAGAGCACCACTTATAGTTTGATTTCATCTTCCTACATGGGTTAGTCTTGCAAGGAAGAGCACTTGTGTATCCAAAATGACAATCATGAAACTTGATACCAAATGAAATTTGATATATAGAAGTTGTCAAAGGATATGTTGAGTGGATTCATGCTTCCTTGTATTCAACAACCATATAGTAGAAACTTGGTGATGTAGAGATTGCTCAAGATGTGAGTAGCTTGCAATCTCATAGATTTGGGCTCATCTAAGTACCTACAAGGGTTAGATAACATGCAAGGGTACAAGTATAGATCCAAGACATATGATCATCATCATAAGAGAAATATCAAGGATTAGTCATAGAAGGCTCATGCCTTGCATGTATCCAAGAGGAGTTTCTACTCCAAGTTTGAGGCATCAATGATGTTCAATTCACCTCTCAAACGGCAAAATACTTTCTCATCAAGCGGTTTGGTAAAAATATCCGCCAATTGCTTATCGGTACGAACATGCTTAAGATTGATGTCTCCTTTAGCAACATGTTCTCGAATGAAATGATGACGAACTTCAATATGCTTAGTTCGAGAATGTTGCACGGGATTGTGAGCAATCTGAATGGCACTTTCATTATCACAAAGCAATGGAACATTTTCACATATATCCCATAATCCTTAAGGGTTTGGGTCATCCAAAGTAATTGAGCACAACATGATCCGACGGCAATGTATTCCGCTTCGACGGTGGACAAGGATACCGAGTTTTGTTTCTTGGAGGACCAAGACACAAGGGATCTACCAAGAAATTGACAAGTACCCGAAGTGGACTTTCTATCAACCTTGTCACCGGCATAGTCCGAGTCAGAGTAGCCAACAAGATCAAAAGAAGACCTCTTAGGATACCAAATGCCAAAGTTTGGTGTATGAATTAAATATCTCACTATCCTTTTCATAGCCTTAAGATGACGTTCTTTAGGGGCCGCTTGATATCAGGACGGGAGGCACATAGATATAACAATGAACCAATCATAGAGCGGTAAACCTTTTGGTCAACCGGTTTGCCATCCTTAGTCAAGTCAAGATGTCCACTAGTAGGCATGGGTGTTTTCATACCTTTGCTTTCTTGCATGTTGAACTTCTTGAATAAGTCCTTGGTATACTTTGTTTGGGAAAAAAGGTACCCTCCTTAGTTTGCTTGATTTGCAAACCAAGAAAGAATTTGAGTTCACTCATCATAGACATCTCAAACTTCTCCGACATTAGCTTTCCAAACTTTTCACTAAAACGAGGGTTAGTCAAACCAAATATGATATCATCCACATAAATTTGGCACACAAATAATTCACCATTAACCCTTCTAGTAAAAAGTGTAGAATCAATTTTCCTAATTTCAAAGCCTTTTTTAATAAGAAATTTAGTCAAGCATTTATACCATGCTCTAGGAGCTTGTTTAAGACCATAAAGAGCTTTGTGGAGTTTGTAAACATGATTAGGTTTCTTGGGATTAACAAATCCGGGAGGTTGTTTAACATAGGCTTCCTCCTCAATTTCTCCATTTAGAAAAGAACTTTTGATGTCCATTTGATATAAAGTAATGTCATGATGATTGGCATAAGAAAGTAAGATGCGTATGTACTCAAGTATAGCAACGGGGGCATATGTCTCACCATAGTCCATACCTTCGACTTGAGTGTAGCCTTGGGCGACGAGACTGGCCTTGTTGAGTACAACTTGTCCATCTTCATCTTGCTTATTCCAAAACACCCATTTGGTTCCAATGACATTGTGCTTCTCATCGAGCTTTTCAACAAGCGTCCATACTTGATTCCTCTCGAAATTGTGTAGCTCTTCATGCATAGCGTTCACCCAATCCGGATCATCAAGAGCTTCTTCAACCTTCATAGGTTCAATACTAGAAATGAATGAGTAATGTTCACAAAAGTTAGCCAAACGAGTTTTAGAGCGAGTAATTCTCCCGGTTTGAATATCATCAAAGATTTGTTCGACAGGATGGTCTCTTGAGACTCTTGCTCTAACTCGTGAGAGCTTTTGTTTGGGTCGGGGTGGAACATCCTCTTCATTGACTTGTTCTTCCTCTTGTCCTCCTTCATTGTTGTTGGCGTTGTTGTTCTCTTGTGGAGATGGAGAGGGAGGTCGATGAGGTTCATATTGTTGTACTTCATCGTTTCCTTCATCTTGACGTGTTCCACTTGTGGATGCCTCCAAGTCAACTTGTGGTTCACCTTGTCGTGAAGTTGAGGCTTCCACTTGAACGGACGAGGTACTCTCCGTCACCTCCGTTGGGCGAATCTTGCCAATAGACAAGTCTTGAATTGCTTCCGATGGATCTTTATCTCCTACATCAATTGGCAATTGCTCTACTTGCGAGCCGTTAGGTTCATAAAACTTCGCATCTACCGTCTCTTCAACCTTTTGGGTGAAATTGTTGTAGACACAGTAAGTGTGAGAGTTTGAGCCATAACCGAGTAGGAAACCTTCATGAGATTTAGGGGCAAATTTCAAACGACGATGCTTATCAAGAATGTAACACTTTGAGCCAAATACTCGAAAGTATCCAACTTGGGGTTTGTTATCGGTGAGAAGCTCGTATGCCGTCTTGCCGAGAAGCTTGTGAAGATATAGTCGATTTGTTGCATGACAAGCTGTCTCAACCGCTTCCGCCCAAAAGTGTCTTGGCGTCTTGTATTCATCAAGCATCGTTCTCGCCATTTCAATCAGTGTCCGGTTCTTCCTCTCAACAACTCCATTTTGTTGAGGTGTGTACGTAGCCGAGAACTCATGTGAAATCCCTTCTTCGTCAAGAAAGGTATCCACATTGGCGTTCTTGAACTCCGTTCCGTTGTCGCTTCGAACCTTCTTGATCTTCACTTCAAATTGATTTTGGGCCTTCCTAGCGAAGTTCTTGAAGATCTTTTGGACCTACGATTTATCATCAAGAAAGAACACCCACGTAAATCTTGAAAAATCATCAACAATGACCAATCCGAACGAGTTACCACCGAGACTCTTGTAAGCACTGGGACCAAAAAGATCCATATGAAGTAGCTCGAGCGGTCTTCTCGTGGTCATAATGTTCTTCACAGGATGACTTCCTCCAACTTGTTTTCCTGCTTGACAAGCACTGCAAAGTCTATCCTTGTCAAATATGACATCTTTAATGCCAAGGATATGATCACCTTTAATAAGCTTATCAAGATTTCGCATGCCCACGTGACCTAACCTTCTATGCCACAACCAACCTTTGGAAGATTTAGCAATTAAGCCTAGGTTCAGCTCTTTTAGTGAAATCAACAATGTATAGAGCACCTCTACGTATACCGGTAAAGACCATATTATGATTATCTCTTCGAAACACTTGGCAATCTACTTCAGTGAATAGAACATTGAAACTGAAATCGGCTAGTCTAGATACGGAAAGTAAATTGTAGCCAAGAGATTCAACGAGCATAACATTTTGGATCGAGCTGTCATGTGAGATGGCCATCTTACCAAGGCCAACCACCTTACCCTTTGAGTTATCACCAAAGGTGACATACTTTCGGGGACCGTTATTTTTAGCAAGCTCACGGAACATGTCCTTGTCTCCGGTCATATGATCGGTACATCCACTATCAAGAACCCATTCCTTTCCTCCAGCCATGTAACCACGAAGGTTAGCCATAAGACCAAAGTGTCTCATAGACTCATCAAGATCAAAGTCACTATCATCATCCTCGTCATAATACCCATGTTCAACATCGTCTTGTGATTGATCATCACCTAGAGAGAGTGATTCATTAGATTTATCATCATGACAATGTGTATCTTTATGAATTCTAATGACTTGAGAAATGATGCTACTAATGACTCCAACATCTCCTTTGGCACGCATGAGGTCACGAAGATCAAATAGACAATCATCAAATTTAGGATCACTAGGTTTCATTTTATGAAAAGCAATGGACTTTTGAAGAATCTCATCTAGATTTTTCAAAGAATAGTTTGGAAAGCGTTCCACAAGATATCTCCATATAGTATAAGCACATTCAAATGTAAGCAAGCATACAAGCAAATTTCTAGGCAATCCTCTAATGATGAGATTAATAGTTCTAAGATTGCGGGTCATGACAAGATACTCATCGGGGGTAGGATGCAAAGGATCAATAGGAGGCGCACAAGGGCTAGTAATATACTTGTTCAAATTATATTCATTGAAAATCTCAAGCATCTCATTTTTCCAAGCACTATAGAACTCCCCATCAAGAATAGGCACTCTATGTCTAATACTCCCAATCATAGACTCATCCATCTTCCTCCAATGGTGATTAAACCAAAGCAATGGAGACCAAGGCTCTGATACCAATTGAAAGGATCGAGAAGAGGTGTGTAGAGGGGGGGTGATTAGACCCTCAACAAGCAAAAGTAGCAGTTTTTTATGTTCTTCAAGTTGAGGTGGAGTTTTAGCACAAGATTAAGCATTCACAATACATTTCAAGCAAGCATGACAAGAGTATGAGCAGCGGAAAGAGTAAAGCATGCTAATTACAAGAAAGTAAAGGGATGGGATTGGAGTGTGCAAACGCAATGAAGACATGGAGATTTTTGGCGTGGTTCCGATAGGTGGTGCTATCGTACGTCCACATTGATGGAGACTTCAACCCACGAAGGGTAACGGTTGCGCGAGTCCACGGAGGGCTCCACCTATGAAGGGTCCATGAAGAAGCAACCTTGTCTATCCCACCATGGCCATCGCCCACGAAGGATTTGCCTCACTCGGGTAGATCTTCACGAAGTAGGCGATCTCCTTGCCCTTACAAACTCCTTGGTTCAACTCCACAATCTTGTCGGAGGCTCCAAAGTGACACCTAACCAATCTAGGAGACACCACTCTCCAAAAGGTAATAGATGGTGTGTTGATGATGAACTCCTTGCTTTGTGCTTCAAATGATAGTCTCCCCAACACTCAACTCTCTCTCACAGATTTGGCTAGGGTGGAAAGAAGATTTGAGTGGAAAGCAACTTGGGGAAGGCTAGAGATCAAGATTCTTGTGGTTGTATTGGAATGTCTTTGTCTCAACACATGAGTAGGTGGTTCTCTCTCAGAAAATGGGTAGTGGAAGTGTAGGCACGTTCTGATGGCTCTCTCTTGAATAGAGAAGGGGGTGGAGGGGTATATATAGCCTCCACACAAAATCCAACCGTTACACACATTTGATCCAACTCGGTCAGACTGAATAGAAGAACTCGGTCAGACCGATTCAATTCAAAATGTGAACTTTAGGAATCTCAGTGGGACCGACATGATCAACTCGGTGGGACCGATGTGCTAGGGCTAGGGCAAAACCTCATCTTGGTGTGACCGATTGCGTGAACTCGGTGAGACCGATTTCAGCAATGAGCAAACAAAGAGTTGGTCAAGCAAACTCGGTGGGACCGATTGCACATTTCGGTGAGACCGAAATAATTACAACAGGCAATAGAGAGTTTGCAAGGCCATCTCGGTGAGACCGAGATCCGTATCGGTGAGACCGAATTGTCTAGGCTTTCTGGCAGTGGCTATGTCAAATGAACTCGGTGGCTCCAGATAGATCAAATCAGTGGGGCCGAGTTTGACTTTAGGTTTTGGACATATTTGGAGATGAGAAAGTGGCTGAGGGTTTTGGAGCAATATCACTAAGCACTTTGAGCAAGTAGACCATTAAGCAACACCTCATCCCCTTTTAATAGTATTGGCTTTCCTATGGACTCAATGTGATCTTGGATCACTGAAATGAAAATGAAGAGTCTTGAGCTTTTGCCAATCTTTGTCCTTAGCATTTTGAGGGGGTTCCACATCCTCTTGTCCATGCCACGCCATTGTTGAACTTTCTGAAATATACTAGATAAAGATATTAGTCAAACAAGAGATATGTTGACATTAATTACCAAAATCACCCAGGGAGCACTTGTGCTTTCAAGTAAGTTACACAAACTTACTTGAGCAATATCACATGATATGTAAGTGTATGACACAAGTTAGCAATTCACACTAAACATAAGATATATCAATAGTAGCAAGTATGACTTGCGGGATATAAAGTGTAGGCCTAAATAATCTCTTCAAGGAAATAGCCAACACAATATAATGAGGACAACAATATATAGTGAATGCAAGGTCAACAGACCAAAGTAAACCAAAAGTAAGGAGATAGGGTTAGGGATAACCAAAGCCATGGAGACGAGGATGTATCCCGATGTTCACTTCCTTGGAGGGAAGCTAGTCACCGTTTGGAGAGGTGGATGTTACCACGAAGGCACACCAACGCCACGAAGGCTCACCCTATTCTCTTTGAGATATCACCACGAAGGCGATTCCCAACCACTAGTGGTAGACCTTGAGGCGGCCTCCAAACCTTCACAAACTTTCCTGGGGACAAATCACAAGTTGATTCCTCACCGGAGCACTCCTACCGCCTAGGAGTCTCCAACCTCCAAGAGTAACAAGATCAAGGGGGGAATGCTCAAGACTTGCTCAAATCACAAATTGCTTTGGTCAAAAGAGAGAGGAGGAGTAGGTGTATGCTTGGATGAAATCTCTCTCAAGAACTCTCACAAATCTCTTCGGGGTCTAGCACGAGAAGGCTCAAATCCCTCTCTCTCAAATCCCACCAAAAGCAACTAATGCTATGGAGGGATGGGAGAGGAGAGGAACAATGGAGGAGGTCAACAAATGAACCCTAGATCCATGGGATAGTTTTCCCCCAAATGGATTGGAGTTTTGAGGCTTGGGGGAGGAGGATAGAGCTCAAAAGAATGGGGAAATCTTAGATCCAAAAGCTCTACCTCGTTGGGGAAGAAGGATACCTTATATAGTGCCACACCAAATCTGCCCGTTATGCTCAGAAAAACGCAGCCCGGAACTTCTGGGAACGCCTAGAACTTCTGGCCCCCGGAAACTCCGGAAGGCCCGGAACTTCTGGGCTCCCTTCGGCCAGATGTATGGAAACTTTTGGTTTAGCCCGGAACTATTCCCGGAACCTGCCCGGAACTTCCGTACCCCGGAACTTTCGGGCTGCCCAGAACTTCCGTCCTCACAGAAAACAGCCAGCATACCGAAAGTAAAACATGCATAACTTTTTCATACGGACTCCGATTTTGATGATCTTGGGCTCGTTTTGTAGCTATTGAAAAGCTCCAGGTCCTCACATAGATAATTAACCAATATCAAACAAAATGGATGATGGAGTCAATGCAAAGTTTTGAGATTAGATTTCGTGGAACACGTTTTGGCTTGGGATTTTACTTTGGAATGTATGACAGGAGTGGAATTGTGTATAGAAGATGTTGACTTGAGCAAATCCATCACGAACCCCTTTGATCCCCTCTTAATAGTGCGGGATCCCTATAACTCAAGAAACATAAAAGGGCTACACTAGATAGCTCCTAGAAATCCATTCTTGGGCATATACCTTTTGTGATGGTCGTTGATCCATGCAACTACAACCAAAGGAACTAATACCTTTGATTAGAGAATTCCACTTGAGCTTAATGTTGACATTTATTCTTGGCTCAAGATGGAAGCATAAGCTTGATCAGATCATTTGATGAAGAATTCAAATAGCTCCCCCACTAGCCATGCGGGGAGAACTTCATTGTATCCCATCTTCATATGTCCATCATGTGATCATCCACAAGCTTCAAGCATGTAATACTTCAGGATGCTTATCTTGAATTTGCCATTGTTAAGCATGATCGCCATTACTTGATGTCATCCTCTCATGGATAATAGGAATCTTCATCTTGATGCAAGCCCATGAGAGTCACCTAACCCACATAGATATAGAAAACACATAGTATGGGTTAGTACACATAATGTAATTGACCATTACGTACCATACCACAAAAACCCATGTGGTACATTATTTGTGCTTGTGTGTTGACCATATTTGAATTCAATCTTCGATCTTCATCTAGGTCATATTTATCTTTGCTCCATGATTAATCTTGATGTCTTGAAGGCCATATTGAACTCTTAAGAGGTACAATGAATTCTTTACTTGAATTACTTGCTTCAAGACATAATCATACATGACTCAACATATGAGAGCATCATGCTTCTAATCTTCAAGCCATATGGGAATTCTTCTCTTTAATCATTCCCTCGAGAACTTGATCCATCATCGTTCAGTCATTGATCTTAATCTCGATGAATGTGGATGGCATTCATTTTGAATTCACTCAATCTTCTTATTGCATTACCCATGGAACAAACTTTCATATGTCTCTTGATGCCTTTGTTTCTTCATAGGAATTGTCATTCATTATCAAGTCACAATGCATATGTTTGTATTGATGGATTACATCCTTCAGTTCATCCAATATTCTTCATGCATTGCCAATGGGACTTTCCTTCAAATGTATAACTCAATGCAAACATTAGTCCATTAGGATTGTCATCAATTACCAAAAACACACATGGGGACTACGTGCACTTTCAGCCTCGACGACTGGGGTGAACGATGGTCGCGACGCCACATTAGACGTGATGAGCACGGAATCGTAGGCACGGGGAACCGGTTCCTCTCGGTGCCATCACGGGGAAGTCCATGAGAAGGGATGGGGAGGAGGGCGTCGAGGCAGAGGACAGGGAGGAGAAGTGTAGTGTGTGCACGATGGTGAAGTTATTGAAGTAGGCCGCAGGCAAGGAGGCCGAGAGGAACGACGCCGATGGTGACGCCGGGCACGACATGCCATCCATGTGGTGAGGTTGACGATGATCGGTATGAATGGAAAGAAGCCACTCCGAATTTCATCTAAACCATCAGATGAATACCTCATTAAGTACACCAGAATAGGGAGATACACATATACTCGTCTACAACCATCGAAATATAAAACGTACAATACAAAAGTCATGTGAAACAATGAGATGAAGCTACTGATCAAAAGAAATTTCAAATGGTCGACTGTGCACGACAAGTTTGACACAATTCGTCCAAAATAACTTCAAACATGAACGTGAACTTGAACATTTACAGTCAAACTGATCGCCTGAATGAAAACGCAATGTCGTTGTGCATTTTTTTGGTGTGCATATTATCTTGAATCGAAGCACCGTAGTGTAGATTAGAAGGGTCTAAGTGAAGAAGATTAAGGAGTATCATTGAAACAGACCACACATATGTATCTTATACAGTCCACTAGAGAGATGTATATCTGCTCATCTACGACCGTCGAAACGAAGAATGTACAACACGAAGTCGCGTGAAAAACGGCGAGATGAAGCTAGTTGTGAAAGAAAATTTCAAGTAGTCGGCCGGGTGTAAAGATTTTACCGAAATTCGTCCAAAAAATCTCCAAATATTATCGTGAAATTGAAGATTTACAGTCCATGAAATTGAGAACTGATTGTTTCAATGAAACCACAACATTGATGTGCATTTTTTTCGTGTCGAGCCTATGTCACCTTTGTGTAGGGGTTAGATGAAAGAGATTAAGGAGGAGATTAGAGCAGAACACATGCAAACTCAATTACAGGCTGCACCTAGTCTGCAGAACCTCGCACATAACTGCACCAGGGGACCCATCCATGTTAGCTCGATTGCATTACTCGGGCTTGGCTCTCTAGAAAAACTTCTCAGCCAGGCTCGAACGTGCTTTAAACGCTTGGCCTAAGATTTTGATGCATAGCAGGCAAACAAACGGATCAAAACTACACGCGTGGGTAAGATTGAACCTCATGCAGGCTACCAAATGCGGGACCTCCTATTTGGCGTGCTAGGCCCCGACGAATGAGTTAGCGCGCACCTCGTTCCCCAGCACGCCCTTTTGGACTGGCGCATACGCAGGGTGGGTCATAAACTGAATTTTTCATTTCATTTTTTCGTTTTTCTTTGTTCATTTCTATTTTTCTTCTTAAAAATAATTCTGAATTCAAAAAGTTCTAAATTTCATACAAAATGCAAATTCTGATAAAAATGTTCAAAAAATCATAAAATGTTCATGAATACAAGAAATGTTCACCAAAGCAAAAATGATGGCAAAGTTTAAAAAATGTTCATAATTTTGCACAAATGTCGCATATTCAAAAATATTCAGAAATTTGAAAAATGTTCATGAATTTTGAAAAGGGACAATTCCATTTCTCCTCCTAAGTTGAGCCACCACCTGGCATTTGCCCCTAATTTTCAGGTATGCTCAAAAATACCCCTCTTCCGTCAAGTCACCTTATAGAAATGGCCTTGCCGTCCGGTCAAAGGGCTTTGACGGTCTGATGAATAGTAACATGGTGAACAGTAAATTCAAAAAAATAGCAAAAAAAAATATAAAAAAAACTGAAATTTTGTGGGATCGAAGATACTCAAGGGCGCAAGGTGCGTGCAAATTTTTGCGCTGTTTGGACTTTCCAGGAACTCGTGGCAAAGGAAAAAAATGTAAATCTATATGCTGTGAACCGTAAATTCAAAACAAATAGCAAGAACATTTCAAAAAATATGAATTTTTTGGCATCAAAGAGGCTTGGGTGCGCAAGGCGCTTGCAATTTTTTGTGATCAAATGACATGCGAGGTGCTCTAGCAAAAAAAAAACAAAATAGTGCATTTTTTCAAAGTTTTTTTCTGCGCCAAATTTTGTTTTTTTTGCATGAGCTACTACAGTGTCGAAACACAGCAAACATTTGCACGCACCTTGCGCACCCCAGCCTCTTTGATGCCAAAAAATTTCATATTTTTTTGAATTTTCTTGCTATTTTTTTGAATTTACTGTTCACAGCATACATTTTAAAGTTTTTCCTTTGACACGAGCTGCTGGAATGTCCAAACTGCGCGAAAATTTGCACGCACCTTGCTCCCTTGAGTATCTTCGATCCCACAAAATTTCAGATTTTTTTGATTTTTTTTTGCTATTTTTTTCGAATTTACTGTTCACCATGTTACTGTTCATCGGACAGTCAAACCCCTTTGACCGGACGGTAATGGCCCAGAAGGACATTTCTGTAAGGTGACTTGACGGCAGAGGGGTATTTTTGAGCATACGAGAAAATTAGGGGCAAATGCCAGGTGGTGACTCAAGTTAGGGGGATAAATGGAATTGTCCCTTTTGAAAAATATGTTAACCAAATTAAAAAATTGATCTTGAATTTCCAACATTGTTCCCAAATTTCAAAGTTTGGCATTTAAAAACTGTTCACTGATTCAAACAATGTTCATGAATTTAAACAACTTTCATGCATTCAATAATAATTCTTTAAGAGCAAAAAAATGTTACTGTATTTAAAAGACTGTTCCCAAATTTTGATAAATTTTAACCGTTAAAAACAAATTTTCACAATTTTAAAATAAAATTTTGCAAGTTTGTAAATTTTTTATAGAGAATTTGAAAAATGTTCTCAATTTCCAAAACATTCTGCATATTCGTAAAATGTTCATCATTCATACCATATTAATAGATTTGAAAGATGTTCACAAACTAAAAATAAATAAGAAAGTAAATTAAAAAGGAAATAATGGAAAGGGTAAATGTAAAATAATAAAAATAAAAAGGAAAACAGAAAAGAAAAGGAAAACGAAGAGGAAAAAAGAAAGAAAATACCAGAAGAGAAAACATAGAAAAAACAAAAAACTACTTCAGGAAAGGATCTAGAACCTTCCCAAAACCTATGGGAAAGAACCAGTTTGGCCCGGCCTATACAGAGGACATGCGAACGCGGGGTACGTGCTGAGTAGCTATTTGGCCACCTGTGGGGCATGACTGGCCACCAAACGCGTGACAAGTGTTCATGCAGGAGGACTATTGATATGGGCCCAGAAGAAGCACCAACATGATCCATACAGTGCACGTTCAGCATCTTAAATGCTGCTATACAGCGCTTACTGCGAGCGCTAAAAGGAGGGTCGCCTACAGCGTGCTGCCATGGCCAGGCCCAGCACGCCTCCCACGCTGGCTCACTGTAATGCAGCGGTCGCTACCTACTGTAGCCTATTACGATTCGTTTTTTTTCCTTTTCTTTCTTGTTTTCTGAATTTTTTTTCCTTTTTATCCTCCAGGTTTGTTTTTCTTCTGATTTTCCAATTAAATAATTCTTATTCAATTTATTATTTGAGAAACACCTGTAACATTATTCATACTTATAAAAATTACAGGAATACTAATTTGGACCTAAGATCCAAGAAAATACAAAGTAACTCTTATTACTAAGAATTACAATAAAATCTCTTGTACACACCTTCTTCGTGGTATCAATCTCTGCTCGAAGAAATACTCCAAAGACTTTGTTAAAGAGGCTGTAATTAGACTGGAGCAACGATGTTGTGGCTCTTTTACTCGCACGAACATTACTAATAATGGTTTTTGAAAGCGCCTTGTGTAGACCATCTAAAATGACGGGAAGCCTTGATCGATGAACATATTTGGGCCCAGGATGATCCCCTAGAAGTACAGGTCGTCGAATCACTATATCTTCACCTTGGTGTCGATGAAAGATTTCGCCTTCATAAAGAATCAAACCAACAAAAAAATCTTGACACAACAACATAAACTCATCAGATCCAAATAGTCGGATCTGCAAGAACAAAAAACTCTGTAACCTCATGGCACCACCAAAAGAATGAGAGAAAAATTATCCCCACAAAATTATGATGATCACTAGACGTTGACGAAGAATATAAAGGTCTTGATGATCGGAGGCCCCCTACCTCTCAGCGCCAAGATGGCAGCTGGAGGCGAGGGGACCTAAATTTCTCAGATGGCAGTGGCGACGGCGGCACAGAAACCCTCACGAGGAGTTCTCGATCGTGATCCTTGTCGTCTGGAGCCTTTTTCTTTAACTTTTTCTTTGTTATGGTTTTCTATACTCCAAACATTTTTCTAATGAACAATTTTCAAATACACACCGAACATTTTTTTCATATAAGGTGAATATTTTTTATGAATACACACTGAGAAATTTCTTAAAATACGCTGAATATTTTTTCAACTACACACTTTTTATATATGATAAACTTGGAAGTCTGGTTTTTGTCTAGTGAACCATTTTTCTATGCACAATGAACATTTTTCAAATATTCACACTAAACAACTTTTTAATAAATGATGAACATTTTTTAATATACGATATTTTTTTTTGAAATACACACACCGGACAAAAATTTAAAGTATGATGAATAGTTTTTCTTATTCCCCGCAAAAAAACAAAAAAACATTTTTCTTATACATTGAACTTTCTTTAATGTATGGTGAACTTTTTTAACTATAATACAAACTAAACATTTTTAAAATACAAGCTGAACATTTTCTTAAAAAATAAATAAAGAAAAAGAAGAGAAAAACATAAAAGATCCATCAGAATACTGGAAAACTATAATTAAATAATAAAAAAGAGAAGTACAAATGGTGAAGGGAAAAAAAATAAAAAGAATAAGTAAAGTAGATAGTACTAAAAACCGGAAGGAAACAAGTTTTCATCCCTCGAAGGTTCCAGCAAAAAGGTCGGCCATTTTCCCTCAATTAGGTTGCGCGTCCTAGTTAACCATGAAGCTAACTGTGACTGTGTGGTTAATGACGCTAGCCACCACGAAGGTGACCCGGGATCGATCCCTGGATGCTTCTCTCATGTGCGATTTGTTGGGAAACCGGGGCCACCTCGGCTACGGCGATCTCCTACCCCTATATAGTCCATCTACTTTCTGTATCTTGTGTGATCGACTATTTCCTATACGACACCGACGGCCGCTCCGCTACCTTGGACAAGACTCGTCGACGGGAGTTGAGGAACACGTTATCAGCACAAACTCTCCATTAATCATGCATCAAGCAAGATTTTGTCGATCCCGCGGAGGTATAAAATCCAATCCATCTCCTGATGATTCTGTTTTTGTCATTAGTTTATTTTTTAGATTAAGTTTACTTTCGGTGTGGATTTTTCTTGTGAGATTGCTGCGGACTTGATGTCGCGGCACAATGCCAATCAATCTTGCATCACAAGAAATGTGTTAACGACACCCTAGGGACACGGTGATTACACGTGCTCCATGAAGGAAATATGCCCTAGAGGCAATAATAAAATTGTTATTTTATATTTCCTTATTCATGATAAAGGTTTATTATTCATGCTAGAATTGTATTGATCGGAAATCTTATTACATGTGTGAATACATAAACAAACACCATGTCCCTAGTGAGCCTCTACTAGACTAGCTCGTTGATCAAAGATGGTTAAGGTTTCCTAACCATTGACATGAGTTGTCATTTGATAGCGGGATCACATCATTAGGAGAATGATGTGATGGACAAGACCCATCCGTTAGCTTAGCATAATGATCGTTCAGTTTTATTGCTATTGCTTTCTTCATGTCTACATATTTCTTCGACTATGAGATTATGCAACTCCCGGATACCGGAGGGATGCCTTGTGTGCTATCAAACGTCACAACGTAACTGGGTGATTATAAAGATGCTCTACAGGTATCTCCGAAGGTGTTTGTTGAGTTGGCATAGATCGATATTAGTATTTGTCACTCTGAGTATCGGAGAGGTATCTCCGGGCCCTCTCGGTAATACACATCATAAGCTTGCAAGCAAACGACTAAGGAGTTAGTCACGAGATGATGTATTACGGAACGAGTAAAGAGACTTGCCGGTAATGAGATTGAACTAGGTATGAAGATACCGACGATCGAATCTCAGGCAAGTAACATACCGATGGACAAAGGGAATTACATATGTTGTCATAACGGTTCGACCGATAAAGATCTTCGTAGAATATGTAGGAGCCAATATGGGCATCCAGGTTCCGCTATTGGTTATTGACCGGAGAGGTGTCTCGATCATGTCTACATAGTTCTCGAACCCGTAGGGTCCGCACGCTTAACGTTCGATGACGATATAGTATCATATGAGTTATGTGATTTGGTGACTGAATGTTGTTCGGAGTCCTAGATGAGATCACGGACATGACGAGGAGTCTCGAAATGGTCGAGAGGTAAAGATTGATATATAGGACGATGGTATTCGGACATCGGAAGTGTTTCGGGCGGTACCGGGTACTTATCGGGTCACCGGAAGGGGTTCCGGACATCCCCGGCAAAAGATATGGGCCTTATGCGCCAAGAGGGGAAACGCACCAGCCACAAGGGGCTTGTGCGCCCCCCATATGGTCCGGCCTAAGGATGAGAAGGAAAGGGGAGAAGGGAAAGGTAAGTGTGGATTAGGATTCCCACTTCCTTCCCTCTCCCCCTCTCTTTCCTTCCCCTCAGACAAATATGGCGGGGGGGAGGGGGCGCGGCCAAGGGCAGGAGCCCAAGTAGGTTTCGGACCTACTTGGGGCGCCCCTTGGCCTCTCTCCTCTCCCTCCCACCTATATATATATGAGAAGGGGGGCGCCTAGCACACCCCAGACAATTGCCTAGCCGTGTGCGGCGCCCCCCTCCACCGTTTACACCCCCGGTCATATTTTCGTAGTGCTTAGGCAAAGCCCTGCGGAGATCACTTCACCATCACCGTCACCACGCCGTCGTGCTGACGGAACTCATCTACTACCTCGACGTCATGCTGGATCAAGAAGGCGAGGGACGTCATCAAGCTGAACGTGTGCAGAATGTGTAGGTGCGTGCGTTCGGTACTTGATCGGTTGAAGCGCGAAGAATTTCGACTACATCAACCGCGTTGTGAAACTTTTCCACTTACGGTCTACGAGGGTACGTAGACACACTCTCCCCCTTGTTGCTATGCATCTCCATGGATAGATCATTGCGTGTGCGTAGAAATTTTTTGTTTTTCCATGCAACGATTCCCAACAGTGGCATCAAGAGCCAGGTATATGCGTAGATGATATGCATGAGTTGAATACAAAGAGTTGTGGGTGGTGTTAGTCATACTGCTTACCACGAACGTCTTATTTTGATTCGACGGTATTGTGGGATGAAGCGGCCCGGACCAACCTTACATGTTCACGCACATGAGACCGGTTCCACCGACTGACATGCAACTAGTTTTGCATAAAGGTGGCTGGCGGGTGTCTGTTTCTCCTACTTTAGTTGTATCGAAATTGACTACAGCCGGTCCTTAAAGAAGGTTAAAACAACAAACTTGACGAATCACTGTTGTGGTTTTTGCCGTAGGTAAGAACGGTTCTTGCTAGAAGCTCGTAGCAGCCAGGTAAAACTTGCAAGAACAAAGTAGAGGACGTCTAACTTGTTTTTGCAGGGTATGTTGTGATGTGATATGGTCAAGACATGATGTGATATACGTTATTGTATGAGATGATCATGTTTTGTAAGTTATTGGCAACCGGCAGGAGCCTTATGGTTGTCTCTTTATTGTATGAAATGCAAATGCCATGTAATTGCTTTACTTTATCACTATGAGTTAGCGATAGTTGTAGAAGCAATAGTTGGTGAGACGACCACGACGCAATGATGGAGATCAAGGTGTCGAGCCGGTGACGATGGAGATCATGACGATGCTTTGGAGATGGAGAACAAAAGCACAAGATGATGATGGCCATATCATGTCACATATTTTGATTGCATGTGATGTTTATCTTTTATGCATCTTATTTTGCTTAGTACGGCGGTAGCATTATAAGATGATCCCTTCACTGAATTTCAAGGTAAAAGTGTTCTCCCTGAGTATGCACCGTTGCTACAGTTCGTCGTGTTGAGACACCACGTGATGATCGGGTGTGATAGACTCTACGTTCACATACAACGGGTGCAAGACAGTTTTGCACATGCGGAATATTTGGGTTAAACTTGACGAGCCTAGCATGTATAGACATGGCCTCGGAACACTGAAAACCGAAAGGTCGAACGTGAATCATATAGTAGATATGATCAACATATAGATGTTCACCATTGATGACTACCCCATCTCACATGATGATCGGACATGGGTTAGTTGATTTGGATCACGTATCACTTAGATGACTTGAGGGATGTCTATTTAAGTGGGAGTTCTTAATTAATTTGATTAATTGAACTTAATTTATCATGAACTTAGTCCTGACAGTATTTGAATATCTATGTTATAGATCAATGGCCCATGCTACCATTCTCCTGAATTTTAATGCGTTCCTAGAGAAAGCTAAGTTGAAAGATGATGGTAGCAACTACACGGATTGGGTCCGTAACTTGAGGATTATCCTCATTCTTGCAGAGAAGAATTATTTCTTTGATGCGCCACTTGGTGAAAGGCCTGCTGCAGGAGCAGATGCTGATGTTTTGAACGTCTGGCAAGCTCGATCTGATGACTACTCGATAGTTCAGTGTGCCATGCTTTACAGCTTAGAACCGGGACTTCAAAGAAATTTTGAACGTCATGGAGCATATGAGATGTTCCAGGAGTTGAAGTTAATATTTCAAGCAAATGCCTGGGTTGAGAGATATGAAGCCTAAAACAAGTTCTATAGCTGCAAAATGGAGGAGAACAGTTCTGTCAGTGAACACATACTCAAAATCTCTGGGTATTATAATCACTTGACTCAGCTGGGAGTTGATCTTCCAGTTGATTGTGCCATTGACAGAGTTCTTCAATCACTGCCACCAAGCTACAAAGGCTTCGTGATGAACTATAATATGCAAGGGATGAAAAAACAATTCCCGAGCTCTTCGCAATGCTTAAGGCCGCGGAGGTAGAAATCAAGAAGGAGCATCAAGTGTTGACGGTTAACAAAACCACTAGTTTCAAGAAAAAGGGCAAGGGAAAGAAAGGGAGCTTCAAGAAGAATGGTAAGCAAGTTGCTGATAACCCACAAGTATAGGGGATCACAACAGTTTTCGAGGGTAGAGTATTCAGCCCAAATTTATTGATTAGACACAAGGGGAGCCAAAGAATATTTGCATGTATTAGCAGTTGAGTTGTCAATTCAACCACACCTGGAGATTAATTATCTGCATCAAAGTGATCAGTAGCAAAGTAGTGTGATAGTTTTGATAGTAGTAGCAACATCAATAGTAACGGTAACAGTGATAGCAATGATTTTGTAGCAAGTGCAATAGTGACAGTAGCAGTAGTAACTTAGCAGAAACAATATAAGAGAAATTCGTAGGCATTGCAATGGTGAATTCGTTGGATGATATTCATCATATAACTGTCATAACCTAGGGCGATACGGCACTAGCTCCAGTTCATAAATATAATGTAGGCATGAATTCCGTAAAAAGTCATACATGCTTATGGAAAGAACTTGCATGACATCTTTTGTCCTACCCTCCCGTTGCAGCGGGGTCCTGTTGGAAACTAAGGGATATTAAGGCCTCCTTTTAGTAGAGAACCAGAACAAAGCATTAACACATAGTGAATACATGAACTCCTCAAACTACGGTCACCGGGAAGTGTCCCGACTTCTGTCACTCCAGGGTTGCCGGATCATAACACGTAGTAGGTGACTATAACTTGCAAGATCGGATCTAGAACATAGATATAATGATGATAACATAAATGGTTTAGATCTGAAATCATGGCACCCGGGCCCAAAGTGACAAGCATTAAGAATGGCAAAGTCATGGCAACATCAATCTCAGAACATAATGGATAGTAGGGATCAAGCCCTAACAAAACTAACTCGATTACATGATGAATCTCATCCAACTCCTCACCGACCGGCCAGCCTACGAAGGAATTACTCACTCCCGGTGGGGAGCATCATGGAATTAGCGATGAAGAAGGGTTGGTGATGACGAAGATCGAAGATCACCCTCTCCGGAGCCCCAAACGGACTCCGGATCTGGCCTCCCGATGGAGAACAGGAGGTGGCGGCGGCTCCGTCTCGTGAAATGTGATAATTCTTCCTCTCTGATTTTTTTCTCCAAATATGTGATTTTATAGTTTCAGGGATGAGGCCTGCTGGGCCACCAGGTGGGGACAACCCACCTGGGCGCGCCTGGAGGGGGGGGGCGCCCTGGTGGGTTGTGCCCACCTAGGTGCCCCCCTTCGGTGGTTCTTGGCTCCAGAAATTCTTATTTATTGAATAAAAAATCCTCGCAAAATTTTGTTCCAATCCGAGAACTTTTATTTCTGCACAAAAACAACACCATGGTAGTTCTGCTGAAAACAGCGTCAGTCCTGGTTAGTTTCATTCAAATCATGCAAATTAGAGTCCAAAACAAGTGGAAAAGCGTTAGGAAAAGTAGATACGACCGAGACGTATCAACTCCCCCAAGCTTAAACCTTTGCTTGTCCTCAAGCAATTTAGTTGATAAACTGAAAGTGAAAAGGAAAAACTTTTACGAACTCTTTTGCTCTTGTTTACATAAATAAGCTTAAGTAGTGTGACGACCCCGGCTTCATCGTGCACTAATCATACACGCAAATGCACACGATCAAGCCTAAGGACTCACTTGAAGATATCACAACACAACTCTAAAACATAAATAAAGTCATACAAGCTATATATTACAAGCCAGGGCCTCGAAGGCTCGAATACATAGCTCGATGGCATACAAGCATCAGCGGAAGCATCAGATATCTGGGTACAGATATATTACAGAAATAGAGATAAGCCTTTAGAAAGGCGGGGCAAAATAAAATACTACAACCGAAAGGCGCAGGCCTCCTGCCTGGGACCCTCCGAACCTACTCCTGGTCATCAGTCGGCTCCTCGTAGAAGTACTCGCCGGAAGGGTAGTAGTAGTAGCCGTTGGTGGGGGCAACGGTCTCAGGGGCTCCATCATCTGGTCGCATCAAAAGGATAAAGGAGGAAAAAGAAAGCAAAGCAAACGCGAGTACTCATCCGAAGTACTCAGCAAGCAAGGATCTACACTACATATGCAACATTATCAAAGGAGGCTGTATATGTGGACTGGGCTGCAGAAATGCCAGAATAGAGGGAAAACCTAGTCCTGTCGAAGACTAGCATCTTCAACATCTTCAACGATCTTGCAGCATTAGAAGAGTGCAGATTAGCGTAAAGTAAAGCAGTAGCAGCGTCAACAACCTCGCCCAGAGATCCTTTCTCGACTCCCTGCGAGAAAGCAATCCCAGAGCCATACTATCCATTTATCATCTCAAGTTCTAGTTGTACCGATCGGGATACAACTTCGAGTGTCCATTACCGTAGGACAGGCTATCGATAGATTAGTTCTTCCCTGCAGGGGTGCACCAAGTTACTCACCACGCTCGCTTAACTCCGGCCGGACACACTTTACTGGGTCATGCCCGGCCTCGGCCAAACGATAAGCCGCAACCCGACCGAATACTTAACAGAGAGGTCAGCATGCCGGACTAAACCTATGCCCCCAGGGGTCTTGGGCCATCGCCCCGGGAACTCCTGCATGTTGCGTGGGCGGCTGAAAGCAGACCTAGCAACCCCTTAATACAAGCGCGGTTGCGTAACCAGTCCAACTCAACGCGCGCAGCTCAGTTGCTGACGTCTATTAAGCTCCGGCTGAAGTATACGACGCAGAACGCCCATACTATGCCCACGTGATGGTTAGTGCTATCAGGCCAGAGGCCCCTCGGATCAAATATCCAAACCGTTAGTTGATTAGAAGCGCGCGGTAACGAGCAGAGACTCACGATCGATGTGACCCCGTCGCCCCGTCTCCAGGACTTGCGGCAAGGGCTAAGAGTGCCCGGCCACGCCTCGTATTTATCTCGCGGGCACCCTCCAGGTCAACCTGACTCCACATCACTCGCAATTAAGCTCGCGCGGATACCCCTCAGGGCCGACCCGTCTTTAGTAACATGGTTCAGTGATAAGTCATTGTAACCAAAGAAACTCTGTGTCCAACATCATGGGGAACCCTAAGGAATCACCCTCGATGGAATCCTACCTGGTGTTATCGTCAAGGTGAACGAAGGAGGAATCACCCTCGAGGTCCACACTTGAGGAGTTGCACGACAGTGTCGTTACCGGGAATGGAGAAGGAGGAATCACCCTCGATGACCATAACCGATGGACTATCCTACAAGGTTAACATCAGGAGTGCTGACGAGGTATCACCCTCGGCACTCGATAGTAACCGAGTAGTGTCGAGCAACTAAGGGGGAAGTGATGTGCGGTGTCAGGGCCTGGTCTTCAATTCCGTTGATCGGGTCTTCTGATAATCCAGAGGGGCAGTCGGGACAAAGAGGGAGTCTCTGATGGGTCTCTACCCAGACTATACTAAGCAGTTTAGGATAAACAGGTAGGTAACAAAAGCAGGTTACAATAAACAGGCTATGCAGCAGATATAGGATAACAGTAACAGCAGCAATTCTAATGCAGGCATAAGAGAGAAGAGAGAATAGGTGATATAGGCATGTTCAAAAGGGGGGGTGCTTGCCAGGTTGCTCTGCGGCAAGGGCAAGGTCGTCAACGGTGTCGTCGGGGACGTAATCGTACTCCGGAGCTGCGTCGGTCTCAGGAGCTACGTTGAGTCGAGGTCTATCGAGAGAGAAGTGGGGGAGGAAACAAATAAAAACACGACAATATATGCAACACAGAGCATGCTATGCTATGATGCAGTGCAGGGTTGCCTAAAGATGCATCTAGGTCATTTTAGTTATATTAGGATTAACGTTGGATTTATTAACCGGTATGAATGCACTATTCATCTACCGGAAACGAGCTAAAATTTACGAGTTCTCCTACGTAGGGGGTTCCGACAAAGAAACAGACGACACGATCAGATTAGTCTTGTCGTTCTGAGCAACTTTCATGTATAAAGTTTTTCGATCCGAGCTACGGTTTAATTTCTATGAGTTTCTAAAGTTTATATCGTTTTCTGGATTTATTTTAATTAATTAATTCGAATTAAAAACAGTGCAATTACTTTTATACTCAGAGTCAGCCAGCCACAGTCAATGACATGTGGGGCCAGGGGATGTGAGTCAGCAGCCCAGTCAGCATTGACTAGGTCAATATTTGACCAGTCAAACTGACTGGTGGGGCCCTTGTGTCAGTGTCACGGGATTTAATTAGTGTTAAACTAATTGCTACAGCAAGTAGGTCCCACTTGTCAGTGACACACTTTAAGTGAAGGGTTATTTAGCTGTGGGCCCCGTTGCCAGTGAGCTAGTGGGTGACTAAGTTAGGGCTAATGGTGATTAGGCCCCCTAATTAAACTTCTGACGACCGGGGTCCATCTACAGTGACCCAGGCCGGTTGACTCGGTCGCGTGCGCGCCGGCGACGAGGCCAGATACGGCGGAGACCCACCGGAGTTGCGCTCCTGCAACCATTCGAGCGGCAGATAGGCGCGTTCGAACAAGGGCGGCGTCGCGAATCGACCGGTGGCACTGGTTCATCTGGAGATGGCCGGAGCTGGCCGGAGCGTTGATGGGGAGCGGCGGTTGGGATCGGGTGAGCACGGAATCGGTGCTACGAGGCACGGTACGTCGAGCCGAAGGGCCCGTTGGCTACCTGGGGCTCCCAGGAGCTCGATGAGGTGCTCGGACACGAGCTTAGCTCGCCATGGCTGCTGTGGCGAGGTGCAAGGTGGCAGAGAGCTCATGGATGCGGCGGGGATCGAAGCTACGGGGAGATGCGGAAGGAGGAGAGATCAGGAGGACCAGTTGCTCACAGGGAAGCTCGCAGGCAATTCGGTGAAGCAGAAGAGGTCGAGGTGGCATAGATCGCCGGCGAAGACGTGCGGCAGCCGAAGAGGGGAACGAAGCGATGAATACGTTGTGCTGCTCCCCGAGGCGATGCAGAGCACCAGGATGATGGAGAATGAGCAGGCGGAGCTCGTGAACAAGCTCGCGGTGCTCCAGGCGCTCGGTGGCCGCGTCAATGGTGACGACGCACCGGCGGTAGCGCTCGAGAGAGGCAGAGAGAGGGAGAACGAGCGCGCGCGAGCGAGAGGGGAGAGGGGATAATGGAGGAGGCGACCAGGGAAATGGACGAGGGGGCGAGCTTATCCCCTCGCGCTCGCCTGCCTCATCGCGGTGTCGAGCAGCGGGCGGAGGAAGCGAGCGCGGCCATGGAGACGGCGACACAAAGAGGAGGTAGGTGGAGGAGTGGGCTGGGCCGGCATGGCCCAGCAGCCAGGTAAGTTTCTCCGGCCCTTCTTCTTCTCTGTTATTTTCTTTTATTTAATTAAACAGAGATGAAAAGGAATTATTTAGGCTTCAAAGAGACGTAGTAAAAATGTGAGACTTAGCCACAAACTTTCCTTGGCACTTTTAGACACTGCCACAAATAGTTGGAGGCAAAAGGAATTGTCTAGGAATTTTAGGAAATTGAGAAAGGCATATTTAATTGCTGCTGGAACACTAATTAATTTCCAGGGGCAATTTATAAATTCCAAAAATGTTGGTCTCAATTTTATAATTGCTTCTGAATTATTTGCTATTTAATGGAGATTTTAGTTTCTGGTTTGGACAACTTTTATTTTCCACTTGAATTAAATTGGAGTTTGAATTAGGTGTTGAAATGCAACATGATGCAAATGATGACTAGGCACTTGATAAAACCTGCTGACATGGCATGATTAAGAGGTGATCACTGTAGTGGGATGCTGGGGATGTTACAAATCTCCTCCACTACAAGAAATCTCGTCCCGAGATTTAAGTGGAGAAGTAAGGAGTAGCTTCGAGAGATCTGACCCTCGTAGGGTCGATTATCTGATGAACAATTTAGGGAAGGTGGCAGAAGTAGCTCTCGAGTTGAATCTTAGGAAACATCGAGAGCAAAGTATGAAGGTACAATAATAAATTTCGGGAGAATGGACATGCGATCGATACCTGAACGAAGTGTGAATAGGGGTTCAGGGTATCGGGAGTTGATCATCTCTCGAGGGGTGGCTCGGAATAACACACAAAGTTAAAGGCAAAGGATGCTTTGGAACTGTGAGGGGAGGGGTGGCGATTAAAAGTAGGGAGAACGGTGACATTTTACCGGTCACGACAACAAGGTATGTCAGAAGATAGTTTGTCAGCTATGTCGGCAACATCGTCGGTACCAAGGGCAAGGGACGAAGAGAACCATTTTCCTGCTTGTTAAAACGAGGCGGACCAATAGGCAAAGTTCTCGTCCATCGGTGGTTACCGGAATGTCGTCAACAATAGTAACAGGGTCTCACTGGCGGAGTTGTAGACCGGGGTGTTTTATAAGCAGGGAATTATTTCTGCTTACATCATATAGATCACAAGAAAGGTTAAACAAAACAATGGAAAGGGAAATGTGATTATTAGGATTAATCAGGCCAAAGGAAAGGAAAATGTGTTTGCACACAAGCATTGAGAGTATATCCTGTCCAAGGAAAAGCGGAGCATGATATACATGATGGGACAGCAAGTTCAAGGTATTAGGTAAAGGGGGCGAGGGAAGAATCATGATATTACCCATACGACGGTGTTTGGACAAGTGATGAAGGGACATGCAACATTGCATTTTCAATGTTCTCAATGATATTCGGAATACCATAGTCATGCTCGGAGGCAGCGATAACATGGTGTTTTAAGTAGGGGTTGGATCGAAAGATCACAAGAGATACAAGGGAACACTTCCAGGATTATCTTGGAACGTAAGGATTCACCAAACACAACCAGGTCTGTGTTGGCAGAAAGTCAAGGATGTCATCGATGATATCACAAATCATCGAGGGGCAGAGATGGTATTTCTAGCCATGAATTCGATGGGCATCTCCGAGGAAGTCAAAGTGTTGACGATGATCACGACAAATTTGTTGAGAGGTTTCTATGAAGATGCCATCAAGCAGCGATGACACCAAGCAAAAAGGAATGCCGAAGCGAAAGGTTATTGGAATCATGGATAAGACACAGGCTCGAAATCAAGCTTGTTGTTCGAAGTGAAATGACAAGATGAGGAAGATCGATATCAGCTTAGCTCATCGTCGGAAATGGTGCTCGAAAAAGGACCAGGTATCACAGTTAGAATTTAGCACGACAAGCATATAGCTGATCAGGCTAGGAATGATGTGATAGAGTATCCAACTCCCAGCAACAAAGTACTAGGAGTGCTGAATCACGGAGCGGAATCGATTCATTGTTCGGTGGTCTCGGTTGAAGACAACCCAAAACCCATGGAGTGACTATGACAGGGAAAGGTATCACTCCATCGGAAAAATTCATAGGACGTAGTACAATAGGATGATATCCTCGAGATAGTGGGGGGGGGGGGGGTAATGCTCGAGGTCGTTCAGTATAGAGGTTGGACAGGTATATCGATTTGCAGAAGACAAGTGCTTTAGCTTGTCCGCAAAATGGAATCAAGGAAAAAAATGATCGGAACCACGATCACAAAGGATCAACTCACAGATACAAGATGAACTTATACCAAGGGGGAATTATTTTTGCGAACAGCTTCCATGATAAGTTCTACATCGGGTCCATGGGCATGAACACAAAGGTTCAAGGTCGACTCCCACTTATCCAATGCATAACCTTTCATTCACTTCTCTCTTTTAATGAAGTTGAAATATTGAGAATTTTATCTGGCGTAACACCAGTAGTGAGTGACCCGTAGAGGTTTCTGGGGTCTCACAGATGGCAGAAGCATAGATACAACCCATCGGGACAATAGTACGAATCCATACAGCCATTAATCCAAAGCAAGGGATGTGAGTTCGAAAGTAGAGTATCGAAGTCAAAGCAGATAATACAATTTACCGGAGGTATCAAGTACCATGGGAAGAGCTCGCAAGATGTTTGAATATGAAGGTTACTGTCGGGCATTAATCTAACAAATGATCAGGCAGACGTCATAGAATCTGACATGAGTAGCGGTACTCAACCAGAAGAAGAAGGATGTGACGGCATAAGATTAGAGAAACATCGGAACAATCTAACGTTTAAGTACAAAGGAGTTATGGTTCAAAAACGAAGAATTTGAAGCAAAAGCTCTGATCAAAAGACGAGTAGGTTGAATAGAACTAGATGGACAACTTTAGCGTTCCGGCTTGCAGAGATCTCCACCCATGGTTACGGGACATGTCCTGGTCAGTAGTCAGTCCCAAGTCAATAAGGAGAAGGAATACACTACCTCTCCATGCCATGCAAGCTGGGCGGATATATAGACGGCAAGAAGTAGAGAATGCTTCAGCGCCAAAGGCAATGTTAACGGGGAAGGAACCGATAAAGTTCTTCGAATAGAAAAGATTCGGTCGGATAATTGTCCACAAAAGGAATCAAGTGATCCGTGAGAACTAACGGGGTAAGGTTTAAACAACTGGTTCCACCTGAGAGTCCTCCGAGAAGGGACGGGAGACAAGCACATCGAATTAAGGAAGCACTTGAACAACCCAAGTATAAAATTCAGAGGGTTCACGATTTCCAAAGCCAGAAGTGGCAATTAGTTCACCTGGGCAGAGGGACGAGTGATTTGTACATGCTTAGTTGGACAATCAATCAATACTTGATTGGCCGAGACCCAGCTCATGTCTAGAATGATGTCAGTGCCGGAAGGATAAATTAGTAGGAAACAACTAATGATTGCGGGTATTCATAGCAGACTGAATCGAGGGCTCAAAATGGTAATGACAAGAGATGTCAATGGAGATTACTAGACATAGGGAATTAACCATAAGGCAAGCAGGCAAGAATTTCAAGAGCAATCGGTTGCAGAGGATTCTCGGAAGATCGGATAGCATTATGAAATATTTCAGGAACTCAAGAACAACTGGGGATGAACGGATCCCCGGTAATGTGAGCAATTAACTGCAATGTGAAAGAAGCTGCGCGGCAGTAGGCTCAAAGGATTCCCGGATTAATGAGGAGTATTTCGGGGTATCTCGTACATAGAGGAGTAACTGGGAATGAAGGTACAAACGACAAGGATGGTTAGTTATCCATCAGGATTTATCGGTGGTGCACCAAGTTACTCCTGCAGGGGTGCACCAAGTTACCCACCATGCTCGCTTAACTCCGGCCGGACACACTTTACTGGGTCATGCCCGGCCTCGGCCAAAGGATATGCCGCAACCCGACCGAATACTTAACAGAGAGGACAGCACGCCGGACTAAACATATGCCCCCAGGGGTCTTGGGCCATCGCCCCGGGAACTCCTGCACGTTGTGTGGGCGGCTGAAAACAGACCTAGCAACCCCTTAATACAATCATGGTTGCGTAACCAGTCCAATTCAGCGCGCGCCGCTCAGTCACTGACGTCTATTAAGCTCTGGCTGAAGTATACGACGCAGAACGCCCATACTATGCCTACGTGATGGTTAGTGCTATCAGGCCAGAGGTCTCTCGGATCAAATATCCAAACCGTTAGTGGATTCGAAGCGCACGGTAACGAGCAGAGACTCATGATCGATGTGACCCCGTCGCCTCGTCTCGAGGACTTGCGGCAAGGGCTAAGAGTACCCGGCCACGCCTCGTATTTATCTCGCGGGCACCCTCCAGGTCAACCCGACTCCACATCACTCGCAATTAAGCTCGCGCGGGTACCCCTCAAGGCCGACCCATCTTTAGTAACATGGTTCACTGATAAGTCATAGTAACCAAAGAAACTGTGTGTCCAACATCATGGGGAACCCTGAGGAATCACCCTCGATGGAATCCCACCTGGTGTTATCGTCAAGGTGAACGAAGGAGGAATCACTCTCGAGGTCCACACTTGAGGAGTTGCACGACAGTGTCGTTACCGGGAATGGATAAGGAGGAATCACCCTCGATGACCATAACTGATGGACTATCCTACAAGGTTAACATCAGGAGTGCTGACGAGGTATCACCCTCGGCACTCGATAGTAACCCAGTAGTGTCGAGCAACTAAGGGGGGAGCGATGTGCGGTGTCAGGGCCCAGTCTTCAATCCCGTTGATCGGGTCTTCTGATAATCCAGCGGGGCAGTCGGGACAAAGAGGGAGTCTCTAATGGGTCTCTACCCAGACTATACTAAGCAGTTTAGGATAAACAGGCAGGTAACAAAAGAAGGTTACAATAAACAGGCTATGCAGTAGATATAGGATAACATTAACAGCAGCAATTCTAATGCAAGCATAAGAGAGAAGAGAGAATAGGTGATATAGGCATGTTCAAAAGGGGGGTGCTTGCCTGGTTGCTCTGCGGCAAGGGCAAGGTCGTCAACGGTGTCGTCGGGGACGTTGTCGTACTTCGGAGCTGCGTCGGTCTCGGGAGCTACGTCGACGTCGGAGTCTATCGAGAGAGAAGAAGGGGAGGAAACAAAAAAAACACGGCAATATATGTAACACAGAACATGCTATGCTATGATGAAGTGCAGGGTTGCCTAAAGATGCATCTAGGTCATTTTAGTTATATTAGGATTAATGTTGGATTTATTAACCGGTATGAATGCACTATTCATCTACCAGAAGTGAGCTAAAATTTACGAGTTCTCCTACGTAGGGGGTTCCGACAAAGAAACAGACGACACGATCAGATTCGTCTCGTCGTTCTGAGCAACTTTCATGTATAAAGTTTTTTGATCCGAGCTACGGTTTAATTTCTATGAGTTTCTAAAGTTTATATCATTTTCTGGATTTATTTTAAATAATTAATTCGAATTAAAAACAGTGCAATTACTTTTTATACTCAGAGTCAGCCAGTCACAGTCAATGACATGTGGGGCCAGGGGATGTGAGTCAGCAGCCCAGTCAGCATTGACTAGGTCAATATTTGACCAGTCAAACTGACTGGTGGGGCCCTTGTGTCAGTGTCACGGGATTTAATTAGTGTTAAACTAATTGCTACAGCAAGTAGGTCCCACTTGTCAGTGACACACTTTAAGTGAAGGGTTATTTAGCTGTGGGCCCCGTTGCCAGTGAGCTAGTGGGTGACTAAGTTAGGGCTAATGGTGATTAGGCCCCCTAATTAAACTTCTGACGACCGGTGCCCATCTACAGTGACCCAGGCCGGTTGACTCGGTCGCGCGCGCGCCGGCGACGAGGCTAGACAAGGTGGAGACCCACCGGAGTTGCGCTTCGGCAACCATTCGAGCGGCAGATAGGCGCGTTCGAACAAGGGCGGTGTCGCGAATCGACCGGTGGCACTGGTTCGTCTGGAGATGGCCGGAGCTGGCCGGAGCGTTGACGGGGAGCGGCGGTTGGGATCGGGCGAGCACGGAATCGGTGCTACAAGGTACGGTACGTCGAGCCGAAGGGCCCGTTGGCTACCTGGGGCTCCCAAGAGCTCGATGAGGTGCTCGGACGCAAGCTTAGCTCGCCATGGCTGCTGTGGCGAGGTGCAAGGCGGCGGCGAGCTCACGGACGCGGCGGGGATCGAAGCTACGGGGAGATGGGGAAGGAGGAGAGATCAGGAGGACCGGTTGCTAACAGGGAAGCTCGCAGGCGATTCGGTGAAGCAGAAGAGGTTGAGGTGGCGTACATCACCGGCGAAGACGTGCGGCGGCCGAAGAGGGGAATGAAGCGACGGCGACGTTGTGCTGCTCCCCATGGCGATGCAGAGCACCAGGATGATGGAGAAGGAGCAGGTGGAGCTCATGAACAAGCTCGCGGTGCTCCAGGGGCTCGGTGGCCGCGTCAATGGCGACGGCGCGCCGGCGGTAGCGCTTGGGAGAGGCAGAGAGAGGGAGAACGAGCGCGCGCGAGCGAGAGGGGAGAGGGGATAATGGAGGAGGCGACCAGGGAAATGGACAAGGGGGCGAGCTTATCCCCTCGCGCTCACCTGCCTCGTCGCGGTGTCGAGCAGCGGGCGGAGGAGGCGAGCGCGGCCATGGAGACGGCGACACGAAAAGGAGGTAGGTGGAGGAGTGGGCTGGGCCGGCTCGGCCCAGCAGCCAGGTATGTTTCTCTGGCCCTTCTTCTTCTCTGTTATTTTCTTTTATTTAATTAAACAGAGATGAAAAGGAATTATTTAGGCTTCAAAGAGACGTAGTAAAAATGTGAGACTTAGCCACAAACTTTCTTTGGCACTTTTAGACACTGCCACAAATAGTTGGAGGCAAAAGGAATTATCTAGGAATTTTAGGAAATTGAGAAAGGCATATTTAATTGCTGCTGGAACACTAATTAATTTCCAGGGGCAATTTAGAAATTCCAAAAATGTTGGTCTCAATTTTATAATTGCTTCTGAATTATTTGATATTTAATGGACATTTTAGTTTCTGGTTTGGACAACTTTTGTTTTCCACTTGAATTAAATTGGAGTTTGAATTAGGTGTTGAAATGCAACATGATGCAAATGATGACTAGGCACTTGATAAAACTTGCTGACATGGCATGATTAAGAGGTGATCACTATAGTGGGATGCTGGGGATGTTACAAGTAGCACCCAGGTTTTCAGCCAAGATTATAACTAACCATGTCGATAATAACTCTTAAAAATTATATTAACTCATATCAATGACATAATCAACTAGCGAGCAATAATAAGATATGTCAAACAACAACACTTTATCAAAACAACCATGATATAATATGACAATAGTGGTATCTCGCTAGACCTTTCTGAGACCGCAAAACATAAATACGGAACACCTCCAAAGTTCAAGAAGCGACTAAACATTGTAATTCATGGTAGAAAAGATCTAGTCGTGATGCACCCAACATTAGCTACACACAATGCATGAGGATGACAATAGTGCTCTTAGGTTCTGGCGCTTATTTGAGAAGGTGATGATACAACATAAAAGTAAATAGATAGTCCCTTCGCAGAGGGAAGCAGTGATTTGCAGCGGTGCCAGAGCTCAAAAATTTTAAACAGAGGTAAATGAAATTTTGAGAAATGCACCCTTCTTGTTTACTTTGCGACCATTAGTTATCGGTATCTTCCATGCTAAACACATTAGTGGTGGTTCCCAAGCGATAAAAGTAAAGGTTTACTCCCCCTCCACCTAAAATCACACTCCACGGCTTGTCCGAAACAACGGGTACCGTCCATACCAACAACAGTCCTGGGGGAGTTTTGTTTAATTATTTGCAATTTGAATTTGGGACTGGGAATCCCTATTACCGCCCCTCTCGTGCAAGGACGAGTGAATAAACACTCATCATGAGAATAACCCGCTTATCATGGAAGATACAGACTACCTCCTCTCGCTCTATGAACAATCCAGGCACACAAAAAGGGATATTTATTTGAAGTTTTTAGAGGTGGCACATGCAAATTTACTTAGGACGGCAGGGTAATCCCGCATATAGGTAGGTATGGTGGACTCATCTGGCACAACTTGGGTTTCAGGTTTTTGATGCACAAGCAGAATTCCCGCTTAGAACAGGTGAAGGCTAGCAATTATTTTGAGAAGCGGCCAGCTAGAGAGCGAAAACGGTCATGAACATGTGATACGTCTCCAACGTATCTATAATTTATGAAGTATTCATGACATGTCTACAATAATTTTATATGATTTTGGTATGATTTGATTAGAACTAACCTGGACTGACGCTATTTTCAGCAGAACTACCGTGGTGTTGTTTTTTTTGTGCAGAAATAAAAGTTCTCGGAACGAGCTGAAAATTTACGGAGAATATGTTTGGTAAATATAAAAAATACTGGAACAAAAAGATATCGGAGAGCAGTCCCGAGGCAACCACAAGGGTGGGGGCGCCCCCCCAGGGCGCGCCCCCCTGCCTTGGCATTGCTTCGTGGGCCCCCTTGACTTGTCCCCGGTGCCAACACCTCCTATAAATCCCAAAAACCTCAGAAATAAACCTAGATCAGGAGTTCCGCCGCCGCAAGCCTCTATAGCCACGAAAAACCAATCGGGAGCCCGTTTCGGCACCCTGCCTGAGGGGGAAACCATCACCGGTGGCCATCTTCATCATCCCGGCGGTCTCCATGACGAGGAGGGAGTAGTTCACCCTCGGGGCTGAGGGTATGTACCGGTAGCTATGTGTTTGATCTCTCTTTCTCGTGTTCTTGATTTGGCATGATCTTGATGTACCGCGAGCTTTGTTATTATAGTTGGATCCTATGGTGTTTCTCCCCCTCTACCTTCTTGTGATGAATTGAGTTTTACCTTTGAGGTTTCACTATTATCGGATTGAATACTATTATGGATTTGAGAACACTTGATGTATGTCTTGCGTGGGATACCTGTGGTGACAATGGGGTATTCTATTGATTCACTTGATGTATGTTTTGCCACTCAACTCGTGGATTCCCGAGGTGACATTGGGGTAATCTATGCATAGGGGTTGATGCACGTTTTTGTCCTTGTTTCTCCGGTAGAAATCTTGGGGCACTCTTTGAGGTTCTTTGTGTTGGATTGAATATTATGAATCTGAAGTTGTTTGATGCATATCGTATAATGGACCCACGGATACTTGTGATGACGTTGGAGTATCTAGGTGACATTAGGGTTGATTGATGTGTTTCATATGGTGTTATTTTACTACGAACTCTAGGGCTGTTTGTGACACTTATAGGAATAGCTCAATGGATTGATCGAAAAGAATAACTTTGAGGTGGTTTCGTACCCTACAAGTAATTTCATCTTATGTTCTCCGCGATAGGAACTTTGGAGTGACTTTTGTCGCACATTGAGGGATTTACATATGATCTAATTATGTTATCATTGTTGAGAGAACTTGCACTAGTGAAAGTATGAACCCTAGGCCTTGTTTCTAAGCATTGCAATACTGTTTTCGCTCACTTTTGTTACTAGTTACCTTGCTGTTTTTATATTTTCAGATTACAAAAACTTATATCTACCATCCATATTACACTTGTATCACCATCTCTTCGCCGAACTAGTGCACCTATACAATTTACCATTGTATTGGGTGTGTTGGGGACACAAGAGACTCTTTGTTATTTGGTTGCAGGGTTGTTTGAGAGAGACCATCTTCATCCTATGCCTCCCACGGATTGATAAACCTTAGGTCATCCACTTGAGGGAAATTTGCTACTGTCCTATAAAACTCTGCGCTTGGAGGCCCAACATGAGTCTACAAGAAGAAGGTTGGGTAGTAGACATCAACATGCATTATGCATAAGTAACATTGGATACTAGCATGAGTAGGATATGAACACCATGAACATAAATATCATAGAGGCTATGTTGGTTTTGATTCAACAACATACATGAACATGTGCCAAGTCAAGCCACTCGAACATTCAGACGAGGATACCATATCATCATACTACATCACAATCATTTTAACGCAATGTTGTCATCCAAGATAAATCATTATCCACTCCTAGCTACTTAAACATGGCATGAGAAACTATAATCTCTAATTTTCATTGTAAACATGTTTGATCATAATAGGCTGAATCATGGATACTAGGTTAAACATATTTACAAAAACAGAACAAGTTGAGTTCATACCCGTTTCTCTCTGCCACAGCCAGTTCATAAAATATAGTCATTATTGCCTTTCATTTGCACGACCGAACGATTTGAAAATAATAATAGTGCAAGAGTGACGTGGACTAAGCTGGAATCTGCAAATATTTTATTCAAAAGGAGAAGACAAAGTAATATGGGCACGTTGTTAGATCAACAATAATGCATATGAGAGCCACTCAACATTTTCATCGTGGTCTTCTCCTCGGTATGACTCAATAAAAAGAAAAGAAATTCAGAGAAACACACTGAAATATTTTTGGAGTTTTTGGTTTTCTTGAACAAGCAAATAAAAGGGACAAACAGAAACAAGAAAAACTATTTACTCGGGAAAACTCCCAACAAGTAAAAGAAGAACAAGGAAATCTTTTTGGGTTTCCTTTTTAGTACTTCAACAAATTAAACTAGGAAGGAAAACTGAAAAGAAGCAGGAAATATTTTTGGATTTTCTCAAAGTTTTTCAAACACACAAGAAGAGAACAAGAAAATAAATCTAACATGGATAATACAATGAAAGAGTGTGGACACCAACAACTGAATGAAATGTGTGAATATGAATGTAATGTCGGTGGAAATACGTACTCCCCTAAGCTTAGGCTTTTGGCCTAACTTGGTAATCATCGTCAGTAGCCTGCATAGTGGTCGGAGTGATAGCTCACGGAGGCTCTAGGTGCAGATGTCTTAGCCCGCCGTGCAGTCACAACCGCTGCGTTATGTGCTCGGGCCTCGCTCTCAAGAACATAATATCTTCCCTTGCTGTGAACATCAAAGAGAGCAGGTGCAGGCAAAAATGTGTCCACAACAGACCTCTTATTAAACAACAGGTTATAAGTGAAATCATGGGGTTCACCGCTAAGGATCTTATGACGTTTCATAGCGTCAAAGTCCAAGTACTGCGTGGGTAGGAAGGGGTCATATGGCCAAGGTGAAACACCACACTCTCTTGCTAAACGTGTGGCATAAATTCCACCATAAAAATATCCACTACCAGCGTTGTGTTGCAACCTGCATGCAACAATCGCTCCAAGGTTATAACTTCGGTTACCGGTGAGAGCGGTGCGTATGAGGCTCAAGTCTGGAGCACAAAGTGTACTACAATCCTGTTTGCCTACAATGCATTTCCCATTAAAAAGTGCAGAGTATTGAATTGAGGGAAAGTGAATGCTCTTTATTCTACCTTGTGTCACTCCTCTAGTTTCACCAGCAGAGGCTAGTCAAGAATGTTTCATACTCGGATCTAGGTGGTTCGTCCAGTGAGCCCCAAAATGGAATTTTGCAGTGGTAAGCAAATCTCTCTAGAGATATGGTAAATGGATTTTCAAACAGTTTAAAAGACACCCGAGACTCATGAGGGTGGAATTCAAATTCCTTAGTAAATGATTCAGTGAGGTTGAGGTGTTGATTGCACTTATCTGAAATGTAGGGACCGAGCTCGGCATTGTGAACACATTGCTCAAATTCTTCTTTAATGCCCACACGCACATATAATCGTTGCATGGCCATAAGCATGATTTGGTGGCGGCTTCTCATATAGAATTTTCACTTGGTTCAACGTAAGACTGACGAGCAGAGCTGCTGCTAGAAGATGCCTCCGAGGACCTCCTCCTCGAAGAACTCCTTCCAAAGAGGTTCATCATATTTGCGTACAATTTTCTGAAAAAAAATTGGGTCACAAAAATTTGTTAACAAAACTTCACAAGATTGATAGCAACTACTCATAGGGATGCATAGAGGCCATATCAAGCATTCAAACTACTTAGAACTCTAAGAATTCAACATGCAAGCTCATCTTCAGCAGCACCAAGAGTAAGTAATTATTCAAAATATAAACCACTAAAGAAAAAACTAATTGGACCAATGGAGGAGTCACATACCAAGCAACAATCCCCCGAAACAGTTTCGGAAATGGAGCTTCGAGCAAAGAGATCAAAATCCACGGGTTTGAGAGCAAGAACACAAGAAAGAGAACAATGGTGATTTTTTTCTGGAGGTAGGTGGTCATATGGGATGAAGAGATAAGTGAGGGGACCCACGTGGGGACCACAACCCACCAGGGCGCGCCTGGAGGTGCTGGCGCGGCCAGGTGGGTTGTGCCCACCAGGTGCACCCCCCCTCTGATGTTATTTGCATAAAAAATTCTTAAATATTCAGAAAAAAATCGTATTAAATTTTCAGAGCATTTTGAGAACTTTTATTTTTGGGTCATTTCTTATTGCACGGGAAATTCAGAAAACAGACAAAACATGGCATTTTATTTTATTTAACTAATAAAAATAGAAAACAAAAGGTAGGGACATAAGGTACTGCTTACTAAATTCCTCAACTTCATACCTCTCAAAAATGATCCATTAATAAGGTTGCTCAAGTCTTATTAACAACCACTTTCTATTAGCATGAAACCGAAGAACTTTCCTAAATCACTAAGTTACCTCAACGGGGATATGAATGTCCCCAACAATAAGCATTTCATATTTCTTTTTGACAGTAGGTAGAGGTAGTTGAAAACTTCCAATAGTGATTGTCGGAGATTTTTCAATAACATTAATACCATTCACTTGGAATTGTTTCTTCGGAAAGTGCACCGTATGCTCATTACCATTGATATGAAAAGTGACCTTGCTTTTATTGCAATCAATATCAGCCCCTGAAGTATTCAAAAAGGGTCTACCAAGGATAATCGACATGTTGTCGTCTTCGGGCATCTTAAGTATAACAAAGTCAGTTAAAATAGTAACATTAGCAACAACAACGGGCACATCCTCACAAATACCGATAGGTATGGCAGTTGATTTATCAGCCATTTGCAAAGATATTTCAGTAGGTGTGAGTTTATTCAAATCAAGTCTTTTATATAAAGAGAAAGGCATAACACTAACACCAGCTCCTAAATCACATAAAGCAGTTTTCACATAGTTTCTTTTGATGGAGCAAGGTATAGTTGGAATTCCCGGATCTCCAAGTTTTTTAGGTACTCCATCCTTAAAAGTGTAATTAGAAAGCATGGTGGAGATTTCAGCTTCTGGTATTTTTCTCTTGTTGGTGATGATGTCTTTCATGTACTTTGCATAAGGAGGCATTTTTAAGATATCAGTCAAGCGGGTACGCAGAAAGACTGGCCTAAGCATTTCAGCAAAGTGTTTGAATTCTTCATCGTCTTTCTTCTTAGTTGATTTAGGTGGAAAGGGCATAGGTTTTTGAACCCATGGTTCTCTTTCCTTCCCATGCTTTCTAGCAACAAAGTCCCTTTTATCATATCTTTTATTCTTGGGTTGTGGGTTATCAAGATCAACTGCTGGTTCTATCTCAACATCATTCTCTGGTTCTTCATTATTTGTTTGAGTGTCTTCATTAACATCATCATTATCTTTTTCATTATTAGAAGGTGATTGTTCAGTACCAGATTGAGTTTCAGCATCAGAGATAGAGACTTCATTATCATTATTAGGAGGTTTTTCTACTTCAGGTTCACTACAGGCATGCAAAGTCCTATCATTTTTCTTCTTCTTTTTCTTTTTAGAAGGACTAGGTGCATCAGTGTTAACTCTTTGAGAGTCTTGTTCAATTCTTTTTGGGTGTCCCTCAGGATAAAGTGGCTCCTGAGTCATTCTACCTCCTCTAGTCATTACTCTAACAGCATGATCATTGATATTATTGTTCATTTCATCAAGCAATTCTCTTTGAGATTTAGCAACTTGTTCTAATTGAGTTTGAACCATAGAGGCATGTTTTCCTACACCTCTAACTTCATTGGTAATTCTAAATAACAAGTCACTCAAGCGAGCAATCATATCAGAATTGTATTTCAATTGTTTCATAACATTTGCATTGAAGTGATCCTGCTTTCTAATGTAGTTGTCAAACTCATAAAGGCATTGACTAGGATGCATATTGTAAGGATTGTCATTGTCATTGAATTTCATTAAAGAATTTACCTCTACCACCTTAGGTGGTGGTGGTAGATCAAGCCCATGTATTTCTTCAATAGAAGGTAAATTTTTGACATCCTCAACTTTAATACCTTTTTCCTTCATAGATTTCTTCGCCTCTTGCATATCTTCAGGACTGAGATATAATATACCCCTCTTCTTCAGAGTAGGTTTGAGTGATGGTTCAGGAAGAGTCCAATCATCATAATTTTTCAATATGTTATTCAATAGTTCTTCAGCTTGTCCAATAGTTCGTGCCCTGAAAACACAACCAGCACAACTATCTAGGAAATCCCTACAAGCATCGGTTAGTGCATTATAGAAGATATCAAGTATTTCATTTTTCTTAAGAGGATGATCAGGCAAAGCATTAAGCAATAGGAGAAGCCTCCCCCAAGCTTGTGGGAGACTCTCTTCTTCAATTTGCACACAGTTAAATATTTCCTGTAAGGCAGCTTGTTTCTTATGAGCAGGAAAATATTTTTCAGAGAAGTAGTAAATCATATCCTGGGGACTATGCACACAACCAGGAGCAAGAGTATTATACCAGTTCTTAGCATCACCCTTTAATGAGAACGGAAATAATTTGAGAATATAATAGTAGCGAATTTACTCATCATGAGCAAAAAGGGTGGCTATGTCATTCAACTTAGTAAGATGTGCCACAACAGTTTCAGTTTCGTAACCATGGAAAGGATCAGATTCAACCAAAGTAATTAACTCTGGATCGACAGAGAATTCATAATCCTTATCATCAACAAAGATAGGTGAAGTAGCAAACTTAGGGTCACATTTCATTCTAGCATTGAAAGATTTTTCTTTCAGTTTGCATAATAATTTCTTAAGATCATATCTATCATTTCAAGCAAGAAAGTCTCTAGTTGTCTCCTCATCCATAACATAACCTTCCAGTATCTTAGGCAATTCATATCTAGGAGAACTAGTTCTAATAGGTGTTTTAAGATTTTCATTTTCAAGCTCCACATCAGTTTCAACAATTTCATCAGTTTCGGTATTCTCAAAAGCTTTAGTTCTAGCAAGTTGTTCATCAAGAAATTCACCTAGTGGCACATTATCATCAAGCAAGGTACTAGCATCATCATAAATATCATTCAGAGCAGAAGTAGCATCATCAATAACTTGCGACATATCAGGATTAATAGCATGTGGTGGTGTTGCAAGTTTACTTATAACAGAAGGTGAATCAAGTGAAGAGCTAGATGGCAAGTCCTTACCTCCCCTCGTCTTGGAGGGAAAAATCTTAGTCTTAGCGTCCTTCAGATTCTTCATAGTGATAATTTAATAATAATCCCAAGTGACTCCACAAATATAGCTACGCTCCCCGGCAACGGTGCCAGAAAAAGGTCTTGATAACCCACAAGTATAGGGGATCGCAACAGTTTTCGAGGGTAGAGTATTCAGCCCAAATTTATTGATTTGACACAAGGGGAGCCAAAGAATATTTGCAAGTATTAGCAGTTGAGTTTTCAATTCAACCACACCTGGAGATTAATTATCTGCAGCAAAGTGATCAGTAGCAAAGTAGTGTGGTAGTTTTGATAGTCGTAGCAACAGCAATAGTAACGGTAACAGTGATAGCAATGATTTTGTAGCAAGTGCAATAGTAACAGTAGCAGTAGTAACTTAGCAGAAACAATATAAGAGAAATTTGTAGGCATTGGATCGGTGAATTCGTTGGATGATATTCATCATATAACAGTCATAACCTAGGGCGATACGGCACTAGCTCCAGTTCATAAATATAATGTAGGCATATATTCCGTAAATAGTCATATGTGCTTATGGAAAGAACTTGCATGACATCTTTTGTCCTACCCCCGTGGCAGCGGGGTCCTATTGGAAACTAAGGGATATTAAGGCCTCCTTTTAATAGAGAACCGGAACAAAGCATTAACACATAGTGAATACATGAAATCCTCAAACTACGGTCATCACCGGGAAGTGTCCCGACTTCTGTCACTCCGGGGTTGCCGGGTCATAACACGTAGTAGGTGACTATAACTTGCAAGATCAGATCTAGAACAAAGATATAATGGTGATAACATAAACGGTTCAGATCTGAAATCATGGCACCCGGGTCCAAAGTGACAAGCATTAAGCATGGCAAAGTCATAGCAACATCAATCTCAGAACATAATGGATACTAGGGATCAAGCCCTAACAAAACTAACTCGATTACATGAATCTCATCCAACTCCTCACCGACCAGCGAGCCTACGAAGGAATTACTCACTCCCGGTGGGGAGCATCATGGAATTGGCGATGGAGAAGGGTTGGTGATGACGAAGATCGAAGATCACCCTCTCCGGAGCCCCAAACGGACTCCGGATCTGGCCTCCCGATGAAGAACAGGAGGTGGCAGCGGCTCCGTCTCGTGAAATGCGATAATTCTTCCTCTCTAATTTTTTCTCCAAATATGTGATTTTATTGTATCAGGGTTGAGGCCTGCGGGGCCACCAGGTGGGCACAACCCACCAGGGCGCGCCCTGAAGGGTTGTGCCCACGCAGGTGCCCCCCTCCGGTGGTTCTTGGCTCCAAAAATTCTTATTTATTGAATAAAAAATCCTCGCAAAGTTTCGTTCCAATCCGAGAACTTTTAGTTCTGCACAAAAACAATACCATGGTAGTTCTGCTGAAAACAGCGTCAGTCCGGGTTAGTTTCATTCAAATCATGCAAATTAGAGTCCAAAACAAGAGGAAAAGCATTTGAAAAGTAGATACGACGGAGACGTATTAGTTGCCACTCCCGGGAAGAATCCCAAAGCTGGACCCAAGCCTGAAACTGAGTGCTTCTACTGCAAAGGGACTGGTCACTAGAAGCGGAACGGCCCCAAGTATTTGGCGGATAAGAAGGATGGCAAAGTGAACAAAGGTATATTTGATATACATGTTATTGATGTGTACCTTACTAATGCTCCTAGTAGCGCCTGGGTATTTAATACTGGTTCGGTTGCTCATATTTGTAACTCGAAACAGGAGCTACGGATTAAATGAACAATGGCTAAGGACGAGGTGACGATGCGCGTCGGGAATAGTTCCAAAGTCGATGTGATCGTCGTCGGCACGCTACCTCTACATCTACCTTCGGGATTAGTTTTAGACATGAATAATTGTTATTTGGTGCCAGCGTTGAGCATGAACATTATATCTGGATCTTGTTTAATGCGAGATGGTTATTCATTTAAATCAAAGAATAATGGTTTTTCTATTTATATGAGTAATATCTTTTATGGTCATGCGCCCTTGAAGAGTGGCCTATTTATAAGGAAGGGCATGGAACACCTTCCTAGAAATAAAATTGAATTGCCATATGAATCTATTATGAGAGATACTTATGGATTGCATGCCAAAGATGACAATACCTAGATCTATCTTTGTGTTTTTATACCTAGCTAAGGGCGTTAAACAATAGCGCATGTTGGGAGGCAACCCAATTTTATTTTTGTTCTTTGCTTTTTGGTTCTGTTTTTCAATAAATACTTCATCTAGCCTCTGGTTGGATGTGTTTTTGTGTTTTAATTAGTGTTTGTACCAAGTAAGACCTTTGGGATGGCTTACGGTGATAGTTGATTTGATCCTGCTGAAAAACAGAAACTTTTGCGTCCAGTCACAGAATTGTTTGAGTTTACTCGTGCTTGTAAAACCTCTGAATTTTTTACACAAGATTGATGTACGGACTTAATCTGTTGTCCAAATTTCTCAGAATTTTTGGAGTTACAGAAGTATTAGAAATATTTAGATCTTCGCAGACTGTTCTGTTTTTGACAGATTCTCTTTTCTATGTGTTGTTTGCTTATTTTGATGAATCTATGGGTAGTATCGGGGGTTATGAACCATGGAAAAGTTGGAATACAGTAGATATTACACCAATATAAATAAAGCATGAGTTCACAACAGTACCAAAAGTGGTGATTTATTTTCTTATACTAACGGAGCTTATGAGATTTTCTGTTGAGTTTTGTGTTGTGAAGTTTTCAAGTTTTGGGTAAGGATTTGATGGACTATGGAATAAGGAGTGGCAACAGGCTAAGCTTGGGATGCCCAAGGAACCCCAAGGTAATATTCAAGGATAACCAAGAGCCTAAGCTTGGGGATGCCTCGGAAGGCATCCTCTCTTTCGTCTTCGTCTATCGGTAACTTTACTTGAGTCTATATTTTTATTCACCACATGATATGTGTTTTGCTTGGAGTGTCTTGTATGATATGAGTCTTTACTTTTTAGTTTGCCTCAATCATCCTTGCTGTACACACCTTTTGAGAGGGACAAGCATGAATCGTGATTTATTAGAATACTCTATGTGCTTCACTTATCTCTTTTGAGCTAGGTAATTTTGCTCTAGTGCTTCACTTATATCATTTTAGAGCACGGCTATGGCTTTATTTTGTAGAAATTATTGAACTCTCATGCTTCACTTATATTATTTTGAGAGTCTTTTTAAACAGCATGGTAATTTGCTTTGGTTATAAATTTTGTCCTAATATGATAGATATCCAAGAGGGATATAATAAAAACTTTCATATAAAGTGCATTGAATACTATGAGAAGTTTGATTCCTTATGATTGTTTTGAGATATAAAGAAGGTGATATTAGAGTCATGCTAGTGAGTAATTGTGGATTGTAGAAATACTTGTGTTAAAGTTTGTGATTCCCGTAGCATGCACGTATGGTGAACCGTTATGTGATGAAGTCAGATCATGATTTATTTATTGATTGTCTACCTTATGAGTGGCGGTCGGGGACGAGCGATGGTCTTTTCCTACCAATCTATCCCCCTAGGACCATGCGCGTGGTACTTCATTTCGATAACTAATAGATTTTTGCAATAAGTATGTGAGTTCTTTATGACTAATGTTGAGTCCATGGATTATACGCACTCTCACCCTTCCACCATTGCTAGCCTCTCTAGTACCGCGCAACTTTCGCCGGTACCATGCACCCACCATATACCTTCCTCAAAACAGCCACCATACCTACCTATTATGGCATTTCCATAGCCATTCCGAGATATATTGCCATGCAACTTTCAACCGTTCCGTTTATTATGACACGCTTCATCATTGTCATATTGCTTTGCATGATCATGTAGTTGACATCGTATTTGTGGCAAAGCCACCTTTCATAATTCTTTCATACATGTCACTCTTGAGTCATTGCACATCCCGGTACACCGCGGGAGGCATTCATATAGAGTCATATTTTGTTCTAAGCATCGAGTTGTAATTTTTGTGTTGTAAGTAAATAAGAGTGTGATGATTTTCATTATTAGAGCATTGTCCCATGTGGCGAAAAAAAATAAAAGGAGGCCAAAGGCCAAACCAAAAAAAAATGAGAGAAAAAGAGAGAAGGGGCAATGTTACTATCCTTTTTCCACACTTGTGCTTCAAAGTAGCACCATGATCTTCATGATAGAGAGTCTCCTAGGTTGTCACTTTCATATGCTAGTGGGAATTTTTCATTATAGAACTTGGATTGTATATTCCAACGATGGGCTTCCTCAAATTGCCCTAGGTCTTCATGAGCAAGCAAGTTGGATATACACCCACTTAGTTTTCTTTTGAGCTTTAAAAAACTTATAGTTCTAGTGCATCCGTTAAAAGGCAATCCCTACTCACTCACATAGATATCTATTGATGGGCATCACCATTGCTCGTTGATACACCTAGTTGATGTGAGACTATCTCCTTCTTTTTGTCTTCTCCACAACCACCATATTCTATTCCACCTATAGTGCTACGTCCATGGCTCACGCTCATGTATTGCGTGAAAGTTGAAAAAATTTGAGAACATCAAAAGTATGAAACAATTGCTTGGCTTGTCATCGGGGTTGTGCATGATTTGAATATTTTGTGTCATGAAGATGGAGCATAGCTAGACTATATCATTTTGTAGGGATAAGCTTTCTTTGGCCATGTTATTTTGAGAAGACATAATTGCCTTGTTGGTATGCTTGAAGTATTATTGTTTTTATGTCAATATTAAACTTTTGTTTTGAATGTTATGGATCTGAACATTCATGCCACAATAAAGAAAAAATACATGGATAAATATGTTAGGTAGCATTCCACATCAAAAATTCTGTTTTTATCATTTACCTACTCGAGAACGAGCAGGAATTAAGCTTCGGGATGCTTGATATGTCTCCAACGTATCTATAATTTTTTATTGTTCGATGCTTTTATATTATCTGTTTTGGATGTTTTATACGCATTAATATGCTATTTTACATTATTTTTGGGACTAACTTATTAACCTAGAGCCCAGTGCCAATTTATGTTTTTCCTTGTTTTTGAGCTTCGCAGAAAAGGAATACCAAACGGAGTCCAAACAGAATAAAACCTTCGCAATGATTTTTCTTGGACCAGAAGACACCCAGGAGACTTGGAGTGCAAGTCAGAAGAGCCACGAGGCGGCTACAAGGGTGGAGGGCGCGCCCAGGGGGGTAGGGCGCGCCCCTACCTTGTGGGCCCCTCGGTGACCCCCTGAGCTAGATCTTCCGACTATATATTCACATATATTCCCAAACCACCAGAAGCATCCATGAAAACACTTTTTCACCGCCGCAACCTTCTATTCCCGTGAGATCCAAGCTTGGGGCCTTTTTCGACATCCTGTCGGAGGGGGATTCGATCACGGAGGGCTTCTACATCAACTCTATTGCCCTTCCGATGAAGCGTGAGTAGTTTACCACAGACCTACAGGTCCATAGCTAGTAGTTAGATGGTTTCTTCTCTCTCTTTGATTCTCAATACCATGTTCTCCTCGATGTTCTTGGAGATCTATCTGATGTAATCTTCTTTTGCGGTGTGTTTGTCGAGATCTGATGAACTGTGGATTTATGATTAGCTTATCTATGAATATTATTTCAATCTTCTTTGAATTCTTTTATGCATGATTTGATATCTTTGTAATTCTTTTCGAACTATCGGTTTGGTTTGGCCAACTAGATTGGTTTTTCTTGCAATGGGAGAAGTGCTTAGCTTTGGGTTCAATCTTGCAGTGTCCTTTCCCAATGACAGTAGGGACAGCAAGGCACGTATTGCATTGTTGCCATCGAGGATAAAAAGATGGAGTTTACATCATATTGCTTGAGTTTATTCCTCTACATCATGTCATCTTACTTAATGCGTTACTCTGTTCTTCATGAACTTAATACTCTAGATGCAGGCAGGAGTCGTTGTGTGGAGTAATAGTAGTAGATGCAGGCAGGAGTCGGTCTACTTGACACGGACGTGATGCCTATATTTCATAATCATTGCCTTGGATATCGTCATAACTTTGCGCTTTTCTATCAATTGCTCGACAGTAATTTGTTCACCCACCGTATTATTTGCTATCTTGAGAGAAGCCTCTAGTGAAACCTATGGCCCCCGGGTCTATTTTTCATCATATAAGTTTCCGATCTACTATTTTGCAATCTTTTACTTTCCTATCTATAAACCAAAAAACCCAAAAATATTTACTTTATCTTTTGTTTAGTTTTATCTATCTCTATCAGATATCACTTTTGCAAGTGACCGTGAAGGGATTGGCAACCCCTTTATCGCGTTGGGTGCAAGTTGTTTGATTGTTTGTGCAGGTATTGGTGATTTGTGCGTTGTCTCCTACTAGATTGATACCTTGGTTCTCTAACTGATGGAAATACTTATCTCTACTTTGCTGCATCACCCTTTCCTCTTCAAGGGAAAAACCAACGCAAGCTCAAGAAGTAGCAGGAAGAATTTCTGGCGCCGTCCCCGGGGAGATCTACGCCAAGTCAAGACATACCAAGTACCCATCATAAAACTCTAATCTCTTGCATTACATTATTCGCCATTTACCTCTTGTTTTCCTCTCCCCCACTTCTAAAATGATTTTCAAAAAGATTTGCCTTTTTCTTCGCTCCTCTTCCGTTCGTCTTTTTCGTTTGCTTTTTGTTTGCTCGTGTGTTAGATTGCTTGCTTTGTCTCGATGGCTGAAGAGAATACCAAATTGTGTGACTTTTCCAATACTAATAACAATGATTTTATTAGTACTCTGATTGCTCCCGCCACTAGTGCGGAATCTTATGAAATTAATGTCGCTTTGCTGAATCTTGTTATGAAAGATCAATTTTCCAGCCTACCTAGTGAAGATGCCGCATCCCATCTGAATAATTTCGTTGAGTTGTGTGATATGCAAAAGAAGAAAGATGTGGATAATGATATTGTTAAATTGAAACTATTTCCGTTCTCACTTCGAGATCGTGCTAAAACTTAGTTTTCATCTTTGCCTAAAAATAGTATTGATTCATGGAATAAGTGTAAAGATGCTTTTATTTCCAAGTATTTTCCTCCCACTAAGATCATCGCCCTTAGGAATGATATTATGAATTTTAAGCAACTTGATCATGAACATGTTGCACAATCTTGGGAGAGGATGAAATTGATGATACGAAATTGCCCTACTCATGGTTTGAATTTGTGGATGATTATACAAAAAAAAATTGCCGGATTGAATTTTGCTTCTAGAAATCTTTTAGATTCTGCCGCGGGAGGTACTTTTATCGAAATTACTCTAGGAGAAGCTACTAAACTCCTAGATAATATTATGGTTAATTATTCTCAATGGCATACCGAAAGATCTTCCACTAGTAAAAAAGTGCATGCGATTGAAGAGATTAATGTTTTGAGTGGAAAGATGGATGAACTTATGAAATTATTTGCTAGCAAGAGTGCTTCTTTTGATCCTAATGATATGACTTTGTCTACTTTGATTGAAAATAATAATGAATCTATGGATGTGAATTTTGTTGGTAGGAACAATTTTGGTAATAACGCGTATAGAGGTAATTTTAATCCTAGGTCGTTTCCTAGTAATTCCTCTAATAATTCTGGTAATTCCTACAACAATTCTTATGGAAATTATAATAAGATTCCCTCTGATTTGGAGAATAGTGTTAAAGAATTTATGAGTTCACAAAAGAATTTTAATGCTTTGGTTGAAGAAAAATTGCTTAAGATTGCTGATTTGGCTAGGAACGTGGATAGAATTTCTCTTGATGTTGATTCTTTGAAAATTAGATCTATTCCACCCAAGCATGATATCAATGAATCTCTAAAGGCTATGAGAATCTCCATTGGTGAGTGTAAAGAAAGAACTGCTAAGATGTGTGTTAAACGAGATTGGTTTGTAAAAGCATGTTCTTCTAGTTTTTGTGAAAATAATGATGAAGATCTTAAAGTGATTGATGTGACTCCTATTGAATCTTTGTTTTCCAATATAAATCTTGATAAAGATGGGACTGGAGATGAGTCAACTTTATTTAAAAGGCGTCCCAATGATTTGGAGTTTTTAGATCTTAATGTAAAAATTGATAAAAGTGGGATTGGAGAGGTCAAAACTTTAAGTAGCGATGAACCCACTCTTTTGGATTTCAAGGAATTTAATTATGATAATTGTTCTTTGATAGATTGTATTTCCTTGTTGCAATCCATGTTGAATTCTCCTCATGCTTATAATCAAAACAAAGCTTTTACTAAACATATCATTGATGCTATGATGCAATCTTTTGAAGAAAAGCTTGAATTGGAAGTTTCTATTCCTAGAAAACTTTATGATGAGTGGGAACCTACTATTAAGATTAATATTAAAGATTATGAGTGCCATGCTTTGTGTGATTTGGGTGCTAGCGTTTCCACAATTCCAAAAACTTTATGTCATGTGCTAGGTTTCCGTGAATTTGATGATTGTTCTTTAAATTTGCATCTTGCGGATTCCACTATTAAGAAACCTATGGGAAGGATTAATGATGTTCCTACTATTGCAAATAGGAATTATGTGCCCATAGATTTCATTAGTCTTGATATAGATTGTAATCCTACATGTCCTATTATTCTTGGTAGATCTTTCCTTAGAACGATTGGTGCAATTATTGATATGAAAGAAGGAAACATTAGATTTCAATTTCCGTTAAGGAAGGGCATGGAACACTTTCCTAGAAAGAAAATTAATTTGCCATATGAATCTATTATGAGAGCTACTTATGGATTGCATGCCAAAGATGACAATACCTAGATCTATCTTTGTGTTTTTATGCCTAGCTAAGGGCGTTAAACAATAGCGCTTGTTGGGAGGCAACCCAATTTTATTTTTGTTCTTTTCTTTTTGGTTCTATTTTTCAATAAATAATTCATCTAGCCTCTGGTTGGATGTGTTTTTGTGTTTTAATTAGTGTTTGTACCAAGTAAGACATGTGGGATGGCTTACGGTGATAGTTGATTTGATCCTGCTGAAAAACAGAAACTTTTGCGTCCAGTTGATACGTCTCCAACGTATCTATAATTTTTTATTGTTCCATATTATTATATTATCTATTTTGGATGTTTTATATGCATTAATATGCTATTTTATATTATTTTTGGGACTAACCTATTAACCTAGAGCCCAGTGCCAGTTTATGTTTTTTCCTTGTTTTTGAGTTTTGCAGAAAAGGAATACCAAACGGAGTCCAAACAGAATAAAACCTTCGCGATGATTTTTCTTGGACCAGAAGACACCCAGGAGACTTGGAGTGCAAGTCAGAAGAGCCATGAGGCGGCCACAAGGGTGGAGGGCACGACCAGGAGGGTAGGGCGTGCCCCCTGCCTTGTGGGCCCCTCGTGACTCCCCTGACCTAATTCTTTCGCCTATATATTCACATAAATTCACAAACCACCAGAAGTATCCACGAAAACACTTTTCCACCGCCGCAACCTTCTGTTCCCGTGAGATCCCATCTAGGGGCCTTTTCCGGCATCCTGCCGGAGGGGGATTCGATCACGGAGGGCTTCTACATCAACTCTATTGCCCTTTCGATGAAGCGTGAGTAGTTTACCATAGACCTACGGGTCCATAGCTAGTAGCTAGATGGCTTCTTATATCTCTTTGATTCTCAATTCCAAGTTCTCCTCGATGTTCTTGGAGATCTATTCGATGTAAACATCTTTTGCGGTGTGTTTGTCGAGATCCGATGAATTGTGGATTTATGATCAGCTTATCTATGAATATTATTTGAATCTTCTCTGAATTATTTTATGCATGATTTGGTATCTTTGTAATTCTCTTCAAACTATCGGTTTGGTTTGGCCAACTAGATTGGTTTTTCTTCCAATGGGAGAAGTGCTTAGCTTTGGGTTCAATCTTACGGTGTCCTTTCCCAGTGACAGTAGGGGCAGCAAGGCACGTATTGTATTGTTGCCATCGAGGATAAAAAGATGGGGTTTACATCATATTGCTAGAGTTTATTCCTCTACATCATGTCATCTTACTTAATGCGTTACTCTGTTCTTCATGAACTTAATACTCTAGATGCAGGCAGGAGTCGATCGATGTGTGGAGTAATAGTAGTAGATGCAGAATCGTTTCGGTCTACTTGACACGGACGTGATGCCTATATTTCATAATCATTGCCTTAGATATCGTCATAACTTTGCGCTTTTCTATCAATTGCTCGACAGTAATTTGTTCACCCACCGTATTATTTGCTATCTTGAGAGAAGCCTCTAGTGAAACCTATGGCCCCCGGGTCTATTTTCCATCATATAAGTTTCCGATCTACTATTTTGCAATCTTTTACTTTCCGATCTATAAACCAAAAATACCAAAAATATTTACTTTACCTTTTGTTTAGTTTCATCTATCTCTATCAGATCTCACTTTTGCAAGTAACCATGAAGAGATTGACAACCCCTTTATCTCTATCAAGAAGTAGCAGGAAGAATTTCTGGCGCCATTGCTGGGGAGATCTACGCCAAGTCAAGACATGCCAAGTACCCATCATAAAACTCTCATCTCTTGCATTACATTATTCGCCATTTGCTCTCGTTTTCCTCTCCCCCACTTCTAAAACGATTTTCGAAAAGATTTGCCTTTTCTTCGCCATTCTTCCGTTCGTCTTTTTTTAGCCTTTTTATTTTCCTTCTTTTCGTTCGCCCTTATGTCTTACTTGGTTTGTTTGCTTGTTCGCTTGGTAAAATTGTGTGTTTATTGAAAAACAGAAACAAAGGTTTATGGATCCTCATCCACTTGCTAATCTTTTTGAGAGATCCAATTATGATGAACCTATTGCTAGTGAGTTGAATGCACTAGATTATCTTTATGAGGTTTTGCTTGAAATTCCTGAATCTGAAAATTGTCATGAAGTGTTGAAAGAAGAAAATTATAAAGTGATTCAGGATATCTCCTTGAATGAAAAGCATGATTGCAATGATGTTATTATAAATTCTATTAATGTCAATTGTGTTGATGATATGCAAAACCCTAAGCTTGGGGATGCTAATTTTGCTATGTCTAATACTTGTTGCAATGATCATGATTGGGGTGATTCTTCTTATGATCTTGAAAATTTATTTAAGCCCCATGATGAATATGAGATTGATAATAATGTTTGCAATAATATTGAAAGTGGGTTTGGAAGAGTGTCAACTTTCGATCCCACATATTTGGAGAATGTTCAATCTTATAATTTTTTTGATAAAAGTGGGTTGAGGTCATGACTTTAGTTAATGTTAATCCCACTATTTTGGAAGAGTGTCAACTTTGCATGCATGTCGATCATGTTGAGAATATTTTATGTGATAGCTATATTGTTGAATTTGATAATGATCCTACATGTAATTAATATGAGAGAGGAAAATATGGTTGTAGAAATTTTCATGTTACAAAATTACCTCTCGTTATGTTGAGATTGCTTTTGTTTCTTTCTTCTTTCTTGCATATGCTAGTTTTTGCTTTCCTTGATAATTTGTTTGCCTATAAGATGCCTTTGCATAGGAAGTATGTTAGACTTAGATGTGTTTTTCACATGCTATATGAAGCTCTCTTTGTGCTTCAATTCTTGTCTTTCATGTGAGCATCATTAAAATTATCAATGCCTAGCTAAAAGGCTTTAAAGAAAAGCGCTCGTTGGGAGACAAATCAAGATTTTTACTTTCTGTTTTCCAATAAATAATTCATCTAGCCTCTGGTTAGATGTGATTTTGTGTTTTAATTAGTGTTTGTGTCAAGTAAGACCTTTTGGATGGCTTACGGTGATAGTTGATTTGATCCTGCTGAAAAACAGAAACTTTTGTGCCCAGTCCCAGAATTGTTTGAATTCACTGGAGCGTGTAAAAACTCTGTATATTTTACAAAAAATTGATATACAAATTGCTCCTGTTTTCCTAATTTTTCAGAATTTTTAGACTTACATAAGTATTAGAACATTTCGGATCTTCACAGACTGTTCTGTTTTTGACAGATTCTGTTTTCTATATGTTGTTTGCTTATTTTGATGAATCTATGGGTAGTATCGGGGGGTATGAACCATGGAAAAGTTGGAATACAGTAGATATTACACCAATATAAATAAAGAATGAGTTTACAATAGTACAAAAAGTGGTGATTTATTTTCTTATACTAACGGAGCTTATGAGATTTTCTGTTGTGTTTTGTGTTGTGAAGCTTTCAAGTTTTGGGGAAGGATTTGATGGACTATGGAATAAGGAGTGGCAAGAGCCTAAGCTTGGGGATGCCCAAGGCACCCCAAGGTAATATTCAAGGACAACCAAGAGCCAAAGCGTGGGGATGCCCCGGAAGGCATCCCCTCTTTCGTCTTCGTCTATCGGTAACTTTACTTTAGGCTATATTTTTATTCACCGCATGATATGTGTTTTGCTTGGAGCGTCTTGTATGATATGAGTCTTTGCTTTTTAGTTTGCCACAATAATCCTTGCTGTACACACCTTTTGAGAGGGACACTCATGAATCATGATTTATTAGAATACTCTATGTGCTTCACTTATATCTTTTGAGCTAGGCAATTTTGCTCTAGTGCTTCACTTATATCTTTTTTGAGCACGGCGGTGGCTTTATTTTATAGAAATTATTGAACTCTCATGCTTCACTTATATTATTTTGATAGTCTCTAAACAGCATGGTAATTTGCTTTGGTTATAAATTTAATCCTAATATGATAGACATCCAAGCAGGGTATAATAAAAACTTTCATATAAAGTGCATTGAATACTATGAGAAGTTTGATTCCGTATGATTGTTTTGAGATATAAAGATGGTGATATTAGAGTCATGCTAGTGAGTAATTGTGTGTATTTTAGAAATACTTGTGTTAAAGTTTGTGATTCCCGTAGCATGCACGTATGGTGAACCGTTATGTGATGAGGTCGGGGCATGATTTATTTATTGATTGTCTTCCTTATGAGTGGCGGTCGAGGACGAGCGATGGTCTTTTCCTACCAATCTATCCCCCTAGGAGCATGCGTGTAGCACTTCATTTTGATAACTAATAGATTTTTGCAATACGTATGTGAGTTCTTTATGACTAATGTTGAGTCCATGGATTATACGCACTCTCACCCTTCCACCATTGCTAGCCTCTAGTACCGCGCAACTTTCGCCGGTACCATACACCCACCATATACCTTCCTCAAAACAGCCACCATACCTACCTATTATGTCATTTCCATAGCCATTCCAAGATATATTGCTATGCAACTTTCCACCATTCCGTTTATTATGACACACTTTATCATTGTCATATTGCTTTGCAAGATCATGTAGTTGACATCGTATTTGTGGCAAAGCCACCATTCATAATTCTTTCATACATGCCACTCTTGATTCAATGCACATCCCGGTACACCACCGGAGTCATTCACATAGAGTCATATTTTGTTCTAAGTATCGAGTTGTAATTCTTGAGTTGTAAGTAAATAAAAGTGTGATGATCTTCATTATTAGAGCATTGTCCCATGTGAGGAAAGGATGATGGAGACTATGATTCCCCCACAAGTCGGGATGAGACTCCAGACAAAAAAAAGAGGTAAAAAAAAGAGAGAAGGCCCAAACTAAAAAAAATGAGAGAAAAGAGAGAAGGGATAATGTTACTATCCTTTTACCACACTTGTGCTTCAAAGTAGCACCATGATCTTCATGATAGAGAGTCTCCTATGTTGTCACTTTCATATACTAGTGGGAATTTTTCATTATAGAAATTGGCTTGTATATTCCAATGATGGGCTTCCTCAAATTGCCCTAGGTCTTCGTGAGCAAGCGAGTTGGATGCACACCCACTTAGTTTCTTTATGAGCTTTCGTAAACTTATAGCTCTAGTGCATCCGTTGAATGGCAATCCCTACTCTCACATTGATATCTATAGATGGGCATCTCCATAGCACTTAGATATGACTAGTTGATGTGGGACTATCTCCTTCTTTTTGTCTTCTCCACAACCACCATATTCTATTCCACCTATAGTGCTATGTCCATGGCTCATGCTCATGTATTGCGTGAAAGTTGAAAAAGTTTGAGAACATCAAAAGCATGAAACAATTGCTTGGCTTGTCATCGGGGTTGTGCATGATTTGAATATTTTTGTGTGATGAAGATGGATCAGAGCCATGAAGGAAATATGCCCTAGAGGCAATAATAAAGTTGTTATTTTATATTTTCTTATTCATAATAAAGGTTTATTATTCATGCTAGAATTGTATTGATCGGAAACTAAAATACATGTGAATACATAAACAAACACCGTGTCCCTAGTGAGCCTCTACTTGACTAGCTCGTTGATCAAAGATGGTTAAGGTTTCCTGACCATGGACATGAGTTGTCATTTGATAACGAGATCACATCATTAGGAGAATGATGTGATGGACAAGATCCATCCGTTAGCTTACCATATTGATCGTTCAGTTTTATTGCTATTGCTTTCTTCATGTCAAATACATATTCCTTCGACTATGAGATTATGCAACTCCCGAATACCGGAAGAAAGCCTTGTGTGCTATCAAACGTCACAACGTTACTGGGTGATCATAAAGATGCCCTACATGTATCTCCAAAGGTGTTTGTTGGGTTGGCATAGATCGAGATTAGGATTTGGCACTCCGAGTATCGGAGAGGTATCTCTGGGCCCTCTCGGTAATGCGCATCATAAGAAGCCTTGCAAGCAAAGTAACTAATGAGTTAGTTGCAGGATGATGTATTACGGAACGAGTAAAGAGACTTGCCGGTAACGAGATTGAACTAGGTATGTAGATACCGACGATCGAATCTCGGGCAAGTAACATACCGATGGACAAAGGGAATAACGTATGTTGTCATAACGGTTTGACCGATAAAGATCTTTGTAGAATATGTAGGAACCAATATGAGCATCCAGGTTCCGCTATTGGTCATTGACCGAAGAGGTGTCTCGGTCATGTCTACATAGTTCTCGAACCCGTAGGGTCCGCACGCTTAACGTTCTATGACGATTTGGTATTATATGAGTTATGTGATTTGGTGACCGAATTTTTTTCGGAGTCCCGGATGAGATCACGGACATGACGAGGAGTCTCGAAATGGTCGAGAGGTAAAGATTGATATATAGGACGATGGTATTCGGACACCGGAAGTGTTCTGGAGGGTACCGGGTACATATAGGGTCACCGGAAGGGGTTCCGGGCACCCCCGGCAAAGATATGGGCTTAATGGGCCAAGGGAGGGACAGGTCAGCCCACAAGGGGCTAGTGCGCCCCTCCACCAGGCCGGCCAGCCCTAGGGAAAGGAAAGGGGGGAGGGCAAGTCCCTCCTTCCTTCCCCTCCTCAAGGGAGAAAGGAAAGGGGGGCGCCACCTCCCCCTTCCTTCCCCTGGCGCCTATACAAGGAAGGGGGGGGGGCGAACCAGGGCAGGAGCCCAAGTGGGATTCGGCCCCACTTGGGGTGCCCCTTGGCCTCTCCCCTCTCCCTCCCACCGATATATATGAGGAGGGGGGCGCCTAGCACACACAACATCAATTGTTAGCCGTGTGTGGCGCCCCCCTCCACATTTTACGCCTCCGGTCATATCTTCGTAGTGCTTAGGCGAAGCCCTGCGTGGATCACTTCACCATCACCGTCACCATGCCATCATGCTGACGGAACTCATCTACTTCCTCGACATCTTGCTGGATCAAGAGGACGAGGGACGTCATTGAGCTGAACGTGTGAAGAATTCGAAGGTGCCGTACGTTCGGTACTTGATCGGTCGGAGCTAGAAGAAGTTCGACTACATCAACCGCGTTGTCAAACGCTTCCTCTTACGGTCTACGAGGATACGTAGACACGCTCTCCCTCTCATTGCTATGCATCTCCTAGATAGATCTTGCGTGAGCGTAAGAATTTTTTTGAAATTGCATGCTACGTTTCCCAACAGTGGCATCATGAGCCAGGTCTATGCGTAGATGATATGCAAGAGTAGAACACAAAGAGTTGTGGGCGGCGATAGTCATACTGCTTACCACCAATGTCTTATTTTGATTTGGCGGTATTGTGGGATAAAGCGGCCCGGACCAACCTTACATGTCCACGTACATGAGACCAGTTCCACCGACAGACATGCAACTAGTTTTGCATAAAGGCGGCTGGCGGGTGTCTGTTTCTCCTACTTTAGTTGAATCGAATTTGACTACAGCCGGTCCTTGAAGAAGGTTAAAACAGCAAACTTGACGAAACACCGTTGTGGTTTTGTGCGTAGGTAAGAACGGTTCTTGCTAGAAGCCCGTAGCAGCCACGTAAAACTTGCAACAACAAAGTAGAGGACGTCTAACTTGTTTTTGCAGGGCATGTTGTGATGTGATATGGTCAAGACATGATGTGATATACATTGTTGTATGAGATCATCATGTTTTGTAAGTTATCGACAACTGGCAGGAGCCTTATGGTTGTCGCTTTATTGTATGAAATGCAAACGCCATGTAATTGCTTTAATTTTTCACTATGCGTTAGCGATAGTTGTAGAAGCAATAGTTGGCGAGACGACCATGACGCAACGATGGAGATCAAGGTGTTGAGCCGGTGACGATGGATATCATGACGATGCTTTGGAGATGGAGATCAAAAGCACGAGATGATGATGGCCATATCATGTCACATATTTTGATTGCATGTGATGTTTATCTTTTATGCATCTTATTTTCCTTAGTACGGCGGTAGCATTATATGATGATCCCTTCACTAAATTTCAAGGTATAAGTGTTCTCCCTGAGTATGCACCGTTGCGACAGTTTGTCGTGTTGAGACACCACGTGATGATCAGCTGTGATAGAGTCTACGTTCACATACAACGGGTGCAAGATAGTTTTGCACATGCGGAATACTCGGGTTAAACTTGACGAGCCTAGCATGTACAGACATGGCCTCAAAACACTGGAGACCGAAAGGTCGAATGTGAATCATATAGTAGATATGATCAACATAGAGATGTTCACCATTGATGACTACCCCATCTCATGTGATGATCGGACATGGGTTAGTTGATTTGGATCACGTAGCACTTAGATGACTTGATGGATGTCTATTTAAGTGGGAGTTCTTAAGTAATTTGATTAATTGAACTTAATTTATCATGAACTTAGTCCTGATAGTATTTGCAAATTATGTTGTAGATCAATAGCCCCGTTGTAGCTCCCCTATGTTTTTGATATGTTCCTAGAGAAAACTAAGTTGAAAGATGATAGTAGCAATGATGCGGACTGGGTCCATGATCTAAGGATTATCCTCATTTCTGCACAGAAGAATTATGTCCTTGATGCACCTCTAGGTGACAGACCTATTTCAGGAGCAGATACAGACGTTATGAACGTTTGGCAAAGCTCGGTATGTTGACTACTTGATAGTGTAGTGCGCCATGCTTTACGACTTAGAATCGGGGCTACAAAGACGTTTTGAATGCAACGAAGCATAGAAGATGTTCCAAGAGCTGAAATTGGTATTTCAGACTGATGCCCGTGTCGAGAGGTATGAGACCTCTGACAAGTACTTTGCCTACAAGATGGAGGAGAATAGCTCAGCCAGTGAGCATGTGCTCAGAATGTCTGGGTACTACAATCGCTTGAATCAAGTGGGAGTTAATCTTCTAGATAAGATAGTGATTAACAAAGTTCTCTAGTCACTATCACGAAGCTACTAGAACTTCGTGATGAACTATAATATGCAAGGGATGACGAAAATGATTCCCGAGCTCTTCGCGATGCTGAAATCAGCGAAGGTAGAAATCAAGAAAGAGCATCAAGTGTTGATGGTTAACAAGACTACTAGTTTCAAGAAAAAGGGCAAGGGAAAGAAAGGGAACTTCAAGAAGAATGACAAGCAAGTTGCCACTCCCGTGAAGAAGCCCAAAGCTTGACCTAAGCCTGAAACTGAGTCCTTCTACTGCAAAGGGAATGGTCACTGGAAGCGGAACTGCCCCAAATACTTGGCTGATAAGAAGGATGACAAAGTGAACAAAGGTATATTTGATATACATGTTATTGATGTGTACTTTACTAGTGTTCATAGTAGCCCATGGGTATTTGATACCGGTTCAGTTGCTAAGATCAGTAACTCGAAACAGGAGTTGCAAAATGAATAGAGAGTAGTTAAGGACGAGGTGATGATGTGTGTTGGAAATGATTCCAAGGTTGATATGATCACCATCGCACACTCCCTCTACCTTCGGGATTAGTGTTGAACCTAAATAAATGTTATTTGGTGTTTGCGTTGAGCATGAATATGATTAGATCATGTTTATTGCAATACGTTAATTCATTTAAGTCAGAGAATAATTGTTGTTCTGTTTACATGAATAAAACCTTCTATGGTCATACACCCAATGTGAATGGTTTATTGAATCTCGATCGTAGTGATACACATATTCATAATATTGATGCCAAAAGATGCAAAGTTGATAATGATAGTGCAACATACTTGTGGCACTGCCGTTTAGGTCATATTGGTGTAAAACGCATGAAGAAACTCCATGCAGATGGCTTTTTGGAATCACTTGATTATGAATCATTTGATACTTGCGAACCATGCCTCATGGGCAAGATGACTAAAACTCCGTTCTCCAGAACAATGGGGCGAGCTAATGACTTATTGGAAATAATACATACCAATGTATGCGGTCCGATATTTCTAGAATGTGGATGACATATTGCTGATCGAAAATGATATAGAATTTCTAGATAGCATAAAAGGGTACTTGAATAAGAGTTTTTCAATGAAAGACCTCGGTGAAGCTACTTATATATTTGGCATCAAGATCTTTAGGGATAGATCAAGACTCTTAATAGGAATTTCACAAAGCACATACCTTGACAAGATTTTGAAGGAGTTCAAAATGGATCAGCCAAAGAAAAAGTTCTTGCCTATATTGTAAGGTGTGAAATTGAGTAAGACTCAAAGCCCGACCATGGCAGAAGATAGAGAGAGAATGAAAGTCATTCCCTATGCCTCAGCCATAGGTTCTGTAAAGTATGCCATGCTATGTACCAGACCTATTGTGTACTTTGCCATGAGTTTGGCAAGGGGGTACAATAGTGATCCAGGACTGGATCACTAGATATCGGTCAACATTATCCTTAGGTGCCTTAAGAGGACTAAGGAAATGTTTCTCGGTTATGGAGGTGATAAAGAGTTCGTCGTAAAGGGTTACGTCGATGCTAGCTTTGACACTAATCCAAATGACTCTAAGTCTCAATCTGGATACATATTGAATGTGGGAGTAAATTAGCTAGAGTAGCTCCATGCAGAGCATTGTAGACATAGAAATTTGCAAAATCCATAAGGATATGAATGTGGCAGACCCATTGGCAATAATAATGTTGTTATTTTATATTTCCTTATTCGTGATAAAGGTTTATTATTCATGCTAGAATTGTATTGATCGAAAACTTAAATACATGTGTGAATACATAAACAAACACCGCGTCCCTAGTGAGCCTCTACTTGACTAGCTCGTTGATCAAAGATGGTTAAGGTTTCCTGACCATGGACATGAGTTGTCATTTGATAACGAAATCACATCATTAGGAGAATGATGTGATGGACAAGACCCATCCATTAGCTTAGCATCTTGATCATTCAGTTTTATTGCTATTGCCTTCTTCATGTCAAATACATATTCCTTCGACTATGAGATTATGCAACTCCCGAATACCGGAAGAAAGCCTTGTGTGCTATCAAACGTCACAACGTTACTGGGTGATCATAAAGATGCCCTACATGTATCTCCAAAGGTGTTTGTTGGGTTGGCATAGATCGAGATTAGGATTTGGCACTCCGAGTATCGGAGAGGTATCTCTGGGCCCTCTCGGTAATGCGCATCATAAGAAGCCTTGCAAGCAAAGTAACTAATGAGTTAGTTGCAGGATGATGTATTACGGAACGAGTAAAGAGACTTGCCGGTAACGAGATTGAACTAGGTATGTAGATACCGACGATCGAATCTCGGGCAAGTAACATACCGATGGACAAAGGGAATAACGTATGTTGTCATAACGGTTTGACCGATAAAGATCTTTGTAGAATATGTAGGAACCAATATGAGCATCCAGGTTCCGCTATTGGTCATTGACCGAAGAGGTGTCTCGGTCATGTCTACATAGTTCTCGAACCCGTAGGGTCCGCACGCTTAACGTTCGATGACGATTTAGTATTATATGAGTTATGTGATTTGGTGACCGAATGTTCTTCGGAGTCCCAGATGAGATCACGGACATGACGAGGAGTCCTGAAATGGTCAAGAGGTAAATATTGATATATAGGACGATGGTATTCGGACACCGGAAGTGTTCTGGAGGGTACCGGGTACATATAGGGTCACCGGAAGCGGTTCCGGGCACCCTCGGCAAAGATATGGGCTTAATGGGCCAAGGGAGGGACAGACCAGCCCACAAGGTGCTAGTGCGCCCCTCCACCAAGCCGGCCAGCCCTAGGGAAATGAAAGGGAGGAGGGCAAGTCCCTCCTTCCTTCCCCTCCTCAAGGGAGAAAGGAAAGGGGTGGGGAGGGGGGCGAACAGGGAAAGAGCCCAAGTGGGATTCGGCCCCACTTGGGGCGCCCCTTGGCCTCTCCCCTCTCCCTCCCACCTATATATATGAGGAGGGGGGGCGCCTAGCACACACAACATCAATTTTTAGCCGTGTGCGGCTCCCCCCTCCACAGTTTACGCCTCCGGTCATATCTTCGTAGTGCTTAGGCGAAGCCCTGCGCGGATCACTTCACCATCAACGTCACCACGCCGTCGTGCTGACGGAACTCATCTACTTCCTCGACATCTTGCTGGATCAAGAGGATGAGGGATGTCATCGAGCTGAACGTGTGCAGAACTCGGAGGTGCCGTACGTTCGGTGCTTGATCGGTCGGAGCTAGAAGAAGTGCGACTACATCAACCGCGTTGTCAAACACTTCTGCTTACGATCTACGAGGGTACATAGAAACACTCTCCCTCTCATTGCTATGCATCTCCTAGATAGATCTTGCGTGAGTGTAGGAATTTTTTTGAAATTGCATGCTACGTTTCCCAACAAGCTAGACTATATGATTTTGTAGGGATAAGCTTTCTTTGGCCATGTTATTTTGAGAAGATATAATTGCCTTGTTAGTATGCTTGAAGTATTATTGTTTTTATGTCAATATTAAACTTTTGTTTTGAATCTTATGGATCTGAACATTCATGCCACAATAAAGAAAAATTAGATGGATAAATATGTTAGGTAGCATTCCACACTAAAAATTCTGTTCTTATCATTTACCTACTCGAGGACGAGCAGGAATTAAGCTTGGGGATGCTTGATACGTCTCCAACGTATCTATAATTTTTTATTGTTCCATGCTATTATATTATCTGTTTTGGATGTTTTATATGCATTAATATGATATTTTATATTATTTTTGGGACTAACCTATTAACCTAGAGCCCAGTGCCAGTTTCTGTTTTTTACTTGTTTTTGAGTTTCACAGAAAAGGAATACCAAATCAAGTCCAAACGGAATAAAACCTTCGCAATGATTTTTCTTGGACCAGAAGACACCCAGGAGACTTGGAGTGCAAGTTAGAAGAGCCACGAGGTGGCCACAAGGATGGAGAGCATGCCCAAGGGGTAGGGCGCGCCCCCTGCCTTGTGGGCCCCTCGTGACTCCCCTGACCTAATTCTTTCACCTATATATTCACATATATTCCCAAACCACCAGAAGTATCCACGAAAACACTTTTCCACCGCCGCAACCTTCTGTTCCCGTTAGATCCCATCTAGGTGCCTTTTCTGGCATCCTGCTGGAGGGGGATTCGATCAAGGAGGGCTTCTACATCAACTCTATTACCCTTCCGATGAAGCGTGAGTAGTTTACCACAGACCTACGGGTCCATAGCTAGCAGCTAGATGGCTTCTTCTCTCACTTTGATTCTCAATATCATGTTGTGGCGCCCCCGGTTCAATCGTACACTAGTCATACACGCAAACGTGTACGATCAAGCCCAGGGACTCACGGGAAGATATCACAACACAACTCTAAACACAAATAAACGGAGGTCCACAATATTACAGACCAGGGATCCGAAGATCCGAATACATAAGTCAGTCATACAAATAATATCTGGGTACAGACATAGTTAGACAAGTTCTGCCTTAAGAAGGCTAGCACAAACAGCGACACTAGATCGAAAGGCGTTGGCCTCCTGCCTGGGAGCCTCCGATCCTACTCCTGGTCAGCTGGCTCGATCCAGTAGTACGTGCCCTCTGGACCCGCCTGGTAGTAGGCTCCGGTGGTGGCGTCTGGCTCCTGGACTCCATCGTCTGGTGTATCATCAAGGTGGGGTATATGGGGGAAAAGAGAAAATAAAGCAACCGTGAGTACTCATCCGAAGTACTCAGCAAGCAAGGATCTATACTACATATGCAACATTATCAATGGAGAAAAGGCTGTATATGTGGACTGGGCTGCAGAAATGCCAGAATAGAGAGAAAGGCCTAGTCCTATCGAAGACTAGCGTCTTCAAACATCTTCTCAAAGCCATCATCTTGCAGCAGTAGAAGAGAGTAGAATAGCATTTTATTTAGCAAACATGTTGAAGTACAGCTCAAAGATCCTTCCTCGACTCCCAGCGAGAAAGTAATCCCGAAGCTTCAATTAAGTAACAAGTATCCAGTTTAAGTAGTAGATCGGGATACACAAACTGAGCGTCCTTTACCGTAGGACCGGCTATCGATAGAAGATTCATCCCTGCAGGGGTGCACTACTGTTACCCAACACGCTCGATCAACTCTGGCCGGACATACTTGCTGGGTAATGCCCGTCCTCGGAAGATCAACACAAAGCAGCGCCCTACCTAGGCTCGGCAGAGAGGTCAGCACGCCGGACTAACCTATGCACCCAGAGGTCTCGGGCCATCGCCCTGGGCACCCTGCGCGTTGCGAGACTGGCCGGGGTGCAGGCGCGACACTGAACTCGTCAGTGAAGTATCCAGCCCAATCCCGACAATCAGCCCGCACGGTGAATCGTGACGTCAGACGAGCTTTCGGAGAAACGTACTTTGCAGAGGGTCCCATAACCATTATCCCGCGTGGTGGTAGTGCGTATAGGGCATGTCGACCCACTCAGATCACACACCCAAATCCAATAGGCTCAATTAGTATCAAGCGGAGACAATCAGAGTCTCTGATGCTCCGCCACAATGTCACACTCGAGTGCCCTTCCGGCACACCCGAAATCATAGATCCCCAGCGGGTACCCACCAGGGTGGACCCGCCTGTAACAGAGGTCAAGTAATCGTGTGGTCATAACATCAAGGGAGAAACCCGAGGAATCACCCTCGGCGGATTCCACTCTACGAAATCATCAGGGCGAACGTATGAGGTATCACCCTCGAGGTTCACACTGAGGGTTGCACGACAGAGTCGTGTCGGAAGTGGAGAAGGAGGAATCACCCTCGATGACCACGACCGAACAGCTACACTGCAGAGTATTCATCAGGAGTGCGTTACGAGGTATCACCCTCGGCACTCGATAGTTACTACGCAGAGTCGTACAACTAAGGGGGGTGTGAAGTGAGGTGTCGGTCTCTGGTCGACGATCACATTGATCGAGTCGTCGATGATCAAGCAGGGGCATCAAGGATAAGGTGGTGGGGTCACTGATGGTTCATCACCAACCTATACTAAATAGTTTATCATAGGCAGGTAAGGTAGCAATGAACATGTTACAACAACAGGCTATGCATCAGAATAGGAGCATACATTAACAGTAGCAAAATCTAATGCAAGCAGGAGAATAGAATGGGCGATATCTGGAATGCTCAAGGGGGGGGGGGCTTGCCTGGTTGCTCTGGCAAGAGGGGAAGGTCGTCAACGGGCTGCTCGTCGGTAGTGTAGTCGTATCCAGGTGCAGCGCCGTCGGTCTCAGCGTCTATCGAGAGAGAGAGAAGGAGGGGGAGAGAAACAATAAATTCACGGCAATAATGCAAACAACATGTATGACATGTCTAAATGATATGCCGGGGTGTTCTACTGCCTAACTAAATGATTTAGTTAATTTAGGAATTTATTCGGATTTATTTAATTAAAGTTGGGCACTATTCATTTACTGAAATCGGTCTAAAAGTTCAATGTTCTTATAGCTGCGGGCGTCTGACGGGAATACGAAGGACGTATTCGGGTTCGTATCGAAATTCTGAGCAAGTTTCATATATAAATTATTTTCATCGGAGTTACGGTTTATTTAATATGATTTTCTAAAGTTTTTATTAATTTCTGGAATTTAATTAATTATTTAATTCAACATTATCCGAAACTGTGCTGATGATGACATCAGCATGACCTCATGCTGATGTCAGCGGTTAATTAAGTTAATTACTAATTACTATTTAATTAACACTAATTAGTTAATTAGATTAACCTAATTAGGATTAATTAATTAATTGTTTTTATCAATTATTTTTTTATTTATTTATTTTTCTTTTTCTAAAACGTTCGGTGGGACCGGACCCCACATGTCATTGGGCCAGGGGGGCACTGGCCCAGTGGTCAGTGGCCCTGGCCACAGCGTGCACGGGCGCGCGGGCGAGCGGGCGCTGGGGCGCTGCGGGGCGCCCGAACTGGACGCGGCCAGTCGGGGCCACGACGAGGGGGGGGGGGGCGCTGGTGTGACGCCCCCGGTTCAATCGTACACTAATCATACACGCAAACGTGTACGATCAAGCCCAGGGACTCACGGGAAGATATCACAACACAACTCTAAACACAAATAAACGGAGGTCCACAATATTACAGACCAGGGATCCGAAGATCCGAATACATAAGTCAGTCATACAAATAATATCTGGGTACAGACATAGTTAGACAAGTTCTGCCTTAAGAAGGCTAGCACAAACAGCGACACTAGATCGAAAGGCGTTGGCCTCCTGCCTGGGAGCCTCCGATCCTACTCCTGGTTAGCTGGCTCGATCCAGTAGTACGTGCCCTCTGGACCCGCCTGGTAGTAGGCTCCGGTGGTGGCGTCTGGCTCCTGGACTCCATCGTCTGGTGTATCATCAAGGTGGGGTATATGGGGGAAAAGAGAAAATAAAGCAACCGTGAGTACTCATCCGAAGTACTCAGCAAGCAAGGATCTATACTACATATGCAACATTATCAATGGAGAAAAGGCTGTATATGTGGACTGGGCTGCAGAAATGCCAGAATAGAGAGAAAGGCCTAGTCCTATCGAAGACTAGCATCTTCAAACATCTTTTCAAATGCCATCATCTTGCAGCAGTAGAAGAGAGTAGAATAGCAATTTTATTTAGCAAACATGTTGAAGTACAGCTCAAAGATCCTTCCTCGACTCCCAGCGAGAAAGTAATCCCGAAGCTTCAATTAAGTAACAAGTATCCAGTTTAAGTAGTAGATCGGGATACACAAACTGAGCGTCCTTTACCGTAGGACCGGCTATCGATAGGAGATTCATCCCTGCAGGGGTGCACTACTGTTACCCAACACGCTCGATCAACTCTGGCCGGACATACTTGCTGGGTAATGCCCGTCCTCGGAAGATCAACACGAAGCAGCGCTCTACCTAGGCTCAGCAGAGAGGTCAGCACGCCGGACTAACCTATGCACCCAGGGGTCTCGGGCCATCGCCCTGGGCACCCTGCGCGTTGCGTGGCTGGCCGGGGTGCAGGCGCGACACTGAACTCGCCAGTGAAGTATCCAGCCCAATCCCGACGATCAGCCCGCACGGTGAATCGTGACGTCTGATAAGCTTTCGGAGAAACGTACATCGCAGAGGGCCCCATAACCATAATCCCGCGTGGTGGTAGTGCGTATAGGGCACGTCGACCCACTCAGATCACACACCCGAATCCAATAGGCTCAATTAGTATCAAGCGGAGACAATCAGAGTCTCTGATGCTCCGCCACAATGTCACACTCGAGTGCCCTTCCGGCACACTCGACATCATAGATCCCCAGCGGGTACCCACCAGGGTGGACCCGCCTGTGCAAAAGGTCAAGTAACCGTGTGGTCATATTCATCAGGGTGAACGTATGAGGTATCACCCTCGAGGTTCACACTGAGGGGTTGCACGACAGAGTCGTATCGGACATGGAGAAGGAGGAATCACCCTCGATGACCACGACCGAACAGCTATACTGCAGAGTATTCATCGTGAGTGCGTTACGAGGTATCACCCTCGGCACTCGATAGTTACTACGCAGAGTCGTACAACTAAGGGGGGTGTGAAGTGAGGCGTCTGTCTCTGATCGACGATCACGTTGATCGAGTCGTCGATGAACAAGCAGGGGCGACAAAGTAAGGTGGTGGGGTCACAGATGGTTCATACCAACCTATACTAAACAGTTTATCATAGGCAGGTAAGGTAGCAATGAACAGGTTACAACAGCAGGCTATGCATCAGAATAGGAGCATACATTAACAGTAGCGAAATTCTAATGCAAGCAGGAGAATAGAGTGGGCGATATCTGGAATGCTCAAGGGGGGGGCTTGCCTGGTTGCTCTGGCAAGAGAGGGAGGTCGTCAACGGGCTGCTCGTCGGTAGAGTAGTCGTAACCTGGTGCAGCGTCGTCGGTCTCAGCGTCTATCGAGAGAGAAGGAGGGGGAGAGAAACAATAAATTTCACGGCAATAATGCAAACAATATGTATGACATGCCTAAATGATATGCCGGGGTGTTCTACTGCCTAACTAAACGATTTAGTTAATTTAGGAATTTATTTGGATTTATTTAATTAAAGTTGGACACTATTCATTTATCGAAATCGGTCTAATTGTTCAACGTTCTTATAGTTGCGGACGTCTGACGGGAATACAGAGGGCGTATCCGGGTTCGTATCGTCGTTCTGAGCAAGTTTCATGTATAAAATATTTTGATCGGAGTTACGGTTTAAAAGATATGATTTTCTAAAGTTTTTATTAATTTCTGAAATTTAATTAATCATTTAATTCAACATTATCCGAAACAGTGATTGATGACGTCAGCATGACATCATGCTGACGTCAGCAGCCACCTGACAGGGTGGGTCCCACCTGTCATAGGCTGTTAGGTTAATTAGGTTTAATTAACTAATTAACAATTAACTAAACTAATTAATTAATTAAATTAGTCTGATTAGGGTTAATTAACCTAACTAATTAACTATTTAATTATTTTATTTATTTTTATTTTTATTTTCTTAAAATCGTTTCTGGGCCGTGGGCCCCATTCGTCAGCGTCACAGGGGGTTTGGGCCCCACTGGGCAGTGGCCCAGGGGGGGCCTAACGGGTCGGGGCGACGGGCGCAGCCCGAACGGGCGCTGGCCCGCGGGTGCGCACCCGACTGGGCGGCGCGGGGCAGTCGGCGGGCGCGGGCGCCGGCGGGGCCACGGCGGGGCGGGGCCGTGGCGATGCGGGCGGCCACCGGAGGGAGACGCCGGGGCCGTGGAGGGGTACGGCCGGAGCGGGCGGGTGGCGCGCGGGCGGTCGGCGGCGAGGAGCGACGCGGGCGCGCGAGCGATGGCAGTGGGCGGCGCGCGCGCGCGTGTGCGAGGCCCGGCGTGGCCGAGTGCGTGCGCGCGTGGTCCAGGGACGGGTGAGCGTGGCTCGGCCGCGGTGACCGGGCGGAGAAGGGGGCGGGTCGAGAGGGTTCCTCACCCACGCAGCAGGGGAACGGGCGGCGTGGCTCGGAGAAGCGGCTATCAAAGAGGAGGAAGGCAACATAAGGGCGAAGAAGAGAGAAAAGTAAAGAGGAGAAAAATAGAGGAGGACGAAGGAGAAGCAAGAAGAAACCACACGACGCAAACACATGACGCCCACTGCCCAGGGAAACGACACATGTACGAACCTGGGTGGAAGGACGCTAGAATGTAAAAGCCGACCCAATCTTCGGAAAAGCGCAAGCAAAAATCTCTGGAAGAGACGAGAAACCCCGGCACGAGGTGCTTCCCAGAGGGGATGGACGGGGGCCGACGAGTGGGGAGAAAGAGAAAGAAATGGCGCGTAACGGGTGGATAGAAAGCATTCGGAGAATAGGCGGTCCGCCGTAGGGCAAGATGAGAGCAGGAAGGTCCGCCCCCCAAGGATACTGGAGGGCGGAGTTGTGGCACGAAGGACCGTCGGAGCCATGGGCACACGCGTAGGCGCGGGAGCGGGGCGGCGTTCGCGGCGTCGGCCGATCCAGTTTCTGGATCGGGAGGGGGGGAACGAGTGGGGAGGGGGGGGAGTGGGGTGTCGGTGGGGTAGGGTTTGGCCGGGGGGCCTTATAGGCCAGGGGCGACGCAGGTGGGCCGGCCGGCGGGCTTCGGCCCAGTTGGGCTGTGGGGGGGGGGGTGCTCCTTTATCCTTTTTGTTTCTTTTTCCTTTCTTTATTTTCTTTTCTTGTTTAGTAATAGTCAGGTCACCATTTGAGTTTTGTAAAAATGAGACTGTTCATAAATACCAGTGCATTATTCCCTAACACCTAAAATTAGTTTGGACAAAACATAATTCCATATTTATTTCAGATTTAATAAATGGTTATTAAATATTATCTTCATCCACTGTTTGAGGTTGTTCAAGTCACTTATCCAATTCCAATGATGTTGGTTTCAATTTTAGAATAGCCTCTGGAATATTTGTTATTTATCTGACATTTTAGCTCCTATGTTGGACAACTTTCATATTCCACTTTCATTTAAATTTGAATTTGACTTAGGAGTTGAAATGCAATGTGATGCTAATGATGATTATGCACTGTTGATCATGCTAACATGTCATTATCAAAAGTGATTACTGTTGCTAATCACCGGGGGTGTTACACATGTTCTCCTCGATGTTCTTGGAGATCTATTCGATGTAAACTTCTTTTGCGGTGTGTTTATCGAGATCCAATGAATTGTGGATTTATGATCAGCTTATCTAGGAATATTATTTTAATCTTCTCTGAAATCTTTTATGCATGACTTGGTATCTTTGTCATTCTCTTCGAACTATCGATTTTGTTTAGCCAACTAGATTGGTTTTTCTTGCAATGGGAGAATTTCTTAGCTTTGGGTTCAATCTTGCGGTGTCCTTTCCCAGTGACAGTAGGGCAGCAAGGCACATATTGTATTGTTGCCATCGAGGATAAAAAGATGGGGTTTACATCATATTGCTTGAGTTTATTCCTCTACATCATGTCATCTTACTTAATGCGTTACTCTGTTCTTCATGAACTTAATACTCTAGATGCAGGCAGGAGTCGGCCGATGTGTGGAGTAATAGTAGTAGATGCAGAATTGTTTCGGTCTACTTGACACGGACGTGATGCCTATATTTCATAATCATTGCCTTGGATATCGTCATAACTTTGCGCTTTTCTATCAATTGCTCGACAGTAATTTGTTCACCCAGCGTATTATTTGCTATCTTGAGAGAAGCCACTAGTGAATCCTATTGCCCCCGGGTCAATTTTCCATCATATAAGTTTCCGATCTACTATTTTGCAATCTTTTACTTTCTGATCTATAAACCAAAAATACCAAAAATATTTACTTTACCTTTTTTTTAGTTTCATCTATCTCTATCAGATCTCACTTTTGCAAGTAACCGTGAAGGGATTGACAACCCCTTTATCGCGTGGGTGCAAGTTGTTTGATTGTTTGTGCAGGTATTGGTGATTTGTGCGTTGTCTCCTACTGGATTGATACCTTGGTTCCCTAACTGAGGGAAATACTTATCTCTACTTTGCTGCATCACCCTTTCCTCTTCAAGGGAAAAACCAACGCAAGCTCAAGTAGTAGCACCAGTCACATAATTGTTTAAATTCACTGGAGCATGGAAAAACTTTGAATGTTTTACGCAAGATTGATGTACGAATTGCCTATGTTGTCCTAATGTTTCAGAATTTTTGGAGTTACAGAAGTATTAGAACAATTCAGATCTTCGCAGATTGTTCTGTTTTTAACAGATTCTGTTTTCTATGTGTTGTTTGCTTATTTTGATGAATCTATGGGTAGTATCGGGGACAACCAAGAGCCTAAGCTTGGGGATGCCCCGGAAGGCATCCTCTCTTTCGTCTTCGTCTATCGGTAACTTTACTTGAGGCTATATTTTTATTCACCACATGATATGTGTTTTGCTTGGAGCGTCTTGTATGATATGAGTCTTTACTTTTTAGTTTGCCTCAATCATCCTTGCTGTACACACCTTTTGAGATGGACACGCATGAATCGTGATTTATTAGAATACTCTATGTGCTTCACTTATATCTTTTGAGCTAGGCAATTTTGCTCTAGTGCTTCACTTATATCTTTTTAGAGCACGGCGGGTGGCTTTACTTTGTAGAAATTATTGAACTCTCATGCTTCACTTATATTATTTTGAGAGTCTTTTTAAACAGCATGGTAATTTGCTTTGGTTATAAATTTAGTCCTAATATGATAGACATCCAAGAGGGATATAATAAAAACTTTCATATAAAGTGCATTGAATACTATGTGAAGTTTGATTCCTTATGATTGTTTTGAGATATAAAGATGGTGATATTAGATTCATGCTAGTGAGTAATTGTGGATTGTAGAAATACTTGTGTTAAAGTTTGTGATTCCCGTAGCATGCACGTATGGTGAACCGTTATGCGATGAAGTCGGAGCATGATTTATTTATTGATTGTCTTCCTTATGAGTGGCTGTCGGGGACGAGCGATGGTCTTTTCCTACAAATCTATCCCCCTAGGAGCATGCGCGTAGTACTTCGTTTCGATAACTAATAGATTTTTGCAATAAGTATGTGAGTTCTTTATGACTAATGTTGAGTCCATGGATTATACACACTCTCACCCTTCTACCATTGCTAGCCTCTCTAGTACCACGCAACTTTTGCCGGTACCATACACCCACCATATACCTTCCTCAAAACAGCCATCATACCTAACTATTATGGCATTTCCATAGCCATTCCGAGATATATTGCCATGCAACTTTCCAGCGTTCTGTTTATTATGACACGCTTCATCATTGTCATATTGCTTTGCATGATCATGTAGTTGACATCGTATTTGTGGCAAAGCCACCTTTCATAACTATTTCATACATGTCACTCTTGAGTCATTGCACATCCCGGTGCACCGCCGGAGGCATTCATATAGAGTCATATTTTGTTCTAAGCATCGAGTTGTAATTTTTGAGTGGTAAGTAAATAAGAGTGCGATGATTTTCATTATTAGAGCATTGTCCCATGTGAGGAAAAAAATAAAAGGGAGGCCAAAGGCCAAACCAAAAAACATGAGAGAAAAAGAGAGAAGGGGCAATGTTACTATCCTTTTTCCACAATTGTGCTTCAAAGTAGCACCATGATCTTCATGATAGAGAGTCTCCTATGTTGTCACTTTCATATGCTAGTGGGAATTTTTCATTATAGAACTTGGCTTGTATATTCCAACGATGGGCTTCCTCAAATTGCCCTAGGTCTTCATGAGCAAGCAAGTTGGATGCACACCCATTTAGTTTTCTTTTGAGCTTTCATAAACTTATAGCTCTAGTGTATCCGTTGCATGGCAAACCCTACTCACTCACATTGATATCTATTGATGGGCATCTCCATAGCCCGTTGATACGCCTAGTTGATGTGAGACTATCTCCTTCTTTTTGTCTTCTCCACAACCACCATATTCTATTCCACCTATAGTGCTATGTCCATGGCTCACGCTCATGTATTGCGTGAAAGTTGAAAAAGTTTGAGAACATCAAAAGTATGTAACACCTGCTTGGCTTGTCATCGGGGTTGTGCATGATTTGAATATTTTTTGTCATGAAGATGGAGCATAGCCAGACTATATCATTTTGTAGGGATAAGCTTTCTTTGGCCATGTGATTTTGAGAAGACATAATTGCCTTGTTGGTATGCTTGAAGTATTATTGTTTTTATGTCAATATTAAACTTTTGTTTTGAATATTATGGATCTGAACATTCATGCCACAATAAAGAAAAATTAGATGGATAAATATGTTAGGTAGCATTCCACATCAAAAATTCTGTTTTTATCATTTACCTACTCCAGGACGAGCAGGAATTAAGCTTGCGGATGCTTGATACGTCTCCAACGTATCTATAATTTTTTTGTTCCATGCTATTATATTATCTGTTTTGGATGTTTTATATGCATTAGTATGCTATTTTATATTATTTTTGGGACTAACTTATTAACCAAGAGCCCAGTGTCAGTTTCTGTTTTTTCCTTGTTTTTGAGCTTCGCAGAAAAGGAATACCAAATGGAGTCCAAACGGAATAAAACCTTCGTGATGATTTTTCTTGGACCAGAAGACACCCAGGAGACTTGGAGTGCAAGTCAGAAGAGCCACGAGGCGGCCACAAGGGTGGAGCGTGTGTCCAGGGGGGTAGGGCGCGCCCCCCTACCTCATGGGCCCCTCGGTGACACCCTGACCTAGATCTTCCTCCTATATATTCACATATATTCCCAAACCACCAGAAGCATCCACGAAAACACTTTTCCACTTCCGCAACCTTCTCTTCCCGTGAGATCCCATCTTGGGGCCGTTTCCGGCATCCTGCCGCAGGGGGATTCGATCACGGAGAGCTTCTACATCAACTCTATTGCCCTTCCGATGAAGCGTGAGTAGTTTACCATAGACCTACGGGTCCATAGCTAGTAGCTAGATGGCTTCTTCTCTCTCTTTGATTCTCAATACCATGTTCTCCTCGATGTTCTTGGAGATCTATCTGATGTAATCTTCTTTTGCGGTGTGTTTGTCAAGATCTGATGAATTGTGGATTTATGATCAGCTTATCTATGAATATTATTTGAATCTTCTCTGAATTCTTTTATGCATGATTTGATATCTTTGTAATTCTCTTCGAACTGGTTTTTCTTGCAATGGGAGAAGTGCTTAGCTTCGGGTTCAATCTTGCGGTGTCCTTTCCCAGTGACAGTAGGGGCAGCAATGCACGTATTGTATTGTTGCCATCGAGGATAAAAAGATGGGGTTCACATCATATTGCTTGAGTTTATTCCTCTACATCATGTCATCTTACTTAATGCGTTACTCTGTTCTTCATGAACTTTATACTCTAGACGCAGGCAGGAGTCGGTCGATGTGTGGAGTAATAGTAGTTGATGCAGGCAGGAGTCGGTCTACTTGACACGGACGTGATGCCTATATTTCATAATCATTGCATTGGATATTGTCATAACTTTGCGCTTTTCTATCAATTGCTCGACAGTAATTTGTTCACCCAAAGTATTATTTGTTATCTTGAGAGAAGCCTCTAGTGAAACCTATGGCCCCCGGGTCTATTTTTCATCATATAAGTTTCCGATCTACTATTTTGCAATCTTTTACTTTCCGATCTATAAACCAAAAAACCCAAAAAAAATTACTTTATCTTTTGTTTAGTTTTATCTATCTCTATCAGATCTCACTTTTGCAAGTGACCGTGAAGGGATTGACAACCTCTTTATCTCGTTGGGTGCAAGTTGTTTGATTGTTTGTGCAGGTATTGGTGATTTGTGCGATGTCTCCTACTGGATTGATACCTTGGTTCTCTAACTAAGGGAAATACTTATCTCTACTTTGCTGCATCACCCTTTCCTCTTCAAGGAAAAAACCAACGCAAGCTCAAGAAGTAGCAAGGTCATATTGGTGTAAAGCGCATGAAGAAATTCCATGCAGATGGGCTTTTGGAATCACTTGATTATGAATCATTTGATACTTGCGAACCATGCCTCATGGGCAAGATGACTAAAACTTTGTTCTCCAGAACAATGGAGCGAGCCAATGACTTACTGGAAATAATACATATCGATGTATGCGGTCCGATGAGTGTTGAGGCATGCGGCGGGTATCGTTATTTTCTGACCTTCACAGATGATTTGAGCAGATATGGGTATATCTACTTAATGAAACACAAGTCTGAAACATTTGAAAAGTTCAAAGAATTTCAGAGTGAAGTGGAGAATCATCGTAACAAGAAAATAAAGTTTCTACGATCTGATTGCGGAGGTGAATATTTGAGTTACGAGTTTGGCCTTCATTTAAAACAATGTGGAATAGTTTCACAACTCACGCCACCTGGAACACCATAGCGTAATGGTGTGTCCGAACGTCGTAACCGTACTTTATTGGATATGGTGCGATCTATGATGTCTCTTACCGATTTACCACTATCATTTTGGTGTTATGCATTAGAGACAGCTGCATTCACGTTAAATAGGACACCGTCTAAATCCGTTGAGACGACACCGTATGAACTGTGGTTTGGCAAGAAACCTAAGTTGTTGTTTCTTAAAGTTTGGGGTTGCGACACTTATGTTAAAAGGCTTCAGCCTGATAAGCTCGAACCCAAATCGGAGAAGTGCGTCTTCATAGGATACCCTAAGGAAACAATTGGGTACACCTTCTACCACAGATCCGAAGGCAAGATCTTTGTTCCCAAGAATGGAACCTTTCTAGAGAAGGAGTTTCTCTCGAAAGAAGTGAGTGGGAGGAAAGTAGAACTTGATGAGGTAATTGTACCTTCTCTCAAATTGGAAAGTAGCACATCAGAGAAATCTGTTCCCGTGATGCCTACACCAACTAGAGAGGAAGCAAATGATAATGATCATGAAACTTCAGATGAAGTTGCTGCTGAACCTCGTAGGTCAACTAGAGCACGATCCGCACCAGAGTGGTACGGTAATCCTATTCTAGAAGTCATGTTATTAGACCAAGGCGAACCTATGAATTATGAAGAAGCTATGATGAGCCCAGATTCCGATAGATGGCTTGAGGCCATGAAATCTGAGATAGGATCCATGTATGAGAACAAAGTGTGGACTTTGGTGGACTTGCCCGATGATCGGCAAGCCATAGAGAATAAATGGATCTTCAAGAAGAAGACTGACGCTGATGGTAATGTTACTGTCCACAAAGCTCGACTTGTCGCAAAAGGTTTTCGACAAGTGCAAGGGGTTGACTATGATGAGACTTTCTCACCGTAGCGATGCTTAAGTAAGTCCGAATCATGTTAGCAATTGCCGCATTTTATGATTATGAAATCTGGCAAATGGACGTCAAAGCTGCATTCCTTAATGGATTTCTCAAAGAAGAGTTGTATATGATGCAACCAGAAGGTTTTGTCGATCATAAAGGTGCTAACAAAGTGTGCAAACTCCAGCAATCCATCTATGGACTGGTGCAAGCATCTCGGAGTTAGAATATACGCTTTGATGAGGTGATCAAAGCATATGGTTTTATACAGACTTTTGGTGAAGCCTGTATTTACAAGAAAGTGAGTGGGAGCTCTGTAGCTTTTCTAATATTATATGTAGATGACATATTGTTGATTGGAAATGATATAGAATTTCTGGATAGCATAAAAGGATACTTGAATAAGAGTTTTTCAATGAAAGACCTCGGTGAAGCTGCTTATATATTGGGCATCAAGATCTATAGAGATAGATCAAGACGCTTAATAGGACTTTCACAAAGCACATACCTTGACAAAGTTTTGAAGAAGTTGAAAATGGATCAGTCAAAGAAAGGGCTCTTGCCTATGTTACAAGGTGTGAAGTTGAGTCAGACTCAAAGCCTGACCACTGCAGAAGATAGAGAGAAAATGAAAGTCATTCCCTATGCCTCAGCCATAGGTTCTATAATGTATGCTATGCTGTGCACCAGACCTGATTTGTGCCTTGCCATAAGTCTGGCAGGGAGGTACCAAAGTAATCCAGGAGTGGATCACTGGACAGCGGTCAAGCACATCCTGAAGTACCTGAAAAGGACCAAGGATATGTTTCTTGTTTATGGAGGTGACAAAGAGCTCGTCGTAAATGGTTACGTCGATGCTAGCTTTGACACTGATCCGGATGACTCTAAGTCACAAACCAGATACGTATTTATATTGAATGGTGGAGCTGTCAGTTGGTGTAGTTCCAAGCAGAGCGTCATGGCGGGATCATGTGAAGCGGAGTACATATCTTCTTCGGAAGTAGCAAATGAAGGAGTCTGGATGAAGGAGTTCATATCCGATCTGGGTGTAATACCTAGCGCATCGGATCCAATGAAAATCTTTTGTGACAACACTGGAGCAATTGCCTTGGTGAAGGAATCCAGGTTTCACAAGATAACCAAACACATCAAGAGACGCTTCAAATCCATTCGTGAACAAGTCAAGGATGGAGACATAGAAATTTGCAAGATACATACGGATCTGAATGTGGCAGACCCGTTGACTAAGCCTCTTCCGCGAGCAAAACATGTTCAGCACCAAGACTCCATGGGTGCTAGATTCATTACAATGTAATCTAGATTATTGACTCTAGTGCAAGTGGGAGACTGAAGGAAATATGCCCTAGAGGCAATAATAAAGTTGTTATTTTATATTTCCTTATTCATGATAAAGGTTTATTATCCATGCTAGAATTGTATTGATCGGAAACCTTAATACATGTGTGAATACATAAACAAACACCTTGTCCCTAGTGAGCCTCTACTAGACTAGCTTGTTGATCAAAGATGGTTAAGGTTTCCTAACTATTGACATGAGTTGTCATTTGATAACGGGATCACATCATTAGGAGAATGATGTGATTGACAAGACCCATCCGTTAGCTTAGCATAATGATCATTCAGTTTTATTGCTATTGCTTTCTTCATGTCCAATACATATTCCTTCGACTATGAGATTATGAAACTCCCGGATAAAGGAGGAATGCCTTTTGTGCTATCAAACGTCACAATGTAACTGGGGGATTATAAAGATGCTCTACAGGTATCTCCGAAGGTGTTTGTTGAGTTGGCATAGATCGAGATTAGGATTTGTCACTCCATGTATCGGAGAGTTATCTCTGGGCCCTCTCGGTAATAAATATCATAAGCTTGCAAGCAAATGACTACGGAGTTAGTCACGAGGTGATGTATTACGGAACGAGTAAAGAGACTTGCTGGTAACGAGATTGAACTAGGTATGAAGATACCGACGATCGAATCTCGGGCAAGTAACATACCGATGGACAAAGGGAATTACATATGTTGTCATAACAGTTCGACCGATAAAGATCTGCGTAGAATATGTAGGAGCCAATGTGGCCATCCAGGTTCCACTATTGGTTATTGACCAGAGAGGTGTCTCGGTCATCTCTACATAGTTCTCGAACCCGTAGGGTCCACACGCTTAACATTCGATGACGATATAGTGTTATATGAGTTATGTGATTTGGTGACCGAATGTTGTTCGGAGTCCCGGATGAGATCACGGACATGACGAGGAGTCTCGCAATGGTCGAGAGGTAAATATTGATATATAGGACGATGGTATTCGGACACCGGAAGTGTTTCGGGGGGTACAGGGTACTTATTGGGTAACCGGAAGGGGTTCCGGACACCCCGGCAAAAGATATGGGCCTTATGGGCCAAGAGGGGAAACGCACCAGCCACAAGGGGCTGGTGTGCCCCCCATATGGGCCAGCCTAAGGAGGAGAAGGAAAGGGGAGAAGGGAAAGGTAAGTGTGGATTAGGATTCCCACTTCCTTCCCTCTCCCCCTCTCTTTCCTACCTCCTCAGACAAATATGGCAGGGGGGGCGCGGCCAAGGGCAGGAGCCCAAGTAGGATTCGGACCTACTTGGGGCGCCCCTTGGCCTCTCCGCTCTCCCTCCCACCTATATATATGAGGAGGGGGGCGCCTAGCTCACCCCAGACAATTTCCTAGCCGTGTGCGGCGCCCCCCTCCACCGTTTACACCCCCGGTCATATTTTCGTAGTGCTTAGGCGAAGCCCTGCGGAGATCACTTCACCATCACCGTCACCACGCCGTCATGCTGACGGAACTCATCTACTACCTCGGCATCTTGCTGGATCAAGAAGGCGAGGGACATCACCGAGCTGAACGTGTGCAGAACGTGGAGGTGCCGTGCGTTTGGTACTTGATCGGTTGAAGCGCGAAGAAGTTTGACTACATCAACCGCGTTGTGAGATGCTTCCGCTTACGGTCTATGAGGGTACGTAGACACACTCTCCCCCTCGTTGCTATGCATCTCCATGGATAGATCATTGCGTGTGCGTAGAAAATTTTTGTTTTTCCATGCAACGATTCCCAACACTCCAGATGAGTACGGCACCACCACAATGTACTACACCGCCAAAATTGTTGGGAATCGTTGCATGGAAAACAAAAAAAATTATATGCACACGCAATGATCTATCCATGGAGATGCATAGCAACGAGGGAGAGAGTGTGTCTACGTACCCCGTAGACCGTAAGCGGAAGCATTTCACAATGCGGTTGATGTAGTCGAACTTTCTTCGCGTTCCAACCGATCTAGTACCGAACGCACGGCACCTCCATGTTCTGCACACGTTTAGCTCGGTGACGTCCTCCGCCTTCTTGATCCAGCAAGACGGCGAGGTAGTAGATGAGTTCCGGCAGCACGACGGCGTGGACGCGTGGTGACGGTGATGGTGATGTGATCTCCGCAGGGCTTCGCCTAAGCACTACGAAAATATGACCGAGGGAGTAAACGGTGGACGGGGGCGCCGCACACGGCTAAGACAATGTTGTGTGTTTGTGTGTGTAGGGTAACGCAGTAGGAAAAAAAATTCCGACCTACGCACCAGCCCAGGACCACTATGGAGACTGCATACAAGGTTTGATCTTTTCGTTACCGACTCGTAGCGCAGCGGAAGTAGAGTCGATGACGATCGGCGGTGCAGATCCCCGCAGCTAGGATTAACAACCTCCCAACCGCAAGGATGTATACCCTCAACCGCCATCCGGACAGCCCTCCGGGAGGCGGTCGGACAGTCCCCCGGACGGTGTCACGGACAGCCCTTCGAGAGGACTCACAGAACACGGACGTTCACTTGGACAGCCCTTCGGGAGGCACTCACGAGTAGCCCCTCGGGCACTAAGATCGAAACTACGACCTCTCTACAGAGTTGCACACATACGGTGTCATCTATCCGGCAGGGCTTCGTCGTCCAGAACTAGTTCCCATCGGAACCCAGACAGCCTTTTGTCTCTATGAAACTATTTCGCGGGGAGGGAGAGAGAAGCCAGATCATTGCAATGGCACTTGTATGTGAGAAGGAGTGAGTGTGGAGGGCTGCCCCTCCACCTCTATTTATAGGAAATCCCAAGGGGTAGGGTGGTTTTACAATAAAACCCAAAAGTACATGAATGAAGTCCTTCCACCAAGGGCATAAAAGTGAAACCAAGGAACAAGAGGGGCTCCATGGTGGAGCCCCATGTGTGGCCGGCCACACCCCTTGGGGGCCCCCATGAGGGCCTCCCAATCCATCCATGCCATCCCTAGATCTTTTGGGATAAAGCCCAAACACGTGGCTTTCCAAAAAGTAACCCAAAAAGCACTTTCACTATTCATGATGACATTTTTCAACGTCCGTTTGAACTGAAAATATTTATGTGGGCTTAGAACATTTCCAGTACCCACCATAATAATTTTCAACGCGTTCTGGAACAATTCTAGTTTAGTGATTTCATCTGCGAAAAGCATCTGAAGCGGTTCCGGCAGCTCCGGAATATTTCCGGTTTTCATCTCAGAAAATTCCCAGAAGTTTCCAGAATGATTCTGGAACCCTCCAAGAATTATCAGGCATGTGCCGAAACCAATTTGACTTAATGGAATACCCCAAAACAACTTTTCAGTTTCACCGGAACTCATCCGGTGACCTCTCTCTGCGGAACTTTTCCGCTGTCCGAAACTTTTTCGGTGATTTTCTCTCAGACTCCCTGTCTAGTATTCAGCAGATAGATGACCCTTAAGCGTGTGACCCTATAGGTTCGGTGAAGTATAGACATGACACGGAACCCCTTCCGATCAATGATCAACATCGGAGCCGTGGACACCCATATTGACCCCTATACCCACACGAATGAATATTCGAGTGAACCTCCAGTTGCCGTGTGCTATTCCTGTTGTTTCGCGATATGTTACAAATACCCGAGGTGAGACATGTTGGCATTCCCGTGGATCAACAACTTGTCCACTATGCTAGTTACCTCGTTACTGGTATTGTTCTCTTTTCTCGTTACCGTGTTCCGGCATCCCCGTGATCAAATCACAAAAAGTGTCTGGCCAGACGATGATGGATACCGTAACACCGAGAGGGCCCAGAGATATCTCTCCAACATCGGAGGAGCAAATCCCAATCTTGAGCTATCAAGTTACTTGACATACTTTTCCATGAACCCATAAGCCGCCGTAATAGCCACCCATTTACGGATGACGTTTAACAAACCCCAAAGTTCATGAAGCAAGCATGAAGAAACTCGATACTCTCATGGTCTAAGGAATCATGCAAATGTTAACCATCTCTGTGTTATTAACCATTAACTTGTGACGAATGTTTCTCATAGCATAACATCAATCGGGTCGATTCAACACAAATGTTCTTCTAACATTGTGCCCTCAAAGTTGCTGGCATAAACATGCCCATGATTGGGAAAACGTAATCATCATGCAACACTTGAGCTAGTCTTAGAGGCATGACTAGGAATACATTTTACCGTTTATTATTCCACACGTGCACATGGGTTTTCCCCAGATCCTTTATGGATATACGGGCTCAGGAACCACAACAGTTATAGCATGGAACATAAACATAATAATGAGCATGGAGATAAATAATAACATTTATTATTGCCTCTAGGGCATATCTCCTACAGACTCCCACTTGCACTAGAGTCAATAATCTAGTTAATGCTAATGCACTTTACACCTGTGGCACACCGATGTAAATATGCTTCGCTTGTGGTATAGCCTGATGTCCAACGGATCTGACCACTTCAGCTCCATGTGTATCTTTGCATATCCTCGCGTTTTCACGCTTTCACAAAATTCATATTTTGTGTGGACTTGGTTTTGTATGTATGTGAATCACAGGTCGAACCTGGATTCCTCAGACTGAGTTATGGAGCAACTACTTGCAGTAGTGTCCCATTGACAAAAGCCATCTTGGAACCATACTAAGTTCATGAATGAACTATATGTTTCAACATCTTCTTCTCGCTTTTAAAAGCGGCAACATACTTCGCCTTTGTTATAGAATTCGCCACAGTAACTTGTTTGGAACAATTTCCAACTACCATGTCACCATATTGTGTTTTACACAAAACCCTTAACTTAAATCAAAAATCGCATGGAGCATTGATGAAGACTATCGATGTAAGCTTTTACAACGAACTCTTCATAATCTCCGCTTGCGAGAAAACATGTCATCAGTGCTACTATAGTACTCAATGACCCTTTTTCACTGTTGTCCCATGATCAGTACTTTTGATCACTTTGGTATCTATACTCGCAACAACTTTGGGAGTATTGGACATATCTGGTTGTTTTACATACCATGGAATACATGATTAATCCAAACATGAAGGTGTGTGGAATCTCCATCATGTATTTTGCTCATCAGGGTTTTTGGGACACCGAGTCTTGCAAAAACACTTTCCATGTGACTTCGGCAAGAATTACTCCTTGACGTTTTTATTGCTAAAAGGTTTTAGCATTTTGTCAATATGTATCTTTGCTCAGCCCCATCAGGTAAATCTATCTCCATAGATCATCATGCCTAATATCAAGGCTATTTAGCCCAAGCACTTCATCGAAAAACTATTTTCAAATGAAGTCCTAATTCGTGTCAAGAAATTCATTTCCAATTAACAATGTGTCAAGCACACAACGTTTTTAGAAATATTCTTATGCTCCCACTTACTTTCTTGAATCACAAGCATCTTCGTTACCCATTGATGAAGTCAAAACCCTTTTTGACCATTTCATCAAAACATGTAGATTCCAACTCCATTTTGCTCTCCTCTGTCCATTGCTGGAACTCTGAAGTTTGCACACTCACTAGCATCCTGTGGAATGACAAAATACCTTGGACTGTAACACATGCAAGTCCTTGGTTTTATTTCCATCATATGGAAATCCTACTGTCATCCATGTTTCATATCTCATGAGTGAAATATGTATTAATTGCTAGTTCAACCCGAACTGACTTTAAGCATCGCAACGGTGAAACAACCTCATCGTAGTCAACTCCTTGAACTTGTTATTTCAACAAGTCGAGCTTTATGGATAAAACATTTTTATCCGTATCAGTTTTTAGTTCCATAAATACTCGTTAGACTCTAAGTCTTCCGAAAGGTGTATCAAGATTTTAATCTTGAAACATTTATATGGAAACTATCTAGGATTGTATTGGCATTTAGCCAATTCCGGAGTCAGGGCCCATCAACGCTTCCTTGTGTATCATAGGTATACTGTTGTCTAACAACAATATCTCGTTTGCGCACGTGAGAGGTTTGCACGAGCATTGCCTACGTGGTTCAGCTGCAAGTTCGACCGAAGTCCATACATTTTATTGTAGAGACTTCCGTATCAGTCACAGTAGGAAACTCCGGAATCACTTCCAAGGTTCCTTTCCTTTGACCTGATGACGAAGATACTGTTTATCTCGTCAAGTTGCACTATTCTCCCACTCACCTTTTTGAAAGAACCATTTTCTTCAAAAAGCATACCGTTCTTTGTGGCAAACCTATTTACCTCGGTATAGTCAGGGAGGAATACCCAATGACTTGGGATAACCTACAAAGTAGCACTTGTCTGATTTGGAATAGGTTTGTAACCTTTTACACAAGCCCCATATTCCAAATGTTAAGAAAAGATATAACATGGTTGGGCGTACCATGCCATGGTGTCATTTCAACAGACCCGATGGAGCTCTTTTCAGTGTAAAAGCCACAGTCTCTAAAGCATCACCTTTTAAAAGGGATAATGGCAAATTTATTTATGTCATCTTTGATATTACCATGTCATAAATGGTTCGATTACATCTTCACGGACTTTCCACTTGCATTGGTGTTCCGGAAGGTGCAAGTTGTGAAACCCCTTTCACAACTCATCAGACATTCGCTAAACTTGCAACTCAGATATTCCTTTCTGCAATCGAATTGTAGAAACATAATTTTCTTGTTACAATAACTTCTACTTCATATTTGAAAACCTTTTGAATGAATTCAAAAGATCTAGACTTACGTCTCATCAAGTAAATATCCATATATCTACTTGAGTCATTTTTGAAGATAGATAAATCCACTACTAACAACATTTATCGGACTACACACATCAAATGTATGACCACCAATAAGTTTGTTGTCCATTCCTTATGACCTGTGAATGGTATTTCAGTCACTTCACTATTTGGAGAAAAGTTGCAAGTGTCAGATGATTCAAAATCAAACGACTTCAAAATCCATCATAATGGAATTTTCCATGCGGGTTTCTCCAATGTGACCAAATGCAGTGCCACGCTTGTGTGGTATTATTTTAGTCTTGCGACATTTAGCGTTAGTGTTATGGATGTATCATATTACCATCAATATTCATAACATACATCCCATCTTGGATGGAAGCATGGCCCTTCATGTTATTCATAATACTTAACAACAATTGTTGTTTTTATGAACAACTCTTTTGCAATAAACATTGTGCAATGGGCTAGAGTGTATGAAACTCTAAAATGAATTCTGAAAGTAAACCCAGAGGTAATGAATTATTATCAATATTCATAACATACATCTCATTCATAATGAAAGTATGGCCCTTATGTTATTCATAACATCGAACATCAAAAGTTCTCTTATGAACAACCTTCTTGCAAGATACCTTATGCAATGGGCTAGAGTTTGTGAAACTCTAAATGAATTATGAAAATAATTACAGACAGTAATACACCGATGGAAGGTATAGTAACATTTACTATGTTCCCTGTGTATACCTAAACCTCATTCCTGGCTAGTCTTTCAGGCCATAGTAGTTCTTACATCGAGTTGCAACAGAATGCAATCGAGCGGGTATCTTTGTGATTGTCTCACAATACCCAAGAATTAGTGATTAACATGTTTAACCATAATTCCCAAGAACTATATCTTTTACCAGCCTTCTATACATCAAAAACTTGTATGACATTCATACATGAGCTGGATATTCCAGTCTTCTTTCTTTTTGCCTTTATACTTCTAACAGTTTAACTTTTAGCATTTCTCCTACTCTCAGAAGAAGCACCCAACTTAAGAGTGGCGTTAGCCCTGGACTTCCTAGGCGTGAAAGTTTCACTAACACCCTTCGGACACTTCCTTTCTCTTTAAGTTGTTGTTTTATTCACCTTTCATCATATGACAGGCGTTCTTCTGGATCCCTCTCTTATCAGTCTAATGCATAGTAAACTCCTTTACTAATAGTTTACAAACAAACATTGCTTTGGATATCTCATATCTTTTAGCCTTTGTCTGTCTCTGAAAATGATTTTCAGATTCCATGAATATCACATAACTATCCAAACTTTCGAAGTTCGGGTCTCATGGAAGCAAACATATTGCACTTGACTAAAACGGAATTCTATCTTTTGGATCGAAGGACGAGAGTCACATGATCCATAGCATAAGCGAGAGAATACCGAAAGTATGCGATAGGACAAAGTCCTTCTCGGCACTCTTGAGGACAATCCTCACATTACGTTACCAACCGTAAAGTTTTAACCAGATATTTAACAGCTATTCAATTTTAAATAGGGAAGGTGGAAATGCGAGCCATAATTCTACAACTATATTATGCAAATCACACTTTAGACAGTGTTCAAAATTAATTGCACTGAGAATTAAACAAGTTAATTCTATAGTGCGCTCCCACTCAAATCAATATCTCTCATAATTGATTGTGAGTGATTCAAGATCCGCATTTCAATTCGATGCCATTGATGGGTTCATCACTGATGACGTGAATTTCAATCGGTAGGCCAACTTGCCAATCACATCTCTATGTGACTCTTGTTCTTCTTTCGATGCGTGTGTTCCGAGCTCAGGACTGTCCTGCCTGAACGTCAAGACAACCAAGTGATCTTGCTGTGAGGTCTGACCTCACCCGCCTCACACATCCCTAATCGTTCGTACTCATGTGTACATGTCGTACCCCGAAAAGTTAGGTGCCGTGACAGTGCTACACTTGGGAGAACACTAACTACTTGATATTTTTGTGAGAGATCACCCTAATAAAAGCGACTACCGCACAATCAAAAAGGGTGCAACATAAGGGATAAACATCTCAGGCAATTCATAATAGCATGATATGGTATAGCCCTTTCTGATGGAGAAGTCTTGTATTTCTTCATCTTCGGCATTCGCGTCGGTGTTCACCTTCGCGAAGATTGCCACCACCTTGTCGATGCACCAGATAATATTGCTATCTCTATAGCTAATAAAATAAGTACATTACAGAAGGTCGACACGTAGGTCATTTAAAGTGCAATCATATGGCTCTAGCCATCATGCCAAATCATGACACGCAGGTCATGTTAATCAATTTACATCATATAGTCATCTCATACATAATCAAATTATTATGAGCACTGCTATACCACATCACATGCACATGCAAACCCTCCTGCAAAACCAAGTTAGACGTCTCTAATCGGTTCATGCAAAAACTTGTTTTACGTGGCTTCTAAGGTTTCGAAACAAACCGAAGCTACCAACGTCCATCATCAAGTATGATTATTCAAGTCGCTAGATTAACTTCGCGGGGTGTATGAAACACGAGATAATAAAATCTCGAGCCCCATACTGAACTTCGTCATACGCATGACCCCCGTGCAGATCATATCTGCATTGCCCTTTCGTTTGCGAAACATCCATCTTTCTTTAACTATGGTGGAACCCAAAGAACTGTTAGCACTTCGTTGATCTGTCAATCAGCATACTCAGGAGCAGCATGAAAGGATCGCGGATTGCCAGAACTTTGTGAGATTCCACCATGCCGTCAAGATCAGGTTTATGCAAATTCCAGGGAAGCAACTCATCTACTACCTAATTATATTGTGCAACACCCATACATCTCCATGTATTCTAGATCGCAACCTGCATCTACGCATAGCACGGCTCATGATGCCACTGTAGGGTAACGCAGCAGAAAACAAAAAAATTCTGACCTACGCACCAGCCCAGGACCACTACGGAGACTGCATACAAGGTTTGATCTTTTCGTTACCGACTCGTAGCGCAGTGGAAGTAGAGTCGATGACGATCGGCGGTGTAGATCCCCGCAGCTAGGATTAACAACCTCCCAACCGCGAGGATGTATACCCTCACCCGCCATCTGGACAGCCCTCCGGGAGGCGGCCGGACAGTCCCCCGGACGGTGTCGCGGACAGCCCTTCGGGAGGACTCACAGAACACGGACCGTCACTTGGACAGCCCTTCGGGAGGCACTCACGAACAGCCCCTCGGGCACTAAGATCAAAACTACGACCTCTCTACAGAGTTGCACATATACGGTGTCATCTATCCGGCAGGGCTTCGCCGTCCAGAACTAGTTCCCACCAGAACCCAGACAGCCTTTTGGCTCTACAAAACTATTTCGCGGGGAGGGAGAGAGAAGCCAGATCATTGCAATGGCACTTGTATGTGAGAAGGAGTGAGTATGGAGGGCTGCCCCTCCACCTCTATTTATAGGAAATCCCAAGGGGTAGGGTGGTTTTACAATAAAACCCAAAAGTACATGAATAAAGTCCTTCCACCAAGGGCATAAAAGTGAAACCAAGGAACAAGAGGGGCTCCATGGTGGAGCCCCAAGTGTGGCCGGCCACACCCCTTGGGGGGCCCCCATGAGGGCCTCCCAATCCATCAATGTCATCCCTAGATCTTTTGGGATAAAGCCCAAACAAGTGGCTTTCCAAAAAGTAACCCAAAAAGCACTTTCACTATTCACGACGACATTTTTCAGCGTCCGTTCGAACTGAAAATATTTATGTGGGCTTAGAACATTTCCAGTACCCACCATAATAATTTTCAACGCGTTCTGGAACAATTCTAGTTTAGTGATTTCATCTGCGAAAAGCATCTGAAGCGGTTCCGGCAGCTCCGGAACATTTCCGGTTTTCATCTCAGAAAATTTCCAGAAGTTTCCAGAATGATTCTGGCACCCTCCAAGAATTATCAGGCATGTGCCGAAACCAATTTGACTTAATGGAATACCCCGAAACAACTTTTTAGTTTCACCGGAACTCATCCGGTGACCTCTCTCTGCGGAACTTTTCCGCTGTCCGAAACTTTTTCGGTGTCCGAAACTTTTTCGGTGATTTTCTCTCAGACTCCATGTCTAGTATTCAGCAAATAGATGACCCTTAAGCGTGTGACCCTATAGGTTCGGTGAAGTATAGACATGACACGGAACCCCTTCCGATCAATGATCAACATCGGAGCTGTGGACACCCATATTGACCCCTATACCCACACGAATGAATATTTGAGTGAACCTCCAGTTGCCGTGTGCTATTCCTGTTGCTTCGCGATATGTTACAAATACCCAAGGTGAGACATGTTGGCATTCCCGTGGATCAACAACTTGTCCACTATGCTAGTTACCTCGTTACCGGTATTGTTCTCTTTTCTCGTTACCGTGTTCCGGCATCCCCGTGATCAAATCACAAAAAGTGTCTGGCTAGACGATGATGGATACCTTAACACCGAGAGGGCCCAGAGATATCTCTCCAACGTCGGAGGAGCAAATCCCAATCTTGAGCTATCAAGTTACTTGACATACTTTTCCATGAACCCGTAAGCCGCCGTAATAGCCACCCATTTACGGATGACGTTTAGCAAACCCCAAAGTTCATGAAGCAAGCATGAAGAAACTCGATACTCTCATGGTCTAAGGAATCATGCAAATGTTAACCATCTCTGTGTTATTAACCATTAACTTGTGACGAATGTTTCTCATAGCATAACATCAATCGGGTCGATTCAACACAAATGTTCTTCTAACATTGTGCCCTCAAAGCTGCTGGCATAAACATGCCCATGATTGGGAAAACGTAATCATCATGCAACACTTGAGCTAGTCTTAGAGGCATGACTAGGAATACATTTTACCGTTTATTATTCCACACGTGCACATGGGTTTTCCTCAGAGCCTTTATGGATATACGGGCTCGAGAACCACAGCAGTTATAGGATGGAACATAAACATAATAATGAGCATGGAGATAAATAATAACATTTATTATTGCCTCTAGGGCATATCTCCTACAGTGTGGCGCCCCCTACCCATGTATATATAGGTGGGAGGGGAGGAGGCAGCCCCTAAAGCACCCCAAGGGACCTGGCAGCAGCCCTCGGGCTGCTACCTTGCCCTGCGCCCCCCTTTCCTTGTAAGAAGAAGGGGGAAGGAAAGAGGGGGGGGAGAGGGAAGGAAGGGGGATTCCTACTCCACACTTTCCTTTCCCTCCCCTCTTTCCTTCTCCTCCTCATAGGGCCGGCCACTATAGGGGCGCACCAGCCCCTTGTGGGCTGGTGTGTTCCCTCTCTTGGCCCATAAGGCCCATATCTTTGCCGGGGGTGCCCGAAACTCCTTTCCGGTGACCCGATAAGTACCCGGTACCTTCCGAAACACTTCCGGTGTCCAAATACCATCGTCCTATATATCAATATTTACCTCTCGACCATTTCAAGAGTCCTCGCCATGTCCGTGATCTCATCCGGGACCTCGAACAACATTCGGTCACCAAATCACATAACTCATATAATACTATATCGTCAACGAACGTTAAGCGTGCGGACCCTATGGGTTCGAGAACTATGTAGACATGACCGAGACACCTATTCGGTCAATAACCAATAACGGAACCTGGATGCCCATATTGGCTCCTACATATTCTATGAATATCTTTATCGATCGAACCGTTATGACAACATACGTAATTCCCTTTGTCCGTCGGTATGTTACTTGCCCGAGATTCGATCGTCGGTATCTTCATACCTAGTTCAATCTTGTTACCGGCAAGTCTCTTTACCCGTTCCGTAATACATCACCTTGTGACTAACTCCTTAGTTGTTTGCTTGCAAGCTTTATGATGTGTATTACCGAGAGGGCCCAGAGATACCTCTCCGATACTCGGAGTGACAAATCCTAATCTCGATCTATGCCAACTCAACAAACACCTTCGGAGATACCTATAGACCATCTTTATAATCACCCAGTTACGCTGTGACGTTTGATAGCACACAAGGCATTACTCCGCTATCCGGGAGTTGCATAATCTCATAGTCGAAGGAATATGTATTTGACATGAAGAAAGCAATAGCAATAAAACTGAACAATTATAATGCTAAGCTAACGGATGGGTCTTGTCCATCACATCATTCTCCTAATGATGTGATCCCGTTATCAAATGACAACTCATGTCAATGGTTAGGAAACCTTAACCATCTTTGGTCAAGGAGCTAGTCTAGTAGAGGCTCACTAGGGACACGATGTTTGTTTATGTATTTACACATGTATTAAGGTTTCCGATCAATACAATTCTAGCATGAATAATAAACCTTTATCATGAATAAGGAAATATAAAATAACAACTTTATTATTGCCTCTAGGGCATATTTCCTTCAAAAATTTCATTGGTTTACCCAATGCATAGAAGAGGAAGCCACTATTCATTGTATTTGAAATAAATCGTTGGTAGCAAGTCTCGCTGGTATGCTACTTGGGCTGGGCCCATATGTTGCTGCCCTATGCAACAAGCCGACATTTAGTAGTAGTGAGTGATAGATAGGGTTTTCCAGCATCTTAACCCTTTTCCTAAAATACCTTAACTTCCACAAACTAAAGCTGATAATCAGGTCAGGTTGGATCAAGTCTACCTCACACAAAGCCAATATCGGGTCGATTGCCCACCTGTGACCCTACTCATGGGTCTTACATCGGTCCCGTGCCGGAACTCAGAGGAAATTGCACAAACCACCTGATTTTGGAGCTAGTGTTGCACAAAACACCTACTTTATAGGTTTGTTGCACAAAACACCATATATTGGGGAAATTCATTGCAGCTAGGTATAATTCACCGTTTAGGTGTGTTGACATGATTTCAGACAACTGGGTCCACTTTGAAGTGCAACGGTTGCAAAAAAAAACCAGCCACATCGGCAGCCAACTAGAACTATCAAAATCTCACAATCCTTTGCTCCAATTGAGCTGAATTTCTCCCATAATATTAGTGAGTGCATTTATGATTTATTAGATTTTTTTATTTTTGTAAATGGTAAATTTTGAACAAACAAATTGACCAATGAAAGGCCTGCATCCATTCTTAAACCCTTCAATTTGCGCATGTAGACCAGAAAAAACCATGAAACCTTGTTTTTTTCCAGGTTTGTTTATAGGAAAGATTGTCCATACATGACATCTAAAACCAGGATTCTTTTTCAATACAGTGCGCAACTAATCTCTGATACAGGCCAGACCCTGAGAGGGGTAGGGGAGAAAAATACCTAACCAAGAGGCAGAGGTAGGGGGATACGAGCATACCTTGGGGGTGGGGTGGGGAGGTGGGCAGGGGGCGCGGAGACAGGCTTACACAGCGACGAAGGAGAGGTGGCTGGGCTCCATCACCGGCGGCCACTTTGCCAACAAAGAGACGGCAGCTGCCGCTGCCTGCTCTTATGTGTGAGGTGTTTTATGCAAACAAATGCAAAAATAATCGAAATAATCATAAATGCACTCGCTTAAATTCCGTGGGAAATTCATCTTAGTGGGAACACATGATTATTAGATATTGACAGTTCTAGTTGGCTGTTGATGTGGCCTTTTTTTGTTGCCACCGATGCACTTACAAACTGGTCCCACTTGTCAGGAATTATGTCAACACACCTAAATGATGGATTAGACCTAGCTGCAATGAATTATCGCAATATATGGTGTTTTGTGCAACAAACCTGTAAAGTAGGTGTTTTGTGCAATGCTAGCACCAAAAGTAGATGGTTTGTGCAATTTCCTCCCCGAACTCACCAGGTAACTCGACCCAATCGGGTGCAAGATTTCCAATGGTCACAACAACCCAAATTATATGTACAAGATCCCCTCTGGTTTCAAAGGCAGGAGACCGATACCAGGGACGATCAACATGAGCCCTATGGAAGAGCACAAATGGTAGTTTGACTATTTCGAGTTCCATAAAAAGTACACAATAAAGTAGTGAAAATTTAGGTCATGTTTAGTAGTATGCTTAATTATGTTTAGGAATGTGTTGATGAACATGGAATTTAGTCATGGAGTATGCGTTTAATTATGTTTAATAAAGTTCAAATAGTGTTTGAAATGAAGTTCAAATGCTTGTCTATGCCGGCTACATACCAAACGAAGAAAAACTAGAAGCATTTGTGGTAAGTGAGCTGAATAATGTTCATTCAATACCAAGTGCAAAGTATGCAAAAAATGTTAGCTGATTGTTGGTCCAAATAAGTATTGGCATGCAAGACCTAATAAACAAGTAATGCAACAATTTCAGGACAAACCACTCATAGATATTATTGATATTCCAGAATTTTCTATTTAGTTTGTAGATAATTGTCCCTTTTATTTATTTGCACATAAGGAAGTCAAGAGTGCATTGCAGAAAACTCATTTAATATTGCAGCTCTATGCCATGATATTTAAGGAAACTAAAATAGACAAAAATACCAACATATAATTTGTAACTCATCAACGTGACACGAATTAATGCATGAAGACTTTGACTTTTGCCCTTCTCCATTTCGCTCTAATTTATGAAATATTTATTAAACCAAAAAATAGGCAATGTCTCAAAAATAAAACAACAAATTCATACTCATTTGACTATATATTTCAAATCTAGTGAAATTACATTTTCCATTGTCGAAGTTATAATTATATAATAAAATCGCATCTTAATATGTTAGTTGTATCATTGTTTAGTTATTAAGTATAGTGTAAAACTATAAAGGGTACGGTTATATGTCGAAATGATACATTTTAATTATAAACAAGTAGAAAATTTTAGTCTAAATATAAATCTCACGAGTCTCTGTTTCTAAAAAACGGAAAGATGAAAGTCTTGTACATATCTGTAAGACATTGTAAATATGGAAACCCCTTTTAAAACTCGAGTTCGAGCGTGCTCTTTATCCGGGACACATCTTAGAATTGAGATGTGCCTCTTAGACCATATTCTTTGATGTATTCCAATGCATAATTTTTATTCCTTTTCAGTGAGTTGCCACAGCTTCTCAGTGCATTTCTTATCCATAGGCTCCTCGGGAAGACTCCTGCACAACATGGTAATTAAATGCTGACATACATAACTTCTCCCCATTTTCAGAGTTTGGGTCTAGGCCGGTGATTTAGAAATTCCAAGACTAATTTTGCACACGACGACACCAGTTGGTGCTAAGATATGAATTGTTTGTATAGACAAACTAGTATTGCAATTAACAAACATAACTCCCTTACTTAGAATGCTTGAATATTTACAATTAGTGTCAGTGCCTCATATCCAATTTCCCTAATGCAACAATAGTCAGGAGAAGAAATGCCTTGCTAAATCAGTTAACCAACGGGCTATGATTTTTGTAGAACGGGCTGATACAGTTCTACTACATCGATCTTCATTGCCCATTATTTTCAACATCAAGAAGCGAAAAAGGAAACAGTAATAATTTAGATATTTTCCAGATGGATCATTTCAACATTTATTGTCAGATTTTCACTATGATCAATGAAGAAAAAAAACACAATTTGGATTGTTTTTTCCTTGCAAACGTAATATAAAGATTGGCTCCCAAATCCTCGCGCAGATTCTACCACTTCACATTATACTGAATTTTGGCTCATGAACGATCTTGTTGCATGAACAGATAAACATATGTGCATGCACTTGGAATTATGATCCAGCAAATTAGTTACTTACTGGATGAGAAAAATCAAGAGAAAAATCAAAACCCTCACATACATGCAAACTAAGAACGTAGTTTTTGCTCAGGTGAACAAGAACATCCCCTATTGTAGAACATGGACATGCCGTCTCACAAACAACATGAATCGACGCATGAACGGCTAGCCACTCGCGCTGTCGTGCACACGTCCAAGACGCTGGCTGCCGGAGTTGAAGCACAAAATAGCCGAGCATTGGGGAGAGCGAGGGAGGACAGAGCGGGCACAACAGAAGAGGCTCACTTGTGGTTTAGTCATTAAATGGTATGGCCACACTGCCCTGTAATTGACTGTATATGTAGATTTATATGTTCGTATTTCCCCCATAGTAGTTATGGTCCATATCACAATGCCCCAATGTGTGAACGTGATAAAGGGCTCACTGACGTCCGAGCTCTAACAATCCCCGGTCCTGTAAATATAAGAAAAAAAATTGGAACATAGGAAATACTGTTCTAAAAAGATTTAAAATTGTAAGCATTAATCAGTTTGGGATAAAATTTTATTATATATGATCTTAATCCAGTAATTCATTTATTCATAAAATTTTAAGAGATTTTTTTAGTTTCAGATAGAATTTGTGCCCATGTGTCCAATTGCAAGATCATTCAGTGAGTGATATGTTTAATACATCAGAAAAACTCAGTTTGGGAGGAAAAAAACCAGAAGGAGGGGAGGATGTACGAAGTGGAGGCGATGAAAAAAATCGGTAACAAGAGTAGGTGGACAAGGGATCCTTGCCACACCATCGGCCTGATGGGCGTGTTTTTTTTTTAGAAAAGGAGGATGACCCCCGGCCTCTGCATCTGGGAGATGCATGCGGCCATTTTATTGATTATTCTTGAGGACCTTACAAAGTAGAACAACAATATGCCTGAAACCGCCATCTTGGCAACATCTGCCTCTACTTCTCTCCATATGATGAAGGGGTGCAAGCTGGGCCACATACCCAGACCTCTCACCTAAGCCTAACATCTAAAGCCGGAGGCCCCGACCGAGCCATCTACCGGGTCTGGGTCCGGGTCCGGGGCACATACCTGATGGGCGTGTGCATGAAAATAAGTGAGTTGGGGAAAATGCTTCACCGTGCAGGAGGGACACGTACATCAGAAAAATCAGTCTGAGAGAAACAAACCAGAAGGAGGGAAGGATTTAGAAAGGGAAGGCGATGGAAAAAATCGATGACGGGTGGAGGTCGGACAAGGGATAGAAGGTAATCGAGGAGGGTAGAAAACTATGTACCAAGTCCTCTTTAATAGTAGAGATAAATGTTGTACCATGAGTTCAAGTCTGGATTGTTCAATTAATGTATAGCTTACTACAACCTTTTTTTGTCAGAGAAAATTTTAGAAAAGACCAATTAATTTTATCCCAAGTTTTTCAAAATCCGTCTTATACCAAACACCATTTTAAGTTTTTCTTACGCATCTCATGTGTTTCTAAATGCAAAATAATAACACAATCTAGAACGATCATGGCTTTAATAAACAGATCGTTGACTGGGGCAAATATCTTATCACTTACATAGATAGCTCTATTATTAGTGAATTCATAAAAAGGGTAGATAATACATTAAAAACAAATAAGCATATACAATTGAATGGTACCAACACCAACACTTTTGAGTAACAAAAAATCCCTCAAAAATGGGTAACAAAGTTAAAGCACCATAATTAAAACAAGCAGGCCCGGTCTAGCATGATAAAAATCATGAAACATGAATAAAATATCATCACCAATTAATTGCCAATAGTGTTGGCAAAACTCTGTGGGAAAGCCTTATTATGCTTCATCTGGAAACTACATTAGTAATCTCCTCTAATGTAAATTGCATACGCCAATGATCCAAAAGACCGTCCTGTTAAAAAAAAGTACATGCAAGGTTCCTACCATGCCAAGAATCACCAAGCACAAAACAATCGATTTCTTCTCATTCAAAGGCCTATAGACCCCCTGATAACATAAATTGGAATTCCCAAACCATGGTCGTATTGATGCAAACAAGTTTCAAATGTCAAAAAAATTAAGAGTGATTAGCCCAAATGTTAAATTTTCAGAGTAATTGATCCATTATTCGTATTTTTGATATGAACAACATGGAGCTATTTTCATACTCAAATAAAGAAATGCACAAAAAAATCTCAAGAAATCCCGTCGTCGTTGGTGCAACACCAACATGATCATTTGTTCAGGCCGAGCCGGAGGTTACCACCATGTGCGGCCATAGCGTAGCTAGTGATCTGGAACACGCTCGAGCCCGCCACCTCGCCACCACAGTACCTCAGACCGCTAGTCCCTGATATTGACACTCGGACCCCTCACGGCGGCAGCCATCGGGTCAGCACCAAACAGCCTTGGGAACATGATCCCAACCACGAGGTCGGTGAAACTGGTGAACGACCAACTCATTTACAAGATGCCAGCTTTTCCTCGGTCATCGGCGGCACCCGACTCTCCTCTTCTCCGTGTGCACTCTGCTGCTCGGTCTCCTCTTGGGCTCCTCCCTCAGTGACGACGAGTGTGGTTTTGTGTAGCTTGAGCTACATGGTACCACTTATCTTAGCCATCAATTTTTGCATCATGATCCGTGCAGACACATTTGTCATTTTTGTTTCTCTCAAATGAAACAACGTATAAACTTCAAACTTTGCAGGACAACAAAACATTCTAATTACTATGTGTGACTAAACTTTCAGATTTTTTCATGCATTTAAAATGCTAAAAATTATTATTTTTAATAAAAAAATCCTCATTTTGTATATTTATGTTGGTCCAAAAAATCTGAAAGTTTTTTCACACATTGAAGTTGGAAAGTTTGTTTGATATATAAAGTTTGAAGTCCATATGTTCTTTCATTTTAGAGAAACAAAAAAGCGAAATTCTCTTGTTGCAAGTTAGTTGGAGAGTACGGATCTCAAAGCAATGTTGAAGCGCTGAAGATAAGAGGTTTCATGTAGCTCGACCTACAGAGGAACTTTGTGCAGTGACGACGACCATGTTGATCCTCTTGGGCTCCTCCGATCCCTCAGTTGCCACTCCATGGGTGTGAAGCCAAAGGACCTCTTCCACGTGTCGACCACCTCGGCCACCGCCGGGATCACCAGCTTCTCCACCTGCACCAACTCCAGCACCTGGCAACACAAGTGATGCTCATGTTTACGAGCGATCTCTAGACCCGCATTGGAAAGAAATTACCGTTCTCTCAATCTCTCTGAACTACCTGCTCGACGTCCTTGACGAGGCGGCCCATCATCCGCTGCCTTTGGTAGTGCGGCATTGTGCCCGCGAATGGCATTTCCGCCAGTTTGTTGGCATGGAACCTTTAACATAAATCCAACACATATGTGTTTGAGCCTATTCATTTATATACATTGTTTTTGTTTTGTATGCCCGATATTAGTTTGTAAGCCTAAAAACTCTAGGATATTAAATGTCGAAACCGAGTGTCTCATGCACGCCCCCTCCAAAATTGCAGTAAGTACTGCTAAAATACAACAACAAAAAAGTACTGCTACAATGCTTGAGCCAATTAATAGTATCACTATCTTGTTATCCACTAACTGAGACCCTATTGGCTAGCCAAATGTTTTCCACATTTTACCTAAAAATTTAAAAAATGGAAATTGAAGATTTGGTTGGGGAATAGGTTATTAATAAATAAAAATGGAGGAAAAGAAGGCTGTTTGGGAACAAATACACCCAGGTGGACATCATCATATAAATGCCAGGCCCACCCAGTCTTGTATAGGAAGGAAACTCAACTAAACCACAAACGAGGCCCATATTGACTTGAAATCACTTTACTTGAACTGTGCTTCCCTCTTTTTCCAACAAATGTATAGTGCCCTTTTTTTATGGGGAAATGTACAATACACTAGTGCAGCGAAGGATACCTTAGCGGGGCCACTGAGACGATCTTCGGGTCCTTCTCCATCACCATGTTGTAGAACCCTTCGTAGCACAGCTGCTTGAATTCCGTTCTTCTCAACAACATCAGACCAAACACATAGGAAATTTGTGAAAAAAAATAGAAATTGATTCTAATCTTCAGATAACAGTCACTCTGAGCCCCAGCTAAAACACAAACGAGGACAACCTCGACTTGAAATCACTAAACTTGTACTGTGCTTTCCTCTTTTTCTAAGAAATGTATAATACATTATTTATGAGGAAATGTACAATACACTCTAGTGCAGCGAAGGATACGTTAGCAGGGCCACTGAGACGACCTTCGGGGTCCTTCTCCAGCACCATGGTGTAGAACCCTTCGTAGCTCAGCCTCTTGAACTCCAATCTTCTCAACAATATCGTACTAAATACCTAAGAAATTTGTCAAAATAAATACAAATTGATTTTGATCTTCAGATACCAGTGTCACTCTGAGCCCCAGCTAAACCAAAAATGAGGCCCATCTTGACTTGAAATCACTGTACTTATACCGTGCTTCCCTCTTTTTCTAAGAAATGTGTAGTACATTTTTATGGGGAAATGTACAATAAACTATTGTAGCAAAGAATACCTTAGTAGGGCCACCGAGACGATCTCTGGGCCATTCTCCAGTACCATGGTGTAGAACCCTTCATAGCTCAGCCGCTTGAACTCCGATATTCTAAACAACATCACACTAAACACATAAGAAATTTGTCTAAATAAATATAAATTGATTCTGATCTTCAGATAGCAGTGTCACTCTCGGCCCCAACTAAACCAAAAACGAGGCCCATCTCGACTTGAGATCACTGTACTTATACTGTGCTCCCTCTTTTTCTACTAAATGTATAGTACACTTTTTATGGGAAAATGTACAATACACTAGTGAAAGGAAACCATAGCAGGTCCACCGAGACGATCTCTGGGTCCTTCTCCAGTACCATGGTGTAGAACCCTTCGTAGCTCAACTGCTTGAACGTCGATCTTCCACTACTGAATCGAGTTATACGCCGAGTGCCACGGACACTCGGCAAAGGGCCAACAACTGCCGGCAAATCCTTTGCCGAGTGTTGCACTCGGTAAAAGCCACCCGATGTACACCTCTCCGGCAAACAGGAATTTGCCGAGAGACAGGACACGGGCACTCGGTAAAGACTTTGCCGAGAGCCAAACAGTACCACCCGGCAATATAAAGTGACTTTCATGTTGGCTGGTTCTGTCAGCTCTTTGCCGAGAGTGACTCTCGGCAAAACTGCCACAGCCAACCGCCAGCGCATGCCACTTTGCCGAGAGTGGCTCTCGGCAAAACTGCCACAACCAACTACCAGCGTGCCACTTTGCCGAGAGCCGCTCTCGGCAAAGATTCGTTTCCAGACAACTTTTTTACTGCTTTCCCCCGGATCCCTATCGCAAAAATATATATACAATATACAAACATGCATTTCAAGTCTCAATGTCTAACAACAAACTCACATAACCATTACATGAAATAGTTCACACGAACTTCTTTTGAGATCACAAGGTAGCTCTTTAGTACAAATGCCTACTTACTAAACAATAAAGTGGTCAATGCATTTCTACATGCGACCACAAGATAAAATCAACACCACAATTATCGCAAACTGAAGAAGAATTATCAAGTTCTTCCATCCACTGAACCGATAAGCCGTTTCTGGCTAGCACATCCAGTGAACCCATCCACTGAACCCACTAATTCAGATTTTCTCTTCTGCTTAAGCACATACTGATTGTAATGATACTCTGCCTTCTCTCTGCTATTGAACGAGTCGTGGGAGCTGCCTTCGTAGTAAATCACTTGTTCATTGCATTCAGACCATGAATCGTAGACTCCTGAACATCTTTTGTAAAGGGATCTGCCAGATTCTTAGCCGTATGGACATACTCCAACGTTATCACTCCGGAGTTTCTTAATTTTCTGACAGCTTTTAATCTCATTCTTATGTGTTTGTTGGACTTCATGTTGTCCTTTGAATTCTTCACCTTGGTGATGACAGTCTGATTGTCACAGTTCATAAGGATAGCTGGAACCAGTTTATCAACCAATGGCAAGTCCATCAAAAGATCTCGAAGACATCCTGCTTTGACACCAGATGTGTCTAATGCTGTTAATTCTGCTTCCATTGTCGATCTCGTTAAGATCGTTTGCTTGCAAAACTTCCAGGAAACAGCACCACCTCCAAGAGTAAACATATACCCAGTTGTGGCATTCATCTCATCAGCATCAGAGATCCAATTCGCATCACTATACCCTTCAAGTACCGACGGGTATCCGGTATAGTGAAGTCCATAGTTCATAGTACCTTTCAGCTAGCGCATAACTCTCTCAACAGCATGCCAGTGTACATCACCCGGTTTGGAAACAAATCGGCTTAGCTTGCTCACAGCAAATGCGATGTCAGGCCTCGTTGCGCTCGCTAGGTACATGAGTGAACCAATGATTTGAGAGTATCTCAGTTGATCTTTAGCCGTGCCTTCGAACTTTCGAATCAACACGCTAGGATCATATGGTGTTTGAGATGGTGTGCAGTCCGAATATCCAAAACGACTCCACACCTTCTCAACATAATGGGATTGCAGAAGTGTAATCCCACCGTCATCATCTCTCAGTAGCTTGATGTTCAAGATAACATTCGCCACACCAAGGTCTTTCATCTCAAAGTTCTAAGACAGAAACGACTAGACCTCCTCAATGACTTTGAGGTTGGTTCCGAATATCAGTATGTCATCAACATACAAGCACAGTATAACTCCTTCGCCCCCACCATGGCGATAGTATACACATTTGTCAGCTTCATTAACAACGAAGCCAACAGATGTCAGAGTTGTATTAAACTTATCATGCCATTGCTTAGGTGTTTGTTTCAGGCCATATAAAGATTTCAGCAACCTACACACCTTTCTTTCCTGACCATCTATCACAAAGCCATCTGGCTGTTGCATGTAGATTTCCTTGTTTAGCTCTCCATTCAGAAAAGCCGTCTTAACATCCATCTGGTGGATGAGAAGACCATGAGAGGCCGCCAACGAGAGTAATATTCGAATGATGGTCAGTCTAGCCATAGGTGAATAAGTATCGAAGAAATCTTTCTCTTCTTTCTGGTCATAGCCCTTGGCCACAAGCCTAGACTTGTACTTTTCAATCGTACCATCGGGCCTAAGATTCTTTTTGAACACCCACTTACATCCCAATGGTTTGTGATCATAGGGACGCTCAGTGATCTCCCATGTCCCGTTAGCCATGATGGAATCCATCTCGCTACGGACCGCATCCTTCTAGTAGTCAGCTTCTGGAGAGGCATACGCTTCTGAAATAGAAGTTGGAGTATCATCCACGAGGTACACGAAGAAATCATCACCAAAGGTCTTTGCAGTCCTTTGTCTCTTGCCCCTACCAAGGGTTTCCTCATCATCATCCTCAGGATTTTCATCATGTGTTTGTTCATAATAATCCATAGGAATGGCAGGCTTAGGAGTCTCCTCAGATTCCTGTCAAGAAGTGCATTGCATATCTCTCATAGGAAAAATATCCTCGAAGAATGTAGCATCCTTAGACTCCATAATTGTACCGACCTTCTGGTCAGGTACCTCAGATTTCACTACTAGAAATCTATAGCCAACACTATTCTTAGCGTAGCCCAAATTAACGCAGTCCACAATCTTTGGTCCGAGCTTACGCTTTTTGGAGATCGGCACATTGACTTTCGCCAAACAGCCCCAAGTACGCAAGCATGAGAGTGTTGTCCTTCTCTTCGCCCATTTCTCATAGGGAGTGATCTCATTATCCTTTATCGGAACTTTATTCAGGACATGACATGCCGTCAATATAGCCTCACCCCACCATGCCTTGGATAAACCCGATGTATCTAACATGGCGTTAACCAAATCAGTTAGAGTATGGTTTTTCCGCTCGGCAACCCCATTTGACTGGCGTGAATAGGGAGGCGTCCTATCATGAATAATGTCGTGTTCCGCACAAAAAGAATCAAACTCACTCGAGAAGTACTCTCCACCACGATCTGATCGGACTCATTTAATTTTCTTTTCAAGTTGATTCTCAACTTCTGCCTTATAGATTTTAAAGTAGTGTAGAGCCTCATCTTTAGTATTTAACAGATAGACATAGCAATATCTAGTGGAATCATCTATCAATGTCATGAAGTATTTCTTTCCACCTTTAGTCAACACATCATTCATCTCACAAAGATCAGAATGTATGAGTTCTAATGGTGCCAAGTGTCTCTCCTCTGGAGCCTTGTGAGGCTGACGAGGTTGCTTAGCTTGCACACATGAAAGGCACTTAGAACCTTTGGCTAAAGTGAAACTCAGGATTAAATCCAACTTAGCTAGCCGCGTCATAACACCAAAACTAATGTGACAAAGACGTGAATGCCAAACTTCAGATTCATTAACACTCGAATGAATATAATTCACGACTTTATTACAAAAATCTGCGAGGGATAGGCGGAACATCCCTCCGCTCTCATAACCTTTTCCAACAAAAAGTCCATATTTAATAACAACTAATTTATTAGACTCGAAAACCAACTTAAACCCTTCTCTACATAGAAGGAAGCCACTAACGAGGTCCTTCCTGATGGCGGGGACATGCTGCACATTCTTCAGCTGCATGATCCTTCCCGAAGTAAACTTCAGATCGACCGTGCCAACACCATGAACAGAAGCACTCGCGCCATTCCCCATCAATACGGACCTGTGGCCTGTGACCTGGTAAGAAGAGAACAATGAAATGTCAGCACACACATAAACACATGCACCTGTGTCGACCCACCAATCGGTGGGCTGAAACACTGAAAAGACAGTAAATAAATTACCGTACCCAAATGCACCGTTCTCATTGTTGCCCACAATCATGTTGACAGACTTGGAGTCCTGTCCTGGCTTCTTATACTTGTTTGGGCACTTGTTGGCCCAATGTTCAACTGAACCACAAGTAAAGCAGCCCTCATCCTTCTTGTTCTTCTTGAAGGTCTTCTTGCCCTTCTTCTTAAAGTCGGTATTGTGTTGGACACCGTTCTTTCCCTTGGGCTTGTGGGAGTTGAAATTCCTCTGGTTCACCATGTTGGCGATAGAAGTCCCTTCGACCACTTTCCCGTTCGAGTCCTTTGCCCTTGAGTTCTGCTCAACACTCAGATGGCCAATGACATCCTTCACTAAGAATTCACGCCTCTGATGTTTCAGAGTAGTGGCAAAGTTCCTCTAGGAATTAGGGAGCTTAGCGATTATGCAGCCCGCGACAAACTTGCCTGGTAACTCGCACTTAAGAAGCTCAAGCTCCTTAACTATGCATATTATCTCATGAGCTTGCTCCAGTACAAGACAGTTTTCAACCATCTTGTAATCGTGGAACTGCTCTATAATATACATTTCGCTCCCAGCATCGGTGGCCCCGAATTTAGATTCAAGCGCCTCCCACAAGTACTTGGCAACATGCACATGTAAATATGCGTCGACCAATTTATCTCCGATCACGCTAAGAACTGCTCCGAGAAACACGTCGGTGGCCTCCCTGAACGCCTTCTCCTGTTCAGGAGCAATCATTCCCGTAGAGACACCGGTGACCCAGAACAAGTTCATAGCCGTGAGCCATAAAGTGGTCTTAGTCTGCCAACGCTTAAAGTACGTACCGGTAAACGTATCCGGTTTCAGTGCAGCGGCAAAGCCAACTTGCCGAAAATTTCCTACACATAATAGGTTTTTGGATTGTTGAGTAAATAAGCAATTTTTCGACTAATTTAATCCATAGATAAATCACTAGCATGGCATTGACTGAATTAACGACATACTGATTCTGATCTAAACATGCACGTACTAAGCAAGCAGTAGACACATCTACACATACTGCTAGTACTGCTAATACGGAAATAAACAGGAGCGGGGTAAACGTGTTATACCCTTCAGTAGGCCAGGCAGAAGCCGCAGCGGCAGTGGCAGCAGCGGCGTCCTCAGCGGCCTTCTTGTCAGCTTCAAGTTTCTCGGCGGCGGCACGTTCGGCGTCGGTGGACATGGTGATGACGAGGGCGACGCAGACGTAGAGGAAATAGACGAAAAGCGAGCAGTCGCGTAGTCGCTTTTTGCCCCTCTCCCGTACAGGATCCGGAGAGGCGGGGTTTCGAAGACCTGCTCTCCCGTCAACCGTGTACGCGGCGGACGGGATGGAGTCACCGGCGGCGGCGGCAGCAAAGGAACGACGGTGGGCGGAGCAGATGTGATCTGTTCGTGGCGTCTAGGGTTAGGAGACACCGCACACTTATATAGACGCAGCCGCGTGGAGAGACGTGGGCTCGACCCACGTCCGAGTCTGTGACAGCCCACGATCCGACGTCTTAGATCGTGGCCCAGCTGTCAGAAAACTCTCCGTTACTGACTGGCAAAAATAAGCGCATATGTGTGAGCTCGGCTCGGCTCATTCCCGCGGCTCGCCGAGGCGTGGCGAGGCGGGCGGCGGCGGAGGAGTGCTCGAGGGCCTCTTATCTTCTCAATCTCCAATAGCATGTAGAAGAGAAACCCTTATAAGAAAGTCCAAATTCTCTCCAACTTTCGGGGTGGAAATAAAATTTCCACTACACCTAATGCCAAATAAACCCACATAGGCCCTTAGAGATTTTCAGAAATTGCTAGACGGGCCTAAAGCCCATCCCAAATTTCAGCATGGGGTAGAACACTTCGTAGCTCAGCCACTTGAACTACGATCTTCTTAACAACATCATACTAAACAGACAAGAAGTTTGTCGAAAACAATAGAAATTGATTTCGATCTTGAGATAGCAGTGTCACTCTGAGGCTTGTTCCTTTGCCTGGTAGAGAGAGCTTCGGCTTAACATACCGGAGGCCCGTAAACGGCCATGTGGAGTGAAGTGAAGTGAAGGATACAATAGCAAGGCCGCCCAGATGATCTCCAGGTCCTTCTCCAGCAGCAGGGCCACTAGTGAAGTGAAGGATACCATAGCAGGGCCACCGAGACGATCTTCGGGTCGTTCTTCAGCACCATGGTGTAGAAACTTTCGTAGCTCAGCCGCTTGAACTCTGAACCTCTCAACAACATCATACTAAACACATAAGAAATTTGTCAAGAAAAAATAGAAATTGATTCTGATCTTCAGATAGCAATGTCACTGTGAGCCCCAACTAAACCACAAAGGAGGCCCATCTCGACTTGAATCTCTGTACTTGTAATGTGCTTCTCTCTTTTTCTACGAAATGTATAGCACACTTTATATGGGGAAATGTACAATACACACTAGTGAAGCGAAGGATACCTTAGCAGGGACACCGAGACGATCTCCGGGTCCTCCATCACCATGGTGTCGAACCCTTCGTAGCTCAGCTGTTTGAACACCGATCTTCTCAACAACATCATACTAAACCTAAACACATAAGAAATTTGTTGAAACAACAGAGATTGATTCTGATCTTTAGATTGCAGTGTCACTCTGAGGCTTGTTCCTTTGCCTGACAGAGAGAGCTTTGGCTTAACATACCCGAGGCCCGTAAACGACCCGGTGGAGCATGTCGATGCCTATGCACTGGTCCCTGACAGGGTTGAATTACTCATCCAGCATGCCCAGTGCCACCGCTAGCTTCGTATTGCACGCCAGCACCTCTACAGGTCCCTGGTGTCCTTCTCGACCTTAAGCATGGGACATGAATAGTTGTATTTGTCGAAACTGTTCGTCTCTCCAGCCATCTCCGACGGCTTGGCTACAATCTAAAATAAGCAAGTCCAAACTGTCAGCGCCAGTGTCAGTGTGGTAGTAGTATGATCATGAGTTTCAATGTTAAAATTCTTGCAAAAAAGGATAACAAAGATAAAACACCATAATTAAAATGAGCAACTAGTCTAGCATGATAAAATTCATTATTCCGACAAAGGTTGAAAGTTTATTGTTCAAAAAGGAGGATTAAGAGGATACAAACCCAGAGAAAGCAAGTACCCGGTCTCTGCATAGTTAGGATATATACATCCAACACCAATGCACGCACACAAAAAACTAGTCAGCAAATGGCAAAGTTATATAAGACTAAAGCTATGTGTAGGCGAGGTAAAAGTAAAAACCCAAAGCGATGAAATCCGCAATCGACAAACTATATCAATGATCATTTTCGCACCAATCATCTTTTGAAAACATACAGACGACGAGGTTATTTGACAACAACACCATTAATAAGGGAGCGGCATTCAAACGCCGCTGTCACCAGATCCAAAACCCAGGTGGTCGAATTGGTGATGCCACCGGTTCAGGGTTTTACTGGTCGGACCGCCGGTTCACTGGTTTATTTGCTGTGTTTTTAAGCCATAAAAATATGTAAAATTGGGTCAAATATAATAAGTTTCTATCTTTTGACAGCTAAGTTAGATGGGGGAGTTGTTTCTTGGGCCAAATTGGCGACGTTGGCCTATTTCCTAGCGCCCAATGATCGATCCCCAGCGACTACAACTATTTTCTCACTTTCCCAACGATGCTAGCGTGTGCTATCAGTTCAATTGATTAGGGGTTTTCTTCTGATTTTAGAAAACAAAAAGGCCGGTCCGATCGGTTTTGTCTGGTCCATTTGCAGAGTGGCCTAATGAGCTTATAAAACCGCTGAGGCCGGCGGTTTCGGCTTTTTAGGTCCGACTGGCGGTCAGGTACGATTTATTAAACTACGCGCTAAAGAATCAATACAACCATATCTATGCAATGCCTTCAACAAGGTAACGACATAAAAAAAACATCACCACTACTAAGTATAAACAGCTTGGGTTAGACCAAGGCTTTCTCAACGGAGCTCATGACTGGCTGGTCGTGTAGCACCACCATCAAAGTCACTCAAGTGTTGCCGCCATCACTTTTCCGTGATAGCATCTACATGCGATGCAACCGTCGCCATTGCACAACCATTTCTCTGTGTCATGTCGTCGACCATAATTTGCATCTTACCGCCAAAGTCAACCACTGGATCTTGAGAGATTGCATTGACAAGCGCCATCATGGACCCATAGGAGGTCGCTGCAACATAGTATGCAGTCACCCCACTCGGCCGACTAGATCTGGATCACCACCACCAAGCCGTGGACCATAGCGCCGCTGACGGATCACCACGCTCGTGAAAGTCCAGCATCTCGCCGCCGCGGTCCACCTCCCAGCAAAGAGCCAGACGCACGATGATCCATCGAAGCCGCCTCATGGCCCGACATGCGGACCACTAGGCAGGGGTCGCCACACCGATTTCGGGCGCTAAAGCCTAGGATCCGAGCACCCACCGCCGCGTTGGACGGTCACCGTCCCCATGAGCATGACAAGCTATGGACATGACCACTAGAACTGGGCACCGAGCCCGAATCCCTCACGTGCTGTGCCATCCCTTGAACCATCGCGCTCGACCTCCCCGCCGCCGCCGAGGAAGGTCACCACCAGATCCGCCGCTCGGGGCCGCCGCCCCGGCTTCTGCTGTCATCTCGTGAGTATGTCGCGCCGGCCAGGGTGATGCGCCACATGAGAAGGAGGCCGCCCTACCACCATAGTTCGTCGGGGCAGGCTTTGCCGCCAGCTTCATCTTGCAGCGGCCAGGGCCGGTGAGAAGAGGGGAGGGACTGGGCGGATGTGGTTGGGTTTGTCTGTGCCGCCCTCCATGGACAGCGACGCGATCGCCTTTTCAGGGTTAGGCGGTTATTGTTGTCAATTATTTCCTCTGGTGATTGATAAACTTCATTAAACATGAATAAAATATCATCACCAACTAAATGCCAATAGAGTTTGTAAAATTGTACGAAAAAGCCATCTAGCCTAGCAGCCTCATTATGCATCATCTGTAAACTACTATACTAATCTCTGCTAATGGAAGCCACCTAGCCAAAGATCCACAATCCCAGTCCTGTACTCAGGAAGAAAACTCAGCTAAACCACGAGGCCCATCTCAACTTCAAGTTACTGTATGTGTACAGTACATTGTTTTCTCAAAAATAATGTGTACAGTACATCATTTTTTTTTAATATACTATGCACTTTTTATGGGAAAATGTACAACAAAATAGTGCAGCGGAGGATACCTTACCAGTACCTACCTTTAGTAAATGCAGTTTTAACTGGTGCAATTACTTTATCAGTTACATAGATAGCTCTATTATTTTCTAAGTTCATAAAAATTTTCAACAAAACATTTAACAAACATTAGGCCTATACAATTGACTGGTATCAACACCAACAGTTTTGAGTAACAAAGTTAAAATTCCCGCAAAAAGGGGTAACAAAGTTAAAACACCATAATGAAAATGAGTAGGCCTGGTCTAGGATGATAAAATTCATTAAACATGAATAAATTATCATTACCAACTAGTAAATGCCAATAGTGTTGGTAAAGTTATAAGGGAAAACCTTCTAGCCTAGGAGCCTTATTATGCATCATCTGGAAACTATAGTATACTAATAATCAACTCAAATATAAATGACATACGACAAAGATTCAGAAGCCCCCCCCCCCCCCCTCCCCCCCCCAAAAAAAAGTCCACAAGCCCGTGCTTTTAAAACAAAAATGTAATATAGATCCCCTGATAACATAAACTGGAATTCCCAAAGGACGCTGTTAGGCGCCGGCGCACCGGCCCAAATTTGGGCCGGTCTGCTGCCAGGCGTCGGATCTACCCGCATAAACGGGCGAGATTGCCCCTGCGACCCAGGTCATCTTCCTCCTTCTGGATGTGCGCGAGAACAAAAAAGAAAAGAAAGAAATCCGCAGGTCAGCCTCCCCGTGTCGCCCTTGGCCGCCCCGTCGCAGCTCACCGGGGCCGCTCGCCGTCGCAGCTCGCCGGGGCCGCTGCAGCTCGTCGGGGCCGCTCGCCGTCGCCGCTCGCCGGGGCCGCTCCCCGGATGCAGCTCCGCCTTTGCATCTCGATGTGTCTCACACCCCCTGGTTGCAGCACCGCCAGGGTGAGGGTTCCAGCATCGCCACCGGCCGCTGTCGTAGCTCGTCATGCGTCCATCGTAGCACCTTCACGCAGCTTAGTCGTTTGCCGCTCGCCATTGTTAGCCACCGTTTTCTGTTGGAAGCTTTTTTAGAAGCGGGTTGTAGCTTTTCTCGCGGCCGGTTGCAGCTTTTTTCGGCTGCGCGGTGATCGACCTCCAGCTACCCCATATTTGTTTGAAACTTTTTTTGAAGCCGGTTGTAGCTTTCTCGCCGCCGGTTGCAGCTTTTTGCGCTGCGCGCTGGCCGACCTTCAGCTATCCCGTATCCGTTGAAGCTTTTTTCAAAGCAGGATGTAGCTTTTTTGGTTACCAGACGTAGCAGCATTTTACAGTACTGGTTGCAGCTCTGACGCACGTCCGTCGAAGCCCATTCTTCCTCAGGTTCCAGCAAAAAATGCCACCGGGCGTAGCATTTGGCGTTGATGGTTGTAGCTCCGATGTGCACTGGTTGTAACATCTGATTTCTCTTGTCCGGAGCTCGTCGTCTTTGCCGCCTGCAGCTACTGGTTGCAGCACGCGTGGCCTCTGGTTCCAGCATCTTCAGACTCCGGTTGCAGCCAAAAAACTACAGGTTGTAGCACCGGAGCCCTCCGTCTCCACCACCGGCAGCTGTTGGTCGCAGCAAACATGGCCGCCGGTGAGGGGAGCTTGCAGTGGTTCGTGAGCAGCGTGGAGGAGAGAGAAAAATCGTGGCTGTAGAGAACATGTCGTGGCTGGAGGTAGAAGAAAGACAAAAGGGAAGGCCAGGGAATGGATAAGGATAAGAGAGAGGGCGGTTGTGCAAGGCCCACCACGTGCACACGTCCTGCGCGGTGGGTGGTTTCGCTGGAGTCAGCATGGCGCGCGATCCGGCCGAAAGTTCGGCCGGCGCGCCGGCTCTAAACGTTTTCCATTCCCAAACCATATCCGAGATACGCATATATTGATGTAAATAAGTTTCAAATGTCAAAATTTCAAGAGTGATCAGTCCAAATGTCCAAATTTCAGTGTAACCAGTCCATTTTTTCGCCTTTTCGAAACGAACAACATGTAGCTATAAATTTCAATACTCAAATAAAGAAAGGCGCAAAAAATCTTCAGAAGTCTCCTCGTCGTTGCACGAACACCAGCATGATTACTTGTTCATGCCGAGGCGGAGACTGGCGCCGTGCGCAGCAGGTGCGTAGCTAGGCATCTGGAATACGCTCGAGCCCACCGCCTCGCCGCCGCAGGACCGCCGGCCGCCCGTCCCCGGGGCACCCACACCTAGCCCCCTCACGGCGGTTGCCAGCGGGTCAGCGCCAGACGGCGGCGGGAACGCAATCCCGGCGACGAGGTCGGTGAAACTGGAGAGCGGCCAGCTCATCTCCAGGAACGCCAGCTCGTCCTCAGTCATCGGCGGCGCCTGGCTCTCCTCGTCGCCGTGTGCAGTCTGCTGCCTGGCAATGTGCTTCTGCAGCATGACGGTGCCGGTGACGACGACCATGCTGAGCCTCTTGGTCTCCTCCCTCAGCCGCGGCTCCATGGGCGCGAAACCGAAGGACCTCTTCCATGTCTCGACCACCTCGGTCACCGCCGGAATCACCAGCTTCTCCACCTGCACCGTCGCCAGCACCTGGCAACACAAGTGATGCGCATGCGTCAGAGCAAAATTTACAAGATCCTCGCTGGAGAAACAATTGTTGATCTGTGAACCACCTGCTCGACGGCCTTGACGAGGCGGCCCATCATCCCCTGCCTCCGGTAGTGCGGCAGCGTGCCCGCGAACGGCATCTCTGCCAGTTTGTTGCCATGGAACCTGCAAAGTAAATTAAGAGACAAACTTATCTCAGCCCCTTTGTCCCCTTCAGTAATTTCGCAAAGGAAGCTTCGTGCTCTCCCTCCCCTCTCTCCCCCGAAGCGGCGGCGCCGCGCCGCCCTCGGGGAGTCCCCGTCCACACCGCCCTCAGCCCTCCCCCTCCATCGCCTCCCACTACCGCCGCCGTCGCTGAGGACGCCGCGGGGCGAAGCCCCTGTGGTAAGGCGGCGGCGGCGGCGCGATCCTCGGCCGGCGGTAATGCGTGGGGGCAGCGGCGTCCATCTCCTTCCTCCTCCAACAGCAGTGCGCAGCGGGTTGGCGGTGACCAGGAGATCTCCGGCGGCCGTTGGCGGATGAGATTTTGGCTGCGATGAGATCTGATCTGGGCCCGAGGGGTTTAGATCGAGATCCCCGCTGGGTTATCTTCGCGGCACAAGGACGTCCGGGTCTCTTGGCCCGGGCATGATGGTGGTGGCTGCCTTCTCCACCGAAGGCGGTTGGCCAGGCTCGTAGTGACGGATCTTGGATCCCACTATTAGCACTGGCGGCGAGTTGGGGAGACATAGTCGCCGGTGAAAACCGAGCCGACTCCGGTCATGGCGGGCGATGGCGGCGTCTACGTCGTTACCTTGATGAAGGCATCGTCAAGCAACTATTGTCAACCTGCTCGTACCGCTCCGGGAGAAATCCTAAGATCACCGGATCGGACGATGGCGGCGCTGCGGTGTCGTGTTCCCTCTTGGGGGCATCGTTTGTGGAGCGGCGCCGGATGGAAGAGGAGTGAGGTGGTGTGGCGTGCCTTCTCTCGCGTCGACGGCGGCGGGTTTCGGCGGCATGGAGCAGCGGGGTCTCGCCGGTGGGTGTGTGATGATGGACGAGCATAGGATGGTGGTGTTGTCTGGCGTCGTGGTGGCGTCGACGGCAGCTAGACCGGGCAAGGTAGATGCAGCAGTACAACACTGAAGATGGATTGGTGGCAGGTGGCTGCGGCGGCCTCATACCCGGCAGGTGTCCTGGTTGAGGAGTGTGCCGGACTGGTGGGTGCGCCATACCCGGCAGGCGTCCTGGTTGGGACCTCAGGTCTTAGATGTTAGGTTTGGCTGCGAGGTCTGTTTGGTATTAGGCCCAGACTATCAGTATCCCTTCATCAACTGGATAGGAGTAGCGACATATGTTGCCTAGACGGTGGCTTTAGTCTTACTGGTGTATGACTTTGTAAGATCTTGTGTGAATAATTAATAAAGTGGCTGCATGCATCGTCCAGATGCAGAGGCCGGGGGTCCTCCTCCATTTCTAAAAAAAAAAAAACATTTTTCGGTTTTGGATGCTATGTGCTCCATCAGCCTACAAAGTTAATTACGGTACGTGCAGCTAAAATGCTCGAGCAAATTAAGAGTAGTATGGCTGTCTTCTCATCTACTTGACACTCATTTGGCTAGCCAAATGTTTTGTACATTTTGTTTTATGGGAAATTGAAGATTTGGTTGGGGAATATGTTATAAAAAATAAAAAATGGAAGGAAAAAAGGTTGGTTGGTGATGAGGACATGGCTATCTTGGATACAACCAAAATATTGTTTGCATATATATTTGTGTGGTCATTTCTGTTTATGTTATGCAGGATAAAAATACTTCAGCTATTTTTTATTTTATGTCGAATTGCAGGATTATTGGACACTTGTACAAATCACACATTTGCCTCTATCAGTTGGGAACAAACACCCACCCTTGTTTACATGCAAAAGCCCGACGCTATGTGGACATCATCATACTTGTGCGTGCGCCGCTGTGTCTAGCCCACAGTGAGACACAAGCGAGTCTCGCCTCAAGGATGCCCTAAATGTACTGCTTTTGATTTTTTTAATATATTTTCCAAAAAACATGAATACATAAAACTTAATATACTTAGTTTTCAAAAAATGTTCACTGAGAATTTAAAAATATGTGATGCTCATTTTTTGTACTGTAATTTCTGCAAAAGATTATAGCATTAAAAAATTGGTTCATGCGTTTCAAAAAAGTATGTGACATTCTTGAAAAATATTATACCAGGTAAAAAAAGTTTGTGTAATTAAAAAAAAAGTCCTACCATTCGGAAAATATAAAATATGTTTGTGACATTTTAAAAAATTGTACCTGTTTTCTTTTTTTCCTCAAAAAAAATCTTTAGTGTACCTTCATCTTTTGTTCTTTCGAAAAAATGTATAGTGCACATCTTAAGATCATAAATTACATCTATAAACAACTTAAAATTACTGTATCTGTTTTTTTGGCCTAAAAAAATCTGTAATGTACATTCATCTGTTGTTCTTTTGAAAAAAAAAATGTGTAGTACACAGGTGCAGCGAAGGATACCTTAACAGGGCTACCGAGATGATTTCTGCGTCCTTCTCGAGCACCATGGTGTAGAATCCTTCATAGCTTAGGCGCTTGAACTCCGAACTGCATGCTCAAGAAACGTCATCATCATCATCAAAAACAGATCAGAATTGATTCTGATTTTCAGATAACAGTGCCACTCTGAAGCAACCAATCAAGTTTTCTTCAGACAGCAGCGCCACCCCCTGATGAATCTTCATTTGCCTGGAGTGACATTGTGAGAGAGAGCTTGAGTTTACCCGAGGCTATAGACGGCCTGGTGCAGCATGTCGACGCCGGTGCGCCGGTCCTTGACGGGGTTGAAGCACTCATCCAACACGCCCAGCGCCACGGCCAGCTTCGCGTTGCACTCGAGAACGTCGGCGGAGTCCCCGGAGTCCTTCTGGATCTTCAGCAGGGACCAGGAGTAACCGTCTTCATCGGCCCTGTTCGTCAGCCCCGCCGTCTCGGTCAGCTTGGCCGCAATCTGAAATCATAAATCCCACACTCTCTCTCAATGTTCTCCACTGTGGCAGTAGTAGTACGATCAAGAGTTTCAAGAGAGCTATAAGAGTGTTTCTGAAAGCAAAAATGTATGTTTCAGCGACTGTTTCCACCTTGTTGCAGGATTCGCTGCAGAAGGGTCCGATCTCGTGGCCGGCGAACAGCGACGTGCGGCAGTGGTTGTGATCTGCATGGAAGCATGCAGAGGCGTCGTCAGTGCAGTAATTTTTTTTTCAACAGTATGAGAGATGATCATGGCGGTGATCATGGCGGATTGCTTACACTTGCGGGCGCACTGGTGGCAGGTGGACGGGGCGCCGTCGCTGGCGGAGCAGAGGAAGCAGCGGCAGTAGTGGCACACCCAGGAGCCGTCGGGGACGCCCTGCACGGAGACGCACTCCGGGTGGAAGGTGGACGGGCAGCTGTCGCAGCACAGCAGCTGCCCGCCGTCGGCGCACACGCCGCACGCGTCGTCGCTCCGGTCGCCGCCGCCGTCGACGGCGAGGGCGCTAGCTCCTCCCTTCCTTCCCTGCTTGGCGAGCAGCAGCAGCGACCGCTTCTTCGCCTGCGCGCTCCGCTCCCGGTCCTGCTCCAGCGCCGCACGCGCCTTCTCCTCCGCGTGGAAGATCTTCACGCGCTCCAAAGCCCACGCCTCCCGCAGGCACCGCAGCAGCGGCTTGCCGGACATCAGCAGCAGCCGCTCCCACGGCGCCGAGGACCCGTCCGCGGAGCCTGCGTGCGACACGAAGGCCGTGAGCGCCATCGCCGTCGCGCCGTCGCAGCAGCTGCACTGGATGCCCGTTCTGGTCACCGCGCCGGACACGACCTTCGCGTTGATGCTCGCCTTGTCCTCCGGCCCCGGCACGTAGAAGACCTGCTCTTTCTCCTGCAGCACGCCGGCGTCGATCAGCCATGTCAGGACCGTGTGCTTCTTTTCTCCCGCCGCCGCCGTGCCGGGCGTGCTGTTGCTGTCGTTCATCCTGGCGACGAGGCTGCACCGTGTGGCGCTGCTCGGCGTCGGCGATGGCGAGGCCGCGGCCGGGGCGGCGTTCCTCCTCTTCCTGCCGCTGCTTGGAGGCGAGACGGTCTTTGGCTGGTCGTTGCCTTGGGCGCTGGGATTCGTGGCCGCCGGTTTGTCGTCGGCGGGTTTCCTACCGGGGACCTTCTTGGGTCCCGCCAGAGTGCTGCTCCCCTTGGGCGCGCGCGGCTTCCGTAGGCGGCCGTTCGGCGATTTAGCGGCGGCCTTCCCCTTGCGGACGACTCCCGTGGACGGAATAGCGAGCACAGGGCCCAGAAGCGGCACGGCGGTATCGCCGTTGCCGCCACCGGCCGGCGTCACGTTCTTGCCGGCCCCTTCGCCGTTGCCGCCGATCGGTGGCACGTTCTTGCTGGCCCCGGCACCATCGTCAGCAGGGACGATCTGGAGCGACCTCTCGCTCGCCGGTTTGCCGCGGCCAGCGCCAGTATCCTTGGGAAGATGGTCGCCGCCGGCGTCTCTCTGCACGGCTACGGCGCTGCCGCTGGCGCTAGCCCCCGGTATCCGTGGTATCCGTGAAGATGAGAAAGGTGGTTGCATCCCACGGCCTCTCCCGGAGGGGGAGAACGGCGGCGGCGTGCCCTGCACGTAGCTCTGCAGCCACGGCGGTCTGGAAGAAGCGCCCCACCCCGCCAAGACCATGAGCTGCTGCAGCAGGTGCGGCGACGGCATCGACTGCGTGGACGGAGCCCGCATGGCTATGGGCACCGGCGGGGCGGCACCGGTGGCCGGAGGGCCGTAGGTGGTCATGGCGCGCACAGGCGTCGAACGCCACAATGCCGGGGCGTCGGCCCGTGGAGACGGCAGCTGCCGATACGCCGTCGCGCCGTTCGTTGGGACGGCGGCTCGTGGAGACGGCAACTGCCGATACGCCGCCATGCCGTTCCGTTGCGCGACGGCGTTCGCTGGAGCGGCGGCTCGCGGAGACGGAAGCTGCCGATACGCCGTCGCACCGTTTGCTTGTGCTGCGCCGTTCGCTGGTGCGGCGGCTCGCGGAGACGGAAGCTGCCGATGCGCCGTCGCGCCGCTTGCTTGTGCGACGCCTTTCGCCGGCGCGGTGGCTCGCGGAGACGGAAGCTGCCGATGCGTCGTCGCATCGTTCCCTTGTGCGACGCCGTTTAGTGGAGCGACGGCTCGAGGAGAGGGAAGCTGCCGATACGCCGTCGCACCGTTGCCTTGTGTGACGCCGTTCGCAGGAGCGGCGGCCCGTGGAGATGGCTGCCGCCGATACGCCGCGCCGTTCCCTGGAGTGGTGGCCCGCGGAGATGGCAGCTGCCGGTACGCGGCGCCGTTTGCGGGTGCAGCGGCCCGTGGAGACGGCAGCTGCCGGTACGCCGCGCCGCTGGGCTGTCCAGCGTCAGAGCCGCCGCCGCCGCTGCTGGAGTTGAGCACGTGGAACTGGCCGCCACCGGCGGCGGCAGCGGCGTGCTCCGACCTCCCGGGCGCCGGCGGCGAAGTCATTCTGCCGGGTGATCGACGAGGAAACGAACGACACGAAAGTGCACTGGTTTTTCTTGGTTCCACGGGCGATCGATCGATCGACGGGACCGGGGTAAAAGAGGATGCACATTAACACGAGATAACAATGGCTCTGGTTGTCACCCAGCACCACGCGGTAACATAAACCGTGGGGATCATCAAGCGCATTATTTGTTACTAATAACATGAACGGATGATGATCAACGAGGGCTAAAACAGGAACCAAGTTAAAGCACGCCAGCATGCATGCATAAAGCTGCGTTGGCAAGAAAAGCTAGCATGGATACAGTGGGAGGGTCATTAAGAACATTGGCGAGGACATTACTAGTTGCTAAACAACACGTCCGCGGTTATACCATTCCCAAATTCACTGTTACTACCCACCCTGCCAAGCCGTCCGATACGATCATCGGGTGATCTAGATCAGATGCACAGGAACACATGCAGAGTGTTTTCACCTTGCTACATGTGGGTGGAACCAACTTGTGCATGAATATTGACATCCTTCTATTTTCTGAAATTAGTATAAATTTTAATAATTGGCTTAACTTGCCGGGTGGTGTTTCGGGCTTCTAGTCAGCCTGGTCTACCCACGCTCCCGCGACCTCCCATCCCCGCATCGCCGCCAATCCCACCGCCGCTTCCTCCACCGCTCCCTTAGCCAACGATATTCTTCGTTGCCGGCGTGGATCCGCGGGTCCAACAGTTCCCCCCTCGCGGGGCTGGAGTTGGAGCAGCCTCGAGATGCCGCCCCCCTTCATCTACGTGGCGTTCCCGGAGATGCTGCGGGAAGAAGCCAAGTGTTTCATTCAATGGTCCTCAGAAAAAGGGCGCTAGGGGTGCTGGATTCCTGTATTGCAAGTCTCTGTGGGCATGGAGGTGGAGATACACTGGAATCCGTTGATGTTGTTCGACCAGGTGGCCGATTTTGCGCGACACAGCAACTGGTTGGAGATGATATTTGTTCTGATGGTGAAGAGGATCAGGAGTGTTGAACATCTTATTTGGTTTCCTTTGGGGACGCATTGGATCGTGCTCAAAAGGAAGCTGGGAAGAACAAGGTGAACATGCAGAGATCGAAGCTGGATGTTGTTGCGAGCTATCTGGAATGCAAATGTGCTCAAATTCCCGCGAAGTTGATGCCGCCGGATTTTAGGTATGTGAGCGTTACTCCAGGTCGCAGATATGTTCCTATTGTTTCTCTATTCTAATTTAGTCAGTAACACTAGTCTGTGGTTTCAAATTCTTCGAGGAAAGCCAATGGAAGTAGGTGTTGGCCCCGATCCACTTTGGTTGCCCATGGGATAGGATGGACGAGTTCGACGTCCAGCAATCGCTGGACTAGATGAGGCGCCACACGCCACTCGATCGCCGACACGAAAAGATGGGGATTCAGGAGATGATGTTTTTCCGGGGGATACTTTTTTGTTTCAAATCTCACATTGGGTCCAATGAGTCCAATTTATGTGATGATTTTGATAGTTGTTATGTGCCTACATGCTAGGCTTTGTGGAATTTTACCGCGTCCGTGCATTACTTTTTGTCGGTATTCCGCAGGTGATGTCATTTGAGCAAATACAATTTTATGGAAGGAATCCTAGAAAATGGTGGTGGAATCAGGTTATTTAATGTGATAATCAACTACCATGAAAGAATGAAGCAAAGGTACCAAGGGAGAAGCTCCTGTGGCGCCTCGAGAGCCAAAGACGGCCTATCATATGAGCGTGCCCGCTCGTATGAGCGGTCATATGAGGCGCCAGCACGGATACGTGGATCCAACATTTCCCCCCTCATCTGGCAGGAGTTGGATCCGCCTCGAGATGCCGCTGCCCTCTTCTACGAGGCGTCCCCGGAGATGCTGCGGCGGAATTGCTCGATGCCATGGGAGGTGTTGGAGGCAACGAGAGAGCAGTTGTGGTTGGAGGGGGTTGCGAGACTTCGCGACAACGCCTTCTCATTGGCCCAGTGCGTACAGGAGTGGAAGGAGGCGTTGTAGGTGACGGAGGAAGACCTGATCTCGAGATCTAGATGGGAGAGGTATGCGCAGGTCTATCGAGTTCAAGCGGATCAAGAGCAGGACTAGCGTGGCGGATCTACTTCGAGGACATGGATTTGGAGAGGGAAAGGATGACACGTCCCCTCCTTCGCCACTAGTGGGTTTCATCCTCTGGGCGGAGCAGGAGGCCGAAATCAGAGGATCTGCGTCGCAAAGCAAGATGGGTATGGGGCTGTCTCCGACAAGTTTTCCACCTCTTCTAGGACTGGTGGATCCCCTGCCTTATCTATCGCTAGAACCAACAAGGGATTGAGGGGATTGCACATCTCGCCTATTGTCGGGACCAGTAATGGATTGAGGGGATTGCACATCTTTCTTGTCGCCGGAGTTGGCCCGCCATTTACTCGCATTAGGAAGCCAGGTGTTTCCTTTGATGTTCCTCAAAAAAGGGTGCTAGGCTGCTGGATTCGTCCACTTGCTAGAAGCAAATTTTCTACTCCCTCCAATCCATATTAATTGAAGCCGCTTTAGTACGGAGGGAGTATAATATTTTAAACATTTAGATAGCAAACATGAAAACAACACATTTGGCTCGAACTTTTTCGTGTTTATACTGCAAATCCTTTGATTAGTTAGAGAACCCATCATTAGAAAATAAATGCAGATTTGGAGGTGTGTCTGTGCGCGCGCGGCAGGTAAGGTATGACGTGCTATTTTTACCAAGAAACTACATCTTGATCCATGACGACTGTAGAAGATGAGTGCTCCAGAAAAATCAACATTGTTCATGATAATTTATCCATAGGAGAGAGACACTTCGCCCCACTATGCTTTTTTCTTTCTATTTTCTATTTTATTTATATTTTCAATGAATAAAATTTTAAAACATAAATTTATTTTAAAAAAATAACCATGTCTTTGAAAAATAATAGCACAATATTAAAAAATGTTAGTGCAAGTAGAAAAATGTTGATTGCTTTCAAAACAAAATATTCGTGACATTGAAAAATGGTTTTGTTTTCCAAAAAATTGTATGTACAATTTTGAAAATTCGTATAGAAAGTTAAAAATAATGTTCGTGTAATATAAAAAAAGTTTCTTACCATTAGAAAAATGTATGTCACATTTCAAAGAAATATTCTTGCATTTCAATAAAAATTTTATGACATTTTGCAAAATAAATATACAGTGTAAAAAATATGTTCGCGTGTTTTACATTTTTTATTACCATTAGAAAATTTACATGTATTTGGAATTTTTTTGACCATCCATTCAAAAAAGTGTTCAGAACACGTATTATTAGCAGTGATTATTAGTAAAATGTTCAACGTGTATCAAAGAAAAGTTCGACCTCTACACAAAAAAAATTATATTGTGTACTGAGAATATTTAAAACAATTAAAAAAGTTGAACCTGTATTTGATAAAAAAATACTTTTCAAAAAAGTGTTCAAAACATGTATTAAATGAAGAAAATACACTGTGTATTTTAAGAATGTTGAACATGTATCAAAATAAATGTTTGACGAGTAAACTAAAAATGTATATTGTGTACTGGAAAAATAGACATGCGTTTAATAAGAAAGAAACCAATGAAAATTGCAAAAGAACAAAGAAAACCAGTAAAAATGGAAAAATAAAAATAAAGAAAACCAATGCAAATGAATGGAAACAGTGAAACCCGAGAAGGAAACAAAGAAAAATGAGAAAGTAACGAAGAAAGAAAGAAATAAAGCCAAAAAAAAGTAAAACCGAGAAAGAAAGAAAGAAGTAAAAAAATCATGGAAAACAGAGAAACAACCAAAAATAGAAGAAAACCGAGAGAAAATAATAGAAAAAAAAACTGGTCCAAACCAGTACGTCGACCGAGCGGCAGCGAGCGACCTACCTGCGCTAATGGCCCGCCCATATGCGCGCGCTTCAGTTGAGACGAATAATATAGGCGCCGCAAGCGAGATATAGCATTCACATATATAGCTTGGCCAATCTCATATTTGGTGCTTCATGCACTTGTTCCTTGTTATTTGCGAAACGCGCACACCGCAGTTTCCTTCGATAGATCACAAGTGGGCCGACACATTTATGGTGCTTACCGGAGCGGGATCTCTCTTCCGGTGTAGCGAAGCTACCAAAAGCTTACTATCCGATTCCAGGAAGCTTCCAGCCTGGTTTTTCCTTTTTTATTTTCTGTTCCATTAGTTCCTTTTTGTTCGTTCTTTAGTTTTTTGGTTTTTCTTTTCATTTTAAAGTTCTTTTATAATTATTATTATTTCTTGACATATTCCCTATTTTTGTTTGACTTTTTCAGTTTTCACTCTTATTTTTTTCTTAATAATTGAACATTTTCGATAAATATTTCAATCATGAATTTTTTTCAAATTGTAGCACTTTTCCAATTTTTGAGTTCATGAACTTTAAAAATATACATTAACTTTTTTTGAATTCCCGAGCTTTTTCAAATTCCCATAGTTGTTCTAATTTTGTGTTGTTTTAAAATTTGCAAGATCTTTTTAAGTTCGTGGACTTTTTTTTCCAAATTTGTGAACTTTTCTGGAGTTCATGAACTTTTTCCAAATTCATGATTTATTTTTCCAAAATCGTAATTGTTTTCAAATTCATGAACTTTTCTTAAATTCACAAACTTTTTCTAAGTTTGTGAACTTTTTCTCAAATTCATGAACTTTTTTCATATACCCTTTTTTTTGCAGGAAACTAGGTGTCTGTCCGTCACTTTGTTTCAATTTTTTTTTTAAGAAACCGGTGTCTTTTTAGCAGCTACTTTTATTTACAGCGGTTAGCCCATTAGCATACGAAAAAAAACGAGCAAGCAAGCGACCGGGCGAAGCCACCAAGCTGTTCGCTCGTGATTGGGCCGCGGCCCAAGTAGCCACATGCACGAGCGCCGGTTGCGCTTAAGGCCTAATTGGCAGCAATGAGAGTATTAGGGAGGAGGTCTCTAGAGCTTTGCTAGATCACACATGTTAGAGGGCAAGGGCTAAATGGAATTGACTGATCTAAAATTCCTAGCCCAAAACAGGACAGAAAAGCTCAAGACATTTGTTTTTCTTGCACTTTTTATTCACGAATAGACATTTAATTTTGAAGCTCGTAATGTAGCTAAATATTCTTGTAATTTAGGAGTAGGCCGTCATTTTCCGCTGGGGATTCCCCACGACCAAAATCTTATACCCATGAACATCTCTGAATCTTAATAAAGTGGGACGAGATTTCTCTCTCAAAAAAAGGACAGAAAATACAACAGAAAAGAAAAGCACAAATTTTGAAGCAGCGATCAACGGTTATAAAAATCGACTGACCCAAAATCAATTTTTTGGTAACTTTCATATAAGTGTACATGTATAGCTTTTAATTCTTTCCATTCGCATTTTTTTAATTCTTGCTTTAATTGCTCCGTTCATTCAACTCCATCCACAGACACAGACGACCAAGGTTTGGCAACCAGAAGCAGAGGCGCCTTGAGACGCACGGAGAGGCCGTGCAACTCGCTCATGTCCACCGGCGGCATCCTCCCGCCGGGCAGCTCCCAGTCGAAGTTACACACGAGGCTCGCCAGCGCCAGCTCGTTGGATATCATGGCGAACCCGACGCCGGGGCAGCCCCTCCTCCCGGCGCCGAAGGGCAAGAAGGCGAAGTCCTGCCCCATCTTGAGGTCGTACCCAAGGAACCTCTCCGGCGCGAACTCCTCGGCGCGCCTCCCCCACGTCGCCGGGTCGCGGCCGATGGCCCAGGCGTGGATCAGGACCCGGGTGCCCGCCGGCACGTCGTAGCCCAGCAGCCGCGTGTCCTCCACCGTCTCCCGCGGCAGGAGCAGCGGCGTCGGCGGGTGGAGACGCAGGGCCTCCTTCACCACCGCCTTCAGGTAGGGCAGGTGCGGGAGATGTTCCTCCGTCACGACGGCGCCGGCGCCCGGACCGATTGCCGCGCGTACCTCGTCCTGTAGCTTGCGCATCTCGTGCGGGTGGTTGATGAGCTCCGCCATGGCCCATTCCAGGAGCGTGAAGGTCGAGTCCGTGGCGGCGGCCAGCATGTCCAGGATGATGCCCTTGACGCTGCCCGTGTCCAGCTCTTCCGCGTCCAGCATCACGTCCACGAAGTCTCCCTCCTCCCCGGTGGCCGCACCCGCGCGACGGCGCTGGCGGTGGTCGGCTATGACCCGCTCCAGCAGCCCGTCCATCTCCTCGAAGACGCGCCGCGTCTTCTTCTCCAGCCCCGTCACGACGTCCACCCACCGCAGCCACGGCACCGTCTCTTCCATGGGCACCGTGCCCAGGAGCTCCTCGATCTCGGCGAACACCTTCCTCAGCCTCGCGCCGCCGCCGCCGCCTTCGACCCCGTAGTCTGTGTCGCCGAACGTGCATCGCGAGATGACCGTGTTAGAGTAGACGATGAGGTTGTCACTAAGGTTCACGACGGCGCCGGCGTGCCGGCGGACCCGGTCGACGAGTGCGGCGGCTTCCTGCGCGCGAACGCGGCCCAGGGACGCGACGCGGCGCGCGTTGAGCATGTGGGTGACGCAGACGCGGCGCGCCTGGCGCCAGTGCTCGCCGTAGGGCGCGAAGCCGATGCCGCCGGTGCCGTAGTAGAAGCGGTCGACCATGAGGAGCCTGGGGCGGCTGGCGAAGTCGAGGTCACGGGTCCTCATGGCCTCCTCGGCCGCCGCCGCGGAGCACGCCACTACGGTGGGCACGCGCCCGAGCCGCAGGTGCATCACCGGGCCGTAGGTCGCGGCCAGCGCACGGAGGCTCCGGTGCGGCAGGCTCCCGAGCAGGTGGAGGTGGCCGACGACCGGCAGGCCGGGTGGCGATGGAGGCAGCCGCAGCTCGCCCTGCCTGTCGGAATTGCGGTTGCGCTTCGAGGAGGAGACGAGGACCGTGACGGCGAGGAGGAAGGCGAGGGCGGTGAGGGCATAGGGGGAGTTGAACAGCAACAGAGCGGCAACCATGTCTGCAGCCATTCTCGACTCGACGGCCGGCCGGGAAACTACACGGAGGGGAGATTGATGGATTCGACTTGAACCACGGCGGCAGCGAGATTTACATATATAGAAGATCGGAGAATGGAGAAGTAGCCCCCAAGTCTCTGTCGCAAGCTTAGGCCCTAAGGTACGGTGCGTGCATGCATGCATAGCGCGTCGATATATAGTCCAGGCAAGCACAAGAAAGGTATGCAGTAACTCGCTCTCTCACGGTGACACCACTCAAAAAGAAAACATTAAGGACTCATTCGGTTTGGAGGATTTTCATAGAAAAACCATAGGAACAAGGATTTCAGAGAAAAATTTCCTATATGTGTATTCGGTTTGTAGGAAATGCCTACAGGAATTTTGTAGGAATACTATTCATTTACTGTGTTTTTGGAGGAAACTATGCATCCACTCAAAGCCCATTTTACGTGTAGGAACGAGTCAAGTCAATTCCTTACTAATCCTAATTCCTACGTTTTAGTTTCCTCCAAACCGAATGAGCCTTAATAGGGGTTTGGCTACCTGCATTAAGTCCCGCCCGATGCAAGTTTTTTTTTGACACCATTCTTTACCCGAAATTGTTGTGCACACAATTGTTTCACAGACGACTTCTGCACGATGCTCCCATCGATGGCTGCTGCCCGCAAAGCATACGTGATAAACGGCTGTAGTTTTGTGTCGTCTGTGAATCGTCCGCAGACGGATGATCCGTGTAGCACTGCTCTTCTTTACCTAACAATAAACTAACCGTGCGTTGCCACAGGCCAACAAATGAATTTATAAACAATGCTTATTTCCTCTCCACAAATGAGCACATTGCATGTAATGTTCAATTACAACACAAATGCAAGCATATTCTTCTCTCTAATCTTACAAACACCACACACTCCTCTAGTCGCTTTTTCCTGTTGAACATTCGTCCATCACCTTCTCTCTCATCATTCAGCCTCTCAATCTATTTGCCCCTTGACTCTACATGTAACTTCCATGCCGTTGTTTTGTTCTCTCTAACTGTACAAAAACAACCCAATCAGGTCACCTTCTTCCCGATATATTCTTAATCCAGAGAAGTTAAAATCTAGTTGAATCCCCGTGCGTTGACATGGAAGAACAAACTTATCTATGAAAACATATATCAAAATACCATTACGTGTAGTCTGTACATCACATGCTTATGACTGTTGTGATGCATTGTTGTGATGCACATGTGATCTTTAAAAACAAGGCAAGCAAGTGGCATTGTCAACATTACTCGTCTGCATTGGGCACTCGGGAAGAAGCTACAATCGGCTTCTCTGACCATATTTTATTCTATCTAGGTGTTACTCTTATATATTGACAAAGTTTCGTTTCTGAAGTGAATTTTAGACTTCCTCCTATTCAACACAAGTACCAAAATTGAGAGGCAAAACTTACAGACGGACATAATTTCTTGCACAAATCCTCTTGCCTAACCATGGAGCTTCAAATTTTCTATCGACAAAATCATTCGAGTGTAGTGTATTACAGTGCCCTAGTAATACAGGAAACCAAAATAGCGTCAACCAAGGGTAGAAACAGTCACTTAAATTGATAGCATGAGATATATTCGTATACATAAATTATTTTTCTCCCCGACACAGAATATAGTAACTACTTATCTAGCAGGCTAAATGTCCGCGCATCACTATGGACAAAATGCAAGTTAATAAATCAATCAGGTTATCTAAGGATGGGTCAAACATATGCTCCCTTTATCAATTTATTTAGTAAATAATATGGGATCGGTCGCCAGAATAATGTTTGTGCCAACCGAATTCCACGTGCGTCTTCTTCCTATCCTTCATCCTCCTCCTCACATTCCCGTGGCCTACGCTCTTGACGCAGGCCTAACCACAGCCCCCCGCCAACCACAACCGGCAACACTACCGTGTTGCGCCTCGTCAGCCTGGGCTGCCCTATAGCTGCCTCCTCCATCGGATCGGTGTCATCCACCCTCGCCCCTCCTCTTCTTCTCCGACACTGTCAACATTTGAAAAATTACAAAATCATGTGGCGTTACAACTTACATGTGGCATCAAAATTGTGCCATATAAGTTACACGTTTTATAGAGAACATGTGAAAAAGAGAAATGAAAAGCTCTAGATTTCGATTGATAGCTATACGAAAAATGGCTAACTGTCTAACTATTGGTAATCCGGCAAAGAAGGGGTGGCCATATATCCCTCTATATTCAGTCTGACAACTCGAGCCTCTATATTCTGTCTGACAACTTGAGGTACGCCAGCTTTAACATTTCAACCAACAAACTGAAATTATTCTGTTAAAGATATGCTATCAAGAATCAACTCAACCAAAAAACTTTTTCCTACTTTTGTTACAGCATCATACGTGCTGACATGCACAGCGCATGTATTTGTTTAATTAAAGATATATAGATGGTATGTAGTTTAGTGTTACAATCAAAAGAGACTGAACTGCCCATAAATATTCCTTCATATCTACTTTCTTACAGTAAAAAAACCTAATCCTTGCAAAAAAAATGTAGTAACTAATCAGGAAAATGAGATTCTTGAACTGCTTCAACATGTTTTGAGTCAAAAATTGAAGCAAGCATAATTATCCAATTCAATGGCCATGGAATATTATTTAGTCACCGCATATCTACATGAGAAGAATAGTCGTGGTTACTGTTAAAGCATGACATTGTAAAAAATAGCTCAACAAGAGAAAATAAATGATCATAAATGTATGCACAATAATAACCGAACCCAAACGGGAAAAGGGCTGAGCTTCTATGTACCAAATGAATTGACAAAGCATATTCTTATGGCGGAGCTAAATGAACAACACCATCTAAGATCACAACAGTTTATGGTATGTCCCCATCGGCAAACAGGTGGCGGAGATTACCTTGGCATAACACGTCAAGCTTTCACGGTCCTAAGAGCCTCCATATGCACCTTGATATATGAGCAAACTCGTGTTTCACACCTAGAAAGTGTCGTCATGTAAGAATGTAGCACCTCCCACTTGCAGCAGAAATCCACTACATTGTTAATAGGTAAGAGCATCTACAGCCGGACTTGGCAAGTCAGGCCCCTCAAACGCCCGTGGATGCGCCCGGGCGCGTCTGCGGGCACTGACCGGGCATCCCTCATATTTGCTATTCTGCATCCGTGTATCTCATATCCGGCGTCTTATATCTATACTACCCATGCACACGTTGATCTATCCTACGTGATCAGGAGACGGACAACAAAATTGAGCTGCAAAGGAACACAAGTTCGGCTGCAAACGGATAAACATACTTCACCACATCCAAAAGATCATAGTTCGTCCACGGACAAGTTCATAAACTTCTACAACTAAAACGATATTAACATTGGGGAGGAGGGGGGCCGGAATCACCACTTCCTCGCCGGGTCTTTGCCCTTGAGGTCGCCGGCGTAGCTGTAAGCGTCCGTGGCTGGTGGAGGGTCTTGGTCGTCCGACGACGTGGTGCAGCTGTCGCCGCCGTCGGAGTCGGAGTAGGAGAGGACGATGAGCCCCTTCATCCGATGGACCGCCCTGTCCTGCTCCCGCTTCAGCCTTGCCACCCGAGCCTTCTCCGCCGCTGCCTCCTTCGCCTCGCGCTCCGACTGCTCAATGGCTAGCCGGAGCGCCTTGGCGTTCTTCCGTCGAAGGCGGCGAGCGTCCGTCTCCGCCGTCGTGAGGGAGCAGCGGTACACCCAGGCGAGGAGACGCGCGTCCTCGTCAGCGTCCGGCTCCGTCCTGCGGCGGCGGCGCGGACTGCTCCGCCGCCTCCCTCTCCCGTAGACGCTGCCTCTCGATGCGCGCGGCGCGTGCCTCCGACGCCGGAGTGCGTGTGCGGGCCGGAGGCGCGGGAACAAGCACCCAGCACTGGCCGCGTGCAAGAGCGGCCGGCGGGGGAAGGAGACGATGCGGGACCGATGCGGACTGTACTGACCGGGCGTCGCTGCGCGCGGGCCGGGAGGGTCCAGCTTCAGCGTCCGCGCTGCGCTGGCGCGGGAGGTGCGGCTACGCTCCAGATCCGGAGCTGCCGCCGGCCACCTTGGACCGCTCCAGCGCAATGCGGAGGGCCATCTCCTCTTCGTAGTCGAGCTCCGAGCCAGAGTCGCTGCCGGAGCTGCTCATGGTGGTGGATGGGATCGGAACCGGAGAGGGAGAGGAGTGGACGGACGGAGCGAGAGAGGGAGAGAGTGAGCTAGGGTTTGAGCTCGCCGCTCGGATTGGGGTTTTTTTGGGGTCCGTGGTAGGCCGGACCTGTCAGGCGGACGCGTCAGGGCGTTCCCGGGCCACCCCATATCCGCCCTATATTTGGGCTGGATATGAGGGATGCCGGTCAGCCCGGGCGTTTGAGGCCCATTTGAGAGGTCCGGTTGGGTCGAATATTTGTGACCGGTCACTGACCGGACGGCCTGCCCGGGCGTTTGAGACGGGTATAAGAGACCCAACTGTAGGTGCTCTAATACATCTAGAATTTGGTAAGGTTTCAGGAAAAAGAGACTGAGAACAGACTACTACCATGCATGACAGGTGTAACGAAACTAACAAAATGTAAGCAGTAGAGACTCGATAGGCCGATCTGCAAAACAAAGCACAAAAAAGATATAGATATATAAATCCATGATTGCGTCCGATCACAGTCCCCTGTTGCTGGATTGTCCTCCCATGTTGGCGGCGGATAAGCGCTTCCACTTCGAGGATTACTGGCTGCACCTGGACGGGTTCCATGCCACGATGGCCATGGCTTGGGGCTTAGTCCATGACCCTGCCCCTTCTGATGCCTTGTGCCACGCCTGCAAGCCACGGCTAGCCGGCTTACAAGTCTCGTAGAGGTCCTTACTTTGATGTACCAACTTTGCTAGTATGCCAAGGTCCTATCGCTACGCCTTGCCTCCAAGCTGGACAGCCTAGCAGCCGCAACCAGAAGGCGTTCATTGCCGGTCGAAGTCTTCATGCCAACCTTGTCCTTTTCAGACAATGTCTCAAGCTGCTGCACCAACTTGGGGCCCAACAATTATGCTCAAGCTTGACCTGACGCGCTCCTTTGACTCTATATACTGGCCATTGCTCTAGGTTTTGCAGCAATATGGGTTCATGGGTTCAGTGACCGCTTCCGGGAGTGGCTGGCAATCCTGCTCTCGACAGCAATCGTGGTCATGCTGAATGGAGAGCCCGACCCACCAATTTCGCATCGCGGCGGGCTCCTCTAAGGCGACCCCCGTCCCCGCAGTTCTTCGTGTTTGCCGTGAACACCCTTGACCGGCTGATGCGACACACCTTTCACGCTGGCCGTCGAGAGAGAAAAGCCTCCTCCCAGGCTGTCACGGCTACGTCACCATGTGTTGTCGACACAGAAAAGCCTTCTCGCCTCGAAGGCTCTAGGATACTCGTTTTACGCGGTTCGTGTCACTGCGGCCAAGTGCTACGTCGACAGACTCCTCGCGGAGGTGTTTTTCATGCGGTTTGATCACATCTTTGAGATGTTTCTCACGAGGCGGCTCGATTTTACGATCGTCCGCCTTTTTGCACTACATATGAACTTCATCATCAGGAGAGACCAAATCTCGCAAATCTCGGCGGCGAATCCATACTACATGCATGAGTCCTTGAGTCTCGGCGACTTTGAACGTAAAGCTGCTAGGGATTACATCGAAGAGTTCATGATAATGAATAAGGACAAGGAAACGGTTCTCCTGCTTATCATCCAATGTCAGTCATTGACGGGTAGCCCTTTCGTACATTTCAATCATTAGGCTAACTTGAGGTGTATTTATTTTGCGCAGCGAGAGGCGCGCCGTCCTTATCGTTCTTTTCCCGCAAGTCTCCCACGCTATGTATTTCGACTCGTCTAGAAACTTCCTGAAGAAAGACTACACCCACATAATGATTGTTCTAGATGGGGCTCTCCACGGCTTCAGCATGAGGGGTGGCCACATCGAGATCAGAAAACAAAGGAAGGGCGGGCCGGGTTTCGGGCATAAAACTAACTCATGTTACGTCCATCAACCGATAGCAAGTACGAACAATGGATTCTATGTCCTCCATCTCATGATGGAGTTCAGAAGGGATCACCAACATCTTCGCATGACAACCAGAAACGATGACCATATCCGCAAATAGGCAGAATCCTTAAGACCCGAACCGGATTATAAACTCAGAGATGAATTCTTTCACATCCAGAAGGACATTGAAACGATCATCATGAAAAAAGTCATCGAAGAGAACGGGATGTTCCACCACGGCCCAATATCGCGAGCTGGCGTCCGAACTCGCATAGGCCTACAATGTATGGACCTGACGCCGTTCACGAAGCTAGGGTGCGCATCCTCCTGGATCTGGATGGATGGAACTTCCAGTGATTGACGATGCCGATGATAATGTGTTGGTTGAATTTGTACTTTCTGTAGCGATGAAACTTTGTGATGTAAACGGCCCTGCTGAACTTGCGTAACGCTAGTTAATTAGTTTGGGTATGATGAACCAGCGTAGATTATGTTTATTATATGTTGCATCTATTTGCTAACTCTTTCTCTTCGTGTTGCTCAAGTATATTGTGTTGCATATTATTGTTGAATTCGATTGTGTTCGCACACGAACACGTCACATGTACCCTCGACGCCGGTGGTAATGCACCGCAGCTCACGTCGAAGGAGTCTCACCGGAAGCGCGATTTGCAAGTCGACCGGAGAGAACTTTTGAGGACCCGAAACCCTACACTCCCAGGAGGGACCCCGTCGGGGAGTGCGGCGGCTATGGGCCTCCCTAGGTCGGTCAAGCCACCCCTAGAGCCTCGCGATTTGCAGCTCTCCAACACGAAGAACGACGAAGAATGAGGGAGCAAGAACGAGGGAGGGACAAGACGTAGATGAAAAAGTTGTAGATGCGTTTGCGATTGTGTGTTGTTATTCAATCGGCCGTCACCCCTTAGGTATACTAGTAGAGTGCCCGTGCGTTGCCACGGGCTCTTGAAATAGTTTGCAAGAGTTAAATGTTAAATTTCACACGTACAAACAATATAACACAAACAGCTATACCTCCAATACTTCGGTATATTTTGAAGCAAAGCTAATACGGCTAAAGTCAAACAGCTATACCTCCAATACTTTGCTTGACACTGTGACAGCAGCAACACTCCAGGTATTCTCTTTTCACTATCCGTGAGTAGCCTCCTAATTATATTGAAAACAGTTGAAATTCTTCTTCTCAATGCTCTAATGTCTGTATATTTTTTAGTTTTGTTTCTTTGGCAGTGTTGCTGCTTCACAGTTGAACTATATTATAGTAAAAGGGCCCGTGTGTTACAACGTGGACATACATATTTTAGTGGCTAGTTCTAAAAAAACGTATTTTAGTGGCTTCACATTTTCTAAAAGCAAAAAAGTCATGGATTCCATCGTAGAATATAGAAGTATGTGTTTAGAAACCTTGTGCTCAAAACAATATGTTTAGAAACCTCAAAAATAATTTACCAATTAAAAACTTTACTTGCATCGAGTGCTTGAGAATGTGTTTGTCTAGCAGATACTGGTCATGATAATATTTTGAGATAAGGTGAAATTCACTACTCCTATATATGCCATAGAAACCTTGTGCACTCGATGTCTCATCATATAGACACCCATCTCGAGAACCATTTCAAAACTAAAGAACATACGCCATCATTGCGTACATGATTCTTCCCAGTATTTTTTTTCCACTGGTCATACAAAATACAACCACAAATTTCCATATATCTATGGTAGCAGTACTCCTTGTACTGCTTGCTATCATGCTGTGCTACTTAACCAAATATAGCTATCAGTAGTTGGAAGATTTATTGGTTCAAACATATCAGCATACATGGAAAGCATAGGCATACTTATATATCACCCTATAAGTAACTGGGAAGAAGCAACATCACCTCAATTCCTTAACTTCTGTGTTCAATGTTGGGATGATACCGACCCATCTAGCAAAATAACAGCTGGAGTTTAACTGTCTACAAAAACAACTGAAATCTCAGGTAGAAATTATAATCCTTTCAGAAGTATTTTCATGTTCCATCAGAAATAACAAACAAATCTGAGTAGAAAAATAGCCAATGCATTTTATTGGTTCATGGAAAACAGTATATAGCACCTACACTTGCCATCTCAAACTTGATGACCACCTCCTAGGTTAAACAGATTAACCATAGAACCTAAGGGTTGTACATCATTCTCCTCCACATCCAACTTGCATCTCTTAGGTAGCACACAACAAATTGTTTGCTCGGACGGGCATTTTATCAAGCACCTAGTGAGCAAATCAGAATACAGATAGTTTGAGAGGTGAGAATACAACATCTCATGCAACAGATGCCTCTTGGTGAAGCTGTGCAGGGAACTGAGTCATCACTGGAACCGTCTGCCTGCAATATGTTCACACACATCAAGCATATATGATCTTTTGGGGAACTATAATTCTCGACTCCTAGTTCAATAAGATTATATATGTGGTGATAAAAAGTCACAAAAGAGATTGTTGGGCCTCTTCTTTGAATGAAAACCATACAGTCATATGGCAACTGGAAAAAAAATCATATGTGGCTATGTCCTACTTATATCCTAATCGACGTCCAACCAATACAGTCACATCACATTGAACATCTAGTAATGTTTATCCACTCGGACTAACATATCAAAATCAAAGTCTGCTCACCATAGCTGGCTGGAGTTATGTATCCAAGCAGTGGCTGCTAATGCGTGGCCACCGGCCGGCTAGCACTGAAGCGTCCATTCGTTGTCTCCCTGTTCACAAGTACCTAGCAGAAGCATACATAATTACATATCTACATATCATGAATGGATTGCAATTAGCAAGCAGCAGCCTTGCCTGTGTAGATGTGTAACAGTAAGAAAGTACACCAGCTTGAACAAAATCAGTAGTAATAGGCTGCTGCTCTCTTCTCCGATCTCTATATATACAGAACAATAGTATAGCCAAGAGCAGCAAATATAGCAAAAGCAGAGCAGCCTCAGCAAGGCAACATACCTATATAAAGGAAGACTAATATTTTTTTTCTCAACTCATCAGATATTAAAACTGCAGTAAAGCGTATAACTATCTAGAGCAGAACAATCAAGCATATCAACTACCACAGGTCCACGATCGGCTCAAAGTACTAATCATTTCCTCTACGTCAGTCCTGAAATCTGAAAATAAACATAAGCAGAATCTCATGAAGCAAGAACTACTTCTAGAATGCAAATATCATCACAAAAAGGAAAATCATGCTTGTCTATCTCACCCTAAGTGCCCAGATTTTTTGTCGCTGCTGCTGGCCACGGAAGAAAGTGCACGCGCTAGGAGAGCTCTGGCAGAATATTTTCTCTAGCCCACAAAGAAAAATGGAGGTCGTGGTCGGTGCTACGCTCGGTGGTGCTCCGCCGATCCTGTGCGTCGCGTCCAGAGGAAAGGCTGGGAGTGGGCACGGGTGGGCGACTTGGGTGCCGTTTTCATTGTCGCGGTCATGGATCCCTCCCAAGATAGTGGTCTCCGTCATGCGCAATCCTGATCCCTTCTAGCTCGCAGAAAAGGCAGTGCACTGGCTCTGACACACGTATGCAGAACACAATTAGTAATCATAGCAGAGATTTACACCCACTTATTTTTTAACAAAACAGACAACATCAGTATTTAACCTACAGAATATATAAACATATAATCCCTCTGTAACTTAATATAAGATGTTTTTAACACTTACAGCATCTCAAAAAATGTCTTATATTAAATTACAGAGGGAGTACTTTCTATCTTGGTCGCGGTCATGGATCCCTCCAGATCATGGTCTCCGTCATGCGCAATCCTGATCCCTTCTAGCTCGCAGAAAAGGCAGTGCACTGGCTCTGACACACGTATGCAGAACACAATTAGTAATCATAGCAGAGATTTACACCCACTTATTTTTTAACAAAACAGACAACATCAGTATTTAACCTACAGAATATATAAACATATAATCCCTCTGTAACTTAATATAAGATGTTTTTAACACTTACAGCATCTCAAAAAATGTCTTATATTAAATTACAGAGGGAGTACTTTCTATCTTGACTTCAGAAGTAAGATTCTCGTGAGTTGATTGTGTGTGTGATATGAGCATCAGAACAGTTAATGAAGATCCATATCTATCTATCTGATGATAAAGAGAATCTTATCTTAAACATAAGAACGGGAGCATACCAGCCCCTGGTGTTGGAAAATCCACAGGGCAACATAAAAGCTGGCTATCCTTGTCGCCATCATCGTCATTGCTAAGTTCAGCAAAGAAGAGTAATGGAACTGAACCTACAGAGCCAACATCCCGCATCACCAGAAAGTTGGCATGTATGTGATGGTAGTAGTCATCATCAAAACGAGTTTTTCGCTTCCAGTCACGACGAGATACGGATACATTCACACCGCAGATCACATGAAGCTGATAACAGGCGTGCCCCTGTAAGACGGCAGAAAACAAGAAAATCAGCATGTCTGGCATTCAAAGCACGCGAACTTATTGCCATGAAGCACGCGAACTTATTGCTCCGGGAGTACTCATACGGCACCTCAGCCATGGTGAGCAGCCGCTCCAGGACCTCCTTGGCCTGGTCGGGCTCCGTGGTCTCGCACTCCAGCTCATAGTTTGTGCCGAAATCGAAGTGTGTCTCGTCGAGCTCTAGCACGAGCCCCTGCCCCTCGCCATCCTCGATCTCATACACACCGCGGGTGTTCCGGAAGCCACCGAGGCAGACGAACGGCGCTTTGTCCCCGCCGACGCCGTACTCGTCGGAGACGAGCCGGACGATGGGGGAGTCGACCGCGCCGAGACGGGCGGGGTTGTCGACGCAGGTGAGGGCGAGGGCGGGGTCGAGGGGCTCCACGACCTCCTCAACGCGGCTGACGCCGGCGTCGATGCGCGGGCGGCGCTTGAGCGTGAGGACGGCGCGGGAGGGGTCGCGGTCGTCGGTGCCGTAGAGGCGGACCCGCTGGGCGGCGGTGGTGGCGGCGAGGGGCCGCGCGGGGGCGTCGGTGCGGAGCAGGCGGGGCGCAAGGAAGGAGGAGAGGCGCCGGTGTGCGGCCGCGTCGGGGAGCCGGAGCTTGATCTCGACCTCCATGGGGTTGGGGTTGCGGCTAGGGCTGGGGGGGCGGGGGCTGGAAGGGGCGGGCGGCGGCGTCTACTCTGGGAGTTCTAGGGATCGAGAGGAGCGAACGAAAAAACCTACGAAAAAAAACCTATGAAAAAAAACCAGTGGAAGGTGGGATGAAAAAAAACCATGGTAGGTGGGACGAAAATTAACCGCGGAGACTACCAACTGCTCCATTAGGAGTAGAGATAAGAGGCGGATGGACTTCCCGTGCAAGGAAAGTTTAGAATTCACGCTCAAAACAATAGTTTGGGTCCAACTCGGAATCCGAACTTTCCAAAACTGTTCGGTTTACAACCTGGCTGCACCTTGCCGGCCAGTTTTGAGGCAGTAAACGACCTCGGATGGAAACGAGCCCAAAAGCAATCTTGACCGTTTCGACGAGACGAACAACTTTTATGTCGAACATTTTTTGATCAGAGGCCATCTTGAGGGGATTTTCTGCTGTTTTCCAAAGTTTGTGGTAGAAAAATCCAAAACCCGGACGGACATCCCCGGAGTGTCCGGCCATCCTCAGAGAAATCCAAAACCCGGATGATTATCCCCGGAGTGTCCGGCCATCCTGATGCAGCCGTGCATTTTCGGCTCTAACTTTTGCATACAACCTCGGATTAAGACAATTTTTATATCAAAATCGACCGTTTCGACGAGACGAAGACAATTCATGTAGAAAATTTTCTCATATGAAGCCGTCTTGGAGGCGTAATTGTCCGAACAGTACTCTGAGTGCCAAAATCTTATTACTTCGAGCACGGTTTGGGCCGTTTAGATGAGATCGTACGTTGATGACCCAAACATGAAAGTTTCTCATTTTGACGATATGGAACTTTGACGTGTTGAAAACTTTTCTATTTGAGGTCATCTTAACTAAGTTTTTGATCATGCCATAATCTGGTGTCAACACATGCCCCCCTGTTTTTTGGCAAAGCTTGCTTGCCTAAAAATAATTTGCAAGGTATTTGTTCTATGGATGATGTCAACACTCCATCGGCCATTTATATTTATCAGGGCGATAATTATGTATCAGCCATGTTTATGCTAAGGGCGATAGTTATTTATCGGCCATATCTTTGCTTAGGGCGATAGTTATATATCGGCCGTTTGCCTATCTAGGCTTCTTGCCACACACTTGGGTGGTACTTTTTTAAATATTTGCCATTGAGAGCTCGAGGTAGCAATGTGCCTTGTACGGATTTCACCAAATATGAGTTTCCGGGAACTACCCTTGTAATCTTAAAAGGACCTTCCCAACTTGGAGACCACTTCCCGAATTTTCTGTCTTTTGAACCAATTGGTAGAATCACCTTCCATACGAGATCACCAACTTGAAAATTCTTCAACTTGACCTTCTTATTGTAAACTCTTGCCACCCTCAACTTATCTCTCTGTATGGCCTTTAAAGCAGCCAAACACTTATCGGCGACTTCATCAATATTGTCCATCATCAAGTTATAGAAGTCCACCGCCGATAAATCATTTTGTTTGGCTATTCTCAAAGCATTCAAATTTACTTCCACTGGTAAAACGGCCTCCTGACCATATACGAGCTCATATGGAGTCACCTTTGTAGCACCATGCCTTGAGATTCTGTGTGCCCACAAAGCTTCGGACAATAGCTCATGCCATCTCCTTGGATTATCCTCAATCTTCTTCTTGATGAGCTTGATTAATATTTTATTACTAGACTCAGCTTGTCCATTGGCTTGGGCATAATATGGAGAGGAAATGAGCAACTTTATCTTATATGATTCGGCAAATTCTCTAACTTGATGTGACATAAAGGATGATACTTGGTCCGTAGTTAATGTTTGAGGAATGCCGAATCTATGAATAATATGCTCAGTTATGAATTGAATTACCTCTGTATGCGTCATATTTTTGAGTGGTATTGCTTCAGAGCATTTAGTGAAATAATCAGTTGCCACCAACACGAACCGATGCCCGTTTGAAGAAGAAGGATGAATCTCTCCAATAAAGTCTAATCCCCAACCTCTAAAAGGCCACGACTTGATAATAGGATGTAACATAGCAGCGGGAGCCAACTGAATATCACCAAACTTTTGACAAGCTTCATATCCTTTATAATACCGGAAGCAATCATTAACCATTGTCGGCCAATAAAACCCAGCACGTCGTATTAACCATTTCATCTTGGGAGCCAACTGATGAGTGCCACAAATACCTTCATGGACCTCTCCCATAGCAACTAACGCTTGGTCCTCGTCCAAGCACTTTACAAGAACATCATCAACCATTCGGCGATAGAGACCATCATCTCTCATTGTGTTTGAAAGCCATACGCCGAACAATCCTGTCCACCCTTTTACTAGGATCACACAAATAATCAATAATGGGTTTCCTCCAGTCTTGATTTTCTCCTGCATTAAATATTTCATTAGTGGCCGAAACGGTGGGCTCTGGTTTGCCCCCCCCCCCAGTGTTGGCAAGACTAGACATCGGCCTTTGAGAAATATGAAACATGCCAGGATCAACATGATAGCCGGATGCTTGTTGTGCCAACTCATTTGCTCCCCAATTGTCATGTCTAGATATATGAGCAATTCTAAAATAATCCAAAGTAGAAATTATATCTAGACATTTATCAAGATAAACATTAAGTGATTCATCAAAACATTGAAAGACTTTGGATACTAGTAAGGTACACGTGCATAGCACGCATGAGATTTGGTAACCAAATATGAACAAATATCACACTATAGCATGTAAGATTTGATTCATATATGCATGATGTAGATGTCGTTTAATTCTTATAGTTCATCTCATTCAAAATCAATTAGTTTTATAAAAAAATCTATTTTAAGATTCATGGAATTGTGCATTGTAAAGCATAAAGTAAAAACAAATAGTGACAATTCATTTAGAAAAAAAAGTTTGGGCAATTAATATATGGAAGATTCTAGAACAAAGGAGAAGTGGTTGTATTTTGAGGTTTGTGCATTATGCTTAAGTTCAACCATGGAGTCTTCTAGATTGTACATGTGGCCGAATCTGGTGGAATGTAGATGATATCCAACGGCCAGTAGTGCTCGGATTTGCCATCTCTGTACCGTCGGATTGGCTTCATCCAACGACCAACTTTCAAAGTTATTCGCACACTATATAGGGGTATAGATTTGTTGCACTACTAATAATGAATCACCAAAAGCCTCAATATGTGTAGCACCTATGGCAAGAAACATCTCTAAGCTGAATAACAATGCTTCATATTCGGCTTGATTATTTGTGCAAAAATATTCTAAGCGGCATAAGGCTTCAAAAACAACACCATGAGGAGATATATAAACAATACCAACACCTTGGCCATTGCTACAAACTGAACCATCAAAATATAATCTCCATGGTACTAACGAGACAAGGTTTATATCAATATCATGCTTGTCATCAATCCGATGCTCAACAATAAAATTAGCAACGATTTGGCCTTTCAGGGATTTCAGAGATTCATAAGCCAAATCATATTCAATTAAAGCATAAGCCTACTTGCCAATTCTACCACTAAGAATTGGCCTATGCAACATGTACTTAATGACATCAGTTTGACAAGCTACTATGCAAGCACTCGACACTAGGTAATGTCTTAATTTTGTGCAAGCATAATATAAACAAAGGCATAATTTTTCAATAAATGTGTACCTCATCTCAGCGTCCAATAAACGTCGACTCAAATAAGTAATAGCGTGTTCCTTTCCTTTGGTCTCTTGAGTCAAAACAGCACCAATAACACCTTCTTCCGCTGCAATATAAAGCCTAAAGGGCTCTTTATGTTTGGGAGCTTTCAACACCGGAGGAGTGCACAAATAATTTTTTATCATATCAAATGCTTCTTGTTGTTTTGCCCCCCAAGTAAAATTAGTTTCATTCTTTAACCGAAGGATGGGAGTGAATGCGTCAACCTTCCCTGACAAGTTGGCTATGAATCTCCACAAATAATTGACCTTCCCAAGGAATTTTTGTATATCTCTCTTGCATGTTGGAGCCCCCACCTTTTGTATAGCTTCTATCTTTTTGGGATTAATTTCTATGCCATATTGATGAATAATGAAACCCAAAAACTTTCCAGCCGATACACCAAAAGCACACTTCAAAGGATTCATCTTTAGTCCATATTTTTTCATTCTCACTAAAGCTAAGCGCAAATCGGCTAGATGAGATTCAAAAGCATCCGATTTGACAACAATATCATCAATATAAACCTCATGTATAACACCAAGTAAATCATGAAAAATTAAATTCATAGCCCTTTGATACGTGGCGCTGACATTCTTTAATCCAAAGGTCATCACCGTCCACTCAAATAAACCAAGGAAACCGGGGCATCGAAAAGCCATTTTGGACATGTCCTCTTCGGTCATAAAGATCTGGTTATACCCCGCATTACTATCAAGAAAGCTAATGACCTTATGTCCACAAGCATCATTAATAAGCATATCGGCTATGGGCATGGGATACTCATCTTTGGGTGTAGCTCTATTCAAGTCTCTAAAATCAATACACACCCTCAACTTGCCGGAGCCTTTCTTCTCCACTGGTACAATGTTAGAAATCCACTCGGCATACCTGCAAGGTCTAATAAAATTAGCTTTAAGAAAACGACCGATCTCTTCCTTGATCCAGTCATATGTTTTTGGATTAAACTTTCTGGCCGATTGCTTGTACGGTCTAAAACCGGCCTTTATAGGTAACCGGTGCTCCACTAGCTCTCGGCTTAAACCTGGCATCTCATGATATTCCCATGCAAAGCAACAAATATATTCTTTCAACAGCTCGAACAACTTAGCTTTATGATCGGCTCTTAAATTTTTGTTTACAAACGTCGGCCTAGGAACTGAACCATCTCCAATATCTATCTCTTCTAATGGATCGGTCGATGTAAAACCTTGTCCTAATTTATCCATATCATCTGACTCTTCTATTGACTCATACATATCGTTCTCATTGGACCGATGTTCTACAAGATGCTTGTGTAACCACTCTGAGTTAGGATCCATTTAAATACATCATACCTTGGAGCCAATTATCGCCAACTGGCTTTAAAGAAACGGGCACAAAACCACTTTTTGTAGCGCTAAGAAAATCAAAGCCCCGTCAAGCAAGTAGCATTGGGATGTTGCCAATCCACCGATGCATCGGCCAAAGCAACACAAGCCGAATTATCCGCATGAATGATTTCCATTTCTTCATCAACCCATTGAATTAAAAACGGGTGCATAGTATATGGCATGCATTGGTTTGCATGAACCCAATCACAGCCTAATATCACATTGTAGTTACCTTGCACCTCGGCGACAAAGAATGCAGTAGCCAAAGTTTTGCTTCCCACCGTAAGCTCCACATACATCACACATTTGGCTTCAGTCTTCTCTTTGACTTCAAATCCATTGAGCACCATGTTGGTCTTTATCAAGTCTTCGTCATGCAGCCCCAATTTTTTGAAGACCGAATATGGCATAAGATTCACCACAGCACCACCATCGACAAGCATTCTAGCAATCGGCGATCCATTAATATGACCTTTAAGGAACAATGGCTTCAAGTGCATCACCGGTTCTTTTGGCTTCTCGAATATAGCATTTTTAGGACCAAAATCTAGCTAAGCTACTTCCCCTTCTTCATCTATAGCACGAAATTCAGCGGGTAAGTAATACACCACATTAATATCCATACCTTCATGAATAGGTGTAGACTCATAATCAAGCATTTCATCTTCTTCCTCAAGCATGTCCACTGACTCCGAAATATCTCCAAGTGAATAGGAAGTAATAGGCAGAATGGACGATGTAATAGCAGCTGCATCGTCCTCCATTGGTGGTGTAGGTGTTGCTATGATCAATGCAGAAGCTACTATGTTTTCCTTTTGCTTAGGCTTCCAGACTTGTTTTGGGGGTACCATGGGACAACTTTCATTGAACAATTTATCCCTTTGCTTCTCTGCTTCTTGTTCCTCCTTCTCATGGCTCCTCATGCACTGCAATCTCCTTTTTTGTGCCTTGGTCAGACCGGAAGGACACCACTTAGGCTGAGTATATTTTGGATCCCTCGACTTGGCCTTGCTTGTGCTAGCTTCATGATCATTAGCCATGAGTCCTTGCTGGACAGCAGCCACATCTTTATTAGAATCGGCCGGATTATCAACAATAATCGGCTCTTTGATTGTTAATTCTTTAGTGCCTATCATAATAGTTTCAGCACTAGTACTCTCCTCCTTTTGCTTGCTAGGCTCTGAAATTTCAGCACTTGGTGATTTAGCACGCCACACTTGCTTGCCAACCCTTCCTTGATTAGCTTCCATTGGCCGATTGACACGGTTGTTCAAACGACCTCGTGTGGGATAAGAAAGCCTCTCATGAATGGGCCTCCTTGGTTCTGCCCACCCCGGATGAAAAGCATAAGGAGCCATTGGGGGCTGCCCCCATCCTCCATTGAAGCCTCCCATGTAGTATCGCGCATAGGGGGGCGGCACAATCCATGGTCTTGGTGCCCATGACCCATATGGCCTTGCGTGATGCTGAAATTCTTCCCTTGGAGGTGATCTTGAGCGCTTCAAATTTGATGATCGGTTAGAGCTAGAACCGGCTGCTTGATTGGCATATTTGGACAGCAACATATCAAAAGTTGGCTTGATTCTCTTGCGCTGCACTTTAGCTTCATTCGTCTTCCACTTGCCAACCTCTGGACTTTTGGGCTTAACAAATTTGACATGAGTGTTCTCATGCACTTGTGGTTGCCTCCTGAGTGTATGATTCTTGATGGTGATCTTGATTATCTCCTTGCCACCGGGTTGCTTGTCAAGCACAACTTGTCTCCCCAAGACCTTGTCGCTCTCCTTATTTTTCTTGGGCTCACCAATGACAATATTATTCTTATTAGCTGATTCGACTATCTTGGGCCGAATTAACATCTTCTTCCCCTCCAAATCCATGGTGTTCATTGGGAAAGGCTGCTTATCAACTTGCATCTCAGAAAAATTCAATCGTCCATCATTAATGGCCGATTGTATCTGTTGTCAAAAAACATTACAATCATTAGTAGCATGAGAAAAAGAATTATGATACTTGTAATAAGCACGCTGTCTCAGCTCTTCGAACGGCGGTAAAGTATGAGATATTCTAATAATCTTGGCTTGCAACAAAGCATCAAATATTTTATCACACTTAGCAATGTTGAAAGTAAATTTGATCTCTTCATCATGATTCTTATGAATCGGCTTTAAATCATTGCAAGTAAATGGTTTAGCCTTAGATGGCCAAACAAATTCAGCAGCATAAATATCACCCTCATCGTCCAAGTGGTCACTATCATACTCAACCATATTCATCTTAGGACGATCAGTTTTATATCTATGCACGTCTTTAAGATCTTTGCTTCGGCTTTCTTGAGCCAAAGCCCTTTGCAAGACTTGGTTGATATTTAAAAACTCATATCCTTCTAGCCTTTCTCTAATGTGAGTTCTCAAACCACTAAGCACAAGATCAGCCAAATCTGTCTCTGTTATCACCAAACTATAGTACCGGTTTTTTGTATCTCTAAATCTCTTGACGTAATCGGAGACCGATTCATCATGCTTTTGTCTAACCGATATAAGATGTGACAACTTAAGCTCATTATCACCACTACAATAATGATCATGAAATTTTTGTTCTAGTTGCGACCATAAACGAATAGAACCATGTGGTAAAGCGGCAAACCACGAAAATGCGGTACTGCTACTTCTTGAGCTTGCGTTGGTTTTTCCCTTGAAGACGAAAGGGTGATGCAGCAAACTAGAGCTAAGTATTTCCCTCAGTTAGAGAACCAAGGTATCAATCCAGTAGGAGGCACAAGCAAGTCTCCAATATATGCACCTACACAAACAATCAAACACTTGCACCCAACACGATAAAGGGGTTGTCAATCCCTTCACGGTCAATTGCAATGGTGAGATCTGATAGAGATAGATATAAAAGATTACTAAAACGTAAAACAACATAAAAGTAAATAAATTGCAGCAAGGTATTTTTGGGTTTTTTGGTTTATAGATCTGAAAATATATGATGGAAAATAGACCTAGGAGCCATAGGTTTAACTAGAGGCTTCTCTCTTGAAGGAAAATAATACAGTGGGTGAACAAATTACTGTCGAGCAGTTGATAGAAAAGCACAAAGTTATGACGATATCCAAGGCAATGATTATGCATATAGGTATCACGTCCGTGTCAAGTAGACCAAAACGATTATGCAGCTACTATTATTACTCCACACATTGACCGCTATCCAGCATGCATCTAGAGTATTAAGTTCATAAAGAATGGAGTAACGCCTTAAGTAAGATGACATGATGTAGAGGGATAAACTCAAACAATATGATGAAAACCCCATCTTGTCATCCTTGATGGCAACAATGCAATACGTGTCTCGCTACCCCTACTTTGTCACTGGGTGAAATCACGCAAGATTGAATCCAAAACTAAGCACCTCTCCCATTGCAAGAAATACCAATCTAGTTGGCCAAACCAAACCGATAATTTGAAGAGAAATACAAAGATATCAAATCATGCATATAAGAATTCAGAGAAGATTCAAATAATATTCATAGATAAGCTGATCATAAATCCACAATTTATCGGATCTCGACAAACACACTCGTAGGTTTGTGGTAAACTACTCACGCTTCATCAGAAGGGCAATAGAGTTCATGTAGATGCCCTCCGTGATAGATTCCCCCTCCGACAGATCGCTGGAAAAGGCCCCAAGATGGGATCTCAAGGGAACAGAGGCTTGCGGCGGCGGAAAAGTATTTTCGTGGACTCCTCTGATGGTTTGGGAATATTTTAGGATTTATAGAGCTGAGTGGGAGGTCGGTGTACTCCCGGGGGGGGGGGGGACAAGCCAGGGAGGGGGGCGCGCCCTGGCGGCTTGTCGCCTCCTCGGGACTCTTCTGACTTGGACTCCAAGTTTCGTGGGTGTCTTCTGGTCCAAGAAAAATCATCGTGAAGGTTTTATTCCGTTTGGACTCCGTTTGATATTCCTTTTCTGTAAAACTCTAAAACAAGGAAAAAATAGAAACTGGCACTGGGCTCTAGGTTAATAGGTTAGTCCCAAAAATAATATAAAATAGCATATTAATGCATATAAAACATCCAAAACAGATAATATAATAGCATGGAACAATCAAAAATTATAGATACGTTGGAGACGTATCTAGCATCCCCTAGCTTAATTCCTACTCGTCCTCGAGTATGTAAATGATAAAAACAGAATTTTTGATGTGGAATGCTACCTAACATATTTATCCATGTAATTTTCTTTATTGTGGCATGAATATTCAGATTCATAAGATTCAGAACAAAAGTTTAATATTGACATAAAAACAATAATACTTCAAGCATACTAATAAAGCAATCATGTCTTCTCAAAATAACATGGCCAAAGAAAGTTATCCCTACAAAATCATATAGTCTGGCTATGCTCCATCTTCATCACACAAAGTATTAAATCATGCACAACCCTGATGACAAGCCAAGCAATTGTTCCATACTTTTGATGTTCTCAAACTTTTTCAACTTTCACGCAATACATGAGCGTGAGCCATGGATATGGCACTATAGGTGGAATAGAAAATGGTGGTTGTGGAGAAGACAAAAAGAAGGAGATAGTCTCACATCAACTAGGTGTATCAACGGGCTATGGAGATGCCCATCAATAGATATCAATGTGAGTGAGTAGGGATTGCCATGCAACGGATGCACTAGAGCTATAAGTGTATGAAAGCTCAAAAGAAACTAAGTGGGTGTGCATCCAACTCGCTTGCTCACGAAGACCTAGGGCAATTTGAGGAAGCCCATCATTGGAATATACAAGCCAAGTTCTATAATGAAAAATTCCCACTAGTATATGAAAGTGACAATATAGGAGACTCTCTGAGGGAGTCCTGGATTCGGGGGTCCTCAAGTGTCTAGCCTATTCATTATGGGCCGGGCTGATGGGTTGTGAAGACGAAGCAGAAGACCACCTCCCGTGTCCGGGTAGGACTCCTATGCGCGTAGGTCGGCAAGTTTGGTGTCCGGGTGTAATGTTTCCTTCCTCTGCAAACCGACTCTGTACAACCCTATGCCCCTCTGGTGTGTATATAAACCGGAGGGGTTAGTCAGTAGAGGCTATCAGAATAATCATAGGCTAGACAACTAGGGTTTAGCCATTACGATCTCGAGGTAGCACTACTAGGCAAAAGCCTAGCAGTAGCATGGGTTAAATGCTTAGCAGTGACGCGGGTGGCCGCGCTACTGATACGGTGCCACAGCTAACTCTTATCAGTAGCGCGGTTTGACCCGCGCTACTGCTATCGAGGGATAGCAGCAGCGTCGGTCTCCAACACGCGCTGCTGCTAATAGCTGTAGCGCCCTTGAACAAAGAGCGCTACAGATAAGAACTCACTGCTGCTAAAGCCATACCCCGCGCTACTGTTATTAGTTTCTGAATTTTTTTTTCTGCTCCATATTTTGTGCTGCTGAATTTTGTTTAGGACTTTATACAATAATCTCTAGCATATCATACACATACAAATGTAATCATAGCATATACATACAAATAGTCTTATCAAATCATGTCATCATCATAATCATCATCCAACACAAAGTGGTCTCTCGTCATCATCTCAAAAATAGCGATACAAGTCTCGAATACTTGCAACTACATCGTCATCCATCTAAACAATGATATACGCGAGAAGAGCTATCACTATGAGTGAGAGCGGAACTATGCAGTACATGAGGCGGCGGTTATGAGTCCTCTCTCGCGCTAGCGTGAACCTCAAGTAACTAGCTTCTGCTTCTTGTCTACTTTTGAAGCCTTTATGGCTGGCGCCCGAGACCCCATCCACTTGCGCCTGACACTCAGGCCACTCGTCGTACACTCCCGGAACCTTCCCTTTGTACACTACATAGCACTGCTTCTTCGCCATCAAGAATCTAGGTACCTGTTAGAGATGCATCTTCATCAAGAGAATGTACAATCATATGCAACAAAATATACTAGAGCAACATGAAAAAGAAAGGGTTAGCAACTAGATGCAACATATAGTACGCAAACTAATTAACTAGAGGTACGCAGGTCATCGTACCCAAACTAACAAAGTAGCATTACGCAAGTTCGGCAGGGACCGTGGACATCACAAAGTTTCATCGCCACAGAAAGTATACAAGTTCAACCGACACATATCATCATCATCGGCATCGTAAATCACTAGAAGTTCCATCCTTCCATGCCATCAAGGATGGACCCTAGCTTCTTGAACGGTGTGAGGTCCTGACGTTGCATGCCTATGCGAGTTCGGATGTCAGCTCGAGATATAGGGCCGTGGTGGAACATCCCCTTCTCATCGATGACTTCTTTCATGATGATCGTCGCAATGTCCCTCTGGATGCGAAAGAAGTCATCTCTAAGTTTATAATCCGCTTCTCCATGAGATTCTACCCACTTGAGGATATGATCATCGTTTTTGCTTGTCATGCGAAGATTTTGGTGATCCGTTCTGAACTCCATCATGAGATGGAGGAGGTAGAATCCATCGTTCTTGCTTGGTTTTGGGACATGGATGCAGCAGAAGTTAGTTTTATGCGAGAAACCCAACTTCTTGTTCCTTTGTTTCCTGATCTACAGGTGGCCACCCCTAATGCTGAAGCCTTGGAGAGCATCATCTAGAATATTCATTATGTGGGTGTAGTCCTTCTTCTCGTAGTTTCTGGTAGGGTCGAAATACACGGCGTGGGAGACTCGCGGGTAAAGAACGATAAGGACGGCGCGCCTGTTGCTGCGGGGAAAAAAACACCTCAAATTATTCTCCATATGAGCGAGAAGGAATGATTGAAATGTACGAAAGGGTTGTCCGGCACTGACTTACTTTGGATGATAAGGCAGGAGGATAATTTCCTGGTCCTTATTCTGTACCATGAAGTTTTGGAGGTACTCCCTAGCAGTTTCACGCTCAAAGTCGCCGAGACTCAAGAAGGACTCATGCATGTATTATGGATCCGCCACACAGATTTGTGAGACTTCTTCTCTCTTCATGACGGAGCTCATATGTAGCGCAAAAAGGTGGACGATTGTAAGATCGAGCCGCCTTGTCAGAAACATCTCGAAGATATGGTCAAACCGCAGGAAGAACACTTCCGCGGGCCGTGTGTCGACGTAGCACTTCCCCTCAGGCACACGAGCCGCGTATGTCGGATATCCTGGATCCTTCGAGGCTAGTAGGCTTTTCTCAATCGACAGCACATGATCGTGCAGTCTCTTGAGATCCCCTGATAGTGCCTCCAGCGGTTTCGGCGGTAGCATCGGCTTGCCCGTGACATGGAACATGGCCGCACCTTTGACGGGTACACGCTCTTCAAAATCCTCCGTTTGGCTGCTATGTGCTCTGGCTTGTTTGTAGGCAGCTGAGCCTATCTTCCCTGGTCTCTTCCTCTCCTTTTTCTTGGGTTGACCTTCCAGACCCTTCCTTAACCCCGGCCCCAGTGTTGCCAGGCTAATCACTGTACGACCCCCGGCTAGTTGAGCCTGTGTTGAGGCGGCATCTTCAGGCGTGTCCTGTGAGGATTTCATGAAGAGACACTTCTTGCAATCCCTGCTAGGACGTTCCTGCCCGGGCAGATCATCCATATCCTCATCAGCATGCTGATAGCCCGATTCGTCATATGGCTGACTCATCATATCTAAGTCACCGTCTGTAACACCCCATGTACTTAGCCACAGTGATCACCTCTAGTTAATGCCATGTCAGCAGAGTTAACAGTGCATAGTCATCATTTGCATCATATTGCATTTCAAACTCCTAATTGGACTACAAATTTATTTAAAGTGGAAATAAAAGTTGCTCCAAATTGAAAATTAAATTGTTCATTAAATAGCAAATAATTCAGAGACAATTCTAAAATTGTAATCAACATTTACTAAATTAGATAAGTGACTCAAACAACCTCAAACAGTGGCTAAAAACACTATTTAATAACCTTTTTATTAATCCAAAATTAATATGAAATAGTAATTACCCCAAACTAGTTTTTGGTGATAGGATATATTACACTGTGATTTGTGGGCTAGGTCTCATATTTTACAAAAACCATTTAGTGCCCAAACAATTTACAAAACAGAAAAGAAAAGAAAACAGAAAAAGGGAAAATAGCAAAAGGCCTAAAACTACTGTGCACTTAGGCCTACTTCTACAGCACCGGCCCAGCCCATCTAGCCTCGCCTCCCACCTCGCACTGTTCACGCGCGCCCGCTGTCGCCGCGCGCGCCCCCCCCGCAGCCAGGCCCCCCCTCTCCCTCGCTCGACAGCGCACGGCTGCGCCCTCTCGCCGTAGATAAGAGCCCCTCTCCGTATCCTTGAACCCTAGCGTGCCCCCATTCCCCCTCGCCCCCTCTCTGCGTCGATTCGCTGGGATGCCCGAGCACCACCCTCGCCGCCGTTCGCGATAGCCGTGGCCACCGCCAACCGTTCGCCTCGCTGACACGTCCAACAGCACCGCCGTGGTCCTCTGCTTCGACTACGCTGCCGGATCGAGCCCGGGAGCCCCTCGCGACGCCGCATTCTTCCTCACCTCTGCCTCGGCCACCGCATCGACCTCGCCGTCGATCTACGCCACTGGTCCACCCCGAGCCCACTGCTCAGTCCCCACGCTTCCCCGATGAGCTCCTGCGAGTGATGCGCCCTCCCCTGCCTCCTCTAGCCATCCCTAGCTGCTGCTCCGCCGAGGCCGAGCCCCTGCCTCCGCCACTGCTCGTCGCCGGCATCGATCCGGCGACCATATGGCCTTGCAACCAAGCCCGTTGCATTCGCCGCATCGAGTAGACGCTGTGGCCATCTCGCGCTGCTCGTTTTGCGCCTCCCAGCTCTGATCCCGTCGAGTACCGAACTCCAGCGACCGCCTCATCGCTCGCCGTCGACAATACCGACCACCGTAGCCCCCGCCGTCACCCCAGATCGCTCCGCCGCCGTCTTGCCGTTCGAACGAGCCCGGCAGCGCTCGAAATGGCGCGGTGTGGACGAAACCCGACCCCCTCACGATCGCTCCGCCGCTAGATTTGGTCACCGGCGTGGCTCCGGCCGCCGCGTTGACCTGGCGCCGGTGGGGCCCGCCCCTGAGTCACTGACCGTGGGCCCCCGGGGCCCCAGTTGACCCAGTTGACTGGGTCAACTGCTGACTGGGCGCCCTTGTCCCACTGACATGTGGGTCCCGCCTGAAATAAACGAATTAAAATAAAGCAATAATTAGTTAATTAGTTAATTAAGTCACTAAACACCCACTGACTGCTGGGCCCCACTCGCTAATTAGGTTAGTTAGATTAAATTAACTCTGTTTAGTTAGCTCAGTCAATGACATGTGGGTCCCACTGGACCCACCTGTCAGGTTTGACTCTGGTCAGCCCCTGTTGACCTGCTGACGTCACACCTAGGTCATGCTGACATCATCATTTACTATTCTGGATAATGTTTGATTTAAATGAATAAATAAATTTCAGAAAATGATTAAAACTTTAGAAATTCATATAAAATAAAGCGTAGCTTAGATGAAAAATACTTTGTACATGAAAGTTGCTCAGAACGATGATACGAATCCGAATACGCCCTCCGTATTCCTGTCAGATGCCCCTAGCTAGATGAACATGAAACTTTTTGTCTGATTTCAATAAATGAATAGTGCTCAACTTTAATAAAATAAATTCAAATAAATTCCTAAATTAACTAAATCATTTAGTTAGGCAGTAGAACACGTCTGCATATCATTTAGGCATGTCATGCATATTGTTTGCATCTTTGCCGTGAATTTATTGTTTCTTCCCCCTTCTTCTCTCTCGATAGACACCGAGACCGACGCCGTTGCAGCTGAGTACGACTACGCTCCAGACGAGCAGCCCGTTGACGACCCCTCCTTCTTGCCAGAGCAACCAGGCAAGCCCCCCCCCCCCTGAGCATCCAGATATCCCCCATTCCATTTCTCCTGCTTGCATTAGATTTTGCTACTATTAATGTTTGCTCCTATTATGATGCATAGCCTGCTTTTGTAACCTGTTTATTGTTACCTTACCTGCCTATGTTAAACTGCTTAGTATAGGTTGGTAATGAACCATCAGTGACCCCCATCACTTTACCCTTGTTGCCTCTGCTTCATCATCGACTACTCGATCAACGTGATCGATGACCAGAGACCGACACATCACTTCAGCCCCTTAGTTGTACGACTCTGCATAGTTACTATCGAGTGCCGAGGGTGATACCTCGTAACGCACTCCTGATGAATACTCTGCAGTGTAGCTGTTCAGTCGTGGTCATCGAGGGTGATTCCTCCTTCTCCACTTCCGATACGACTCTGTCGTGCAACCCCTCAGTGTGAACCTCGAGGGTGATGCCTCATACGTTCACCCTGATGATTTCATCGAGTGGAATCCTTCGAGGGTGATTCCTCGGGTTTCCCCCTTGATGTGATGACCACACAGTTAGTTTGACCTTTGTTACAGGCGGGTCAACCCTGATGGGTACCCGCAGGGGATCTATGATGTCGGGTGTGCCGGAAGGGCACTCGAGTGTGATATTGTGGCGGAGCTTCATAAACTCTGATCGTCTCCGCGTGTTACTAAATCAGCCTATCGGATTTGGGTATTTGATCTGAGTGAGTTGACGTGCCCTATACGCACTACCACCATGGGAGATAATGGTTTATGGGGCCCTTTGCGTTGTACGTTTCTCCCGAAAGCTCTTCAGACGTCACGATTCACCGTGCGGGCTGATCGCTGAGAATGGGCTGGATACTTCACTGACGAGTTCAGTGTCACGCCGGCACCCCGGCCAGCCACGCAACACGCAGGGTGCCCAGGGCGATGGCCCAAGACCTCTGGGTGCATAGGTTAGTCTGGCGTGCTGACCTCTCTGCTGAGCCTAGGTAGGGCGCTGCTTCGTGTCGATCTCCCGAGGCCGGGTATTACCCAGCAAGTGTGTCCGGCCAAAGTTGATGGAGTGTGTTGGGTAACAGTAGTGCACCCCTGCAGGGAAGAAAATATCTATCGATAGCCGGTCCTATGGTAAAGGACGCTCAGTTTGTGTATCCCGATCTACTACTTGAACTGGATACTTGTTACTTAATTGAAGCTTCGGGATCGCTTTCTCGAGCAGGGAGTCGAGGAAGGATCTCTAGGCTTTACTTCAACCTGTTTGCTTCATAAAATGCTATTCCACTCTCTTCTATTGCTGCAAGATGGTGGCTTCGTGAAGATGTTTGAACATGCTAGTCTTCGATAGGACTAGGTCTTCTCTCTATTCTGGCATTTCTGCATCCCAGTCCACATATACAGCCTTTCCCCTTTGATAATGTTGCATATGTAGTGTAGATCCTTGCTTGCTAAGTACTTCGGATGAGTAATCACGGTTGCTTTGCTTTCTCTTTTTCCCTATATTCCACTACTTGATGATGCATCAGACGATGGAGCCCAGGAGCCAGATGTCACTGCAGGAGCATACTACCAGATGGGTCCAGACGGCACGTACTACTGGATTGAGCCAGCCGACCAGGAGTAGGATCGAAGGCTCCCAGGCAGGAGGCCTATGCCTTTCGATCTAGAGTCGCTGTTTGTGCTAGCCTTCTTAAGGCAAACCTTGGCTAACTATGTCTATACTCAGATATTATTTGTATGACTGACTTATGTATTTGGATCCTCGTGATCCCTGGTCTGTAATATTTGTGGATCTCCGTTTAATTGTGTTTAGAGTTGTGTTGTGATATCTTCCCGTGAGTCCCTGATCTTGATCGTACACGTTTGCGTGTATGATTAGTGTACGATTGAGTCGAGGGCGTCACACCGTCATAGGCGCCTGTATTGAGGAAACTCATTGGGTCCTCCACCTCCATCTCATCATCCATTCTTTGTTCTACGGGGGCGATTACATCAGCCACTATTGGACCCCCTTCATCACGTCGTTCGCCGCTCTCACCCGGCACTACAGGTGCTGGTAATTGCATAGGCGGGGTGGTGGTCTCCATACATGCTTGTTGATGTGTGGTTATTGGTGTGCTCTCGGCCGGCTCCAGACGAAGAAGATTCTTCGGCCATAGCAGCGCCGGGGGCGAGCGCAGGGGCGCGGCGAGGGCAGGGCTCCGGCGGCGACGACGGGGGAAGAGAGAGTGGGGATTTGGGGGGAAAAGCAAAGGCGGGAAGAAGCAGAGAGTGGGGATTTGGGGGGGTTAAGTCGAGGTAGCAGTAGCGCGTTCCGGAAGAACGCGGTATAGCTAACTTAGCTATAGCGCGTTTAGCCAGAAAGCGTTACTGCTATCACCAGTACCTATAGCAGTTTTCCTGTTTGTTTCTTCTATTTTCTTTTCCTTTATTTTCTCTCCCTTTTCTTTTCTTTTCTTTTCATTTTTTCCGAGAGCAGTGAACGAAGGGAAGGTGATACAATGTATATAACTAAGGCGATATATATTGCATCATTTGATGGTTAAGTATGTTTACAAAATAGGAACATATATATTACTCCCTCTATTCCCTTAGACAAGGCCACAAACTCATATTACAGGTACCAAGGTAAAATTTAATGACTGCTTTGGAAGCCAACTTTTCTTTTCGTTAACCGGGATCATTAATATGCTTGCATGCATGCAAGGAACAAATGGGAAGGAAGTAGCACAGTATCATTATGACTACATGCATGCAAGTATTAAATACGTTGCTAGTACGAGAAAACATCATTACTTTTTGCCTCGATTACTGTTAGTGGCCTTGTATAGATGAAAAAAGTAATTTTCATAGTGGCCTTGTATAAGGGAATGGAGGGAGTACATCATTTGACCCATGCATAATGGTTAAGTGTGTACACAAAATAGGAACATATATATTACATCATTTGACCGATAACGTGCAGTTCCCTGCGACCGTTGGAGTGATCTTCTCCTTCGAGCCTCCCATCGTGCTTGTTAATGAGCAAACCAACACCAACACCAGGCGGCTGGTCTGCGCCATATAGAAAATTCTCGCAGAAAGAGATGCACTCTTGTGTCAGATAGCCCTGGACGATGCGTCCATCCGGATGGGACATGTTACGAATGAATCCTTTGATGATCCCATTCATCCTCTCAAACGGAATCATGTTGTGCAGGAATGACGGCCCCAGGTCTATTATGTCGTCCACAATATGGACACACAGATGCACGATGACGTCAAAGAACGCGGGCGGGAAGTACATCTCAAGCTCATTCAGTATCACAACGATCTCTTCCTGTAGCCTTCGAAGCTCCTTCACACTGATCGACTTTCGAGAGATGACGTCAAAAAAGTTGCAGAGACCAATAAGCGTGTCACAGACGTGCTTGTCCATTATCCCTCTAAGGGCAACAGGTAGTATCTGCGTCATCATCACATGACAGTCATGGGACTTCATCCCGCTGAACCATTTCTTGTTCATGTCTAGATATCTGCTTATCTTGCCACAGTAACCAGAACTAACTTTGACTCCGGTAAGGCACTTAAAGAATTGATCGATCTCAGTCGGACTTAAGGTGAAGCAAGAAGGGGGGCAATAATCCTCTTCCTCTTTTTTGCCCTTCTTCTCCCGCGCCTCTGTCTCCGTCTCTGTCTCGTCTGACTTTTTACGAGGCTGCATGTGTAGATCTTCCCTGATTTTCAAATCTGGCAAGTCTTTTCTTGCCTTCGGCCCATCCTTGGTCTTATCCGGCATGTTCATCAGTGTCGCGAACAAGCTCTCAAGGACATTCTTACAGATATGCATTTGATCAAGGCAATGAGGTGTGTCGAGTTTGTGCCAGTACTCCAAGTCCCAGAACACAGACCTCGTCTTCCATACCTTCAGCAGCGGCTCCGGCGCCTTTTTCATCATCTTTCCCGGCGCGGGGGCACTGTTCCCAGTTTTTCAATAGCTCATCGATTTCGGCGCCGCTCTGCTTACGTGGAGGTCCTCGATGCTCAGCGTCACCATTGAATAGATCTCCACGGGTCGTCCTTCTCGAGCCATCTTTGATGCCCCATGTACACGATTTTCCCAGACCCGCCATCTTTCCTTGACATTAGCTGCTGAGACGTCGTATCATCCAGGCACCGCGTGCATCCGCAATATCCATGGCACACCTGGCCTGCGACATATCCGTAACCGAGATAGTCGTGCACCATCATGATCAGCGCGGCTCTCATATAGAAATACTCGCCTTTGCTGGCATCCCATGTCTTAGCCGGTGTTTTCCATAACGTGTCTAACTCCTCTTGAAGTAGCCCCAGATATAGATTAATATTATTTCCTGGTTGTTTCAGCCCTTGAATCAGCATGCTCATGTGTATGTACTTTGACTTCATGCACACCCAGGGGGGGATGTTGTACATCCATACAAACACGGGCCATGTGCTATGGTTGGTGTTCTGGTTGCCAAACGGATTCATGCCATCGGTACACGCGCCGAGCACGATGTTCCTTGCATCACATTCGAAATACCGATATTCGCCGTTCAACGCTCTCCACTAGCTTCCATCCTCGACGTGTCTCAGCTTCGGGTCATCTCCATCATTGGGCTTCTTCCTCTCCGCGTGCCAGCGCATGAGCTTTGCTTCCTTGGGATCTACGAAATACCGCTGGAAACGGGGAGTGATCGGTAAGTACCATACAACTTTCTGGGGAGATTTCTTCCCGGCCTTCTTGTATCGAGAAGCATTGCACACCGGACAGCTTGTTTTTTCCGCGTGCTCCTTCTGATAAATTATGCAATCGTTGATGCATGCATGGTATCTAACGTGTGGTAGATCAAGAGGGCACACGATCTTCTTGGCCTCATCCACACTAGTAGGACAAAGATTCCCCGCGGGAAGAACATCCTTTAGGTACTTGAGATGCTCATCGAGGCTAGTGTCGGTCCATTTGTTTTTAGCCTTCGTCTTCAGGAGTTGGAGCGTGAAACTCAAGCGGGTCACCTCAGGATTGCAACCATGATACAATGGAGTGTTCGAGTCTACCACCAGTTGCTGCAGCTTGGCCTCCTCTCTAGAAGCAGCTCTCTCAGTACTCGTCTCCTTGCGAAGCAGTGCTTGAACATGAGGGTCCCGCACGATTGAACTTAGTACCGACGAACTCTGCGGCGTGGAGTCCACGTTCTCTCCGCTGCCATGTCTAGCCCCTTCTCCGCCGCCATGTCCGGCCCCTTCTCCGCCGCCATGTCCGGCTTCTTCCCTGCTGCCATTATCGATCATCTCTTCGTCTTGCCCCGTGTCGTCATTGCCTGCCCCGTCGGCGTCCTCAACATCATCATCCTCGTCTTCAATTATCCACCGAGTATAGCCATCCATGAAACCAGTCATGAGCAGGTGCGCTTCGACACGACCATCGTCATAGGGGTTGAGCCAAACTCGTCCTTTGCATCTTCGACATGGACATAAAACCTCTGTCAGGTTATTTTCTTTCATGTCCTGCACCGCCGATCGCAACCACCCGTCCACCATCGTTCCACTGACCATCATGAATGCCTGCACGGTAATAATAAAAAAATTGATTATAAAATGCGTGCATGCATCAAAGTCATACAAAAATTCGGCATGACCTTCCCTAAAAATAGGACATATAGAGTTTGCCCGGAATTCGTCGAAACAGAAATAAATCGACATTTCAGCAAAACATAGGACTCACAAGCACAATTCGTCGTCAACTCATGCCACACACACAATTTCCATCATATCACCCGATTATGTCATATCGCACACACATACACATATTTCCATTCTTGCAAAAGCATAAATTTTTAATCTCCTATCTCGAGATCGAGCACACGTTGGAGATGATGATGTAGTAGGGAGATCAAAAGTGGACAAAGCTCTTCTTGACAAGGCTAGATCTAGTTAGGGGGTACATAGGTCACTTCACTAAATGCTACATCTACCTAGCTAGATAGTTTGGGAGGAGACAACTTCAACTAGTGGAGGGGGAAGGAAAAAGAGAAAGGAGATGCATTAATGGAGGTGGTGTAGTTAGCTAGGAGTAATAAAGAGAGAGAAAGGTAGGTAGAAGAAGGAGAGTAATGGGGGGAGAAGTAGTGAGGAAGAAGCAAAGTGAGGGAGAGAGGAGGTGGGAGGTAGGGGAAAGTGAGGAAGAGAGGATGGGGGAGGGGGAGGGGGGGAGGGAAAATGTGGTATATGCTGCGGCTTAGCAGTAGCGCTGGTTGTAAACCGCGCTACTGCTAATAAGATAGCAGCAGCGTGCTTCTGACACACGCGCTACTGCTAAGCGGGGCCCGCCATGTGGCTAGTTTCAAAATTAGCAATAGCGTCACCTAAAAAAAGCGCGCTACTACTATTACTTTATCAGTAGCGCGGTTAGCTAGAGCGCGCTGCTTCTAAACCTAGGGTGGCAGGAACAATCAGTCAATTTTAGTAGCAGCATGGTTCCACCGAGCCGCGCTACTGCTAAGTCAGTAGCAATAGCGCCTATTTTTTCCCGCACTACTGCTAATTAGCAGTAGCGCCTCTTCCTGTACCGCGCTGCTGCTAAGATTCTATGTATAAGGTTTTCCCTAGTAGTGTAGATCAACTCTTGTAACCCCTATACTCATCGAATACAATCTAGCAGGACGTAGGGTTTTAACTCCATTAAGAGGGTCCGAACCTGGGTAAACATCGTGCCCCCATTGTCCATTGTTACCATCGATCCTTAGACACACAGCTTGGGACCCCCTACCCGAGATCTGCCGGTTTTGACACTGACATTGGTGCTTTCATTGAGAGCTCCGCTGTGTAGTCACGAAAAGCGATCTATGGCTCGCCTTGTCATCAATGAAGATATCACTTCTGGAAGGAGCCTGACTTCAGGACAGGTCCTCCAGCTCGGCGGTTTCACCATGGGCGCCCGCATGGCCATCAAGCCAACAGCGTCCCCGTGATCGTCAAACTCCACCCCCGTATCAGTCTCGAATACTCCAAAAAGATGGATCCGGCGGACATCTCGACCTTAAACGAGCTGCTAGATTGCATCGCCGCCCTGGGGCTTTCAATGGCCTATGATCGGATCAGGCTTAAACCTGACCAGAGGGAAATCAATCTCCCGCTGATCACTCACCTGGTGTCGGTCGTCAAGGAACGAGCCGAAAACTCTTCTTCTCCTAAATTAAGGACTAGCTATGTTCGGATCTCCAAATCCCTTGAGTCGGATACCCCTCCTTTGGGTGGGACTCTGCGCCCTCCGAACTCAGGATCGGACATAGGGTCCGGGGAGCACTTGGATCTTCCCGGACCCGAACTGGTGACCTCGGAGATTTTGCAAGCTCCGAACACAATTGTGGGTCGGGATTCGAGTTTTAGCCCAACCACCCACCACAATCAATACTCTCCAAGTAATTCAGGCCCTCCAGACATATATGACCTGATGTATGTACGGTAGCAACCTCAAGAAACAGTCCATCACTTTTGGGCCAGGTTCCTACTTGTCAAAAACAAGATTAAAGATTGTTGTGACGAAGATGCAGTCTCGGTCTTTCATCGCAATTGTACCGACGAGGGAATTCGGAATGCCCTCGAACACCGTCACATACAGAGTTTCACAGAACTATCGCACGTAGTATGGAAGTACTGCGCGATGGAAAGCACGTGCAAGGCCCAGAAAACCCAATTGGAACCTGCTGCCTTTAAGCAGCGTACTGCCCGGGCAAAACGGATACACCCTTACGAGGCATCTGACCATAAGCCTGTCAGCAAGAAAAACAAACCCTTTATGGGATATAGGTCCCTTCTTGATGAACTCCTCGACAAGCCCTGTCCGATACATGTGACTCCAAGCATAGACCCAACTCACAGCCTTCGAGCGTGTTGGGTGCTCTAGCAGGTAGCTAAAAGTGGGGAGGCCATCCTCACCACCTCTACTCCAGAGAAGCATTCTCCGGAGGATGATGATTTCAACGTCCTTACGGTCTTCGAGACTTTCTCTTCAAATAATCAGCGTAAGAGGGCACTTCGCGACCTCGCCGAAGTCCACCAAGTAACCGCAATGAGCCCATGGAACGATGCTGCAATAACCTTCACCGCTGACGACAAACCAAGGGCCCGATCAGTCCGAGCACCCGCCGCTTTAGTACTAAACCCCATTGTGGACGGCTTTCAACTTACCAAAGTGCTCACGGATGGTGGCAGTGGGCTTAACCTCATCTACGAGGACACACTCGACAAAATGCATGTTGACAAAGCACGCATCGAGCAGAGCGGTACCACCTTTCAAGGCATCATCCCCAGTCGAGATATCAAACTTGATGTAGTATTCGGCACGCCGGAGAATTACAGGTCCGAAGAGTTGCTCTTCCACGTGGCTCCCTTCAATAGCGGATATCACACCCTTCTAGGGTGGGACGCTTTCTCATGCTTCCAAGCCATACCCCATTACGGGTACATGAAGCTTAAAATGCCAGGGCCCAATGGAATAATCATAGTTACGAGTGATCCGGATAAAGCACTCCGCGCCGGAAAAAAAAACCGCATCCTTGGCCCTTGAGGCACTATCCAAAACCTTTGCGCCCGAAGAACTAACCACCCTGCGATCCACGGTGGACAAGGATGATGTGATTCTCGATAAGAGACCTAAATCCACCTCTTTCAAGCCAGCAGATGAAATAGTTAAATTTCAAGTGCACCTGACGGATCCTAATAAAACGGCGTCCATCGGAGCACAGCTGGATCCAACAGTAGACGCCGCCTTACGCGCGTTCCTACGTGAAAATTGGGATATCTTCGCCTGGCACCCTTCGGACATGCCTGGGATCCCACGCAGACTGGCCGAACACAGCCTCAACATAATCAAAGGGTTCAAACCAGTCAAGCAAACGCTGTGGTGATTTTCTGAACCCAAACAACAAGCTATGGGGGAGGAGCTAGCCAAATTACTTGAGGCCGGGTTCATCAGAGAAATCAAACACCCGGATTGGCTAGCCAACTTGGTCATGGTGCCGAAGAAGGATAAATCTTGGCGCCTTTGTGTCAATTTCAAAGACCTCAATAAGGCTTGCCCTAAAGACCCTTTCCCGTTACCCCGCATTGACCAGATCATTGATGCGACCGCGGGACACGACTCATTGTGTTTCCTCGACGCTTACTCCGGATACCATCAGATTGAAATGAAGGAGTCCGACCAGGCTGCAACGGCTTTATCACCCCATACGGGCCTTTATGTTTCAACACTATGCCTTTTGGTCTTAAAAACGCTGGTGCCACTTACCAACTCATGATTCAAACATGCTTGGAAAAAAATCGGCAAGACAGTTGAGGCATATGTGGACGACATAGTCATCAAGACTAAAGACATCAAATCGTTGGTGGATGATCTCCGCCTCACATTTGATAACCTCCGAACATACGACATACGGCTCAATCCGGAAAAATGCGTCTTCGGCGTTCCAGCCGGGAAGCTACTAGGGTTCATTGTCTCCCATAGAGGAATTGAAGCAAACCCAGCTAAAATCCGAGCCTTGTCGCAATTGGCTACGCCAACAGACTTAAAACAGGTCGAAAAGCTAGCAGGGTGCATGGCGGCTTTGAGCCGCTTCATCTCCAGATTAGGGGAAAAAGCACTACCACTTTATAGACTGCTTAGACGCACTGACAACTTTGAATGGATGACAGCGGCAATAGCCGGATTGGAAAAAATAAAAACCTTATTAGCAGGCAACCCAATCCTAGCCGCCCCAAGTGTTGGCGAGCCTATGTTGCTTTATATCTCCGCAACTCACCAGGTAGTGAGCGTTGTACTCGTCATCGAGCGAGGGGAAGAGGGACATAAATTCCCCATCCAAAAGCCAGTCTACTGTGTATCAGAGGTCCTTACACCATGCAAATCGTGATACCCTCACTACCAAAAGATAGCTTACGCGGCCTTTATGGCATCCCGAAAACTCCGACACTATTTTCAAGAGTGTTCGATCACGGTGGCATCCGAAGTACCACTGAACGACATTATAAACAACAGGGACGCCACTGGTTGCATAGCTAAATGGGCCATCGAGCTCTTACCGTTCGAAATAACATACAAGCCACGCTGAGCTATTAAATCTCAGGTGCTGGCCGACTTCGTCGTAGAATGGACGGAAGCCGAGCTCCCTAAAGAGTATAGTTCCTATTCCAATTGGATAATGTACTTCGACGGCTCTAAAATGCTAGCCGGACTGGGGGCTGGCGTCATCTTGACATCCCCTACGGGGGACACAGTCCGCTACGTGTTGCAAATCATGTATATGGACTCTAATAATGCAGCCGAATACGAGGCACTTCTACATGGTCTCCGCATGGCTGTCTCCATGGGCATACAATGCCTCGAGATGCGCGGCGACTCAAACCTCGCCATATCTCAGGTAAATGGAGAGTTCGATGCAAAAGATTAGAAAATGGCGGCATATCGAAACACCGTATTTAAAATATCGGCTCAGTTCGAGGGGCTTGAATTTCATCACGTCGCTCGAGACAGTAACTAGGCAGCGGACATACTCGCTCGCATGGGCGCCAAGCGCGACCCCGTCCCGCCTAATACCTTTGTGGAAAGGCTTTTCAAGCCATCCGCGGTATGGCAGGACGAGAGCGAAGACACCAGTACGGACCTGATCACGCCCCCAGCAGCCGAACACAATACAAATATCACCGGGGGTTCGGATACCAAAATAACATCCTCTGGTCATGAGATCATAGCCGTTATTGCTCCATGGACCGAACCCTTCCTGGCCTACCTTAATAGGCAGGAGCTACCTGATGATCAAAATGAGGCCCGTCGCATAGTTCGGCGTTCTAAAGCCTACAAAGTTCACGAAGGTGAACTGTACGAGAAAAGTACTACGGGAGTTCTCCAAGGTGCATCTCCGAAGAGGAGGGACGGCAACTCTTGGAGAAATACATGCTGGCCTAGGCGGCCATCACGCCGCAGCTCAGGCCCTCGTAAGCAAAGCCTTCCGGATAGGTTTTTCTGGCCAACAGCCCGAGCAGACGCACAAGCCCTTGTCCAACGTTGTGTGGGATGTCAGCTTTTCACCAATCAAAGGCATATGCCTCCCACTGCCTTAAGAAAAATCCCCATTACTTGGCCCTTCGCGGTCTGGGGGCTCGATATGGTCGTACCCCTTAAAGGGGGAAGCCACAAAAAGAAATATTTACTGGTTATGGTGGATAAGTTCACTAAGTGGATAGAGGCCAAGCCAGTAAAAATGGCTGAAGTAGGACCAGTGATTGACTTTATATCTGGTGTGGTACACCGCTATCGTGTCCCGCACAGCATCATCACTGATAATGGCTCCAATTTTACAGCTGATGAGGTGAAAAACTGGTGTGCTAAATTGGGTATTAAACTCGACTACGCATCCGTCTACCACCCTCAAACAAACGGTCAGGTTGAACGGGCCAATGGCCTGATAATGAGCGGCATTAAACCCCGACTGGTGCGCTCCCTACAGGAGTCAGATAAGCACTGGGTGGAGGAACTCGATTCCGTGCTCTGGGGGCTGCGGACTACGCCTAACCGAACAACCGGATATACACCTTTCTTCATGGTGTACGGCGCGGAAGCTGTCCTGCCCTGCAATATTATTCATGACTCACCTCGAGTGCGCATGTATGAAGAGCGAGAAGCCGAGCTCGATCGGCAGGATGACCTAAATGGCCTCAAAGAGGAGCGCGATATTGCGCAAGCTCATTCCGCATTTTACCAACAACAAGCCAGGCGATACCAAAGTAGAGAAGTGCGGGCCAAGACGTATAACGTTGGTGATCTCGTCTTGCGTCTCCCAGAGAAGAAAAAGGATAAGCTCAAACCATGCTGGGAGGGCCCCGTCATTGTCGATGAATTTCTTACAGGCGGAGCCTATCGCCTTCGTAATGTATCGGATAATCGCCTCAAGCCGAATCCATGGAACGCTGCTCGGCTCTGATGATTCTACGGATAGTTCGGAAGCACCCCTTTTCTTTTTTACTTTGACTAGGTTCCTTTTTCTCCTCTCCTTTTTTATTTTTCTTTTTAATATCCCAGGGTATGTTCGGATCAACTGAACTGTTAGGGGTACACATCTTTACATGTACACACCCCACCGTAACTGGGGGCTTCTTTGATGAAGCTTGTTACTAAAAGCTTGTTGCTTACATTGTTTACGTCGGTTGTCCTATACACCTTTTGCCATTATATGCACTTCTATGACTTAAGTTTTTACCAAGCTGGGTTGCCTCGCTCCTGTGTTTATACCCTACGTTCCCGATTGTTCGGCTAGGGTGTAAAGGGAGCACCTCTGCGATTGTTACAACTGGGTAATCCGGATCTGTACCTCAGACGAGTGAAGCCGAAAGCTAGCATTCTTAACGGAATAATTGGTCGGCAAGCAACGACAGATTATTTTCGTTTACGTAATTCTTCTAACAAATAAGGGATATGCTGCCTGTAATTCTATCTTTAGGATCAAAGCCTAGACATGCATAATTAGGCATGTTGACCCAAGGAAAGGAACCATTAACGGAACTATTTTCTCTGGAAGATGTTTCTTACGTTAAATAGTAATATAACATAACTCCCCGAACAAATTTTGTCTGTTTGAGCAATATGACCGGATTGCCTGGTTTCCGGACATAATGAATGTTTACTACATTCCAATATGGTATCCGGAAACACTCCAACTTCTTGGTTTGGAGGTTGAAGCCGAAGGCCTGCGATGACAAATTTTGACAAGTTCGGTTGGAGGTAAGTTCGATGATAAAGTACATTGATACATTGAATCGAATGCCTACTCTTTATCTATGTCATCTATAAGACTGTTTAGGCTACAGCCTTCTTGCGAATATTTCGCAGCTATCATCACTTTGCCATATACCAAGTTCACGGGAATCTCTTTTCCGTCCGGTCCCTGAGGTCCAACTCGGGCCATATGGTTCGGATCGAGCCCGGTGTAGCGTGTTTTCACCATCGCCCATGCCTCTCGTGCACCTTCCCGGCATGCTGACGCCTTCCATAGCTCAAAATGGCGCCGGGCACCTTTAAACAGGTTCGCCAACTCCTCCATACTTTCTGGAGGGGCATCGGACGGCCATAAGGCTTTAAGCATACTCTTCATGGCTTTCCGGGCTCGCTCATGCACCACGGACAATTCTTTTAGAACGTCGCCTTGGAATCCGGATACGTCTTCTTCATGGCGCCAGACCTGCAAGAATAGCATTATAACACTCCGAATTACCGGACATTATGAGCAGCCTGAATGGTTCAAAGGTCATACCAAATATACCGCTTTTCAACTTTCTATTCTCTTTTTGTGCATCCGACAATTGAGCCTTTAAGCTCTTTATCTCTTCGGCTTGCTTATCCTTTTCCTCCTTGAGCTTGCTCTTTTGATCACTGGTCATGGTGATTTTCTTCATCTCCTTGAGCTCTGTGGTGGCGGCATTTAGCTTTGTCCGGCTCGTTTCCAGCTCCTGGGACAGCGCGTCGTTCTTCTCTTTCAGAACCTGCGGTCATAACGATCCTTAAATCGGTTGGCCTAAACCGCTTCAAGTCTCGGGGGCTACTAGCATATATCTATTAAATTTACACAAATTATTACCTGCATATCTTTTGAAAACAGGTGAGCAACTCCAGCAAATCCATCCCGGCGGCTCGGATATATGCATCCATGGTGCTGAGGGCAGTAAATTCCTGCTCAGTAAAAATTGGAGCACACATGGTCTCTTTCAGTCGTCGATGATTCGTCACGCTCTCCACTTCAGAATTTGTGATGGATACGTCATCCGAATCCTCATGGGGTGGATGAGTCGGCGCTGCATCCGTATTTGCTCTCGTCCCGGTCGATGAGCCCGGAGCCGGATTAGCTGATGATCGGCTAATTGGGCGTTTGGACACGGTTTGCCGTGTACTCCTCCTGGAATAATATGGGAGGAGAAATATGACAGTCTGGTCTTATACCTAGGCACATGTCAAAAGTTATACCTCTTTGATGAAGGAGGGGGTTCGGCGGTACTTCCGGCTTCCTTTCGTTTTGAACGCTCGCCCTGCGTAGATGCTGCCCTCCTAGAAGCTGCTCTCAATGGAGTGTGGCTTGCTGAGCGCCGATCCTATGAAACACAATTCAGTGTGATGGGTGAGATGCAAGTGGGGGTCCTTTTTTTTAAGGATGCTTTCCGCCGAGTACTTACAATGGAGAAGGGGAGAAGTCTGGGGTAGTCTGCCGTAATATCCACTTCCGAGCCGTCAAGGCTCGCTTGATAAAAGACTCCATCATCAATCTCTATGAATATATCCGGATCCTCGCAGAAGCTAGGGGCTTCGTTGCGAGCATAATCCTCTGGCTGTGGGGAGGGGCAATGAATATTTTCGACCACCTTCCTCCATGTCTGTTTTAAGACAACCAGAACAATTTGATTAGCATACCTCGATAATGAGGTAGAACAATGCTGATAATCAAAAACTTACCCATTCAATGGGGTTATACATGGAGAAACCTTCCTGACAATTTAAATGGGTGAATTCCTCTTTCTCCCCCTTATAAAGATCCGCCAGAATGGCGGCCAGAGCGGCTGGGGTATCCGGGCCCTCACGCTTATAACGAGATGCGTCGTCCTCCCCGTTGTAACACCATAAAGGGGTCACTCTAGACTGAAGGGGCTGGACGCATCGCTTTATCGCGATGGCCATGACTTCGATTATCGAGAGTCTGGAATGAGCGAGTAATTTAACCTTGCTGATCAACCTCTGTACTTCCGCACTGTCTTCTTGCTTGGGGCTCCGAGGATGCCAATTGAGGCATTTCTTCAAAGGAGCACTGGAGAATTCGGGAAGGCCACGTCGAACTGGGTCCGGAAGAGGAACGTCTTCCATATAAAACCATTCCGAAGTCCATTCTTCAGATCCCTTCTTGGGAGTTCCGACAGGGTAACCTGATCCGGCTATGCGCCATACTTCGGCGCCGCCCACTTCAAATATAGAACCACCTTGATGGTGAGGGACAAGGCAAAAGAACTTTCTCCATAGTTCGAAATTAGCCTCGCAGCCTAAGAACAGTTCGCAGAGAGCGACAAAACCTGAAATGTGCAGGATAGAACCTGGTGTGAGGTTGTGCAGCTGGATCCTGTAGAACTCCAATAAACCTCTGAGGAAGGGGTGGATCGGGAATCCTAAGCCCCTCAGAAGAAACGAGATGAAACAGACCCTCTCCTCCTTATTAGGGTTGGGGAAATTCTCTGTCAGCACATCATTGCCAATCGAGGCTAATCCCACCCGCACGGAGACTAGATCTGCGGGAGGAAGATTTCCCTGCGTCTGAAGTCGATTCAGCTGAAGGTGAGACACTGAGCAACTTCGCCAATCACCTTCTTGAGGGCCGTGAGGGCGCGAGGAAGAGCTAGGAGCGCTCGCCATGTTTCAAAGTTTTTCGTGGTTTGCTCTAATGCTCTTTGCGCGATGTGGAATGGCATGTGGGGATCTAACCTCCTTATATAGATGCCGCCCTTGCATGGTAAGGGGCTTATTTGTAAAAAGTTATGGACGGTTCGCATTCGCCCGACGCGTGGAAATTGAGGCGACGACAGGAAGGAATCGTAAGCACAGAACATGGAGGTCAAGGCCGGACTGTCGTCAATCCGGAGTATGGTGAAGAACCCGCCTTGCAAAGCCGAAGACATAAGCCGGATACTACATCATCATTGAAGGCAAGTTCGGGGGCTACTGAGGGAGTCCTGGATTCGGGGGTCCTCAAGTGTCCGGCCTATTTATTATGGGCCGGGCTGATGGGTCGTGAAGACGAAGCAGAAGACCACCTCCCGTGTCCGGGTAGGACTCCTATGCGCGTAGGTCGCCAAGTTTGGTGTCCGGGTGTAATGTTTCCTTCCTCTGCAAACCGACTCTGTACAACCCTAGGCCCCTCTGGTGTTTATATAAACTGGAGGGGTTAGTCGGTAGAGGCTATCAGAATAATCATAGGCTAGACAACTAGGGTTTAGCCATTACGATCTCGAGGTAGATCAACTCTTGTAACCCCTATACTCATCGAATACAATCAAGCAGGACGTAGGGTTTTACCTCCATTAAGAGGGCCCGAACCTGGGTAAACATCGTGCCCCCATTGTCCATTGTTACCATCGATCCTTAGACACACAGCTTGGGACCCCCTACCTGAGATCTGCCGGTTTTGAAACCGACACTCTCTATCATGAAGATCATGGTGCTACTTGAAAGCACGAGTGTGGAAAAAGGATAGTAACATTGTCCCTTCTCTATTTTCTCTCATTTTTTTGGTGGGCTTCTTTGGCCTCTTTTTTTTTTTATTTGGGCTTCTTTGGCCTCTTTTATTTTTCATAAAGTCCGGAGACTCATCCCAACTTTGTGAGGGAATCATAGCTTCCATCATCCTTTCCTCACATGGGACAATGCTCTAATAATGATGATCATCACACTTTTATTTACTTACAACAAAAGAATTACAACTCGATACTTAGAACAAAATACGACTCTATATGAATGCCTCCAGCGGTGTACCGAGATATGCAATGATCTAGCGTAGCGAATGACATCAAAAAACGGACAAGCCATAAAAACACCATGCTAGCTTTCTTACGATCATGCAAAGCAATATGACAACGATGGTGCGTGTCATAATAAAACAGAACTGTGGAAGTTGCATGGCAATATATCTCGGAATGGCTATGGAAATTCCATAATAGGTAGGTATGGTGGCTGTTTTGAGGAAGGTATATGGTGGGTGTAATGCACCGGCAAGAATTGCGCGGTGCTAGAGAGGCTAGCAATGGTGGAAGGGTGAGAGTGCGTATAATCCATGGACTCAACATTAGTCATAAAGAACTCACATACTTATTGCAAAAGTCTATTAGCTATCAAAACAAAGTACTACATGCATGCTCCTAGGGGGATAGATTGGTAGGAAAAGACCATCGCTCATCCCCGACCGCCACTCATAAGGAAGACAATCAATAAATAAATCATGCTCCGACTTCATCACATAACGGTTCACCATACGTGCATGCTACGTGAATCACAAACTTTAACACAAGTATTTCTACTAAGCCACAATTACTCACTAGCATGACTCTAATATCACCATCTTTATATCTCAAAACAATCATAAGGAATCAAACTTCTCATAGTATTCAATGCACTTTATATGAAAGTTTTTATTATATCCCTCTTGAATGCCCATCATATTAGGACTAAAAGCATAACCCAAGAAAATTACCGTGATGTTTAGAGACTTTCAAAATAATATAAGTTAAGCAAGAGAGTTCAACAATTTCTATAAAATAAAACCACCGCCGTGCTGTAAAAAGATATAAGTGAAGTACTAGAGCATATTGCCTAGCTCAAAAGATATAAGTGAAGCACAAAGAGTATTTTAATAAATTCACGATTTAAGCGTGTCCCTATAAAAAGGTGTGTACAGCAAGGATGATTGTGGCAAACTAAAAAGCAAAGACTCATATCATACAAGACGCTCCAAGCAAAACACATATCATGTGGTGAATAAAAATATAGCCTCAAGTAAATTTACCGATGGATTGAAGACGAAAGAGGGGATGCCTTCCGGGGCATCCCAAAGCTTAGGCTCTTGGTTGTCCTTGAATGTTACCTTGGGGTGCCTTGGGCATCCCCAAGCTTAGGCTCTTGCCACTGCTTATTCCATAGTCCATCAAATCTTTACCCAAAACTTGAAAACTTCACAACACAAAACTCAACAGAAAACTCATGAGATCCGTTAGTATAAGAAAATAAATCACCACTTTTGGTACTGTTGTGAACTCATTCTTTATTTATATTGGTGTAATATCTACTTTATTCCAACTTCTCCATGGTTCATACCCCCCAATACTACTCATAGATTCATCAAAATAAGCAAACAACACATAGAAAACAGAATCTGTCAAAAACAGAACAGTCCGTGAAGATCTGAATTTTCTAATACTTCTGTAACTCCAAAAATTCTGAAAAATTAGGATAACATAGGAAATTTGTATATCAATCTTTTGAAAAAATTCAGTGTTTTTCCACGCTAAAGTGAATTTAAACAATTCTATTACTGGACGCAAAAGTTTCTGTTTTTCAGCAAGATCAAATCAACTATCACCATAAGCCATCCCAAAGGTCTTACTTGGTTCAAACATTAATTAAAACACCAAAACACATCTAAATAGAGGCTAGATGAAAAATTTATTTAAAAACAGGAACAAAAAAGCAAGAACAAAAATAAAATTGGGTTGCCTCCCAACAAGCGCTATTGTTTAACGCCCCTAGCTAGGCATATTGCAATAGATCTAGGTATTGTCATCTTTGGTATGCAATCCATAAGTAGCTCTCATAATAGATTCATATAGTAACTTCATTTTCTTTCTTGGAAAGTGTTCCATGCCCTTCCTTAACGGAAATTGAAATCTAATGTTTCCTTCTTTCATATCAACAATTGCACCAATCGTTCTAAGGAAAGGTCTACCAAGAATAATAGGACATGTAAGATTGCAATCTATATCAAGAACAATGAAATCTACGGGCACATAATTCCTATTTGCAACAATAGGAACATCATTAATCCTTCCATAGGTTGATTTATAGTGGAATCCGCAAGATGCAAATTTAAAGAACAATCATCAAATTCACGGAAACCTAGCACATCACATAAAGTTTTCGAAATCGTGGAAATGCTAGCACCCAAATCACACAAAGCATGGAACTCATAATCTTTAATTTTAATCTTAATGGTAGGTTCCCACTCATCATAAAGCTTTCTAGGGATAGAAACTTCCATCTCAAGTTTTTCTTCAAAATATTTCATCGTAGCATCGACAATATGTTTAGTAAAAGCTTTATTTTGATTATAAGCATGAGGAGAATTCAACATGGATTGCAACAAGGAGATACAATCTATCAAAGAACAATTATCATAATTAAAATCCTTAAAATCCAAAAGAGTGGGTTTATTGCTACATAAAGTTTTGACCCCTCCAATCCCACTTTTATCAATTTCTACATCAAGATCTATAAACTCCAAATCATTGGGACGCTTTCTAGCTAAAGTTGACTCATCTCCAGTAACATATTTATCAAGATTTATATTATAAAACAAAGATTCAATAGGAGTCACATCAACCACTTTAAGATCTTTATCATTATTTTCACGTGAAATTGAAGAACACGCTTTTTCAAGACAATCTCGCTTAGCACGCATCCTAGCGGTTCTTTCCTTACATTCATCAATAGAAATTCTCATAGATTTTAGGGACTCATTAATATCTTGCTTGGGTGGAATAGATCTAATTTTCAAAGAATCAATCTCAAGCGAAATTCTATCAACGTTCCTAGCCAAATCATCAATCTTGAGCAAATTTTCTTCGATCATAGTATTGAAAACTTTTTGGGAACTAATAAATTATTTAATATTGTTCTCAAGATCAGAGGGCATATTATTATAATTTCCATAAGAATTGTTGTAGGAACTACCATAATTATTAGAGGAATTACTAGGAAACGGCCTAGGATTGAAATTCCCTCTATATGCGTTATTACCAAAATTGTTCCTATCAACAAAATTCACATCCATAGATTCATTATTATTTCCAATCAAAGAAGACAAAGGCATATCATTAGGATCAATAGGAGCACTTTTAGTAGCAAACAATTTCATTAATTCATCCATCTTTCCACTCAAAGTATTTATTTCTTTAAATGCATGCACTTTTTTACTAGTGGAAGATCTTTCGGTATGCCATTGAGAGTAGTTCGCCATAATATTATCTAGGAGTTTAGTAGCTTCTCCTAATGTGATTTCCTTAAAAGTACCACCCGCGGCAGAATCCAAAAGATTTCTAGATGCAAAATTCAATCCGGCATAATTTTTTTGTATAATCATCCATAAACTCAAACCATGCGTAGGGCAATTTCTTATCATCAATTTCATCCTCTCCCAAGATTGTGCAACATGCTCATGATCAAGTTGCTTAAAATTCATTATATCATTCCTAAGGGAGATGATCTTAGCGAGAGGAAAATACTTGGAAATAAAAGCATCTTTACACTTGTTCCATGAATCAATACTATTTTTAGGTAAAGATGAAAACCAAGTTTTAGCACGATCTCATAGTGAGAACGGAAATAGCTTCAATTTAATCATATCATTATCCACATCTTTTTTCTTTTGCATATCACACAACTCAATGAAAGTATTTAGCTGGGATGCGGCATCTTCACTAGGAAGGCCGGAAAACTGCTCTTTCATAACAAGATTGAACAAAATGGCATTAATTTCATAAGATTCCGCACTAGTGGCGGGAGCAATCGGAGTACTAATAAAATCATTATTATTAGTATTGGAAAAATCATACAATTTGGTATTTTCTTGAGACATCGTGACAAAGCAAGCAATCTAACACTCAAGCAAACAAAAATCAAATGAAAAGACGAACGGAAGAAGGGCGAATAAAAAGGCAAATCTTTTTGTGTTTTTCTGAAAATCATTTTAGAAGTGGGGGAGAGGAAAATGAGAGGCAAATGGCGAATAATGTAATGCAAGAGATGAGAGTTTTTGATGGGTACTTGGTAGGCTTGATGTAGACCTCCCCGGCAACGGCGCCAGAAATTCTTCCTGCTACTTCTTGAGCTTGCGTTGGTTTTTCCCTTGAAGAGGAAAGGGTGATCCAGCAAAGTAGAGATAAGTATTTCCCTCAGTTAGAGAACCAAGGTATCAATTCAATAGGAGGCACAAGCAAGTCTGCAATATATGCACCTACACAAACAATCAAACACTTGCACCCAACGCGATAAAGGGGTTGTCAATCCCTTCACGGCCAATTGCAATGGTGAGATCTGATAGAGATAGTTATAAAAGATTACTAAAATGTAAAACAAAATAAAAGTAAATAAATTGCAGCAAGGTATTTTTGGGTTTTTTGGTTTATAGATCTGAAAATATATGATGGAAAATATACCCGGGGGCCTGATACGTCTCCAACGTATCTATAATTTTTTATTGTTCCATGCTATTATATTATCTGTTTTGGATGTTTTATATGCATTAATATGCTATTTTATATTATTTTTGGGACTAACCTATTAACCTAGAGCCCAGTGCCAGTTTCTGCTTTTTCCTTGTTTTTTAGCTTCGCAGAAATGGAATACTAAACGGAGTCCAAACGGAATAAAACTTCACGATAATTTTTCTTGGACCAGAAGACACCCAGAAGACTTGGAGTTCAAGTCAGAAGAGCCACGAGGCGGCGACAAGGGTGGAGGGCGCGCCCAGGGGGTAGGGTGCGCCCCCCTACCTCGTGGGCCCCTCGGTGACCCCCTGACCTAGATCTTCCTCCTATATATTTGCAAATATTCCCAAACCACCAGAAGCATCCACGAAAACACTTTTCCACCGCCGCAACCTTCTGTTCCCGTGAGATCCCATCTAGGGGCCTTTTCCGGCACCCTGCCGGAGGGGGATTCGATCACGGAGGGTATCTACATCAACTCTATTGCCCTTCCGATGAAGCATGAGTAGTCCACCACAGACCTACGGGTCCATAGCTAGTAGCTAGATAGCTTCTTCTCTCTCTTTGATTCTCGATACCATGTTCTCCTCGATGTTCTTGGTGATCTATCCGATGTAATACTCTTTTGCGGTGTGTTTGTCGAGATCCAATGAATTGTGGATTTATGATCATCTTATGTATGAATATTATTTGAATCTCCTCTGAATTCTTATATGCATGATTTGGTATCTTTGTATTTCTCTTCGAATTATCGGTTTGGTTTGGCCAACTAGATTGGTTTTTCTTGCAATAGGAGAGGTGCTTAGCTTTGGGTTCAATCTTGCGTGATTTCACCCAGTGACAAAGTAGGGGTAGCGAGACACATATTGCATTGTTGCCATCGAGGATAAAAAGATGGGGTTTACATCATATTGCTTGAGTTTATTCCTCTACATCATGTCATCTTACTTAATGCGCTACTCTATTCTTTATGAACTTAATACTCTAGATGCAGGCAGGAGTCGGTCGATGTGTGGAGTAATAGTAGTAGATGCAGGCAAGAGTCGGTCTACTTGATACGGATGTGATGCCTATATTGCATAATCATTGCCTTGGATATCGTCATAACTTTGCGCTTTTCTATCAATTGCTCGACAGTAATTTGTTCACCCACCGTATTATTTGCCTTCATGAGAGAAGTCTCTAGTGAAACCTATGGCCCCCGGGTCTATTTTCCATCATATTAGTTTCCGATCTACTATTTTCCATCATATTAGTTTCCGATCTACTATTTTCCATCATATTAGATTCCGATCTACTATTTTGCAATCTTTTATTTTCAGATCTATAAATCAAAAAACCCAAAAATATTTTATATTTTGTTTATCTATCTCTATCAGATCTCACTTTTGCAAGTGACCATGAAGGGATTGACAACCCCTTTATCGCGTTGGGTGCAAGTGTTTGATTGTTTGTGCAAGTATTGGTGATTTGCGCGTTCTTCTCCTACTGGATTGATACCTTGGTTCTCAAACTGAGGGAAATACTTATCTCTACTTTGGTACATCACCCTTTCCTCTTCAAGGGAAAAACCAACGCAAGCTCAAGAAGTAGCAGGGCCATAGGTTTCACTAGAGGCTTCTCTCTTGAAGGAAAATAATACGGTGGGTGAACAAATTACTGTCGAGCAATAGATAGAAAAGCGCAAAGCTATGATGATATCCAAGGCAATGATTATGCATATAGGCATCACGTCCGTGTCAAGTAGACCAAAATGATTCTGCATCTACTACTATTACTCCACACATCGACCGCTATCCAGCATGCATCTAGAGTATTAAGTTCATAAAGAACGGAGTAACGCCTTAAGTAAGATGACATGATGTAGAGGGATAAACTCAAACAATATGATGAAAACCCCATCTTGTTATCCTTGATGGCAACAATGCAATACGTGTCTCGCTACCCCTACTTTGTCACTGGGTGAAATCACGCAAGATTGAACCCAAAACTAAGCAGCTCTCCCATTGCAAGAAATACCAATCTAGTTGGCCAAACCAAACAGATAATTCGAAGAGAAATACAAAGATATCAAATCATGCATATAAGAATTCAGAGAAGATTCAAATAATATTCATAGATAAGCTGATCATAAATCCACAATTCATCGGATATCGACAAACACACCGCAAAAGAAGATTAAGTCGGATAGATCTCCAAGAACATTGAGGAGAACATTGTATTGAAGATCAAAGAGAGAGAAGAAGCCATCTAGCTACTAGCTATGGACCCATAGGTCTGTGGTAAACTACTCACGCTTCATCGGAAGGGCAATAGAGTTGATGTAGACGCCCTCCGTGATCGATTCCCCCTCCGGCAGATCGCCAGAAAAGGCCCCAAGATGGGATCTCACAGGAACAGAGGCTTGTGTCTGCGGAAAAGTATTTTCGTGGACTCCTCTGATGGTTTGGGAATATTTTAGGATTTATAGAGCCGAGAGGGAGGTCGGTGGACTCCCGTGGGGGCCACAAGCCAGGGAGGTGCCCCCCGTAGGGCGCGCCCTGGCGGCTTGTCGCCTCCTCGGGACTCTTCTGACTTGGACTCCAAGTTTCGTGTGTGTCTTCTGGTCCAAGAAAAATCATCGCGAAAGTTTTATTCCGTTTGGACTCCGTTTGATATTCCTTTTCTGTAAAACTCTAAAACAAGGAAAAAAACAGAAACTGGCACTGGGCTCTAGGTTAATAGGTTAGTCCCAAAAATAATATAAAATAGCATATTAATGCATATAAAACATCCAAAATAGATAATATAATAGCATGGAACAATCAAAAAATATATATACGTTGGAGACGTATCAGGTACCGGTTAAAGATAAAGGAAATAAATGCACTTTCAATTCATGTAGTGAGCCTGCTTCACCCAATTGGGCCAAGTATTGACTAACATGCTCCCATGTGGTTTTCGTGCCCTCTCCATTAAACTTAACAATATCTGGAATTTTATATCCCGGAGGGCATTGAATTGCATCAAAGTATTCTGGATATGGCTTTTGGTAAATTCGGTTCCTTGGTAACTCAACTCCAAAATTCTCTCGGAGCATCTTAGCCATCTCCTCTCTAAGATTAGCTAGACCATCATCCATAGTGGATGATGAAGCTTGTAGCATTAGCATAGGAGGAGTAGGGTTAGTAGCTACAGGTGTGAATTGTGGCAAGTATGCCGAATTGTAATTCGGCAATGATTTAACAGTGTTTGCACTTGTAGGTAGGGTTTGGTTCGGCGTCACCACCGAACTTGACATACTCATGATAGGATTAAAGGGTGCAGCCAAAATTTGATTTGTTGGGCTAGGATAATAATTCATCAGCATGGGAGGCGCCGATGAAATAGGTAAAGTTGGATTAGGGATTTCTGCGATAACAGGCACACCAACATTACCACTAGATGATTGAGGCATACTTTTTTTAGCATTAGTATTTTCCAAGAAAATTTGGTATAAAAGATTATTGCTATCAGTAATGCGGCTATCAATTTCAGCCCATACCTCGGGAGAGAAGGTATTACTCATAGAGGGTTTAACCTATTCATCATGAAGAGGAGGAAAACTTGATTTCTCCAACCGGAGTGATGTTGCCTTGATGATCCTTCTTGAACTTAGCAAGGAACTCTTGCATCTCCTTCTCTTCACGCGCCTTCTTGTACTCTTCATAAGCTTGGCGATCTTCCTCCGATAACTCCTCAAAATTGGGCTTGATTATGTTATCGGCGTTCATTTCCGAGGGCTTGGGAATCTTGTCGTTGCCAGACATGATAGATGATGATGATGATTGATCTTTATTCCCCAGCGGAGTCGCCAAAAAGTGTGTTCGCACACGAACACGTCATGTGTACCCTCGACGCCGGGGTTGATGCACCGCAGCTCACGTCGAAGGAGTCTCACCGGAAGCGCGATTTGAAGGAAATATGCCCTAGAGGCCATAATAAAGTTGTTATTTATATTTCCTTATATCATGATAAATGTTTATTATTCATGCTAGAATTGTATTAACCGGAAACTTGATACATGTGTGAATACATAGACAAAACAAAGTGTCCCTAGTATGCCTCTACTTGACTAGCTCGTTAATCAAAGATGGTTAAGTTTCCTGACCATGGACATGTGTTGTCATTTGATGAACGGGATCACATCATTAGGAGAATGATGTGACGGACAAGACCCATCCGTTAGCTTAGCATAATGATCGTTATATTTTATTGCTACTGCTTTCTTCATGACTTATACATATTCCTTTGACTATGAGATTATGCAACTCCCGAATACCGGAGGGACACCTTGTGTGCTATCAAACGTCACAACGTAACTGGGTGATTATAAAGATGCTCTACAGGTGTCTCCGAAGCTGTTTGTTGGGTTGGCATAGATCGAGATTAGGATTTGTCACTCCGAGTATCGGAGAGGTATCTCTGGGCCCTCTCGGTAATGCACATCATAATAAGCCTTGCAAGCAATGTGACTAATGAGTTAGTTATGGGATGATGCATTACGGAATGAGTAAAGAGACTTGCCGGTAACGAGATTGAACTAGGTATGAAGATACCGACGATCGAATCTCGGGCAAGTAACATACCGATGACAAAGGGAATGACGTATGTTGTCATTACGGTTTGACCGATAAATATCTTCATAGAATATGTAGGAACCAATATGAGCATCCAGGTTCCGCTATTGGTTATTGATTGGAGATATGTCTCGGTCATGCCTACATAGTTCTTGAACCCGTAGGGTCCGCACGCTTAACGTTCGAAGACGATTTGTATTATGAGTTATGTGTTTTGGTGACCGAAGATTGTTCGGAGTCCCGGATGAGATCACGGACATGACCAGAAGTCTCGAAATGGTCGAGAGGTAAAGATTGATATATCGGACGATAGTATTCGGACACCGGAATGGTTCCGGATCATTTCGGGTATTTTTCGGAGTACCGGGAGGTTACCGGAACCCCCCAGGGAAAGTAATGGGCCTCATGGGCCATAGGGGAGAGAGGAGGCAGCCCACAAGGGGTGGCGGTGCCCCCCCCCTCATGTGGAGTCCGAATTGGACTAGGGGAGGGGGCGGCGCCCCCCTTTCCTTCTCCTCCTCCCTCTCCTTCCCCCTTTCCCCCTCCTGAAGAAGGAAGGGGGAGGCCGAATTGGACATGGAGTCCAAGTCGGTTTCCTCCCCCATGGCGCGCCCCTAGGGCCGGCCTCCTCCCTCTCCTCCTTTATATACGGGGGCAGGAGGCACCCCAAAGCACATCAATTGTTCTCTTAGCCGTGTGCGATGCCCCCCTCCACAGTTTACTCCTCCGGTCATATTGTCATAGTGCTTAGGAGAAGCCCTGCGCGGATCACATCACCATCACCGTCACCACGCCGTCGTGCTGACGAAACTCTCCCTCGACACTTTGCTGGATCAAGAGTTCGAGGGACGTCATCGAGCTGAACGTGTGCAGAACTCGGAGGTGCCGTACGTTCGGTGCTTGATCGGTTGGATCGCGAAGACGTTCGACTACATCAACCGCGTTAAGCTAACGCTTCCGCTTTCGGTCTACGAGGGTACGTGGACACACTCTTCCCGTCTCATTGCTATGCATCTCCTAGATAGATCTTGCATGATCGTAGGAAAATTTTGAAATTGCATGCTACGTTCCCCAACAGTGGTATCCGAGCCAGGTCTATGTGTAGATGATATGCACGAGTAGAACACAAAGAGTTGTGGGCGATGATAGTCATACTGCTTACCACCAACGTCTTATTTTGATTCAGCGGTATTGTTGGATGAAGCGGCCCGGACCAACCTTACATGACCACGTTCATGAGACCGGTTCCACCGACAGACATGCAACTTGTTTTGCATAAAGGTGGCTGGCGGGTGTCTGTTTCTCCAACTTTAGTTGAATCGAATTTGACTACGGCCGGTCCTTGTTGAAGGTTAAAACAACAAACTTGACGAAACATCGTTGTGGTTTTGATGCGTAGGTAAGAACGGTTCTTACTAGAAGCCCGTAGCAGCCACGTAAAACTTGCAACAACAAAGTAGAGGACGTCTAACTTGTTTTTGCAAGGCATGTAGTGATGTGATATGGTCAAGACATGATGTCATACACGTTATTGTATGAGATGATCATGTTTTGTAAAAGTTATCGGCAACTGGCAGGAGCCTTATGGTTGTCGCTTTATTGTAAGAAATGCAATCGCCATGTAATTGCTTTACTATATCACTATGCGTTAGCGATAGTTGTAGAAGCAATAGTTGGCGAGACGACAACGATGCTACGATGGAGATCAAGGTGTCAAGCCGGTGACGATGGAAATCATGACGGTGCTTTGCAGATGGAGATCAAAGGCACAAAGATGATGATGGCCATATCATGTCACATATTTTGATTGCATGTGATGTTTATCTTTTATGCATCTTATTTTGCTTAGTACGGCGGCAGCATTATAAGATGATGCCTCACTAAAATTTCAAGGTATAAGTGTTTTCCCTGAGTATGCACCGTTGCGACAGTTCGTCGTGCCGAGACACCACGTGATGATCGGGTGTGATAAGCTCTACGTTCACTTACAACGGGTGCAAGACAGTTTTGCACATGCGGAATACTCGGGTTAAACTTGACGAGCCTAGCATGTACAGACATGGCCTCGGAACACTGAGACCGAAAGGTCGAACGTGAATCATATAGTAGATATAATCAACATAGAGATGTTCACCATTGAAAACTACTCCATCTCACGTGATGATCGGACATGGTTTAGTTGATATGGATCACGTGATCATTTAGATGACTCGAGGGATGTCTATCTAAGTAGGAGTTCTTAAGTAATATGATTAATTGAACTTAATTTATCATGAACTTAGTCCTGATAGTTTTTGCATATCTATGTTGTAGATCAATGGCCCGTGCTACCGTTCCCTTGAATTTTAATGCGTTCCTAGAGAAAGCTAAGCTGAAAGATGATGGTAGCAACTACACGGACTGGGTCCGTAACTTGAGGATTATCCTCATTGCTGCACAGAAGAATTATGTCCTTGATGCACCGCTAGGTGAAAGGCCTGCTGCAGGAGCAGATGCTGATGTTATGAACGTCTGGCAAGCTCGATCTAATGACTACTCGATAGTTCAGTGTGCCATGCTTTACGGCTTAGAATCAGGACTTCAAAGACGTTTTGAACGTCATGGACCATATGAGATGTTCCAGGAGTTGAATTTAATATTTCAAGCAAATGCCCGAGTTGAGATATATGAAGTCTCCAACAAGTTCTATAGCTGCAAGATGGAGGAGAATAGCTCTGTAAGTGAACACATACTCAAAATGTCTGGGTATCATAATCACTTGACTCGGCTGGGAGTTAATCTTCCAGATGATAGTGTTATTGACAGAGTTCTCCAATCACTGCCACCAAGCTATAAAGGCTTCGTGATGAACTATAATATGCAAGGGATGGAGAAGACTATTCCCGAGCTCTTCGCAATGCTCAAAGCTGCGAAGGTAGAAATCAAGAAGGAGCATCAAGTGTTGATGGTTAACAAGACCACTAGTTTCAAGAAAAAGGGCAAAGGAAAGAAGGAGAACTTCAAGAAGAATGGCAAGCAAGTTGCCACTCCCGGGAAGAAGCCCAAGTCTGGACTTAAGCCTGAAACTGAGTGCTTCTACTACAAAGGGATTGGTCACTGGAAGCGGAATTGCCCCAAGTGTTTGGCGGATAAGAAGGATGGCAAAGTGAACAAAGGTATATTTGATATACATGTTATTGATGTGTACCTTACTAATGCTCGTAGTAGTGCCTGGGTATTTGATACCGGTTCGGTTGCTCATATTTGTAACTCAAAATAGGGGCTAAGGATTAAATGAAGATTGGCTAAGGACGAGGTGATGATGCGCGTCGGGAATGGTTCCAAGGTCGATGTGATTGCCGTCGGCACGCTACCTCTACATCTACCTTCGGGATTAGTTTTAGACCTGAATAATTATTATTTGGTGCCAGCGTTGAGCATGAACATTATATCTGGATCTTGTTTGATGCGAGACGGTTATTCATTTAAATCAGAGAATAATGGTTGTTTTATTATATGAGTAATATCTTTTATGGTCATGCAACCTTGAAGAGTGGTCTATTTTTGTTGAATCTCGATCGTGGTGATACACATATTCATAATATTGATGCCAAAAGATGCAAAGTTGATAATGATAGTGTAACATATTTGTGGCACTGCCGTTTAGGTCATATTGGTGTAAAGCGCATGAAGAAACTCCATGCGGATGGACTTTTGGAATCACTTGATTATGAATCATTTGATGCTTGCGAACCATGCCTCATGGGCAAGATGACTAAGACTCCGTTCTCCGGAACAATGGAGCGAGCTACAGACTTATTGGAAATAATACATACCGATGTATGCGGTCCGATGAGTGTTGAGGCTCGCGGCGGGTATCGTTATTTTCTGACCTTCACAGATGATTTGAGCAGATATGGGTATATCTACTTAATGAAACACAAGTCTGAAACATTTGAAAAGTTCAAAGAATTTCAGAGTGAAGTGGAAAATCATCGTAACAAGAAAATAAAGTTTCTATGATCTGATCGCAGAGCCAAATATTTGAGTTACGAGTTTGGTCTTCATTTAAAACAATGTGGAATAGTTTCGCAACTCACGCCACCTGGAACACCACAGCGTAATGGTGTGTCCGAACGTTGTAACCGTACTTTATTAGATATGGTGCGATCTATGATGTCTCTTACCGATTTACCACTATCGTTTTGGGGTTATGCATTAGAGACAGCTGCATTCACGTTAAATAGGGCACCATCTAAATCCGTTGAGATGACACCGTATGAACTATGGTTTGGCAAGAAACCTAAGCTGTCGTTTCTTAAAGTTTGGGGTTGTGATGCTTATGTGAAAAAGCTTCAGCCTGATAAGCTCGAACCCAAATCAGAGAAGTGCGTCTTCATAGGATACCCAAAAGAAACTATTGGGTACACCTTCTATCACAGATCCGAAGGCAAAATCTTTGTTGCTAAGAATGGATCCTTTCTAGAGAAGGAGTTTCTCTCGAAAGAAGTGAGTGGGAGGAAAGTAGAACTTGATGATGTAATTGTACCTCCTCTCAATTTGGAAAGTAGCTCATCAGAGAAATCTGTTCCCATGATGCCTACACCAATTAGTGAGGAAGTTAATGATGATGATCATGAAACTTCAGATCAAGTTTCTACAGAACCTCGTAGGTCAACCAGAGTACGTTCCGCACCAGAGTGATACGGTAATCCTATTCTGGAAGTCATGTTACTAGACCATGACGAACCTACGAACTATGAGGAAGCGATGATGAGCCCAGATTCCGCGAAATGGCTTGAGGCCATGAAATCTGAGATGGGATCCATGTATGAGAACAAAGTATGGACTTTGGTTGACTTGCCCGATGATCGGCAAGCCATAGAGAGTAAATGGATCTTCAAAATGAAGACTGACGCTGACGGTAATGTTACTGTCTACAAAGCTCGACTTGTTGCGAAAGGTTTTCGACAAGTTCAAGGAGTTGACTACGATGAGACCTTCTCACCCGTAGCGATGCTTAAGTCTATACGAATCATGTTAGCAATTGCCGCATTTTATGATTATGAAATTTGGCAAATGGATGTCAAAACTGCATTCCTTAATGGATTTCTCAAAGAAGAGTTGTATATGATGCAATCAGAAGGTTTTGTCGATCCTAAAAGTGCTAACAAAGTGTGCAAGCTCCAGCGATCCATTTATGGACTGGTGCAAGCCTCTCAGAGTTGGAATATATGCTTTGATAGTGTGATCAAAGCATATGGTTTTATACAGACTTTCGGAGAAGCCTGTATTTACAAGAAAGTGAGTGGGAGCTCTGTAGCATTTCTAATATTATATGTGGATGACATATTGTTGATTGGAAATGATATAGAATTTCTGGATAGCATAAAAGGATACTTGAATAAGAATTTTTCAATGAAAGACCTCGATGAAGCTGCTTATATATTGGGCATCAAGATCTATAGAGATAGATCAAGGCGCTTAATTGGACTTTCACAAAGCACATACCTTGATAAAGTTTTGAAGAAGTTCAAAATGGATCAGTCAAAGAAAGGGTTCTTGCCTGTGTTACAAGGTGTGAAGTTGAGTCATACTCAATGCTCGACCACTGCAAAAGATAGAGAGAAAATGAAAGTCATTCCCTAGGCCTCAGCCATAGGTTCTATCATGTATGCAATGTTGTGTACCAGACCTGATGTGTGCCTTGTTATAAGTCTAGCAGGGAGGTACCAAAGTAATCCAGGAGTGGATCATTGGATAGTGGTGAAGAACATCCTGAAATACCTGAAAAGGACTAAGGATATGTTTCTCGTTCATGGAGGTGACAAAGAGCTCGTCGTAAATGGTTACGTTGATGCTAGCTTTGACACTTATCCGGATGACTCTAAGTCACAAACCGGATACATATTTATATTGAATGATGGAGCTATTAGTTGGTGCAATTCCAAGCAAAGCGTCGTGGCGGGATCTACGTGTGAAGCGGAGTACATAGCTGCTTCGGAAGCAGCAAATGAAGGAGTTCATATCCGATCTAGGTGTAATACCTAGTGCATCGGGTCCAATGAAAATCTTTTGTGACAATACTGGAGCAATTGCCTTAGTGAAGGAATCCAGATTTCACAAAAGAACCAAACACATCAAGAGACGCTTCAACTCCATCCGCGATCAAGTCAAGGAGGGAGACATAGAGATTTGCAAAATACATACGGATCTGAATGTTGCAGACCCGTTGACTAAGCCTCTTCCATGAGCAAAACATGATCAGCACCAAGACTCCATGGGTGTTAGAATCATTACAATGTAATCTAGATTATTGACTCTAGTGCAAGTGGGAGACTGAAGGAAATATGACCTAGAAGCAATAATAAAGTTGTTATTTAGATTTCCTCATGTCATGATAAATGTTTATTATTCATGCTAGAATTGTATTAACCAGAAACTTGATACATGTGTGAATACATAGACAAAACAAAGTGTCCCTAGTATGCATCTACTTGACTAGCTCGTTAATGAAAGATGGTTAAGTTTCCTGACCATAGACATGTGTTGTCATTTGATGAACGGGATCACATCATTAGGAGAATGATGTGATGGACAAGACCCATCCGTTAGCTTAGCATAATGATCGTTAAGTTTTATTGCTATTGCTTTCTTCATGACTTATACATATTCCTTTGACTATGAGATTATGCAACTCCCGAATACCGGAGGAACACCTTGTGTGCTATCAAACATCACAACGTAACTGGGTGATTATAAAGATGCTCTACAGGTGTCTCCGAAGCTGTTTGTTGGGTTGGCATATATCGAGATTAGGATTTGTCACTCCGAGTATCGGAGAGGTATCTCTGGGCCCTCTCGGTAATGCACATCATGATAAGCCTTGCAAGCAATGTGACTAATGAGTTAGTTACGGGATGATGCATTACGGAACGAGTAAAGAGACTTTCCGGTAACGAGATTGAACTAGGTATGAAGATACCAACGATCGAATCTCGTGCAAGTAACATACCGATGACAAAGGGAATGACATATGTTGTCATTACGGTTTGACCGATAAATATCGTCATAGAATATGTAGGAACCAATATGAGCATCCAGGTTCCGCTATTGGTTATTGATCGGAGATATGTCTCGGTCATGTCTACATAGTTCTCGAACCCGTAGGGTCCGCACGGTTAACGTTCGATGACAATTTGTATTATGAGTTATGTGTTTTGGTGACCGAAGATTGTTCGGAGTCCCGGATGAGATCACGGACATGACGAGGAGTCTCGAAATGGTCGAGAGGTAAAGATTGATATATCGGACGATAGTATTCGGACACCGGAATGGTTCCGGATCATTTCGGGTATTTTTCAGAGTACCGGGAGGTTACCGGAACCCCCCGGGGAAAGTAATGGGCCTCATGGGCCATAGGGGAGAGAGGAGGCAGCCCACAAGGGGTGGCGGCGCGCCCCCCCCCCCCCCATGTGGAGTCCGAATTGGACTAGGGGAGGGGGCGGCGCCCCCCTTTCCTTCTCCTCCTCCCTCTCCTTCCCCCTTTCCCCCTCTGGAAGAAGGAAGGGGGAGGCCGAATTGGACATGGAGTCCAAGTCGGTATCCTCCCCCCATGGCGCGCCCCTAGGGCCGGCCTCCTCCCTCTCCTCCTTTATATACGGGGGCAGGGGGGCACCCCAAAGCACATCAATTGTTCTCTTAGCCGTGTGCGGTGGCCCCCTCCACAGTTTACTCCTCCGGTCATATTGTCGTAGTGCTTAGGCGAAGCCCTGCGCGGATCCCATCACCATCACCGTCACCACGCCGTCGTGCTGACGAAAATCTCCCTCGACACTTTGCTGGATCAAGAGTTTGAGGGACGTCATAGAGCTGAATGTGTGCAGAACTCGGAGGTGCCGTACGTTCGCTGCTTGATCGGTTGGATCGCGAAGACGTTCGACTACATCAACCGCGTTAAGCTAACGCTTCCGCTTTCGGTCTACGACGGTACGTGGACACACTCTTTCCCTCTCGTTGCTATGCATCTCCTAGATAGATCTTGCGTGATCGTAGAAAATTTTTGAAATTGCATGCTACGTTCCCCAACACGATTCGCAAGTCGACCAGACAGAACTTTTGAGGACCCGAAACCCTACACTCCCGGGAGGGACCCCGTCGGGGAGTGCGGCGGCTATGGGCTGCCCTAGGTCGGTCAAGCCACCCCTAGAGCCTCGCGATTCTCAGCTCTCCAACACGAAGAACTAGGGAGCAAGAACGCGGGAGGAACAAGGCGTAGATGAAAAAGTTGTAGATGCATTTGCGATTGTATGTTGTTATTCAATCGGCCGTCACCCCTTAGGTATATAATAGGCGGATGGACTTCCCGTGCAAGGAAAGGTTAGAATTCATGTTCAAAACCCTAGTTTGGGTCCAACTCGGAATCCGAACTTTCCAAAACTGTTTGGTTTACAACCTGGCTGCACTTGCGGGCCACTTTTGAGGCAGTAAACGACCTCGGATGGAAACGAGCCCAAAAGCAATCTTGACCGTTTCGACGAGACGAACAACTTTCATGTTGAACGTTTTTTGATCAGAGGCCATCTCGAGGGGGGTTTCGGCTGTTTTCCGAAGTCTGCGGCAGAAAAATCCAAAACCTGGACGAACATCCCCGGAGTGTCCGGCCATCCTCAGAGAAATCCAAAACCCGGATGATTATCCCCGGAGTGTTCGGCCATCCTGATGCAGCCGCGCATTTTCGGCTTTAACTTTTGCATACGATCTCGGATTAAGATGATTTTTATATCAAAATCGACCGTTTCGACGAGACGAAGACAATTCATATAGAAATTTTTCTCATATGAAGCCGTCTTGGAGGCGTAATTGGCCCAACATTACTCTGAGTGCCAAAATCTTATTACTCCGAGCACGGTTTGGGCCGTTTAGATGAGATCGGACGTTGATGACCCAAACATCAAATTTTCTCATTTTGACGATACGGAACTTTCACGTGTTGAAAACTTTTCTATTTGAGGTCATCTTAACTAAGTTTTTGATCATGCCATAATCTGGTGTCAACAGCTTGATGAAGATGCATCTCTAACAGGTACATAGGTCATTGGTGGCGAAGAAGTGCTATGCCGTGTACATAGGGAGGGTTCTAGGAGTGTACGAAGTGGCCAGAGTGTCAGGCCCAAGTGTCAGGGTTCTCGGGCGGCAGCAAGAGTGGGTTCGATAGCAGACGCGAAGCGGAAGCTAGTTACTTGAGGTTCACGCTAGCGCGAGAGAGGAATCAGAACCGGTGCCTCATGAACTACTACATAATTTCACTCTTGCTCATAGTGATAGCTCTTCTCTTGTATATCATAGTTTAGATGGATGATGAAACATGTGTATGGGATTGCCATGTAGTTGCATGTATTCGAGACATGTGAGAACTTGTATCGCTATTTCGAGATGATGATGAGACATAATTTGTGTTGGATTATGATGATGATGATGACATGACATGATGAGACGACTATTGTATGTGTATGATATGATGATATTTGTATGTGTATAATATGATGAGATTTGTATATGTATAATATGATGAGACTATTGTGTGTATGTTATGATATAGACTATTGTATAAAACTTGTATAAATACAGAGTAAATATGTAGCAAAAAATACAGAAAATAATAATAGTAGCGTGGGGTATGTGTGTAGCAGCAGCGCTGCCTTAGCAGTAGCGCGTGTTAAATAGCAACGTTGCAGCTTTTAGCGCGCTGCTGCTACGTATGAATAGCAGTAGCGCGGCCTCAAAACACACACTACTGCTAAAAGTTAGCTGTAGCGTCGTACCAGTAGCGTGGGGACCGCGCTACTGCTAGGCCTTTAACACGGGCTGGGTTTCCGTAGTAGTGTCCTCCCACAGTTCCTATTAGCCCGGCAGCCGCCATCGGAACTGTACATCTCGTCAACCCTGAGGTCATCCACCCGCAGGTTGAGCCCACCCGTACTCCTCCTCTTCCTAACTAAGCTGCAAATTGATACATTACCTTGGAGAACAGGGGATAGCAATTCAAATCATGTTCTTGCAGGTAGATAAAATTCAGGTAACTAAATGATGATATTATAGAACTAAAAATTTTGTAAAGAACAAGAAAACAATAGAGACATGGGAGCAATCACCAGCAACCAGCCAAAAAAAAGTCTATCGACTTGGTCCCGAGTTGGCCATGGAGATGGTTCCGTTGCGCTGTGCTTTAGCACCTCGCGAACTTCCCACCCCTGATGGAGACTCCGGCATCCACCAAACCACCACGTCGCTCGTCGGCCTGTGGCCGATCTTGGGACGCGATGCCAACATCATCCTGCCCGGCCATGGCCAAGGCTTCCGCCACCACCGAATCCCACCGTCGGCCGCCTTCCAGGCAACTCTGGGCTCACCTCCTCCGGCCAAACCTGCACCTTGTTTTTCATTTATTTTCTTGTTTTTCTTTGTTTCCTTCTCGTGTTTCACTGTTTTCAATCGTTTGCATTGGTTTTCATTGTGTTTTTTACTTTTTTTTTCATTCTTACTGTTTTTCTTTGCTATTTTGCCAATTTTCATTGGTTTCTTTCTTATTCAACACATGTCTATTTTTTCCGGTACACAATATACATTTGTAGTTTACACGTCAAACATTTGTTTGATACATGTTGAACATTTTTCAAATAAACGGTGTATTTTCTTTCATCTAGTACATGTTTTGAACACTTTTTAAAATACATGGTCAATGTTTTTCATATATAGGTTCAACTTTTTTATCCTAATAAATTTTTTTTGTGAATTATGTGACTTTTACATTGTGTAGACATTTTTTTTAATGTTTTTAGTACAAAATATATATTTGTACTGTACATGTGAATATTTTCTTTGATACACGTTGAACATTTGTCTAATAATACATGTTTGGACACTGTTATGCATCGTCAAAAAATATCCAAATACATGTTGAAGAACTTTTAATGGTAATAAAAAAGTTGAAACTACACGAACATGTTTTTTACATTATATAAAGATTTTGTAAAGTTTCATAAACATTTTATTGAAATGTGAGAACATTTCTTTGAAATATCGAATACTCTTTTTAATGGTAAGAAGCCTTTTTTTATATTACAGAAACATTTTTCTGACTTTATATAATAATTTTTCAAAATTTTACATGCAATTTTTGAAAAAAAAACATTTTTCGTTGTCATGAACATTTTGTTTTGAAAGCAATCACATTTTTCTAGTTGCACTAAGATTTTTTAAAATTGTGTTATTGCTTTTAAAAATCCAAGGTTTAGTTTTTAAAATAAATTTATGTTTTTAAAATTTATTCATTGAAAATAGAAATAGATATAGAAAAAAATAGAAAAATAATTAGTGCGACGTCAACCTAGCGAACATACATTCCTACTGGGCCGGCCCAGCACCGACTCCTTGTGGGCAAGCAGGGGAGGACCCAGAACAAAAATGCCCCAGTGTCCATGTGTAGAGTGTACACAGATAAATAGCCGGATACGAAGCAATAATATGCATAAAATTAACACACGCAACGACTTAAAGGTTCCATATTAAAAGCTTACCAAAATGAAGAGTTCCATTTATAATAGTTGATTATGTAAAGTTGAACAATAAATCATAAGAAATACAAAAAATAAAAAGTGCAATATTATCAGTGTGCTAAGATCTTAACCTTTTTTTAATAAATCTTTCCGTAAATTCTCTTACATTTTTGCCGGTAATATGTTAGCGCAAGTGCACACAAAGTTATTCTCTTTGAACCGAAGCTGCGACAATAATTAGGGAACTGAGGGAGTACAATACATGTGTTTGCGGATGTAGAAATAATAACAATGCGTGAAGCATATTGATAAAATTGTGCGGTGCGATTATGAAGTTAAACTTACTCGGCATAATGTCTTTTCGTCATGCGTGGCCGTGAATTAATCCGAATAGATAGTAGGGAAGAACCATAGGTTGTAGAGTTGAGAAATCATGCAAAAACAATCATGAAGAAGATGAGAGATTCCAAGAGGGTGGGTTGACACAGATTCAACAGGGGCAGTGCCTATTGATTTGGTGGCAAATGTGGAGGAGGTTGTAGAGGACTTGGAGTATGAGTCATCTAGTGAGGACTAATCCTATGATGAAGATGAATATGTGCACATGGTGAGGTGGGAGAGCCATTTTGTTAGGTTTAACCAAGAGTCTAACATTCCACACTTCAGTCTTTGAATGGTTTTTTCAAGCAAGAACCACTTAACCAAAGCTATAAAGCAATATGGGCTTGCTTCCAAAAGGAGCATTTCATTCTTAAAATCTGAGGAGCATAGAGTTGGACCAAAATGTGATTGCCCTGGGTGTCCAAGGCTATTGTATGTAGCAAAAACCAAATTCTAAAAAAAAATATCATGTTTTTGTAACAATAGTTTTTTAGAAGTTTCATAACATTTGTTGTGTGTTTATATTTATAAACCTTGCACGCATGGGCCCTTGCTCTACATTGTTGCAAACGGCCACACGAGCAACCATGGGGCGCGCCTAGCATAGTCAGGACATCACGTTCGTGAGGAAATGAGGGGGAAATCAAATTGTGCTTTGTTGGACTCCACGCATGTGGGAAGAGAGCACGTAATCACATTTTCAGCCCTATCGCTACATCTAACAAAGGGGGATCAATCAATCCAATGGCCAGCGAGCCGACTGATCCGCCGAACGAATCAGCCGGCTGACGCCTAGTATGGCACTGTGGCCCATGGCCAAACACAGGCCAGTTAGGCTCCACCATTTATATGGCCAAAACATGGTCCAATCGGGCTCCTCCCAATGGCGTTACAGTTATTCAGTGAACCGGTATGATCACCGATAGTGAACGTATCAGGTTCGGCCAAACTCTTTGTTATTTTATCTCTCCAGTGAAGCTCAACTTTGAAAAATCATAGAAAATTCATACAAAGTTTGATTGAGATGATCCATATATGAAACTTGAAGCTCCCGAAGAGATCTATAACTTCTCAATTGTAGGTTGTTGCATTTGAGGTAATTAAGATCCCCAAATCTTTGAACAAAGCTTCAAGCGTCATTTGTGGGATCCAAAACTCCTCTGGATGGACTCCGATTTGCTTTCCAACTTCTTCTTTCTTGAACACGGTAAAATCACATATGCCCACATATATGCACATACACTCACCCCTATAAATATACGCACGCATGCCCTACCTGTATGATTACCTCCGAGATACTGAGCCGGCATCACACCTTGAGATTGATGAAGTCACCACAGGCGTCTCGTAATTGACGGGAATGGCTCATCCACTGAACGAACCTAACCATCTGAACTTGGCATGAAAATGAATGAAAACTGACAGAAATATGATATAGTTGCAGAATATACAATTCTCAAGTGCTAAACATGATTTAAGTGTGTTATATAATATTTACAATGGAATCCAAGCCTGTGGAGGGGCATATGAGGGTATTTGTCATTGAGAATATGCCATAAATGATGCCGTATTTTCGAGGCATTAGAGGAAAGCCGGTTGTTTAATCATGACAAATTAAGACCCCTCGCAAAAAAAAGACAAATCAAGACAACTGCAATTTAGGAGGGTCCTGACAATCAAAGTTATTTTTACACCAGCGTGATAGCAGTTTTTGGGTTTTGTTTTTAGATTGTAATGTCCACGGTGCAACGTTTCCCATAGCGGGGCGACGTGTCCCTCCCATCAACGGAAGGGCAGGTTCCCCCCTAAAAAAACAGAAAAAAACAAAAGGGCAGGTTGCTTGTATTTATTTATTGACATGTGCTGCTTAATTTGTATTTATCCTGAGCAAGATGCATGGAGCCCTCAGCTTCTAGGGTCGTCATGGATCAAGGTGTATTTTAACTCCTACATTATCCTATGGATAAATTATTCCGATAAAGGGTTTCCCCTGCTTTATATTATAAAGCAAACATCTGATACATCCAGCTCGCTGGGGCCGTAGCACAGATAAGCCCAAAAGAAAACACAAGAAAATGAAAGAGAAATAAATGCCGACACCGGCAGATCAACGAAAAAAGGAAGACCGGCAACCGTTGCACCCTCCGACGAAGTACCACCGCGCTCCCAGTATCTCGAAGCGCCGCGCACCAAGCAACACCTTCAAGAAGGAATGCGACGACGCCGCTGCTGTTGCCCGAACAAGTTCTAGGATGGTGGGGAAGGGATCTACCCGACGCCCCTCAGGAAGGTTCGATGACGCCCGCAAGCGTCACCGCGTCGGTGCCGGACAAGCCGACAAGAATTTCTCCCGATCCACAACCACCACCAGCACCCCAGGCACTTCGAGGTGCACCACCCCAACAGCCGCCCACTAGCTTGTGCCACCACGATTACCGGACAACCCTCGCCGCCTCACTGGAGCTGCCAACACAAGGCCTGGAGCGGGCAAGGAGACCCCGGCCACGGGAGCGACCACAACTCGACCGGGGGGAGGGGACAGCCTCCACCGCCGCAGCGGAGCCGACCGGACGCGGCGACGAGGACTTGTCGAGCCCCGATGGCCCGGCCGGGCCCACTTAGACCCGGACAGTCCTATCGCCATGCTGCAACTCGCCGACTGAAGAAGTCCTCACCGCCCGAGACCGCCGCCACCATGCCACCACCAGGGAACGACACCATGGAGCATCGAGCCACCGGCCCGCCCAACCCAGATGGGGCCCAAATGGGCCTAGATCTGCGCTGGGCGGGCGCCGCCAGCCACCAGCGCCGCCGCGCCGCCCCACGGCCAACGGCCGCACCGCCGCTTCAAGAGCCACCGCGGCACGCGGCGTCATCGCCGACGGGCCACACCACGCTGCCGAGGCTCGGCGGCGCTCGCTGGCTGCGGCAGGAGGAGGGAGGAGCGAGGCGAAGCCTGGAGGGGAGCGGCAGAGGGGCCCCCCGATCGCCCCGCCCGGGGAGGCGACGCGGGGGGTACAGGGAAGGGAGGAGGTGGGGGGGGGGGGGGGGCAGGGGGCGGGAGAGGCTAGCGGCGACGGCGGGCTCCGGCCGCGGCGGCGGCTCCGCGAGGGGAGCCACCGGCGGCGGCGCGGGATTATTGATGGATAAATTATCATCAATAATGTTGATTTTCCTGGAGCACTCAGCTTCTACCATCATCATATTGGATCATATGACAGTTGAAACCCACGTCAGGAGGCGCGGTGAATCTCAGCCCTTGCCGGCAGCAGGGCTCCATTTCCCGGTATATAGGTAAATGTGCCATGTTGTTTTCATGTTTACTATCAAAATATTCAAAAATTATGGACAATAACTATTCACTACATTTGGTTACAATAATTTTATATAAAGCGACTTGATTTTTTAACTCAATGGAGTTTTGTGTAGCGATGGTGAGGAGATATTGGAGGTGACAGAAGAGGTCCAGTGGTTTCGGACGATGGTGGAGGAGACGATGACACTAATTGGTGCGTCGACGGTGTGGGACTACATACCAACACTGGTGCGGTGGCTGGACATCGGCGGGTTCGGGCGACGGTTGTGGCGGCTCCGAGAGAGTAGAACAAAGTTCGTGCAGGGACTTATCCAGGATGAGAGAAAGAAGATGGAGGAGGGCACGGCAACAGGGAGGACGATGATTGGGGCACTGTTGGCCCTACAACACAAGGACCCAGAAGATTGCCCAGACCAGCTTATCCGAGCTTTGTGCATCGTGAGTATTCACTTATAATTTGAGAAATATTTCAGTGGCATATTTGGGCGAGGGTACTGCAAAGGGATCCATATAATTTAATTAAGGCCTTAAGATCTGGATCAAGTCCCCCTTAGGTGTGTAGTACTTTTTTTTTGAAAAGGAGGTTAAAACCCCCGGCCTCTGCATCAATCGATGCATGCGGCCATCTTTATTTATTATTCCACCAAGATCAAACAAGAACATACATCAAGCCACCCGAAGCCATCACTCACACCTACAAAACTCGATAATATAGGGTGCTCCCACTCCCCATATCTAAACCGGTGTCGTCGTCGATCCATCCACATAACGTATCAGAACGAACAGCCGCTGCAGCAGACCTAAAGCGTACACCACATGCACACGTTTTAGACGTCGCCATCATCATCGGACCGCTGACCCATCTTCAGGATAGAGATCCGCATCATCCTTGGCAGTCCGTCCATCCGTCGACGCAACCACGGCGCCACCGCCCCGCGCTCGTCCATCCAGACGCGAAGATTCTCGAAGATCTATCGTGCGTAGCACCTGCCGACCAGGCATGACACAGCGTAACACCTGTCGGCCAGGCATGACTTGTAGACATGACAAGTAGTACTAGACATGACAAGTAGTAGATAGTATTTAACAGTGAAGGATGCAATTACAATGCCCATTATGTGACATCATAAGTTAGTTTCAATTGTTATTAGTACATGTTCCATGTGTAACTGTAAAATTCCCCGTAGGTGATAGTGCACAAAACCTCACGGGTTCAAGTAGAAGTTACAGTCATATTATATGGAAGAAAGTCTAAGCCTAGGCAGGTTTTATTACAAACCGCTATTTAAATTGAAACCAGTAAAAAGGTATTCGACCACCAGTACCCACAAAACGAGGTGTTTCTTGTAGAAACCCTGTAAACCTGGAAACGTACATAATTGACACCAACTTGTTTGGAATATTCCTGCCACTGATTGGAGTGGTGTAATAGACTCACAATTTGGTTGCCGGCTCCAGTATAAAAAACTAGGCATATTTTGCTTGTGTGCATAAATAGTAAAATCCAGAAAGCCACTTTTTGCTAAAAGATGATCTAAAATCTTAGATTTTTTTCTAGATACTGTGCCGGATAAAAACATTTCCAATGATGAAGGTATGTTTTGTTGTTGGGTCTACATATGCTATACAAATGCATGTGGGGCTCACTTTCCATTTGCATCTTCTTACTCCCACTCCCCTTTTCTATATGTTGTTGTTCCTTTCCTAGCTCATTGCCTATCTTGTCGATCCACACATCTCATTGTAAGTCACATTCCAATAGTTGTTTTCCCCTGTTACAATGCGTGCATCTAGGGCATGGTTGTCATGTGGCTGGTGCTCTACACCATATAGCGGAGGGTTGGGTACCTTCGATCAAGCGATGAAGCTTAATTATCAAGGGGACATTGGTCACAGCCTTATCAGTATCAGAAACAATTATCTTCATAGCAAACAATGGACTTGTGGCATGGGTTTTGTATATAAATATCGCAACCCGAATTTATTAGTCACATTCATGTTCTCTCAACAGAAATAGCAAACCTTATGGTGGATTTCCTTTTTCCCTAGTTAATCAAATGTATGGTGTAGCCATGTTTATTTTACTAGATTTTGTGCATGTCATTGAACCTTTATAAAAATTATGTTTATAAAAAAATTCATCATTGGAATAGTACTTTTTTTTCTCGTGTGTGTATAATATTTTACCTATGCCGTGTCATTCTTCTGTCATTGAAGAGCGCCCTCGAAGCTGGATCATCTACTTCTGCAGATACAGTTGAGTGGGCAATGTCCCCCATGCTGAATAACCCTAAGGTGATGGTCAAAGTTCGTGATGAGATTGATTCCTACATAGGGAAACCAATACGCCTAATTGAGGCGGCTGATCTCCTGAAGTTACAATACCTTCGTTGCATAATCATGGAGACGCTTCGTCTGCATCCACCAACACCACTTCTTGTTCCTCATGAATCTTCTATTGACTGCACCGTCGGTGGATTTTATATTCCCAAGGGGACAATGCTTCTTGTGAACACATCTGCAATACATAGGGATCCCAAGATATGGGATAAACCAACAAACTTTATTCCAGAAAGGTACTGAGTATGAAACCATGCATTCAGTGTTTATTTGGTTTCCTGGAAATGCTTATTTGAGTAGCATAGACCTTACTGATTTGTACATTATTTTCATAGGTTTGAGGGTGAAAAGGATGAAGGTAATATGGCTATGCCATTTGGTATGGGGAGGCGACGTTGCCCAGCAGAGAATTTGGGTATGCAGATGGTAGGCCTTGCTCTGGGAACTATGATCCAATGTTTCGAATGGGAAAGAGTGGTGGAGGAGCTTGTGGACATGACAGACGGCTTTGGCCTAACTGCTCCGAGGGCAGTGCCCTTGGAGGCCTTCTATAAACCCCGTCAATCTATGATTACTCTTCTTTCGGAGATATAGTATTATTGTGGAACACATGGCTGTTCTTTTGTTGTATGGTCATCGTCAGCAAAATATTGTGTGTACATGTGACAATATTATCCATGTCTCTATGTGTAAAAACTATGTGCTGCAGTTTGCTAGCTATTCACCACCTGTGAGTGGAGCATCGACCATGCACTCCGTTGATGCTTGGATGCCACCATATAACTTAAATCTGTGTTCCATATAAAGTTGTGCTATATGTGTTGACATTTTTAATTCAGAACAGCTGTGTGTTTGATCATTTGTTTATGTATCAAGTACTTCTACACTAGTAGAAAAAAGGCCCATTTGTCCCGGTTCCAGAGGCCCATTTGTCCCGGTTCTGGAACCGGGACTAAAGGGTCGGGACTAAAGCCCAACACCTTTAGTCCCGGTTCGCTTACGAACCGGGACAGATGTGGCTCCATGTGGCCACTGCGGCGAGCCCAGGCTGGAGGGCCTTTAGTCCCGGTTGGTAACACCAACCGGGACCAAAGAGCATCCACGCGTCAGCAGCTCAGGAGCTGGGGTTTTTGTTTTTTTTAAAGAGGGGGGGGGGGAGGGTTTGGGGGTTTTTGTAGGGCTAATTTAGGGGTTTCGTATATTGTGTTAGCTAGCTAATAGAGAGAAGTGTCCTCTCTTATTCTTGGTCGACGCTACGTACTATACGTATAGAGAGGACTCGACACGCTAGCTAGTAAGCAAATGAAGGAAACCATTAAGTACACAAGATCGTCATGAACATATACAGAGAGAAGTGATCGACCTCCTCCTTCTCCGAGAGATTGGTCGAACAACAAGTTTTCGTATATCTATCCGACGCTACTAGCTTCATATATACAATATAAGATCTCTTACAATCCCTAACATCTGATGTCAAGTTCCACATGGTATTCTCCGGCTGGATTGATGACGTGGTCAAGAAAGAATCCCGCCAATTCCTCTTGAATTGCTTTTATGCGATCTTGTGGTAGGAGTTCATCCCGCATCTGCCAAATCTAATTTGAAGAAGGGGGTCAATACATATATATGCATGAAACTCAACACAAATGATGGTAATAAAATAAAATTGTGAATATTATTGCTTACGCACTTCATATTGTTTTTCAGAGTAGCCCCGCTTAGAGGTCGTCGCGTTGTAGATGTACTCGCAAATGTAGTATCCACAAAAATTATTCCCGCCTTCCTGCCACAACCACTTTACGAGAAATAGAGGTCAATCAAACTGATAATCAAGCATTATAAATGGTATTGATGAAACTAGCTAGAATCAATGGGAGATGCGCGGAACTAGCTAGTAGTACTTATTTTCGGGTGTGTAAATCGCAGCTCCCCCGGCAGTCCCGGAGCTTCTGCGGTGAACACTTTCCAAACCCTGCGAGACAAAGAAAATAATTACTTGATATCAGAAAATGAACAAAGTTGCCGATATGGTGCGATAATGATCGATTGAACTTACTTCTGGAGCATTTCAGTCATGGCCGCATACTCCTTGGGATCTTTTCGTCTTGAGTCTAAGACGGTTACTAGTCCCTGCTCAAGCTTAATCTATAGGAGAATAAAGTGGAAGCTGCGCACGCATGCATAACTCATCAATTACATTACTATAACCTCGAGTAATAATGGAAACCGAATATGCAGAAGACAGTAACACTCACTTGAAGTTGTAAGGAAAGAGTATTTTATCTTTGTTTTGATTTTTAAGCAACGATTGTAGCAAGTTGGCCTCAGTTTCTTTCGCATTATATTTAACCGTCCATTCATCTATGAGATTTATGTTAATGAACCCAATATCATAGATTTGTGCATTTCTGCATTCGACGGTCTTCAATCTGCATAATATAGTGAGGTTAATTATCTATACATGCAATGAAAGAGCTGAGCTATATATAGAGACTTAATTACAGAAGCATAGTACTTACAGACAGTAGCAAGTGATGATTATTTTATTGAGGTCCTTTTGATTGAAAAACTGGAAGAACTCCTAAAATGGAACAGACAAAAGATCAATTCCAACGAGGTTGTGCTCCTCTTTAACTCTCAGCGTCAAAATATCCTTCCCAGACTTGCAGGTGTCCATGTACCACTTATGGAATCTTCGCATCATCGTTGTTAGAGGAGGATCACCAGGTTTGACGAGAGGCTTCCCGTACCGGTATTTGTGTTCGTTCACCTCCATTGTATCAAAATGTGCATCGTCGGGCAGGTAATCACCAGGATTGGTACCGGGCAGCATCCCCGGCAGATTTGCGACAATATCGCTAGACACCTTGAGCGGGGGGCATGATTGGTTTGCCTGTTCGCCGAGCTGGGGAATTTTGTTCCCACTTCTTCGTTCTTGTAACCTTTTGTCACATGAAGTAGTTCCCGACCGGCGCGCTCCTTCCACTGCCTTTTTAAGAGCGCGGACATGGTTGTCATCCAGCGGAGGCGGTGGTGGTCGCTTCAGGTTCTTGAAAGTGCGCTTTAATTTCACCGGATCTATCTTCTCCTCCGGAGGTGGATTTTTCTTTGCAAAAAAGTCCTTCACTTGGGCTTGACAGATCTCCTCGTTTTCCTCCTCGGTCATCTCGTATGGTAACTTCTCTAGAGGCTTGAGAGATGGACCGAATATGTATTGCCTCCCGCCTCTGGCTGTACTGCTAGACGCCGGAGCAGCCGGAGCGGCTGCGGCTGTCTTCCTTCATTGCTTACGAGGCAGAGAAGGAGGCGGAGTGCTACAATGCGCCGGAGCAGCCGGAGCGGCGGCGGCTGTCTTCCGCTGTTGCTGACGAGGCGGAGAAGGAGGCGGGCTGCTCGGACGTGCCGGCGCAGGCGGAGAAGGAGGCGGAGTGCCGCCACGCGCCGGAGCAGCCGGAGAAGGAGGCGGACTGCCCTGATCACTCGCCGGAGGAGGAGGAGGCACAGTGCCCTGACTCGCCGAAGGAGGAGGAGGAGGTGTCCAGTTCGGAAGGTTGATGAGCTCCTTCCGCCATAGACATGGAGTCTTCAGAGCAAGACCCAGCTGAGTCTCCCCTTCACCGGTAGGGTGGTCAAGCTCGAGCTCTTCAAATCCCTCCGTTATTTCATCGACCATCACAACAGCATAGCCTTGTGGAATCGGAAGGCAGTGAAAAGTTGCGTCGGGTTGAGGAGGTGCAACAGAGCCGACAGCCGCCTTGACTTTGAGGTGCTGCCATTGCGTCATAAGGTGGCAATCTTGAGCCTCCGTGATAGCATCCATGGGGTAGCTGGGAGCCGTGAAGTCAGGCTGCTGAAGGAGCTCGGTGGAAGCCACGCTGCTTCTCCGCTGAGATGGTGGGGTAGCTTCTGGGGTAGCTCCGGCAGGTTGCTGGCTCCGAACTAGTAGTGCTTGTTCCTCTAGCGCTCGTACCCTTGCATTCAGCTTCTGCAGTTCGGTCTGCTCCACTTTCCTCCTCCTGTCCCGGGTTTTGTAACCGCCTGCGCCGGGAAACGCAACCTTCCACGCAACGGAGCCTGGCGTGCCACGTGTTCGTCCAGGGTGCTGAGGATTCCCGAGGGCCTGTGTGAGCTCGTCGTTCTCTCTGTCGGGAACGAACCTTTCTTGCTGCGCTGCGGCGATATACTTCTAAAGCTTCTTGCCAGGTATTTCAAGTTGCTCCTTCGTCCAACGACACTTCCCTGTTTCAGGGTCCAAGGTTCCCCCAACCCCAAAGAACCAAGTCCTTGAACGGTCTGGCCAGTTCAATGTCTCTGGTTCGACCTCTTTATCAAGCAGGTCCTTCTCAGCCTTGTCCCACAATGGCCGGGCTTTGAGGTAGCCACCTGACCCCGTGCGATGGTGATGCTCCTTCTTTGCAGCATTTTTCTTGTTTGTCGCTGACATCTTCTTACTCTTCTCCGATGTCTTGTGGGCCACAAATGCGGGCCAGTGATCTCTTATCTTCTCAAATCGGCTGGTGAATTCTGGAGTCTTCCCTTTGTCGACAAAAGTTGATTTCAACTCATTCTTCCACCTCCTGAATAGATCTGCCATCTTCTTAAGAGCATGAGCCTTGACCAATGGCTCTATAACTGGCTTATCCGGATCCTCCTCTGGTGGTAGGGTGAAATTTGCCTTCAGCGCGGTCCAAAGATCATCTTTCTGTCTATCATTGACAAAAGACACTTGAGGGTCTTCGCTCTTAGGCTTATTCCATTGGTGGATGCTGATCGGGATCATGTCCCTAACAAGAACCCCGCACTGAGCAGAAAATGCTTCCTTGGTCCGGCTGGGTTCAATCGGTTGGCCATCGCCCTTGATTGCTGTGATCGTGAACCTTTCATCCTGGCGCAACCTTTTCTTCGGGCCTCGTCTCGTTACCGAAGTTTGGCTCGATCCGAAGGGCTAGAAAAGAAGAAAGAAGAGAGTTAATATGTGTACATACCAAAACAATTAATGCATCAATTAGCTAGTCAGCACAGGCTTAATTAATATATATACCTCGCCAGACTCCGTTCGGTCAACGGAGCCGTCATCACGGTCTCCTTCTTCCACCGGCATTCGGTCACCGGAGCCATCATAATCATGTCCTTCCTCCTCCATTGTTCGATCACCGTAGCCTGCTTCACCCTCTCCTTCCAGACCATCGGTGTCGCTGAGATACGACAAGACATCACCTCCGCCGAGGATTATGTCCCCCAACACCTGTTCTGCTTCCAAGTCTCGGTGCTCCATAGTTTCTGCAAATATTACAACATGGCAATTAATATACAAACATGACAGATGGATATATTAGTGGCAAACGTAGACCTAGCTAGCTAATCACAACAAGGAATCATATTAGTGGCCTCGACGCTTCTAGGGTTTGGGGTGGCCTCGGCAATGCTTCTAGGGTTTGGGGTGGCCTCGACGACAACGCTCTTTTAACTTGGTAAATTTGGGTGGCCTCGGCAGCGCTTCTAGGGTTTGGGCCGGGCCGCCTCTCTCATGATTGTCCGACGTCCGGACCGACAAAGGATTTAACAAAATGGCGCCATTCTGGATGTGCAGAAAATGGTCCATATTTTCCCTGATCTCATCTACCCTTCTATATGTCACGTTATCTATTGTCAAAGAATTCAAGAAAACCATGACTTCATCATTAGCCGGAAATGACAGGCGCATAATGGTACGAAGCTCTTCAAAGTTGTTTTGGAACGGAGTTCCTGATAGAATAATTCGCTTTTTGGTGCAAAGTTCAGCAAGAGCCTTCCGAATATCGCTATTTGGAAGGCCTTTGCTGAAATTCGTACCAAAAGGCGAATTATTCTATCAGGAACTCCGTTCCAAAACAACTTTGAAGAGCTTTGTAGCATCATACGCCTGTTACTTCCATCTAATGATGAAGCCATGGATTTCTTCAATACTTTGACAGACAACGTGACATATAGAAGAATATATATATATATATATATATGAGATCAGAAAAAATTGGATCAACTTGTGCACATCCATAATGGGGGCATTCTTGATAATTCTGGACCCACGACCCCTGGACGACCCTCGACCCCTCGACGATCCACGACCCTCTACCCTAGTTCCCGACCCTCGACTGCTCGGCGATCCACGACCCTCTACACTAGTTCACGACCCTCGACCGCCCGGCGATCCACGACCCTCTGCCCTATTTCCTGACCCTTGACCCCCTCATGTCACGTTTGTCTAGTGTCAAAGGATTCAACAAAACCATGTCTTCATCATTAGGCGAAAGTAACAGGCGCATGATGGTACGAAGCTCTCCAAAGTTGTTTCGGAACGGAGTCCCTGATAGGATAATTCGCTTTTTGGTACAAAGTTCAGCAAGAGCCTTCCGAATATCGCTATTTGGAAGGCCTTTGCTGAAATTCGTACCAAAAGGCGAATTATCCTATCCGGGACTCCATTCCAGAACAACTTTGCAGAACTTCGTACCATCATGCCCCGGTTACTTCCGGCTAATGATGAAGCCATGGATTTCTTCAATACTTTGAAACAAGGCAACCTCTTGACCCCTCGGCGATCCTCGACCCCTCGACGACCCTCGACCCTCAAACCCTCGGCCCCTCGACGACCCTCGACACCCTCGGCGATCCTCGACACCCTCGTTCCCGATAAAAATTAAGAAGAGGAAGAAGAAAAAAAAAGAGGAGACGAAGAAAAAAAAGGAGAAGAAGAAGGAATAGAGGAGAAGAAGAAAAAATAGATTTCTCCTCTTTTTTTTCTTCTTTTTCATCTTCTTATTTATTTCTCCTCTTCTTCCTCTCCTCTTCTTCTCCTTCTTCTTCTCCTTCTTCCTCTTCTTATTTTCCTTTTTCCTCTCCTTCTTTTTCTTCCAAATATGAACATATACATAAATGACTTTGATCATGCACAATTTTCCTATACATACACAATATGAACATATACATAAATTGACAAAGAAAATTCTATGAACAAAAAAAAATCATAAAAATTCTATGAACATAAAAATTCTAACTTTTGCATATTCTTTGCATATGAACATACATACATTTTCTTATTTTTTTTCTTAAATGTAACTTTTTGCATATATGAGCATACATACATAAATTATACATACATGAAAAAAAATTGCTATGAACAAAAAAAAACATCATATATGAACATTTGGTATATACATCCATACATACATACATACATGGACAAAAAAATGCTATGAACAAAAACATCAATTTTGGTCCAATCTTGGCATTGAACTACAACCCAATTTTTCCTTGCTAAAAAAATTCTGAATTTTTTACATCTTGTTGTCCTTCCAACTAAACCCTTAAGTCCAGAAGGGCAGCCCCAATTTCATCTAGCAAGTCCACCAAAAAAATTCATGTAGTTTCTGTCCAGCACTAAATTTTAATAAAACTTGCACTAAGAAGTTTTTCCTTTTATCAAACCAACTTAACCATCTTCACTAACATCCAAGGAGACATCATCCTGCCAAGTTTCACATAAAACAAAGTTCCCTAGCAAGCCCTAGCATTTCATCAAACACCTTGTGGACATGGCTGAAAACATGCAATTCTCTGAAACTTTGCACTGAACCAACTTCACCATCATCACATACATGGAGGAAGGACAGAGGAGAGGAGTGGGAGGGAGGAGGGAGTACCGGCCTGGCCGGCGGGCACTGGTGCGGCGGCGTTGACGGCAGGGTAGGGGCGTGGCGGGGCGTCGGGGCAGGGCAGGGGCGCGGCGGCGTTGGCGTCGAGGTCGAGGCAGGGGCGCACGGTGTCGGCGTCGGGGCAGGGCAGGGCGCGACGGAGTCGGGGCAGGAAGGGCGCGGCGACTTCATCGGCGTCGAGGTCCGGCAGCCTGGCAGCGTCGAGGTGTTCGATCGGCGGCAGAGAGGCAGGGCGCGGAGAGGCAGATCAAGGAACTGAATGAAAAATTTCACAAGTGTTGGCTTATATAGCCAGAGCATTGGTCCCGGTTCGTGGCACCAACCGGGACCAATGCCCCACTTTAGACCCGGTTGGTGCCACCAACCGGGACCAAAGGTCTCTTTTCAGCAGCCCAAAGGGCGGGAAAAGGAGACCTTTGGTCCCGATTGGTGGAACTAAAGGCATTGTTCAAGATATCTTCCGATATTCCGATAAATCGACCGATTTATCGCTTATCGTTGTCTGACCGATAAGATAAATTGGCCGATAAATCAGCCGATACGGCGATAAATCAGCCGATATGCTGATAAACTGACCGATTTACCCCTTATCATGGGTCGACCGATAAGTTCCCGATAAGCGATATCCCCAACATTGATTAAAGGGGGGCATTGGTCCCAGTTCTTTAGTCCCGGTTGGTGGCACCAACCGGGACCAAAGGCCTTGTGCTGCCCGCGGCCAAAAGTTTAGTCCCACCTCGCTAGTTGAGAGGGGCGCGGAGTGGTTTATAAGCCCCACTGCCGCTGCCCTCTCGAGCTCTTCTCAAATGCAGGCTTACGGGCCTAACCTGACACTCCGCTGCCTGTGGGCCTACTGGACCTTTTGCGGGCCTGAATCCTGGCCCGTGGTTGGGTTTCTAGTCGTATTCATGCCGTGGTGGCCCAGTAGGTGGCATTTTTTTTCTATTTTTTTCCAGTTTTTTTGTTTTGTTTTTTGCTTTATTTATTTTCTTTTGTTTTTTGCTTTATTTTTAATTCCTTTTGCTTTTAGGTAATAAAATTTTTTAACTTTCTGTTAGTGCCATTAGTTTTCCAATTCGAATAGTTTGAATTTGAATTCTTTGAAATTTGTGTGAATCACTAGTTTGTGATTAACTTTACTATAAAAATAGATTTTGGAGTGATTCTTTTTCCTGCTATTTAATATTACTGTGTTTTATCATTATATTCAAAAACAGTTTTTGTTATTTTAGTTTCTAACAAAAAAATCTTTATGATAATTCTTTTTGCTATTAAAGTTTCTAACAAAAAAAGTTCTTTTTGAAAATTCTTTTTGCTTTTAATGTTTCGAACAGAAAATACTTTGCTAATTTTAGTTGCATAAATTTTAGTTGATTCCTTTTGCTATTAGAGTTTCATTAAAGTTTTCTAGTTCATTCTTTTTTCTATTAGAGTTTCATTAAAGTTTTCTAGTTCATTCTTTTAGTTTATTATTTTTGCTATTAGAGTTTCATAAAAGTTGAGAGGGTTACGGCAGAAACTGGATGCACTTCGTGTACAAAATGGACAATCTCTTTCGAAGTATCAGGGTTTCAAACAAAAACTCATCTGTTACAAAGGGATTTCATTTTTTTGAATTTATTTGAACTCCAGACTTTTTGTGTGCTCAAAATGAACCATTCAAAGCCACATCATCAATTTTCAACCCTTTCTGACTTCATCTGTCTTCACTTTTTCTTCGCTTGTGTCCTTTGCTTATTGCGTCGTAACCATGGATATTCTTCATCGCTTAACAGGGTGCTTGGGTTAGCCTTGACTTTGAAGGGAGGAATTTCATGAAACTTTTCATAATCTTCAGACATGTCTGTCTTACCCTCCAGTCCCACGATGTCTCTTTTCCCTGAAAGAACTATGTGGCGCTTTGGCTCATCGTATGATGTATTCGCTTCCTTATCTTTTCTTTTTCTTGGTTTGGTAGACATGTCCTTCACATAGAAAATCTGCGCCACATCATTGGCTTGGACGAATGGTTCATCTGTGTACCCAAGATTGTTCAGATCCACTGTTGTCATTCCGTAATGTGGCTCTACCTGTACCCCGCCTCCTGACAGATTGACCCATTTGCACTTAAACAAAGGGACCTTAAAATCATGTCCGTAGTCAAGTTCCCATATGTCCACTATGTAACCATAATTTGTGTCCTTTCCCCTCTTGGTTGCTGCATCAAAGCGGACACCGCTGTTTTCGTTGGTGCTCTTTTGATCTTGGGCGATCGTGTAAAATGTATTCCCATTTATCTCGTATCCTTTGTAAGTCAATATAGTCGAAGATGGTCCCCTGGACAATGAGTACAGCTCATCAGAAACAATGTTGTCACCTCTGAGACGTGTTTCCAACCAACTGCCGAAAGTCCTGATGTGTTCACATGTAATCCAGTCGTCACACTGCTCTGGGTGTTTGTAGCGCAGAATGTTCTTGTGTTCATCGACATACGGGGTCACCAAGGTAGAGTTCTGTAGAACTGTGTAGTGTGCTTGAGACCAAGAATGCCCGTCCCTGCATATTATTGAGTCCCCTCCTAGCGTGCCTTTTCCAGTCAGTCTCCCCTCATACCGCGATTGAGGGAGACCAACCTTCTTAAGGTCAGGAATGAAGTCAACACAAAACCAATGACATCCTCTGTTTGATGGCCCATGGAGATGATTCCTTCTGGCCTAGCGCGGTTACGGACATATTTCTTTAGGACTCCCATGAACCTCTCAAAGGGGAACATATTGTGTAGAAATACAGGGCCCAGAACGACAATCTCGTCGACTAGATGAACTAGGACGTGCGTCATGATATTGAAGAAGGATGGTGGGAACACCACCTCGAAACTGACAAGACATTGCGCCACATCACTCCTTAGCCTTGGTTTGATTTCTGGATCGATCACCTTCTGAGAGATTGCATTGAGGAATGCACATAGCTTCACAATGGCTAATCGAACGTTTTCCGGTAGAAGCGCCCTCAATGCAACCGGAAGTAGTTGCGTCAGAATCACGTGGCAGTCATGAGACTTTAGGTTCTGGAACTTTTTTTTTGCCATATTTATTATTCCCTTTATATTCGACGAGAAGCCAGACGGGACCTTCATACTGAGCAGGCATTCAAAGAAGATTTCCTTCTCTTCTTTGGTAAGAGCGTAGCTGGCAGGACCTTCATACTGCTTTGGAGGCATGCCGTCTTTTTCGTGCCAACGTTGCAGGTCCTCCCGTGCCTACGGTGTATCTTTTGTCTTTCCATACACGCCCAAGAAGCCTAGCAGGTTCACGCAAAGGTTCTTTGTCACGTGCATCACGTCGATTGAAGAGCGGACCTCTAGGTCTTTCCAGTAGGGTAGGTCACAAAATATAGATTTCTTCTTCCACATGGGAGCGCGTCCCTCAGCGTCATTCGGAACAGATAGTCCGTCGGGACCCTTTCCAAAGATTACGTGTAAATCATTGACCATAACAAGTACGTGATCACCGGTACGCATGGCGGGCTTCTTCCGGTGATCTGCCTCGCCTCTGAAATGCTTGCCTTTCTTTCGACATTGATGGTTGGTCGGAAGAAATCGACGATGCCCCAGGTACACATTCTTCCTGCATTTGTCCAGGTATATACTTTTGGTGTCAGCTAAACAGTGCGTGCATGGGTGGTATCCCGTGTTTGTCTGTCCTGAAAGGTTACTGAGAGCAGGCCAATCATTGATGGTTACAAACAGCAACGCATGTAGGTCAAATTCCTCCTGTCTATGCTCATCCCAAACACGTACACCGTTTCCATTCCACAGCTGTAAAAGTTCTTCAACTAATGGCCTTAGGTACACATCAATGTCGTTGCCGAGTTGCTTAGGGCCTTGGATGAGTACTGGCATCATAATGAACTTCCGCTTCATGCACAGCCAAGGAGGAAGGTTATAGATACATAGAGTCATGGGCCAGGTGCTGTGATTGTTGCTATGCTCCCCGAAAGGATTAATGCCATCCGCGCTTAAACCAAACCATACGTTCCTTGGGTCACCTGCAAACTCAGCCTGGTACTTTCTCTCGATTTTTCTCCACTGCGACCCGTCAGCGGGTGCTCTCAACTTCCCGTCTTTCTTACGGTCCTCTCTGTGCCATCGCATCAACTTGGCATGCTCTTTGTTTCTGAACAGACGTTTCAACCGTGGTATTATAGGAGCATACCACATCACCTTGGCAGGAACCCTCTTCCTGGGGGGCTCGCCGTCAACATCACCAGGGTCATCTCGTCTGATCTTATACCGCAATGCACCGCATATCGGGCATGCGTTCAAATCCTCGTACGCACCGCGGTACAGGATGCAGTCATTAGGGCATGCATGTATCTTCTGCACCTCCAATCCTAGAGGGCATACAACCTTCTTTGGTGCATACGTACTGTCGGGCAATTCGTTATCCTTTGGAAGCTTCTTCTTCAATATTTTCAGTAGCTTCTCAAATCCTTTGTTAGGCACAGCATTCTCTGCCTTCCACTGCAGCAATTCCAGTACGGTACCGAGCTTTTTGTTGCCATCTTCGCAATTGGGGTACAACCCTTTTTGGTGATCCTCTAACATGCGATCGAACTTCAGCTTCTCCTTTTCACTTTCGCATTGTCTCCTTGCATCAACAATGACCCGGCGGAGATCATCATCGGGCACATCGACTGGTTCCTCTTGATCTTCAGCTTCCCCCGTTGCAGCATCACCGTATTCAGGGGGCACATAGTTGTCATCGTCCTCTTTTTCTTCGCTGTCTTCCATCATAACCCCTATTTCTCCGTGCCTGGTCCAAACATTATAGTGTGGCATGAAACCCTTATAAAGCAGGTGGGTGTGAAGGATTTTCTGGTCAGAGTAAGACTTCGTATTCCCACATATAGGGCATGGACAACACATAAAACCATTCTGCTTGTTTGCCTCAGCCACTTTGAGAAAATTATGCACGCCCTTAATGTACTCGGAGGTGCGTCTGTCACCGTACATCCATTGCCGGTTCATCTGCGTGCATTATATATAATTAAGTGTGTCAAAAACCATTACAAAACATCATGAATAGATAAGTGACCAAATTAATAGAAGTTTATCATCACATTAAAACCAAAGTACATACATAGTTCTCATTGAACAACATATAGCTCTCCAGAGCATCTAATTAAACCATACATTATTGAAACTATGTAAAACATTTCAATGCAACAACAAATGCGATCATAATCGCAACCAAGGTAACAATTGATCCAACGGCATAATGATACCAAGCCTCAGTATGAATGGCATATTTTCTATATTTTCTAATCTTGAAGCGCATTGCATCCATCTTGGTCTTGTGATCATCGACGACATCCGCAACATGCAACTCCAATATCATCTTCTCCTCCTCAATTTTTTTCAATTTTTCCTTCAAGTAATTGTTTTCTTCTTCAACTAAATTTAACCTCTCGACAATAGGGTCGGTTGGAATTTTCGGTTCACATACCTCCTAGATAAAAAAATCTATGTCACGTTGGTCGGCATAATTGTCATAAACAATAAATGAACCAAATAGTTATAAAATATAATATATACCACATCCGAATCATAGACAGGACGAGGGCCGACGGGGGTTGATACCAAAACCATCGCACTATATAATAACAAACAATAATAAAAGTAAGAAAATTATACAAGTATCTATCTAAATCATACAAGTAAGATTTTTTTTTCTTTTAGAAAGAAGATAAGAACAAGAGGCTCACCACGGTGGTGCCGGCGACGAGATCGGCGCGGGCGATCGACGGCGGTGAAGATGGGGACGGGACGTGACGGACCGCTAAACCTAGACAAATCTTGAGGAAAATGGAGCTTGGAGGTCGAGTTTGGAGAGGAGAAAGCTTAAGTAGTGTGGCTCGGGCATTTCATCGAACACCTCATGTGCATAGGAGGTGAGCTAGAGCACCACAAAGCTTTCCCCTCGCCGGCCAGAAAAAAACAGAGCAGTGGAGTGCTCTGCTCGCGGGCGAGGGGTATATATAGGCACAACATTAATTCCGGTTCGTGGTTGGAACCGGGACTAAAGGCCACCCATTGGACCCGGTTCTAGCCACGAACCGGGACCAATGGATGTGGGCTAGGAGCGAGGCCCATTGGTCCCGGTTCGTGTCTGGAACCGGGACCAATGCCCCATGAGGCCCGGCCGGCCCCCTGGGCGCATGAACCGGGACGTATGCCCCCATGGGTCCCGGTTCGTGACTGAACCGGGACTAATGGGCTGGGCAGGCCTGAACCAAAGCCCTGTTTTCTACTAGTGCTACTTGTTTTATTTTATAAAGGGCCCTTCGGCTTGTTACCATAAGCTTTTTTTTTTACGTAAACACGGTGAGTACACACCCGGCCTCTGCATAATTAGGATGCACACATCCAACACTAACGCACACACACCAAAAACATGCCAATAAATAGAAAAGTCATACAAGACCAAAGCTATACGCATGCGAGGAAAAAAGCGATCAGATCAGCGAAGCAACAAACTACAACAATGATCATATTCGCACCAATTATCTCATGACACCACACGGACGACGAGGTTCTTCAAAAGCAACACCTTCACGAAGGGAGTGACACTTAAGCGTCGCCATCGCCGGATCCAACCATCCAAGGCCAAAATCTAGATTTTCATCCTGAAGAACCAGTCCGAGCATATATGAGCAATGCCTTCAACAAGGTAATGACGTAAAACCATCGTCATTGCCAGGTATAACCAACTGAGGTCAGACCTAGGCGTACACCTATATAAGGGAGGTAGGGGCCTCCCGAATCGGCAGCTAACATGCGCCTCTCTCATATGAGACAACCACCATCAAAACAGATCAGACATGCAAATTACTTCGCCTCGAGGGCCTGAACTTGGAGTAAATCCTTTGTCTCGTGAGCAGAAAATCACACGACAATTATTTCCTCTAGGGTTACGGATTTGCTTGTACGACTGTGTGAAAGGTTACACCAACATGTGTTTTTATTATCATTGTTAATCATAAATTCTACGTAGCTTATGATAGGGGTCATATTCAAACACTTATAGAGGCTTAGTTGTTGTTTTTGCTTTTTTTGTTTGATATTTACATACTGAAGCTTGATACTTGAACCATATTTAATAAATGGTTGTGTGATATGTAGAGGCTAGGGCTAAGAGCATCTACACCCGGGCGCCTCAAACCCCCCTCAAATGACCGGGCGGTTGGCCTGGTCACTGACCGGTAAAAAACACGGGCGCCTCAAACCGGCCTCAAACGCCCAGGCTGACCGTCAGCCATCATATCCAGCCCAAATCTTGGGTCGATATGGGGAGGTCTGGGCGCGACCGGGCGCGTCCGCCACGTCCGACCTGACAACGCGACCCTACCACAAAGTTGTTGGGGAACGTTGCATGGAAAACAAAAAAAATTCTACGCACACGCAAGATCTATCCATGGAGATATACATAGCAACGAGAGGGGAGAGTGTGTCTAGGTACCCTCGTAGACCGTAAGCGGAAGCGTTTAACAACGCGGTTGATGTAGTCGAACTTCTTCGCGATCCAACAGATCAAGTACCGAACGTACGGCATCTCCGTGTTCAGAACACGTTCAGCTCGGTGACGTCCTCGCCTTCTTGATCCAGCAAGACGGGCGAAGTAGTGGATGAGTTCCGGCAGCACGACGGTATGGTGACGGTGGTGGTGATGTTATCTCCGCAGGGCTTTGCCTAAGCACTACGAAAATATGACCGAGGGACGAAACTGTGGAGAGGGACGCCGCACACGGCTAAGAGATTGTCGTGGCCTTTGTGTGGCGCCCCCTCCCTCATATATATAGGTGGGGGGAGGGGAGGCAGCCAGGAGGTGCCCCAAGGGTGGCCGCCGGCCCCCTTGGGCTCCTGCCCTGTGGCGCCCCACCCCCCTTACCTTGTTTGCACAAGGGGGGAAAGAAAGGGGAGGAGAGGGAAGGAAGGGGGAGGCCGACTCCCTCCTTTCCTTCTCTCCCCAAGGGCTGCGGCCTTAGGAGGGGCGCGCCAGCCCCTTGTGGGCTGGTGTGCTCCTTTCTTCTGGCCCATGTGGCCCATTAACATCCCGGGGGTGCCCGAAACACCTTCCGGTGATCCGATGACTACCCGGTACACTCCAAAACTCTTCCGATGTCCAAATATCATCGTCCTATATATCAATCTTTACCGCCGGACCATTCCGAAGCTTCTCGTCATCTCCTTGATCTCATCCGAGACTCCGAACAACATTCGGTCACCAAATTATATAACTCATATAACACTATATCGTCAACGAACGTTAAGCGTGCGGACCCTACGGGTTCGAGAACTATGTAGACATGACCGAGACACCTCTCCGTTCAATAACCAATAGCGGAACCTGGATTCCCTTATTGGTTCCTACATATTCTACGAAGATCTTTGTCGATCGAACCGTTATGACAACATACGTAATTCCCTTTGTCTGTCGGTATGTTACTTGCCCGAGATTCGATCGTCGGCATCTCCATACCTTGTTCAATCTCGTTACCGGCAAGTCTCTTTACTCGTTCCGTAATACATCATCTCATAACTAACTCCTTAATCATTTTGCTTGCAAGCTTATTATGATGTGTATTACCGAGAGGGCCCAGAGATACCTTTCCGATACTCGGAGTGACAAATCCCAATCTCGATCCATGCCAACTCAACAGACACCTTCGGAGATACCTGTAGAGCATCTTTATGATCACCCAGTTACGTTGTGACGTTTGATAGCACACAAGGTATTCTTCCGGTATCCGGGAGTTGCATGATCTCATGGTCGAAGGAACCTGTATTTGACATTCAAGAAAGCAGTAGCAATAAACTGAACGATCATATGCTAAGCTAACGGATGGGTCTTGTCCATCATATCATTCTCCTAATGATGTGATCTCGTTATGAAGTGACAACACATGCCTATGGTTAGGAAACCTTAACCATCTTTGATCAACGAGCTAGTCTAGTATACGCTTACTAGGGACACGGTATTTGTTTATGTATCCACACATGTATTTTTGTTTCCGATCAATACAATTCTAGCATGAATAATAAACCTTTATCATGAATAAGGAAATATAAAATAACAACTTTATTATTGCCTCTAGGGCATATTTCCTTCAGTCTCCCACTTGCACTAAAGTCAATAATCTAGATTACATTGTAATGAATCTAACACCCATGGAGTCTTGGTGCTGATCATGTTTTGCTCGTGGAAGAGGCTTAGTCAACGGGTCTGCTACATTCAGATCCGTATGTATTTTGCAAATCTCTATGTCTCCATACTTGACCTTTTCATGAATGGAGTTGAAGCGTCTTTTGATGTGTTTGGTTCTCTTATGAAACTTGGATTCCTTCGCTAAGGCAATTGCTCCAGTGTTGTCACAAAAGATTTTCATTGGACCCGATGCACTAGGTATTACACCCAGATCAGATATGAACTCTTTCATCCAGACTCCTTCATGTGCTACTTCCGAAGCAGCTATGTATTCCGCTTCACACATAGATCCCGCCACGACGCTCTGCTTGGAACTGCACCAACTGACAGCTCCATCATTCAATATAAATACGTATCCGGTTTGTGACTTAGAGTCATCCAGATCACTATCGAAGCTAGCATCGACGTAACCATTTACGACGAGCTCTTCGTCATCTCCATAAACGAGAAACATATTCTTGGTCATTTTCAGGTACTTCAGGATGTTCTTGACCGCTGTCCAGTGATCCACTCCTGGATTACTTTGGTACCTCCCTGCCAAACTTATGGCAAGGCACACATCAGGTCTGGTACACAGCATAGCAAACATGATAGAACCTATGGCTGAGGCATAGCAAACGACTTTCATTTTCTCTCTATCTTCTGCAGTGGTCGTGCTTTGAGTCAGACTCAATTTCACACCTTGTAACACAGGCAAGAACCCTTTCTTTGACTGATCCATTTTGAACTTCTTCAAAACTTTGTCAAGGTATGTGCTTTGTGAAAGTCCTATTAAGCGTCTCGATCTATCCCTATAGATCTTGATTCCTAATATATAAGCAGCTTCATCGAGGTCTTTCATTGAAAAATTCTTATTCAAGTATCCTTTTATGCTATCCAGAAACTCTATATCATTTCCAATCAACAATATGTCATCCACATATAATATCAGAAAAGCTACATAGCTCCCACTCACTTTCTTGTAAATACAGTCTTCACCGTAAGTCTGTATAAAACCATATGCTTTGATCACCTCATCAAAGCGTATATTCCAACTCCGAGATGCTTGCACCAGTCCATAGATGGATCGCTGGAGCTTGCACACTTTGTTAGCACCTTTAGGATCGACAAAACCTTCTGGTTGCATCATATACAACTCTTCTTTAAGAAATCCATTAAGGAATGCAGTTTTGACGTCCATTTGCCAGATTTCATAATTATAAAATGCGGCAATTGCTAACATGATTCGGACAGCCTTAGTCTCACCCGTAGTCAACCCCTTCAACTTGTCAAAAACCTTTTCCGACAAGTCGAGCTTTGTAGACAGTAACATTACCATCAGCGTCAGTCTTCTTCTTGAAGATCCATTTATTCTCTATGGCTTGCCGATCATCGGGCAAGTCCACCAAAGTCCACACTTTGTTCTCATACATGGATCCTATCTCAGATTTCATGGCCTCAAGCCATCTGTCAGAATCTGGGCTCATCATAGCTTCTTCATAGTTCGTTGGTTCGCCTTGGTCTAATAACATGACTTCCAGGACAGGATTACCGTACCACTCTGGTGCGGAATGTGTTCTGGTGACCTATGAAGTTCAGTAGTAACTTGATCTGAAGTTTCATGATGATCATCATTAGCTTCCTCTCTAGTTGGTGTAGGCATCACGGGAACGATTTTCTCTGATGTGCTACTTTCCAATTCAAGAGAAGGTACAATTACCTCATCAAGTTCTACTTTCCTCCCACTCACTTCTTTCGAGAGAAACTCCTTCTCTAGAAAGGACCCATTCTTGGCAACAAAGATCTTGCCTTCGGATCTGTGGTAGAAGCTATACCCAATGGTCTCTTTAGGGTATCCTATGAAGACGCACTTCTCCGCTTTGGGTTCGAGCTTATCAGGCTGAAGTTGTTTGACATAAGCATCACATCCCCAAACTTTAAGAAACGACAGCTTAGGTTTCTTGCCAAACCATAGTTCATACGGTGTCGTCTCAGCGGATTTAGACGGTGCCCTATTTAACGTGAATGCAGCTGTCTCTAATGCATAACCCCAAAACGATAGTGGTAAATCGGTAAGGGACATCATAGAACGCACCATATCTAATAAAGTACGGTTACGACGTTCGGACACATTATTTGTGGTGTTCTAGGTGGCGTGAGTTGTGAAGCTATTCCACATTGTTTTAAATGAAGGACAAACTCGTAACTCAAATATTCACCTCTGCAATCAGATCGTAGAAACTTTATTTTCTTGTTACGATGATTCTCCACTTCATTATGAAATTCTTTGAACCTTTCAAATGTTTCAGACTTATGTTTCATCAAGTAGATATACCCATATCTACTCAAATCATCTGTGAAGGTTAAAAAATACCGATACCCGCCGCATGCCTCAACACTCATCGGACCGCATACATCGGTATGTATTATTTCCAATAAGTCATTAGCTCGCTCCATTGTTCCGGAGAACGGAGTTTAGTCATCTTGCCCATGAGGCATGGTTCGCAAGTATCAAATGATTCATAATCAAATGATTCCAAAAGTCCATCTGCATGGAGTTTCTTCATGCGCTTTACAACAATATGACCTAAACGGCAGTGCCACAAATATGTTGCACTATCATTATCAACTTTGTATCTTTTGGCATCAATATTATGAATATGTGTATCACCACGATCGAGATTCAATAAGAATAGACCATTCCTCAAGGGTGCATGACCATAAAAGATATTACTCATACAAATAGAACAACCATTATTCTCTGACTTAAATGAATAACCGTCTCGCATTAAACAAGATCCAGATATAATGTTTATGCTCAACGCTGGCACCAAATAATAATTATTGAGGTCTAAAACTAATCCCGAAGGTAGATGTAGAGGTAGCGTGCCGACGGCGATCACATCGACCTTGGAACCATTCCCGACGCGCATCATCACCTCGTCCTTAGCCAATCTTCGTTTATTCCACAGCTCCCATTTCGAGTTACAAATATGAGCAACAGAACCAGTATCAAATACCCAGGCGCTACTACGAGCATTAATAAGGAACACATCAATAACATGTATATCAAATATACATTTGTTCACTTTGCCATCCTTCTTATCCGCCAAATACTTGGGGCAGTTCCGCTTCCAGTGACCACTTCCTTTGCAGTTGAAGTACTCAGTTTCAGGCTTAGATCCAGCTTTGGGCTTCTTCACGGGAGCAGCAACTTGTTTGCCGTTCTTCTTGAAGTTCCCTTTCTTTCCTTTGCCCTTTTTCTTGAAACCAGTGGTCTTGTTAACCATCAACACTTGATGCTCCTTCTTGATTTCTACCTCCGCCGATTTCAGCATCGCGAAGAGTTCGGGAATTGTTTTCTCCATCCCTTGCATATTATAGTTCATCACGAAGCCTTTGTAGCTTGGTGGCAGTGATTGAAGAACTCTATCAATAACACTCTCAACAGGAAGATCAATTCCCAGCTGAGTCAAGTGATTATGGTACCCAGACATTTTGAGTATGTGTTCACTGACAGAACTATTCTCCTCCATCTTGCAGCTATAGAACTTGTTGGAGACTTCATATCTCTCAACCCGGGCATTAGCTTGAAATATCAACTTCAGCTCTTGGAAAATCTCATATGCTCCATGACGTTCAAAACGTCTTTGAAGTCTCGGTTCTAAGCCGTAAAGTATGGCACACTGAACTATAGAGTAGTCATCAGATCGAGTCTGCCAGACGTTCATAACATCTGCAGTAGCTCCTGCAGCAGGTCTGTCACCTAGCGGTGCATCAAGGACATAATTCTTCTGTGCAGCAATGAGGATAATCCTCAAGTTACGGACCCAGTCCGTGTAGTTGCTACCATCATCTTTCAACTTAGCTTTCTCTAGGAACGCATTAAAATTCAGGGGAACGGTAGCACGGGGCATAGATCTACAACATAAATATGCAAAACTATTAAGACTAAGTTCATGATAAATTAAGTTCAATTAATCAAATTACTAATGAACTCCCACTTAAATTAACATCCCTCAAGTTATCGGAGTGATACATGATCCAAATCAACTAACCCATGTCCGATCATCACGTGAGATGGGGTAGTCATCAATGGTGAACATCTCTATGTTGATCATATCTACTATATGATTCACGTTCGACCTTTCGGCCTCCAGTGTTCCGAGACCATGTATGTACATGCTAGGCTCGTCAAGTTTAACCCAAGTATTCTGCATGTGCAAAACTGGCTTACACCCATTGTATGTGAACGTAGAGTCTATCACACCCGATCATCACGAGGTGCTTTGAAACGACGAACTTTAGCAACGGTGCATACTCGGGGAGAACACTTTTATCTTGAAATTTAGTGAAGGGGTCATCTTATAATGCTACCGCCGTTCTAAGCAAAATAAGATGCATAAAGGATAAACATCACATGCAATCAAAATATGTGACATGATATGGCCATCATCATCTTGTGCTTTTGATCTCCATCTCCAAAGCATTGTCATGATCTCCATCGTCACTGGCTCGACACCTTAATCTCCATCGTTGCGTCGGGGTCATCTCACCAACTATTGCTTCTACAACTATTGCTAACGCATAGCGATAAAGTAAAGCAATTACATGGCACTTGCATTTCTACAACTATTGCTAACGCATGTCGATATTGCAAAACATGATCATCTCATACAACAACGTATATCACATCACGTCTTGACCATACCACATCACAACATGCCCTGCAAAAACAAGTTAGACGTCCTCTACTTTATTGTTGCAAGTTTTACGTTGCTGCTACGGGCTAGCAAGAACCGTTCTTACCTACGGCAAAACCACAGCGGTGATTTATCAAGTTTGCTACTTTAACCTTCTTCAAGGACCGGCCGTAGTCAAATTCGATTCAACTAAAATAGGAGAAACAGACACCCGCCAGTCACCTTTATGCAAAACAAGTTGCATGTCAGTCGGTGGAACCGGTCTCATGTGCGTGGACATGTAAGTTTGGTTCGGGCCGCTTCATCCCACAATACCGCCGAATCAAAATAAGACTTTGGTGGTAAGCAGTATGACCATCACCGCCCACAACTCCTTTGTGTTCTACTCGTGCATATCATCTACGCATAGACCTGGCTCGGATGCCACTGTTGGGGAACGTTGCATGGAAAACAAAAAAAATTCTACGCACACGCAAGATCTATCCATGGAGATACATAGCAAAGAGAGGGGAGAGTGTGTCTAGGTACCCTCGTAGACCGTAAGCGGAAGCGTTTAACAACACGGTTGATGTAGTCGAACTTCTTCGTGATCCAACCGATCTAGTACCGAACGTACGACACCTCCGCGTGCAGCAAACGTTCAACCCGGTGACGTCCTCGCCTTCTTGATCCAGCAAGACGGGCGAAGTAGTGGATGAGTTCCGGCAGCATGACGGTGTGGTGACGGTGGTGGTGATGTTATCTCCGCAGGGCTTCGCCTAAGCACTATGAAAATATGACCGAGGGACGAAACTGTGGAGAGGGGCGCCGCACACGGCTAAGAGATTGTCGTGGCCTTTGTGTGGCGCCCCCTCCCTCATATATATAGGTGGGGGGAGGGGAGGCAGCCAGGAGGCGCCCCAAGGGTGGCCGCCGGCCCCCTTGGGCTCCTGCCCTGTGGCGCTCCCCCCCCCCCCCTTACCTTGTTTGCACAAGAGGGGTAGGAAAGGGGAGGAGAGGGAAGGAAGGGGGAGGCCGACTCCCCCATTTCCTTCTCTCACCAAGGGCTGCGGCCTTAGGAAGGGCGCGCCAGCCCCTTGTGGGCTGGTGTGCTCCTCTCTTCTGGCCCATGTGGCCCATTAACCTCCCGGGGGTGCCCGGAACCCCTTCCGGTGATCCGATGACTACCCGGTACACTCTGAAACTCTTCAGGTGTCCAAATATCATCGTCCTATATATCAATCTTTACCTCCGGACCATTCTGGAGCTCCTCGTCATGTCTGTGATCTCATCCGGGACTCCGAAAAACATTCCGTCACCAAATCATATACTCATATAACACTATAACGTCAACGAACGTTAAGCGTGCGGACCCTACGGGTTCGAGAACTATGTAGACATGACCGAGACACATCTCCGGTCAGTAACCAATAGCGGAACCTGGATGCCCATATTGGTTCCTACATATTCTACCAAGATCTTTATCGGTCGAACCGTTATGATAACATACGTAATTTCCTTTGTCTGTCGGTATGTTACTTGCCCGAGATTCGATCGTCGGTATCTCCATACCTAGTTCAATCTCATTACCGGCAAGTCTCCTTACTCGTTCCGTAATACATCATCTCGTAACTAACTCCTTAGTCACTTTGCTTGCAAGCTTATTATGATGTGTATTACCGAGAGGGCCCAGAGATACCTCTCCGATACTCAGAGTGACAAATCCCAATCTCGATCCATGCCAACTCAACAGACACCTTCGGAGATACCTGTAGAGCATCTTTATGATCACCCAGTTATGTTGTGACGTTTGATAGCACACAAGGTATTCTTTCGGTATCCGGGAGTTGCATGATCTCATGGTCGAAGGAACATGTATTTGACATTCAAGAAAGCAGTAGCAATAAACTGAACGATCATATGCTAGGCTAACGGATGGGTCTTGTCCATCACATCATTCTCCTAATGATGTGATCTCGTTATCAGGTGACAACACATGCCTATGGTTAGGAAACCTTAACCATCTTTGATCAACGGGCTAGTCTAGTAGATGCTTACTAGGGACACGGTATTTGTTTATGTATCCACACATGTATTTAAGTTTCCGATCAATACAATTCTAGCATGAATAATAAACCTTTATCATGAATAAGGAAATATAAAATAACAACTTTATTATTGCCTCTAGGGCATAATTCCTTCAGAAGTGCACCGAAACCCCACGCCCCGGTCCACCCGATTCTAGTTGCTCCTCTCCTCTCTTCTCCCTCCTCCGCATCGGCAGTCTCCTAGCTCCACCGCCACCCTTACGCTTCGCCGCCATTTTGAGCCTCGGTGCCACCAACACCGGCACAACACTCCTCCCATTCGTGTTCGCTGTTGTGGACATCATTGCCGGCCCTGATGCCATTGCGGTATGTCCAGCAACTCTCAGACTGCACCTTGCCCTCTATGTGTTTGACACATTGCCGGACCAGGTTTTTTGTGATTTTTTCTAAGGCAAAACAATGGATTCTGATGGTTCATCGAACAAGAAGTATGGACCGATGGAGCTTGATGAAATGACTCAAAATGAGTTCTTCGATCCGTCAGATTCAGATGAAGATCATGCTCATGAGCATCTAACTGGAAATGGTTTGGGATGTGGAGCATATTCTCAACTTCAAGGGTTCGATCAAAGGGAGAAGAGTTATTAACCAGGATAGGGTCTCAGGAGCACGACAATTGTACAAGGACCACTTTGCTCCGGACCCAACTTTCCATGATGATCCATGATTTCGTCGCCGTTTCCGTATGCACAAACATTGTTTTTGCGCGTTGTGTAGGGAATGGAGGAACACGATAACCCCTTCAAGCTCACTAGCGATTGTTGCGGCCAACTTTCATTCTCTGCTAAGCAAAAATGCACGGCTGCTCTAAGGATGATTGCACTTGGTACTGTCGTCGATGCCGTTGGTGAGATGGTTCGGATGGGGGAGAGTGCCTCAAGGCCACTGTGAGGTTTGCTCGCATCATGGTGCAGGTGTTTGGAGCATAGTATCTGAGAGAACCAACTATACTGCACACAGAAAAGTTGTTGGCTATTGAAGATGCAAGAGGTTTTCTAGGTATGCTTGGTTCAACTGATCGCATGCATTCGCAATGGATGAACTGCCCCAAAGGTTTGCACGGAATGTAACAAGGTCACACCAAAGAGGTCACCGTCATACTGGAAGCAGTGGCATCACTTGACTTATGGATTTAGCATGCTTTCTTTGGAATGCCTGACAACGACATTAATGTGCTTCAATGATCTCTCGTGTTCAGGAGACTTTGTAATGGGGAATCGCCGCGGTGCAACTACACTGTCAACGGCCATGACTACAACATGGGGTACTGTGATATCTATCCGTAGTGCGCGACGTTTGTGAAGACCATATCCGAACCACAAGGCAACAAATAAAGCCACTTTGCAACAATGCAGGAAGCACCTAGGAAGGATGTGAAGAGGGCTTTCGGAGTGCTTCAAGCTCGTTGGGAAATTGTTCGTGGAGCTGCAATGATGTGGAAATCGGAGACTTTGTGGCAGCTGATGACATGTTGTAGCATTTTGCACAATATGATTGTCGAGGACGAGGGTGATAGGGTTGCCCAAACGAATGATTTTCAAGCGCTTGGAGAACAAGTCCACATACGATCAAGATACAAATCAGCTCCTGAACTTTCTGTAGATGCATCAGAAACTTGAAGATCATCAGGTGCACGCGTAGCTGCTCAGTGATCTTGTGGAGTATATGTGGACTCACAATGGAAATCAAAGAGATAATGTTTAAGTTTGCACTTATAATAAATTTTATGTCCGTTCGCTACCAACATTTGTTGTTTACGTGCGATGTTGACGTGTACGATGGACATGCATGGATTTGCATGAATTTGAGGTGTGTAGCTGCCAGGCCCTATGAGGGGATGTCTGTCCGACTCTGTCCACGGGCATGCCAGGCACGTCCGGGGACATATAGGGGCCTGGATTCGGCAAGTCCGGCTGTAGATGCTCTAATCCTCTTTTTGTAAAAAGAAATGCTAACTTTGTTAACCTCCAACGCTCACAACTTTTTGATCTCAAACAGAATGTAAACCATGTCAGCTACTCTCTCTCGAAGGGTGGAAAGGAAAAGACCGCAGTTTAGGGATGGGATGGCGGAGCTGTGCAAAACGTGTGACCGATGATGCCTAGGAGACGGTCGAACAAATTAACCAAATGCATTCACGCGCGACGCATGAGAAGGGCAAATTAAGCATGGAGACACGTACATTCTGCAGTTAATTCGCCGGACATACGCGCGCCGGCCAACTGGTTCAGTTGGTACTGCCCCGTGCACTCGATCTGCGTGCATGACGACGGCGTACGATACCCGCGAAGAACATGTACACGCGCCCTGTATATATACAATACCACCTTTGTTCTGCAGAGTCATCCACGCTCCATCGATCTCCGTCTCCACACACGTACGTTTCACCCGGGAATTAAGCATGGTCACCATGGCGGCGGCCAAGCTCGCCGCCCTCCTGGCCATGGCGGCACTCTTCTTCGCCGTGGCGGGGGCAGCGGGTCCCCAGGAAGCCCACTGCTGGCAGTGCTACTCCTCCTGCATGCAGCAGAAGTGCGGCGGCTACCGCGACCCAGCCGCCCACACAGCCGTCGACGACGGTGCGGCGGCCGCCTCCGTCCCGGTCAACTCCACCGACGGCACTGCAGCCGTCGTGCACCCCACCGATGGTGGTGCAGCCGCCCACGTCGCCGGTGGGTACGAGAGCTACTGCAAGTGCAACAAGGCGTGCATCGTGGAGTGCTACAAGGCCCTGCCGCCGGTGTGCTACCAGATGTGCGTCTCCGAGACCTGCGTCAAGCTGCCACCATGTATGTAACGTATACACCGCCGTCCAAATCGTGCTACTCAACTACTTACCCGTATATAAGCTATCATCTGTCTTTTGATTGGTTTTTGCAGGTAAGCAGGCGGAATGCTACAAAGCATGCGGGGACAAATGCTACCACAACCAGCCGAACCCGGGCCCGAAGCCACCAAGCCCGAAGCCGAACCCAGGCCTGAAGCCGCCAAGCCCGAAGCCCACTCCGCCAAAGCCCGCACCTCCGAACCACGGTGGTTCACCGAAGCCCACGCCGCCAAAGCCCACACCTCCGAACCACGGTGGTTCACCGGCGCCCAAGCCGCCGAGGCCAACCCCGCCGAAGCGGCCATGCCCTCCTAATGCGCCCAAGCCCAAGCCGTGTCCGCCCAAGCCCAAGCCGCCATGCCCATGCCCGCCAGCGGCCGATGTATCAGCGTCGACCAACAACAGCAACAACTGATGGGTGTACACTCATCAAGTAGAGCTCGTGATTATGCTTGCTGCATATCGATATAGATTATTCTATGAGGTTGATCTATAGATAAGAAGTAATCCTTCCCAGCAAAAAAAAAAGATAAGAAGTAAATCCATCAGCTCTAAACTAAGCTGGGTATATTATAGATCATGTGTACTGAATGTCCGATCAATGTATGTACGTATTGTGTAATGAGATTAATGTGGCAATATACTAGTCTCCTATGAGTTCAGCTTAGTTTATTATTTATTTATTGTTTTAAGAGAATACTAAGCTCAAATTACGTATTCCTTTCCTGTTTACACGCATGGTGGTTGGTGCATTGTTAAAAAAAACACAAAGAAAAAGAGAAAATATATGAAGTGTCCAGATGTACCAAAGGGCAATGCCGAACAACCAAATGCTCCACACAGCGGGTAGCCAAGGACCACACTGCGCGATGAAAAAGTTGTTTGTTATACTAGTCAACCCTGCGTCCGCACGGGCAAGTGATTTGCAAAACATGGAAGTCGAAAAGCATTGAAGAGATTTTTTTTTTTTTGGCGAATAGAAGAGATTTTTATGTTAATATAGTAGTAGGTGTTTGATATCTGTAAGAACTTGGGATGCAACTTTGCATATGACTATTATGAATTCAGAAAAATGCTTACCACTATTGGAAAATAAAACTGGAAGTTGGAAATAAAAATATGGATTTCAAGAAACATTTAGAAGGAACCACATGCCCAATTATTGGAGATGAATGAGTAAAACACATTTGAGGTCATGAGAGACCTAGTTAGTTTGATTGCTCCCAAGAAGAAGCATGGAATCATGCACGGTTATTAACTTATTATTATAGATAAACGATGTAGTTGTTTCTCTCCAACTTGAAGGACGTGGATCAGTGAAACATTGGTTATGAATCAAGATCATAACAACACTAGTTCCGGTACACGGGGTAGATAATCAATCACTACTTTCTATTTGGAAATTATGAGAAATATGGTAAGAAAGTAGAATACACTTTTTATTTGTAAGGACATGTGATACTTAATACATGGTCTTAGACCCTTCCGCAGAAAAAGGATAAATTAAACCTTGTTGTCTAGTGTCCCCAACCTACTAAGTTCAAAAAAAAGAAACATCATACTGCACCAAAGCCACCAAGAGAAGCATCCATCGATACACACATACTCCACACCAGAGAGCTGTGTTGCGTAGTTAATGAACATCAAATCAAAATCCAGCAAGCAAATTAAACAGAGCGAGCACCCCCAAGAACTTCTAAAAATGTGAAAACATTAGTAGGAATCAAGAATAATTTTGTGGCCGTTTTTGTGAAGTTTTAGCTCATTTGAACAAGCAATTTGAGGGGATCATTGTTCTGACATTCTTCTTTGTGTCCAAATTTGACTGAATTTTGATTGTATATTCAAATTTTTCACAAAAATCTAGAAAATCATTAATATTTGGGTGACTACTGTTGTTAAATTCTACAAAATTTGGTTCAGTAGTTTGATAGGAATGTATTTGTGAAGATTTATGTCCAAATTTGAACAAGTTTTGACTAGATTTTTTATTTGTAAAAATCTAAAATCCATGAAATTGAAAAAATGCCCCAATTATTATTCGGGAGTTTCAGAAGTTTTCTATTCAAATTTCAATTATTTTTAACTAAAAATTAAAACTTGCAAGAAAATCTTGAAACTAAAAAAAAGTCATAAATGCTCAGTGACCAAGGTTTAGTCACAGGAAATTGTACATGGAGCACTCAACTTGGCACGTATGTACACTTCTATCTAACAACTCGTTCATAGCCAAAAAAAGGAACAGTAAATGTGTGTTATGCGATCACTTTGGTCCAAAAACGGTCTGGCTGGGTTGACGCGTGCCGGTGAATCGGATGAGGCATTGGCCTTGGGTGATTTTCAGAAGTCGGGAACAATTCATATCATACACATGATCCATCACACTGGTGGTTACGTGGGTTCCACGTATGTGATGGGTATTGGGCAGTCTGCCCAGTTAATTTTCTAGATCCCCTGGCAAGCATGAGGTACTATAATTTTCCGATCCCTCCTCCTATGTTTGTGGCCTCGTCTGGAGGGGACAAACAACCACGGTGGCAACGAGGATCGTTGCGTTTCCACAACAACGCTGTGAAGCGCAAGCATGTCTGGCCATGTGCGGTGCAAAGTTGGTGGTTTGCCTCCCAATTTAGGTAAGATTGATATCCTTCTTCTCTCATGTCTCCCTCTTTGGAACCCTTTAATTGAGGTCTCTTGGAGGGGTTATGATTGCTGGCTTAAGAAGTACTCCCTCTGATCCAGTGTTGTGGTATTAGTTCAAATTTGAACTAAAATCACAACACTTATTTTGGATTGAAGGGAGTAACTATATTGCCATGTTGGTAGTTGCTTGTGTCAGACATAGTTGTTGTTTTGTTATATAGTGAAGAACAACAACATGGTAATGTTATGTTAACTAGAGGTGCAAGAGGAGCAAGAGTCAGAGCCAGAGCTACATTAAGAGGATGATTTAGAGGGAGATGAGTGGAAGGCCTATAAAATATCATATTTGGCCCCTATTATCGCCATAATTGAAACCTTTAGCACAACCTTGTTGATGCCCATAAAAACACTCATGAGGCACCCGTGTTAATGAATAATGGTAAACCGATCGCATATCTCTCTGAGGTTGAAGGAGGGAGAGGGTGGTGCCCGCATGGAACTCGTCGACATATGAACATACATGGCGGTTTTACCCAGGTTCAGACCCCTGGATGGGTAAAAGCCCTACGTTTTGCCTATTGCTATTCATTGATGATGGCGATGATTACAAGGAGTTTCTCAGAGCCTTTTATACCCTCTGAGCCAGACCTAATGCCTCCATCTTCTACGTCATATTTATATAAATCTGACACAAGCAAAAGATTTTGCGGTTGGGGAACACGTATCTCCCATAATAGCTTAATCCCTGAAATTCCACAACCGCTCACATATCTCATGGTGCCTACTCGGGCAGTAATGCGTGCATGATTCACAAGCCCTTAGTCTCCCAGGAGATGTTGTGGTCCGGATTGGCACTATCAGTTCATTTCGAGTGGGTAACCTTATTCTCTGAGAATGACCAAGACTCCAAAGGAGTAACTATTTCATGCCCTGTCAATGAAACTTGAAAGTAGATTTCTTTTGGATGTGCAACTTGAATTAACTTATCATCTTGTGTTTGTCTACTTTGTTTTTTAAGAAATTGCCTTTGTCATCTGAATTTTATGGTACTTCTCTCACTATTTCACTAGACTATTCTTTGTGGTAAATCTATTTCGGGTGGAACAATCTTTGTGGTTGTTAGTTCATTTGCGTTGTATCTAGTGCTTTAAATTTAGTATATCCCTGTCAACTTTCAGCTGAGTTTGGATAGTACTGTTAATTTTACATTCAGTTTGCACACGTTCACATTTGCATACAATTTTATTTCAGCAAACATTCACATTGCATAACATTTCATTTAGAACATTCCAGCAAAACAAGCTTGCACCTTTTCACATTGGTACAAAATAAAGCACACATACATGTATGTGTTTGCTGCAGCACTACATTGCATTACAAAAGTTAAGAAAAGGCAAATGCCAACATCATTGCATCAATAATTGCCATTAGAAACATTCTTATTGTCTCCTCCATGTCATCCTTCATATGCTTCTTCTCTTGTTTACTGACACCTTCTCCTCCAACTTCGTGATAATTTGGTCTGAAGCAGCAAGCTCAAAAAAATTGTAATTGCTTCTAATAAACTTCCTTGTACTCCTTCTTAGGGTAAAACCCACCACCATCACAATTCTCCCAACTAACAACGTTATTAGTATAAAACACTTTCAAACAGAGAATAAATGAAAGAGATGGACAGAGGGAAAAGGAGAAATGAGAGAAGAAATAACACAACAAGGGTTACATGTCGTTTGGACTTTCTTTGCTTCTTCATCATGATACCATGACATTGATCAAGTCGCCACCTCGCCATTGAAGCCACCATGACGAGGCATTACTCAAGATCCGTCCATCCGAAGAGAGGGAGGAGTGGAAGAAGATGAGGACAAAGCAGTGCAAAAGAGGATGTGTTGCCTCACCGTCACCCTCAGCGGAGCATGCCGCGACTGCCAAAGTAGTAGAGGGGAAGAATGAGAGTGGGGAATGGAAGCTACGGCTAGGCATTAGGGATTTGCGGTGGGAAATTGGCTGCGAATCGGTGTATAACAATTTGCTGGACCGCGGTTACCCGAGAGGCTTGCAAGGTCCTTTTTGCAAAAGATTTGATTTGATGTAACACCCCCGGTGGTTAACCACAGTAATCCCATTTTGATAATGCCAAGTCAGCATGATTATCAGTGCATGATCATCATTAACATCATATTGCATTTCAACTCCTAACCTCAAATCCAAATTTAAATGAAAGTGGAAAATAAAAGTTGTCCAACATAGAAACTAAATTGTTCATTAAATAGCAAATAAATCAGAGACAATTCTAAAATTGAAACCAACATCATTGGAGTTGGGTAAGTGACTCAAACATCTTCAAACAGCGACTAAAAACAATATTTAATAACCATTTATTAAATCTAATTTAAGTATGAAATGATGTTTTGCCCAAACTAATTTTAGGTGTTAGGAAATAAAGCACTGGTATTTATGGACTAGGTCTCCCTTTTTACAAAATTCGGTTTGGGGCCTAACTATTTACTAAACAGAGGTATATGAATTTATAAAAAGAGAAAAGAAAAGTAAAAAGGAAAAGCCCCCCCCCCCCGGACCAACTGGGCCAAGGCCCAGCCGGCCGGCCCACTCCCTCCCTATATGGCCTCCCCCTGGAGGCCAGCAAACCCTAGCCCACCCCGCACTCTTCCCTCGCTCCTCTGCTTCCCCCGACCCGATCCAGATCGAGGGGCGGCGACCCCGGCGACCGCGCCGCCCCGCTCCCCGTCGCCGTTCGACGCCACCAAGCCGGCGCCCCTTCGCCACCTCGTCGGACCGCCAGCCGCCGACGCCTCGCCTCCTCCCCGGAGCCTACGCTCGCCGCCTCCCTCGTCGCCGTCGCTGCCCTCCCTCGCTGGACCGCCGAACCCCCGCCGCCTCCTCGTCCTCCCCCTCAACGGCTACCCCGAGCCTCGCCGGCCCCCGAACCCCGGCAACGAATGTGAGCCCCGCCGCCGCCTCCCTCTCTCTCCTCGTCCCCGTCGCCCGTCCCGGTCGCCGCACTCCGGCCGCGCCCTGGCTCGCCCGCCCACGCCGATGGCCGCGCTCGCTGCGCCACTTCGTGCCCCCCCCGCGTCCCTCTGTGCTCGCCTCGCTCGCCGCACGCCTCGCCCGCGCAGCCTCGCTGCTGCCGCTGTCTTGCGCCGCCGCCCGCGCTGCTACTGCTGCTCCGCGTGCTGCTCGCCGCCCACGCACGCCGCTGCTCGCCAGCTGCCGCCGAGCCCAGCTTGCCGCCTGCGCCCGCGCGCCGCTCGGCGTCGCCTCGCAACTCCCCGCGCCGGCGCGCGCCCGTAGCCGCGTCGCCGCGCGGGTGCGTGTTGACCCGCTCCATTGGCCGGACCTGTCCGGCCCCGAATGGGCCTGGCCGCGGACGTGTCCGCCCCGGGCCACTGCCATGTGGGGCCTGCCCTGGAATAAAAAAAAAAGAATTAAAAGAAATAGATAATTAATTATATAATTAACCTAATTAACTCTGTTTAATTAAACTAACTAATTAATCTGTGATTAACTTAATTAAACCCTAATTAATCTTAACAGACTGCTGATGTCATGCTGATGTCATGCTGACGTCATGCTGACGTCAGCATAACACTGTTTCGGATAATGTTTATTTTAAATAATTGAATAAATTCCAGAAATTAATAAAAACTTTAGAAAATCATATAAAATAATCCGTAACTCAGATCGAAAAACTTTGTACATGAAAGTTGCTCAGAACGACAAGACGAATCCGAAAGCGCGGTCCGTTCGTCCGTCGCACGTCCCTAACTATCCGAACATGCAACCGTTCCTCTCCGGTCATCTGTCTGACAAATGTCCGGAACCGGGAAAACATTCCCGGATGGATTCCTCCTTCCTCGGTGACGTGCAACCATACGTTAGGACACACCCGGCACTGCATATTGTCATGCCGTACTTTGCGTTGCTCATGTTTGCTCTATATTTATACTGTTTCCTCCCCCTCTTCTCTCTCGATAGATCCCGACGCAGCTCCGAAGACCGAAGACAGCATTGACAACCTTGCCCTTGCCGCCGAGCAACCAGGCAAGCCCCCCCCTTTTGATCATCCCGATATCGCCCATTCTATTTCCCATGCTTGCATTAGAATTGCTGCTACTACTGCTTTACCTATTCTGATGCATAGCCTGTTCATTGTAACCTGCTGTTGATAATTACCTACATATCCTAAACTGTTTAGTCTAGGCTGGGTAGAGACCTATCAGTGACCCCACTTATCCCGACTGCCGCGCTGGATCGTCAGAAGACCCGATCAATGGGATTGAAGACCAGGACCCGACACCGCACATCACCCCCCCTTAGTTGTAACGACACTGCAGCGTTACTATCGAGTGCCGAGGGTGAAACCTCTTGTAGCACTTCTGATGTTAACTCTGTAGAGTAGCTATTCGGTCGTGGTCATCGAGGGTGATTCCTCCTTCACCGCTTCCGATAACGACGCTGTCCTACAACACCTCAAGTGTGGACCCAGTGAGGGTGATCCCTCCTAGTTCACCTTGATGGATACATCGAGTGGGAATTCAATGAGGGTGATACCTCGGATTCCCTGATGTTATGGACACACGGATACTTGGACCTTACAATGTTACTTGGAAAGGCGGGTCGACCCTGAGGGGTACCCGCGTGTGATGTGAAGGCGGGTTGCCAGTGTGGTGCCCGAGTGGTGAATACGAGGCGCGGCCGGGCATTCTTAACCCTTGCCGCAAGTCCTCGAGACGGGGCGACGGGGTCACATCTTTCGTGAGTCTCTGCTCGTTACCGCAAGCCCTAGTCCTAACGATTTGGATATTTGATCCGAGCAGACCTCTGGTCTGATAGCACTAACCATCACGTGGGCATAGTATGGGCGTTCTGCATCGTATGCATCAGCCGAAAGCTCTGTCAGACGTCCAGTTCAGCCTCGTGGCCGGGCCGGGCCAGTACCATCCAGGACTGAGGTGGTGCTCGTCCCGACCCTGCACACACCGACCCGGAGTGCACAGGGTGATGGCCCATGACCCCTGAGCGCTTAGGATATAGACCGACGGGGACCTCTCTGCTGAGCTGTAGGTAGGGTTGCGATGTGTCGTTTGGCCGAGGCCGGGCATGACCCAGGAAAGTGTGTCCGGCCGAAGTTAATCGAGCGTGTTGGGTAAGTTGGTGCACCCCTGCAGGGAAGAACATTTCTATCGATAGCCGGTCCTACGGTAAAGGACACTCGGAGTTGTATCCTGATTGATACAATTTAGGGCTGGATACCTGTGATGAGACCTGTATATATGGCTCTGGGATTGCTTCTCGCAGGGAGTCGAGGAGGGATCTCAGGACGAGGTTGATGAATGTATGGCTCTGGGATTGCTTTCTCGCAGGGAGTCGAGAAAGGATCTCTGGGTGAGGTTGAGACTTAATGATACTACTACATTATATTGTACTGTTCTACTCTCTTCTACTGCTGCAAGACCGTTGAAGATGCTAGTCTTCGATAGGACTAGGCCTTCTCTCTATTCTGGCATTTCTGCAGCCCAGTCCACATATACAGCCTCCCCTTGAAAATGTTGCATATGTAGTGTAGATCCTTGCTTGCTGAGTACTTCTGAGTACTCACGGTTGCTTTGTTTTCCTTTTCTCCCCATATCAGTTTGTCGTGACTAAGATGACGAAGCCCCTGAGACAGCTGCCCTGCCGACGATCGCTACTACTACTACCCAGAGGATGGATACTACTATGAGTTGACTGACGACCAGGAGTAGGATCGGAGGGTCCCAGGCAGGAGGCCTTCGCCTTTCGATCGTAGTGTTTTATTTTGCCCCGCCTTTCTAAAGGCCTTTCTGTACTTTCTTTTATATCTGTACCCAGATATCTGATGCTTCCGCTGACGCTTGTTCGCAAGCTTATGTATTCGAGCCCTCGAGGCCCTGGCTTGTAATATAAAGCTTGTATGACTTTATTTATGTTTTAGAGTTGTGTTGTGATATCTTCCCGTGAGTCCTTAGGCTTGATCGTGTGCATTTGCGTGTATGATTAGTGCACGATCGGGCCGGGGGCGTCACAAGTTGGTATCAGAGCCGACTGACTGTAGGAACCCCCTTTTCAACTCCTTGGCCGAAGTTGAGTCTAGAAACCGGAAAACTATTTTACTAACTTGGCTGTGTGGCTTACGGGCCCACGTCGCCAATTGGGTGGTATTAGGATCTTTTACTCCTCGACCTTTACTCTGGGACTCTGACCTCTCTTCTATTCGGGTTAAATGATTTTACTAACTCCAACATTAGGCTCTCGTGATCACATCCACCTGGAGTTCTGAAAATATCCCCCCTTGCTTCAAGATTGTGGGCCAGGTTCTGCTTACAGGATCCTCTTATCGAGGGCACCCTGTGTTGTCACTTGCAGATTCCTCGCTCCGTCAGTTTTCTCCGACGTTGATGTAGCCTTTGCTATGTCTCGTTGTGTGCTTCCTTACCGCGTGCCTGCGCGCCGCCTAGTTGTCTAGCCTTCTCTCTTCAGCTGTCGTAATGCCGGTTTGTAACCGAGGCTACGTGTGAATTTAAATGTCTGGTGTGATTAAGATGTAGTATCTATCGCACTTCCTTCTGTCGTGCGTGTTACTTCATGAATAATTCCATACACCTGCAGTTTTACCTGCTAAACTGCCCCTGTTGATTTGGCAGGATGGCTGACGATCCTCCACCTCCACCCTATATTGCCGCAATGATGCAACAGTTTGAACTCAACCGTCAGCAGTTTGAACTCCACCGTCAGTTTATGACCGGAGTATTGACTCAGTTCCCAACTCGGAATGCTCAACAACAGAATGCTCCAATAACTCTGCCAGAATTTGTGCGCCTCAATCCGTCCGTTTTCCGCAACTCCACCAATCCTATGGATGCTGATGATTGGCTTCGTGACATCCTGTTTGAGATGGAGTCAGCTAATGTTGCCCCTGCCAGTTATGTCACCTTTGCGACATTCCACTTAAAGGGTCCGGCTGCCCAATGGTGGGAAAGCCACAAGGGTATGTTGCCTGTAGAGACTGTAATCACTTGGCAGGAATTTCAGTCAGCTTTTCGTGCACGGTACATTCCTCAAGGTCTGATAGATCAGAAGAAGCAGCAGTTTCGCAAACTCACACAGGGCACAATGACTGTGGATGAATATCAGAGGAAATTTCTCGAGTTATCCCGCTATGCTGAGGATGACGTTAACACTGACGCCCGCAAGCAGGATAAATTCCGTGAAGGACTCCGTACAGACATAAAACTCGCACTTGCAGTCCTTGATTGTACAGACTTCGAAATGCTTGTCAGCAAATCTTTCCAAATTGAAACAGCTCTGACTGAATGCCAGGAGTCGCTCAAGCGCACTCATGAAGCTGGCTCATCCTCGGGTCAGCCTGTTCAGAAACGTCGAGTGTGGATCCCGCACAATGTTCATCACCGACCTGCTCCAACACCAAGGCCGTCTTATGTTGCACCCCGCCTGCCTCCGCCGCCGAGACAGCTAGTGACTCAGGGCGGACAGTCCACTGCTGTAGCTCCTCCCCATAATGATCGGAATTGCTTCAAGTGTGGTCAACCAGGGCACCGTGCTACCAATTGCCGTCCGAACCAAAATCGAGATGCCCGAGCTCGTCAGCCCAGGAATCCCAATGCCAAACCTTCTGCTGTTATACTGGGCCATGCTAACCATGTCAATACAGAAGAGGCTCAGAAAGAACCAACCATTGTGATGGGTACCCTCCCGATTAATTCAGTTGCAGCTTCTGTCCTTTTCGACTCAGGAGCATCACATTCCTTTGTGTCTCAACAATTTGCTCAGCGGCATGAGCTACATCTAGAGCTGTTACCCACACCGTTAGAGATTATCACCCCCCGTTCCAGGTGGCAAACCAAGATGGTAAGTCACAACAATCAGATAAAAATTGAAGGGTTGATGTTCTCTGCTTCCCTTATTGCTCTTGGACCTTCCGACATAGACATCATTCTCGGTATGGACTGGTTGACAGCCCATAATGCTTTGATTGATTGCGCTGCTAAGACAGTCCAGCTCACTCATCCTTCCGGACAGACACTCAGATACTCGGCTCGAACAGTTCAGGACGCCGAAGCTCAGACTTATCTTCTGAATGCATTGAATGCTTCACCGCTTGAAGGCATCGAGAACGTTCCCGTTGTACGTGATTTTCAAGATGTCTTTCCAGAAGAACTTCCAGGAATTCCCCCTGCCAGAGCTGTTGAGTTTGTCATTGACTTGAAACCAGGCACAACTCCTATTGCGAAGCGCCCTTATAAGATGCCTCCGCATCATCTTCTCGAACTTAAGGAAGAAATCGACACGTCACTTAAGAAAGGTTTCATCCGCCCCAGTTCCTCTGCTTGGGGAGCACCTTCACTCTTCGTTAAGAAGAAGGATGGAACTAACCGATTGGTTCAGGATTATCGGCCCATTAACCAAGCCACCATTCAGAATAAATATCCGCTTCCTCGGATCAATGATTTGTATGACCAACTTACTGGATCATCGGTATTCTCTAAACTTGATTTGAGGTTGGGTTACCATCAGATCCGTGTTCGTGAAGAGGATATTCCGAAGACTGCATTTGTTACTCGCTATGGTTCTTATGAGTACACTGTAATGTCATTTGGCTTAACAAATGCTCCAGCCACATTCTCCCGATTGATGAATTATATCTTCATGGATTACCTCGATAAATTTGTCGTGGTATATCTAGATGATATTCTGGTTTATTCAAAGAATAAGGAAGAACATGCTGAGCACCTCCGTCTTGTACTGGAAAGGCTCCGAGAACACCAGTTGTATGCCAAATACTCCAAATGTGAATTCTGGCTTTCTGAAGTAACTTACCTTGGTCATGTGATTTCCAAAGATGGCATCGCCGTTAACCCAGAACGAGTTCAGGCTATTCTTGACTGGACTCCTCTGAAGAATGTCAAGCAAGTCAGAAGTTTTCTCGGCCTTGCAAGTTATTGCCGCCGTTTTGTCGAGAACTTTTCTAAGATTGCTAAGCCGTTGACTGATCTGCTTCACAAGGGTGTTAAGTTTGAATGGACAGAAAAATGTCAGGAAAGCTTTCAAACACTCAAGGACAAGCTAACGTCTGCCCCAGTACTTGCTCCTCCAGATTCCCGTAAAGACTTTGTGATTTATTGTGATGCATCCCATGAAGGATTAGGCTGTATCCTAATGCAAGAGCGTAAAGTGATTGCCTATGGCTCTCGTCAGTTGCGACCACATGAAGAGAATTATCCGGTACATGATCTAGAACTAGCTGCTGTCATCTATGCACTGCAGTTGTGGCGACATTATCTCCTCGGTAATCGTTGCGAGATCTACACGGATCATAAAAGTTTGAAGTACTTGTTCACTCAGCCATCTCTGAATCTCCGTCAGCAAAGATGGATGGAGACCATTGCGGACTATGATTTGGGTATTTCTTATACCCCTGGCAAGGCTAATGTAATGGCTGATGCGTTGAGCCGCAAATCCTATTGCTGCGAACTTGAGGTTCAGCTACAACAACCACTTCTGTATGAAGAGCTTCGAAAGCTAAATCTCGAGGTAGTTCCCCAAGGATACCTAAAAACCTTGGTTGTTGAACCAGACCTTGAGAAAGCTGTTAAGAATGCGCAAGCTAAAGATGCTGAAATTGATCTGACGAAGAAAGACCTTCACCTTGTAAAGTACAGGGATTTCTCGCTGTCTGAAGATGGAACCTTGTATTTCAGAGACCGCATTGTCGTACCTCGCTTTGAGCTTATGACTGACAAAGTTATGAAGGAGGCACATGATACCCCGCTGTCTATTCATCCGGGTAGCACTAAGATGTATCGAGATCTCCGTCAAAGGTACTGGTGGTCTAGAATGAAGCAAGACATTGCTCGATATGTTGCTGAATGTGATGTGTGTCGACGCGTTAAAGCAAAACATCAGAAGCCTGCTGGAATTCTACAACCACTTCCTATTCCTTTATGGAAATGGGATAAGGTTCAGATGGATTTCGTTACAGGACTTCCCAGGTCACAGAAGGGTCACGATGCTATTCTTGTCGTCGTCGACCAACTCTCCAAAGTTGCACACTTTCTGCCTGTCAAAGAGACGATCACTGCTAGTCAGTTAGCAGAGTTATATATCTCCAGAATTGTTTCACTCCACGGTATTCCGAAAGAGATCAGTTCAGACCGTGGCAGCATATTCACTGGTCATTTCTGGGAAAGTTTCCAAAAGGCTATGGGAACTCATATCACCTGGAGTTCAGCTTATCATCCTCAATCCCAAGGCCAAGTTGAACGAGTCAACCAAGTGCTTGAAGACATGCTACGAGCTTGTGTTGTTTCTTTCGGCAAGAAGTGGGAAGAATCTCTTCCATATGCCGAGTTCTCCTATAACAACAGCTATCAAGCTAGTCTGAAAATGGCCCCCTTTGAAGTTCTCTACCAGTCCACATATACAGCCTCCCCTTGAAAATGTTGCATATGTAGTGTAGATCCTTGCTTTCTGAGTACTTCTGAGTACTCACGGTTGCTTTGTTTTCCTTTTCTCCCCATATCAGTTTGCGGGACTAAGATGACGAAGCCCCTGAGACAGTGCCCTGCCGACGATCGCTACTACTACTACCCAGAGGATGGATACTACTATGAGTGACTGACGACCAGGAGTAGGATCGGAGGGTCCCAGGCGGAGGCCTTCGCCTTTCGATCGTAGTGTTTTATTTTGCCCGCCTTTCTAAAGGCCTTTTTGTACTTTCTTTATATCTGTACCCAGATATCTGATGCTTCCGCTGACGCTTGTTCGCAAGCTTATGTATTCAGCCCTCGAGGCCCTGGCTTGTAATATAAAGCTTGTATGACTTTATTTATGTTTTAGAGTTGTGTTGTGATATCTTCCCGTGAGTCCTTAGGCTTGATCGTGTGCATTTGCGTGTATGATTAGTGCACGATCGGGCCGGGGGCGTCACAAGTTGGTATCAGAGCCGATGACTGTAGGAACCCCCTTTCAACTCCTTGGCCGAGTTGAGTCTAGAAACGGGAAACTATTTTACTAACTTGGTGTGTGGCTTACGGGCCCACGTCGCCAATTGGGTGGGATTAGGATCTTTTACTCTCGACCTTTACTCTGGGACTCTGACCTCTTCTATTCGGGTTAAATGATTTTACTAACTCCAACCTTAGGCTCTCGTGATCACATCCACCTGGAGTTCTGAAAATATCCCCCCTTGCTTCAAGATTGTGGGCCAGGTTCTGCTTACAGGATCCTCTTATCGAGGGCACCCGTGTGTTGTCACTGCAGAGTTCCTCGCTCCGTCAGTTTTCTCCGACGTTGATGTAGCCTTTGCTTGTCTCGTGTGTGCTTCCTACCGCGTGCCTGCGCGCGCCTAGTTGTCTAGCTTCTCTCTTCAGCTGTCGTAATGCCGGTTTGAACCGAGGCTACGTGTGAATTTAAATGTCTGGTGTGATTAAGATGTAGTATCTATCGCACTTCCTTTCTGTCGTGCGTGTTACTTCATGAATAATTCCATACACCTGCAGTTTTACCTGCTAAACTGCCCCTGTTGATTTGGCAGGATGGCTGACGATCCTCCACCTCCACCCTATATTGCCGCAATGATGCAACAGTTTGAACTCAACCGTCAGCAGTTTGAACTCACCGTCAGTTTATGACCGGAGGATTGACTCAGTTCCCCATCGGAATGCTCAACAACAGAATGCTCCAATAACTCTGCCAGAATTTGTGCGCCTCAATCCGTCCGTTTTCCGCAACTCCACCAATCCTATGGATGCTGATGATTGGCTTCGTGACATCCTGTTTGAGATGGAGTCGAATGTTGCCCCTGCCAGTTATGTCACCTTGCGACATTCCACTTAAAGGGTCCGGCTGCCCAATGGTGGGAAAGCCACAAGGGTATGTTGCCTGTAGAGACGTAATCACTTGGCGGAATTTCAGTCAGCTTTTCGTGCACGGTACATTCCTCAAGGTCTGATAGATCAGAAGAAGAAGCAGCAGTTTCGCAAACTCAACAGGGCACAATGAATGTGGATGAATATCAGAGGAAATTCTCGAGTTATCCCGCTATGCTGAGGATGACGTTAAAACTGACGCCCGCAAGCAGGATAAATTCCGTGAAGGACTCCGTACTGACATAAAACTCGCACTTGCAGTCCTGATTGTACAGACTTCGAAATGCTTGTCAGCAAATCTTTCCAAATTGAAACAGCTCTGAATGAATGCCAGGAGTCGCTCAAGCGCACTCATGAAGCGGCTCATCCTCGGGTCAGCCTGTTCAGAAACGTCGAGTGTGGATCCCGCACAATGTTCATCACCGACCTGCACCACCAAGGCCGTCTTATGTTGCACCCCGCCTGCCTCCGCCGCCGAGACAGCTAGTGACTCAGGGGGGACAGTCCACTGCTGTAGCTCCTCCCCATAATGATCGGAATTGCTTCAAGTGTGGTCAACCAGGGACCGTGATCCAATTGCCGTCCGAACCAAAATCGAGATGCCCGAGCTCGTCAGCCCAGGAATCCCAATGCAAACCTTCTGCTGTTATACTGGGCCATGCTAACCATGTCAATACAGAAGAGGCTCAGAAAGAACCAACCATTGTGATGGGTACCCTCCCGATTAATTATCAGTTGCAGCTTCTGTCCTTTTCGATCAGGAGCATCACATTCCTTGTGTCTCAACAATTTGCTCAGCGGCATGAGCTACATCTAGAGCTGTTACCCACACCGTTAGAGATATCCACCCCGTTCCAGGTGGCAAACCAAGATGGTAAGTCACAAACAATCAGATAAAAATTGAAGGGTTGATGTTCTCTGTTCCCGTATTGCGCCACCGCCCTCCCCGTCGCCGCGCACCGAGCGCGCCCACGACCGCGTGTGCACGCACACGCCGGCCACGCCGTGCTCGCCGGTTCCGAGCCGCCCGTGCACCTGGCCGCGCCTCTGCCACGCCCCCGCTACCCCCTCCTCACGCCGCCTACCGCCGCCGCCTCCTGCTGCTGCTTCCGCCTGCTGGCCGCCGCTCCACTCGCCGTCGCTGCCGCCCGCCGGCGGCCAGCCCCGCCCGCACGCCCGTGCCCGATCGGGCGGGCGCCCACGCCCGCCCCGCGAGCGCCCGCGCCCGTCGCCCGCTGCCCGCTGGCCTCTGTGCCACCGACAGCCGGGCCCCACCCCCTGACCCACTGACAACGGGGCCCACGCCCCAGAAAAAAATAAAAATAAAAAAAATAATTAATAATAATAATAAAATTTAATTAATTAATTAACTTAATTAATCCTGTTAATTAACCTAACCTAATTAACTACTGTTAATTAACCCTAATGACTGCTGACATCAGCATGATGTCATGCTGATGTCATCGGTTACTATTCTGGATAATTTGAAATTAAATAATAAAAATAAATTCAGAAAATTAATAAAAACTTTAGAAAATCATATAAAATAATCCGTAGCTCAGATGAAAATACTTTGTACATGAAAGTTGCTCAGAACGACGAGACGAATCTGAATACGCGGTCCGTTCGTCCGTCACGCGTCCCTAACTATCCGAACTTGCAACCGTTCCCCTCTTATCCTCTGTCCGATAATTCCAAAGACCCGGGAAATATCGTCAGATATTCTCCCGCTCCGTCTGTTACGTGTGATGCTGCGTTAGACTACCCCTAGCACCGTGTATCGTATTTGTCATGCTCAAGTTTGCTCTATATTTATACTGTTTCCTCCCCCTCTTCTCTCTCGGTAGACCCTGACACCGACGTCGTCCCCGAGACCGACGCAACTCAGGAGCCCGACGCCACCGTTGACGATCCCTCTCTCTTGCCAGAGCAACCAGGCAAGCCCCTCCCTTGAGCATACCGATATCGCCCATTCTAAATTTCTCATGCTTGCATTAGAATTACTGCTGCTGCTGCTTTACCTATTCTGATGCATAGCCTGTTCATTGTAACCTACTGTTGATAATTACCTACATATCCTAAACTGTTTAGTCTAGGCTGGGTAGAGACCTATCAGTGACCCCACTTATCCCGACTGCCGCGCTGGATCGTCAGAAGACCCGATCAATGGGATTGAAGACCAGGACCCGACACCACACATCACCCCCCTTAGTTGTAACGACACTGCAGCGTTACTATCGAGTGCCGAGGGTGAAACCTCTTGTAGCACTTCTGATGTTAACTCTGTAGAGTAGCTATTCGGTCGTGGTCATCGAGGGTGATTCCTCCTTCACCGCTTCCGATAACGACGCTGTCCTACAACACCTCAAGTGTGGACCCAGTGAGGGTGATTCCTCCTAGTTCACCTTGACGGATACATCGAGTGGGAATTCAATGAGGGTGATACCTCGGATTCCCTGATGTTATGGACACACGGATACTTGGACCTTACAATGTTACTTGGAAAGGCGGGTCGACCCTGAGGGGTACCCGCGTGTGATGTGAAGGCGGGTTGCCAGTGTGGTGCCCGAGTGGTGAATACGAGGCGCGGCCGGGCATTCTTAACCCTTGCCGCAAGTCCTCGAGACGGGGCGACGGGGTCACATCTTTCGTGAGTCTCTGCTCGTTACCGCAAGCCCTAGTCCTAACGATTTGGATATATGATCCGAGCAGACCTCTGGTCTGATAGCACTAACCATCACGTGGGCATAGTATGGGCGTTCTGCATCGTATGCATCAGCCGAAAGCTCTGTCAGACGTCCAGTTCAGCCTCGTGGTCGGGCCGGGCCAGTACCATCCAGGACTGAGGTGGTGCTCGTCCCGACCCTGCACACACCGACCCGGAGTGCACAGGGCGATGGCCCATGACCCCTGAGCGCTTAGGATATAGACCGACGGGGACCTCTCTGCTGAGCTGTAGGTAGGGTTGCGATGTGTCGTTTGGCCGAGGCCGGGCATGACCCAGGAAAGTGTGTCCGGCCGAAGTTAATCGAGCGTGTTGGGTAAGTTGGTGCACCCCTGCAGGGAAGAACATTTCTATCGATAGCCGGTCCTACGGTAAAGGACACTCGGAGTTGTATCCTGATTGATACAATTTAGGACTGGATACCTGTGATGAGACCTGTATATATGGCTCTGGGATTGCTTCTCGCAGGGAGTCGAGGAGGGATCTCAGGACGAGGTTGATGAATGTATGGCTCTGGGATTGCTTTCTCGCAGGGAGTCGAGAAAGGATCTCTGGGTGAGGTTGAGACTTAATGATACTACTACATTATATTGTACTGTTCTACTCTCTTCTACTGCTGCAAGACCGTTGAAGATGCTAGTCTTCGATAGGACTAGGCCTTCTCTCTATTCTGGCATTTCTGCAGCCCAGTCCACATATACAGCCTCCCCTTGAAAATGTTGCATATGTAGTGTAGATCCTTGCTTGCTGAGTACTTCTGAGTACTCACGGTTGCTTTGTTTTCCTTTTCTTCCCATATCAGTTTGTCGTGACTAAGATGACGAAGCCCCTGAGACAGCTGCCCTGCCGACGATCGCTACTACTACTACCCAGAGGATGGATACTACTATGAGTTGACTGACGACCAGGAGTAGGATCGGAGGGTCCCAGGCAGGAGGCCTTCGCCTTTCGATCGTAGTGTTTTATTTTGCCCCGCCTTTCTAAAGGCCTTTCTGTACTTTCTTTTATATCTGTACCCAGATATCTGATGCTTCCGCTGACGCTTGTTCGCAAGCTTATGTATTCGAGCCCTCGAGGCCCTGGCTTGTAATATAAAGCTTGTATGACTTTATTTATGTTTTAGAGTTGTGTTGTGATATCTTCCCGTGAGTCCTTAGGCTTGATCGTGTGCATTTGCGTGTATGATTAGTGCACGATCGGGCCGGGGGCGTCACATTTGACAACTTCAATAGACGTCATGAGCCGACGCCTCGTACGAGTCAACCGTCCAGTCATCGGTTTTAACCCAGCCAGACCGATTTTGGACCAAAGTGGTCGCGCAAGACAAGTGTGCCTCTTTTCGTTGTCAACCAACCAGTCGTTGGATGAAAGTGTACATACATGTCGAGTGCTACGCAGTGTAATTTACTCTTTTAGTTTGTTTGAATAAGAAATTTTAGAGAAGGGTATCGGCAAAAAAAAAAGTTTTAGAGAAGAGAATGGCCCAATTATGAGAAATTGATTCACCAACTTTAGCAAAGCATAAGCACCACAAAATTAGCTGTGACATGAATTTTGTAGCATGACACACCTGTGTGCGGGACCCACACTTCAGGCCCCGACTGCCTGAGTTGCCTGCCACTACCGTCTCCCACCTGTCTACAGTCCACGCGAGAGTCCAGCCCAGCCTACCCCACCGATGGACGCGGCGGCGGCGGCCGGCGGCCACCGCTGGACGGAAGAGGTAGACGACCTGGTGGACGCCGGGGACGTCGACGGCGCCATCTCCCTCCTCGAGTCCGTCGTCTCCAGCCTCTCCACCGCCGCCTCCCCACCTCTGGCGGGCGCCGATCTCCGCCTCGCCACGGCGCTCGGCGACCTCGCCGGCCTCCACGCCTCCCGCGGCAACACGCTCCAGGCTGACGCCATCCGCTCCCGCGCCATCGTCCTCCGCCTCCGCGCCGAGAAAGCCCCCCAGCCCCAGTCCCTAGGGTTTGTTCCTCCTCCTCTCCCAAGCTCTGTTCTTGCTTCTGAACCGAATCTTGGCCTGCTCGACCTGGACTTGCCAATTTGCAATTTTTTTGATGTTTTCTCTGTAAATTCGAGTAGCTTCTATCTCGCGATCTCGTAGATAGCAGAGCACGAATCACGTAAATGTGGCACACGATCTGAACAAACTCAGCTCCAGTTGCTCCCTGTTTGGGCCACCTGACTGACTAACTCCTGCTCTGCTTCTGATAATGTACATTGAAGGGATCATGCGACGGCGGAGAATTCTGCATCGCCAGAGGCTGCTACGGGATCTAAGGACTCGAAAGCCTCAGCTAGCATCGACAAGAAGGACGAAGATGAAGACGATGGTATTATTCTAGTGGCCTCTGTCTCTGTGCTAAGCTGAAAACAGCTCAGACAAAACTGAGACATTAACATTCTTCCTCTGACGCATATGCAGATTGGGAGGCTATTGCGGACCGTGGCGATGAGACACCGGTGCGCCCCCTCGTGCAAGAGGCGAGGGTGACAACACCTTGTAGTTCTTCAGAGAAAAGTAGCACTTCATCTTCAGGGACCAAGAGGAGGGGAAGGGGTTCTTTTCTTTATGATAAGAGTGTTCTGTACAGCGACCAGTGCGGTTCAGAGAGGGATCTGGATGACAAAGGGTCTGATCCAGCTCGTGGTGGATCAAAGGGTCATGCGGATGAGAAAGATAATAAGGATGGTAATTTATTCAGGATGACTAGTCTTCTCTGTCTAGTTAGCTTGCTCATGGTGGATAAACTAAACTCTTGTTCTTTGTTTGGTTTTGCAGCTGCAAAACGATTTGGCACAAGGCACGCCCTTGTTCTTTATGACTTCCCACCTAGCACACGCACGACAGATTTGGAAAGGATTTTTGAGAAGTTTGGAGACCATGGAGTTGCCATCCGCTGGGTCAATGATTCTGTTGCACTTGCAGTTTTTCAGACCCCGTCATCTGGTAATTTGGTTGTTACAGTTACTTCTAATAATCTTTCTGTATGTTTCTTTGTATACCATGATCTAGTAACTGTCGCCACATTCTTGTTTAACCTAGACTTCTTGATTATTGAATTGTACAAGTACACAACTCCACCTGTGGAAGCAAAGCTCTAATGTCAAATATGATGCATTGGACAAGCATTATTTTCATTTTCATAATTATTTCCTGCAGAAGGGCAGTTCTCCAGATGTTTAGCCAAACTGTTATGATAGCTCACCGTAACTCCATGGCTAAATTATTAGAGGAAACCATTACAATCTTCTTCTTCCAACTTGGCTGTGTGGGACTTTGTTTGTTTCATGATATATGTGTAATTTTGATATGTGCGCTCAGTCAAAACATGACAGTTATGAAGTCCAACCTAGACAGCAAATGCATAATTGACTATTAGTCTTCGGTTTATTGCTCAAGCTACTCACTGTCGTGCTGGTTCAGTGTTTCTCCACTCCTTTGGACCTTAGATTTTTGTGCTGATCATATGAACTTGCAAGCCTTTTATTACTTATGTTTTCTGGCTTTAATTGATGCATTCTGATCGCTTCATTCTGGCCTATTATACTGTAGCTAATGAGCCAATTGACCTGATCAAAGAGAAAAAGTACAAATTGGCACAGTTCCCTTATCCCAATTAGGTTGCATTGCACCATTTATTTCATGATATATGTGTAATGTTGATACGTGTGCATACAGAACATTGTATTTCTGAAGTCCAAACTACAGAGCAGAATGCATAATTTAGTAGGGAGCAGAATTCATAATTTAGTAGAAAGCAGAGTGCATAATTTACTCTTAGTCTTGGTTCATTGTTGAAGCTTATACTTTGATGCTTGTTCAACCTTTTTTCCCATCCTGCTGAAACTTGAACTTCATGCTGATGTTATGAACTTCAAGGTCTCTGTACTTCTGTTTTCTGGCTTTATTGATTCTATTCTGGCCTATTGACCTGTTGGGCCTGTTGTCATGTACTCTAGCTAAGGAGGCACAAGCTTGCGTGCCTCCAAGATACAAAGTACGGCCACTAAAGGATAATGACGATCTTTTGGCAAAAATCGACGGTACAGGTAACAGCTTGTTCCTTGTGATAATCCTTTTCAGCTCGATCTGCTTCTCCCTAAGGATCGTTTGTAGTTCATAGCTCATACGTTCCTCCTTATGTTGTTTCCCTGTTGAACTACAGACCTAGAACCACCGACGCCGAGGCCGAAGACGTCTGCGAGAACGGCGCAGAGGCTGATCGCCCACGGGATGGGGCTAAAGCAGTTCACGACCATCGATGCAGGCGAGCGGAAGGAGCAGGAGGAGGCGAGGAGAAGCCGGATCACCACCCGACAAGCTGCACGCGATGACGCCTGGGGCGAAGACTAACTAGCTGGCTGGCTGGCTGTCCGAGAACTGCTGTCGCTGGCTACCCTGCGTGGCGCCACCTCCTGCCAGGCTGCTCCCAGGCCTTGCTTTCTTACACGAGTTTGCTCCTGTTAAACCTCTGTACTGGGTTTGTTTTACACGTATCACGGGGGTGCTTAAATTACATGTTGATGGTGTTGTTTGAGTGGTGATGATGGCATCCCTGGATTCATTGGATTTTACTGTGGTTTCCCACTCCCAGGATTGTAATGTCAAGAGGTGCAGAGGCTGGGAGGCTGGTGTGGGAAAGAAAAATAAACCTTGTTCACCACAAATTAATGTAAGTGCTATGTGCCTAAAGTGATTTACCTGAATTTTCCTGGGAAGTCATAAGACCAAATAAGATTTCGACTACTGGGGGAGGGACGTTTCACGTGGCGAGGAGTGCTGGAGCTGCTGGGTTCCATCTAAGATTGTTCCCTCCTCCTGCTGAAAGTGTGTTAGGGCATCTTCAATGCCAGCCGCTTATACGGGGCTTAGGGAAATAAAAATATATGGTAAAACTAAAGAAATATCCAAGCGCTGGTTTGCTTCAACGCTGGACGCTAATTCGTAGGCGCTAGGAAGAAAGGGCCGCTGCACCTGCCCTTTATCCCGCAAGGTAAAAAAGCACAAGCGCCCGCTTCCACTTCTTGCGTCGATGCTTCATATGACACCAGGAATTGAGTGACATCACACATATCAAGACAAGATGAGTCTACAACCTAATAAACGAAGAGTTGCATGACACCACATATATGTTACTCCGTACTATAGAGGTAGTAACATATGCATGTTACTAGTCTAAGTTACTCCCCACTGTGGGTAGTCTAAGATGAGGCTGCGGATCTGGCCATAGATGAGGCTGCGGTGCTCGAGCTCAAGGAACTTTTTGGCATGCCGCCGCCGAAGGAGCAACATGTCAAGATCATCGTGGCGTTGTTGGGCAAGTCCTTGCTGGTGCACAAGGTGTTGGCCGAGACCCCTGTTCAAGAATTCGTCCGATTAACCAGTTAACGCCGATTAATCCCTACTCATAGGGTCACCGAGTAGCCGATAAATCGGCTCCCGCCAACTGAGCAGCTACCAGTAAACGATTTCCTCAACAATGCCGAGACAAATGTGGAGGTCAGCATGAGGTGAGGCCTTTGTAGTCAGGTGGTCGGTGTCCAACTTTTGTATATTGAACCACACCAGGAGGGCCTATGCTGGAACGTTCAGGTCCTTAATAATCCAGCTAAACAGAAGGAGGCCGTGAGGGAGATCGTCTGAATCGGTGCGTGTAAATTTGGTGTGCCTCCAGGACATCAAATTGGATGTACTGGATCTTTTCTTGGTTAAAATGTCTCGGGCCGTCTTTTTATGGTTTTGCATACCTACTGGCTACCGCCCTACCGGGGTGGAAGCCATAGCATAGCGGGAATCCTTCTGGCATGGGATTCCTTGGTGATGGACATTGACCAGCTGGCCTCGGACTCCCATTGCTTGACCAGGTTGGTCCATCCCAAAAATGATGAATTGGTGGATCACGGTGGTGCACGGTCCTCAAGGAGATCAGCTCAAGTTGCTTTTCCTCGACGAATTGAGGAACATGAGAGCCCTATGCCGGGGACCTTGGCTGCTTCTTGGCGATTTCAAATGATTTTGCAAGCAATGGAGAAGGAGATTGCATAGTGAACGGTAGACGACTTGGAGCTCAAGGAAGTGTAGATGCATGGTCGACCTGGTGCTCAAGGAAGTGTACATGCATGGTGGATGCTTCACCTGGAGTAACGAGCGCGAGTCGCAGATTGACCAAAATCGATCATATCCTGGCCTCGGTGGATTTGTAGTTGAATCCTTCTTCAGGCACTCTTGACTGCACCCCTTCCTCTTTCCATGCTTGCACATGGTACAACGAGGAAGTGTTTTAGGTTTGAGCTTTTTTGGCTCAAGTCAGATGAGTTTGAGGAAGGCGGCCGCTAGGCGCCATCCGGATGCCATGCGGCGACAAAACATCTGCCTGGTCAACCATTGGATGCATGCAATCGCTGCCATGCATCCGTTCAAGCTCCCACGCCCACGAGTCCATGACTCAGTCATCGTCTTCTGCTAACTGTGTTTGCTCAGCTCTCACACAGCACGGCAACATCCCAGCGGCACCACATGGGAGCTCCGTCAGAGCGTCGCCGGAGTGTCGCCGCACGGTTTGCAACATCGGCCTTGTAGCACACCGGCGCTGTCACAACACTGCCTCGCCCCGGGTCTTTGCAGCATTGGCTTGAAGCACGGCGGCACCGTCGTAGCACCACCTCGCAGTACGTCGCAGGTCGTCGCAGCACCGCTCACCGCATGACGTCGCCGTTGCTACATCGCCGAAGCAGCCTGAGCCGCCATCACAGCACTAGCTCGCAGCATGGCGTCGTCGTCACAACATCGTCGGAGTAACCCGAGCCGCCGTCGCAGCAGTGATTCACAGCACGGCGGCGTCGTCGTGGCATAGTTGGAGCAACCCGAGCCGCCATCACAGCACTAACTCGTAGTGTGGCGTCGCCGTCGCAACATCGCCGGAGCTGCCACAACCGCCGTCATAGCATCTGTCATGCAGTTGAGTCGACGTCGTCGCATCATTGGTTCGCCGCACGGCTGCGCCGTCGCAGCAACGCCGGGCGAGCCCGAGCCACCGTCGCAGAAACATCATCGCAGTCGGGAGGTCGTCGCAGCAACGCCGTCGCCGCCGCCGCATGCCGTCGAAGCATCGTGGTCGCAACACCCCCGTAGCATCTCTCCACACGAGGAACTCCCCACTACTTGCATGAATGGAGAGGTTCCCCATGGGTTGCAGCTTTGTGGCAGCAGCACACGCAGGCCTGATTGGAGGGGTTCATGACTAGGCGGCGGTGGCGCATGTGACGTTCGTGGAGGTGAATGGAGGTGGGGGAGGTGGGGGAGAAGAGAGTACCGCGGAGATTGGATCGGAGGAGGAAGACGATATGAGGTTAATATTTGAGTGGTGGGGAACGAGGAAGATAGGGGCCCACGGGACGCTCGTATGAGGCGGTTGTCGACAGGAGAGTCTACATCCGGATGAATCAAATCAATTCCCTTTGAGGAAAGGCTGAAAGAAGCTTGGGTGTGTGATGATCGCATTGTCGACCCTTTCAAACGGCTGAATGCGGTGTCGAGGAATGCGGCATCTTTCTTTCCGGCTCGGGCGATGGAGTCAAATCTAGTAGATCTCGGGTAGGGGGTCCCGAGCTGGTAGCCTTGGCACGATGGTAACAGGACAGAGAGGAGACATGTTTACCCAGATTTAGGCCCTCTCGAATTTTATTGATGAATGAGGTACAAAGTACAGGTTGATCTACCTCGAGATCATATATGTACGAGTCTATCTCTCTTCTAGAATGTCTAGAATATCTAGAATATGTTCTATCGACAAGCCCAGCCTCGGTTTATATAATGTATCGAAGGCCTAGGATTTAGAAGAGTCTTCGTCTTGTGCTCCAAGTCGTGTGGAATCTTCCATGTATACATCATGGGCTGCCTGAAGTGGCCCAATAATGAACTGCCACTGGGGTCCTCGGCCCGGTCCTCCTGACTGGGAGACGACATGATGAGTACCCCTAGTTCAGGACGCCATCATCAGTTCAAACGAAGGTGGGGAATGTCAAGCTTAAATTGGATATTGCCAAATTTGTGGTGTTCAGACTGAAGGTTGCGCAGGAGTCCTGGTGTCTCTATGAATAAGACGCCAAAAGAAGTAGAAAGGATCATGCTTTTGTTGCAATTTGTGATGGAAACAATTTTGTTTCTACTTCTTTTGTTATTGCTGCTGGCCTGCTGCTGTGTAAGAGCATCTCTAACCTATCCCTTAAAATTTAGTGGAGCAAATGGTGGCGTAAACTTAACTCCTTATAACTTGACTTTGCTGGACCTAACCGATCCCTAAAAATTAACTCCTCAAATGAAGTGACCCCACATGAAAGCCTCTCTACATCTTCATGATGCGGTTAACTCCTTATTTTACTCCTCCAAATGTTTTTAGGGGATCGGTTAGAGATGCTGTAAAATGTGTGATGTGATGTGTTGTGACAACTAGCAACGAGCAAAATTGAAATTGTGTGATGACTAGCAAGCAGCGCACAGCTGACGAAGAAACGATGCTGCTGATCATTCTCATGTCTAAGATCTCTGAAACAAACACAGAAAACAAATAAACTTTGCCATGCATATGTCCGTCCGTTGGAGAGCCATGCTAGTGCTTTGGAGGATAAATGAAATAGCTTGTGCTACGAGTGAAAAAAAAGCAACAAAAATGATAACCAATTAACAAAAAGGTAAGTGAAACCATCCATGATAAATACTAAGTGGCATATACCTTTGATGATAATATATTAATAAAACTCAAACTATATATATATATATATATATATATATATATATATATATATATATATATATATATATATATATATATATATATATATATAGGGTCGCGCTATTCGTCACCCTGGGTGAGGAATAATTATTCTTCACCCCTTCTCTATTTTAAGGTCAATGCACCATATTTTTAGGTTTCGTAAATTTTGTCTTATTTCATACATAAAAAGAGAACGTAATAAAATATGTACTCGCCGTAAAAAATATTTTATGTTACGTAAAATTACGAACGTGAAAACATAGTGCAAAACATACATAAAATGCGATATTTCTGGTCTTATAACCTATTTTTTTGTTTTCTTATATCAAATTTTACGTAGTGAATCAATATGAATGTAACTATTTGTATTCCAAACGTAATTTATTTATGAATAGGATTACTATATATATATATATATATATATATATATATATATATATATATATATAGATGCAGAATAAGTTATTCTTCACCCGAGATAATCTTACGACCATTTCATAAATAAATTACATTTGAAATACAAATAGTTCCAATAATATTGATTCACTATGTAAAATTTGACATAATAAAAAAAGATTTAGGTCATATGACCAGAAAATTTGCATTTTATGTACATTTTACACTATGTTTTTTACATTTGTAATTTTATGTAACATAAAATATTTTTACGGCAATTATATATTTTCTTACATTCTCTTTTCACGTCTGAAATAAGACAAAATTTACGGAACGTAAAATTACGGTGCATTGATGTTAAAATAGAGAGCGGTGAAGAATAACTATTCCTCACCCAGGGTGACGAATAGTCAATCCCATATATATATATGTTTGGATTACCTGCAAAACAAAAATCTTCGACATAACCTAAGACTCGATATATCCTGAACTAGCTACGAAGAAATCAAAACTCGTCGTCTCTAAGTGAGTGGCTCCTTTTTCATCACCGGATACACGAGCACTATTAGGATGCGACAGACACCACCCTCTGTCTCGTTCACGCCACACAGCAAGCGCATGTATCCAAGTTTTTCCCAGCATTCGTCCCAAGAGTTTTTGAGCTTCCAGTACTTCTCGCCGGAGATGGTGGTGCCGTGCCCCAACAATAGCATGGTGTGGTTGAGAGCTGACCTCAAATTCCGCTCGCCAACCGTCATTGTAACATCGACGGGTTAGGCTGCCATCACGCACATCAAAGTTTTCTCGTTGTTTGGTGAGACTTTGGCCAGGTCATCTATGGTGACCAACTGATTGGTGAAGCACCCGGCTTCATGCCCCAGATAAAGATATTCAACCTCAGAATCAAGACCTCCGTTGTCGACGTAATGGAGAGAACCTTCCAGCGAGCTACCACTCCTGCGGCGTAGAGGTGGCGGTCGGTGATTGCAGCGGGGAGATGGCGGTGGATCGATGATGATGAGGAGGAGGTGTGTGCTGACTTTCCGGGTATTATAGCCGCCAGCGGAGCCAAACATGGAAAGTTTGGCCGTCAGAACCGAAACCATGCGAACGTGGCCAGAGCAAAACATTTAGCGTCCGTCCAAATATGATTGAGACCTGGGGCGAATTCAAAGAAATAATTTTTTATACCAAACATTTATACTTATGTAAGTTCATTTTTATTGTATTATAGTGTTGGCGAGTATAATTTTCTATTCCTTAGTCAACATAATTTAACAACGTAACAATGTTTTTTGTGTGAAACCATATAACAATATTGTGAAATTTTAATTGCAATTCTTTGTTATTAGTTCTAATGTATTTTACTGAAAACTTCGCTTCAGCTAAATTCAAATTATGTGTTTCAATAAAATTATTTTTTCTTTTTTCTTTTTGACAATTGCATAACTATATGATGCATATATATTTTTTTGTGTGTATGTGTTCACGTAACTATGATGGTAGAGATCTCTAAAGCTTAATGCCTAACTAATATGTTACTAATGGTTTCTAGTGTTTTATTAGGTAACATATTAATATAATCTTCTAGGGTATTGATACGTCTCCATCGTATCTATAATTTATTAAGTATTCACGCCATGTTTATAATAATTTTATATAGTTTTGGTGCATTTATATATGACTTCTATATGATTTTTATGGACTAACATATTGACCTAGTGTCCAGTGCCAGTCGCTGTTTTCTGCTGTTTTGGTTTTTAAGAAATCCATATCAAATGAAGTCCAAATGCAGTGAAACTTTTTGAAGATTTTTTTTTGGAAGGAAAGGGACCTAAGATGCTTCGAGGGAGCACCAGAAGACCCACAGGCCCCCCACCGCTCTCCGCGGGAGAAGCATAGGCCACAGGCACGTCGATACACTCGCAACGCCGCCATCTTGTCCTCCCTTGGTGGTGTGTGTGTGTGTGCCGTCTCCACGGCCATGCTGCGCGCTTCCGACAAGGCGGCCTGCTTGGGTGGAGCCGTTGGCGGAGGTGGTGGGAGCGGCAGAGCAGTACGAGGCACCGTGCGCGCCGCCGCTGGTGTGGAATAGCGCCGCTCTCCACGCTTGTCCTCCCCGCACATCGCCTCCATCACCTCTTCCTGTAAACACGCAAGATCGACGGTAGTATCGAGAGATTTTGGTCGATGCAAAACAATAGCTGCTCTAATCTCCTTCTGCAACCCATCGACAAAGTGCGTGATAAAATACGATGGCTTCCACGACTCGTGGTGTGCCATAAGATTGTGCATGAACTGTGTAAAATTTTCAGCATACTCCGTCACCGAACTAGTCTGTCTAAGTCTGTTAAACTGGCGCAAAAGAGATTGAAATTCCTCTCTCCCGAACTGAACACAAACAGCCTCCGCAAAAGTGTTCCAATCGGTGTAAACAAGATGAGCCTTGGTGGACTACAACCAAGATAGTGCCCCGTCGATGAAATACATCGCGGCGCAACTCACCCATGTGTCTGGACTGAGAGTACACACCTTAAAGTAGGCCTCACACTTCAGATGCCATGCTCTAGGGACATCCCCGTCAAACAGAGGGAAATCAAATCGGCGAGGTGGTGGAAATCAATGGTAATTTTGGTCCCCAACAAATGAATTCTCCCCAGGCAAGAACTGGGAATCGTGCGTACCCGTGACCGGAGGTGCCCGCGGGGTGTGCTCCCCCGGTGAAGCGTTGTCCTGCCATGGCTACTGGGCTCGTGGCCATCGCAATTGTGAGCTTGTGGAGGCAATCCCAGTCGAGTAAGGGACGCGTCCACCATGTAGACTGGGATTGGGGGGAGATTTGCCAATCAGATCGGTGGTGGTTGGAGAAGTAGTGGCGCCTGGTGCTGTGGCTGCGCCTGCGGAAGACGCGGTGCGGGAAGAAGACCAGTCGCCGGAGGAACGTGCAGCGTCGTAAGCGGCTCTGCCGCCTTGGCCTTGTCCTGGAGTTGCGCACGCAGATCGCCCACCTTGTTGTGTGATACGTCTCCAACGTATCTATAATTTTTGCTTGTTCCATGCTGTTATATTATCATTCTTGGATGTTTTACAATCATTTTATAGCAACTTTATATCATTTTTGGGACTAACCTATTGACATAGTGCCCAGCTATTTTTTGCTTGTTTTTTACTTAGCAGAATATCAGTACCAAACGGAGTCCAAACGCAGCGAAACTTTTTGGAGAATTTTTCTGGACCAGAAGACACCTGTTGGGCCAAAGAAGTACCAGAGGGGGGCTCCGAGGGGAGCACAACCCACCTGGGCGCGCCTGGGGGGCCCAGGCGCGCCCTGGTGGGTTGTGCCCACCTCGGCCGCCTCCCACACCGCCTCTTTGCTCTATAAATACCCCAAAAATCCAAATACCCTAGGGGAGTCGACGAAACACAATTCCAGCCGCCGCAAGTTCCGGAACCACCAGATCCAATCTAGACACCATCACGGAGGGGTTCATCATCCTCATTGGTGCCTCTCCGATGATGCGTGAGTAGTTCATTGTAGACCTACGGGTCCATTGTTAGTAGCTAGATGGCTTCCTCTCTCTCTCTTTTGATTCTCAATATAATGGTCTCTTGGAGATCTATTTGATGTAACTCTTTTTGTGGTGTGTTTGTTGGGATCCGATGAACTTTGAGTTTATGATCAGATCTATTTATCCATGAAAGTTATTTGAGTTTCTTTGATCTCTTATATGCATGATTACTTATAGCCTCGTATTTCTTCTTCGAATCTTTGGTTTAGTTTGGCCAACTAGATTAATTTTTCTTGCCATGGGAAGAGGTGCTTTGTGATGGGTTCGGTCGTGCGGTGTGCTTTCCCAGTGACAGAAGGGGCAGCAAGACATGTATTGATCGTTGCTATTAAGGATAACAAGATGGGGTCTATTCCTATATGAATAGATCTTGTCTACATCATGTCATCGTTCTTATTGCATTACTCTATTTTTCCATGAACTTAATACACTAGATGCATGCTGGATAGCGATTGATATGTGGAGTAATAGTAGTAGATGCAGGCAGGAGTCGGTCTACTTATCTTTGACGTGATGCCTATATAATGATCATTGCCTGGATATTGTCATAATTATTTGAAGTTCTATCAATTGCCCAACAATAATTTGTTTACCCGTCGTATGCTATTTTTCTCGAGAGAAGCCACTAGTGAAATCTACGGCCCCCGGGTCTATTCTTTATCATATTTGCTTTGAGATCTATTTTTATTTGCTTTTGCTTTCAGATCTATTATTCTAGAAACCCAAAAATACCTTGCTGCACTTTTTCTTTATTTGTTTTATTTTGTTTTATCGCGAGATCTATTTATCCAAAATCATACAAACCAATCTATCTTTTACCCGAGAGGGATTGACAATCCCTTTTACGCGTCGGATTGCAAGTATTTGTTCTTTGTGTGCAGGTACCGTTTACATAGTGTTGCTTGGTTCTCCTACTGGTTTGTTAATCTTGGTTTCATAACTGAGGGAAATACCTACCGTAGCTGTGCTGCATCATCCCTTCCTCTTCGGGGAAATACTGACGCGGACACGAGCCATCAAGAAAGGATTTATGGCGCCGTTACCGGGGAGACATCATCAACATCTATCAGGTTCCTAATCACAAATCTCATCTCCTTACAATTTACATTAGTTGTCATTTGCCTCTCGTTTTTATCTCCCCCACTTCACAAAAATTTGCCGTTTTATTCGCCCTCTTTTTCGTTCGCCGTTTTCTCGTCAGATCCGTTTTTGTGTGCAATTTTGTTTGCCACCTTTTGTCGTTATGGATAGTTCTTCCTCTATTGCGTGCTCCCCCGAGAATGAGATTCTTAATTTCAAACAAAGGGGAGGGAAGAATCTAAAAGATGCTAGGTATAGGATTTGCAATACTCATAATAGATATGTTTGTAAGCAATCTACCGTTGTTCTTCTTCATTGTTTTTATGTGGGCATCACTACTTGGTATAGATTCATCTTGATACGATTACCGGTGAGAATTTCTTGATGTGTCCTTCTCTAGATGCTTTTAATGCTATGGGAAATCTAGTGGGTTCACCACCTCTTATGATTAATGAAACAACTTTAACTTTCGAACATGTTATGGAAAGGCTAGATGCTATTGAAAAGAAGATGCTTACAGAAGAAAACAATGAAAAATTAGATACAAGGATGCACAATCTTGCTAATAGAATTGGGTCAAAAGCGGAAGATGCTCTTAAAGTACTAAAAGAAAAAGAACCCGCATTCAACGAGAGAATAGAGGAGAGCCCCGCTAGAATTGATAAGCTGGAAGAAATTTTTAGTAATCTAAGCACGGCTTTTGCTTCCGCTAAAACTATTGAAAAAACTCCCGTAAAAATTGGCAAGATTACTCAAGTCATTAAAAACAAGGGTGCAACTTCTAATAACAAAGAAGATCTTAAGATGATTAGTATTAACCCCGATTTTGTTGAAGTGATAAAAGACCCTACTTGCAAAAATGAATTTTTCAAACTTGTTCCGAGGAGTATTGTTATTGAAAATTTGTATGCTAAATCTTTGAAGAATTATAAGTGTTTGATTGAGGAGTTGGATACTAAAGATGACAATATTTGAATCTATGCATTATGCCTAGCTAGGGGCGTAAAACGATAGCGCTTGTTGGGAGGCAACCCAATGAATAAAATTTATTTTTCCCTTTTTCTTTCTGTTCTTGAGTGTTTTCACAATTATGCCTCTATTATGATTGTGTTTTTTATGTTTTAATTAATTTTTGTGCCAAGTAAATCCTTTGGGATAGTTTTGAAGATAGTTGATTTGATCTTGTTGAAAAATAGAAACTTTTGCGTCCAGTAAAATAATTGTCTAGATTTTCAGAAGCGACGAAAAATTCTTAATGTTTTAAAAAAAGATTGATATAGAAATTTCCTATGTTGTCCTAATGATTCAGAATTTTTGGAATTACAGAAGTATGAGAAAAATTCGCATCTTTACAGACTGTTCTGTTTTTGACAGATTCTGTTTTCTTTGCATTGTGTGCTTATTTTGATGATTCTATGGATTGTATCGGGGGCTATAAGCCATGGCAAAGTTAGAATACAGTAGATATAATGCAATAACAAAATTTGAATGGGTTTTCTATAGTACTTAAAGTAAAGATTGGTTTTCTTATACTAACGGATCTCACGAAGGTTTTGTTATGTTTTGTGTGATTGAAGTTTTCAAGTTTTGGGTGAGATCACGATGGATGAAGGAATAAGGAGTAAGAAGAGCCTAAGCTTGGGGATGCACCATGGCACCCCAAGGCAATATTCAAGGAGAAACAAGCAACTAAGCTTGGGGATGCCCCAAGTGGCATCCCCTCTTTCTTCTAACGACCATCTGTATTTTACTTGGAGCTATATTTTTATTCATCACATATCATGAGTTTTGCTTGGAGCGTCTTGTATTATATGAGTCTTTGCTTGTTTTGCTTTTTAGTTTGTCACAAGTATCCTTGCTGTACATACCTATTTGAGAGAGCCAAAATTATGCTATGATTTGTTAGAATTGTTCTATATGCTTCACTTAAATTTTTTTTGAGCTTTGGAATTGCTCTAGTGCTTCACTTATATCTTTTTGAGCACGGTGTGCTTTAATATTTTTGAAGAAATGCTCTCATGCTTCACTTAGATTTATTTGAGAGTTAGTAATTTTGAAGAAATTCTCTCATGCTTCACTTATATTATTTTGAGAGATGAAAACTTTTATGCTCATGTTCTTCACTTAAATTTGTTTGAGCTTGCCAAAAGAAATTGCAATATATGAAATTAGTCCCAAAGTGATAGATATTCAAGAGGGATATAATAAAAACTTTCATGAAGATCATTGGACAAAATAAACTTGATTCTTTGTAATAATTTTGAGATATGATGATTGTGATATGTGAGTCATGTTGGAGAGTAATTGTGCTTTAGTAAGAATATTGGTGTTAAGGTTTGTGATTCCCTATGCAAGCACGAAAGTCAATAGTTATGCAATGAAATTACATCCTACTTGTGGTGCATTATCCGGTGTTAGTTATCCTCAATGCTCGCTTATGTGATTTTTCCTTTCTTGGTTGGATGCTTCTCAATCTTTTTGCTAGCCTTCACTTGTAGTAAGTAGAAATACTACTTGTGCATCCAAAATCCTTAAACCCAGCTTTGCCATACACTACTGGAATCAGCTTCTTTGCCGTCCGCCATGCTGGACGGCAAAGGCATAGATAACGGACGGCAAAATGCTTTGCCGTCCGCTAGCGGACGACAAACTGTGCGGATGAAAGCCTGCTAGCAAAGGCCTTCTTTGCCGTCCGCTTCTTAGAAACAGACGGCAAAGGATTACGCCGTCCGCCATCCGAGGCTAGCAGACGGCAAAGACAGCTGACGGCAGTGCGGTGGCGTGAGAGCCGTTAGGGGGTTAACGGCGCTCTTTGCCGTTCGCCAGCACTGGGAAGCTGCCACGTGTCCAGATATGCCGTCCGCCAGCAGACGGCAAAGAGGTTTGAATCATTGCTGTTTGCTGGCAGACGGCATAGATGGTCACTTTGCCGTCCGCCAGCAGACGGCAAAATGACCAAATAGGCAGCCAGTGTTCCCAGTTTGCATAGGTGACTGCCACGTGTCCTCTTTGCCGTCTGCTAGCGGACGGCAAAGAGGCTATATATCCCCTTTTTTTATTTAAATCCCATTATTAGACATGGTTTCAAACACAGATATACATGCATACATATCCAACATATCCAACAGCATGTCCAACAACATATTTCATCTAATTCAACAACATAGTTCAACAAAGTCCAACATATCCATATATACATAACCAGAAACAAGTTTCCAACAACATATCCATATAGACATACATATCCAAACAAGTTTTCATAAACAACAAGGAAGCACCACAAGAATAGTATACTCCATGAATCCAAGCTTCCTCATGTAAAGCAAATCTGCAAATTGGGAAAGATGAAAGTTAGAAGAAGAAGAAGAAGACTAGTTAGAAGAAGAAGAAGAAGATTTTTTTCTTCTCTTTCTTTTTCTCCTCTCCTCTTCTTTATCTTCTTCTTCTTCTAACTAAGGTAGGTAAAAATGTCATTTTATTGCTAAGCTAGGTAAAAATGCTAAGTGTAGGTCATTTTAGAGCTAAGGTAGGTAAATAGGTCATTTTGGAGCTTAGTAAGGTTATTATGTCATTTTCGAGGAAAATAAGCTAAGTCTATATCATTTTGGAGCTAACAAAGATTATCATGCCATTTTTTACCTAAGTATGCTAAGTATGTCATAAATGAACTGAATAAGCTAAGTATAGCTTATTTTTTATCTAACTTAGGTAATTATGCCATTTAGGAGTAAAATAAGCTAAGTATCCATTTGTAAAGCAAAACACTAGAGAAAACTTACCCTCATCACAACAAATGTGATGAAGATCGCAACTAAGGTAACAATTGATCCAACGGCATAATGATACCAAGCCTCATTATCAATGGCATATTTTCTAATCTTCTTAAGCTTCAGGCGCATTGCATCCATCTTCAAGCGCATTGCATTCATCTTCATCTTGTGATCATCGATGGCATCGGCAACATACAACTCCAATGTCATCTTCTCTTCTTCAATTCTTTTAATTTTTTCTTTCAAATACTCATTTTCTTTTTCAACTAAATTTAACTTCTCGACAAGAGGGTCCGTTTCAAATTCCGGTTCACATACCTCCTAGATTAAAATATCTCTATGTCAACTTGATGGCCATAATTTGCATAAATGCGAAATGCAACAAATAGTTATGAAAGAGAATTTACCACATCCGAATCATAAAGCAGGCGAGGGCCGACCGGGACGGAAATCAAGACCATGGCACTATGTATAAGAAACAATCATACGAAGTAAGAAAATTATAAATACCAACTATATAAATCATACAATCATACAAATAACTATATAAATCAAGTACAACATAAAAAATTGAATACCTAATAATCATTATCGGTAATGACGTGCTCGTCATCATCATTAATAAAAGCATCATCATCATCACTATCGGTAATGACGTGCTCATCATCATCATTAATAAAATGCATCATCATGTGGAAGGCCACCTTTACGTAATCGTTCAAACATTGACAGGTCATCTGCAGCAGTAACTTCTTCTTGTTCCGACTCTTCTTGTTCCAGCTCAGGGGTGAAGTCGGATTCACTATCGTTGTCTACTTCAATGTTCTGGGGTGGAGTAGAGCGGTTCTTGAAACGTTTTTTGGAAAGACGTGTTTCTTGGAAGAATTCTCCTTCGTCATATGTGTCTTGGTTAATGTGAGGTTCATAATCCTTTTCATTGGGGGGAGGTGGTCTAACACGTGGCGGCACTTCATAAACGACGTCCCAACCACTGAGATTTGGATCACTTTGACAGGCCCACGGTAGATAGAAAACTTGGGTTGCTTGTTGAGCCGTAATATAGACATCGGGAACATCCAAATGGGTGCTTTGTTTGATTTCGACTAGCCCTATATGTTCATGAGTCCTTCTAGTCTCCCTCGGCTGGAACCAATAACATCTGAAGACTACGACGTTTGGTGGGTTTTCACCATAGAATTCAAGTTCATAAATTGCTTCAACTCTTCCATAATACTCGATACCTCCTTCGCCGATAGCAGAGACACAACAATTTGTAGACTTTCGGTCGGCCATAGATAGCTCTTTGCCATAGGTACGAAAGCGATACCCGTTGATGTCGTATTTGTCAAATGAACGGACCTTATAGTCAAAACCATTAGCTACTTGTCTCAATTCGGCATCCATAATCTCTGAATTAGCCTACAAGTTTAATACGAAAGGATTGTTGCATTAGTCGCAAATTAGCCAAAGAAAAAAAAGTGTCTAATGGAAATTACCGTTTTTTTGAACCAAGAGATGAAACCGGGAAATTCGGCTCCTTGTTTTGCCAGAAGCTCATACTCTTCGACGGAATCCTTTTGGATCACCGCTCCATACGAGAATATGGCGACGCATCGACTGCATCAAAAATCCAGGAATAAGAGAAGTTCAAAGGAATTAGAAGTTGTGAAACAATGTACTGAGATCTTACTCAATGTACGGCCGCACTTCTGTTAGGTTGTTGAAGAGATACAGCGAAATGGTCCGCCATTCTTCAACATCCAACCTTACTGGTTTCCAACCACCGGCTGGTGCGAGATTCCCTTTGAATAGGCTGAGGTTGGATTGACCCTTTTGAGGTTCATCAGCATTGTACCGAGGCTTCGGATTATGCAAATGACGATTTTTTGCTTCGTAGTGTGTGGTCATGAAGTTTGCCGCCTCCTCAGTGATGAATGCCTCCGCCATCGATGCTTCTATTCTACGTTTATTTTTACATTTTGCTTGAAGCATCTTCTGCATCCTCTCAGTTGAGTAGCACCAACGATTTTGCACGGGCCCCCCCAATCGTGCCTCGGTCGGGAGATGCAAAATCAAGTGTTGCATTGGATTAAGCAAGCTTGGCGGAAAGATCTTCTCTAACTTGCAGATCAACTCCGGCGCCAACTGTTCCATTTCTTCTAGGAGGCCAGGCGATAGTTCTTTCGCACAAAGAACACGGAAGAAATAGCTCAGCTCTGCCAGTACTAGCCATTCATCCTCAGGGATGAAGCCACGCAACATCACCGGCATTATCCGCTCAATCCATATGTGCCAATCATGACTTTTTAGACCAAATATTTTCAATTTTTGAAGACTCGCTCCCCTCTTTAGATTTGCTGCATACCCATCGGGGAACATCAACTGCATTTTCACCCACAAAATAATTTCCTTCATAGCTGGCCTTCCAAGATTGAACCATGCCTTTCGTTTCGTCCAGTTGATCCCCTTTCCTTTCGGTTCTTTCATGTTTTGTAACGGTCTATCACATAGCTCCTCTTGATCGACTCTAGCCTTAGGATTATCCTTTGATTTCCCCTCTATGCCGAACAATGTACCAAAAATGGCTTCGGCGATATTCTTTTCAGTGTGCATCACGTCGATGTTGTGTGGGCAAAGGAGGTCTTTGAAGTAAGGCAGATCCCAGAAGCATGTCTTGTGAGTCCAGGCGTGTTCCTTATTATACCCCTTGAAATACCCTGGACGCTCTGGATCTGGCTCGAGAGCGTTTAACTGATCTAGGGTCTGTTGGCCTGTCAACGCAGGTGGTGCAGAGTGTTTGACAACTCTACCTTTGATGAAGTTCTTCTTGTCTTTCCTGAACTTATGGCCAGGATGTAGAAACGGTCTATGCAAGTCGAAGCAACTATACTTGCGCCCTGCCATCAGCCAACGAAACTCAAGAGCTCCCTTGCATGTGGGGCACGGGAACCTTCCATGCACACACCAGCCAACGAATAGCGCATACGCCGGCAAGTCATGCGTCGAGTACATGTACCAGGCACGCATTATGAAGTTCTGTTTGCTAAAGGCGTCGTATGTCTTGAACCCATTATCCCAAGCTTCTTGCAATTCGTCCTTAAGCGGCTGCATGTACACATTCATATTCTTCCCCGGATAGTTGGGCCCTGGAATTATCAACGTCAGGAAAATATTCTTTCGTTGCATAATCTGCCCGGGGGGGAGATTGAGTGGAATGACAAACACGGGCCAACAGCTGTATGGAGCTGCCATCTGACCAAACACACTGAACCCATCTGTGCTGACGGTGACTCGAGGATGCCTTGGATCTGCCGTTTTTTCCTTATGTAATGTATCGAAGCGCTTCCACGCTTCACCATCCGATGTGTGCACCATCATCACATTCCCATCTGCATCTAGTTCGGTTCTTTTGCCCGTTTTGTGCCATGTCATCTGTCTAGCCGTCTCTTCGACCATGAAAAGACGTTGAAGTCTTGGTACGATTGGCATATACCGAAGAACATTAACGGGTATTTTGGTCTGCGTCTTCTCACCCATACCATTGTCTACCACAACATACCTGGAAGAATTGCAAATGGGACAATAGTTCAAGTCCTCATACTGAAGCCTAAATAAGACACATCCTTTCTCATAGGCATGTATCTTCTCATAGGGCATCTTAAGAGCACGGAGGATTTTGTCTGACTGGTACAGGTTTGGAGGTAGCACATGGCCTTTGGGTAGAAATCGTCCGAATACTGTCATCATCGCGTCGTAGCATTCTCTGCCCAAGTTGAATTGAGCCTTCAAAGCCATTATTTGTGAGATGGCATCCAGCTGACAAAGCTCAGTGTGCTCGTGGAGAGGATGTTTTGAGGACTCCAACATTTCAGGGAAGGCCTTTGAAGATTCCTCCATCTCCTCGTCCGAGTCCCGAGCATCGTCAAAGTCTTGCACCATGTCTGCCCGGTACCATGCTTGTCGGTGCGACGACGAACCTTGGCTCTGGCACATTGGGCAGACTCACCATGTAATGTCCAGACCGTGTAACCAGGCGTAAAACCAAACTTCTGCAGGTCTTTACTCATTTCAAGCTCGTCCCTCTTTTTATAGTTGTCGCAATGGGCACAGGGCCACCAGCTAAATTCCTGGCCATTTGCAAATGCGGCTCTAACAAACCCCTTGGTTTTTGTTAACCATTCCTCGGTCCAAACTTTCTGACTAGTGTAACCGGTGTACATCCATTTACAATCACTCATATTGACTTCCTACTGGACACACAAGAAATATATACATAATTAAGCAAACCATATCCATCAGTTAATGGAGTTTGTCAGTTTTATTACGTCCATGCAACCTACACGCTAATAGGTAAAGATAGGTCCTAATCCCACCCGAGTATGTGTAGATCGGGTTCGTTTTCCCATGCTCTGCTCCGGATCCGATGCAAAATTTCGGCAGCACCTCCCCGCTGTTCTCCTGATACACGTCTCGGCAATAAGCAGAGAGAATGTGTACCCGGAGAACAACAGGGAGGCACTGACGAAATTCTGCATCGGATCCGGAGCTGAGCATATGGGAAAACGAACCCAATCTACACATACTCGGGCTGTCCATGGATAACGTTGGACAATTCGAAAGAATCACGATTATAAATATGCAAATGCATGCATATTTATAGATGTAACCCTTTCGAACGGGAGACGCATAGTGGTCACGCATACTGACGATTGAAGACACCTATAGCAAGTGTTAGGGGGTTCCTTGGCGTCGATGGAACCCTAAATAGCAAGTGTCATCGGTGCGAGATACATGTGGCGCTCGGCGTTGAACACTAGATCCACATCCCACAAGTGAAGCCGGCGCCTGGCGTCCCGCAACAATAGTTCTGGTGGCCGATGACGGTCGAGCACCTTGGCAAATTCGCAATGGTGTTCGACCGCCATCGACGCCGAGAACTGTTGCTGTGGGACGCCGGACGCCGACATCACTTGTGGGATGTGGATGTAGTGTTCGACACCGACGGCCACATGTATCTCGCACCGATGATACTTGCTATTTAGGGTTCCATCGACAACGACCCCCTAACCCGCTCGTCCCCGGGTAAACTAAATAGCAACTACAATCGGTGCAAGTTACATGAGGCGGTCGGCGTTGAACACTAGATCCACATCCCACAAGTGAAGCCGGCGCCCGGCGTCCCGCAACAATAGTTCTGGTGGCCGATGACGGTCGAACACCTTGGCGAATTTGTCTGGCAGCCTCTGCGATGAGGATTAAAGCCAAGTTTTGAAATTTCAAACAACCAAACCGACTTGAGTCAGTTTGGGTGTTTCAAGTTTCAACACTTTCCTTTTAATCGTCATCGCAGAGGCTGCCAGACAAATTCGCAATGGTGTTCGACCGCCATCGATGCCGAGAACTGTTGCTGTGGGACGCCGGACGGGCCGGCGTCACTTGTGGGAAGTGGATGTAGTGTCGACACCGACGGCACATGTCAGGGGCGGGGTGTCGTCGGGGTGTCGTGTCGGGGTCGGGGTGTCAGGGTGTCGGGGTCGGGGTGTGGGTCGGGGTGTGGTGTCAGGGGTGGGGGTCGGGTAGTTAATTTAGGATCTGGTAGTCGTTTAGTTAGTGTAGTCGATGCAGAAAGCGCCAAGTCCCCCCCCGCCCACACGACCCCCCACCCCCCCCCCCCCCCCACACCCCCGTGCACCGCCCCCCCCCCGCCCACCCCCCCGCAGGCCCCACCCACCAGCAGCCACAGGGTAGTCGGGCGGTGTACGGGGTCGAAGGAAAAGACAGGAATAAACGAGAGTAGGGGTCGAGGTAACTTAGTTATTAGTAGGAAAAAAGGGAACGAAGATACCATTGTCAATTCTTTGTACTTACTGCTTACATTCTGCGCACTCTAGACACTGTACACTCTTTCTTCTTCTTCTTTTTTCTCCCACGAAATGGCACACTTCTCTTTACTCATGTAATCTTCTGCCGTTTTCAAGATTATTTTATGATAGATATTTGCTAGTACGTGATTGCAATAGTTCTTCTATCTAGCTGTCGTGTAGCTTCTTCTAGATTCTTCTAGTCATAAGAAGATGGTTCTCTTACGAGGCAGGCCTTGATTTGAGGTATGATGATTGATGTATTATGTTTTGTGTCTTATTTCGATTTGTAATGGTTTCTTTCTTCTTCTTAAGGACTTTCTATTCTAGTTTCACATCCCCTGCAGCTCTCCTCGTGCCTCCTCAGGAGATCGTGAGGAAATCTTCTTCTTCAAAAAAAACATTAATTCGTCTTATTCTCCTGTTTCCCTGTTCTCTTCTGTTATTCTTTCTTCTTCTCCTCCTCATTGGTTCCTCCCTAATCCGTCGTCGACTTCTTCTTGCTACTAAAACTAATCTAAAATAAACTAAACTAAAATAAACTAAAACTAAAACTAATCTAAAATAAACTAAAATAAAATAAACTAAAACTAAAACTAATCTAAAATAAACTAAACTAAAACTAAAACTATAACTAAAACAGAAACTAAACTAAAAGAAACAAAAAGAAACTAATTAAACAAAAAAAGGGGAGGAGCTCACCTGGTGGAGGGGGCGGCCGGACGGCTGCGGCGGCCGCTGGAGGAGGCGGCGACCCGGTGGAGGGGGAGGCCGGACGGCCGCGGCGGGATGGGGCGGGGACGGTGACGGGGCGGGAACGGCCGGCGGGAACAGTGCGAGGACGGCCGCGGCGCGGCTGCCCGACGTGGAAGAGGTGGCGGGGCCGCGTGGAGGTCGGGGAGGGGTGTGGGCGGCGGGCGGCCGCTACGACGCCGACGGGGTCGGCGGCGCGGCGCCTGGTGTGGTTGGGGATGCGACGAGGGGAGGGGGCGGGGGGGGCGGGCGGACGTGAAGGGGCGCGGGGGTGCTTTAGAGTGTCAGGGGGCTAGGGGAGGGGTGCGGGGCGGCCGGCTACGGCAGACGGGTCCGGCGGCGGCGGCGCGGGTGTGGGTGGGTAGGAGGGATAGAGTGGAGAGAAGAGAGGGGGGCGGGACGGCCGTTAATGTACCCGCCTCTTTGCCGTCAGCCAACGGTCGGCAAAGTTTCTTTGCCGTCAGCTTGCGGACGGCAAAGAGGTGGGGCCGGTGGGCTTGAGTTGGTTAAACAATAACTGGACCCACCCACCTCTTTGCCGTCTTCTAGCGGACGGCAAAGATTCTTTGCCGTCAGCCAACGGACGGCAAAGAACAGGCTGATGGCAAAGACTTTGTTTGCCGTCAGCCACATCTTTGCCGTCCGTTTTCTTGTGGCTGACGGCAAAGACCTTATTTGTCGTCAGCAAGCAGACGGCAAAGAATTAGCAGACGGCAAAGAAGTGGATTCCAGTAGTGATATGAGTCCACCATACCTACCTATATTCGGTATTCCCGTGCCGTTCTAAGCAAATTTGTATGTTTCATCTCTAATTTTCAAAATAATTTCCTTTTGGTGAGCTCGTACCGCTCATAAAACGGTAGGGGATGGCTGATATTTTTCCATGCTAGATGTGTTATTCTCAAGATGAGTGTTTATTCACCTGTCATTGCACGAGAGTATGACAAAGGTATTAGGGATGCCCAGTCCCGAAATGAAAAATGAATTTACTTTATGTTGCCAAATAATAAATTCCTTAGAAAGTGTTGGTATGGACGGCACCCGTGGATACGGCTAGCCGTGGAATGTGAAAGTAAGGTGGAAAAAGGAATAAACTTTATTTTCTGTTTGGGAACCGCCTATGATATATCTAGCATGAAAGGTATTGGGAACTACTCGATCGTTTTCATTGACAGGAAAAGCATGCCACCCAAAATGTTTTATCTCTATTTTTTTGCTTTGAGCCCTCGCACCTCTACAAATCCCTACTTCCCTCTGAGAAGGGTCTTTCTATTTACTTTATGCAATTTTTATTTTTATTTGAGTCTCCATCTTCTCTTATAAAGCACCAACTAAGGGGAACTATGATCGTACTTGAGTATTGGATCTAGCTAATATGCCAGTGTGTTTCATGAATGGATCAATGATTGAGCATGATGGGCTAGGGATAACTTGCTTTAGTGTTGATATTTTGAAAGACATTGTTGCTTGTTGATATGCTTGAGTATTGAAATCTTCATGTCATAACTAGACTATTGCTTTGGATCATATAAAAGTCCAAATGTCCATGCTACAAAAGAAAAAAAAATGTGATGAACATGTTAGGCACCATTCCACATCAAAAATTCTGTTTTTATCATTTACCTACTCAAGGACAATTAGGAATTAAGCTTGGGGATGCTGATAAGTCTCTAACGTATCTATAATTTTTGCTTCTTCCATGCTGTTATATTATCATTCTTGGATGTTTTACAATCATTTTATAGCAACTTTATATCATTTTTTGGTACTAACCCATTGACATAGTGCCCAGTGCCATTTGCTATTTTTTGGTTGTTTTTTACTTCGCAGAATATCAGTACCAAACGGAGTCCAAATGCAGCGAAACTTTTTGCGAATTTTTCTGGACCAGGAGACTCCTGTTGGGCCAAAGAAGTACCAGAGGGGGGCTCCGAGGGGAGCACAACCCACCTGGGCGCGCCAGGGGGGCCCAGGCGCGCCCTGGTGGGTTGTGCCCACCTCGGCCGCGTCCCGCACCGCCTCTTTGCTCTATAAATACCCCGAAAATCCAAAAACCCTAGGGGAGTTGACAAAACACAATTCCAGCTGCCGCAAGTTCCAGAACCACCAGATCCAATCTAGACACCATCACAGAGGGGTTCATCATCCTCATTGGTGCCTCTCCGATGATGCGTGAGTAGTTCATTGTAGACCTACGGGTCCGTAGTTAGCAACTAGATGGCTTCCTCTCTCTCTCTTTTGATTCTCAATACAATGGTCTCTTGGAGATCTATTTGATGTAATTCTTTTTGCGGTGTGTTTGTTGGGATCCGATGAACTTTAAGTTTATGATCAGATCTATTTATCCATGAAAGTTATTTGAGTTATTTGATCTCTTATATGCATGATTACTTATAGCGTCGTATTTCTTCCTCGAATATTTGGTTTAATTAGGCCAACTATATTGATTTTTCTTGCCATGGAAAGAGGTGCTTTGTGATGGGTTCGGTCGTGCGGTGTTCTTTGCCAGTGACAGAAGGGGCAGCAAGACACGTATTGATCGTTGCTATTAAGGATCACAAGATGGGGTCTATTCCTACATGAATAGATCTTGTCTACATCATGTCATCGTTCCTATTGCATTACTCTGTTTTTCCATGAACTTAATACACTAGATGCATGCTGGATAGCGGTCGATGTGTGGAGTAATAGTAGTAGATGCAGGCAGGAGTCGGTCTACTAATCTTGGACGTGATGCCTATATAATGATCATTGCCTGGATATCATCATAATTATTTGAAGTTCTATCAATTGCCCAACAGTAATTTGTTTACCCGCCGTACGCTATTTTTCTCGAGAGAAGCCACTAGTGAAATCTACGGCCCCTGGGTCTATTCTTTATCATATTTTCTTTGAGATCTATTTTTATTTGCTTTTGCTTTCAGATCTATTATTCTAAAAACCCAATAATACCTTGCTGCACTTTTTCTTTATTTGTTTTATTTTGTTTTATCGTGAGATCTATCTATCCAAAATCATACAAACCAATCTATCTTTTACCCGAGAGGGATTGACAACCCCTCTTACGCGTCTGGTTGCAAGTATTTGTTCTTTGTGTGCATGTACCGTTTACGTAGTGTTGCTTGGTTCTTCTACTGGTTCGATAACCTTGGATTCATAACTGAGGGAAAGACCTACCGTAGTTGTGCTACATCATCCCTTCCTCTTCGAGGAAATACTGACGCAGACATGAGCCATCAGTGTGAAGTTCTTCCACCGAACTCTCGATTGCTGGCCTCCACCCTTGAAACTTGAGGACGACCGAATGGATTTCATCAATCTTCGCCATCATCGCCGTGATCTCCGTAGTCAGATCAGCCAGCGCCTTGCTCTTCTCCTCCATGGTACTGGCCTTGCCACGCCTCGTTTGGATGATCGAGGGAAAACGCCCCACCAGATTGGTTCGCTCGACGGAATTGGTGGAGAGGAAAGGCTCTGATACCAAATGTTACTTTCTTGATTCGATCTAGTACAAGTTCTCTGATTACATGAATTTGGTAGGTAGCTAGGGTTCTAAGCCAGGAAGAAATGGGGATCAGGGAGAAATAGCTGCCGCCGCCAGAGTCGTCTTGCTTCTGTCTGCCTTCTCCTCTGCTCACCAGCTGCTTAAGTAGTCGTTAGGTTCTCCACATCGTTGGTGGATACTGGCTACTGGGCTTTCTTGCCCTCTTGGTTGGCTCCTGGACCTGGGCTGTGACGACCCCGGCTTAATCGTGCACTAATCATGCACGCAAATGCACACGATCAAGCCTAAGGACTCACTTGAAGATATCACAACACAACTCTAAAACATAAATAAAGTCATACAAGCTTTACATTACAAGCCAGGGCCTCGAGGGCACGAATGCATCGCTCGATGGCATACAAGTGTCAGCGGAAGCATCAAATATCTGGGTACAGATATAGCAGAATTACGGATAGGCCTTTAGAAAGGCGGGGCAAAATAAAATACTATGATCGAAAGGCGTAGGCCTCCTGCCTAGGACCCTCCGAATCCTACTCCTGGTCGTCGGTCGGCTCCTCGTAGTAGTACTCGCTGGGAGGCTAGTAGTAGTAGTATCCGTCGGCGGGGGCTGCTGGCTCAGGGGCTCCGTCCACTGGTTGCGACAAATCGATAAGGGGAGAAAAAGAAAGTAAAGCAAATGTGAGTATTCATCCGAAGTACTCAGCAAGCAAGGATCTACACTACATATGCAACATTATCAAAGGAGGCTGTATATGTGGACTGGGCTGCAGAAATGCCAGAATAGAGGGGAAAGCCTAGTCCTCTCGAAGACTAGCATCTTCATCATCTTCAGCGGTATTGCAGCATAAGAAGAGTGCAGAATAACATAATGTAAGGTAACAGTAGTGTTATCAACCTCGCCCAGAGATCATTTCTCGACACCCTACAAGAAAGCAAACCTAGAGCCATACTATCCAGTTATCATCTCAAGTCACCAGTTCTAGTTGTACCGATCGGGATACAACTCCGAGTGTCCGCTAAACCGTAGGACGGGCTATCGATAGATTGTTTCTTCCCTGCAGGGGTGCACCATCTTACCCACCACGCTCGCTTAACTCCGACCGGACACACTTTACTGGGTCATGCCCGGCCTCGGCTAAGCAACACGCCGCAACCCGACCTAGGCTCTAAAGAGAGGTCAGCATGCCGGACTAACCTATGCCCCCAGGGGTCTTGGGCCTTCGCCCTAGGAACCCTGCACGTTGCGAGGACGCTCCGGAAGCAGACCTAGCCCCCTTAATACAAGCGTGGGCTTAACCAGTCCAATCCAAAGCGGGCCGCTCCTCGCTGATGTCTATAGAGCTTCGGCTGATGTATACGACGCAGAACGCCCATACTATGCCCACGTGATGGTTAGTGCTATCAGGCCAGAGGCCCCTCGGATCAAATATCCAAACCGTTAGTGTGTTGGTAGTGCGGTAACGAGCAGAGACTCACGAAAGATGTGACCCCGTCGCCCCGTCTCGAGGACTTGCGGCAAGGGCTAAGAATGCCCGGCCACGCCTCGTGTTCAGCTCTCGGGCACCATCCAGGTCCACCCGACTCCACATCTCTCGCAATTAAGCTCGCGCGGGTACCCCTCAGGGCCGACCCATCTTTATCCAGAATAAGTAGTGTCAACAGTAATGTAAGGGCATCCGTGTGGCTATCATATCAAGAAGGAATCCGAGGCATCACCCTTGTTGGATTCCCACCTGACGTAAACATCAAGGTGAACGGAGGAGGAATCACCCTCGAGGTCCACTCTTGAGGAGTTGCGCGACGGTGTTGTTATCGGGGGTGGTGTAGGAGGAATCACCCTCGCTGACCACGTCCGATTAACTAACCTACAAGGTTATCATCAGAAGTGCTGATGAGCTATCACCCTCGGTACTCGATAGTAACCCAGTAGTGTCGAGCAACTAAGGGGAAGTGATCTGCGTTGGCGGGGCCTGGTCTTCGATCCCGTTGATCGGGTCTTCTGATGATCCAGCGGGGCATTCGAGATAAAGTGGGGTCTCTGCTTGGTCTCTACCCAACCTATACTAAACAATTTAGGATAAGCAGGTAGGTAACAATAGCAGGTTTCAATAAATAGGCTATGCAGCAGAAATAGGATAACAGCAGCAGCAGTAACTTCTAATGCAAGCATAAGAGAGAAGAGAGTGGGCGATATCGGAATGATCAAAAAGGGGGTGCTTGCCTGGATGCTCTGCGGCAAGGGTCTGGTCATCAGGGGCGTAGTCGACCTCCGGAGTTGCGTCGGTCTCGGGATCTACGTCAACGTCGGGGCTTACCGAGAGAGAAAAGGGGGAAGAAACATATAAATACACAACAATATTCCAACACAGAGCATGCCATGCTTAGGATGCAGTGCAGGGTTGCCTAAAGATGCACCTAAGTCATTTTAGTTATTTTAGGATTAACGCGGGATTTATTATCCGGTGATTATGCACTATTCATATACCGGAATCGGGCTAAAAGTTACGGGTTCTCCTACGTAGGGGGTTCCGGCATGGAAACAAACGACACAATCAGATTCGTCTTGTCGTTCTGAGCAACTTTCATGTACACAGTTTTTCGATCTGAGTTACGGTTTATTTATTATGAATTTTCAAAGTTTAAACTATTTTCTAAAATTATTTTTATTAACAGAATTGGATTTATGACGTCAGCAGGTTGTCGGCATGACATCAGCAGGTCAACAGTCCTCCTGACTAGTCAAACCTGACCAGTGGGTCCCACTGGTCAGTGACTGGACTAATTAGCAGTGGTTAATTTAAATAAACTAACCTAATTAACTAGCAGGACCCACCTATCAGTGTCTAACTTAATTAACATATTAGTTTAAAAACTTTATTAGTCTAATTAATCGCATCGGGCCCACTGGTCATAGACTGTGGTGAACAGTGACCCGCGTTGACCATGGTCAACGCGGTCAACTGGGGCGCTGGGGCCCTCTGGCAGTGTCTCTAGGTGGGCCCCACGTCCTCGCCAGGTCAGCACGGCCGGCGGCACGTCGCCGATGACGCAAAACACGGTGGAGGGCACTGGAGGCCGCCGGAATTTGCCTACGATGCACCAAATCGAGTGCTGCCGGCACCGTTCGATCGGCCGTTGCGTCGCGAGTTCATACATGCCAAGAACGTGGCCGGAGACGACCTAGGACGACGGCGGCGATGACAACAGGAGGCGGTCGGAATCGGTGCTCGAAGAAAAACGTCGCCCCGGCTCGTTTGCTTGCGATCTAAAGCATTAGGGAGCATCAGTGGAAGCCCCTGAGCACGCTGACGTGCTCGTTTGACCTTGACAGGAACCGCGGCAGCAGGAGCAAGCTAGACCGCGGCGGTGGAAGCACCGGCAATGGCGACGGCGTCAAGAGGCAGCAGAACGAGCGGGGAGCTGGGGAAAACGCAGGCGCGTGCTCACCTTGTGGCTCATGAAAGGCCGGTGACAGTTTAGGAGCCGCAGTGTAGTGGATCGACACCGGCGAGGTTCGGTGGCCGGAGCATTGGCGGAGTCGATCCAGTCGATGTTCTTCTCCCCGGCTTGAGCTGGTCCTTCCAGTCAAAGTAGCAGAGGCAGAGCAAGTTTCTGGACCGGTCGTAGCAAGGAGGGAACGCTGGTGGCCACGGAGATGACGGAGGGGCGGTGACGGTTGCGCTCGGGCACCGATGAAATCGAGGGGGAGAGAGCGAGGGAGGAGGGGGAGAGTGAGGCGAGTGAAGGAGAGAGGCCAGGGGAGATGGCTCGGCCTTGGCCTTATCCTTTCGCCCGTCGGTGGGCGTCGGCGTGTCGAGGAGCGGCCGGAGCGCGCGCGGCGGCCACAAGGGCGACGACAGCACGATGGAGAGAGAAGGTGGAGGGAGGAGTGGGTCGGCTGGCTGGCTGGGCCTGCCACTGTGCACTAAGGCCCGGTCAGTCCGGGCCCTTTTCTTTTCTTTTTATTTCTTTCTCTGATTTGTTAATTGTTAGACCACATTTGCACTTTTGTAAAATGTGAGACTTGGCCCATATATTACAGTGAAATGTTAACTTTCACCAAAAACTGGTTTGGGCAAAGTAGGACTTCATTTGGATTTAATATTATCATAAATCGATTAAGTAGTTCTGTTTTGGTGCTGTTTCATGTTGTTTGAGTCATTTAGCTAACTCAATTATCTTTGTTTATATTTTTATAACTGCTTCTGGATTATTTGTTAGTTAATGAACAATTTTCCAAGAGCATTTGGACATCTTCATATTTCACTTTTGAATTTGGGTTGATTTTCAGAATAGAGTTTGAATTGAATACTTAACCAAAGTGATTAGGCACTGCAAATGGAGATGACTTGGCATACTTAGCAGAGTGTCACTGTGCTTATTACAAGGGGGTGTTACAAATTCTCCTCCTCTAAAAGAAATTCTCGTCCCGAGAATTTAGGAGGTAGAAGGAAAGAGGTCGGGATATTCTTCCCGAAGATGATCCTCGCATTCCTAATTGGCTTCATCTTCAGTGTGATTCGACCACTGCACTTTTAGGAACTTGGTCGTCTTCTGACGAGTTTGACATTCAGCTTCATCGAGAATGCGGATCGGATGCTCCTTATAAGAAAGATCATCTTGCAGTTCGAGCATCTCGTGATCCACTGCGCGGTGTGGTGATTCCTTGAAGCATTTACGTAGTTGTGACACATGGAAGACGTCGTGGATATGAGAGAATTGCGGTGGCAACTCCAATTTATAAGCCACCTGTCCATGTCTGGCAACAATGCGAAAGGGGCCGATGTAGCGTGGAGCTAGCTTGCCCTTGATTCCGAAACGACGAGTGCCCTACATAGGAGTGACAGGAAGATAAGCTTGATCACCTGGGTGATAGGTCAAGCCCCATCGTTTGCGATCATAGTTGCTCTTCTGGCGGTCCTGAGCCGCCTTGAGATTTTCTTGGACAATACGGATTTGCTCTTCGGCGTGTTGGATAATGTCCGGTCCAACGAGTGGTCGTTCCCTAGTTTCTAACCAATTCAGAGGGGTTCGACACTTACGTCCATAAAGCACTTCGAAGGGGGCCATTTTCAAGCTGGCTTGATAGCTGTTATTATATGAGAATTCTGCAAATGGGAGAGATTCTTCCCACTTCTTACCGAACGATATAACACAAGCCCGAAGCATATCTTCAAGCACTTGATTTACTCGCTTGACTTGGCCTTGGGATTGGGGATGATAAGCTGAACTCCAGGTAATGTGAGTTCCCATAGCTTCTTGGAAACTTTCCCAGAACTTCTAAGTGAAAAGACCACCACGGTCCGAACTGATCTCCTTCGGAATACCGTGGAGTGAAACAATTCTGGAGATATACAATTCTGCTAGCTGGCTAGCGGTGATAGTCTCCTTGACAGGCAGGAAATGTGCAACCTTGGAAAGTTGGCCAACGATGACAAGAATAGCATCGTGACCCTTCTGAGACTTGGGAAGACCAGTAATGAAATCCATTTGAACCTTATCCCATTTCCACAAAGGAATAGGAAGTGGTTGAAGAATTCCAGCAGGCTTCTGATGTTCTACTTTCACGCGACGGCATACATCACATTCAACAACGTATCGAGCAATGTCCTGCTTCATTTTGGACCACCAGTACCTTTGACGAAGATCGCGATACATCTTGGTGCTTCCCGGATGGATAGACAGCGGTGTATCATGAGCCTCCTTCATGACTTTGTCAGTCATAAGTTCGAAATGAGGAACGACAATTCTATCTCTGAAATACAAGGTTTCATCTTCAGATAGCGAGAAATCCCTGTACTTCTCGAGGTGAAGCTCTTTCTTCATTTGATCTACTTCGGCATCTTTGGCTTGCGCAATCTTTACAACTCTCTCAAGATCTGGTTGTACCACAAGGTTATTAAGGGAACCCTGCGGAACGATACAGAGGTTCAGCTTGCGCAGTTCTTCATATAGCTGGGGTTGAGCTTGCTTAACCATGAGGTTGTTGCAATAGGACTTGCGGCTCAAGGCATCAACCATTACATTAGCTTTGCCAGGGGTATAAGAAATACCACAGTCATAGTCCGTGATTGTTTCCAACCATCGCTGCTGACGGAGATTAAGATCCGGTTGAGTGAACAAATACTTCAGACTCTGATGATCGGTATAAATCTCACACCGATTACCAAGGAGGTGGTGTCGCCACTGCTTCAAAGCATAGATTACAGCAGCAAGTTTGAGATCATGCACTGGATAGTTTTCTTCATGCGGACGCAATTGTTGCGAGGCATATGCAATTACCTTTCGTTCTTGCATTAGGACACAGCCTAATCCTTGACGAGAGGCGTCACAATATATCACAAAGTCCTTGCGAGAATCGGGAGGAGCAAGCACTGGAGCAGAGGTAAGCTTGTCCTTGAGGGTCTGGAAACTCTCCTGACATTTGTCTGTCCACTCAAACTTAACGCCTTTGTGGAGCAGATTAGTCAGGGGCTTGGCAATCTTGGAAAAGTTCTCGACGAATCGACGGCAATAGCTTGCAAGGCCGAGAAAACTTCTGACTTGCTTGGCGTTCTTCGGAGGAGTCCAGTCAAGGATAGCCTGAACACGCTCCGGGTTAACAGCGATACCATCCTTGGAAATCACATGTCCAAGATAGGTCACTTCAGAAAGCCAGAATTCGCATTTGGAGTACTTGGCATACAACTTGTGTTCACGAAGCCTTTCCAGAACAAGGCGAAGATGTTCAGCATGTTCTTCCTTATTCTTCGAATATACCAGGATATCATCCAGATATACCACGACGAACTTGTCGAGGTAATCGATGAAGATATAATTCATCAGGCGGGAGAACGTAGCTGGAGCATTTGTTAGGCCAAATGACATGACGGTGTATTCATAGGAGCCATAACGAGTAACGAAGGCGGTCTTCGGAATATCCTCTTCACGGACACGGATCTGGTGATAACCCAACCTCAAGTCGAGTTTAGAGAACACCGATGATCCAGCGAGTTGATCGTATAAATCATTGACCCGAGGAAGCGGATATTTATTCTGAATGATTGCCTGGTTGATAGGACGGTAATCTTGAACCAACCTATTCGTACCATCTTTCTTCTTGACAAAGAGAGACGGTGCTCCCCAGGCAGAGGAACTGGGACGGATGAAGCCCTTCTTAAGTGATTTATCGATTTCTTCCTTAAGCTCAAGAAGGTGGTGCGGAGGCATCTTGTAAGGACGCTTCGCGATAGGAGTGGTGCCAGGCTTCAAGTCAATAACAAACTCGACAGCTCTAGCAGGGGGTATTCCTGGAAGTTCTTCTGGAAAAACATCCTGGAAGTCACAAACAACCGGAATGTTTTCGATCCCCTCAAGCGAAGAAGCGTTTAACACATTCAAGGCATAAATTTGGGCCTCGGCGTTCTGAGTGAGGTGAGCATGATAATTCACTAGCTCATTTGATGGGTGTAGGAGATGAACAACTTTAGTGGCACAATTCATTGAGGCGTAGTTAGCCTTCAACCAATCCATTCCCAGAATAAGGTCAATTTTGGAAGAACTCAGGATAATTGGGAGTGCCTGAAACTTCAACCCCTCAATTTCAACAGTGACTTCGGGGCTGAACAGGGAGGCTCAGCATCTACCCGCAGGAGTGTCAACCCCTAACGGATGATGCAGGTTGTCACACTTAACGCCATGCATGAATGCAAAGTCTTTCGACATGAATGAATGCGATGCTCCTGAATCAAATAAAACAGAAGTTGGTGCTGAATTAACAAGTAGTGTACCCATGACTGTAGCTGGTTGGTCTGGGTCTTCACTCATGTTGACATGATAGGCCTGCCCACAACCATAAGAAGGTCTGGCATTGTTGTTACACTGCTGAGGAATTCCACGGCCATTACCACGACCAGTAGGAGGAAGTGCTAGCTGATTCTGACTCTGAGAACAGTCTCTGGCACGGTGACCTGGCTGGCCACACTTAAAGCAGAGTCCACTGTCTGGACGTGGTGCAGGAGCTCGAGGTGGTGCAGCTCGAAGAGGCTGCCTCGGTGGTGGAGGAGGCAGGCGAGGTGCAGCATAAGCTGGCCTGTACACTGGAGCTATTGGACGGTACATGCTTTGTGAAATCCAGATGCGGCGCTTCTGGGAAGATGAGCCCAAAGATGAGCCCGCTTCACGAGTGCGTCTGGTCGCTTCCTTGTGCTTCTTCAGACCAGTCTCGACCATGATGGCCTTGTTCACCAAGGTGGCAAAGTCAGGAAAGTCTTGGATGAGCAGGGCTAGCTGAATGTCATGGTGTAGCCCTTCACGGAACTTCTCCTGCCTACGTGAATTAGTGGGGATGTCTTCTTCAGCATAGCGAGACAAGTCAAGGAACTCTCGCTGGTAGACCTCCACAGTCTTGTTGCCTTGGACGAGGCTACGGAACTCGGCCTTCTTCCGATCTATAACTCCTTGCGGAATATACCGGGCACGAAAAGCAGCCTTGAATTCCACCCAGGTGACGACAGTTCCAGGAGGTAAGGTCTGTCTGTGAGTTGCCCACCATTATGCTGTGGGACCTTTCAGGAAGTAGGTCGCAAAGGTGACATAGCTGACAGGGGGAACATCAGCTGACTCCATCTCAAAGAAGATGTCACGCAGCCAGTCATCGGCATCTAGCGGATTAACTGTGTTGCAGAATACCGATGGGTTGAGGCGCACAAACTCTGGCAGCGTAATTGAAGCTGGCTGATGGTTGGCATTGGGACGGGGGAACTGATCCATAATCCCCGTCATGAACTGACGGTTGAGTTCAAATTGTTGCATCATAGCAGCCATATAGTCAGGCGGTGGCGGCGGCGGTGGATTGTTATCACCCATCCTGCTAAATTCAACAGGGGTGGTTTAGCAGAAGCTATTGCGAGTGTTTAACAACAAGCATGATGTAACACAATGGAATTTAAGTAATGTAACAGATACTTAATAGTAGTCATTTAAGACATACAGATCCATACAGAGTTGGTTACATTCGGACAGCATAACGGCGCAAATTCAAAAGCTAGACATGCTAGGTGGCACGCAGGCACGCGGTAAAGAAGTACACAACGAGACATAGCAAAGGCTACATCAACGGCGGAGAAAACCACTGAAACGGGGTAGCTGCAAGTGCGGACGACGGATGTTCATCGCAGAAGGATCCTGCGCTCCATGTGCACTCTGATGCAGAACCCGGTCTCAAACTGAAAGAAGAGGTCCACGTGCAGGTGTGTGACCTCCCACAGCAGGCCAATCGATCCTTGGTGGCATCTCGGTCCTGCGCGGGTAAAGGATATGCTCCGGATGTATCCCTGCATGAACAGCTGGTAGCAACTGCATCATAGCCTCGTAAAGGCGTGCTCGAGTGGCAAACAACTCGACGGCAAGAGCCCAAACAGTGTGATCCAGAGCCTAAGTACACTGAATCAGAACTTGCGGATCGTAGCGACGAGGCTCGTAAGGGGCACAAATAGCTGTGTAGTATCCAGTAGCATCTCCAGCAGGGGCATACGGAATGTATCGAAACTCAGAAGCATCCAAGCTAGCGCTGAGCTCTCCTCGGAGACGTGCGATAGCAGAGTAGGCGGCATCATGGACTGCCATCTCAATCGTCACACCGATACCGTGGAAAAGGTACAGCTCAGTGTCTGAGTCATCCTGCTGATCATAGATACGAACATCAGCATAGTACTGCTCCTGGTTGAACTCGCGGTAAACCTCGTAGACCATGTACTCAGGGTACCAGCGGTAACCCAGTCTGGTCAGAAGGGCGACCAGGACAGCTGAAAAACCAGGGGCATCACGAGCCCAAGTACGAAGCACAAGCTGCGTCGCAGGACGTGGTGGAAACAGACGATCCATCTGAAATAAAGGAAATTCAGGATTGTCATTTGATGATGAGAAGCTTAACAGATCTCGAAGAGAAAGGTTAAACAAAACAATGAAAAGGAAAATGATTATCAGACTAATCAGATCAATGACAGGGAATTCGCACAGATATCCAGCTCTCCGGGTGGACGGGATTTTACGAGATCCTAAGTGTCGGCGTTAGTAAATTTTATTAAACCCGAATAGAAGAGTGATCAGAGTCGCAGAGTAAAGAAGAGGAATAAAAGATCCTAATACCACCCAGTTGGCGACGTGGGCCCGTAAGCCACACATCCAAGTTAGTAAAACAGTTTTTGATTACTAGACTCAACTTCGGCCAAGGAGTTGGATAGGAGGATTCGTAGAGGCAGTCGGCTCTGATACTAACCTGTGACGACCCCGGCTTAATCGTGCACTAATCATACATGCAAATGCACACGATCAAGCCTAAGGACTCACTTGAAGATATCACAACACAACTCTAAAACATAAATAAAGTCATACAAGCTTTATATTACAAGCCAGGGCCTCGAGGGCTCGAATACATCGCTCGATGGCATACAAGTGTCAGCGGAAGCATCAGATATCTGAGTACAGATATAGCAGAATTACAGATAGGCCTTTAGAAAGGCGGGGCAAAATAACATACTACGATCGAAAGGCGTAGGCCTCCTGCCTAGGACCCTCCGAATCCTACTCCTGGTCATCGGTCGGTTCCTCGTAGTAGTACTCGCCGGGAGGGTACTAGTAGTAGTATCCGTCTGCGGGGGCAGCTGGCTCAGGGGCTCCGTCCACTAGTTGCAACAAATGGATAAGGGGAGAAAAAGAAAGTAAAACAAACGTGAGTACTCATCCGAAGTACTCAGCAAGCAAGGATCTACACTACATATGCAACATTATCAAAGGAGGCTGTATATGTGGACTGGGCTGCAGAAATGCCAGAATAGAGGGGAAAGCCTAGTCCTATCGAAGACTAGCATCTTCATCATCTTCAGCGGTATTGCAACATTAGAAGAGTGCAGAATAACATAATGTGTGGTAACAGTAGTGTTATCAACCTCGCCCAGAGATCCTTTCTCGACACCCTACGAGAAAGCAATCCCAGAGCCATACTATCCAGTTATCATCTCAAGTCACCAGTTCTAGTTGTACCGATCGGGATACAACTCCGAGTGTCCGTTACCGTAGGACGGGCTATCAATAGATTGTTTCTTCCCTGCAGGGGTGCACCATCTTACCCACCACGCTCGCTTAACTCCGGCCGGACACACTTTACTGGTTCATGCCCGGCCTCGGCTAAGCAACACGCCGCAACCCGACCTAGGCTCTAAAGAGAGGTCAGCACGCCGGACTAACCTATGCCCCCAGTGGTCTTGGGCCTTCGCCCTGGGAACCTTGCACGTTGCGAGGACGCTCCGGAAGTAGACCTAGCCCCCTTAATACAAGCGCGGGCTTAACCAGTCCAATCCAAAGTGGGCCGCTCCTCGCTGACGTCTATAGAGCTTCGGCTGATGTATACGACGCAGAACGCCCATACTATGCCCACGTGATGGTTAGTGCTATCAGGCCAGAGGCCCCTCGGATCAAATATCCAAACCGTTAGTGTGTTGGTAGTGCGGTAAGGAGCAGAGACTCACGAAAGATGTGACCCCGTCGCCCCGTCTCGAGGACTTGCGGCAAGGGCTAAGAATGCCCGGCCACGCCTCGTGTTCAGCTCTCGGGCACCATCCAGGTCCACCCGACTCCACATCTCTCGCAATTAAGCTCGCGCGGGTACCCCTCAGGGCCGACCTGTCTTTATCCAGAATAAACAGTGTCAACAGTAATGTAAGGGCATCCGTGTGGCTATCATATCAAGAAGGAATACGAGGCATCACCCTCGTTGGATTCCCACCTGACGTAAACATCAAGGTGAACGAAGGAGGAATCACCCTCGAGGTCCACTCTTGATGAGTTGCGCGACAGTGTTGTTATCGGGGGTGGTGTAGGAGGAATCACCCTCGCTGACCACGTCCGATTAACTAACCTACAAGGTTATCATCAGAAGTGCTGACAAGGTATCACCCTCAGCACTCGATAGTAACCCAGTAGTGTCGAGCAACTAAGGGGAAGTGATGTGCGGTGCCGGGGCCTGGTCTTCGATCCCGTTGATCGGGTCTTCTGATGATCCAGCGGGGCAGTCGAGATAAAGTGGGGTCTCTGCTTGGTCTCTACCCAACCTATACTAAACAGTTTAGGATAAGCAGGTAGGTAACAATAGCAGGTTACAATAAACAGGCTATGCAGCAGAAATAGGATAACAGCAGCAGCAGTAACTTCTAATGCAAGCATAAGAGAGAAGAGAGTGGGCGATATCGGAATGCTCAAAAAGGGGGTGCTTGCCTGGAAGCTCTGCGGCAAGGGTCTGGTCGTCAGGGGCATAGTCGACCTCCGGAGCTGCGTCGGTCTCGGGAGCTACGTCAACGTCGGGGTCTACCGAGAGAGAAGAGGGGGAAGGAACATATAAATACACAACAATATTGCAACACAGAGCATGCCATGCCTAGGATACAGTGCAGGGTTGCCTAAAGATGAACCTAAGTCATTTTAGTTATTTTAGGATTAACGCGGGATTTATTATCCAGTGATTATGCACTATTCATATACCGGAATCGGGCTAAAAGTTATGAGTTCTCCTACATAGGGGGTTCCGGCATCGAAACAGATGACACGATCAGATTCGTCTTGTCGTTCTGAGCAACTTTCATGTACAAAGTTTTTCGATCTGACTTACGGTTTATCTATTATGAATTTTCAAAGTTTAAACTATTTTCTAAAATTATTTTTATTAACAGAATTGGAATTATGATGTCAGCAGGTTGTCAGCATGACATCAGCAGGTCAACAGTCCTGCTGACTAGTCAAACCTGACCAGTGGGTCCTACTGGTCAGTGACTGGACTAATTAGCAGTGGTTAATTTAATTAAACTAACCTAATTAACTAGCTGGACCCACTTGTCAGTGTCTAACTTAATTAACAGATTAGTTTAAAAACTTTATTAGTCTAATTAATCGCATCTGGCCCACTGGTCATAGACTGTGGTGAACAGTGACCCGCGTTGACCATGGTCAACGCGGTCAACTGGGTCGCTGGGGCCCTCTGGCAGTGTCTCTAGGTGGGCCCCACGTCCTCGCCAGGTCAGCGCGGCCGGCGGCACGTCGCCGATGACGCAAAACGCAGCGGAGGGCACTGGAGGCCGCCGGAATTTGCCTACAGTGCACCAAATCTAGTGCCGCCGGCACCGTTCGATCGGTCGTTGCGTCGCGAGTTCATACATGCCAAGAACGTGGCCGGAGACGACCTAGGACGACGGCGGCGATGACAACAGGCGGCGGCCGGAATCGGTGCTCGAAGAAAAACGTCGCCCGAGCTCGTTTGCTCGCGATCTAAAGCGTTAGGGAGCATCAGTGGAAGCCCCTGAGCACGCTGATGTGCTCGTTCGACCTTGATAGGAACCGCAGCAGCAGGAGCAAGCTAGACCGCGGCGGTGGAAGCACCGGCAATGGCGACGGCGTCCAGAGGCAGCAGAACGAGCGGGGAGCTGGGGAAAACGCAGGCGCGTGCTCACCTTGTGGCTCATGAAAGGCCGGTGACAGTTTAGGAGCCGCAGTGTAGTGGATCAACGCCGGCGAGGTTCGGTGACCGGAGCGTTGGCGGAGTCGATCCAGTCGATGTTCTTCTCCCCGGCTCGAGCTGGTCCTTCCAGTCAAAGCAGCAGAGGCAGAGCAAGCTTCTGGACCGGTCGTAGCAAGGAGGGAACGCCGGTGGCCACGAAGACGACGGAGGGGCGGCGACGGTTGCACTCGGGCACCGATGAAATCGAGGGGGAGAGAGCGAGGGAGGAGGGGGAGAGTGAGGCGAGTGAAGGAGAGAGGCCAGGGGAGATGGCTCGGCCTCGGCCTTATCCTTTCGCCCGTCGGTGGGCGTCGGCGTGTCGAGGAGCGGCCGGAGCGCGCGCGGCGGCCACAGGGACGACGACAGCGCGAGGGAGAGAGAAGGTGGAGGGAGGAGTGGGCCGGCTGGCTGGCTGGGCCTGCCACTGTGCACTAAGGCCCAGTCAGTCCGGGCCCTTTTCTTTTCTTTTTGTTTCTTTATCTGTTTTGTTAATTGTTAGACCATATTTGCACTTTTGTAAAATATGAGACTTGGCCCATATATTACAGTGAAATGTTAACTTTCACCAAAAACTGGTTTGGGCAAAGTAGGACTTCATTTGGATTTAATATTATCATAAATCGATTAAGTAGTTCTGTTTTGGTGTTGTTTCATGTTGTTTGAGTCATTTAGCTAACTCAATTATCTTTGTTTATATTTTTATAATTGCTTCTGGATTATTTATTAGTTAATGAACAATTTTCCAACAGGATTTGAACATCTTCATATTTCACTTTTGAATTTGGGTTGATTTTCAGAATAGAGTTTGAATTGAATACTTAACCAAAGTGATTAGGCACTGCAAATGGAGATGACTTGGCATACTTAGCAGAGTGTCACAGTGCTTATTACAAGGGGTTCTCCAGCCTTTGCAATTTGGCTTGTGAGCAGTCTATGTGGTGAATTTTTTTCTTCAGAGAAAGGAGCATTGCTTGACAATTTCATTTCTGAAATTGTGATCAAAGTATCAGACTATCATCATCGCTCAAAACAGCCATATTTGTTATGAAAAGCTTCACCCACCACCCTTTGAGTTCTTGTCCCCTTGGCACAAAAGGTAAAAATAGTGAGTAGGCTTGGCGAGATATATTCCATGAAAACACACTTATGTTTATGGTACATAAACATCCCTGCATTGACATGTCTTCATCTTTTTCTTCATCTATTACAGGTGAAGGACAGTCCAGACTACTTTTACTTGGTGAAGATGAAGATGAACATGCATGCTCTGCCGAACAAGTAATTTAATCAGGACCTATATCGATTAACAGACATTTGAATGAGTACGCTCTAGTTAGCGAAAACTCTGAAACTGAAAGTGATACAATTAATCTGTGGAAAGTAAGGGACTTGGCTATCACTTTCATGGAAGGACTCTCAGTACAGGAGTCTTGCGGCGAATTCTTGCTTGTTTCATTCTTCAAGATGATGTTTTTCGAGCTCTGAAGAACAGAGAGTTTCTATTTGTTCCATAGTGTATTGAGGATCATGCCTAATTAACCTATTGTTTATGTCATAGTGGTTCTAAATTCCAAGACAGTTCTGACTATTCAAACTCCCCCATATAGAACAATAGGGGCAACTTAAGGCATGAGGGAATAGTACACTAAAATTATTAAAAGTAGTCTGTTCTGACTATTTGACTAACATTAACATTTACTAAATATATAGGATACATTCGAATTCTTTCAGTAATTCAGCGCTTTGGGGCAAGTAATCCAATGCCCAATTCAGTACTTATGTCCACATATGCAATGACTGAATATCTTCAGAAGTATCGGAATTACCTGCAGGTGCGCGCAGCGAGCCCTCTTCCTGGCCACCGCCACCGAGAAGTGTCCATCCGCCAATCCGGCGGCTAGGCCACCCTCCTCGCAGACACTCTGGGCGAGCCCGCTCACCCAATCCAGCACTCCAACCATGTCCTCCCTCTTCCTTTTCAGCGCGGAATGCTGCTGGTCCCTCCCATTGCAGTACATGGACGGCTCCTCCATCGGCACCAGAGAGCAGCTCGTGCCGCTTTTCCTCAGACGGCTGTGGCTGCAATTCATGGCAGGGGCGGAGCCATAATTTGGGTAAGGGGGTGCGGGGGGCAACACAGTAAAAAAATGTAGAATGGTATCACAATAATGCGGGCCAATACAGTAAAAAAAAATTGTAGATTGGTATCACAATAATGCGTCGCTTCCAGGGAATAAGAACTTAGTTATACTAGATAACACCCCGCGCCTTGCTGCAGAATGTGTGCATCGATTATATTTGTGAACAGTTGGAAGCTAATAGGAAATATTGTCAGATTATAGTAAATATACTATGTTCATTACAAATAATAGGTTTCATTTAGACACGAAAATAATATTTACTAGGAAAACACCGGCATTCTTGACACTGTTTGTTTTGAGGTTGCTTACCACATTCACCATGTGTTGGAAAATACCGACATACAACAACACGTAATGGGAGGTGATACAGTGCATTCATGGATGTATCATTTACATATATAAACCAGACTAATCCGATTTGTTATACTTCTAGGTCCAACACACCAATTTAGTAAATGCTTGTGTGTGTGCAGAAAGGAGATAATTTCTAAGAAAACAAAACACTCATACAGAGAAGCGAATTATTTTTAAATAATACATTTTTTTCACAATTTCTAGAAATAATACGTAGATTTGAGAATTTTCACACGTAATATGGCCTCTGTTTCGGCCAAACCGATTAGGACCTGTCGGCTTGGAAGAGGCCGATTAGGGCCTGTCGGCCTAGGAAATGCCGATTATTGACCAAACCGTACGGTCCCAGCGACCGTCACGCCAGTCGATTGCGGGTGGCATGCAATCGGCTATGCTGATGCCGATAGGGCTCAGAACTGCTCCCAAAGAGATTCTAGCTTAGCACATTTTCCTTTGTCTCGTCCCCAAGCGAGTCAAGAAAGACGCCGGGCAAATGAAAGCTGCAGCACTGTCTCTCACATGGCCACCTTTAGCTGGCTGCACGCTAGTACTAGTGCTCTCATTCCATTAGGGAGCATTCCATCGGTGGCAAATGCACTAGTGCTCTCATTCCATTAGAATACTACACCGGCGTCCTACTTAGCTTAGCATAATTACCATATGCTCATGTCCATCCCGGGATACACGACACTAGATGCACACGTTGACTGGTTCTCCGGGCTGCCAATTCCCGTCATGAGTGTTTGATGAATTTTTGTACCAAATATTCATAGTATAAATATGGATTATCCCAGCTCCCGTCTATGACGTGTGGGTCTCACGACATAGTAAATATTTATGAAATAATCTATATATGATATTGGGCTGTTTTTATAGAGTTCGTCATGCACATCACGATGGTGCAAACGGATTAAAATTTCGATTCACCGTTCGAGAAATATTATCTTCAGAAGTTTTGAATCATACATGTACAGAGCTAGCAAGTTTCCAATCGATTGGCTCAAGAGGAGCTGTCCTATGCACGAGTATGCTTGTGTCAGATCACGGGTCAAGAGCAAGTATAATAAGCTTACATAAGCGGGCTATAAGAGTTAAAATATTATTTTTCTACTGACATGAAGGGGAGAGAAGAGGAGCCAGCTGCAGCACGTGCTCCTAGACACTACTGCAGAATAAAATAGGAGATGGGCCATGTATGTTAGAGCATGGTTAATAGTAGGAGATGGCTAATAGTATGTGAGAGTAGGTGAGAGTAGGAGATGGGCCATGCATGAATAAAATAGCACATCCATATATCTAACTATTATACTTGAAGGCTATAAGTTTGGCTATATGTGACATGGCAACATCATATAGCCATCACTTGGCTATACTATTAACCATGCTCTAACATATCGGCTTCGCCCAAGCCGATAGCGGGAAACCGTCACCAACTAGTCTGTCGGGCCACTAATTGGCATTTCCTAGGCCGACAGGACTTAATCGGCTTGGCCGAAACTGAGGCCGTATTATTTGTGAAAATTCTCAAATCTATGCATTATTTCTAGAAATTATGAAAAAAATGTATTATTTTAAAAAATTAGCTACAGAAAACATACCTATATGTGAGATTGATGAGCAAAGTTCTGCACAAATAAATTAGAAAATAGGTTGTTGACTCAACAGTGGCATCTCAAAACTGCTTTCATCAATTTCGAGATACATATACATTGAGGATAACATAGGTGAAGGTGCAGATTTGTTCAGCCACGTGCATAAAAAAACACTTCTTTAATTCTCTGATCTTTTTCCTCCATAATTTGAAAAAGGAAAAGGATGCATCTATTTCGGTTCGATTTCTACCAATACCATACATTGTGCAAGTGTATAAATATTCATGCAAATAGCAAGCGAGTAGACCATACCAACTCTATGTCTGGTGAACTTCGGCGTCTGCAATTAATATCCAATCAGAAAACACATACTGCATGCTAATCATAACCAATTTTGATTCTTGATTCTTCCTTCTAACATCCAGTGAACCCAAACATTTGTAGGTTATTGATATAAGATAAAAAACGATAAGCTTATCAAAGGAGGCAGGAATGACAGGAACACCATCCCCTAAAACTGAAATGCATATCCCCTCCAAAAATAATTATAAAATATATTACCGAGTTGTGAGGTTGGAGAAGGTATATGTAACTTGTGAAAAAGACATGGTATGTTATAAGACTGAAGTGTTTATTTGCTTGCTAACCCTCTGCGAAAACTTCAGGTTTATGTAAACAATTGAATAGTATTTCAAAAGAACAAATGAACATGAGTATAATCAACCAAACGTACCGCTACATCGAAATGGATTCAGAATCCTAAGGGTTATTAATTGTTGCCATCAACAGTTGGCACAATCATGAAATTCCGGTGAGGCTATGACTGCACAAAACATTTGTGACCCAACATGAGGTAAGTCGATGTCGGGCACCATGGCACAGGATGAGATCACCGGAAGCAATGCAGAGATGGTCGTCGAGGGATGTGTGGCAGGGAAGATTGTGCCGCTACATCACACCGAAGAGATGCATAGAGAAATTCTCAACGTCCTAGTAAAGATCTGGAGAAACACAATTGGTTAATATGTCGATGTCATGAAGAATCATCGTATTATCCAACATGAATCGGTGACCTTAAGATAGCTCGTAAAGGACTGAAAAAACATTATGTTGATACATGTTGGCATGCACACGACAAAGAAAATGGAAACTGCATAAATTTCGGGATTTAAGGATGAGATAACCATAGCCTGGTCTTCGTGGCCAGTCTCGTCAGCGAGTCCCTTGTGGCCGAGCTTGCAGCCATGGGGCGTGGGCGGAGCTTCTACCGGCGACTTCCAGTCGCTCTACGTATTAAGACATCGAGTCCTCATCTTGTAGATCTGAAGGAGGCAGAGCGTTTGCTTCGTTCGTGCATTCAGTAGAGGCGAAACGCAGACGAGGCAATGGTATATCATTGCAGGAGACACAGAAAAGGGATGGAGAGGGTCAGAGGAGAAGGCAGGGAGATTTATGGAGGGGAGGGGATGCAATGGTGCCATTGTTGGGGAGAGGATGGAACATGGCCGTTCAGTTAAACCTAAATTGTCTTCCACATTTGCTGGGTAGTGGACAGAGAGGTTATGAATGTTGCAGTTTCGCTATCTAGGGGTCCGGGTCGCCATATTTGGCTTGGTGTATCCCATGACTAGAGATGTATCCCACACCATGTGGACTTTGCTGATGAATAAACTTGGTTTTACCCCTCAAAAAAAAAAAGTAAAAATAAACCAGGCGGCCATGTGTTTGGTAATGGAACGTGCATGCACGGCGGTAGATGATGTTGCGGCATGATGCGCTGAAGTGGATAGCTTGCATGTCTAGATAAATTAGGTAGTGAGGATCAACTTCTTATGTATATAGGATTTGTATTGGTTTAAATTAGGCTGTACAATTATCATCAAGATCAATAACACTCCAATCATAAAAAGAGAAAAAAAATCCTGTTAAAAAGGATCAAAGATAGCAGTATTAGTGATTTCGTCGAAAGAGAAGTTAGCATCACAGATCTCACAATCAGAAGAATTAAATTGATTCTCGATCGGGGTGTGTGTGTGTGGGTGGGGGGGGGGGGGGGGCTCTGGATCCAGCTGTCGAGGGCGCCGAGGTGCTAATATGTTGGGTGGTCATCTAGGGGTACATTTTCCTAAATACATTGAATGTATTTAGTATTGAGGATATACTAATTATCTACGACGCCATCATCGTCGCGATGGAGGAGGGCAGGGGCACAGTCTACGACACGGTCCTCCAGGCCATGGAGGAGGGCCTGGGGCCTATGGCTTCTCATCCCAGCCAACAAGGATGTACTACCGCGGCGAAACGTTGAGGACTTGAGGAGGTACGCAGTCCTTGTCTATCGTGTAATGCAGCAATTTAGTACCATGCCATTCCGTTACAATGCTAATCTTGATTTGTGCAGAGCATGCATGGAGGACAGGAGGAGGTAGCTGAACTGCGTTCGGGAAGCGGCGTTCATAATCATAAATAAAGCAAAGATTGATGGCCAATCGTAGTTAGTAGCGTTTGGTTAGCTGCAGTGCAAATGAGGCCTCGTGTCTCGTGTGTGCTACTGATGGATGACTACTTACCGTTGGTTCTAGTGTAGAGCCTGTTTGGTCTGTGTGTGCTACAACTTCTATGAGAACTCGAGTAATTAACTGGTTTAATTTCTAGTCTATGAGAATTTCTTCGTCTTGAATTTGGTTAGCTGCAGTGCAAATGAGGCCTCGTGTGTGCTACTGTTGGACGACTATGCAGTTGAATCATTCGTATTCTCCTGTATCCACCTCGTCTTGCTTTTTCTATCGTGCGTATTTTGGCAGGCCGGCCCCACGTGACACTAGGGTGGACAACTTTCTGCTGCTAGATTCTTTGGCCCCGTGAACTGTGTACGGCGCTTTTTTCAAAACTGTGTACGACTCAGTTTACCCCCACCGCTCCATGAATGTATATTGGGTGGTCAAGAAAATGTATTCAGGATAATTAGTGTATCCTCAATACTAAATACTAATTAATGTCTTGGGTGGTCATCTAGTTCTGACTATGAATTATTCTATGTATTTTAGTGTATATTCAGGATAAAATGGCCACGGATAAAGTAGAGGTAATCTAGAGAACAGGACAGGTCTGCTCTATACTAGGATCCCTGTGCTTATACCATGATTTTGTCTGAAACTAGTCAGTCATTGTTTTTCCTGGATATCTGCATTTGTACTAGTTTTTTTTTTTTTTGCTGGGTGCGTTTGTACTAGTCAGGTGGTTGAGATCTTGTTTAAATGTTCATCCTATTTCATAATGTTCTCCAGCCAAACTTGCGATCGTACATAATTATGAGCAGTAGGGGTCAGGCATTATACTTACCAAAGTTCAAGAGCTGATAGATCCTGTTTTGGAAACAGATGTTTAAAGAATTCTGCAGATTCACCTAAATACTGACTTGTTGGATGATTTCATAGCATAGCATAGCATGGCAGCGCACAAAGCTCAGAATGTCCTGTTTGCAGATATATTTAGTGCCGGAGGAAGGATGTCTAACGTATCTGTTTAACCGTATAAACGGACGACAGAAACATGGCAAGCTCATGATCTGAAACAGTACATTACTGAAGCTTGCAGAGTGGGCAGACCGAGCTCAGTTGTTCGCTGGACAGAACAGAAGTTGGCGACCTCGGCCTTCCGGAGCTAATCGCAATTGCTGGGTGGCACATCTGGTGGGAGCGGACGAAACTTGTTATAGAAGAAAATGTGGAATCCCCGCAGGGATGAGCTATGTCAATCATCGCTCTAGCAGCGAATCGTAGTAATGCAAATGGGATTCAGAGAACCATCAAGCTGAAATGTGGAAGAGACCACCTGGAGCAATCGTTAAGGTAAACGTTGACGCTTTCTTTGTCTCTGGAAATGAAGCAGGATCAATGGGTGTCGGTTATTTGGATGAGCAGGGAATGATGTTGGCAGCAGGTGCAAGCCAAGCGTCTTGATGAGCATAGCGGAGTCAGATTCTGTTTAGGTTGATGGAGGCTTGCCTGGGAGCTTCAGAACTTTGGACTTGAGCAACGGCCATCTGGGCAGATTGTATCCAAACAGTAAAAAAAATTGAGTGGTTATTGTAACAGGGAAGCCAACCAGTGTGCTCATGAACTTGCATAGTAGTACGCCTGCATTCTTAGTGACAGTAGAGATGAGATGAGAGGAAATCTGGGATGGGATTCAAAACCAAATGAACATCACAATTACCATATATATATATACACACATCAGATATAGCCATTGGAAGCTAGCAATCACATATAGGCAACATATTTGACTCATATTTTGGAACACAAAGGAAGTTTACAAGTGGTTGGCCGACACAACCTCTCGGCGCAAAAGATCATCTCCGTCAACGTGAGCTCAAGGGCAAGAGGAGTGCGGGGTATGCTTCATCACAGCCTCGATCTATACTTTGCCGGAGCACCTGCAATTATTTTTCTTAGAATTGTAGCAAAGAATTTCATTGGATAATGGTGTTGCTCTAGTATTAATGATTTAGACTCATATTTTGGAACATTATGGCCCAATGTGTACCTTGCACAGGATAACAGCAACACCAGGATGACGAAAAACTAGAAAAACCTAATCAAGTTCTTCAGCCCACTCAACTGCGATGCAGGGGTCAATGGCCATCGTAGAATCTTAAGCGACCAGGCATGCTGTTGCGCTTGTTGCATCTAGGATCGTTCCTCTGCCGTGCGCCCGGCTGGAACATGCCCTCTAGGTTTCCTGCTCTGTTCTCGGGGCAGTGGGTGGGACGTTGCTTCCCGGTACTGGTTCCGACCACATTTGGGGCCTCAGTGCCTAGCTAGCTATGAGGTTATTTGGGGGGTTTGAAACATCGCACAACACATCCGTCAGGTACTGGTCGGGCTAGCTGTGAGTTCCCACCAGTCGCCGGCTTGTGGTGGTTTTGCTTTGGTGCTGTTATCTTGCTCGACATCCGCGTGGGTTGTTCCTTTTGTCCGTGCCGGTCTATTTCCCTGAAGTTCTCTTGCTTCCTTCCTACTATACATGCATCGTGCCCGGACGTTGTATTGGTCATGTTGTCTTTCTCTACCCGGTTGGTGTAAGGTTCCTGAACGATATTTTGTGGGTCGAGGGGTGAGAATTTGCCAGGCTACTAAATTTCACCAGCCGATGTATGGTCTGCGATATACGTGAGTTTCATTGTATGTATTGATCGTTGCATGCGCCACTCCGGGGTGCTCTGCTTGTACGGGCTGGCGTTGTTCTTGTCAGTGTGTAGTCATGTGATGGTGCCTAACTGATTATGTTGGTGGAATATCGATGTTTCGGGTGATGGTCCTATTGCTCGGTTCGTACGGTTTTGTGTTACCTTGGTTGGTATGCGGTGATGTAATGCTACCCGACGAGCTATTTCCCTGAAGGACGGGTGTAAAATGCAGTACAACATGAGCTTTTGTGAGATCCTTCATTTGCCATTTGTTTTAGGCGTGCCATGCGGCAGTGTACGTGCAATTTTTTTTGCCCGGACGTGTGGGCAAAGGGGCCGCCAGAAACAAAACTACTTGAACCATTTGGAAAGGCCATTCATCGACTCCAAGACCAAACAATGAAAATTGTACGTGACTTAGGGTCTGTCATTTATGGAACTCACTCGGCTATGTTTGATGGACCGAGGTCCTCTAGGCTTTCCGGCCGCATCAGGGGTGCATGGCACCCCCTCCAAGGCCAGCCAGCCAAAGCCCGCACAAGTCCGGGCAGACTAGCCACACACGAACCAACATGTAGATGGAACAGCACATGAGACGACGGATGCGGGCGCGATAAGGTGGTTCTTGCCGTTTTGGTTGTACCTGGTCTTTGCGCAGTTGCAGACGGTAGGGGAAGAAAATTCTTCATGAATAGGGTCTCATGCCATTACAAACAAATCTATACTTACTATTAAAGGGAATAGGTATTCTTGGTTTGGTTTAGTCCTTTTTGTTTGGTTTGAGTGCACGCTAAAATTTCGTACAAAGCGATTTGGGCCAGTACTCGTATGTTGATGAGCCTTTTATGGGCTTTCATAGCTGGGTTTTGATTTTCGGCCGAGAAAATCTAATTTCGGCCAAAATTCGGCCCTCTCGCTTGGGCCCGGTAAAAGTCTCTCTCGGCCGATTTTTTTCGGCCCAGCTTGAATACTTTTGCCCCAACCCAGCTTCTGGAGGCTACCCATTACGCTCTGCCTCAGCCAAAACGATCGAAACGAACGCCCAAACCCTAACACATCTTATTCGTTCGATGCAATTAACAAACTTTTTCCTTTCCCTTTGGTTCTTGAAGACTGCGGCATGGTACTCCACGGCAATCTGCATGTCTTTTTTCTGAAAGATGTTTGTGTGGAATGTCAGGTCTTGAACTAATCTGTGACTGTTATGTTGGATTGCTATTCTTTTTATGCTGAGTTTTAATCCCCGGTGCCAAACACTATATTTTATATTCATGAGAATTATGTTGGGCCAGTTCCGCTTGATTTTAATTTTTTTGTCAAATTCATTTAAATTTTCATCAAATTTTGTCCAAATTCAAATTTTGGTTTGACAATTTCGTCCGAGATTTTTACGAAAATTTTGAAATGACCGAATTTCGGCCGTCTCGTTCAGGGCCGAGAAAAATCAAAAACCGAAATCCAAAACGCAATTTCATAGAGACCGCGAAAAATAATAGGGTCAAAATAAATCAACATTGTGGGAATTGAACATAGGACCTCCTGTCTGAATCTTCGATGTAACAACCAACAACCTATGTGCCATTCACATTTACGAATCCCAACTAGCTCTAAATATACGAATGGCAGTCCTCATGTTTAGGGCGAGCTAATTAAGCGAATGAACTCATTAAAGGAAGGATTGTGGGCTTAAATAAATTATTTAATCGGATGTGGCTAATTATAGAAAGAATTATGGGTAAACTGGTGGAATAATTAAAATAAAGATTGTGGTCTTAATAAATAGAATATTCAAATAGATGAGGCTAATTAAAGGAAGGACTTGAGGTAAAAAAGTAGGATAATTAAAAGGAAGGATTTGTAGGCTTCAATGTGTTGGGGCTGCTAAATTAGAAAAGGGAGGATTTTATTCCCGACTAAAATGGGTGAGGACGTCATGTTAATTAAAGGAAGGATTATACTTAAATGAAATCAGTGGGAGATTATGCCCAGGAAAGGAAATATGAACATGGCTAAATTGCATCGTATTTTTTTATGTTCATTTTGTAGAAGGATGCTGCGTTCCAGCATGTTCTTCATAGAGAATCCAGTGCTGTGGGACATTATGCTTGCACAAAACAATATTTTTTTTCCGTTGCAACGCACGGGCATATGTGCTAGTCACTTTAATTCCTCTTTCTTCCAGCGCACCCACAGGAGCAGCACCTTAGGGCCCGTTCTTTTCTTGACTTTTAAATAAGATAGAATAAGGTGCCTCCTACCTAGCTTATTCTCAGAGGTGGAGCTACAGTGTTTGGCCGGGCTCAATTAACCCCGGTGACCTCGGCCCAAAGTCTATTATGTACCTATGGCCCAGGAAGGAAAAGGACCCGGTGGAAAAAAAATGACTCCCAGCCCAAATAGCAGTACTGTAGCAGCCCAAACAGCACTCACGTGAGCCCACTGCCCACCACCGAATAGATCGATTGCGAGGATGAGGTTCCCTCGATGAGAGGACCCTTTGCTCGAGCATCTTCCTCCTGTCGCCCCCGACCGCTCGTTCGGCTGAACCGCGACGCCCTGGAAGCTCCCAATCTCCACTCCTGTCCTCTGTAAATTTTTAAGATTCGGTCTTCAGATCCGATCTATAAGTGGCACTATTTCTCCATTTAATTCCTATCTTCCTATTATCTTAAATTCCTATTCTCCTATTATCTTAGGGTTTATTTGACATGTTGATTTTTTCTTATAATTATTTGAAGGTCTGGGTGAGTGATCTAATCACGTGGATTACACAATCTGGAATATGCCTCAAGTCACAGCCCATCACAAATCAAGTAAGCTAGCAAGAAGGATTTGTAGTCTCTTTGTATTGTAATTTCTCTATGTTAGTTCTATCAGTCTTTTGTCGTTTGCTAATTCGAATTTGTAGGCAGTAAGCATATATGGAGCGATTTCTGAATTTTAAAAGAAAAAACACCACTACCCACAACCAATGATCATCATCATGATGAAGGTCCTTCAAACGTTAAGTACTAACATTAGCAACTATAATTTCTCATTTATATATTATAGACATATTAGTTAATGTGTTACATTTTTTTGTTATATATTTTCTTTTGAGCCGGTGATCTTTTTTCCTGGCTTCGCCCCTGCTTATTCTAAAAGCCAAGGCTTTAAAAAAATTGCTTGGGCTTTTAGAATAAGGCGGGAAGGGGCAGCTTATTCTAGAAGCCCAAAAAAGACACCAAAAGTACTGCCCTTAGTCACACACATGAACAACATGTCGCCTAGCCCTGATCCCGCTGCCTCGCCACCGGTCTTCGCCACCACGGTGAGGTCCAACGCGCCTGCACCCATGTGCCAACAGCTGCACGTACAGTCAAGCTATCCGAACTGAAATGCAGAGGAGCAGCGGTCGTGCCGGGGGTGGTGAGTACAATTGGGCAGTGGCGGACGGCGGGATGCAGTTGCAGCGCCGGGAGAGGGAGCTGGTGGCGCAGCTGCACGAGTTGTTGTTCCGTCCATGTCCCCGTCTAAGAGTGGCGCGTCGTGGTCGTCCTCGTGTTCTACTCTTGCTGAGAACTTTCCTTGGGAGCACGGCAGCTCACATGTGAAGGCAACGGCGTAGTGCATGGGCAAACGGTGGTGCAGGGGTCATAAGGGAATGCAGGAGGAAGAACGGCACTATTTTTATGAAGTTCCTCGCCGCCATCGAGATTCCAACGCCAGCAAGGGTCGCCGGAGTTGCGAGGGTGCTTGGGGAGGGGGGGGGGGGTCCATTTTCTTGGTTACCAGGCTAGCCGGCGGCGTGGTTTCTGGTAGTGGCTGACCGGAAAAGAGGAAGAGAATTTGTTTTATGGAGCAGCGTCGCGGAGGAGTAAAAATATGAGAGTTGCGCGTTAGAATAAACTTAGAGGAGTAAATTTTTGCCTCTAAAGGTCTGATGGATTGGTTTGATGCGATTAACTCCTTATTTTGCTCCTCCAAATGACTTTAGGGGATCGGTTAGAGATTCTCTAAGAATGTGTGATGTGATGTGTTGTGAGTCACAGCACATCACATCACACCGTTTGTGACAACTAGCAACGAGCAACATCGAAATTGTGTGATGACAAGCAAGCAGCGCACAGCTGATGATGAAACGATGCTGCTGATCATTCTCATGTCTAAGATCTCTGAAACAAACACAGAAAACAAATAAACTTTGTCATGCATATGTCCGTCCGTTGGAGAGCGGTGCTAGTGCGTTGGAGGGGAATTGAAATAGCTTGTGCTACGAGTAAAAAAAGCAACAAAAATGATAACCAATTAAGAAAGAGGTAAATGAAACCATCCATGATAAATACTAAATGGCTGATATCTTTGGATGATAGTACATTAGCAAAACTCAAACTATATAGTATATATATTCTTGGACACTCACAAAAAAAAATTATATGTATTCTTGGACGAAATGTAAGACTTGTTATGTCCTGGACTAGCTACGAAGCAATAAATGTTGGCTAAATAAAAACTCGTGGTCTCTAAAGAGTGCCTCCTTCTTCATTACCTGATACACGTGCGTTGTTCGGATGCGACGGGCACCGCCCTCCGTCTCGTTCACGCCGCGCGGCAAGCTCATGTATCCACATTTTCCCCAGCTTTCGCCCCAAGAATTTTTAGCTTCCAATAATTCTCGCCGGAGCTGGTGGTACCGTACCCCAACAATAGCATGGCGTGGTTGAGAGCCTGGCCGCATGCTCCGTGGTACACGTGCAACGTTGACGGGCTGTGCCGTCATCACATGCATCAAAGCTTTGTCATCGTTTGACGGGACTCTGGCCACGTCGTCTATGGTGATCACCTGATTGGTGAAGCATTCAACTTCATACCCTACATACAGATGGTCAACCTTGGAATCAAGGCCTCCGTTGTCGATGACGTAATATAGTGAACCTTCCAGCGAGCCGCCACTTCAGCTATATCATCAATACGTTGGCCCCGCACAGTATAGGAGATCCTGCAGAGACAAAGGTAGGACTCTATGCTTCATAATGTCGTTGAGCCCCTCGACGGCCCCGCCACCGTAAAGGCCGAACAGTTGCCATAGCGGATGCCCTTGGAGTCCTGATGCTTCACCGGAGCGAGCGCGCTGAGATGTAGGCTCCAGTCTACATACGAAGGGAGTTCTAAGAACTCATAATGGCCGTGAGCCAGTCGCCGGCTCGCTTTATGCCACATGCAAACGCGAGAGTGACAAAGAGGAGGAGCCCGATGGTTGCAATGGGATTCATGGACGCAATCATCTGCGTCGTGGAGGCGGCGGTGGGTGATTACTGCAGGGAGGTGGTAATGGATCGACGACGAGAAGGAGTAGCTGTGTGGTGCCTTTACAGATAATATAGCCGTCGGCAGAGCTAAACATGTAAACTTTGGTCGTCGGAATCGGAACCATGCGAACACGGCCGGAGCCAAACATGCAGGGTTGGTCCAAACATAATTCAGACCCGGGGTGAATTTAAAGAAATAACTTTTTATACCAAACATTTATACTTATGTACATAAGTGCTTTTTTATTGTATTATACTGTTGGCGAGTATAATTTTCTATCACTTAGTCGACATAGTTAACAACATAACAATGTTTTATGTGTGGAACCACGTAACAATATGTTAAATATTATTTGTAATCCTTTGTTCTTAGTTGTGATGTATTTTAATGATAATTTCATTTCAACTAAATTCAAATTGTGTGCGTCAATAGAATTAATCTTTCAATTTATTTTTTGACAATTGCATAAACTATATGATGCACAAGTATGTTTTTGTGGGTATGTGTTCGCGTATGTTTTAATATCATTAACTATCATGGTGGAGATCTCTAAAGTATAATGTCTAACTAATATCTTTCTAATGGTTTCTAGTGTTTTATTAGGTAACATACTTGTAATCTTATTAATGTTTTCTAGTGTTTTTGTTACGTAACATATTTATAGAATCTTCTATTGTATAAATTGAATTGTTTATAAATGTGCTCCAAGTTACATTGAATAAGTTGACAATATGGGCATGCTCTTTACATGTCATTGTTAATAACATCGATTGTCGACGAGCATAATATGTCGTAGAATCAATTTTGCATATAATTCATTCTTTTAGGCTTGTCTAGATGCTTGATTTCTTCTAATGTATACAAGGGCTTCTGTCAATTTCTGAAATAAGAAGTCTTGCATGAAACTGTACATAGAAATCTAGTTAACACACATTTTTGTGCAACTTGTCGCACGTCTATGGAAGATACACTGGTCCATTCACTAAACTCAGTGTCGCCTATGACATTTCTCTAGCAGTGACCTCCGTGTGTGTGTATGGCATTAGTTCCAGCAGTGACCTCAGTGTGTGTATATGACATTTGTTCTAGCAATGACCTCCGTGTGTGTACATGACGTTTGTTCTAGCAGTGACCTCAGGCACCATCGCCTGCAGAGAAGCATTAGATTCTTGAACAGTGTTCACTCCCACACTTTCATTGTCTTCGTTTCCAGCTCCAGGCTGAGAAGATAGCGAACCACCTGTAACAAGAATATTAGCTTCCAATTCTTCTGTCTGTCTGGGCATTTGTGATAGGCACATCTACAACACCACTTTGCACATTCATACCTGATATTGTTGAGGCACCAATTTTCAGGCCTTGCTTCTTCTGCTTGGACACTTGTGATGATCATATAAGATTGCAACTCCGTTGCTTCCACAGAACCCTCGTCATTCTCTTTTGCGAGTTGGTCTTCTGTCATGACAGCAGATCCACCGTCTTCTTGGTCCAGCTTCTCTCATGACATTGCTGCTGAAAATGAGATAGGATCAGGAACAGTAGCAGAGGCTCTCTCTCCATCTTATTTCTCCTCTTGATACTTTTTGGGAGAAGCACCCTCGACCTCGGCAGCAACTTTTGCAAAAGTATTCTCCACCACTGGACGCTTGTAGGAGTTATGACGAGCACCCTGGGTGAACACTTGTACAGTAGCTTCTATGCATCACAAAGATTATTCTTCATATGAGGGTGATGTGTCTGATTAGATGTCACAATCACACTGGATTCTCTTTTCCCAGCAAAAGTTTGGAAACTATTTTACTCCCTGCACGTCATGTCGGCTCCAAAGCTTGTGTTTTTGTTGGCGGCGGGTGCAGCCCCACCCCTTCTGAGGTAACGGTCGATTTGTAGGTTTGCTCCGGCATCTTCGGATCCTGATGGCAGCAGTGTCACGACGTCGTTCCTCCTTCCATGCCCCGCTACGAGCATCAGGGGAAACCCTAGGTCCGGTTCTCCGGATCGGATGGCAGCGGCGTCACGATGTCGTTCCCCCTTCTTGAAGGCACTATCTTGCTCGCTGGTGGTGTCCTGGTGTTGAATTTGAATATGTTTGACATCCTGCTGCTTTGGCCTGCTCCTCTAGTTTTAGGTTTCGTGGGTTTAGTTGTGTTATTTACCCTGTTTGGGCTGAGCACCCTCTCTCTCTATGCTCCAAGCACCATGTTCATGCCTCCTTGCGTTCATGTCATGTGTGGTACCCTTTGTTGTACTCATTCTCCTCTCTCTTTATCAATGAAAAGATACACAAGCTTTGCGTATTCACGAAAAAATTCTATTGCTGTTGATGAGGACAAGCACCAGCGAAGGGCGCTTCTCTCATCAGAGGCGAGCAATGTAGATCTAGCAAGCCAAGTCCTACTACTGTTGCCATGTTTTTTAAACCCCACAGTAGAAACAGGAACATTCTGGGTTAATAAAAGTGTCCTTTATCAAAAGAAAATTGTATAATACACATCGTAGATTATCATGATAATAATACGGGAGGTAGAAACAGGAACCACACACGATTTAGACATAGATATGATGCATAGAAGCAAGCATCGACACTAAATGTCTACCATTCGCATCTAGTGTATGGTGAACTGGAAACAGGCAGTAGAGAACAAAAGAGAGGAAGAATGCACAGATTAACAATATCACTAAACTAGGGAGAAGTGAGAGCTACATCATTAGATTCCATTTCCAGCTGCAGGCTGAGAAGACATGCCTCCATCTACATGCATAGGAAGCAAATCACATGCAACAGGAATATTAGCTTCCAACTCTTCTATCTGGACACTTGTGGCAGGCACATCTTTTTTAGAAAAGTGTGGCAGGCACATCTGTAACACCAGTTTGCGCTTCCATGCCTGAAATTGTGGATGTACCATTTGCAGGCACTTCTTAGTTGTGACACTTACATAAGCTTTCATAGTATCCTCACCATCCATTTCTGTGGGTTAGTCAAATAAAGCGCCTGCAACATTCATAGCAGATCCACGTCTTCTTGGTCCTGCTCGTCTCCTAACCAACTAAAAAAATAGCGCGCTATTTCGGCATTGTAGGGTCGATATAGTGTATCTGAAAGGGCCACATTATGTTTTACCTAATTTGCTCGCTAAGGTGCTAATCACGCTATAGCGCACTATTTCGGCGCTAAACGAGAAGACGTTTTAGCATTTTAGCGTGCACCCAGCCCATCTGGCATCGACCCAACCCACTCTCACTCTCTCTCACAGACGCAACGCATACAACAGCCCATCGACCTAACCTAGCCAACTCGTCACCCTCATTCCTCATTTTCCACCAGCTGGACGGCGGCGGTGGCCCTTGAAGGGGAGCGGCGGCTGCGTCTCGTGACTCGTGAGTGAAGGCAACAACAGTGGTTCGTGAGCGGCAGCAGCTTCTCTTCATACCGTCTCCAAGTAGTGGGGTCGGCCACGCCTCCAAATCCAGCAAGTCAATGGCGCAGAGCCGATTTCACCCAAGCAGCCGGTGCCTCTAATATCTGACACTTACCAGACCTGATATATCTTTTGCTGTTAACAAAGTTTGCCAGTTTCTTCATGCACCTACTATAGTCCATTGGACTGCTACAAAACGCATAGTTAGATATGTCAAGAATACTCTTAACATTGGTCTCAACTTTAGTAAGTCACCATCAACAGTTATTAGTGCCTTCTCAGACTCTGATTGGGCAGGATGTCTAGATGATAGACACTCAACTGGTGGCTTTACAGTATTCTTTGGCCCTAACTTGATTTCATGGTGTGCAAGAAAACAAGCTATTGTCTCCAGGTCTAGCACAGAAGCAGAGTACAAAGCATTAGCCAATGCCACAGCTAAGATTATATGGGTTCAGTCCATATTAAAGGAACTTGGTGTCAAAAGCATTCAAGCCCCATGTCTATGGTGTGATAACCTTGGTGCCACTTATCTATCTGCTAATCCAGTTTTTCATGCCAGAACAAAGCATATTGAGATAGATTTTCACTTTGTAAGAGAAAGGGTTGCCAAGAAGCAACTTGACATCCGGTTTGTGCATTCCAAAGATCAAATTGCAGATGGATTCACAAAACCTTTGCCCACAAGAAGTTTTGAAGACTTCAAGCATAATCTCAACTTGATGAAGTTGTGATTAAGGGAGGGTGTTAAACACGTCTGATACGTGCCTCTGTACATGTTACGATCGCACCAGGAGATCTATGGTCGATGTAGTGGATAGAATAGGTAGTTAGCTCCAATATCTATCTATTGTAACTATCTCTATCTCTTCCTCTCCAAGATTGTAATCTCCTGTAAAATCTCAACTCCCACCTTGTATGTGCATCAGGGTTATTGCGCCCCTGCCTATAACATGCAGCTGTCTCCTCCAACGAGGGTAAGACGTTTCCACATCTCGCACATGGTAATCAGAGCCTTCCTACTTCCCATCTAGCTTCTCTCGATTCCAACCGTGCCTAAGCCATGTCTTCCTCCTCCGGCGCCTCTCACCCTAGCCTCAGTGGGCAGGTCATTGAGAAACTCTCCCGCACGAACTACGTGCTATGGCACACACAGATCACGCCGCAATTGCGTGACGCCGGTGTCTTCGGCTATGTCGATGGCACCTCGCCGGAGCCGGCCAAGCTCCTCGCCGCCAAGGACAAGGACGGCAAGGAGACTTTCGAGCCAACCCTCTCCACCCCATCTGGGTCCGGGAGGATCAGCAAGTGCTCGGTTACCTGCTGAGCAACCTCTCTAAAGAGGTGCTCGTCACGGTGACCACGGTCAACACGACGCAGACGCTCTGGACGACGCTGGCGGGCATGTATCCGTCGCAGTCGCTGAGTCGCGTCAACAACATCCGTACCTCGCTCATCAACGCGCAAAAGGGCAACCAGTCCGCCGCCGCCTACTTCGCCTCCATGCGCGGCCTTGCGGACGAGCTGGCCGCGGCTGGCAAACCGATCCAAGATGACGAACTGATCTCGCACATCCTTCACGGGCTGGATCTGGAGTACCAGCCCCTAGTCTCGGCCCTCGACGCCCGTTTCACCCCCGCCTCCCTTGACGAGATCTTCTCCATGCGCATGGCGTAGTTCCACGGCTCAGGCGGCGGCGGCTTCAAGTCCTCCGCGAACATCGCCACCCATGGTCGTGGCGGCGGCTCTCGCTTCCGTGGTCCTTCCCGTGGCAAGGAGAGGTCAGGTGGCGCACGGACCAGCGGCGGTGGCGGGCGCTCTGGCAACAGGGGTCACCGTGGTGGCAGCTCTGGCAGGACCCGCCAGGACACCCCGCGCTGTCAGATCAATGGCAAGCCGGGTCATACTGCCAAGGATTGCTGGTACCGCTACGATGAAGACGAGGACGATTCCCAAGATGATGAAAAGGTCGCTGCGACGGCTGAGGGCTCCTATGGCGTCGACACGAACTGGTACCTTGACAGCGGCGCCACCAACCATCTCACTGGTGAGCTCTAAAAGGTGACTCTCCGTGAGAAGTACCATGGCAAGGATCAGATTCACACCGCCAATGGTGCAGGTATGAGGATCAGACACATTGTTCATTCAGTTATACATACCCCTCATCGTAAAATCCATCTTAGAAAAATCTTGCATGTCCCTAGTGCCCACAAGAATCTTCTTTCCGTTCATAGAATTGCCATTGATAATCATGTCTTCCTTGAGTTTCATCCTTTTTTCTTTTTGATCAAGGATCAGGCCACGAAGAAAGTACTCTATCGAGGTAGATGTGTTCGAGGGCTTTACCCGTTGCTTCTGGAGTTTAGAAGATTCAATAAACAAGCTTATGGTGCCGTCAAACTATCGTCCACACAATGGCACGATCGCTTAGGACATGCTTCTTTTTCATTAGTTGAACACTTGCTTAGAAAGAATAAGCTCCCGTTTGTTGGAGAGCGAAATATTGAAACTATTTGTGATTCTTACCAACGCGCAAAATGTCATCAATTGCCGTACCCTATTTCTACTAGTGTTTCTACTCAACCTCTGCAATTAATCTTTTCGGATGTTTGGGGTCCTGCCCCTAGTTCTGTTGGTAGACACACCTATTACGTTAGTTTCATTGATGATTACAGTAAATTTTCTTGGATTTATCTCCTTAAGAAAAGATCCGATGTTTTCCAAGTTTTTCAGAACTTTCGAGCGTTAGTAGAATGCAACCTCAATCGCAAGATCATTGCTGTCCAATCGGACTGGGGAGGGGAATACGAAAAGTTGAATTCCTTCTTCCAAACTCTTGGCATATCACACCATGTGTCATGTCCACACGCTCACCAACAAAACGGGTCGGCTGAACGTAAGCATCGACATATCGTTGAAGTTGGTCTCGCTCTCCTAGCCGGTGCTTCCATGCCCCTTAAGTTTTGGGATGAAGCCTTTCTTACTGCCGTGCATATCATCAACATGCTTCCTAGTCGTGTCATACATAATGAAGCTCCCATAGAACGGTTTCTCCACATCAAGCCAGACTATAAGTCTCTTCGCGTCTTTGGTTGCGCTTGCTGGCCAAATCTCCGTCCCTACAACAATCGCAATCTTATGTTCCGCTCAAAACAATGTGTTTTTCTTGGGTACAGTGCCCAACATAAAGGTGTCAAATGTCTCGATGTCGCCACCGGTCGTGCCTACATATCCCGTGATGTTGTCTTCGACGAGGCAAAATTCCCTTTTGCCGATCTGCATCCTAATGCTGGAGCCCTCCTTCGCAAAGAAATCCTTCTCCTGCCTCCTCATCTCACCAGTTTGATCAAGGGGGAAATAACTGTGATGATCCAATGTTGACTAACCCCATGCATGAGCCTTGTGATGATGCAGGAGAACTTACAAAAAAAACAGACGTCAAAATGGTGAAGAAATAGGCTCAACACAGCCATATCGCATGTGCTCCAGCGTAGGGAGCAAATCCTCCTTGGGATCCTGCTACTTCTTGAGCTTGCGTTGGTTTTTCCCTTGAAGAGGAAAGGGTGATGCAGCAAAGTAGAGATAAGTATTTCCCTCAGTTTGAGAACCAAGGTATCAATCCAGTAGGAGACAACGCGCAAGTCACCGAATACTTGCACAAACAATCAACAACTTGCACCCAACGCGATAAAGGAGTTGTCAATCCCTTCATGGTTATTTGCAAAGTGAGATCTGATAGAGATAGATAAAAGGTAAAGTAAATATTTTTGGTATTTTTGGTTTATAGATCGGAAAGTAAAAGATTGCAAAATAGTAGATCAAAAACTTGTAGATTGGAAAGTAGAAGATTATATGATGGAAAATAGAAGATTATATGATGGAAAATAGACCCGGGGGCCATAGGTTTCACTAGAGGCTTCTCTCCAGATAGAAAATATTACGGTGGGTGAACAAATTACTGCCGAGCAATTGATAGAAAAGCGCAAAGTTATGACGATATCTAAGGCAATGATCATGAATATAGGCATCACGTCCGTGTCAAGTAGACTGAATCGATTCTGCATCTACTACTATTACTCCACACATCGACCGCTATCCAGCATGCATCTAGAGTATTAAGTTCATAAAGAACGGAGTAACGCATTAAGCAAGATGACATGATGTAGAGGAATTAACTCAAGCAATATGATGAAAACCCCATCTTTTTAGCCTCGATGGCAACAATACAATACGTGCCTTGCTGCCCCTACTGTCACTGGGAAAGGACACCGCAAGATTGAACCCAAAGCTAAGCACTTCTCCCATTGCAAGAAAAACCAATCTAGTTGCCAAACCAAACCGATAGTTCGAAGAGAATTACAAAGATATCAAATCATGCATATAAGAATTCAGAGAAGATTCAAATAATATTCATAGATAAGCTGATCATAAATCCACAATTCATCGGATCTTGGCAAACACACCGCAAAAAAGTATTACATCGAATAGATCTCCAAGAACATCGAGGAGAACATGGTATTGAGAATCAAAGAGAGAGAATAAGCAATCTAGCTACTAGCTATGGACCCGTAGGTCTGTGGTAAACTACTCACGCTTCATCGGAATGGCAATGGTGTTGATGTAGAAGCCCTCCGTGATCGAATCCCCCTCCAGCAGGGTGCCGGAAAAGGTCCCTAGATGGGATCTCACGGGTACAGAAGGTTGCGGCGGTGGAAAACTCTTTTTTTGGATGCCTCTGGTGGTTTGGGCATATAAGAGTATATATAGGCGAAAGAATTAGGTCAGGAGGTGCACGAGGTGCCCTCAAGGGTGGGGGGCGCGCCCTACCCCCCTGGGCGCGCAATCCGTCCTTGTGGCCGCCTCGTGGCCCCTCCGACTTCATCTCCAAGTCTCCTGGTTTCCTTCTGGTCCAAGAAAGATCATCGCGAAAGTTTTATTCCATTTGGACTCCATTTGGTATTCCTTTTCTGCGAAACTGTGACGACCCCGGCTTAATCGTGCACTAATCATACACGCAAATGCGCACGATCAAGCCTGAGGACTCACTTGAAGATATCACAACACAACTCTAAAACATAAATAAAGTCATACAAGCTTAATATTACAAGCCAGGGCCTCGAGGGCTCGAATACATAGCTCGATGGCATACAAGCGTCAGCGGAAGCATTAGATATCTGGGTACAGATATATTACAGAGAAAGAAATAGGCCTTCACAGAGGCGGGGTAAAATAAAATACTACGATCGAAAGGCGTAGGCCTCCTGCCCTGGACCCTCCGATCCTACTCCTGGTCGTCAGTCGGCTCCTCGTAGTAGTAGTACTCGCTAGGCGGGTAGTAGTACTGGTCGTCGGCTGGGGCGTCTGGCTCAGGGGCTCCGTCGTCTGGTGGCATCAATTGGATATGGGGGAAAAGAAAATAAAGCAAACGTGAGTACTCATCCGAAGTACTCAGCAAGCAAGGATCTACACTACATATGCATCATTGTCAAAGGAATGGATGTATATGTGGACTGGGCTGCAGAAATGCCAGAATAGAGGGGGAAAGCCTAGTCCTATCGAAGACTAGCATCTTCAACAATCTTCGACAGTCTTGCAGCATCAGGAAAGAGCAGATGAACATAATGTAAAGTAGTAGTAGTAGTAGTAGTAGTAGTATCATCAACCTCGACCTGAGATCCCTTCTCGACTCCCTGCGAGAAAGCAATCCCAGAGCCGTACTATCCAGTTCTCATCACATGTTCTAGTTGTACCAATCGGGATACAACTCCGAGTGTCCGTTACCGTAGGACAGGCTATCGATAGAAGTTTCTTCCCTGCAGGGGTGCACCAACTTACCCACCACGCTCGCTTAACTCCGGCCGGACACACTTTTCTGGGTCATGCCCGGCCTCGGCCAAGCAACACGCTGCAACCCGACCAAATACTTAACAGAGAGGTCAGCACGCCGGACTAAACCTATGCCCCCAGGGGTCTTGGGCCATCGCCCCGGGAACTCCTGCGCGTTGCGTGGGCGGCCGGAAGCAGACCTAGCAACCCCTTAATACAAGCGCGGTTGCGTAACCAGTCCAATCCAGCGCGCGCTGCTCAGTCGCTGACGTCCATTAAGCTTCGGTTGAAGTATACGACGCACAACGCCCATACTATGCCCACGTGATGGTTAGTGCTATCGGGCCAGAGGCCCCTCGGATCAAATATCCAAACCGTAGTGGATTAGGAGCGCGCGGAAACGAGCAGAGACTCACGATCGATGTGACCCCGTCGCCCCATCTCGAGGACTTGCGGCAAGGGCTAAGAATGCCCGGCCACGCCTCGTAGTTATCTCGCGGGCACCATCCAGGTCAAACCGACGCCACATCACTTCGCACTAAGCTCGCGCGGGTACCCCTCAGGGCCGACCCGTCTTTAGTATCATGGTTTAGTGCAAGTCCACTCATCAACAATAACTGTGTGTCTGACACCAGGGGAGCCCCGACGAATCACCCTCGATGGAACCCCACCTGATGTTATCATCAAGGTGAACGAAGGAGGAATCACCCTCGAGGTCCACACTTGAGGAGTTGCGCGACGACGTCGTTATCGGGGGTGGTGTAGGAGGAATCACCCTCACTTACCACGACCGAGTAACTAACCTACAAGGTTAACATCAGAAGTGCTGACGAGGTATCACCCTCGGCACTCGACGGTAACCCAGCAGTGTCGGCAACTAAGGGGAAGTGATGTGCGGTGCCAGGGTCTAGTCTTCAATCCCGATGATCGGGTCTTCTGATATCCAGCAGGGCAGTCGGGACCAAGTGGGGTCTCTGTCGTGTCTCTACCCAGCCTATACTAATCAGTCTAGGATAACCAGAAAGGTAACAAGGCAGGGTACAATAATTAGGCTATGCAGTAGATATAGGAAAACAGTAGCAGTAGCAGTTCTAATGCAAGCATAAGAGAGAAAGGAATAGGCGATATAGGCATGTTCAAAATGGGGGTGCTTGCCTGTTTGCTCTGGGGCAAGGGCAAGGTCTTCAGTGGTACCGTCGGGGACGTAGTCGTACTCCTGAGCTGCGTCTGCCTCGGGAGCTACGTCAACGTCGGGGTCTACCGAGAGAGAAGAGGGGGAAGAAACAGGTAAACATAATGCAAACAAATGCAATACAGTGCGTGTGATGCTATGATGCAGTGCAGGGTTGCCTAATTATGCATCTAAGTCATTTTAGTTATTTTTAGAATTAATCTAGGATTTAATATCCAACGTGTGTGCACTATTAATCTACCGGATTCGGGTCTGGAGTTACGAGTTCTTCTACGTAGGGGGTTCCGATGGAGAAACAGACGGCATGATCAGACTCGGCTCATCGTTCTGAGCAACTTTCATGTTTTAACTTTTTCGATCCGAGCTACGGTTTAAAAGTTATTAATTTTCAAAGTTTATTTGAATTTCTGGAATTTATTTATCTATCAGAAAATGAATTATGACGTCAGCATTGCGTCACAGTGACGTCAGCAGGTCAACTGCGGTTGACCAGGGTCAAACCTGACATGTGGGTCCAATGGGACCCACATGTCAGCCTCTATTTCTTTAACCAGTGAATTAATTTAATTACCAGGGTTAATTAGGGGGGTGGACCCCACATGTCAGTGAGACACAAGGTTAAACTAATTAGTTTCTATTTAATTAAATCTTTAATTAGGTTAATTAGTCGCGGGGCCCACCTGTCAGTGGCATTGCGCCGCCACGTCAGCGCGTTGACCACGGTCAGCGTGGTCAGCGGGGCCCGTGGGACCCACTGGCAGTGACCCAGGGGTGTCCCACGTGGCGGCCACGTCGGCGGCCGGCGCCGGAGTTGCGCCGGCGACCAAAAATCACGGCGGCGCGGCTCGGACGCCCGTCGGGTTTCGCCCACAGGCCACCAAAACGGCCGGGGCTGGTCGCGTTCGAACGAGGTGAAGGTGCCGCGTCGATCTATGGCATGAGCGCGAGCTAAAACGGCCGGAAACGAGCGCTAGGTCGTCGTCGGCGGACGCCGGAATCGGGCATCGGTGGATTTAGGGCTACAACGCTCGGGGAGGTGCGCTAGTGATCGCGTTGGACTCGCACGAGCTCCAGGAGCTCGATGCTGGGTCCGGACGAGCACGACGGCGTCTGCGGCCGCGGCGGCGAAGTGCACAGCGGCGAGCAGAGCTCGGCAACGACGGCAGCTGGCTATAAGGCGCTAGGGGACCAACGAGGAGCAGCAGGGAGAGGAGAGGCTCACCGTGCGGCACCCACGTAGGCCCTCGATAGTTTTGTAGCAGCAGAAGGCCGTCGTCGGAGACGACGAAGACGGCGGCGACCGTAGTTGAGGACGAAGGCGATCCGGTGGTTCCGTGCTCCCCAGCTCCAGCTGAGGCCTCCAGTAGATGAGGAAGACGACGGCGGAGCTGGCCGGCATGGTGGACGGGCACGGGGTCGCCGGTGGCCACGGCAAATGGCGAAGTGCGGCGACGACGGCGCTCGGTGGCTGGATCTGGGAGGGAGCGAGGGGCGGAGCGAGCGAGGGAGGAGAGGGGAGAGTGAACGGGGTGGCCAGGGAGGACGGCTCGACTTCGCCCTTATCCCCTCCGCCTCCTGTTCCGTCGGTGGGCGGCGACGTGTCGGCGCCGCGCTGGCGCGCGCGCGCTCGACCAGCGGGAGAACGATAGCGCGAGGGAGAGAGGTGAGTGGGCCTGCTGGGCCGGGGTTCGGGGCACTGTGCACTAAGGCCCAGTGCACAGTGCCTCGTTTTTATTTTTCTGTTTTGTTTTCTCTTTTTCTTTTAATCTTTTCTGTTTTGAAATAGTTAGGGCATTTCTACACTTTTGAAAAATGTGAGAGTTGTCCCAAATATTGCAATGCAATATTAGCTCTCACCAAAAAGTGGTTTGGACAGATTTGGAAGCCATTTGATTTAGTAATGATTTTAAATGAATTTAATATTGCTGTTTTGGGTGCTGTTTCATCTAGTTAGATTCACTTATCTAACTCCAACTTTATTGATGATGATTTTACAAATGTTCCTGGATTATTTGCCATTTAATGAACATTTTCCCAACAGTGTTTGATCAACTTTATAATTCACTTTTGAATTTGAGTTGATTTTTAGATGTGAATTTGAATTGGATCATTAACCCATATGACTTGGCACTGCAAATGATCATGACTTGGCAGTTTTAACAGATTGTCACAGAGCTTATTACAAGGGGGTGTTACAGAAACTCAAAAACAGGGAAAAAACAGGAACTGGCACTGGGCTCTAGGTTAATAGGTTAGTCCCAAAAATAATATAAAATAGCATATTAATACATATAAAACATCCAAAATAGATAATATAATAGCATGGAACAATAAAAAATTATAGATACGTTGGAGACGTATCAAGCATCCCCAAGCTTAATTCCTGCTCGTCCTCGAGTAGGTAAATGATAAAAACAGAATTTTTGATGTGGAATGCTACCTAACATATTTATCCATGTAATTTATTTATTGTGACATGAATGTTCAGATCCATATGATTCAAAACAAAAGTTTAATATTGACATAAAAACAATAATACTTCAAGCATACTAACAAGATAATTATGTCTTCTCAAAATAACATGGCCAAAGAAAGCTTATCCCTATAAAATCATATAGTCTGGCTATGCTCCATCTTCATCACACAAAATATTTAAATCATGCACAACCCCGATGAGAAGCCAAGCAATTGTTTCATACTTTTGATGTTCTCAAACTTTTTCAACTTTCACGCAATACATGAGCGTGAGCCATGGACATAACACTATAGGTGGAATAGAAGGTGGTTGTGGAGAAGACAAAAAGAAGGAGATAGTCTCACATCAACTAGGCGTATCAACGGGCTATGGAGATGCCCATCAATAGATATCAATGTGAGTGAGTAGGGATTGCCATGCAACGGATGCACTAGAGCTATAAGTTTATGAAAGTTCAAAAAGAAACTAAGTGGGTGTGCATCCAACTCGCTTGCTCACGAAGACCTAGGGCAATTTGAGGAAGCCCATCATTGGAATATACAAGCCAAGTTCTATAATGAAAATTCCCACTAGTATATGAAAGTGACAACATAAGAGACTCTCTACCATGAAGATCATGGTGCTACTTTGAAGCACAAGTGTGGTAAAAGGATAGTAACATTGCCCCTTCTCTCTTTTCTCTCATTTTTTTTCTTTTTTTTTGTGGGCCTTCTCTCATTTTTTGGCCCCTTTTATTTTATTTTATTTTCGTCCGGAGTCTCATCCCGACTTGTGGGGGAATCATAGTCTCCATCATCCTTCTCCTCACATGGGACAATGCTCTAATAATGAAGATCATCACACTTTTATTTACTTACAACTCAAGAATTACAACTCAATACTTAGAACAAAATATGACTCTATATGAATGCCTCCGGCGGTGTACTGGGATGTGCAATGAATCGTGACATGTATGAAAGAATTATGAACGGTGGCTTTGCCACAAATATGATGTCAACTCCATGATCATGCAAAGCAATATGACAATGATGGAACGTGTCATAATAAACGGAACGGTGGAAAGTTGCATGGCAATATATCTCGGAATGGCTATGGAAATGCCATAATAGGTAGGTATGGTGGCTTTTTTGAGGAAGGTATATGGTGGGTTTATGGTACCGGCGAAAGTTGCGCGGTACTAGAGAGGCTAGCAATGGTGGAAGGGTGAGGGTGCGTATAATCCATGGACTCAACATTAGTCATAAAGAACTCACATACTTATTGCAAAAATCTATTAGTTATCGAAACGAAGTATTACGCGCATGCTCCTAGGGGGATAGATTGGTAGGAAAAGATCATCGCTCATCCCCGACCGCCACTCATAAGGAAGACAATCAATAAATAAATCATGCTCCGACTTCATCACATAACGGTTCAGCATACGTGCATGCTATGGGAATCACAAACTTTAACACAAGTATTTCTCAAATTCACAATTACTCACTAGCATGACTCTAATATCACTATCTTTATATCTCAAAAAACAATCATAAGGAAACAAACTTCTCATAGTATTCAATGCACCTTAAATGAAAGTTTTTATTATATCCCTCTTGGATGCCTATCATATTAGGACTAAATTTATAACCAAAGCAAATTACCATGCTGTTTAAAGACTCTCAAAATAATATAAGTGAAGCATGAGAGTTCATCAATTTCTATAAAATAAAACCACCACCGTGCTCTAAAAAGATATAAGTGAAGCACTAGAGCAAAATTGCCTAGCTCAAAAGATATAAGTGAAGCACAAAGAGTATTCTAATAAATCACGATTCATGCGTGTCCCTCTCAAAAGGTGTGTACAGCAAGGATGATTGTGGCAAACTAAAAAGCAAAGACTCAAATCATACAAGACGCTCCAAGCAAAATACATATCATGTGGTGAATAAAAATATAGCCTCAAGTAAAGTTACCGATAGACGAAAACGAAAGAGGGGATGCCTTCCGGGGCATCCCCAAGCTTAGGCTCTTGGTTGTCCTTGAATATTACCTTGGGGTGCCTTGGTCATCCCCAAGCTTAGGCTCTTGCCACTCCTTATTCCATAGTCCATCAAATCCTTACACAAAACTTGAAAACTTGACAACACAAAACTCAACAGAAAATCTCATAAGCTCCGTTAGTATAAGAAAATAAATCACCACTTTGGTACTGTTGTGAACTCATTATTTATTTATATTGGTGTAATATCTACTGTATTCCAACTTTTTCATGGTTCATACCCCGCGATACTACCCATAGATTCATCAAAATAAGCAAACAACACAAAGAAAATAGAATCTGTCAAAAACAGAACAGTTTGCGAAGATCCGAATTGTTCTAATACTTATGTAACTCCAAAAATTCTCCCTTGAAGAAGAAAGGGTGATGCAGCAAAGTAGAGATAAGTATTTCCCTCAGTTTGAGAACCAAGGTATCAATCCAGTAGGAGACAACGCGCAAGTCACCGAATACCTGCACAAACAATCAACAACTTGCACCCAACGCGATAAAGGGGTTGTCAATCCCTTAACGGTTATTTACAAAGTGAGATCTGATAGAGATAGATAAAAGGTAAAGTAAATATTTTTGGTATTTTTGGTTTATAGACCGGAAAGTAAAAGATTGCAAAATAGTAGATCGAAAACTTGTAGATTGGAAAGTAGAAGATTATATGATGGAAAATAGAAGATTATATGATGGAAAATAGACCCGGGGGCCATAGGTTTCACTAGAGGCTTCTCTCAAGATAGAAAATATTACGGTGGGTGAACAAATTACTGTCGAGCAATTGATAGAAAAGCGCAAAGTTATGACGATATCTAAGGCAATGATCATGAATATAGGCATCACGTCCGTGTCAAGTAGACCGAAACGATTCTGCATCTACTACTATTACTCCACACATCGACCGCTATCCAGCATGCATCTAGAGTATCAAGTTCATAAGGAATGGAGTAACGCATTAAGCAAGATGACATGATGTAGAGGAATTAACTCAAGCAATATGATGAAAACCCCATCTTTTTATCCTCGATGGCAACAATACAATACGTGCCTTGCTGCCCCTACTGTCTCTGGGAAAGGACACCGCAAGATTGAACCCAAAGCTAAGCACTTCTCCCATTGCATGAAAAACCAATCTAGTTGGCCAAACCAAACCGATAGTTCGAAGAGAATTACAAAGATATCAAATCATGCATATAAGAATTCAGAGAAGATTCAAATAATATTCATAGATAAGCTGATCATAAATCCACAATTCATCGGATCACGGCAAACACACCGCAAAAAAGTATTACATCGAATAGATCTCCAAGAACATTGAGGAGAACATGGTATTGAGGATCAAAGAGAGAGAAGAAGCCATCTAGCTACTAGCTATGGACCCGTAGGTCTGTGGTAAACTACTCACGCTTCATCGGAAGGGTAATGGTGTTGATGTAGAAGCCCTCCGTGATCGAATCCCCCTCCGGCAGGGTGCCGGAAAAGGTCCCTAGATGGGATCTCACGGGTACAGAAGGTTGCGCCGGTGGAAAAGTCTTTTCGTGGATGCCTCTGGTGGTTTGGGCATATAAGAGTATATATAGGCGAAAGAATTAGGTCAGGAGGTGCACGAGGGGCCCACAAGGGTGGGGGGCGCGCCCTACCCCCCTGGGCGCGCCCTCCGTCCTTGTGGCCGCCTCGTGGCCCCTCCGACTTCATCTCCAAGTCTCCTGGTTTCCTTCTGGTCCAAAAAAGATCGTCGCGAAAGTTTTATTCCGTTTGGTATTCTTTTCTGCGAAACTCAAAAACAGGGAAAAAACAGGAACTGGCACTGGGCTCTAGGTTAATAGGTTAGTCCTAAAAATAATATAAAATAGCATATTAATGCATATAAAACATCCAAAACAGATAATATAATAGCATCGAACAATCAAAAATTATAGATATGTTGGAGACGTATCAGATCCGCGCCATCAGACGCGCTAGCCGCATCCCCTTCGGGATCCGCGCCTGCAGGCGGGCCAGTGCAATCCGTCTTAGACTCCGCGCCAACAGACCCGTCAGGTGTGGTCGGGTGCCTGGCTGGGAGCGGCTCCCAGACCGATACGCGGCAGCACACAACTGGGGGCAGCGCCTCTCCCGCTCCGCGCCAACCAGATGCTGCCGCCTGGCGTCCCGCTGTTGGCTCCACCGAGACGCAGTTCTCGGCCGAACCGCTTTACTACAAGCGACGCGATGCAGGCCGCTTGACAGGAGCGGGGCCCCGTGCTGACTCCTGTCAGCCCGCGCCATCATGCGGCAATGATGAAGCCCGCAGGGCCGGATCTTCTGTGGCCACTACATCACTTTTATCTTCTTCGACTGCCACAGAAGATCAGGCTCGGGTGGACTCTGCCGCCGCCGCCTCAGAATTTGCCTCGGGATCAGCTGCAACAGCAGATTCTGTGCATGCCACAGGATCTTATGTGCCACAAGCTTCGGCAGCACCACCTCAACATTGTACACGACTACAAAAAGGGGTAATACAACCTATTAATTACAAGCATGTAACCAAGTATGGGATGGTCTGTTCCACAGGTGAACCAGGTGAACCACACACGCTTGAAGAGGCACTTGGTGATGAAAGATGGAAAAAGGCTATGGATGAAGAGTATATGGCACTGCAGAAAAATAAAACATGGCATTTGGTTCCTCCACAGCAAGGTAAAAACCTCATTGACTGCAAGTGGGTATTCAGAATTAAAAGGAAATTTGATGGAACCATTGATCGCTACAAGGCTAGACTTGTTGCAAAAGGCTTTAAACAACGTTATGGTATAGATTATGAGGACACCTTTAGTCCTGTTGTAAAAGTTGCCACCATCCATCTTGTTTTGTCTATTGTTGTTTCCAGGGGGTGGAGTCTCAGACAGCTAGATGTGCAGAACGCGTTTCTCCATGGTGTTCTGGAAGAGGAAGTGTACATGAAGCAACCTCCTGGATTTCTGAACAAAACTGCACCCTCTTATGTGTGCAAGCTTGATAAGTCACTATATGGACTGATGCAAGCTCCAAGGGTGTGGTACTCTCATCTTAGTCACAAAATGCAAACTCTTGGCTTTGTTCCCTCTAAGTCTGACACCTCGCTGTTCATTTACAACAAGTACAACACATATATATTTGTTCTCATATATGTTGATGACATCATTGTCACAAGTTCTTCTGATGAGGCTATCACAGGACTTCTGAAGGATCTTGGTTCTGAGTTTGCTCTCAAGGATCTTGGGGACTTGCACTATTTTCTAGGGATTGAGGTGAAGAAACATGATGATGGACTTCATCTCTCTCAGGAGAAATATGCAACAGATCTAGTAAAAAAGGTTGGCTTGCAAGGTTGTAAACCCTCACCCACTCCATTGTCAAGTTCAGAAAAATTATCTCTTACAGAGGGACAACCTTTAAACCAAGATGACAGCACAAAATATAGAAGTCTGGTAGGTGCACTGCAATATCTGACACTTACCAGACCTGATATATCTTTTGCTGTTAACAAAGTTTGCCAGTTTCTTCATGCACCTACTACAGTCCATTGGACTGCTGCAAAACGCATAGTTAGATATGTCAAGAATACTCTTAACATTGGTCTCAACTTTAGTAAGTCACCATCAACACTTATTAGTGTCTTCTCAGACTCTGATTGGGCAGGATGTCTAGATGATAGACGCTCAACTGGTGGCTTTGTAGTATTCTTTGGCCCTAACTTGATTTCATGGTGTGCAAGAAAACAAGCTATTGTCTCCAGGTCCAGTACAAAAGCAGAGTACAAAGCATTAGCCAATGCCACAGCTGAGATTATATGGGTTCAGTCCATATTAAAGGAACTTGGTGTCAAAAGCACTCAAGCCCCATGTCTATGGTGTGATAACCTTGGTGCCACTTATCTATCTGCTAATCCAGTTTTTCATGCCAGAATAAAGCATATTGAGATAGATTTTCACTTTGTAAGAGAAAGGGTTGCCAAGAAGCAACTTGACATCCGGTTTGTGCATTCCAAAGATCAAATTGCAGATGGATTCACAAAACCTTTGCCCACAAGAAGTTTTGAAGACTTCAAGCATAATCTCAACTGGATGAGGTTGTGATTAAGGGAGGGTGTTAAACACGTCTAATACGTGCCTCTGTACATGTTACGGTCGCACCAGGAGATCTATGGTCGATGTAGTGGATAGACTAGGTAGTTAGCTCCAATATCTATCTATTGTAACTATTTCTATCTCTTCCTCTCCAAGATTGTAATCTCCTGTAAAATCTCAACTCCCACCTTGTATGTGCATCAGGGTTATTGCGCCCCTGCCTATGACATGCAGCCATCTCCTCCAACAAGCATAAGATGTTTCTGCATCTTGCACAAGAGCATCCTCTCTTCATCCTTTCTCCAAGTAGTGGGGTTGGCCTCATTCTGTTTCCTCCCCTAGTCCCCATCTGTGTCGCCACCGTGGTGCTCCTCGTTGTCGTGGTACAGGAAGCTGGTGGCATTGAACTTGTCGCCGCCGTGCTGCTCCTTGTCGCCAGTCGTTGCTATTTTTTTCTTCGAAGAAAATAGGTTGATTCTATGTTAGATCACCTGTAGTGGAACTACATTTTGTTGTCTTAATTAGAAGTACTTGGTATCAACCTAAGGCTAGATATGTTGTGCTTGATGGTATCTTATTTAGGTGTGTCCACCTGTTCTTCTCGTGTATTACTAATTTACTACTGTTTGTCCTCCGCAAGCTTTGTTCTGTGTAAGCCAAACCACTTCCGAATTTAGCTCCCACAATGGGACCATCAATCATATTAGCATGCCTGGCTGTTCTCTTATACTTTGTTAAATTTGCAATGTCATGTACCGTGCAAGAAACGGTTTTAGATTTGTTTACTAATGGTTTGTCGAGCTGCTGTATGCACTACTGGAATCGAGTTATACGCCGAGTGCCACGGACACTTGGCAAAGGGCCAAAACCCGCCGGCAAAGCCTTTGCCGAGTGCCACCAGGCTTACACCCCTGAGGCAAACAGGAATTTGCCGGGAGCCAGGACACGGGCACTCGGCAAAGTGTTTGCCGAGAGCCAAACAGTAACACTCCGCAAAATAAAGTAGCTAACGGACAACAGACGGGGACGGGGGTTGCCACGTGGCGCATCTTTGCCGAGAGTCACTCTCAGCAAAGAGAGCCAATAGGAGAGCACCATGTGGCAGCTCCTGATATGTGGGGTCCACAGTAACATGCCGAGGGCCATCTTTGCCGAGTGCCACTCTCGCCAAAGCGAGCGAATAGGAGAGCGCCACATGGCAGCTCCTGACATGTGGGGTCCATAGTAACATGCCGAGGGCCATCTTTGCCGAGAGGCACTCTCGGCAAAGAGAGCCAATAGGAGAGCGCCACGTGGCAGCTCCTAACATGTGGGGTCCACAGTAACATGCCGAGGGCCATCTTTGCCGAGTGCGACTCTCGGCAAAGAGAGCCAATAGGAGAGTGCCACATGGCAGTAACATGCCGAGGGCCATATTTGCCGAGAGTCGCACTCGGCAAACCTTGTGCCTTTTTCCGAGAGGCCTCTCGGTAACGTTGTCAGGGGCGCTACAGGTTGTGATCCTTTTCCGAGAGGCCTGTCGGTAAAGGTGTCAGGTTCTACTGGTTGGCGCCCTTTACCGAGAGGCCATTCGGTAAAGGTTCCAGTTTCACAGTCTTCGCCGAGAGTCCCTCTCGGTATTGTTGTGACCAGCAGCCTTTTTTTCCGTTTTTGTCTCTTTCCTGCAGCAAAACATATACAGCAGCAACATATAGTTCATCACACATAGAACATGTCACATATAGGCATCATTGAACAAAAAAACATTGATTCTCAAGAACATCCCACATAAAAGCAATAGTGCATAAAAGGTGCAATAGTTGTCAAGCACACTCGACTACCACAAGTTTGCAAATCTCAAGATCACACAAGATGCAATAGTTCTCACAAGATGCATATACAAGGAACAGTTTCAAACACAACATAACATGAAGTTCACGCGGGTTTGGAGATCGAAGTGGTAACATCAACATCAGAAGGCGTCATTCCGTTTGCTTCCCCAACTCCACCAACTTGAGGTGGAACTACCGGAACATTGTTCGACCCTTGTGATGGATTGAGCTGTGATGGATTGACCTAATAATGAGATGAATGCATATGGTAATGCCAAAAATGGTGATAGAAATAGTTTGAACGAAACTCACAATGTTCCACTCTGGCGTCGGTGGCATCTGTGGCACTGGTTTGCCTTGCATGGAATAAAGATTTGCCACCATATGTTGTAAAGACTTCACTAGATCATCTTGTGCCTTCAGCTTAGCCCGGTCTTCATCTCGTTCTTTCTGGGTGTCAATCAGTCGAGTCTACAATATGGCAATGCAAATGTCATTCGTGTTGAAATGCAAACATGAAGGGTCAATGAAGAAGCGCTGACCTGAATATCCTCAATAATGGTCGTGGTATGTGGTACGTGACGCTCTATGGTAGGAGTAGAGCCAGTACTCATAGCACGGAGCATGTTGACTCTCGGAAGGGAGGAGGTTATGACAGAATCAAGGTGAACTGCCATCCGACCATTCAGTCTACCGCCTGCCGCAGCAATGGCCACAAGAGGGTCAAACGGCAGCACGTGAGGATCAGCCTCTTGCCCGTACGTCTCCTTCAATTTTTTGGTGTAGTTCTCCCCATCTGACCGGGCTTTAGAGCTAATCCAGTCCCTCTCTAGGTGGAGAGGGTCCTTGTCCTTGTCGTCTTTGGTACGTTTGATGGTCCACGCCTCGAAGTAAGAGATATCCTTGCCAGTGTCTTCTTTCTAGAAAAGAAAGCGATCCAAACAATCAAGAGAATGCTCACAAATGAAAGAGAACATGATGAAAAGAAGAGGATGTTGTTGCCTACATGTTTGGAGACGACACCTGGGATGGTGAGGTTGCCTTGACGATGTCCTGGACAACCCATCAACTTATGACGTTCCCCTATTGCCTTGTGTTCATCCTGCCACCCTGGATCTGTCCACTGTTCGACGATCTTCTCCCAGCACGGACGTTTGTCGGCGCACCGCCGAGGAATCACCTGTAAAGTAAACAAATACATCTTAGTAAGGAATCTAATTTGTGGTAATGTAGGGAATAGCAAGCATCCATCGTCACTTGCCTTGAAGTAATTGTCCCGTGAAAGATGCTTCCCTCGAGCCTCCTTTTGGAAATCTTCTGGTTGAGATAGTCCGCGTGATACTTGACCACTAACCGGACGCGCTCCTCATAGTGCATGTCGTGGACTAGTTTCTTGGCAATATTCTCAACCACCACATTTGCACGATCCTTCTGACCCTCTACGCATGTATAGAAATCCTACAAACATGCATACATGTGAGAAGGGTAAAATCATGACTATGGCAAATTTAAACTTTTTGGTATTGACATTCAGGTGTTTGAAATGACTTACCCAGAAATCGTTGACCACTCGCAAAGCTCTGTTATCATAAACCCTCTGACGCATATCCAGGAAATCCGAAGCGAGTTTGTAGTGATCCCATGACGAGGCTGGCTCAATGATACCGTCCGGCATAGTGACCAGTCCAGGATAATTTAACCTACAAAGACCCCCAAAGATGCCACTCGGCGACCGTGGCAGACGCCTCTCACCACCTTTTACTAAGCTCCTGCATTACGAAGAGTGAAGTCATATTATATGTGATGAAATGACAAAGGTACAATTTATATGGGATGAGTCGAGATAACCACTTACTTCTCTCCCACTGGTCTAATCAACACGTCTCTATGCACATATGGACGTTTTGGAAGCTTTGAAGGACCATGCAGCCACACTTTCCCTGTGGAAGTAGTGCTGATAGTCGAACCGCCCGGCTGTGAGCCGCTCACCTCGTGCTGCTCCGTCACTGATGAGGGTCCATCCCCACCCTCAAAAACCTGATGAACAACCAGCCTCCTCTCAGCGGCGGCATCCTCCAACACCTCCTCCTCCTCCTCATCCTCCACCACCTACTCCTCATCCTCCTCATCCTCCTCCTCCTCGTCACTCACATCCTCCCAATCCTCTGTTTCCTCCTCCAGCCGTCGAGCATCCTCCTCCTGAGCACGGCGAAGCACTGCATCAGAGGGTCCAGGAGAAGAAAGAGGTGCTCTACTCGGGGCTGCTCTACGTCCTCCTCCTCCCCCAACTCGTCCTCCTTGCCCCCCTCCTTGTCCGCCTCCTCGTCCTACCTCATCTACTCCCCGTCCTCGTCCGCGTCCTCCTCCTACCTCATCTACTCCCCCTCCTCGTCCCCCTACTCGTCCTCCTCTTCCCCTCCTCTCCTGCCTCATCTACTCCCCCTCCTCGTCCCCCTACTCGTCTCCTCGTCCTCCTCCTCGTCCCCCTCCTCCTCCTGCCTCATCTACTCCCCCTCCTCGTCCGCCTCCTACTCCTCCCCCATGTCCTACTCGAGCTCATTTTGCCCGGTTTTTCTGACGGGTGTCTAGACCCACTGGTCGTTTGGCCTTCTTGGTGGCTGTGGCAACCGACGCAGGAGCGGCCACCGCTTTCATCGGTCGAGCTGCCACATCTTTCAAACTTTCCTTTGGATTCTTGTATAGAGCTGCCACATCTTTCAAACTTTCCTTTGGATTCTTGTTGCCACCTGTCATGTTTCAATCACCTGATACAAAGAAGAACAAACCAGTTAGTACATATGATACAACTTGATGTAAATACAATAAATATATCACATATGAAGAAAAAATGGAGTTGTCACAATAATACATATAATTGTTACACACACGAATACATAGAGTTGTTGCACACACGAATACATAGAGTTGTTGTACACACAAATACATAGAGTTGTTACACACACTAATACATAGAGTTGTGACACGCATACATAGAGTTCTCACACGATTACATGAAGTTGTGAGAAATAAGGGTCAATATTAGGTGCAACATTTGGATCAGGGCTGTCATCATCGCTATCACGCCTGTTCATACATTCATCCTTGAAGTCTTCAGGGGGGCCCTCATCATCATCTAGCCCCATGTGCCATCGCATAAGTAATGCCAAATCTCGAGGGTCAGAAACATCCTCGTATTCGTCCTACGCATTATCTACTTCCATGTCATGCATGGCCTCATGTTCCACAGCATCATCTTCGTGATGCACGCCATCAACTTCCTCTGCATCATCTTCATCTTCATGATTGTCTGCTTCTTGATAGAACTCTCCCTCGTATGTGTTAGGGTTTATGTGGTAATCGTCCTTGTTTGGGGTAGGTACCTTGATACGCGAGGGTACCTTGTACACGACATCCCATTTCAAGAGATCGATATGTTTCGTAGATGTGCATGCGTACAGGAGATAAAACACTTGTGTAGCCTGTTGAGCCATAATATAGACATCATTTCCTGCGTATTTCGATGCTCGTTCAACTTTGACCCAACCAATACTAGGGGTCCGTCTCACTTTCTCAGGATTGAGCCAACTACATCTGAATACGATGGGCTTCACACCTTGTAAACCACAGTATTGCAGCTCATAAATTTCTTCGATGGTTCCATAGTAGTGACGTCCATCTGTCCCTAGACAATACACCCCACTATTTATTGACCTTCAATTGGGCCTCTCACGCGTGTGTTTATCAGTGTGGAACTGATACCCATTCATGTCGTAAGCCTTAAATGACTTGGCCTCGTATTCAAAACCTTTGGCTACTTCTCTCACTTTCCCGTTCATATCAACCTCCTAATATGCCTACAAGATTAATAGGAGATTGTCAGGTTCATTACTGGAAGCATTACCGGTAAGTAAGAACAACTTGAAGTTTACATAAAGTTAGGAAAGTTACTTTTCTTGAGAACTAAGAAATGAAACCGCCATCAGCATTGGTATCTTCAAGAAGGTTTGCTGATTCTTCGTCGCTAGGGGGCCGTGGTAGCTTCCAGAATTCGTTCTGGAATTCCCTAGCAATGAGAAGAATTTGAGTTAGGACTCAAGACTAGTGAGTAGTTGTCAATGAAGGTGTTCTACACTTACTTTATGTACGGTTGCACTTCTTCCATGTTGGTCAAGACATAGATCATAAGAGTCGACCACTCGGTAGGTGAAAAGGTCTTGCGCTTTGATCCACTTGCTTTGCCACCTTGGCCTTCGAAGAGGCTAAGGTCGGAAACATTACTGGTGGGTTCTTCATTGTAACGTGGAGCTGGATTTAACTTAGTCTGAATACTGTCATGATAGTACTTTGTCGTGGTCGTTGCCACCTCCTCGTTCAGGTATGCCTCGGCTATGGAGGCTTCGATGCGGGCTTTATTCTTACATTTTCCACGAAGATGCTTGAACTCCCGTTCGGGTGCATACTACCATCGGAACTACACAGGTCCTCCCATTCTAGCCTCATACGTGAGATGTAAAATCATATGTTGCATTAGATTAAAGAAACCTGGCGGAAATATCTTCTCTAACTTGCATAGCAACTCTGGTGCTTGTTCCTCCAACTTTGCAACCACTTCATAATCTAATTCTTTGGCACAAAGCTGGCAGAAGAAGTAGCTGAACTCCGCCAGCACTTGCCAAATATCCTCTCTGACATACCCTCGAATCATCACAGGCATTATCCGCTCAAGCCATACATGGTAGTCATGACTCTTGAGGCCTCCTATTCGCTTTGTAGCCATATTCACTCCCCTCATGATATTAGCTGCATATCCATCAGGGAAGTACAACTTGTTCACAATCCATTGGAGAATTTCCTTCCTTTGGGGCATTGAAGGGGTGAAAGGGGCTTGTGGCTTCTTCCAAGAATTACCTTTTGCACGAGGCACCAATTTTAATTTTGGCATGTTGCATAGCTGGGCTTGATCGATCCTAGCCTTAATGTTATCCTTTGACTTCTCGGTGTGGAGGAGTGTGCTGAGTAAGGCCTCCGCAATATTCTTTTTAGTGTGCATTACATCAATGTTGTGTGGAAGGAGAAGATCTTTAAAGGAAGGGAGCCTCCATAAGCTTGGAATGTGAGTCCACTGGTGTGTCTCTCCATATCCCACAAAACCTGGCCCATCGAGATTTTTCTCGAGAGCATCTAACTCATCCTTAAGCTGGGCACCGGTCATAATAGGTGGTGGTGGGTCATCAACAATAACACCTTCTCGGAAGTTCACAGTGACTTGTCTGTATGGGTGATCAAGACGAAGGAACTACCGATGTTGGTCAAAGCATACATACTTGTGACCCTTAGCCAGCCAAATGAAAGTCACATGCTGTCGGCACACTGGGCAAGGCCACTTCCCCTTTACACACCAACCACAAAATATCACACGTGCTGGTAGGTCATGTAGCGATGTGTGGTACCAGATATGCATATTGAAGAGCTTCTTTGAAACAGCATCGTATGTCCTTACCCCATTGTTCGAAGCAACGAGTAAGTCGTCCACCAATGGCTCCATGTACACACTCATATGCTTCCCCGGATAGTTAGGCCCTGGAATTATCAGCGTCAGGAACATGTGATGTCGTTGCATGCAAACGCCAGGGGGGAAATTCAGGGGGATAACATATACTGGCCAATAGCTGTATATGGCAGCCATCAAACCATATGGATTGAACCCATCAGTTGTTATCCCAACAGCTACACTCTTCTAGTCATCTGTTTTCTTAACAAATTTCTTCCATGCTTCACCATCCCGTGGATGTTGCATCTTTTTTATATTGTACATCTTCCCTTCGGCGGCCCATCTCATATATTGGGCAGTTTCCTCGGTCATATAAAGCCTCTGGATCCTTTCTATGAATGAAAGATATCGAAGGATATTGATGGCAATTGTGAGCTGCCTCTTGCTACCATCATCATCAATTACCTCAATATACCTAGAGGATTTGCACTTGACACAGTAGTTCGTATCTTTATGTTCATTTCTAAATAACATGCATCCATTTGGACAAGCATGTATTTGCTCATACGGCATCTTAAGTGAACCGAGGATTTTGTTCGACTTGTACATGTTCTTTGGCAATAACTGACAATAACTCATTGAAGCAAATTATGCTCATGCAATGGCTTGCCTTCAGGGCCATTAGGCATGCGATGCCATCTAGTTGAGTAACCTCTGTATGGGCGTGGAGGGGTTTTTGTGCCGCAAACAAAGCTGCATGATACTCTTTTGGGCTTTCCAGCGGCTCGTCGGAGTGCGGGTCCTCCCGTGGATCTACACGGCGGATGTCATCTAACAGGTTTTCAATCCGAGTATCATATTCGCCGGTGCGCTGTCGCATCACCTCCGCCCTGGACTATTCTGTCTCACCGTGAAAGATCCACCGGTAATAGCCTGGCGTAAACCCATATTTGCCTAAGTGTTTACTCATAGTAATCTTATCTCTTTCAGTCTGGTTATTACACTCCATGCATGGGCACCAAATTCCACGAACTGGCGTTTCTCCAGCAAATACTAATTCCAGGAAATCATTGGTCTTCGACCTCCACTCAGGGGTCATACCCTCCATGCTGGGATGTCTGGTGTACATCCACTCACGATCTTCCATCCTCTGATATAGAGTGAAACACACACATAATGTTTTTTATGTAACAAGTGGTTCCATCAAGTTTTACGACATGCACTGAGCTATCTAATAGGTAAAGATAGGTCCTAATCCCACCCGAGGATGTGAGGCTGGGTCCGCTTCCATGCCATACTCCGACCCGAGACAAAATTTCGGCAGCACCTCCCCGCTATTCTCCAAATACACGTCTCGGCAATAAGCCGAGAGGATGTGCATCCAGAGAACAACAAGGAGACACCGTCGAAATTCTGTCTCGGATCGAAGTACAGCATGAAAACGACCAGCCTACACATCCTCGGGCTGTCCATGGAAAATGTGGACAATTCGAAAGAGTTGTGGTTATAAATATGCAAAGACTTGCATATTTATAGATACAACCCTTTCGAACGGGAGACACCTAGGTTACGCGACTATTTAGGTGATCTACAAATAATGGAAAGCTACACATGAACGGGAAGATATTACCCTTGAAGCGTGCAACAGAATTCACTCTCTCTATTGTCAAAATAGATGCATGTCCTGCACGAAAGAATGAAGTTGTCTCAATCATATGTCAAACACACACACATCAATAACACTCACTCACACACACATACATAAAACACACTAACACACACGCATGAACAACACTCACTCACACACACATACCACATCAGACACATACACAAACACAAACACATCACACCCACACATCAACATCACCCCCACATCAATCACCCCCCCCCCCCCCCCACACACACACACACACACAAACACTCACAGATCCATACACACACATCACACACTCACTCACACATGCACACACACACATCAACAGCACCCCTCTCCCACACACACACACTCACATACATCATTCACTATATATGCACATACACACCTAAATATAAAAAAACCATATTTGAGGGACACACCAACGGGGCAAGGGGGCGGCGGAGGAGGTGGAGGCACTCCCGGTGGCGGTGGCAGCGACGGTGGAGCTCGGCGAACGTGGCGGTGGCAGTGAGGGGCGGCGGCTATGGTGGACCTCGGCGGACGGGGTGGGGCGCTCAGGGGCGGGTAACAGTCGGGAGCGGCTCACGGTAAACCTACTATTACCGAGATCTCGCCGGCGCTTTTCCTAGTGGCCTCTCGGTAAAGTAGATCTAGGTTTTACCTTTTTTCAAGAGCGGCTCACGGTAAACCTACTATTACCGAGGGTAGCACTCGGTACAGTGTGTAGTTAACATTATTTGTTGTAGCTTTCATGCATGTATCCCTGCATAAAAACATATATAAAAGCAATATAATTATCACAAATGTTGCACTGCATTTTTATCAAGAAATTTATTGCTCTGTTAGGGTTTCGTCGCCTGAAATTCTCGGAAAATCGTACGATGCTGGAATTACTCGAGAGCTGGCACGGTGTCATCACATGGCCCCTGTAGGGTGTGGTAAAAATTTTGGCGCGTTTCGAATAAGCCTCCCCTCAGGCCGCTTGTAAATCGCACCATCTCCCAGCTAGTCTCTGGGTATCGAGAGGGAATGTGTTCGGTTTGTGCAGGAAGTGCGGGGCCTGTTGCTCCGGTGGCCTCAAAACTTCTTGTGCTCTCAAAGGAGGCCATCGCATGACACGTGCCATACCCCCCGCATTTTCCAGGCACGCGTGCAATATTCGAGATATTTATTGCTCTGCTAGGGTTTCATCGCCGGAAATTCCAGATCTACAAGGCACCACATGAAATCATGCCCAGAAGCGGTATGGGAAATCCTGTGTGATGTCATTGCGGCATGCCAAGGCCCTGCACAGACGAGGGAGGGGCATGCCATGGCATCGGGGAGGCGAAAGTACCTTAGTGGCATGCCTGATGCAACCATTTAAATTCTTGGAAAATCATACGATGCCGGAATTACTCGAGAGCTAGCACGTTGTCATCACATGGCCCCTATAGGGTGTAGTAAAAATTTTGGCGCGTTTTGAATAAGCCTCCCCTAAGGCCACTTGTAAACCGCACCATCACCCAGCTAGTCTCTGGGTATCGAGAAGGAATGTGTCTGATTTGTGCAGGAAGTGCGGGGCCTGTTGCTCCGGTGGCCTCGAAACTTCTTGTGCTCTCAAAGGAGGCCATCGCATGACATGTGCCACGCCCCCCGCATTTTCCAGGCATGCGTGCAATATTGGAGAAATTTATTGCTCTGCTAGGGTTCCATCGCCAGAAATTCCAGATCTGCAAGGCACCACATGAAATCTGCAGGCATATGCATGGGCCTTGCGCATGTAGGTGTGGTCCCCCCTCCCGCCTCAGGCAGTTTCCAGATAGAGCACCCATCTGGTGGCCCCAGCGGTCTAGGGCGTTGACCGGCACCGAGAGGAGGTAGGCTACGGTGAACAACTGCTTCTTCGTGTTACGGCAGGTCATCGCGAGTTGACAGACCAAGTCTAAGCCCGTTCTGTCACAGGATCGCCCACCGAAGACTCGGTCCCGCGGACGAACGCAGCCGGTCCTCTACGTACCCACCCGTCTGTGTGGTTCGTGAGGCATGTGTCACGTCAGGGACGTGCGTAGGTTATTCCAACAACACACCACCCATTTGCATGCATATGCCTGGGGCCTTGCGCATGCAGGTGTGGTCCCCCCTCCCCCCTCGGGCGGTTTCTAGATCGAGGACCCATCCGGTGGCCCCGGCGGTCTAGGGCATTTACCGGCACCGAGAGAGGGTAGCCCACAGTGAATACCTGCTTCTTCGTGTTACGATAGGTCACCGTTCTCATGTTTTTTACTTTACAGTCTTTAAAGTTGAGTTTTGAACAAATCTAGCCCAAAACATATACATAAGTCATCAAAAAGTCCTTTTCATAGAAAAAGTTCATCAAAAGTCATGGCATTTTCAAAGTTTATTCATAAAAACATTTGAAATATCAGATACAAAAAGAGAGTGCCAAACAAAAACACAAATAGAAGGAAAATAAAGAATTAGAGCAGTGGTTACCGAGGGTCGATTCTCGGCTCTCGGCAATGCCCACCTTTACCGAGAGTAGCTCTCGGCAAATCACCTAAACCTAGAACATTTCACTTCTCCCTTTGTGTGCATTCTTGATAATATGTCTTATACTTTTTTTGTTGTTTTCTTCCATGCTTGGCAAACCACCTTACCACATTATAGTTACCGTCTTGTTTTCTGCTTTTCAGATGGCCCTCGCCCGGTTCTACAGACCGAGCACCCATCTGGTTGTGGCTGTCCCGATTCCCTGTTTTTAGCTCTATGTGAGCGTTTTTACTTTTTGAGACTTGGAGACTTTGTTGAACTATTTGCTTATTAATAAATTGGCCGCATGCATCATTCTGATGCAGAGACCGGGGGATAACCTCCTTTTCAAAAACAAAAAAAAACAGACCGAGCACCCATCCGGTGGCCCCGGCGGTCTAGGGCGTTGACCGGCACCGAGAGGGGGTAGGCCACGGTGAACAACCGCTTCTTCGTGTTACGGCAGGTCGTCGCGAGATGACAGACCAAGTCTAAGCCCGTTATGTCACAGGATCGCTCACCGAAGACTCAGTCACGCGGATGAACACAGCTGGTCCTCGATGTTCCCGCCCGTCTATGTGGTTCGTGAGGCATGTGTCACGTCAAGGACGTGCGTAGGTTATTCCAACAACACACCACCCATTTGCATGCATATGCATGGGGCCTTGCGCATGCAGGTGTGGTCCCCCGTCCCCCCCTCGAGCGGTTTCCAGATCGAGGACCCATCCAGTGGACCCGGCGATCTAGGGCGTTGACCGGCACCGAGAGGGGGTAGGCCACGGTGAACAACTGCTTCTTCGTGTTACGGCAGGTCATCGCGAGATGACAGACCAAGTCTAAGCCCGTTCTGTCACAGGATCGCCCACCGAAGACTCGGTCTCACGGACGAACGCAGCCGGTCCTTGACGTTCCCGCCCGTCTGTGTGGTTCGTGAGGCATGTGTCATGTCAAGGGCGTGCGTAGGTTATTCCAACAACACACCACCCATTTGCATGCATATGCATGGGGCCTTGCGCATGCAGGTGTGGTCCCCCCTCCCCCCCTCGGGCGGTTTCCAGATCGAGGACCCATCCGGTGGTCCCGGCGGTCTAGGGCGTTGACTGGCACCGAGAGAGGGTAGCCCACGGTGAATACCTGCTTCTTCATGTTACGGCAGGTCACCGTTCTCATGTTTTTTACTTTACAGTCCTTAAAGTTGAGTTTTGAACAAATCTAGCCCAAAACATATATATAAGTCATCAAAAAGTCCTTTTCATAGAAAAAGTTCATCAAAAGTCATGGCATTTTAAAAGTTTAGTCATAAAAACATTTGAAATATCAGATACAAAAAGATAGTGCCAAACAAAAACACAAAGAGAAGGAAAATAAAGAATTAGAGCAGTGATTACCGAGGGTCGATTTTCAGCTCTCGGTAATGCCTGCTTTTACCGAGAGTCGCTCTCGAGAAATCACCTAAACCTAGTTCTTAGCCGATCCCCTTTCTCTCTATTCTATCACTTCAGTCTCTTCTCCTTCTTCTCTGCCCCGCAGCCAGAATCGCCAGTGCCACTGCCACCCCCACCAACTGCCGTCGCCGCCACCGCCACCAGCTGCTGCCACCGCCCCCGCCACAAGCTGCCGCCACCGCCACCGGTTCTTCATGGCTGGCTCCAGGCGCGGCGGTTCTTCTTTGGGGCGCAACGACGGCGGCTGCGGCGGAGGGCCACCGGTGGCGCGGCAGCTCGTCGTGCACTCAGGTACTCCTCTCCCCTCCCCTCCCACCCCCTCTCACCTGCCACCCCACTGCCCCCCACCACCCGACCTCTCAACCGCATCCGTCTCCCCTCTGGCTCCCTCTCGCCTCCGGCTGCCTCTCCCCTCTGGCTCCCTCTCCCTCTCCCCTCTTGCTCCCTCTCCCTCTGGTTAGGTGATTTTTCTTAGGTTAATTTTAGAGTAGGTCAATTTTGCTTAGGTTAATTTTAGAGTAGGTCAATTTTGCTTAGGTTAAATTTCAAAAATTATATAGGGTGGGAATTAAATTTAGTGAGAGATAGAACAAAATATAGGATAGCAACATCTTATGCCTCCAAATGCATGCTTAATGAGAATATTTCATACCATAAAAGATTTCACATTTCCTTTTCAGTCCAAGCCTTTACCATTTTCCGAGGATTATGCTTGTAGTAACCATGTCTAAAATGATAATCTCCTTGAACGTATCGATCTCTATCCCTACAACAAGGAAGTGTGTACTTTGTTCACACAGAAACCTTTTTGAATCAAAACAATTTAGAAGTGCTGAAAGGATACAACAAAATGCCCATAAACAGCATTCTGACGTAGATTTGACTATCAATTTGTTATAAGAAAAAGCAAGTATAAAATCCATATCTTACTTAAAAACAAGCACTGAAGTTTTATAGACTTTGATTGCTAACTCACTGTCATCTGTCTTTGTTGCATGATATACATTTGCCTACAAAGGGGGGGAAACAAATCAACTGCCACAGTTAATATTGAGTGTGTTATTCTAATTATATATATATATATATATATATATATATATATATATATATATATATATATATATATATAGAATGATGAACAAAAAATGCAACTTGTAGTATGGGATGCCTTCTCTATGTTCCTCTCATCCTCTGTCAACACTCAACAGCTAAAGTAGTGCTATGCTCCACATACTTTTCTCATAATATTATTTTTAAATCTGCGGGCAATGAAATTGGCAAGTAGCACATGCCTTGTCACTACGATGTGCACTGCAAATTGAAGTAATTAAGTAAGTTCTGATTAGGTATACTAATTCAAAATTTTATTTGTGTGAGCTGCTGCTATTCAACTAGACATTAGAGTAATTTACATTAGCAATGGAACCAATATTTATCATAAACTAGATATGATATGAAAGCACAAAAGTGAGTAAAAACATCTATTGGAGTTGAAATTAATGTGAAGCTTCTAGCTAGGATATAAATGAAAGTAGGTCAATTTCACTAGTGGTATATTGGCAAGTTCGGTTTTCACTAGTGGTATTTTGGCTATTGTCTCTTATTTATAATTGTATTTTATTTTATTTTCAGATTTCTCTCCGTTTTAGTTACTAATACATTTTATTTTGTTTCCAGATTCTGATGTGGGTTGTAGTAAGTATCGGAGAGTCTCGAGTGGTCTGGCGACCCACGTCAACAACTCCGGCACGACCGAGTCATCCGCCTACCATCAGGCCGCTACCGACGACGAGTCGTCATCGGATGATGATGTCGGAGTGGACTTAGATGGACCGGATCCGCTCGCTACCGAGTCGGGCGACATGGAGGCCTCGGACGGCTCGGGGTCTACCTCGAGCAACACTTCCAAGAGGAAGAAATCCGGGCGTGGTCTGGGGAAGGTCCCGGAACCAACGGCTGCCGGCGCCCGTCCTGTCATTTCCCCGACAGGAAAGGGGTAAGAAAGCATTTCATTTGCAACATATTTTGGATGCCACAGCTTTGACACTCACATATGCTTGTCTTTTTCATCATGTAGTCACTTGGAATTTATCCCGACACAGCCTAAGGGGGCGCACCCGCCGAACCACGTCATCGGATCCCTCTTGAGGAAGCACTTCCCCGGGTTGTCCAAGCCGGGTGATGACGAGCCGCCGTCGCCAGGTTTAACCTGGGAGCATTACCAACACACCGTGGACGAGAAGAATGTCACCATGGCCACCCGGGTCATCACCGGTTTTTTTGTAAGTATCTTCGCCCCGACCACTTCATTTTTTCATATCCCAATCCTTGTATTAACTGCCATATGCTTTCTTGTAGCAAACATTTGCTTGCGTGGATGGTGAGAAGCAGAAGGCGATCAAAGGCATCGTGAAATTTCCCTGGAAGATACTATCCGACTTAAAGCACACGCTGCGGTACAAAGCCATGATGCAGTGTCAGCCGCTCGACGACAAGGGAGAGAAGATGACAAGGATGACTGCTTGCCAGACCAACTTGTCGCGAGAAGAATACTTGTCAGTGGTAAGTGACTACATCGGTTGCTAGTACTTTGATTCATCCTCCTCTTGTTCCTCAATGATTCGATTTTGTCTGACTAGGTGAGGGAACCCTGGATGAAGGACAATTGTTGGGAGGCCCTGGTTGCCATGTGGTGTGACCCGGCATGGCAGGCGCAGCATGTGGAGAAGGAAAATGATCGCGCCAAAATGCCAGGCCCGGCTCATGTCCAGGGGAGCCGGAACCTAACCGCTCTCAAGCAACACATGGTATGTGGATTAAGATGTTAACTTTTTCGCACGGTGCATCTTGGTTCATTAAACTTGATGGTTAATTTTGCAGGAGGCGACGGTTCGTCACCCGGTCCACATCCTGGATGCCTGGAAAGAAGGCCACAAGGGGAAGGATGGCGCCGAGTTCTGCAGCTTGTCGGCGCAGGAGAAGTACGAGACCTTCAAAGAGGTCTTCCAGGAGATGCACGGGCAGGACACCGAACCTACGTCCAAGCCCCTTGATCCTGAGCTTCTCGTCATTGCTGGCGAGGGGAAGGGCCATGGCCGCCACCTCCTTTGCAACGGGGCGATCGCCACCTCCTCGCATCGCAAGCTGCATGAGATACGCGCGTCGAGCACCAGCTCAACTCCGTCCATACGGAGTCGCCCAACTGCCGCGTCACGTGAGATAAAGCGTCTCAAGGTTAGCATCCTAACCTTTCATTTATGTCCGTGCCTTGAAATAGCACCATTCCAACCTATATGAGCCTAATGCCGTATTACAGGATATCATGGAGCAGCGGGCTTCTGAAGAGGAGGAAAGGCGGCTGGCTGAGCAGGAGAGCAGAAATAAGGAACGAGCTGACATGAACGGAAGGTTGAAGCTGCTCGAGGATCAACTACAGGTAGAACATTCTATAAACTAGAGTAGAACATTCATTATATAGCGACGAACCACCCTCACGTGACTCTACTCTTATAGGTTCTTATGCAATCTCGAAGCAGTGGCAGTGATGCCCCTCATTCTCCTCCTCCTCCTCCGGAATCTTAACCTGATGGCCCCTCCTACTCCTCAAGATGATCTATGAACTTGTGAACTTCTATGTGACGTACACGTGTTTTGCTAGAACTTCTATGTGACGTGCACATGTTTTGCTAGTCAACATATATGTATGAATTTGTGAACTTGTGTGTGCTGTGTATGAATTTGTGAACTTGTGTGTGCTAGTTATGCCTATAGTAGAAGGAATGGGAAACATTTCCAAATTGCACTCCAAATTGCACTGTAGTTATGCCTGTGTATGACTACTCCAAATTGCAATGTAGTTGTTTTCATCTGCAGGGATCAGGAAAGAAACAGCTCAACAACAGAAGGAATGGGAAACATTTCCGAGAGCCACACTCGGAAAACTATAGACTACCGAGAGTAGCTCTCGGTAAAGGGGGCGTCTGAGAAGACAATACTGTTGTGCCACTCCTTTTCCGAGAGGCTCTCGGAAAAGGAGTCGCTGAGCACTTCACTTCTACCGGGCTGCCACTATTTTCCGAGGGTGGTGACACTCGGCAAACTGTCAGCTGCCATGTGGGACACCCGGTCCCACTGGTCACGAGCATTACTGAGCACTGCTCTCGGCAAAGACATCATTAATTTTTTTGTAAAAATATTTAGCAAATAATTTGAAACTTTTACTGATAAATGTGACCAGTGGAACCACATGTCAGTTAGAAAAATGTTTGTGTGACGTGTTCTTACCGAGGGTGACGTCGTAGCTCTCGGTATAGGGTGAACCAAGTGACGACGCCGTCACTCCCGAAAGGATATGCCATGTGGCCTCCCTTTGTCGTGCTTGGCTCTCAGTGAATGCCCCGTTCGCCGTGAAGCCAGTTTTAGTCCATTCCCTCACAGGATTGCCCACCGCTGGCTCGATCTGGGTGACGAACGCAGCTAGTCCTCGATGTTCGTGCCTGTGCATGTGTCCGGTTTGTGAGGCATCTGCCACGTCAAGGATGTGCATTGGGTATTCGTACACCACACCACCCTTTCATACATATGTCTTGGCCACACGCATGCATGCATGGCCAGTTGCCGGACCCCCCCCCCCTCGGGTGGCTTCCCGATCGAGCACCCAACCGGTGGCCCCGGCGGTCTACGGCGTTGACCGGCACCGAGAGGGGATAGGGGTTGGTGAATACCTGCTTCTCGGTGTTACGGCAGGTCACTATTTTCATTCTTTTACTTTATATGTAGCGCTTAATTAAAAGTTGAGATTTGAAAAAAATCTATCCGAAAACAGAAGTCATCAAAACTCATGGCATTTTGGATCTTTAGTCATTAAAAGTCATGAAATATCAGAAACCTTTACCGAGAGGCTCTCGGTAAAGGCCCTAACCCTAGGTCTGCACATCCTCTCCATTCGTAGTCGTGCTCGGTAAATATGTGTTATTCCTTTTGTTATTGTTTACATCTCCTTTTATTTTCTTATTCCTTTTGTCGTGCTCGGTTTTCCGGCCATGCGCCCTTACGGAGGCCCAGACGGTCTACGACGTTGACATGCACCGAGAGGGGGTAGGGGTTGATGAATACCTCCTTCTCCGTGTTACGACAGGTCTCTGTTTTCATTCTTTTACTTTATAGTGCTTAGAAGTTTAGATTTGAAAAAATATAGCCCAAAACACAAGTCATCAAAAGTCATGTCATTTTGAAACTTGAGTCATTAAAAGACATGAAATATCAGACACAAAATGAGAGTGGCAAAGATACACACACAAATAAAAGGTAAATATGATGTGGCTTACGATCAGTACCGAGGGTCGATAACCGTTTTCGATAATAGCTGCATGTACCGAGAGCCCTCTCGGTACAGGTCGTAACCCTAGGTCTAGGGGTCTTCACCGTTTGTAGCCATGCTTGGTAAGAATTTTTCTTTTATAAAGGAACAGAGGGAGTAGTGCTTAGAAGTTGAGATTTGAAAAAATCTAACACAAAACACAAGTCATGGCATTTTGAAACTTTAGTCATTAAAAGATATGAAATATAAGACAAAAACATAGAGGGCAAAAGAAAACACACAAAAAAGGAAAATAGGACGTGGCATATACTTTGCCGAGCGTCGAAAAGCGACTCTCGGTAAATGGAAAGTAACTGACGGAGCCATCGCGAACGGGCACGCCACGTGGCTGCTCTATGCCGTGCGCGGCTCTCGGCGTCTGCGCCGTTTGCCGTGTGGTGCTGGTTCACCTTGAGCCCGTGACGGCAAAGTAGGAAGTTGCCGTGAAGCCAGGTTTGCCGAGAGCATCTCGGCGTTGTTTAGTTTGCCGAGTGTCCGTGTTTTGGCTCTCGGCGAAGACGCTGACACCCGGGGTATATGAAAATTCCAGTAGTGATGATGTGGCCTGGTCTTACAACAGGGTATGAAAGGAATGTGCACGTTTATGCCACATATTTGGACCTTGTGCATGTATAGCTCCTGGAAAAAATGTAATTGCTGAAATCCTTTATTTCTGGATATGTTTGGCATTTTTTTGGCAAAACGCTATTTTCAAACATAGCACACTATTAGCGCACTATAACTTGTGTAGCATCTGGAGAAGGGTGACGCTATATTTGACAGTGTGCCATTTTTTCATTGCTCCTAACATTGCAGCTGAAAATGAAATAGGATTAGAAACCGTCGCAGAGATTGTCTCCTTATTCCTCCTCTTGATAGAAGAAGCATGCTTAGTCACTTACCTTGTTTGGCATCAGCTTTCCTAAAAACATTCTCCAGCGTTGGACACTTGTAGGAATTATGAGGAGCACCACCCTCGGCGAACACTGAGCTTCTATGCATCAGTGACAAGACTCTTTCCTCGTATAAGTAAGATCATGAAAAGTGTGGAAACCATTCTACTGTTAAGTATACTAGTAAACTGCACGTGCTTTGCACGTCGTCGCTTAACAAAATCGAGAAATATGTAAACAAAATATGATGAATGTTGAACTCAGATAGTTGTAACAATACGAATTAGAATATGCGTTATGTTTCTTCATCTATTTAAAGGTTGGCTTGCTATGTTTACTTCATTTCACCACTTACATAATTTTTATTAGTCATTTCTCTTTTGCTCAATCCTAAATTTTTGAAACGTGCTCTGGTGATATGGGCCAACCTTTTTATTGATGCTTGGATTAAGACTCAGTTGGCACACGATAGAAAAACATGACAACCGAAGAAATAATTGCAAAAAAGTGACAAGTTGATCATCTATTTGGAATGCTGAGGAAACAAATACTCCTGAATCTTTGAGAAGTGAATTGGTGAAATTGCATGAGAAACAATATTTTGTACACAGTTCTCCCTAGAAGATTCGTTTCTAACTTCTCAAACAAAACTAAGGTAACGAAATAGGGGGAACTACACTGGAGAGCCAACTCACTTGATGACCAGAAAAAACATCAATTTTATGCTTTTTTCATGGGTCGCCGTACTCTCCAATTGCTGTAAAAAAAAGATTGCAATTCCATTGCTCCTACAGTACCCTCATCATTGTTTCATGCAGGTTGGTCAGATATAGTGCCGCTAACACTCATTAGTGTCTCAACAGCAGATCCACCGTCTGTTTGGTCCTGCTCCTCTCCTGACATTGCAGCTGAAAATAAAATAGGATCAGGAAACCATGGATAGTTTCTTTCCATCTTCTTCCTCCTCTTGATAGAAGAACCTCCACTCCCGTCTTGTTCCTTCTCCCTACCACTCTTGCTTTGTTTGGAGCAGCAGCTTTTGCAAAAGTACTTCCTGGCACTGGACAGATTTACGATCAGCACCCTCGGTGAACACCGAGCTTCTGTGCATCAGTGACAAGACTCTTATCTGATAGGAGGTTGTGTATCTGATTGGATGTCACAATCACATTCGGTTCTCTTCTCCAAGAGAAGTGTGGAACTATTTTACATTTTTACACGATGTGCCATTCTATTGCTATTGGACAGCACAAGAACCACTAAATGGAACTTCTCTCATCTAAGATGCTGCTTGTATTTGACAGGGTAATGGGTATCAGTCACATTCATATTCAGCATGATAAGGTCACTGTAGATTTTTAACGTCCACATTTAGTATATATAGTAGACTGTAAAACTAAAGCAAAAAAAAAAAAACAATGTATGAAACACATGATTCATTCTCAGGATAATAATATGAAGAGGTAGGCGATTTGGATATATGATATGATGCACATAACCCAGCAGTGACACGGTAATAATGTCTACCATTCGCATCGAGTTCGCAAAGACATCTAATTTATCATTGACTAGAAAGAAGCAGCAACTCCAGCTAACAAAAGAAAGTCAGAATGCGCCAACATGATCACTAACAAACGAGGGAGAAGCCAGAGCTAAAGAATGTTAGTATGATGTCGTCTAAGTGTTGATGATGTCATCCGTAGATTCATTGTAATGCGAGAGATATAGAGATTGGGAAGCTGCTCTGGAAAAGAAAACTTGCCTTCACCACCGATGCAAGTGCTATGTGCATAAAGTGGTATATTTATTGTTTTCACAATAACCTATTCGAGAGGTATGGAGTTCTGGCCTGGTCTACGAGGCAAACTAGGCCGAAACCATACGACCAAGTGAAATTTCGACGACATGGAGAGTGATTTACTCAATTTGCATTGAGATGTGTCAAGTGTTTCCACCTGCTTTTAATAGTACCGTACTGGCGTACTACCAGTATGTGTATATGACATTTGTTCAAGCAGTGACCTCCGTATGTGTATATATATGACATTAATTTGTTCTAGTAATGACCTCAGTGTGTGTGTATGACATTTGTTCTAGCAGTGACCACCATGTGTGTATATGACATTTGTTCCAGCAGTGACCTCAGTGTGTGTATATGACATTTGTTCTAGCAATGACCTCCATGTGTGTACATGACATTTGTTGTAGTAGTGACCTCAGGCAGCATCGCCTGCGGAGAAGCATTAGATTCTTGAACAGTGTTCAGTCCCACACTTCCATTTTCTTCGTTTCCAGCTGCAGGCTGAGAAGATAGCAAACAACCTGTAGCAAGAATATTAGCTTCTAACTCTTCTATCTGTCTGGGAACTTGTGACAGGCACATCGACCACTTTGCACATTCATACCTGATATTGTTGATGCGCCAATTTCCGGGCCTTGTTTCTTCTGCCTGGACACTTGTGATGATCATATAACATTGCAACTCCATTGCTTCCATAATACCCTTGTCATTCGCTTTTGCAAGTTGGTCTTGTGGCATGACAGCAGATCCACCATCTTCTTGGTCTCGCTTCTCTCCTGACATTGCTGCTGAAAATGAAATAGGATCAGGAACAGTGGGAGATCGAGGTTTCTCCATCTTCTTTATCCTCTTGATAGAATGGAAGGACCGCGCGTCCAGGCTTACCTTGTTTGGGAGCAGCACCCTCGGCCTCGGCAACAACTTTTGCAAAAGTAGTCTCCTCAACTGGACATTTGTATGAGTTATGATGAGCACCCTTGATGAACACTTGTAGCTGCTATGCATCAGTGAGACAGTGACAAAGATTCTATTCTCATATGAGGGTGGTGTATCTGATTAGATGTCACAATCACAATGGGTTCTCTTCTCCCAGAAAAAGTGTGGAAACTATTTTACTTGCCACGTCATTCTATTGCTGTTGATGAGCACAAGCACCAGCGAAAGGTGCTTCTCTCATCATAGGCAAGCAATGTAGATCTAGCAAGCCAACTACTACTACTGTTGCCACGTTTTTTAAACCCCTGCAGTAGAAACGGTAATTACAACCACAAGACACTGTATAATATACATGGTAGATTCTCATGATAATAATATGAGAGCAGAAACAGGAACCACACGCGATTTGGACATAGATATTATGCAGAGGCAAGCAGCAATACCAATAATACCTATCATTCGGATCTACTCCCTCCGTCCCGAAATAAGTGTCGTGGTTTTAGTTCAAATATGGTGTTGGCAAAGACATCTAGACTATCATCGATTGGAAACATGCAACAACTTCAGTTCACAAAAGACAACCATAATGCATAGTCTAACATAATGCATTGTCAGCTACATCATTAGATTCTTGAACAGAGTGCACTTCCGCACTTGCGTTGTCTTCATTTCCAGCTGCTGGCTGAGAAGACATGCCTCCATGTCCATGCATAGGAAACAAACCACCTGTCATAGGAATATTAGTTTCCAGCTCTTCTATCTGGACACTTGTGACAGGCACATCTGCAACACCACTTTGCCCATTCATGTCTCAAAATTATGGATGTACCATTTTTAGGCACTTGTGAGTTGTGACACTCTTATATAATCCACAATATCATCACCATATATTTTTGTGGGTTAGTCACGTAAAGCTCCTGCAACATTCACAGCAGATCAACCGTCTTCTTGGTCCTGCTCGTCTCCTAACATTGCAGCTGAAATTGAACCAGTCTGAGAGATTGTCTCCTTCTGCCTCCTCTTGATAGAAGAGGCTTTCCCAAAAGCATTCTCCGGCACTGGACACTTGTAGGAATTATGGTGATTACCACCCTTGGCGAACACTGAGCTTCTATGCATCAGTGACAAATGGACGGACTGGTTAAACCTTGTTGAAAGGTTGATGAAGGTCAACCTTTCACATGAATCAGACACATTCCCTTGGAAGTTGACTACTTCTGGTGCCTTCGCAGTCAAATCCATGTATATGGACCTCATTAATGATGGGCAACCTTTCCATCAACAATATATTTGAAAAATGAAATTTCTGTTGAAAATAAAAATATTTATGTGGTTTTTAGATTGCAAGGTCATCCTAACAAAAGATAATCTGAGAAAAAAAAAATTGGCGAGGATGCGCTAAGTGTTGCTTTTGTGGTGATGAGGAGTCGATCCAACATCTATTCCTTCACTGCCCACTTGACAAGCTATTATGGCGATACATTCATATAGCTTTTAATCCACCTCCACCCACGAGTAGTACGAATATGTTCAGAAACTGGTTAATGGGGGTGCATTCGAAGTTGAAGTCTCAAATTCGTGTGGGAGTTTGCGCTTTACTTTGGGCCATTTGGAACACTCGTAATAGTCGTATTTTTAACAGAAAGAAAGTTCCAAATTTTTTGCAAGTTATCTCAAGGCCATCAACTAGATCCATACGTGGTCATTACTACGCAAGGAGGAGAATCTGGCACCCACAGTCTTTTTGGGTGTAGCCGATGGGAGATGGTCGCTCTGGAGTTGTTCGACCAAATTCATTGGCGGCCTACTAAGAGGATTTGTGATGCATGAGGCTCATTTTCTTACGTTTTTCTTTTATTAATTTGCTTGTGGGACTGCAACGTGTGATAGTTTTTGTTGAACCTTTTTGTCATTGGATGATGAACTTTTAAATAATCAATAAAAGGCTATGTGCATCACTCGATGCAGAGACCGAGACATATTCCCTCTTTTTGAAAAAAAAAATCAGTGACAAAACACTTTCCCGTATAGGTAAGATCCTGAAAAGTGTGGCAACCATTTTACTGTTTAAGTATACTAGTAAACTGCACGTGCTTTTGTACGTCGGCACTTAACAAAATCGAGAAACATGTTAACAAAATATGATGAATTTTGAACTCAAATAGCTGTAACTATACGAATTAGAATATGGGTTATGTCTCTTCATCTATTGAAAGGTTGGCCTCTTCCTATGTTTACTTCATTTCACCACTTACGCTAATTTTTGTTAGCTCATGATGTTTTTATTAGTCAATATTTTTTGCTCAAAACTGAGGCGGAGCCTACACATTTTGAGCGATCCGTGCCAACCCCCCTATCCCCACCCTCTTCGCTCTGATTGTCGCCACCCTCCACCACAATTCCCAGGCTTTTCGCTTTCGCGGCCACATGGAACCGTTCAAACAGTTGCCGGAGCCGGCGGAGGTGGAAGATCCAAAGAAGATGGTAGTCTGAAAGATCAACTCGGCGACATGGCAAGCCCACCGCCTCAAAAAGAAGGCAAAGGATGAGGCGGCTAACAAAAAGAAGGGCGGTGGGCGGGGCTGGGGATGGGGTACAAGGGTCGGGCGGGCCGCCGCCACCACCGTCCATACACATGCCGCCCTGTCCGGAGCAATCTTAACCACCCTACTTCTACGCCGCCAAATAGCTCGGCCGGGGAAGAAGTGGGAGGAGGAGAAGGACAAGCGAGAATGGGCGGCGATCAAGATGACAGAGAGGTTGGAGGGCATCTTGGCGAAGAAGTACGAGGTATGTGTCAAGCGCTCCGACATGAAGGATGAAAAGAAGGCGGAGAGGTTTGACATCTTGATGGCGGCGATCGAGAAGAAAATCAAGCTCGAAGAGAAGAAGACTAAGCTCGAGTGAGCGACGAGGCTCGGACGGCTGATCTGGTATAGGGTAAACATCCGGCTCTTCTTGGTTGTGATCTGGTGCTATGAAGTCTGCACGTTAACTTGCTCATATTACTATGCATTTGAAATAAAATTGGTTGGATCTGGGTGGACGTTTAGAGGATACGGTTTGATGACCGGCTCCCATATCCATGGCCGCAGACTGGTGCGGACCAATCCATAGACAAAAGTGTGTCCGTTTCGAAGGACAGCGTTGGAGATGCCCTTAGACCCAATATATTTGAACTGAGGGAATACATCGCATGGATTAAATCAAGCGAAAATGTTCCATCAATTTTATCGAATTGAAAAAAATAGCGTGCTACTAGATTTAGCGCCGCCCTTCTTCAAATGTTATATAAGTTATAGCGTGCTATATTTGAAAATAGCGTTTTGCATTAAAATGTCAAATATATCACAAAATTTAAGGCTTCCATAGTTTGTAAGGGAAGGGACACTCCAAATTAAACAGAGAAGCATACGAGAGCTAGGTTCAGGGCATGTATACTCCTAATTTTTAAGGAAAGATAACACTCCTAACTAAATAGAGAAGCGTCGGTGGCTGACTTGCCGACGCCGGTGGCGTGGTTGACATCGGCGCAATCCTACTGGAGTTGGAGGCGTGGCCGACGCCGCTACATGGAGGGGGGGTGGAGAGAAGCCATTGTCGCTGATGAACTGCTGCCGCCACCTTCGCTCACGAGTCACGAACGCCGCCATCGTCGCTGCCCTCGGTCACGAGCTGGTGGGAAATTGGTAACGAGTGTGCTATGTTAGGCTGTATGTGTTGCGTTTGTGTCTGAGAGAGAGAGAGAGAGAGAGAGAGAGAGAGAGTTGGACCGATGAGATGCGGTGATGGCTGATCGACTGCTATATGGTATACGCTAAAACGCTACAACGTTATTTCGTTAGCGTCAAAATAGCATGCGGTAGCGGGAATAGCGCCGTAGCGAGCAAATTAGCTCTAAAATGTAATGTGGCCCTTCCAGATATGCTATAGCGACACTATAACGTCGAAATAGCGCACTACGTTTTCGTTGATTTTATCGCAAACATGCATGGATGTGTGTTCGCCAAAAAAAATGAATTTTTTAAACGTGTTTTAAATCTCCTTTTAAATCGACCTCGCCTAGAGCCAGATTCTATACTATCTGTCTCCAGTCGGAGACCAAGTCAGCGGCGGGCCTCCAAATCAGCTATAGCGTAGGTATAGCGGGCTATTTGTGAAGGCGGCCATTTAGCGACACCCTGCTAAAAAGACTATAGCTGGCTATTTAAAACTATGAGACCAACACCGTGATCTGCCTTGTCCGAGACTACAGCAGGGGCCAATCCGACTCCCCTGGCAGCTGAACCAATCTCACGAGCTTACATATAGAGCTATAATTAAGCACCCTTCGCTCAAAAAAAAAAAGCTATAATTAAGCACCCATGGAACCTCACCTCAAAGGAACAGAGTCAAAGCTTGCGAAATCAAATTAAACACGCCGGAGGAAACACCATATACATCAAGCGCGATCGATATCCATCGTCATGGAAGGAGCAGTACAAGCAACACCCATGGCCCTCGGTTTTGAGGACGAGATGACGACGTGGCCATGGCGTCCTGCAGAGGCGGCTCCGCCGCCGTCCTCCCAGGACGGCCAGCTCGCGCAGCTGCTGCAGTACTGTGCCGGGGAGCCGTGGTCGTCCTCGGCGTACGTCGCCCCCCAAGAGTTTCCGGTGCACGACCACGTCGTCGCCGAGTGGGCGTGGGGTCCTCCTCCGATGGTAGCCGTGGCGGCTCCGCCGTCCTCGCCGGACCAGCCGATCCAGGAGCGCAACGGCGAGACGTGGCCCTGTGCCCCGGATGTGGATGGATGCTTGCTCTTGGACCAGCTGATGCGGGATTACTTCGGCGAACCGTGGTTACCCCAGTAGTTGTTCCTCACCCCCATCGACGACTACCTGAGATGAGATAGATTCATCCATGTCCCCTTTGATCAAGCTTGATCGGTTGACCGATCTCCAGTCAACTGTGGAAAATAGTACTGTACTACAATTTGACACTGATCGCCTCTATAGTAGTAGTATATCTAGCAGTCATTGTTATCCTCTGGAGTAGTATGTAATGGATGTAATGTTTTACTCGAGTAGTATTAATTAGCGATGATGGAATGATGCTTATATATTTGGTCTTATTTGGGGATAACTTTTTTTTTCTCCCCTAGCGACGGCTAGGGTTTCTCTTCCTCTTGGCGATCCCCGATCGCCCTGAGTTCCACCATACCAACAGAGACCGTGCGAGGGCTCCTGTGTGCAGGCAGCGGTGATGGCGACTGCCTCTGATGCGTGCTCAGCGACGAGAGGCAAATCGTGGGGCGGAAGTACGGGTGACCTAGATGACTTTTTTGGGCAACTTGATCTAGAAGATGAAGTGTTCGATGATCTAGTGATTGATGAGGTGATACCACAGATCAATGAGCGCGTCAGGTGGATGGCTCTTGCGCGTGTTCATACTGAAAAGACGTTCAGCCAGACGGCGTTCTTAAGGATATGAGGGCAGCGTGGAACACGGCGCAACCAGTAAGGTTCAGGCCGGCCGGAGCCAATCTGTTCGTGGTACAAGCTTCTTGCTTGGGTGACTGGGAACCAATGTTTTAAATAGCGGGCTATGTCATATAGCGGCAACCCTTAAAAACAACTATAGCTGGGCTATAGCGAGGCTATAGCGGCAAATTGTACATGAACTCATTTAGCGCCAACATGCTCAAACAGCTATAGCGGAGCTATAGCCGGCTATTTAAAACTATGCTGGGAACGAATCATGAATCAGGGGCCATGGTTGTTCAGATTTTGGGCGGTTTTGCTGCACCCTTACGATGGATTTAGTCGGGCTGAGGATACACTGATGGTGCATATGCCAATATCACTAGTAGAAAACGGTCCATTTGTCCAGGTTTCAGAGGCCCATTAGCCCCGGTTCTGGAACCGGGACTAAAGGGTCGGGACTAAAGCGCAAAACCTTTAGTCCCGGTTCGCTTACGAACCGGGACAGAAGAGGCTCCACGTGGCCGCTGCGGGGAGCCCAGGGAGGAGGATCTTTAGTCCCGGTTGGTAACACCAACCGGGACCAAAAGGCATCTACGCGTCAGCATTTGGCAGGAGCTGGGGTTTTTGTTTTTTTTTTTGAAAGGGGGGGTTTTTAGGTAGTTTTGGAGGGTTAATTTAGGGGTTTCATATTGTGTTAGCTAGCTAATAGAGAGAAGTGTCCTCTCTTTCTCCGTGCTTGGTCGACGCTAGCTACTATACGTATAGAGAGAACTTGACACGCTAGCTTGTAAGCAAATGAAGGAACCATTAAGTACACAACATCGTCATGAACATATACAGAGAGAAGTGATCGACCTCTCTTTCTCCGAGAGATTGGTCGAACAACAAGTTTTCGTATATCTATCCGACGCTACTAGCTACATATATACAATATAAGATCTCTTACAATCCCTAACATCTAATGTCAAATTCCACATGGTATTCTCCGGCTTTATGTATGACATGGTCAAGAAAGAATCCCGCCAATTCCTCTTGAATTACTCGTATGCGATCATGTGGCAGGAGTTCATCCTGCATCTGCCACATCTAATTTGAAGAAGGGGGTCAATACATATATATGAATGAAACTCAACACAAATGATGGTAATAAAATAAAATTGTGAATATTATTGCTTACGCACTTCATATTGTTTTTCAGAGTAGCCCCGCTTAGAGGTCGTCGCATTGTAGATGAACCCGCAAACGTAGTATCCACAAAAATCATTCCCGGCTTCCTGCCACAAGCACTTTACGAGAAATAGAGTTCAATCAAACTGATAATTAAGCATTATAAATGGTATTGGTGAAACTAGAATCAATGGGAGATGCGCAGAACTAGCTAGTAGTACTTACTTTCGGGTGTGTAAATCGCAGCTCCCTCGGCAGTGCCGGAACAATTCCGGTGAACTCTTTCCAAACCCTGCCAGACAAAGAAAATAATTACTTGATATCAGGAAATGAACAAAGTTGCCGATATGGTGCGATAATGATCGATTGAACTTACTTCTGGAGCATTTCAGTCATGTCCGCATACTCCTAGGGATCTTTTCGTTTTGAATCTAAGACGGTTACTACTCCCCGCTCAAGCTTAATCTCTAGCAGAATAAAGTGGAACCTGCGCACGCATGCATAACTCATCAATTACATTACTATAACCTCGAGTAATAAGGGAAACCGAATATGCACAAGACAGTAACACTCACTTGAAGTTGTAAGGAAAGAGTATTTTCTGTTTGTTTTGATTTTTAAGCAACGATTGTACAAGTTGTCCTCGATTTCTGTGACATTCTTTTGAACCGTCCATTCATGTATGATATTTGGGTTAATGAACCCAATGTCATAGGTTTGTGCTTTTCTGCATTCGACGATTTTCAATCTACATAATATAGTGAGGATAATTATACATACATGCAATGAAAGAGCTGAGCTATATATAGAGACTTAATTACAGAAGTAGTACTTACAGACAGTAGCAAGTCACGAGTGTTTTGTCGAGGGCCTTTTGATTGTATAGCTGGAATAACTCGTCAAATTCAACAGGCAACAACTCAGTTCCAACGAGGTCGTGCTCCTCTTTAATTCTCAGCATCAAAGTATCCTTCCCAGACTGGCTTAAGGTTTTCATGTACCATCCATGCAATCTTCGCATCATCATTGTTAGAGGAGGATGATCAGGTTTGACGAGAGGCTGCCCGTACTGGAATCTGAATTCGTCCACCTCCATTGTTTCAAACTCTACATCATCGCTCAGGTAATCAGCAGGATTGGTACCGGGCACCATCCCCGGATGATTAGCGACGATATCGCTAGACACCTTGAGCGGGGGGCACGATTGGTTCGCCTGTTCGCCGAGCTGGGGATTTTTTCCCACTTATTCGTTCTGCTAACCTTGCATGACTGCAAGTACTTCCCGACCGCTCCGCTTCCTTATATGTCCTTTCAATAATGCGCTCATAGTTGGATTGCGGCGGAGACGGTGGTGGTCGCTTCAGGGCATCGATAGTGCGCTTCAGTTTCACCGGATCTATCGTCTCCTTCGGAGGTGGAGGTTTCCGTGCAAAATGTTCATGCACTTCGGCAGCATTGATTTTCACGGTTTCCTCGTCGGTCCTCTCATATGGTAACTTTTCCATAGGCTTGAGAGATGGACCGTATATGAATTGCTTCCCGCCTCTGCTTGTACTGCTAGCGGCCGGAGCGGCGGCGGCTCTCTTCCGCCGTTGCTGATGAAGCGGAGGAGGAGGCGGAGTGCTCCGACGCGCCGGAGGAGGCAGAGGAGGAGGCGGAATGCCCTCACGCGCCGGAGGAGGCGGAGAAGGAGGCGGAGTGCCCTAATCACTCGCCGGAGGAGGAGGAGGAGGAGGAGAAGGCGGAGTGCCCTGACTCGCCGAAGGAGTAGGAGGAGGAGGCGTCCAGTTTGGAAGCTTGATGTACTCCTTCCTCCATAGACATGTACTCCTCAAAGCATAAACCAGCTGATTCTCCCCTTCACCTGTAGGGTGGTCAAGCTCCAGCTCCTCAAATCCCTCCATTATTTCATCCACCGTCACAACAGCATAGCCATGTGGAATCGGACCGCAGTGAAAAGTTCCGTCGGGTTGAGGAGGTGCAACAGAGCCGACAGCCGCCTTCAAAGTCAGGTTCTGCCATTTCGTCATAAGCTCGCAATGTTGAGTCTCCGTGATAGTGCCCACGGGGTAGCGAGGAGCCATGGAATCAGGCTGAATGAGCTCCGTGGAAGCCACGCTGCTTCTCCGCTGAGATGGCGGGGTAGCTTCTGGGGTAGCTTCGTGCCGCTGAGATGGTTGGCCGGCAGCAGCAAGTTCCTCTAGCTTTACTAGTCTTGCATTGAGCTTCTGCATTTCGCTCAGCTCCGCTTTCCTCTTTCTCTCCCGGCTTCTATAACCGCCTGCGCCGGCAAACCCAACCACCCACGGAATGGAGCCTGATGTGCCTCGTGTTCGTCCAGGGTGCTCGGGATTCCCGAGGGCCTCAGTCAGCTCGTCCTTCTCTCTGTTAGGAATGAATGTCCCTTCCTCCGCTGCGGTGATATAAGCCTGAAGCTTCTTGACGGGTATTGCAAGTTGCTCATTCGTCCAACGGCACTCCCCTATTTCTGGGTCCAAAGTTCCCCCAACCCCGAAGAACCAAGTCCTTGAACGGTCTGGCCAGTTCAATGTCGCTAGTTGGACCCCTTTAGCAAGCAGGTCTTGCTCAGCTTTGTCCCACAACGGCCGGGCTTTGAGGTAGCCACCTGACCCCGTGTGATGGTGATACTGCTTCTTTGCAGCATTTTTCTTGTTTGTCTCTGACATTTTCTTACCCTTCTCCGATGTCTTGTAGGCCACAAATGCGGGCCAGTGATCTCTTATCTTCTCATATCGGCCGGTGAATTCTGGAGTCTTCCCTTTGTCGACAAACTTTGTGTTCAACTCTTTCTTCCACCTCCTGAATAGATCTGCCATCTTCTTAAGAGCACACGCCTTGACCTTTGGCTCTATAACTGGGTTATTCGGATCCTCCTCTGGCGGTAGGGTGAAATTTGCCTTCAGCGCGGTCCAAAGATCAGCTTTCTGTCTATCGTTGACATAAGAAACTTCAGGGTCGTCCTTAGGCTTATTCCATTTCTGGATGCTGATCGGGATGCTGTCCCTAACAATAGCTCCACACTGAGCAACAAATGCGTCCTTGGTCCGCTTGGGTTCAATCGGTAGGCCATCGTCCGCGAGTGCTGTGATCGTGAACCTTTCATCCTGGCGCAACCTTTTCTTCGGGCCTCGTCTCATTACGGAAGTTTGGCTCGATCCGGAGGGCTATAAAAGAAGAAAGAAGTGTTAATATATGTACATACCAAAACAATTAAGGCATCAATTAGTCAGCACAGGCTTAATTAATATATATACCTCGCCGGACTTTGCAACAGCTGCCTCCTCCGTTCGGCCATCGGAGCCATCATCATGGTCTCCTTCTTCTTCCGCCATTCGGTCACCGGAGCCGTCATGATCATGTCCTTCCTCCTCCATTGTTCGATCACCGGAGCCGTCATCCTCTCCTTCCAGACCATCGGTGTCGTTGAGAAACGATAAGACATCACGTCCGTCGCGGATTATGTCCCCCAACAACTCTTCTTGTTCTAAGTCCCTGTCCATGGTTTCTGCAAATATTACAGCATGGCAATATACAAACATGAGAGATGGATATATTAGTGGCAAACATAGACCTAGCTAGCTAATCACAATAAGGAATCATATGCACAAACATATACCTAGCTAATGACAACAATGAACATAACAATTACGGGTAGGGGCGGGAGGGAGTAGATCGACAACGCTCTTTCTTCGTCTAGGGTTTGGGGTGGCCTCGACAACGCTCTTTTAACTTGGTAAATTTGGGTGGCCTTGACTGTGGCGACCCCGGCCTAATCGTGCACTAATCATACACGCAAATGCACACGATCAAGCCTAAGGACTCACTTGAAGATATCACAACACAATTCTAAAACATAAACAAAATCATACAAGCATTTATTACAAGCCAGGGCCTCGAAGGCTCGAATACAAAGCTTGATGACAATAAACATTAGCGGAAGCGTTAGATATTTGTGTACAGATATAAAACAGAAAACAGAGAAGCCTTTAGAAAGGCGGGACAAAAATAAAACACTATGATCGAAAGGCGCAGGCCTCCTACCTGGGACCCTCCGTTCCTACTCCTGGACGTCGGCCAACTTGTAGAAGGATCCACCCTCGGGGAAGTAGTGGAAGTCGTTGGCGGGGCAGCTGTCTCAGGGGCTCCGTCAGCTGGTCGCATCAAATGAAAATAGGGGGAAAAGAAAGTAAAGCAACCATGAGTACTCATCCAAAGTACTCAGCAAGCCAAGGATCTACACTACATATGCAACATTATCAAAGGGGGGCTGTATTTGTGGATTGGGCTGCAGAAATGCCAGAATAGAGGGGGAAAACCTAGTCCTAGCGAAGACTAGCATCTTCAAGCATCTTCGAGCGTCTTGCAGCATGTAGAGGAGTACAGAATAGCATAATGTAAGTAGTAGAATCAGGTAACAGTCTCGCCCAGAGATCCTTCCTCGACTCCCTGCGAGAAAGCGATCCCAGAGCCACATATCCAGGTATCATCTCAAGTTCTAGCTGTATCGATCGGGATACAACTCCGAGTGTCCTTTACCGTAGGCCCGGCTATCGATAGATGTGTTCTTCCCTGCAGGGATGCACCAACTTACCCACCACGCTCGATTAACTCCGGCCGGACACACTTTCCTGGGTCATGCCCGGCCTCGGCCAAACGATACACCGCAACCCTACCTACAGCTCAGCAGAGAGGTCCCCGCCGGTCTACCTCCTAAGCGCAAGGGGGTCTTGGGCCATCGCCCCTCGCCCTCCGGGTCGTTGTGTGCAGGGTGGATACCAGCACCGCCTCGAAAGGCCGGTACGATCCGACCGTGCCACAATGCTGAACTGGACGTCTGACAGAGCTTTCGGCTGATGTTACGATGTAGAACGCCCATACTATGCCCACGTGATGGTTAGTGCTATCAGGCCAGAGGCCTGCTCGGATCAAATATCCAAATTGTTAGGACTAGGGGCTTGCGGAAACGAGCAGAGACTCACGAAAGATGTGACCCCGTCGCCCCGTCTCGAGGACTTGCTGCAAGGGCTAAGAATGCCCGGCCGCGCCTCGTAGAATAACTCACGGGTATCTATCCATCATTCGCGGGTACCCCTCAGGGTCGACCCGCCTTTCCAAATATGAGTATCAACAGTAATGTAAGGCATCCGTGAGGCTACCATATCAAGGGGAATCCGAGGCATCACCCTCGTTGGACTCCCACCTGATGTAAAATCAAGGTGGACGTAGGAGGAATCACCCTCGAGGTCCACGCTTGAGGTGTTGCACGACTTCGTCATTATCGGGGGTGGTGTAGGAGGAATCACCCTCGCTTACCACGACCGATCAACTAACCTACAAGGTTATCATCAGAAGTGCTGACGAGGTATCACCCTCGGCACTCGATAGTAACCCAGTAGTGTCGACCAACTAAGGGGAAAGTGAGGTGTGGTGCCGGGGTCTGGTCTTCGATCCCGTTGATCGGGTCTTCTGAGAATCCAGCAGGGCAGTCAGGACAAGTGGGGGTCTCTGATGGGTCTCTACCCAGTCTATTCTAAACAGTTTAGGAAAACAGTAAGGTATCAACAACAGGTTACAATAAACAGGCTATGCAGCAGAAATAGGTAAAATAGTAACAGTAGCAAAATCTAATGCAAGCAGGGGATATTAGAATGGGTGATATCGAGATGATCAAAGGGGGGGGCTTGCCTGGTTGCTCGGCGGCAAAGGCAAGGTCGTCGGTGGTGTAGCCAATCACTAGAGCTGCGTCGGTCTTGGAGACTACGCCGGTACCGAGATCTACCGAGAGAGAAGAGGGGGAGGAAACAGTAAATACAGAGCAAACAAGTGCTATACAATGTATGGCATGGCAATATGTAGTGTCGGGTGTGTCCTAACGTAGGGTTGCACGTCACCGAGGAAGGAGGAATCCATCCGGGAATGTTTTCCCGGTTCCGGACATTTGTCAGACAGATGACCGGAGGGGGGTCGGTTCCATGTTCGGATAGTTAGGGACGTGTGGCGGACGAACGAACTGCGTATTCGGATTCGTCTCGTCGTTCTGAGCAACTTTCATGTAGAAGATCAGAGCTACGGTTTAAGAGTTATTAATTTACAAAGATTTAAATATTTTCTGAAATTACCTCTATTTAACAGAAAAGGAATTATGACGTCAGCATGAGGTAATGCTGACATCAGCAAGTCAACAGCGGCTGTACAGGTCAAACCTGACATGTGGGTCCAGTGGGTCCCACATGTCAGCCTCTGTGACTTTAACAGCGAATTAAACTAATTATCAGAGTTAATTAGGGGTGTGGGCCCCATATGTCAGTGGCTCAATTAGTTAACTAATTAGTTTTTATTTAATTAAATCATTATTAGCTTAATTAACCACGCGGTCCCACTAGTCAGTGGTTGTGGTTGCCACGTCATCAAAGTTGACCAGGTCAACTGGTCAATTGGGCCCTGCGGGACCCAGCTGCCAGCGACCCAGAGGCGCCACGTGGGCAGCCAGCTCAGCGCCGGCGCCGGAATGGCTCCGGCGAACCCCTCACGGCGGCTACCTCGTCGGAGAGGTTCGGATTCGCGCTAGGGGGCTTGGTTCGAGCTGTGGCTGGGTGCGTTCGAAAGCCAGTGAACTCGCGCGTCGAGTGGTGGCACTTGCCGGACTAGGGGATGGCCGGAGCTGGCCGGACGGCGAGGTTTGGCGGAGGCCGATCCCCGGCGAACTCGCGCGCGTTAGAACGAAGGCCAAAACGAGCGGCTCTTTACCCCTACAGCCTCTACTCGTCGCCGCAAGCACGATGGCGAGCTCAATGGACCACAACGGCCACTGCTGCGATGGCGGCGAGCTCACGGACGGAGCTCGGCTCGGGTGGCCATGGCTGCAATTGCAGGGGCGCATGAGAGAGCTCGAGAGGAAGAGAGAGGCGAGGGTGAAGGCTCACCGAGCGGTCACAAAAGACCATTGACAGGTTAGTAGCTGCAGGACGTTGCCGGGGAAGAAGTGGTTCGCCGGCGTCCGGAGGAGGAAGACGACGCGTTCGGGCGACGCCAGGCTCCTCAGCTCCCTCCAGTCACTCCAGAAGGCGCAGTCGACCATGGCGCTTCTTCCAGGTGCACGCAGACGAGGTGGGGAGGCCGTTGGCCAAGGCAGCGGCGGATCGCGGCGACGGTGGCGCTCGGATGACGGATCTGGAGAGGAGAAGAGAGGTGGAGCGTCCGAGGGGAGAGGGGGAGAAGTGACTGAGGAGGCCAGGGGGAACGCATGGCCTCGCCCTTATCTCCTCGCGGCGCCCGCGGCGTCGCACTGTCGGCGTTCGCCGGCGCGACCAGGCACGCGCCGACACGTACAGGAGAGAGAGGTAGCGGAGGGAGAAAGGGGCCCAGTGGGCTGGCCTCAGGCACTGTGCACTTGGGCCCAGTGCACAGTGGCCTTCTTCTTTTTCTTATCTTATTTTTCTGTTTTCGAAATAGTTAGGCCTCTTTTGCTATTTTATAAAACATGGTACTAGGCCCAAATATTGCACTGCATTATTAGCTCTCACCAAAAAGTGGTTTGGGCAAAACAGGATTTTGTTTGAAATTGGAATGATTTTAAATGGATTTAAATATCCTGTTTTGGTGCTGTTTCACCTTGTTTGAGTCATTTGCCTAACTCCAACTTTATGTATGAGGGTTTTTCAAATGTTCCTGGATTATTTGCCAATTAATGGACATTTTTCCAATAGTGTTTGATCAACTTCACATTTCAATCATGAATTTGAGTTGATTTTCAGAATTGAATTTGACTTGCTTTGATTAACCACTATGTTTAGGCACTGCAAATGATATGACCTGGCATTATTAGCAGCTGATCAAAGTGGCTATTACACAGGGGTGTTACAAGTTCTCCTCCTCTAAAAGAAATTCTCGTCCCAAGAATTTAGGAGGTAGAAGGAAAGAGGTCGGGATATTCTTTCCGAAGATGATCCTCACGTTCCCAAGTGGCTTCATCTTCAGTATGATTCGACCACTGTACTTTTAGGAACTTGGTAACCTTCTGATGAGTTCGACGTTCAGCTTCATCAAGGATGCGGATTGGATGCTCCTTATAAGATAAGCCATCTTGCAACTGAAGCATCTCGTGATCCACTGCGCGGTGCGGAGATTCCTTGAAGCATTTTTGAAGTTGCGACACGTGGAAGACGTCGTGGATATGAGAGAATTGCGGCGGCAACTCCAATTTATAAGCCACCTGTCCACGTCTGGCCACGATGCGGAAAGGACCTATATAGTGGGGAGCTAGCTTGCCCTTGATTCCGAAACAACGGGTGCCCTTCATAGGAGTGACATGAAGATAAGCATGATCACCCGGTTGATAAGTCAGACCCCATCGCTTGCGATCATAATTGCTCTTCTGACGGTCCTGAGCTGCTTTGAGATTTTCTCGGACAATTCTGACTTGTTCTTCAGCGTGTTGAATAATGTCCGGTCCAACGAGTGGTCGTTCCCCAGTTTCTGACCAGTTCAGAGGGGTTCGACATTTACGTCCATAAAGCACTTCAAAGGGGGCCATTTTAAAGCTGGCTTGATAACTGTTGTTATAAGAGAACTCAGCATACGGGAGAGATTCCTCCCATTTCTTACCGAATGATATAACACAAGCTCAAAGCATGTCTTCAAGCACTTGATTAACGTGCTCAACTTGGCCTTGGGATTGGGGATGATAAGCTGAACTCCATGTAATGTGAGTTCCCATAGCTTCTTGGAAACTTTCCCAGAACTTGGACGTGAAAAGACCGCCACGGTCCGAACTGATCTCCTTCGGAATGCCGTGGAGTGAAACGATTTTGGAGATATATAGCTCTGCTAGCTGGCTAGCAGTGATAGTCTCCTTGACAGGTAGGAAATGAGCAACCTTGGAAAGTTGATCGACGACGACAAGAATAGCGTCATGACCTTTCTGAGACTTGGGAAGACCGGTAATGAAATCCATCTGCACTTTATCCCACTTCCACAAGGGAATAGGGAGCGGTTGCAGAATTCCAGTAGGCTTCTGATGTTCTGCCTTAACGCGACGGCAAACATCACATTCAGCAACATATCAAGCTATGTCCTGCTTCATTCTAGACCACCAGTACCTCTGTCGAAGATCGCGATACATCTTGGTGCTACCCGGATGAATAGACAGCGGTGTATCATGTGCCTCCTTCATGACCTTATCAGTCATAAGCTCGAAGCGAGGTACGACAATGCGGTCTCTGAAGTACAAGGTTCCATCTTCAGACAACGAGAAATCCCTGTACTTTTCAAGGTGAAGATCCTTCTTCATCAGACCAATTTCAGCATCTTTAGCTTGCACACTCTTAACGGCCTTCTCAAGGTCTGGTTCAACAACCAAGGTTTTTAAGTAACCTTGAGGAACTATCTCGAGATTTAGCTTCCGAAGCTCTTCATACAAGAGTGGCTGCTCTAGCTGGACTTCAAGTTCACAGCAATAAGATTTACGGCTCAATGCATCAGCCATTACATTAGCCTTGCCGGGGGTATAAGAAATACCCAAATCATAGTCCACAATAGTCTCCATCCATCTTTGCTGACGAAGGTTTAAAGATGGCTGAGTGAACAGGTACTTCAGACTTTTATGATCCGTGTATATTTCGCAACGATTACCGAGGAGGTAATGTCGCCACAACTGCAGTGCATAGATGACAGCAGCTAGTTCTAGATCATGTACCAGATAATTCTCTTCATGCGGGCGCAACTGACGAGAGCCATAGGCAATCACTTTACGCTCTTGCATTAGGACACAACCTAGTCCCTCACGGGATGCGTCACAATAGATCACAAAATCTTTGCGAGAATCTGGAGGAGCAAGTACTGGGGCAGATGTCAGCTTGTCTTTGAGTGTTTGAAAACTTTCCTGACATTTTTCTGTCCATTCAAACTTAACGCCTTTGTGAAGCAGATCAGTCAGAGGCTTAGCAATCTTTGAGAAATTCTCGACAAAGCGACGGCAATAGCTTGCAAGGCCGAGAAAACTTCTGACTTGCTTGACATTCTTCGGTGGAGTCCATTCAAGAATAGCCTGAACTCGTTCTGGGTTAACGGCAATGCCTTCTTTCGAAATCACATGGCCGAGATATGTCACTTCAGATAACCAGAACTCGCACTTGGAATACTTGGCATACAGTTGATGTTCACGCAGCTTCTCCAGTACAAGCCGAAGATGTTCGGCATGTTCTTCTTCATTCTTCGAATATACCAGAATATCAACCAGATATACCATGACGAATTTGTCGAGATAATCCATGAAGATGTAGTTCATTAACCGGGAGAAGGTTGCTGGAGCATTAGTCAAGCCGAAGGACATGACAGTGTACTCATAAGAACCATAGCGAGTAACGAATGCTGTCTTCGGAATATCCACTTCATGAACTCGGATCTGGTGGTATCCCAATCTCAAATCAAGCTTAGAGAACACTGAGGAACCAGCAAGTTGATCATACAGATCGTTGATTCTGGGAAGCGGATACTTGTTCTGAATTGTTGCTTGGTTGATAGGATGGTAGTCTTGAACCAACCTATTCGTACCATCTTTCTTCTTGACAAAGAGAGACGGTGCTCCCCAGGCAGAGGAGCTGGGACGGATGAAACCCTTCTTAAGTGACTTGTCGATTTCTTCCTTAAGTTCAATAAGGTGATGCGGAGGCATCTTATACGGACGCTTTGCAATAGGAGTAGTGCCAGGCTTCAAGTCGTTGACAAACTCGACAGCTCTAGCAGGGGGAATTCCGGGAAGTTCTTCCGGAAAGACATCCTGGAAATCACGAACGACTGGAATGTTTTCGATTCCCTCGAGAGGTGAAGCGTTCAATGCATTCAGAACATATATCTGATTCTCGGCATCCTGAGCTGTCCGAGCTGAGTATCTGACTGTCTGGCCGGAAGGATGAGTGAGCTGGACTGTCTTAGCAGCACAGTCAATCAAAGCATTATGGGCTGCCAACCAATCCATACCAAGAATGACGTCTATGTCGGAAGGTCCAAGTACAATGAGAGAAACCGGAAAAAGTAGACCTCCAATCTCGATGTGGTTGTGAGGGCTTACCATTGTGGTTTGCCACTTGGATCTCGGGGACTGAATCATTAGAGGAGTGGGTAATATTTCCAGGTATATCTCATGTGACTGAGCAAATTGTTGTGACACAAAAGCATGCGATGCTCCAGAATCAAAGAGAACAGAGGCTGGTACTGAATTCACAGAGAGTGTTCCCAACACGATAGTCGGTTCCTTCTGAGCCTTTTCTGCATCGATGTGATTGGCATGGCCAAGTGCAACAGCAGACGGTATGACATTACGGTTTCTGAATCGGCGGTTTCGGCAGCTCTTCTTACAACCAACAAGAGGACAAGAAGCATTCTGTGGCTGACCCTAGAGGCAATCAAGGGTAAGGTGTCCTGATTGTCCACACTTGTGGCATAAACCATCATTTTGGGGGGGAGCCATGGTATTGAACTGTCCACTCTAAGTCGTTTGCTGCCTCGGTGGCGGAGGCAGACGAGGTGCAACATAAGACGGTCTTAGTGTTGGGGCAGGTCGGTGATGAATATTGTGTGGAATCCAAACCCGACGTTTCTGAACAGGCTGACCCGAGGATGAGCCTACATCACGAGTGCGTTTGAGCGACTCCTGATATTTAGCCAGACCAGTTTCAACTCGGTAGGCTTGACTGACAAGCGTCGCAAAGTCCTCACAATCATGGACAAGAAGTGCGAGCTGTATATCGGAACATAGTCCTTCACGAAATTTCTCCTACTTAAGTGTGTCAGTGTCGACATCATCTTTAGCATAGCGGGATAATTCTAGAAATTTTCTCTGATATTCATCCACAGTCATCGTGCCCTGGGTGAGCTTACAGAACTCCAGTTTCTTCTGGTCGATCAGACCTTGAGGAATGTACCGTGCACAAAAAGCTGACTGGAATTCTTGCCAAGTGGGTATAGATTCAGCAGGCATCATACTCTTGTGGCTTTCCCACCATTGAGTAGCTGGACCCTTCAAGTGAAATGTCGCAAAGGTGACATAACTGGTAGGGGAAACGTTAGCTGACTCCATCTCAAACATGATGTCACGAAGCCAATCATCAGCATCCATAGGATTGGTGGAGCTGCGGAAAACAGACGGGTTGAGGCGCACGAATTCTGGCAGAGTTATTGGAGCAGTCTGTTGCTAAGCATTTTGAGTTGGGAACTGAGCCAATACTCCGGTCATAAACTGACGGTTGAGTTCAAACTGCTCCCTCATTTCAGCAATATAAGATGGAGGTGGAGGATCGTCAGCCATCCTGCCAAATCAACAAGGGCAGTTTAGCAAGAAAAACTGCAGGTGTATGGAATGATTCATGAAGTAAGGTGCACAACAGAAGGAAGTGCGATAAATACTTCATAATACTCGCACCAGACATTCAAATCCACACATAGCCTCGGTTAACAACTGTCATCACGACAGCTGAAAGGGGAAGGCTAGACAACTAGGCGGCGCGCAGGCACGCGGTAAGGAAGTACACGACGAGACATAGCAAAGGCTACATCAACGTCGGAGAAAACTGTTGGAGCGAGGAATCTGCAAGTGACAACACAGGGTGCCCTCGACAAAAGGATCCTGTAAGCAGAACCTGGCCCATAATCTCGAAGCAAGGGGGGGATATTTCAGAACTCCGGGTGGATGTGATTACGAGATCCTAATGTCAGAGTTAGTAAAAATTTTAACCCGAAAGGAAGAGAGAACAGAGTCCCAGATTAAAGACGAGGAATAAAAGATCCTAATACCACCCATTCGGCGACGTGGGCCCGTAAGCCACACAGCCAAGTTAGTAAAACAGTTTTCGGACCACTAGACTCAACTTCGGCCAAGGAGTTGGAAGGGGGTTCCTAGAGGCAGTCGGCTCTGATACCAACCTGTGGCGACCCCGGCTTAATCATGCACTAATCATACACGCAAATGCACACGATCAAGCCTAAGGACTCACTTGAAGATATCACAACACAATTCTAAAACATAAACAAAATCATACAAGCATTTATTACAAGCCAGGGCCTCGAAGGCTCGAATACAAAGCTTGATGACAATAAGCATTAGCGGAAGCGTTAGATATCTGTGTACAGATATAAAACAGAAAACAGGGAAGCCTTTAGAAGGCGGGAGAAAAATAAAACACTATGATCGAAAGGCGCAGGCCTCCTGCCTGGGACCCTCCGTTCCTACTCCTGGACGTTGGCCAACTTGTAGAAGGATCCACCCTCGGGGAAGTAGTGGAAGTCGTCGGCGGGGCAGCTATCTCAGGGGCTCCATCAGCTGGTCGCATCAAATGAAAATGGGGGAAAAAGAAAGTAAAGCAACTGTGAGTACTCATCCGAAGTACTCAGCAAGCCAAGGATCTACACTACATATGCAACATTATCGAAGGGGGCTGTATATGTGGACTGGGCTGCAGAAATGCCAGAATAGAGGGGGAAAACCTAGTCCTAGCGAAGACTAGCATCTTCAAGCATCTTCGAGCGTCTTGCAGCATGTAGAGGAGTACAGAATAGCATAATGTTAGTAGTAGAATCAGGTAACAGTCTTGCCCAGAGATCCTTCCTCGACTCCTTGCGAGAAAGCAATCCCAGAGACACATATCCAGGTATCATCTCAAGTTCTAGCTGTATCGATCGGGATACAACTCCGAGTGTCCTTTACCATAGGACCGGCTATCGATAGATGTGTTCTTCCCTGCAGGGGTGCACCAACTTACCCACCACGCTCGATTAACTCCGGCCGGACACACTTTCCTGGGTCATCCCGGCCTCGGCCAAACGATACACCACAACCCTACCTACAGCTCAGCAGAGAGGTCCCCGCCGGTCTACCTCCTAAGCGCAAGGGGGTCTTGGGCCATCGCCCCTCGCCCTCTGGGTTGTTGTGTGCAGGGTGGATACCAGCACCGCCTCGAAAGGCCGGTACGATCCGACCGTGCCACAATGCTGAACTGGACGCCTGACAGAGCTTTCGGCTGATGTTACGATGTAGAACGCCCATACTATGCCCACGTGATGGTTAATGCTATCAGGCCAGAGGCCTGCTCGGATCAAATATCCAAATCGTTAGGACTAGGGGCTTGCGGAAACGAGCAGAGACTCACGAAAGATGTGACCACGTCGCCCCGTCTCGAGGACTTGCTGCAAGGGCTAAGAATGCCCGGCCGTGCCTCATAGAATAACTCACGGGTATCTATCCATCATTCGCGGGTACCCCTCAGGGTCGACCCGCCTTTCCAAATATGAGTATCAACATTAATGTAAGGCATCCGTGAGGCTACCATATCAAGGGGAATCCGAGGCATCACCCTCGTTGGACTCCCACCTGATGTAAAATCAAGGTGGACTTAGGAGGAATCACCCTCGAGGTCCACGCTTGAGGTGTTGCACGACTTCGTCATTATCGGGGGTGGTGTAGGAGGAATCACCCTCGCTTACCACGACCGATCAACTAACCTACAAGGTTATCATCAGAAGTGCTGACGAGGTATCACCCTCGGCACTCGATAGTAACCCAGTAGTGTCGAACAACTAAGGGGAAAGTGAGGTGCGGTGCCGGGGTCTGGTCTTCGATCCCGTTGATCGGGTCTTCTGAGAATCCAGCAGGGCAGTCAGGACAAGTGGGGGTCTCTGATGTGTCTCTACCCAGTCTATTCTAAACAGTTTAGGAAAACAGTAAGGTATCAACAGCAGGTTACAATAAACAGGCTATGCAGCAGAAATAGGTAAAACAGTAACAGTAGCAAAATCTAATGCAAGCAGGGGATATTAGAATGGGTGATATCGAGATGATCAAAGGGGGGGGGGGCTTGCCTGGTTGCTCGGCGGCAAAGGCAAGGTCGTCGGTGGTGTAGCCAATCACCGGAGCTGCGTCGGTCTTGGAGACTACGCCGGTACCGAGATCTACCGAGAGAGAAGAGGTGGAGGAAATAGTAAATACAGAGCAAACAAGTGCTATACGATGTATGGCATGGCAATATGTAGTGTCGGGTGTGTCCTAACGTAAGGTTGCACGTCACCGAGGAAGGAGGAATCCATCTGGGAATGTTTTCCCGGTCCCAGACATTTGTCAGATAGATGATCGGAGGGGGTCGGTTCCATGTTCGGATAGTTAGGGACGTGTGGCGGACGAACGGACTGCATATTCGAATTCGTCTCGTCGTTCTGAGCAACTTTCATGTAGAAAGTTTTTCGATCCGAGCTACGGTTTAAGAGTTATTAATTTACAAATATTTAAATATTTTCTGAAATTACCTCTATTTAACAAAAAAGGATTTATGACGTCAACATGAGGTAATGCTGACATCAGCAAGTCAACAGCGGCTGTACAGGTCAAACCTGACATGTGGGTCCAGTGGGTCCCACATGTCAGCCTCTGTGACTTTAACAGCGAATTAAACTAATTATCAGAGTTAATTAGGGGTGTGGGCCCCATATGTCAGTGGCTCAATTAGTTAACTAATTAGTTTTTATTTAATTAAATCATTATTACCTTAATTAACCACGCGGGCCCACTAGTCAGTGGCTGTGGTTGCCACGTCATCAAAGTTGACCAGGTCAACTGGTCAACTGGGCCCTGCGGGACCCAGCTGCCAGCGACCCAGAGGCGCCACGTGGGCAGCCAGCTCAGCGCCGGCGCCGGAATGGCTCCGGCGAGCCCCTCGCGGTGGCTACCTCGCCGGAGAGGTTCGGATTCGCGCTAGGGGGCTTGGTTCGAGCTGTGGCTGGGTGCGTTCGAAAGCCAGTGAACTCGCGCGTCGAGTGGTGGCACTTGCCGGAGCAGGGGATGGCCAGAGCTGGCCGGACGGCGAGGTTTGGCGGAGGCCGATCCCCGGCGAACTCGCGCGCGTTAGAACGAAGGCCAAAACGAGCGGCTCTTTACCCCTACAGCCTCTACTCGTCGCCGCAAGCACGATGGCGAGCTCAATGGACCATAACGGCCACTGTTGCGATGGCGGCGAGCTCGCGGACGGAGCTCGGCTCGGGTGGCAATGGCTGCAATTGCAGGGGCGCGTGAGAGAGCTCGAGAGGAAGAGAGAGGTGAGGGTGAAGGCTCACCGAGCGGTCACGAAAGACCATTGACAGGTTAGTAGCTGCAGGACGTTGCCGGGGAAGAAGTGGTTCACCGGCGTCCGGAGGAGGAAGATGACGCGTTCGGGCGACGCCAGGCTCCTCAGCTCCCTCCAGTCACTCCAGAAGGCGCAGTCGACCGTGGCGCTTCTTCCATGTGCACGCAGATGAGGTGGGGAGGCCGTTGGCCAAGGCAGCGGCGGATCGCGGCGACGGTGGCGCTCGGACGATGGATCTGGAGAGGGGAAGAGAGGTGGAGCGTCCGAGGGGAGAGGGGGAGAAGTGACTGAGGAGGCCAGGGGGAACGCATGGCCTCGCCCTTATCTCCTCGCGGCGCCCGCGTCGTCGCGCTGTCGGCGTTCGGGCGGCGTTCGCCGGCGCGACCAGGCGCGCGCCGACACGCACAGGAGAGAGAGGTAGCGGAGGGAGAAAGGGGCCCAGTGGGCTGGCCTCAGGCACTGTGCACTTGGGCCCAGTGCACAGTGGCCTTCTTCTTTTTCTTATCTTATTTTTCTGTTTTCGAAATAGTTAGGCCTCTTTTGCTATTTTATAAAACATGGTACTAGGCCCAAATATTGCAGTGCATTATTAGCTCTCACCAAAAAGTGGTTTGGGCAAAACAGGATTTTGTTTGAAATTGAAATGATTTTAAATGGATTTAAATATCCTGTTTTGGTGCTTTTTCACCTTGTTTGAGTCATTTGCCTAACTCCAACTTTATGTATGAGGGTTTTTCAAATGTTCCTGGATTATTTGCCAATTAATGAACATTTTCCCAACAGTGTTTGATCAACTTCACATTTCACTCATGAATTTGAGTTGATTTTCAGAATTGAATTTGACTTGCTTTGATTAACCACTATGTTTAGGCACTGCAAATGATATGACCTGGCATTATTAGCAGCTGATCAAAGTGGCTATTACACAGGGGTGTTACAAGTTCTCCTCCTCTAAAAGAAATTCTCGTCCCGAGAATTTAGCAGGTAGAAGGAAAGAGGTCGGGATATTCTTTCCGAAGATGATCCTCGCGTTCCCAAGTGGCTTCATCTTCAGTATGATTCGACCACTGTACTTTTAGGAACTTGGTAACCTTCTGACGAGTTCGACGTTCAGCTTCATCAAGGATGCGGATTGGATGCTCCTTATAAGATAAGTCATCTTGCAACTGAAGTATCTCGTGATCCACTGCGTGGTGCGGAGATTCCTTGAAGCATTTTCGAAGTTGCGACACGTGGAAGACGTCGTGGATATGAGAGAATTACGGCGGCAACTCCAATTTATAAGCCACCTATCCACGTCTGGCCACGATGCGGAAAGGACCTATATAGCGGGGAGCTAGCTTGCCCTTGATTCCGAAACGACGGGTGCCCTTCATAGGAGTGACACGAAGATAAGCATGATCACCCGGTTGATAAGTCAGACCCCATCGCTTGCAATCATAATTGCTCTTCTGACGGTCCTGAGCTGCTTTGAGATTTTCTCGGACGATTCTGACTTGTTCTTCAGCGTGTTGAATAATGTCCGGTCCAACGAGTGGTCGTTCCAAGTGATTGCTAAACTGTTTGCTAAACTTTTATGCTTCATGTCTAAGTCAATGAACAACATGAAAATTTCTAAGTGAATGAACAACTCTGAATTTTTTTACATGTACTCCTACAACATGAAAATTTCTAAGTGATTGCTAAACTTTTATGCTTCATTTATATGAAGATCAATTGTCCAATATAACTATGTTCGCGATATGAGGCATTGGACATTATCTAGATCATATGCCTCAAAATCAAAGGAAAAACTCCTCTCACAACTATCCGCGGTGCCCAACAATATGAAATCATTCACTAATATTGATGTTGGACTCGACTAAATATGCACTCCATAGTCCAATCAAGTATATAAGCCCGCGGTGATCAAACACATACGAGTTACAAAAATTTCTATGCTCACAAAAATATAAGCCCGAGGGGAATTGAAGTTATCGGGGTTATGTTTATACAACAAATGGACATCTCATCTCATCTCATTTCATCTCATCTGAAAAAACAGAGCACATCTAAAAAAAATACATACATACATACATACATGGAAAAAAATTGCTATGAACAAAAAAAATATCTATGAACAAAAAAAATCATATATGAACATTTTCTATATCCATTCATACATACATACATACATTGAAAAAAAATGCTATGAACAAAAACATCAGTAGTAATTATTTTTATCATGATTTGGCCTCAAAAAATTCTTTTATTAGTATTTTCAAACTCTAGAATGACCCTGTTGCACTAGGACTATTTCAAATAATTCTTTTCAAATGCCACAAATTTTTTGAGAAGTCCTTTGATGCCTATAGATCATTTTTATGCAAAACCCCACTTTGGTCATTTGAAAATTTTGAGCACAACTTCCATTTTTCAATTTTGGTCCAATCTTGGCATTGAACTACAACCCTATTTTTCCTTGCTAAAAAATTCTGAAAAAATTACTCCAACTTCATGACAGTACCCACACTCCATTTCACCAAAAACCTTCTGATCCATAGTTCAAATTTTTCAAATTTCGTTCAAATGAAATTTGAACCAGATTCAAATTCCTTGCTGAAAACCTATTCTAAACCACTCCAAAAATTCTGAAATTTTGCCATCACCTTTGTCCTGCATCAGTACCTCACCACAAAAAAAATCAGAAATTTCAAAAATGCCCAAAGCCATCTAGCATTTCATCAAACACCTTATTATGAACATAGCAGAGATTCGGCGCCAAGAAATTTCAGTTCTTTGATGAATTTTTTTTGATTTGGCACCAAGGAACTGAAATTTGGAGATTGGCTGTACGCGGATCTACCAATTATGAACATAGCAGAGAAACGTGGTGGTGGAAGTAGTACTGCACCCTCCACCGCTACCCAAGGAGACAATGACCTTCGTGATACTGCATCCAGGATAATCAAAAGTCAGTCTGCTATAAAGGGGGTGGATGAACTAGGGGCTGTAGAGTTGGAAAACACTGCCATGGAGGAGGACAAGGGAGTAAGGAAACGCTTGCTACTAGAGGGCGAGACTGGTCAGGACCAAAGGAAGCCTAGTACGCCCTTGTTGGCGATAACATCAGGGAACGGAGAGGATGTCAATACGTCCTCTCCTATGACCAGTTCAGGAGGCAAACGTGTAGAGACCGGGATAGATGACATCAACAATTCGGCGGGCTCCCAGGAGGAGTCACGCCGGGAACAATGAATACCTTAATATGGAACTGCCGGGGGGCGGGGAACCGCCGGACAGTTCGTGAGGTGTTGGCCCTCTCTAAAAACAACATCCCCAAGCTTGCTTTCCTGTGTGAAACAAGGCAAGCAGATGCAAAGATGGAGAAGTTACGATGGAGACTCGGTTTGAAAGGTTTTTGTGGTGTGAGCAGTTCAGGTTTAAGCGGTGGCCTTGCACTTTATTGGGATGAATCACTCGTGGTCTCTGTTTCGGAATCTTGTCAAAGGTTTATCGATGTTACAGTGGAGGATAGAAGTTCTGGAAAGAAGTGGCGTATGACCTTTGTGTATGGCGAGCCAATGGTGGAGAACAGACATATAATGTGGGATCATTTGACACGGTTGAGAGGGGTTTCGCCGGACCCTTGGCTTGTATGTGGTGACTTCAATGAAATGATGTGGCAGCATGAGCATATGTCCAGAGCAATGTGATCAGAGTCTCAGATGGCTGCGTTCAGAGATTGTTTACTTTTGTGTGAGTTGGAAGATATCGGTTTTTCGGGAATTCCGTTCACATACGATAATGGCCAGAGTGGAAACAACAACATTCGGGTTCGTTTAGACCAAGTGTGTGCAGATGAACTTTGGCGTGATCTGTTTCCGGCGTCGAGGGTGATTCACTTGGCGTCATCATGCTCAGACCATTGCCCGATCATTCTTGAGATGGTCCCTGTTGACATTGATCGTAGGAAAAGAGGAGCGCCACGTTATGAAATTATGTGGGAACGGGACCCTTCCCTGCCGGACATGGTTGCTAGCTCATGGGCAAAAAATAGGCCTTCGGAGAATTTGGGATCGGTGGCAAGATCACTCAAGGAATTAATGAGGAACTCGAGGGAGTGGAGCAGCAAGACGTTCGGACATGTATTGCGGGATATTGAGAAACTGCGTACTGAATTGGCAAGCTTACAACAAGTGTTCAAGGATTACTTGGTTAAAGGAAGGCGAGAGAAATACCGAGTACCTACATCGAAGGGCTATGTGGCGAGCGAGGCGTAATCATATTCAGCGCCTTCGTAAGCTAGATGGCTCTTGGTGCGTTTCGCCTTCAGAGATGGAGCTAATGACTAGGTCCTACTTCCAGGAGGTATTCACTAAGGACCCAACTTTGTCTCCGGATGATGTTATACAGTACATACAAGGGAAAGTAACTGCTGAGATGAACGAAAGATTGTGTGCTCCTTTTTCCGAGAAGGAGATATCGGATGCTTTATTCCAGATTGGCCCAATTAAAGCTCCAGGGACAGATGGGTTCCCTGCTCGCTTTTATCAGCGTAATTGGGCAGTGGTGAAGGAGGACATTATTGCCGGAGTGATGGAGTTCTTTGCTACTGGGGTCATGCCAGAAGGTGTAAATGACACAGCAATTGTATTGATTCCTAAAGTTCAATTCCCCAATGAACTCAAGGACTTTAGACCAATAAGTTTATGTAACGTAATTTATAAGATTGTCTCCAAATGCATGGTTAACCGGCTGCGCCCCATTTTATCAGACCTTATCTCGGAAAACTAGAGTGCGTTTATTCCAGGGAGGCTAATCACAGATAACTCTATTATTGCTTTTGAGTGTATGGAATATATTCAATCTGTTGGTGCCGGTTCACCAACATGTTGTGCTTACAAACTGGACCTGTCCAAAGCATATGATCGAGTGGATTGGGAGTTTTTGGAGAAGGCCCTTGCCAAATGGGGTTTCTCACAGCAGTGGATATCGTGGATCATGGCATGTGTTTCTTCGGTTAAGTATTCTGTTAAGATCAATGGGAAACTGTTGGAGCCGTTCACTCCATCCCGTGGACTCAGAAAAGGTGACCCACTATCTCCATTTTTATTTCTATTTGTTGCTGATGCACTTTCCCGTTTAGTCAGCAAATCCATATCGGAGGAGGGACTGCAAGGTGTGAAAATTTGTCGTCGGGCACCAACAATATCTCACCTGTTATTTGTGGATGATTCACTCCTTTTCTTTCAAGCTTCAAAGCAGCAGGCAACTATTGTTAAAGGTTTGTTGAGCACTTATGCACGGGCGACGGGTCAACTTATAAACCCTTCAAAGTGTTCCATCCTTTTCTCGAACAACTGCAATGAGGCTGTCTCGATGGAAGTAAAACGGATATTGGAAATCACGAGTGAAACTTTTGAACCCAAATATTTAGGATTGCCAGTACCAGAAGGAAGAATGCATAAGGGGCAGTTTGAAACTACACAGGAAAGGTTGAAGAAGAGACTTGTGGATTGGAGTGAGCAATTTATGTCCATTGGGAACAAGGAGATCTTGATCAAGTCCGTAGCCCAGGCTATTCCCACCTATATTATGAGTGTGTTTCGCTTACCCGCGTCGGTTTGTGATGACCTTACCAAATTAATGAGGCAGTATTGGTGGGGTGTACAGAAGGGTAAGAAGAATATGGCTTGGTTAAGTTGGGACAAGCTGAGATTGCCAAAGTGCAAAGGTGGAATGGGTTTCAGAGACATGCGTGCTTTCAACCAGGCACTACTAGCAAAGCAAGCATGGAGACTTATAGAATCACCAGATAGCTTATGTCACTAGTAGAAAACAGGGCTTTGGTCCAGGCCTGAAAAGCCCATTAATCCCGGTTCACTCACGAACCGGGACCAATGGGTGCATCGGTCCCGGTTCGTGAGGCCAGGGCGCCGGCCGGGCCTCGGGGGCCATTGGTCCCGGTTCGTGAGACCCCTTTGGTCCCGGTTCCAGACATGAACCGGGACCAATGAGCCTCGCTCCTGGCCCACAACCATTGGTCCTGGTTGGTGGCTAGAACCGGGAACAAATGTGGTCCTTTAGTCCCGGTTCTAGCCACCAACCGGGACTAAAGAGTGGCCTATATATACCCCCTCCCCTACCCGTGAGCCGAGCCACTGCTCTGTTTTTTGGCCGGCCGTGGGAGAGCTTTGTGGTGCTCTAGCTCACCTCCTATGCATATGAGACGTTCGATGAAATGCCCGAGCCACACTTAAGCTTTCTCCTCTCGAAGCTCCTTGTCCAAGCTCCATTTTCCTCAAGATTTGTCTAGGTTTGGTGGTCCGTCCTGTCCCGTCCCCGTCCTCACCACCATCGATCGCCCGCACCGATCTCATCGCCGGCACGACCGTGGTGAGCCTCTTGTTCTTATCTTCTTTCTAAAAGAAAAAAGTTCTTACTTGTATGATTTAGATAGATACTTGTGTAATTTTCTTACTTTTATTATTGTTTGTTATTATATAGTGCGATGGTTTTGGTATCCGCCTCCGTTGGCCCTCGTCCTGTCTATGATTCGGATGTGGTATATATATTATCTTTTATAACTATTAGTTTCATTTAGTGTTTATGACAATTATGCCGACCAACGTGACATAGATTTTTTTATCTAGGAGGTATGTGAACCGGAAATTCCAACCGACCCTATTGTCGAGAGGTTAAATTTAGTTGAAGAAGAAAACAATTACTTGAAGGAAAAATTGAAAAAAATTGAGGAGGAGAAGATGATATTGGAGTTGCATGTTCCAGATGTCGTCGATGATCACAAGATCAAGATGGATGCAATGCGCTTCAAGATTAGAATGTTTAGAAAATATGCCATTCATACTTAGGCTTGGTATCATTATGCCGTTGGATCAATTGTTACCTTAGTTGCGATTATGATCGCATTTGTTGTTGCATTGAAATGTTTTAGATAGTTTCAATGTATGGTTTAATTAGATGCTCTGGAGAGCTATATGTTGTTCAATGAGAACTATGTTTGTACTTTGGTTTTAATGTGATGATGAACTTCTATTAATTAATTTGGTCACTTCTGTATTCATGATGTTCTATAATGGTTTTTGACACACTTAATTATATATAATGCACGCAGATGAACCGGCAATGGATGTACGGTGACAGACGCACCTCCGAGTACATTAAGGGCGTGCATAATTTTCTTGAAGTGGCTGAGTCAAACAAACAGAATGGTTTTATGTGTTGTCCATGCCCTATATGTGGAAATACAAAGTCTTACTCTGACTCGAAAACCCTTCACACCCACCTGCTTTATAAGGGTTTCATGCCACACTATAATGTTTGGACCAAGCACGGAGAAAGAGGGGTTATGATGGAAGACAGCGAAGAAGAAGAGGATGATGACAACTATGTGCCCCCTGAATATGGTGATGCTGCAACGGGGGAAGCTGAAGATCAAGAGGAACCAGACGATGTGCCCGATGATGATCTTCGCCGGGTCATTGTTGATGCAAAGAGACAATGCGAAAGTGAAAAGGAGAAGTTGAAGTTCGATCGCATGTTAGAGGATCACAAAAAAGGGTTGTACCCCAATTGCAAAGATGGCAACACAAAGCTCGGTACCACACTGGAATTGCTGCAGTGGAAGGCAGAGAATGGTGTACCTGACAAAGGATTTGAGAAGCTACTGAAAATATTGAAGAAGAAGCTTCCAAAGGATAACGAATTGCCCGACAGTACGTACACAACAAAGAAGGTTGTATGCCCTCTAGGATTGGAGGTGCAGAAGATACATGCATGCCCTAATGACTCCATCCTCTACCGCGGTGCGTACGAGGATTTGAATGCATGCCCGGTGATGAGCACAAACGAGATGACCCTGGTGATGTTGACGGCGAGCGCCCCAGGAAGAGGGTTCCTGCCAAGGTGATGTGGTATGCTCCTATAAGGCCAGTTCTTTTGGCCGATTCTCCCAGAATCTTCAGAATCACCCCTTCCCCCAGCTTCTCCCAGAATCTTGAACTCATATTTCTTTCACAATACTAACTAATTAGGATGTAAATAATTAGGATTGTCAAAAAAATATAGGTTCAAGATTCTGGGAGAAGCTGAGGGAAGGGGTGATTCTCAAGATTCTAGGAGAATCACCCAAAAGAACTGGGCCTAATACCACGGTTGAAACGTCTGTTCAGAAACAAAGAGCATGCCAAGTTGATGCAATGGCACAGAGAGGACCGTAAGAAAGACGGGAAGTTGAGAGCACCCGCTGACGTGTCGCAGTGGAGAAAAATCGAGAGAAAGTACTGGGAGGACTTTGCAGGTGACGCAAGGAACGTATGGTTTGGTTTAAGCGCGGATGGTATTAATCCTTTTGGGGAGCAGAGCAGCAATCACAGCACCTGGCCCGTGACTCTATGTATCTATAACCTTCCTCCTTGGCTGTGCATGAAGCAGAAGTTCATTATGATGCCAGTTCTCATCCAAGGCCCTAAGCAACCTGGCAACGACATTGATGTGTACCTAAGGCCATTAGTTGAAGAACTTTTACAGCTGTGGAATGGAAACGGTGTACGTGTGTGGGATGAGCACAAACAGCAGGAATTTGACATGCATGCGTTGCTGTTTGTAACCATCAATGATTGGCCTACTCTCAGTAACCTTTCAGGACAGACAAACAAGGGATACCACGCATGCACGCACTGTTTAGATGACACCGAAAGTATATACACGGACAAATGCAAGAAGAATGTGTACCTGGGGCATCATCGATTTCTTCCGACCAACCATCAATGTCGAAAGAAAGGCAAGCATTTCAAAGGCGAGGCAGATCACCGGAAGAAGCCCGCCATCCGTACCGGTGATCACATACTTGCTATGGTCAATGATTTACAAGTAATCTTTGGAAAGGGTCCCGGCGGACTATCTGTTCCGAATGACGCTGAGGGACGCGCACCCATGTGGAAGAAGAAATCTATATTTTGGGACCTACCCTACAGGAAAGACCTAGAGGTCCGCTCTTCAATCGACGTGATGCACGTGACGAAGAATCTTTGCGTGAACCTGCTAGTCTTCTTGGGCGTGTATGGGAAGACAAAAGATACACCGGAGGCATGGGAGGACCAGCAACGTGTGCATGAAAAAGATGGCATGCCTCCAAAGCAGTATGAAGGTCCTGCCAGCTACGCTCTTAAAAAAGAAGAGAAGGAAATCTTCTTTGAATGCCTGCTCAGTATGAAGGTCCCGTCTGGCTTCTCGTCGAATATAAAGGGAATAATAAATATGCCAGAGAAAAAGTTCCAGAACCTAAAGTCTCATGACTGCCACGTGATTATGACGCAACTGCTTTCGGTTGCATTGAGGGGGCTTCTACCGAAAAACGTTCGATTAGCCATTGTGAAGCTATGTGCATTCCTCAATGCAATCTCACAGAAGGTGATCGATCCAGAAATCCTACCAAGGTTAAGGAGTGATTTGGCGCAATGTCTTGTCAGTTTCGAGCTGGTGTTCCCACCATCCTTCTTCAATATCATGACGCACGTCCTAGTTCATCTAGTCGACGAGATTGTCGTTCTGGGCCCTGTATTTCTACACAATATGTTCCCCTTTGAGAGGTTCATGGGAGTCCTAAAGAAATATGTCCGTAACCGCGCTAGGCCAGAAGGAAGCATCTCCATGGGCCATCAAATAGAGGATGTCATTGGGTTTTGTGTTGACTTCATTCCTGACCTTAAGAAGATTGGTCTCCCTCAATCGCTGTATGAGGGGAGACTGACTGGAAAAGGCACGCTAGGAGGGGACTCAATAATATGTAGGGAGGGGCATTCCTGGTCTCAAGCACACTACACAGTTCTACAGAATTCTACCTTGGTGACCCCGTATGTCGATGAACACAAGAACATTCTGCGCTCCAAACACCCGGAGCAGTGTGATGACTGGATTACATGTGAACACATCAGGACTTTCGGCAGTTGGTTGCAAACATGTCTCAGGGGTGACAACATTGTTTCAGATGAGCTGGACTCGTTGGCCAGGGGACCATCTTCGATTGTATTGACTTACAAAGGGTACGAGATAAATGGGAATACATTTTACATGATCGCTCAAGATCAAAAGAGCACCAACCAAAATAGCGGTGTCCGCTTTGATGCAGCAACCAAGAGGGGAAAGGACACATATTATGGTTACATAGTGGACATATGGGAACTTGACTATGGACATGATTTTAAGGTCCCTTTGTTTCAGTGCAAATGGGTCAATCTGTCAGGAGGCACAGACAAACCATTCGTCCTAGCCAATGATGTGGCGCAGGTTTTCTATGTGAAGGACATGTCTACCAAACCGAGAAAATGAAAAGATAAGGAAGCGAATACATCATACAATGAGCCAAAGCGCCACATAGTTCTTTCAGGAAAAAGAGACATCGTGGGATTGGAGGGCAAGACAGACATGTCTGAAGATTATGAAAAGTTCCATGAAATTCCTCCCTTCAAAGTCAAGGCTGACCCAAGCACCCTGTTAAACGATGAAGATTATCCATGGTTACGGCGCAATAAGCAAAGGACACAAGCGAAGAAAAAGTGAAGACTTTCTCTCCACAACTATTATGATGATGCCTTTGATCTAGAATATCACCAGTTACATGTGAAGAAATGAAATGCCTTTTGTAACAGATGAGTTTTCGTATGAAACCCTGATACTTCGAAAGAGATTGTCCGTTTTGTACACAAAGTGCATCCAGTTTTTGCCGTAACCCACTCAACTTTTTATAAGATGCTATGTGGGTGAAATGATGATACCATGCCAACTTTCAACCTTTTCAGAGTTCATTTGTAGTGCTTTTCAATTTCAGGGTCATTTAGCTCAAAAAAATCAGTAAATGCATGAAAAATACCAAATGAAGTCAGAAAAGGTTGAAAATTGATGATGTGGCTTTGAATGGTGCATTTTGAACACACAAAAAGTCTGGAGTTCAAATAAGTTCAAAAAAATGAAATCCCTTTGTAACAGATGAGTTTTCGTCCGAAACTCTGATACTTCGAAAGAGATTGTCCATTTTGTACATGAAGTGTATCCAGTTTTTGCCGTAACCCTCTCAACTTTTTAGCACATGCTATGTGGGTGAAATGATGATACCATGCCAACTTTCAACCTTTTCAGAGTTCATTTGTAGTGCTTTTCAATTTCAGGGTCATTTAGCTCAAAGAATGAACTGATAGCAAAAAGAATGAACTAGAAAACTTTTATGAAACTAAAAATATTCAATTAAAATATTCTGTTATGATCAACTAAAACAAAACTATAATATTCTTCAATAGCAAAAAGAATCAACTAAAAAGCTTTTATAAAACTATAATAGCACAAAATTTATAAAGAATTTATAAAAAAATTATAAAGAATCAACTAGAAAACTAAAATTATAAAAAAATTATGCAAACTAAAATTATCAAGTATTTTTTGTTCAAAACATTATATAGCAAAAAGAATTTTCATAAAGAATTTTTTTGTTAGAAACTTTAATAGCAAACTAAAATAACAAAATCTTGTTTTTGAATATAATGATAAAACACAGTAATATTAAATAGCAGGAAAAAGAATCACTCAAAAATCTATTTTTATAGTAAAGTTATTCACAAACTAGTGATTCACACAAATTTCAAAGAATTCAAATTTAAACTATTCAAATTTGAAAACTAATGGCACTAACAGAAAGTTTATAATTTTTGTGACCTAACAGCAAAAAGAATTAAAAAAATAAAGCAAAAAACAAAAGAAAATAAATAATGCAAAAAACAAAACAAAAAATGGAAAAAAATAAAAAAATGCCGCCTACTGGGCCACCACGGCCTGAATACAACTAGAAACCCAACCCGCCAGGTGGGCCAGGATTCAGGCCCGCAGAAGGCCCAGTAGGCCCACAGGAAGAGACACGTTTAGGCCAGTAGGCCTGCAATAGAGAGGAGTTCGAAAGGGGAGGCACAGCCGCGCTTATAAACTGGTGCCGAAGCTCCTCAGCTAGTGAGGTGGGACTAAACATCCACCGCGGGTGTGCCAGGCACAAGCTATTGGTCCCGGTTGGTGGCACAAACCGGGACCAATGCCCACCTTTGGTCCCGGTTCGTGGCACCAAACGGGATCAATGCCACCCTTTGGTCCCGGTTCGTGCCACCAACCGGGACCAAAGGTCTCTGCTTCCCGCCCTATGGGCTGACGAAAAGAGACCTTTGGTCCCGGTTGGTGCCACAAACCAGGACTAAAGGGGGGAATTGGTCCCGGTTGGTGCCACGAACCGGGACCAATGCTTCATGTATATAAGCAGCACTTGTGAAAATTTCCATTCAGTTCTTCGATCCTGCGCTCTCTCCCCCGACGGCGCCGACGAACACCTCGACGCCGCCAGGCTGCCGGACCACATCATCGCCTCCTCGAGCCCGCCGTCCTCGTCGTCGGCATCCCCGAGCCCGCCGTCCTTGTCCCCGTCCCCGTCGCCTCCCCGAGCCCGCCGTCCTCGTCGCCGGCCTCCAACCATCGCCGCCCCCCCCCCCCCAGTGAGCCCTCCCCTTTCCCATGGTCCCCTGCTCCCCGTTTTCGCGTGCCCCCGAGCCCGCCCTTGCTCTGCATAGAAGGTGTTTGATGAAATGCTAGATGGCTTTGGGCATTTTTGAAATTTCTGAATTTTTTTGTGGTGAGGTACTGATGCAAGACAAAGGTGATGGCAAAATTTCAGAATTTTTGGAATGGTTTAAAATAGGTTTTCAGCAAGGAATTTGAATCTGGTTCAAATTTCATTTGAACAAAATTTGAAAATTTTGAACTATGGATCAGAAGGTTTTTGGTGAAATGGAGTGTGGGTACTGTCATGAAGTTGGAGTAATTTTTTCAGAAATTTTTAGTAAGGAAAAATAGGGTTGTAGTTCAGTGCCAAGATTGGACCAAAATTGAAAAATGGAAGTTGTGCTCAAAATTTTCAAATGACCAAAGTGGGTTTTTGCATAAAAATGATCTATAGGCATCAGAGGACTTCTCAAAAAAATTGTGTCATTTGAAAAGAATTATTTGAAATAGTTCTAATGCAACATGGTCATTCTAGAGTTTGAAAATACTAATAAAAGAATTTTTTGAGGAAAATCATTATAAAAATAATTACTACTGATGTTTTTGTTCATAGCATTTTTTTTCAATGTATGTATGTATGGATGGATATAGAAAATTTTCATATATGATGTTTTTTTTTGTTCATAGATTTTTTTTTGTTCATAGCAATTTTTTTCCATGTATGTATGTATGTATGTATTTTTTTAGATGTACTCTGTTTTTTCAGATGAGATGAAATGAGATGAGATGAGATGTCTGAGATGTCCATTTGTTGTATAAACATAACCCCGATAACTTCAATTCCCCTCGGGCTTATATTTTTGTGAGCATAGAAATTTTTGTAACTTTTATGTGTTTGATCACCGCGGGCTTATATACTTGATTGGACTATGGAGTGCATATTTAGTCGAGTCCAACATCAATATTAGTGAATGATTTCATATTGTTGGGCACCTGGATAGTTGTGAGAGGAGTTTTTCCTTTGATTTTGAGGCATATGATCTAGATAATGTCCAATGCCTCATATCGCGAACATAGTTATATTGGACAATTGATCTTCATATAAATGAAGCATAAAAGTTTAGCAAACAGTTTAGCAATCACTTAGAAATTTTCATGTTGTAGGAGTACATGTAAAAAAATTCAGAGTTGTTCATTCACTTAGAAATTTTCATGTTGTTCATTGACTTAGACATGAAGCATAAAAGTTTAGCAAACAGTTTAGCAATCACATAGAAATTTTTTTGTTCATAGCATTTTTTTGTTCATATATGTATTTTTTTTGTTCATATGTGTATTAATTTTTTTGTTCATAGCATTTTTTTGTTCATATATGTATTTTTTTAAATAGCATTTTTTTCCATGTATATATGTATGTGGCTATGTATGTATAGATGGATATCATTTTTTTCCATGTATGTATGTCGTTGTCGATATACCCCCTCCCCAATAACTTCGACATGAGGGGGGGTCGATATCCCCCTCCCCGATAACTTCGACATGAGGGGGGGTCGATATACCCCCTCCCCGATAACATTTTTTTTCTAAGTTACTAAGGTAAAATGTTCACCCCCATCTCGATATACCGGGCGACCAACTCTCGAGGCCACCCAAACCGTAGAAAAAAAGCGTTGTCGATCTCCTACCCCCTCCCGCCCCTACCCGATAAACTCTCGAGGCCACCCAAACCACTAGAAGAAAACTCCGGTAACTTCGACATGAGGGCACTACAAGAAATCTGTTAATCTATGATGGACATGAACCATCATAGGTGGGTGCAAAACTGTCAAGGGTGGACGTCCATGACGGATTTGAAATCCGTCATGTATATTGCGTCATAATTTCACCACAGTGCACTCCATGACAGAATAACAAGACCGTCATCGATGTAGTCCCCATCCATGACAGTCATGCACTGTCACATATGGCATACTGTTAACGGTGTTAACGTGCATGCCAGGTCATCATCTGACATGGGAGCCAACGTGGATCTGACTTGGCAGCCTATAAGGTTTTCGGCCCAGTTATGATTTTGGCCCAGTATTTTGGTTTTGGCCTATGTGAAGATTGGCCCATTTAGGGTTATAGGCCACTTATTGCCCGTACTGTAATCAGCCCAACAATCTCAGCTCATACTGATATGTCTTGAGCCCACTAATTCTATAAATTTTCATCACATCAATTATTTTATTAATATCTGTGGTAATACCATTCAAAAAAAATACAAATGCCCTTAAAAACAAAAATACAAATGACAGAGACAAATGACTGCAAAAGCAAAATGCGCACCACAAAAAATAAAATTACAAATTACAGTACTCCCTAAAGCACTATGCAAGCATTGCTACCCCTTGGCGTTGCCCAACGCTCGCCAGAGATCCTGCGCACCCATCCCTCCATGATGCTCAATGGCCGCGCTTCTTTCCATCTTAACACACGTCCACGCCGTCTGTGTGCGCTAGATAAGCAGCGGTAGATGGGGATGACGAGCATGTCACTGCCCCTATGCCATCGAACTCCAGCACGCACGGTGGATGAGGAAAACAATCATCGATGCGGCACCCACCCCCGTAGTGCATAACGCTAATGACCGCCAGTCGGGAATAAGAGGCCGTCGCAGCGATTGGCACTCGATGGCAGGGGCCACCACCGCACATATCTCCGCGACGGGTTGGCACATCTCCACGGCGTCGGGTCAACGTAGCCCCACGCCTCCTGGTCGCCCAGCGTGACAACCCGCCGGTTGTTGGGGAGTCTGCACTTTGTGGTGGCGCTCCTTGCCTTGCTGCGGCCTCCGAGCTCCAAGACCTGCAAGGCAAGGGGAATTAATTGGAGAATGGGAACCGGAGATCAAGAAGAGCAGGGGCTGGATAGTAATGAATCTATTTTGAAGCAGAAAAGGACGAGGGCGGCCTCGGCGCAGGTGACGTCGGGATCGCCAGAGAAGTCTTCCTCCTGGAGGCCGGCGCAATGGACGGAGAACTAGGAGTGCCCGACGGGTCAACGAGATGCCTCGACGGCTGGGCCCTCAGTCATGTGGCACACGGTGGTGGTCGCGTTCCGGATCTCCGAGATGCGACCAGTGAGATGGGAGGCACTGGGAGAAGAGGCTAGGAGGAATTGCGGCTGATTTCTCGGCAGAAAAGGAGTTGGTGTGTGCGGGGGTAGGGGAGAAAGAAGATAGGATAGGGTTTGTACGCCATCCGTCGGATCTTGGCAAATCGAACGGTTGAAATTGGCGATCCGTGGGCACGATGGTTCAACCAATCAGAGGGCACGATTTCACTCACGTTGGATCGCCCCTCGACTGAGAGATATAATGGGCCTTTTCTGCTTTCAGCCCAACAACGAGTAACTTTTACATTTTTGTTTCATATTTCCCCAATAACTAAATAAGCTATCCGTGTGAAGTAACTTGCAAAAAACTATCTTATGTACCCCAATGCATTTTTACATGAGATATACTAAATATATGTTTTTAGGAGTTTCAAAAAAATCCAAATGATATAATTTTTTCTATTGTTCAAATGAATTTTCGCATGTGTATTGAAAATCATTCCACTTCAAACTAAATGTATCTCAAAAAAGTTATATAATTTTTAAATAGATATTTAAGTGTATATGTTTAATTTTAGGTCATATCCCAAAATGGAAGATTTTTTCAAAAGTTTTTATGAACAATTGAAACTTCTATTTGCAACCTATATGGGGGAAGGATAATATATCTTTAAGTGATCAAAAATCATGTAATTTATCATCAAATAATATAATGGGTGCATATGCTTGGCAAAAATTTGGAATAGTGCTTTCTTTTGTGTGGCACTAGTTAGATATTTATTTGTATTCCCTCCTCTTTACTTGGATAATGCCTAAACATAGACATACTAACATAAATACACAAAAAATGCCAAATTTGGACCTGGAACACGTGATAGTGCAAGTTGAGCATGGGGAAATTTCCAAGGTCAAACACTGAAGTAATCAACACCTCCCATTCAAACCCGACTCGTCCCCTCTTGAAAGCATGATTCTTCCTCAAAGATGTTCCACTTTCCAAACAGTGTACGTCATAAATTTTGTGAAACCTTCTGAAATTTTACCACACTCTCTAAAGATCATATGGTGACACCATGCCAGGTTTCGTGTGTTTTCAAACTTAGTTTAAATTTTATAGACTAAAAAATGATAAGCTACATGTCTGGGGTCGAGTCTTGGCACCCTGATGTTTGAAATTCCTCCTCTTTTCTTGGATAAGGCCTATACATAGACTTATTAACAAAAATAATAAATTTCAACCCATTTTGCCAACCTTTTCATGCACCCACAATTCAAAATTGAATTATATCTATTAAATGCCTAGAAATACACTTAATTTCTTAAGTATTGCAAACAAACTCCAAAAAGTGTGAAATGTTGACATGGAACATGTGATGGTGTATGTTGAGCGTAGAAAAAATTCAATGTCAAACACTAAAGCAACCAACACTTTGCCTTCAAACCCAACATGTTCCCTCCCGAAACCACGATTCTTCCTTAGAGATGTTTCGGACTTGGTTTGAACTTTGTAAATAAAAAATGTCGATAAGCTACATGTTCATGGTCGAGTCTTGGCACCATGATGTTTGGAATTCCTCCTCTCTTTTTGGATAAGGCCTAAATATACGAAAAATGCCAACGAAGGCCGAGCTCCAGTGAGCTCGTTTCCAAATTTTATTTTTTTGGAGCGTGAAAAATTCCAAATTTATTTTGTGAACACACATGCACATGTATACTATGTATATGCAAAATTTCACAGCATTATACGTTTACATGCGGCGTACAGAAAAAAGACAAATACGCATTTTTAAATGGGCCTTTTACTTTTGTTATTGGGCCAAAAATTTGATTTTTTTTGTACAGCCTACAAATCACAACATTTTCGAAAAAATTTAACACCTTCTTGCGGAATAGATATATGCTTCTATAGATTTTTTTGAAACTTTTAAATACGCTTTTTCATATTTTCAAAATACCAAGCTCACTTGAGCTCAGCCTCCAAAAATCCGCACCCCTAAATATAGACTTATTAACAGAAATAAAAAAATTTAGCCCATTTTTGCCAACTTCCTAATGCACTCGCAATTCAAAATTGAATTATATCGGTTAAATGCCTAGAAATACACTTATTGACTTGAATATTGGAAACGAACTCCAAAAAATACCAATTGTTGACATGGAACAAGTGATGGTGTATTTTGAGTGTAGAAAAAGTTTCAACACCAAGCACTGAAGCAACCGACACTTCACCTTCAAACCTAACCCATTCTCTCTTGAAGCCACGATTCTTCCGCAGATGTTCACGGTGGTTGTTTCACCAAGGTTTAACAAAGTAGGTATATGTTCAGAAAGTTTTTGGAAAATGTATCACGTATATTTAAAAAATGTTAATATATTTTCCAATATGTTCGTCGTGCATTCGAAATTTTGTCAATGTGTACTTCCAAAACAAATGGTCAATGTGTTCTAAGAAAATGTTCAACATGTATTAAAAAACTTATAGTTTAAAATCACTCTGGCATTTGAAGAAACACATTTATTTTTAATGCAAGTTGAGCTATTTTAATACATTTCTAGAATTGATATTAATATCACATAATAATTTTTTAACATACATTTTCATTTTTTAATATTTTTTCTCTTAAAAAGCACAGTGCATATACACAATAATTGTGTGTGCTTGTGGTCGTGAATGAATGTACATGATTTTTCAATTAAATCGACACGAGCTTGAAAAAAGTAATTGTGCATACTTGTGGTCCCGAAGGAATGTGTGATGGTGTATGTTGAGTGTAGAATACATTTCAAGGTAAACCGTTGAAGCAATTGACACTTCGCCTACAAATCCCACTCGATCCCTCTTGAAAACACGATTTTTTCCCCAGACATGTTTCAGTTTCCAAGTAGGCACATTAGATTTTTTTGCATAACTTTCTCAATTTAACCAGACTCTCTAGGAATAATATAATGACAACATGTCTGGAATTCCTATTATTTTCTTGTATAAGGCTTAAACATAGAATCAATAATACAAATAACATTTTTCAAGCTATTTTAAGAAACGTTATGAATTTTTTCTTTTCATTTCTTTTTTTTTTATTTTTATCCATTTTCAAATTTTATTTTTAAAAAATACATGTCAACCTTATCCAATAGTCGTTGTACATTTTTCGTATGCACACATAACATTTTTTGATACACGTTGAACATTTTTTTAAATAGATGATGATTTTATTTTTCAAAATACATGTTTGAATTTTATTTGAATTTTTTTCAACATTTTTAAAATACAAGTTGCCAAGTGGGAAGGTGCTAACTGGTTAAAATTCATGTCTCGGGTTCGAGTTCTATTCATGTGATGTTCTTTTTTTAATTAAAACATGCGGTGTACTCCTACAGAATTTTCACATGTACTATAATACATATATTTTGTTTTGTAGGAGTTTCAATAATTTTAGAGATTATTTAATATTTATCTGGTTTAAATGAATTTATTTGTGCTTACCGGAGGTATTGCCATTTTGATGTATATGTAAGTCAAATAAGGATTAAACATTTCAAAAAAGATATTTAAGGAATTATGTTTTATTTTAGTTCATATTTGCAACCTATTAGAAAAAAATGATAATAATATCAAAATACAATAGACAATTCTTATAAATGGGCATGGAACAATGTTATTAATTCATTAGAGGGGCACAATTTTTTTAGGAGATTTCACGAATGTTTGCTATACATTGACGTTAAGTCGTACAGTACATAACTATTGTTGTCTTTTCGCAAAAGAAAAAACATATTGTTGCCTACCGTGAAAAGTACTATAAAAACTAAAAATAACTTGGCTCGTTGTACATAAGAACTTGGCTTGTTGGAACGTAGAGGTTAGTGCTACGTGGATCAAATCCCTGTTCAATCACCTTTTTTAAAACTGAAAAACTTGGCTCTTGTTGTCTATAAGAACTTTTTTTTGCGGGTCATTATCTATAAGAACATATAAAAGCATTTAGGTATATATATATATATATGTGTGTGTGCGCGCGCGCGCGAGGTCCCTAGTTTGATACCTTCTAGCTGCTTCTCCTTTTTTAATTTAAAGATAAAGATTTATTAAAGAAATCATACATTTTTTCTCTCTGAAAAAAAAAACTTAGCGCAGCCCAACGTCGGGACAGCACACGCAACAGCAGCATTCCGTTTTCCTAAAAAAAAGCACCAGAAGGCCCGTCACGTTTTTCTGTAGAAAAAACTTAGAGCAGCCCAACATTGGGACCACAACAACAGTCATTTTTTGCCTAAAAAAAGCAGCAGTCCTTTTTTTCCTAAAAAACGCAACGTCGGGACACACAACAGCAACATTCTGTTTTCCTAAAACAAAGCACTAGAAGGCCGGCTGTGACAGTCAGCATATGTGGGTCGAACACCTTTGACACATCAGCAAGAGCCAGCCATGACGGTCAGTTTGGTGTACAGCTAGTCGATTCATGACGGTATCCGTGACGGTCCATCGTAAGGGCGCCATTGTAGTTGGGTTTGTTCTCATCTTATTAATCTGTGACGGATCTCATGACGAACCAAACAAATCCGTCATCGATCATGACGGTCCCTGGGAACGTCATCAGAAATCCGTCATGGATTAACACATTTCTTGTAGTGGGGGGGGACGTCGATCAACCCCCTCTCGCCCGAACAAGTCTATGTATCATTTTATATCGTGGTGGACATATATCAAAGTTTGATCATATGTCAAAGTTTGAATTTTGACATATGCAACATTTGATCATATATCAAAGTTTGATCATATATCAAAGTTTGATCATATGTCAAAGTTTGAATTTTGACATATGCAACTTTTGATCAACCCCCTCTTGCCCGACCAAACCCTAGAAGCGTCGAGGCCACCCCAAACCCTAGAAGCGTTGCCGAGGCCACCCCAAACCCTAGAAGTGTCGAGGCCACCCAAATTTACCAAGTTAAAAGAGCATTGTCGAGGCCACCCCAAACCCTAGAAGCGTTGTCGAGGCCACCCCAAACCGTAGAAGCGTCGAGGCCACTAATTAATATTCCTTGTTGTGATTAGCTAGCTAGCTAGGTCTATGTTTGCCACTAATATATCCATCTCTCATGTTTGTATATTAATTGCCATGTTGTAATATTTGCAGAAACTATGGATCAAAGAGACTTAGAACAAGAAGAGTTGTTGGGGGACATAATCCGCGACGGACGTGATGTCTTGTCGTTTCTCAACGACACCGATGGTCTGGAAGGAGAGGATGAAGGCTCCGGTGATCGAACAATGGAGGAGGAAAGACATGATCATGATGTCTCCGGTGACCGAATGCTGGTGGAAGAAGGAGACCGTGATGACGGCTCCGGTGACCGAACGGAGGAGGGAGCTGTTGCAAAGTCCGGCGAGGTATATATATTAATTAAGCATGTGCTGACTAGCTAATTGATGCATTAATTGTTTTGGTATGTACATATATTAACTCTTCTTTCTTCTTTTATAGCCCTCCGGATCGAGCCAAACTTCGGTAACGAGACGAGGCCCGAAGAAAAAGTTGCGCCAGGATGAAAGGTTCACGATCACAGCAATCGCGGATGATGGCCAACCGATTGAACCTAGGCGGACCAAGGAAGCATTTTCTGCTCAGTGCGGAACTATTGTTAGGGACAGTATCCCGATCAGCATCCAGCTATGGAATAAGCCTAAGAACGAAGACCCTCAAGTTTCTTATGTCACCGATAGACAGAAAGATGATCTTTGCACCTCGCTGAAGGCAAATTTCACCCTACCGCCAGAGGAGGATCCGAATAAGCCAGTTATAGAGCCACTGGTCAAGGCGTGTGCTCTTAAGAAGATGGCAGATCTATTCAGGAGGTGGAAGAATGAGTTGAAATCAATGTTTGTCGATAAAGGGAAGACTCCAGAATTCACCGGCCGATTTGAGAAGATAAGAGATCACTGGCCCGCATTTGTGGCCTACAAGACATCGGACAAGAGTAAGAAAATGTCAGAGATAAACAAGATAAATGCTGCAAAGAAGCTGTATCACCATCACACGGGGTCAGGCGGCTACCTCAAAGCCTGGCCGTTATGGGACAAAGCTGAGAATGACCTGATTGCTAAAGGGGTCGAACTAGAGACATTGAACTGGCCAGACCGTTCAAGGACTTGGTTCTTCGGGGTTGGGGGAACTTTGGACCCTGAAACAGGGAAGTGTCGTTGGACGGACGAGCAACTTGCAATACCCGTCAAGAAGCTTCAGAAGTATATCGCCGCAGCACAGGCAGGGACGTTCATTCCCGACAGAGAGAAGGACGAGCTGACTGAGGCCCTCGGGAATCCTGAGCACCCTGGACGAACACGAGGCACGCCAGGCTCCGTTGCGTGGAAGGTTGGGTTTCCCGGCGCAGGTGGTTACAAAACCCGGGAGAGGAAGAGGAAACAGGAGCTGAGCGAAATGCAGAAGCTCAATGCAAGAGTACTAAAGCTAGAGGAACAAGTTGAGAGCCAGCGAGCTGCCGACCAACCATCTCAGCGGCACGAATCTACCCCAGAAGCGACCCCGCCATCTCAGCGGAGAAGCAGCGTGGCTTCCACGGAGCTTGTTCAGCAGCCTGACTTCACGGCTACTAGCTACCCCGTGGATGCTATCACGAAGGCTCAACATTGCCAGCTTATGACGAAATGTCGGAACCTCACCTTGAAGGCGGTTGTCGGCTCTGTTGCACCTCCTCAACCTGACGGAACTTTTCACTGCTGTCCGATTCCACATGGCTATGCTGTTGTGACAGTGGATGAAGTAATGGAGGGATTTGACGAGCTCGAGCTTGACCACCCTACAGGTGAAGGGGAGACTCAGCTGGTTTATGCTCTGAGGACTACATGTCTATGGCGGAAGGAGTACATCAAGCTTCCGAACTGGACGCCTCCGCCTCCTCCTCCTCCGTCGAGTCAGAGCACTCCTCCTCCTTCTCCGGCGCGTGAGGGCACTCCTTCTCCGCCTCCTCCGACGCGTGAGGGCACTCCGCCTCCTCCTCCGCCTCCTCCGGCGCGTCGGAGCACTCCGCCTCCTCCTCCACCTCGTCAGCAACGGCGGAAGAGAGCCGCCGCCGCTCCGGCGGCTAGCAGTACAAGCAGAGGCGGGAAGCAATTCAGATACGGTCCATCTCTCAAGCCTATGGAAAAGTTACCATATGAGAGGACCGACGAGGAAACCGCAAAAATCAGTGCTGCCGAAGTGCATGAACATTTTGCACGGAAACCTCCACCTCCGAAGGAGACGATAGATCCGGTGAAACGGAAGCGCACTATCGATGCCCTGAAGCGACCACCACCGTCTCCGCCGCAATCCAACTATGAGCGCATTATTGAAAGGACATATAAGGAAGCGGAGCGGTCGGGAAGTACTTGCATGCATGCAAGGTTAGCAGAACGAAGAAGTGGGAAAAAAATTCCCCAGCTCGGCGAACAGGCGAACCAATCGTGCCCCCCGCTCAAGGTGTCTAGCGATATCGTTGCTAATCAGCCGGGGATGGTGCCCGGTACCAATCCTGCTGATTACCTGAGCGATGATGTAGAGTTTGAAATAATGGAGGTGGACGAATTCAGATACTAGTACGGGCAGCCTCTTGTCAAACCTGATCCTCCTCCTCTAACAACGATGATGCGAAGATTCCATGAATGGTACATGAAAACCTGCAGCGAGTCTGGGAAGGATACTTTGACGCTGAGAATTAAAGAGGAGCACGACCTCGTTGGAATGGATCAGTTGTCTGTTAAATTTGACGAGTTATTCCAATTATACAATCAAAAGGCCCTCGACAAAACACTCGTGACTTGCTACTGTCTGTAAGTACTACTTCTGTAATTAAGTCTTTATATATAGCTCAGCTCTTTCATTGCATGTATATATAATTATCCTCACTATATTATGTAGATTGAAGATCGTCGAATGCAGAAAAGCACAAATCTCTGACATTGGGTTCATTAACCCAAATATCATACATGAATGGACGGTTCAAAAGAATGTCACAGAAACCGAGGACAACTTGCTACAATCGTTGCTTAAAAATCAAAACAAAGAGAAAATACTCTTTCCTTACAACTTCAAGTGAGTGTTACTGTCTTGTGCATATTCGGTTTCCCTTATTACTCGAGGTTATAGTAATTTAATTGATGAGTTATGCATGCGTGCGCAGCTTCCACTTTATTCTGCTAGAGATTAAGCTTGAGCGGGGAGTAGTAATCGTCTTAGACTCGAGACGAAAAGATCCCCAGGAGTATGCAGACATGACTGAAATGCTCCAGAAGTAAGTTCAATCAATCATTATCGCACCATATCGGCAACTTTGTTCATTTCCTGATATCAAGTAATTATTTTCTTTGTCTGGCAGGGTTTGAAAAGAGTTCACCGGAATTGTTCCGGCACTGCCGAGGGAGCTGGGATTTACACACCCAAAAGTAAGTACTACTAGCTAGTTCCGCACATCTCCCATTGATTCTAGTTTCATCAATACCATTTATAATGCTTGATTATCAGTTTGATTGAACTCTATTTCTCGTAAAGTGCTTGTGGCAGGAAGCCGGGAACGATTTTTGTGGATACTACATTTGCGAGTTCATCTACAACGCGACGACCTCTAAGCGGGGCTACTCTGAAAAACAATATGAAGTGCGTAAGCAATAATATTCATAATTTTATTTTATTACCATCATTTGTGTTGAGTTTCAATCATGTATATGTATTGACCCCCTTCTTCAAATTAGTTGTGGCAGATGCGGGATGAACTCCTACCACATGATCGCATACGAGCAATTCAAGAGGAATTGGCGGGTTTCTTGACCACGTCATAAATCCAACCGGAGAATACCATGTGGAACTTGACATTAGATGTTAGGGATTGTAAGAGATCTTATATTGTATATATGTAGCTAGTAGCGTCGGATAGATATACGAAAACTTGTTGTTCGACCAATCTCTCGGAGAAAGAGAGGTCGATCACTTCTCTCTGTATATGTTCATGACGATCTTGTGTACTTAATGGTTCCTTCATCTGCTTACTAGCTAGCGTGTCGAGTTCTCTCTATACGTATAGTAACTAGCGTCGAAAAAAGCACGGAGAAAGAGAGGACACTTCTCTCTATTAGCTAGCTAACACAATATGAAACCACTAAATTAACCCTCCAAAACCCCCTAAACCCCACCCCTTTAAAAAAAAAACCCCCCGCTACTGCCAAATGCTGACGCGTGGATGCCTTTTGGTCCCGGTTGGTGTTACCAACCAGGACTAAAGGCCCTCCTGCCTGGGCTCCCCGCAGCGGCCACGTGGAGACCCTTTTGTCCCGGTTCGTAAGCGAACCGGGACTAAAAGTTTTGGGTTTTAGTCCCAACCCTTTAGTCCCGGTTCTAGAACCGGGACTAATTAGCCTCTGAAACCGGGACAAATGAGCATTTTTCTACTAGTGTGTGCACAACTGCTAAAGGTAAAGTATTTCCCTAATGGGAGTCTCATTGATACTGTTTTTACAGGAAGCTCTTCAGCGGTGTGGAAGGGCATAGCTCACGGTTTGGAGTTGGTAAAAAAAAAGGTATAATATGGAGAATCGGAGATGGTACACTGGTAAGAACTTGGAGAGACCCTTGGATTCCTTGGCGGTTTGATTTTCGACCTATAACTCCCAAAAGGAACTGTCGGTTTAATAGGGTCTCTGATTTTCTGGACATGAACGGAGCTTGGTTTGTCGACCGGCTCGAGGAGCATTTTTGGCCAATGGACGTAGTAGAAATACTGAAAATTCGTACGTCTCCAAGAAATAGGCAGGATTTTATCGGTTGGTTCCCAGAGCCGTGTGGAGTTTTTACAGTCAAATCCGCCTATAAACTCGCTACCGAATCACATGATGTGGTTCATGCAGGGGGCGCTAGTAGCACAAGGCTGGAGGGTGATCGACCAATCTGGAGTGTGATTTGGAAAGCGCGGGTACCCCTGAAGATGCGCATCATGGCATAGAGAACGGCGACTGGGACTCTGGCTACTAATTTGGGCAAAGCACGTCATCATATTCCCACATGCAGTACGTGCCCGAGTTGTGGTAGAGAGAGGGAGAGTAGTTTCCATGCTCGTCACATGCAATAATGCTAGGAAGGTGTGGGAAGGCCTAAGGAAAATCTGGCCGCTCCCTAATGATTCTGTACTAGTCGATTCAGGCAAAGACTGGTTGTTACATCTACTATCAAAGTGCCCTGATAGTACGAGGGATATGGTGATTTTGACCATTTGGCGCATCTGGCAACTGCGGAACGATCTTACACATGGAAAAGATGTACCCCCAGTTGAGGTGACTGTGGATTATTTGCAGAGTTATTACAGGTCCCTCAACTTGGTTCGGAATTATGGCATGGAGGAGATAATCAAAGGGAAGATGGAACAGTATGAGCTTCGACCAATTGTACTGAACAAAGTATCAAAAACACCTAAACAGTGGCCCCGTCCTCCGGCAGGATGGGTTGCTCTCTCTGTTGATGGCTCATTTTCTAGGGATGATGGACGTGCCGCGGCTGGCATGGTGTTGCGTAATGAGGATGGATCAGTGATTTTTGCTGCTTACAGGTACATCTTCAATTGCAATGATGCACTGGAATCAGAGATTCATGCCCTCATGCAAGGAATGGCACTGGCCATTCAGCACTCAGATAAACTAGTGATTGTCCAATCGGATTCCTCATGTGCTCTAGCCACTATTTTGGGTGACACTTTATCTAGGTCGGTCTATGGTCATTTAGATGCCGAGATTAAGGCACTTCTGGTTGATAGGGAGTTTGTTCCTCTGAAAATAAGTAGAGATCAAAACAGGGTAGCACATCTTTTGGCACATTATAGTCGTACCGAGTGTTGTACTACGGTATAGTTGAGTTCGAGTCCTCCGTGCTGTGAGGAGCAGCTGGCTCAAGATTGTAACCCTGCTTTTATGGAATAAAACTCTCTTTCACCCCGCAAAAAAAAAACTTAATCTGTTTTCTTTCTGCCCACAGTGGATCAAGATAACAATTAAGGGTGTGGCTACAGGTAAGTACACTGATTTTTGAATTAGGGTCAGTCGATTGTTTTGGGACACCGCACGGCCCTTCTTCCTCCATCTCATCTCCTTCCCCAAACAGCCGGTTGAACCGCCTGCTACCACAACCTGGCCGCGCTGCCGCCGCCCCGGCCATCCCTCTAGCCCCGGCGGCGATAGAGATTTTCCTCGGCGAACTTGTACCACCGCCATGCTCCCCCCAATCAACGATAGATGATAGGGTAGCCTGTCGGCGAGCTTCTTCCCCCCATCCGACGAGCTTCTTCCTCCCCTCCGGCCGTTTCTCGCTTCAATCCAAAATCAATTGACCCAAACTCAAAAGTCAGGCGACTGACATGTACCTACTGTGAACAATTAGTAATGTACTAGTTGATTTGTTGTTGATCTCACACTGTGAGTTGTTTGAATCTTTTGGAAAACAATTTGTGGTTTGCAAAGAGAACAAACAAACCGTTGGTGCTCATTCGAACAACGAGAGTCTCATCTTTTGCTTAAACCTTCTTTTAACGACAACCACGAACATTGGTTGCATCGGGGATAAACAGATCACTAATGGAATTTGCATCTTTGCCAAGCGAAAAATGCTCGGCAATGCGTTTGCTGAATTGCACACTCGGCAACACGACTCGATTGGCCGGCAAAGTTAACTTTGTTGGGCTCTTTTTCACAGAGAAAAAACGTACGGAAGTCATTACCGAGACTCGTACAAAGGGAACTCCACAAACTAATAGCACGTATGGAACGGCATATTAACAGCAATGCCACGTGGTAATGCCTCTTTGCCGAGTTCTTTTCCACAAGCACTCGACAATGCCCTGATGAACAATAGTGTACCACCTGACACTACATTTTGCCAAGTTCTTTTCCACAAGCACTCGACAATGCCCTGATGAACAATAGTGTACCACCTGACACTACATTTTGCCGAGTTCCCCAGGGCACACACACTCAACAATCCTTTGCAAAGAGAACAAACAAACCGTTGGTGCTCATTCAAACGATCAGAGTCTCATCTTCTGTTTAAAACTTTTTTAAAATTCTTCTTTTGGAGACAAACAGATCACCACTGGGATCTCCATATTTGCCGAGCGAAAAACAATGCACACTACTATGGAGATTGTCGCTTCGGACGCCACACCTCAAAGATAATTATTATTGTTAGACAAGGAGGTCATGTGCCGAGTCCACTGAATTCCACCGGGGCCATGAGTTGTTCTTTCATTACACAGGATACGTTCTCCATGGCCAACAAACAGGTTGTGATAACTAATTAGGGACAACAACAGGAGACAAAAGCTAAGACAGAAAAGGGCTAAAAGGGTATAAGTACTTCCAAATTCTTTTGAATTCCTTAACGTCACATGGATGTCAATATGATACTTCATCAATACTATCATACTTCACATTATAGTAACTTTTCACAAATCTGGGAGAAAAATGTTATTCGCAGCCAAGCCTGGACATGCATACATCTGGCAATATTATTATCATTTAACATCTCACTTTCAACTGACTTCATGAAAATTCAAGACGGGGCAACCTGTCGCTCTACTTTAACCTTCTTCCCAGTCAATCTCATCTTCCTCGTCGTCGCCGGATTCTGGGGCCTCAGCATTCAAGTCCACAAACTTATATGGCTCCTCCGATGTATTCCCTGCATCAGTTTAAACCAACTAGTTTACACATAATCTACAAGATTCGACAAATATATCCAACATTCAAACCTTCAATGCAAATGTCAACACTGCCTACATGGAAATTAATGCGCATACGGAAAATCCCCAACAGGTAAAAAAAAATCACATTTACGTTTATGACAAAGATAAGAAAATACCATTTCTTTTCTCTTGAAGCACAGGGCCATTAGCTTTATGGTTAGTATAAAACATTCTACAAGAATTCCAACAGTCCAAGCATAAGGAATGCTCCCTCCATCCCAAAATTGAAGGAGTATTTGGATTCATTAAGACAAGGGACTAACAATAACTCCAATAATATGTGGTTTATGTGATACAAAATCAGAATCATAAGTTTTTTTATACGAATCTAGTGATATAACTTCATGTCACACAAGCCACATAAAAGAGGACTAAATTTTAGTCAAAGTATTTCTGAATCAAAATAAGCCTTACATTTTGGAACGTAGAGACAGTTAATTCTTAATTCTCAGGACCAACTTGGCCCTACAAACCGACTCACAATATGAGCAAATAACTGGACAGCAAAAGGCTGTCAGCTTCAAGAAAAACTCAAGGTATTAGCTACTAACTGAACTGTGCCTGATGTCAACATCGAGACATCAAAAACACCACCTTCAGCCTCTATCGGAATGTTCGGTTGTCAGCTTAAGACATCACGATAACCATGTTCACAATACAATAACTTGCGGACTGTCAAATTCATTTAAAGGTTCATTCGTCAACTAATGAAAATATTTCATGCAGATCAGCAATGCAGCTTAATTGATAAATCTATTATATACCAACATAAAAAGTACCAAGTCAGGTGTGGTACTTTCTATCCCAACCACCCAACAACACTTATTCCCCTCATCACTCTCATACTAGTTACACACTTAGTCACCTACATAACCAACTTCCTAATTTTGCCTTCCATTTTCATCCTTTCGTAGGAATGCTACCACTCCCTAACCGACTTCCTAGTTTGCTATCACTACAAGCATATATGTATCCTAAATTATATGACTGAAAACTAAAAGGGATAAGATACCTGCAGGTTGCTCCTCTTCCCATTCAACACCCTCATCCTCACCATTCTCATCCTCACGTTTGGCTTTCATGCCCACCTGCCGCTCAGAATGATTTTCAGAAGAAAATGCCTGGCCTTCCTGCTGCATTCTCTTTGCATCTTCCTCCTCCTGTCTTTTCTTGAGGGCCTCATAATATGCCTTAAGGTATTCATCCTACACAGTTAAAAGTTTTTTTTAGGAACACAGTTAGAAGATGTTAACATAAAACCACTTTTACAGTAAATGCATTCTATGCTATATTCAATTCTAATCTAACCTGTAAACTCTTCTCATCTTCTTTTGAGTCCTGTTTTTTCTCATCTTCGACTTCTGATTTTTCATCTCCTTTTGATGTGTTACTGGACTCTCCTCTTTGTTCTTTTGTAAGATTCATCCCTTCTCTGACCATCCATGGAGGTAAGACTTTCAATGCTGAACCATCTCTGCCAGATTCATCACCTTCTGCTTTTACACCCGAACCAGCCAATTCAACATCAACCTGAAAATCCAAATAACGTGATTGATCAAGTAAAATATGGTAGAAAGAAAATAGGACTGGCTATCAGTTATACGAGCTAGGGGGTGCATGTCACAGTATATTAAACATAGATACTAAAGGACATGTCTCAGACTCGTCATAAAATGATTGAACAAAATACAGTTAAATGAGATACCGTCTAATGCAAAGTGTAGACTTTCATGTAGATGAGGAGGATAAACCAGTGAATAATAAAACATGCACCTGGGAGAGCTTGGCGACAACAGAACACCTAGCACTTAATCATTCTAGGTGTGTGCTTATGTGTGCCTAGGCCTAATGCACAACTAACGCCCATCGCTTTTTTTTCTTGGGATAAACATTTATGTTTCAAGAGTCTGAATGGCCATGCAAAGGATATAAAATATTATATCATTATGAGCATACATATGCGTATTACTTGACTACAAAATCCTACTACTCAAATCAATATGACACTCTTACCTTTGTATCTCCAAGATAAGGCATCGGTGTACCATTGTACTGCCCTTGTGCATTCCTAGCTGCCTCAGCTGCAGCAGAATCACCATGCGCGAAAGCACCGAGATTTAGTCTTTCCCATGATTGTAGACTCCCAAACTCAGGAGCAGGCAGATCCTTCACCCTCTTAAGTTGTGCTTGCAATGGCTTCAATTGCTCCTGTATTGGTACAAATATAAATAAGCAAAGTGATATATAAAATCAGTCTCCATCAAATCATCAAGATTCTAAGACACATAAACTTGCAAATGAGAAGAGAGGAGAATTATTTACACATTAGTCTATAAAATAAGCACATACAGAGTGTGTACTTCCAAAAGGTCACATACAATGAGATTAAATCTTTTTCATCCAAGTAGTTAGTATTTCTTCAGTAAACTGCAACTTCAAGAGATGGATGAAATTTACACTGAGCTTTAACCAGACACTCTAAACAGATTTATTGAACAAGTCATACCAAAAACTAACAAAGCAATAGTGCTTAGATACAGCTTAGATATATGTTTTGATGCACTGTTAATGCTGGAACTAAAAAACTGTCAAACTAGGTGACAACCATCACCAGGGTGGACAAATCTTCCAATTATGTGGTGAAAAGAACTTGAGATCCCGATTTGAGGATTTCAGGAGGGGGTGAGGAGTGAGTTCTTGTTTTTCAAGATGAGGAATGAATCCAATAGGTTTCTTGGGTCCCCAAACTAAAGCCCTTTGTGAGGGTTTGGGTTGTAACTGACCCAGCCCGTGTATAACCTACATATACGGGACAGAGCAGGTCTGGCTAGGATGCCACTACAACTACCTTTGGATCCCTGTTCCACAGTTTGCGAAAGTTCGGATATGTACATGCCCAGTTTACTAGTTCATGGGCCTATGTGCATCCACCTAGTAAGTTTATGAACCAGTGATACAATTTACTCTTTGCACTATAGTACCTAAATTAAATTTTAAGCGATCAAAATTATAAGAAGTTTGTGCTCACATCAATTCTTTGCTGCATATCATTCAGTTTCTCACGCCGACGCTTCCGTGCATTATCATCACCATCTCCCATTTCCTCAGAAGAAAGCTTGTCACTCTCTGCAAGTAGTTCGCCGTTGCAATTTTCACAATGGAAATACTCGTCCGTGTAGCTTATAAGTTGCAACGCATCGAAGGCCGAGTACCTGAGAAGACAGTTGAGCACAAACACTCCAACATTCTTTCTAAAACAAAATAAATTACAAGTCAAGCTAATACCTCTTTTTACAGTTAGGACATATATAGTGTTGAACTGTATTTCTGCTGTCCAATTCATCCTTCAACGTTTTTTTCATGCGGTGTATCCGGTACCGTACAACATCACAGATCTGTGTTTGAGAAGATGCATCTTGTCAACCATAGTTTACATAAGATAGTAGAACAAAAACTAAATGGGAGGAAAATGTATTTATTATTGTATAGTTCTCAGCCGGAGTCGGCTAAGGGAACTAAAAATAAAATAACACCCAAATTGCATTGATTGAACCCTGTCTTGGGGTGAGTAACCGAACACTAAACATAAATGAACCTCACAAATCAAATATGCCAATGGCCCATCTAACTAGCCGGTGCCTGGTGCATATTTGTCTCGATTAAACTCATCTCAAATTGGAAAGTTCACCAACTCCTGGTTCCACACACTGGATGGAATGCCCACCTGAACATTAGCTAATGGTGTCTACCCCAAGTATACAATTAGACCAGACATTTTGAATCTGGAATAGAAATACTAGAATTCCGCTTCTTTGCAAGTCGAGGGTAATCATAACTGTCGTTTGAAAAAGACAAACAAAAATGAAGTGTCACTTTTGTTTGTTCAACAATCCACACGAAACATCCATTTGAAGTGGTGCAATCACAGATGATTTCAAAATTATAAAGCCAATATAGAAGTATTTTTTTTATGGAATACAAGACAAGTCTATCATTTAAAGACACAAGAATATAAAACGACCACGAGTTTAGGATAACTAACCTGTGCATAGTCCAAGCAACAGTAGGAATGTGTGTGCAACTTTACTTTCTCTTCTCCCTCCTTCGTGGGTTGACCATCACCTGCAGCTGCTGCTGCAGCACTATATATTTTTGCACCTTTTGCTGACTGTACCAAAAGGGAAAAGACACAGTTAGAACGCAAAGAACCATTTAGATTCAATAGATCAATTCCTTGGATAACGCAACAGACACCAGATGTTAAAATGATACGATCATGAGCTCCACATTATTTCCAGGAACCAAAAGCACATGACTAAAACAGCAAGTCTCTAGAAAAACATAGACAAGTACTATAAATTATTATTTGCATGGAATACTTGCATGATCATTATTTCATATGCAATGTCTCAAGTGTACTTTTCCCTGTCACTACTTATTTTATTTTTAAAAAAAACATATGAAGTTCTTCCAAATATAAAGTACTGCATGAATAAACTGTATTGACTCTGGTGCACCGTGCACCTCCCTCCAGTGTAACCAAATATGATAGAGGTCAATTTTCAGCAAGAAACACAAAATGTAAGTGTATCAAAATAGTGTAGCTTCAAACAAGTTGATGCTCCCATGACTTGTACCTTTCAAGATTCAGTCTTCAATACTAACTTCTTACAGAAGACATCAGTACAATAAAGCAATACCACGGTAAGGAAACATAACGTGCAAAACAGGTGCTACTTAAATTAGTCTAGATGTTTAAACATATTTGGCACATTTCATGCACATCTCAACATCACTGCAGAGAAGTTTAGCAGGAGAAAAATTCTCACCTCACTAATTGTTAAACTGAGAGCTAAAGCGACTCATTTTCTGGCCACTGATGAATGGTTCCATTTACAGCTTAAAAACATTTGAGTAAACAACTAAACAAACAAGAATATGTTGTGATCAGGTGACAGAGATATGAAGTAAATGAGGCTACCTCACAAAAAATCAAAATGACAAGAAAGTAGATTACAAAAACAAGAGCAATACAATACTAACCTCCTTTCTGTGATCCCTTGTCACTAGCTTCTCTTCTTCAAAGAATCGGAGGACACGGCGAAGTTGTTTTGAGTGGAGCTTTAATGATTTAGCCAAGTCTTCCTCACGGACCCACTGGCGTCTAAAGGTGAAGGTACAAAAAAAATATAGTGCAACTTAGCCAACAAGTTAACAGTTGTACACCAAAGAAAATAAATATTTGAAAGGACAAATGCGGTATGGCAGATGGGGTACATGATATAGGCTATTTATAATGCAATTGCACTTTTGGGTTTATTGAGGGTTGATTTGTATGTCTGACAAACAATGGGCAAAGAAGGCCTCCGAAATTTTCGGTCCCAAAGTGAGTGGCAAATTTCCAGTTCTTGAGTAACAACTACCGTCATAAACTCTGGTCGCCTTTAATCACTGAATCACACAATAAGAGAATAGCAAAAGATTTTATAAATATCAGAGTCTCAGATTCTGATAAAACGGCTATGACATATCAGTAACCATCTTAGGGTTGGTTATCGACCCACCTCTGTAAATTACTTTTGGATTCATATGAACTAAGACCTTCACAGACCAACAGGGGGTGGGGGCAGTTTGTAAAACAACTATCATGGTCTCCATAAGAGAGGTTCTGGGTCCATATTCCATGTTAAGTCCACGACCTACATAAGAACCATCCATCCTGAACAACAGGGCTGATCCCAATATCCTAGATTGAAGAATCAAACAAAATAATCACGGTGATAGACGCTCACTTAAGCGCGCCTGGCGGTTGGGCGGAGGCAAAACACCTCGCTTTGGCCCTAGGCGGTGGATTAGGCGGCCAGCGAGGTACTCCGGTAGTGTCGGCTGTGGGGAAGGAGAAGTGGCAGTGGAGAAGAAGAGGTGGAGGTGGCTGTGGACGAGAAGCTGCAGCACCAGCATTGCTGCTACTGATGCATGCCTGGAAGGGAGCAAGCAAGAGAAAGAGACAGCGGGGAGTAGATGGACGGTTCGAATTAGAGTATATAGATGGTTGAGATTGGGTTGGCAAGCTAGGATTCCATAAGGGGCCTTATTAGAGCAATGTTGCACGAAGATTAGAGAGTGCATACTCTGAAGCACCTGAGGCTAGGCGCTAGACAGAGGCAAAACGCAGGCCTGACGCCTTATGGTTAATTTTTTTTTTCTTGCATATCAGTAACCTCTGAAAATTACTTTGGATTCATATGGAATAAGACCTCCATGGAAACCATCAAGGGGGAGCACCAGTTTGCAAAATAACTATCATTGTCTCCATAAGAGCGATTCTGAGTTCGTACTTCATATACAAAGACCTACATAAGAACCATCCATCCGGGACAAACAGGATGATCCCAATATCTCAGATTGAAGAATCAAGCTGTCACAATCTCCAAGTCCACTTACTATATGTTGGTAGCTCCCAACAAGGACACTGATGAACTTGTCAAGACTTACAAGCTATTCGAATTTTAAGCCACTGGGTTTTTATTCTGTGTTACCGGTTGCTAGTACTCAGCGGAAGTGGACACTAATATTTTCCTGGTAGTTTTTTGTTTGTTCCACAAGACATACCGAACTTGGCAGTTTATCAGCTCCATTCAATGGATGAAATTGGGAAGTCTGAAATCATTTTTACCAACGATATATGAGAGCACCTATGTCATAAGCCCCGGATGAAGTATATATATTACGCAAACTCAAATTGATCGCCAGCATAAGTTCAAACTTGTGCGAGCCCAAGCATAAGAATTCATTGGCATGTAAATTTCTCCAGTAGCGCCAATTCCCAGCAGGGATTTCCGTACCTGGTGAGGCCGTCGAGGACAACGACGGCCATGCCCCGGTTGTCGCCGCGAGAGGTCTTGGCCTGGGTGTCACCCTTGATGGAGATGTCGTCGTAGAAGGCCCGCGCCGTCAGCCTCACCAGCCTGTCCCGGGCCGAACATCGAACAGATCCAAGCTAGATCAGAAGAAAGCCGCCGCGACGGCTAGGGTTTCAAGGGAGGGGAGGGGAGGGGATCTGGGAGTCACCTGTTGAAAGGCTCCAGAGATCCCATCGATCTCGGCGGCTGTGGCGCTACGGGGGATTGTTGGATCGCTCAGCGCGTAGGTCGGGTCGCCGCCGCCGAGTGGATCGGGTGGGGAGGGAGGGCCGCAGAAAGGGCCTCCGCCTCGGGCTTGGGGCGGCGAAGATGGAGCTCCGGCGGGGGCGGAGCAGGCCCAGCTCGGGGGCGGTGGAGAGAGGTGGAGGGAGGGAGGGTGGGGACGGAGGCGCCGGCTCTGGTGGCGGCGCCGGAGACCTAGACCGCCCTGCGGCGCCGGAAACGGATAAAGGAACGATTCACCGTCGCCTGTGGAAAAAATAAGGTCGGGGATGCACCGACTCGTGCATGGGCCAGGCCTACGAGCGGACGCAGCGAGGCCCACACACAGCGTTTTTTAACTGTACTTTCTTTTTATAAGTCAAAAGCCGAAAAAAGCCCCTGTTTAGGAGCTTTTGTGCCATTTTTGTCAAAGTGGAAAAACTGCAAAATCGGAAGAAAAATCCCAAAAAAAGGGCCTAAGTCTTGGCCGAGAATTGCTTCGCCTGGGTTTCGTTCGTTTGGTCGTAGACGTGCTTCACGCATCGTACGAGCGTTGACGGCGGCTACAGATCGCGTTCCCGCCGCTGCTGCAACCATGGTCGCTTGGTGAGGCAGCGGGCCGCCTCCACCACTACAATCGGCTGTGCCAAGTGCCTCGGCCACGCCTGATCAGAGGCCGACCGGACGGATTGCTGCTGTTGTTGATGGCGGATGGCATGGCGGCAACCGCGGGCGCAGTGGTTACGGCAACGGCGAAGGCAGGCACCACTACGAGGCAGACTATCATCGAAGGAATTGGGACTATGATGGATATGGCACCTACGGCGATGAGTGATACAGAGGCTCATTGTCCTCGGGCGGAGGTCGAGGATCACGGTGGTCCCTTTTTGTCCTCGGACTATGATGGATATGTGGGTCCCTTTTTTTCTCCCCTGTTCCCTTATATATAGCAGGCCTTGCACGCGGTAATGGGCCGGCCCATATGCCAGTCGTGACGCCCCCTATTTTTTTCCTTTTTCCTTTCTCATTTTCCTTTCTATTTTTCCTTCTTTAAATTAGTCCGGAATTTCTAAAAAATCCAAATTCAAAATATTGCGCATACTCAAAAAAAATATAGATACATCATAAAATGTTTGTGAATTCAAAAACCATTCAGGAAAACATAAAATGTTCGTGATTTCAAAAAACTGTTCACATGTTATAAAAAAATCACAAAATAAAAAATGTTCATCATTTTTAAAATATGATCAAGTTTTCAAAACTATTTGGGAATTTGAAAAAAATGTCCATGAAATTTTAGAGAATGTTCACAAAAATTAAAACTGATTCATAAGTAACGAATAAAACAAACCATCGCTTAGGTAGAGGGTTTATTAGGGTATCTGTAGAGGTTGTTTTATGATTTTATTTAGCCCCTCGCGCGCCGGGTAAAAAAAGGTTTCCGTGTTCTGTATAGCGCTGAGCCCCCAAAAAATTGACACGTCTTGGTATGGGTTAGTTTTTGTAAGCCATATGAAAATGACTAAATATCTATTTTGCCTCCCCATACACAGCTATTCTGGTACCACAGTTCTACTTGTTATGAAAAACACCACTACGCTAGGTCAAGTCGAGACACATCATGCATCAGTCTAGCTCAGGCAGGGGTCCATCAATGTAGTTGAAATCAAGTCGTGAGGAGACCATCACATTTTCAGTTTTTTAAATGACTTTTTAAAAGTCCCTTCTCATCATGACATCACTCAGACATAGTTTGTGAAATGACATATTGAAAATCCTTATCTCATCCTGGCATTTGATTCCGACTTTTTTATCTCTACCACATCTGCATAATCTAATTGTTTTTCTCCTGTTGTAACGCACGGGCATATTTGCTACTATTATTAATGAGTGTTGTATTCGACACAAGGTTGTTTGTATGTTGCAATCTTATGGACTTTCAACCACAATCAAATAGTTTTATAACCGATGATTCATGTACGAATCTTAGTACTGAGCATATGTTACCGCAGCAACGCGCGGGCTATTATCTAGTTACACCGATACTATTCCTCTCTTCTCCCCCATGTGACAATTTCTAGAGGCAGTCTATTATCAAATTAATGCCCGTCTGTAAAGAAATCTCTAATCATTTAGTTGAAAGAGGGACAGAAGTATCGATGTGGCTTGGCCAATGGAATGGAACCATTATCTCTGAACAGTTTGCATGCTCGTATTCTTACACGAAGTTTGAGGATATCTTTGTTCATTCCTCCTATACTATTGAGGACCCCAGCTTGATATTTATTCTGCCACTATGCCCGCAAGCTCGCGCTGAGTTGGAACAACTTATAACCATCAGACCCACCCATTTACATAATGATGATTCTCCAGACTCTTCGATCTGTACTTGTGGAGCAAACATTACTGCAAGGATTAGAAGAATTGTCACGTCATAATTAGATTATCTCCTGAGAGCCTTCTTGTTGAATTTGAATATCTAAGGTTTAGAATTTTTTTTTTGAAAAGGAGGATGTACCCCCGGCCTCTGCATCTGGACGATGCATGCAGCCATATTATTAATTATTCACAAAGATCATACAAGGTGATACATTAATAAGCCTGAAGCCACCATCTTAGCAACACCGTTGCTACTCCTATTCCCTTGATGAAGGCATGCCGAATGTCCATGCCTAATACCAAACAAACATCGCACCAAAGCCTAACATCTAAAGCCGGGTGTCTCATCCAAGCCACTACCTGGATTGGGTCCCACACCGATCTGGCACACTCCCACTGAGCACCGCACGCTGCAAGGGCCGTCACCTCCATCTTCCCTCGGTCCATCCTCAGAGCAGAACTGATGCACCAACCTTGCCAGGCCTCTCTGCCATCAACGCCACCCTGACGCCAGACAGCTTCCTCCTCCTGCACGAGTCCATCTCCGTGCATCAAACGCCGAGTCTCCACAGCGCCACGCCGCCAAGAACCGCCACCATCAATGTGGAAGATGAAGCACCGCTCCACCAAAGACGCCGTCCTCCGGTCCCTCGAGCCCGTGTGCAGCTCCAAGAATGACGCCCCCAAGGGGGAAACGACACCAGAGAGCCGCCGTCATCCGATTTACTGATCTAGGGTTTCCCCCGGAGGTAGCAGAGAGTGGCCTTAAACTTCTCCACGGCGATGCCTTCAGGAAGGGAACGATGCAGACAGCGTCGCCATCGCCTGCCTTGGCAATAGCCAATAGCAGGTTTTCAACCAGATCTGATCGAAGACCTCCATCTCTCATGCACGGGCCGCCGCCATCCCTGCCGAGATCTCAACGAAGACTCCAAGGAGTGGATCGGCGCCGCGGCGTCGTCGTCGTTGTGGCCGCCGTCGCCGGCCAAGGGTTTCCCCCGATCCCAAGAGCCCCACCATCCAATCACCGCCCACCACCCGGATCCGGCGAGCAAGGCCACACCAAAGCCCAGATCGAGCGGGATAAGGTGAAGGAGATGAAGCTGGCGCAAGTCGATCCAGATCTGGCGGCCGGCCGGCGGAAATCACGGCCGCCATGAGCTCCCACCACCGGGTCCTCGCCGCCCACGCAAGCCGAGGAAGACCGGCCACACACCCGCAGCCACCCTCCATCAGGGAAGGCGCCGCCCACCTTGACCGGGGCCGCCACCCCGGCGCACCAAGCTCTCCGCGTGAGGCAGCAGCAGCCAGCCCCGCCGCCACCTTCCTCGACGCCACGCGGGCTTGCCGGCAACTATCTCTGGTGGCGGCGAGATCTGGAGGGAGGGGGAAGGGGGCTGGCAGCGCTCTAGGGTTGGGGCCGCCCGAGTCGCCCTAGAGGAGCGACATGGGGGCGGGGGACCTCCACTCAAAAGCAAGACTGAAATTTAGATGAAACTTAAGGTTTCCATGTGGCTTAGCTGACAGATCAAACACCAGAAATATGATTAGGCACGCCAGTTCAATGTGGGTAATGAATTCATGTGTGTGCTGCTAGTGGAGAGGAACCTACTAAACAACTGATTCCCTTCCCCGTTCTTCTCTCTCTCCCTTCTTACTCTTCTTGTATGATCTAACAATGGCAAAATTCCCCCCCTACCCTCCCCCCCCCCCCCCCCCTACTTCCTCTTCATGTGTGATTTAAAAACGTCAAAATCCCATGTGCTATTTGAGTGTTATCTCTTGTAAGGTAATACTACTCGGGCCAAGGTACTCCTCCCAAAGATGCTTCATTGTTTCCATGCAATAAAACTACAACTAGGACTAACTAATATATGATGAATCTGGTTGGAGGAAGGGCAACTTAGTCGCGGCCTAGGGTGAGGGGAGGAGAGGAATAATCACTACAAATTTGTTTCTTTCCTAACAAGTCCATGTGTTCATAAAATATGATCGGATAAGTATACACAAAACTTTATTTCTCACTATAGTCCATAAGCATCCAGACAAGTAGAACACATGAAAACAAAACAAAACAAAATGAAAAGAACAACCAACATCGATACTTTTAAGAGAAATTAATTTTCCTTAAACTAACCATACACTACTACAGATCCAAACAATACTGACCCCTAATCACTGATCGGCCACTAGGCACGTGTCACTGATGAGATTCATCACTGATCGGCCAGGAAATGCGGTCACTGATGATTGTTTGTAAAAGTCATCACTGATAGGCCAATTGGCAGACACCTCATTATTGATCGACTTGTCTTGTGGGGATCACTAATGAGTTGTCACTGGTCAGAGATGATTCAGAGACTGGGGTTGTCCCCCTTTTTGGAGGAAAAAAGTTGGCAACACTACTGAATATCTACCACTTGGAAAGTGTGAAAATAACTAGTAAATAAAAAAACACAGTCATAGCAAATAGAAGTAAATGAAAACCACATAAGCCATTTGTGCCAGCAGAAATAACTGGATATGAACAACAATTCCCAAGATCTGGGGTGAAATATTTGTCATTCAGTTTAAAACGTGCCTCTAATTGGGAACAACAACTACACTCTAGAGACACAAAGGGACATGTATTTACTCTTACAAAAGGGACATGAATCATCAAAAAAAGACTCGAGTCGAGCAGAAAATCCACAATAAAAATGAATACCAATGAGAAGCTGGCATCTTGGGAGGTCAGGAGACAAAAAGTGAACAACCCACTTGTCTCTCCCTACAACTGAATGAAGACACTTCTCACACTACTAAAAAGTAATTAACACCAGCAACTATCATCTAGCACCATTTGGTGACCTATCAAACTATATATAATATATTACATATCAGTAGCAATTCCTAAAAGGCCGCCATTAATCCTAATTCTCACCCAGACTCCATGATGATAGATAGGTCAGAACTTTATAATTGCATTAGACAAAATTCGTCTATCTTTCTTGTCCAGTTCCGGAAACGCTAAAGTACAGTGCAATACAGGTTTATGTCCACAATGATAATATTCGTTGCCGCTTATAATGTGGTCGAATGCTTTTATAAAATCTTTAGGAATTATAAAAATGATACCTTGCAGGATTGAGATTAGTCTAGTATAACTATATAAGTGACGCCTAACACATTTTACGTTCGTATGGTCCGCAGTGACTACTTACGAAGTGTGGTTGTTGATGCCATTACTAAAGTGGGCGATGTTCCACGTTTGTCATGGCAAATAACATGCTTCTTGGAAGGATCTGCTGGTGATAGAAGGGTCATTATACTATCACAACCATCATTCTCCTTGTTCTCCAAATAATCAACTTTACCAGTGTATTTAGGAAAGAATGTCACATACATAATATTTGCATCAACCTGCATAGTCAAGCTAAAAAGATAACCTGTGTTAGTTGAATTCTTCTGTACTAAAAATCATAAAAATGTTAGAAGCACAATGGATCCAAGAACATTCCACTCGCGGGAGTTGAAAACCACAAGATCTGGATGGCATTCTCGTATTTACAACATGCTTCTGCAAAGTTCGATAGTTTCTTTATCCTCTCATGAAAGCACCTTGAAATTCAAGAAGTGTACTATTAGGCACCAAGAAATAAGAAATATAATATGCTATTTTAAGTAGAAATTTGCTAACCTACATACCACCTTCCTCCAGTTTAGTGAATGGAAGTGTTGGTTTGGGTTGTTATTTGTAGCATTTTGTGTGGTTGTATGTTGAAAATTATGTGGGCAAGTTTAAATGTTTAATTGATAATATTGAATTTTGAGATTTTGTAGGTTTGGATGCATCATGATTATCAATTTTGCTTCCTTTTTATGTTTTTTATATGCCTACAGTGGAATATTTTGGTATATTACATAGCTGGGAGCATTGAAGTATTGTATAATTAATAAATAAAACTGAATATATGTTGGCAGGTTCCTATTTAATCTAACGATTAATGATCGACCAATTAATCCAGTTAATAGGCCAATGCACAGATTAATAGCTACTCGCAAGCCGACTGAGCAGCTACCAGTTACCGATTTCTTTAACATTGATGCTATTTTAGGTAGAAATTTGCTAACTTGCATACCACCTTCCTCCAGTTTTGCCTGATTGGCATATTTAAGGGGCATACTAGGCACACGAGTCAGCACATTACTGAACTCCATTTTTTAAGATGTCAATGCAATGGCTGTAGAAGCTATCTATCAATAGACATAAGTCAGCCACTACAGGCATATTGAAACCACATTTGCATATGCAAAAACAATAGAGCTACTTATTCATAGAAGAGAGAGACATGGGCACATATGTACTCCTAGATAAAGGGACATGAATCCCTGAAGTCGAAAATGACCTGATTGTTTTTTTGTTGAGTTCCAAAATCTGGGATTTTGGGAAATACTTTAAAGGTTGAAACTAGTAAATTTGAAGTTCTGAAAGGTCAAAATCTCCCAAAATGTTCAAACCTGAAAGCTGAATTCCAATAGTAGAAAGTTTGAAAAATTGTGTTCAAAGTTTCTAAGAGATTAAAATCACGGATTTTTAAAATTCCTAGAGCTAGACGAAGAAGTTTCGAAGCTGGTATTATGATATTTGGAAGTGCTAACACAAAAGCACCAAAAATGGGAAATGCCAAAATTAAAACCCTCCATTTTTATGCCATTGGAATTGCGTTTTAGGCTGGTCATAGTGGAATGTAACTTGGACTAGTTATATGCATATGTTACTAGTTCAGGTTACCACCTCTATAATTTTTTTGAGAGCTCGTTACCACCTCTATAATTGGTAGTAACATATGTGTGCTATCATGTAATTTTCATTTATTTAGATGTAGACCCATTTTGTCTCGGGATGCGTTATGTTACGGTAACATATTATGTTACCAAAAAATATCTCTCTCCTCACTAAAAACATCTCACATAAGCAAATATTTTTGGGGTGCGTTATGTTACTAGCTAAGTTACTCTCATTATGGCAAGCACCCTCTGCTCAGAAGTCGGCAAACTTTCAAAGAAAGAAAGAAACGTGGTAGTGCTGGTTGGTGCGTGCAATTAATGCACACGCCGCAGGTCGAAACCCAGCTGCGCATAGATCAGAACGAAGCGAGCCCCGGGGAAACCCTTCCCTTTCCAACCCCATTCCCCGTTCCAATCCAGTGAAATCCGGCACGACGCGATCACGGATGTTCAAGCTCAATCTGAAAAATTGTGCCAGAAGCAATGGCGAGCGGCACAGGACTACACTGAGAGGCGCAAGGGCCCGGACCATACACCCATGTTCCACGCCACAGTCTCTGTCGGCGGTGCGGAGTTCAGCTCGTCGACGTTCGGGTCCAGTTTGCATAGCAAGGCACAGAACCTCCTACCAGGGCACCCATAGAAGACCTCGCCACCAGGGCAACATTAGGATGCTTCTCCACTCCTTTGCAACTAATTCCTAGTGCGTATGTATGTCACCTAGCTTGCTAGATCCCATTTTCTTCAAGATTCTAGGTCTCTAGCCGGTTTGTGCTAGATGTGTGCGCCGTCGTTGCTCCTCAGGACTGCTATGCTCCGGTGCAGCGCCGCTGAAGCAGATGGCAGATGGGCCCCAAGACCCTGACCCATGCTCGATAAGATCACAAGAAGATCGACATGTGTTACCATTACATCTGGACTCTATACATACCTATATAAGTGGGTTTCCAAGAAATTGCAACAGACTCCGCCAAGATCAGTACATGGCATGATAGGGCAACATTGGAACCAATATTCGGAGAAATCTGAGGCACCAGGGAGATGTTGATCAGCAAAATCTACAGCACCTGCACATAGCAAGGCAGCATAAAACAAAGTCCTTAAAAATTGACAACTTGAAGAAGTGTCTGGAAGTCAGTTTCATTAGTCTTAGGTGGGAGGAGCCCTTTCAGGAGTGAACACCATCACTACTAAGAGAAGGTTGTTAGTATTTATAGTTCATAGACTTCGTCATGTACATGTTGTACTCTTGTTCCTAGTATTTAGGAGGAGCCCCTTCAGGAGTGATATCGTTGATGATGAAGTCAACCCCAGCATATCAATCTAGCCCGTGTTTATTTTTTGTGTGATTAGTCAAGTACTTCAACCTCTTTTGATAGTACGGTGCTACCAGTGTATATGCCATTTTTTCTAGTGGTGACCTCAATGTGTATATGACATTTTTTCCAGCGGTGCCCTCCAGCACCATCGCCTGCATAGAAGCATTAGGATCAAAGATAGTGTGCACTTCTGCACTTGCATTGTTTGTTTCCATCTACTTACTGAGAAGATATTTCCATCTGGACAATTGTGACAGGTATGGTTGCAAAGCCATTTGCACATTCATGCCTGATATTGTTGATGAACCAACTTCAAGCCTTGTTTCTACTGCCTGGGCACTTGTGGCATTCATAAATATTGCAAATCTATTGCTCCACAGAACATGTGTCATTGTTTTTTGCAAGTTCGTTAGATAAAGCACCACCAACACCCACCGGTGTCTCCACAATAGATCCACGGTATGGTCCTTGTCAAGCTTTAACTGAAACACATGCAACTTGCCTAGAAGGTTGTCCTAGGCGGGCTTGGCTCTGTTCTTCACTTTCGAGATCAAATCCTCAACTCTCTTCCTCATGCTAGCGAGGCCGAGATTAGGTGTATTACACATCAGGTACATCGTCTTTTTGGTCCTATTCCTATCATGACATTGTAGGTGCATGCAGCTGAATAACTTAGGGTCATTGACCGCATGAGAACTTTTCTCCATCTTCTTCACCTTGATAGAAAAACCATGCTTATCTTTTGTGGGAGCAACACAGGCTACCTCATGAATAGCTTATGCAAAATACCTATTTTCCAGCACTGGACACTGATAGGAATTATGATGAGCATCCTTGATGAACGTTGAACTTCAGTGCATCAGTAACAAGTAGCAAAACTATTTTCTCATATAAGGTGTTGTATTTTATTGGATGTCAAATGGTATCCGGTTATATTCTCCTAGAAAAGGTACATCAGGTAAGATACTGGAAAGTGTGGAAACAGTTTCACTAGATGTGCTATTGCCGTTGATGAACATGAGAATCCAAGAACTTTGAGGACATCAACATAGCAGACATAAAACCGATAAGAACTGCAAAATTTCACCCCAAAGTGGAAGCACCATCGGGAGTGTCGTCGTTGAGTGATAGGTGGTGTAGGAAAGACAAAGTTATTTTCTCTTCTTCGGCTTCCACTTGCCAGGCAGCCCTACCCCGGTACTCTTGACATTTCTCTGGCCGTTGCCATCCAGATTGTCCATCTTCTAGGACACATTGGGCTTCCTGTCCTGCATGACTGCACAACCTTGCAATCCTCCAAGGCAGAAGTAGCAGCACGACTAACCTCATCACCATGGGGTAGAATGTCGATGTCAAGCTGACCGAGCGGCGCTGGTAACGTCCTGGGCTAGCGGGGGCCCAGCCCCGAGCGAACACACAGAATAAGCTCATGAGACTAACACAATGGAACATGATGCGAGTGTCAATAGCTGCGTGGCGGAGGGTGGCAAAGAACCACTCAGGCGGCAGGTTGGCATCGGCGGGGTTGGCAACGGAGGTAGGAGGCGTGTCTTCGCAGGCACAAGTGAGGTAACAACAGATGATCCTGACGATGCATGCCTCGGCGGCTGCCATTTGGCGGTCCCTGGAGGTTGGCATCATGGCGGCTAGGGAGTGGGGGAGGTAATGGTAGGAAATAAATGCATCTGACTGGAATGGATGCGCAATGTAGGAGGTAACTATAATGCGGGAGATAGGGGCGCCTAGCGGGTAGGGTTTTGTGCTCCGCTGGAATTCTCCGGCGACTGATCTTTGGCCCTCCATTAGGATTCCTATCGCGTTCAGTATCAGCGCAATGGGCAGTGCCAGCGGGGTAATGGATGATGACAAGAAAGGAAACATTATTAAGTATAGAAAGACTGAACTAGACAATGGTCGAAGAAGAATTAATATTATTTTAAATGAAGAGCATATTGTTGTGAAACAAACTAACACATATTTGTTTTGTGTTAAGAGCATATATGTGCCCACGACTTCTTGTGTCAAGAGCACAAACTAACACATTTATGGCTGCAAACATAAAAATGTTAAGAGAATAATGGATTCAAGAACATAACCATTTTAGTTGGCGTGCCCTTAGAAGATTATGTGGATGAGCTATGTAATTTTGTTTCTAACCGGTTTGGTCGTGTTTTGTTGTAAATCTTATACTCAGTGAATCGGACCTCGTTTTCCTAGCAAAATGGCTGCATACGATGCAGAGGCCGGGGTTGTCCCTTTTTGGAATATAAAAAATAAGTTAACAACACTGTTGAATATCTACCAATTGGAAAGTGTGAAAATAACTAGTAAATAAAAAATAACGCAGACATAGAAAATACAAGTAAATAAAAACCACATAAGCCACACTTGTGCCAGTAGAACTTTATATTAACAACAATTCCTAGGATATGGGGTAAAATATTTGTCATCCATTTTAAAATGTGCCTCTAATTGGGAACAACAACTACTTATCTATAGATACAGAGGACATGTATTTACTCTTATAAAAGGGACATAAATCACCGAAAAAGATTTGAGTCAAGCAAAAAATTCGCAATAAAAATGAATATCAATGAGAAGCTGGCATCTTGGGAGGCACGGAGACAAAAAAGTGAAGATCCCACTAGTATCTCCCTACAAATGAATCAAGACACTTCTCTTACTACTAAAAAGTAATTAACACCAGGATCTGTCATCTTGCGCCATTGGGTGACCTATATAACTATATATAAGTTATTAGATATCAGTGGCAATTCTGAATAGGCCGCCATTAATCCTTATTCTCACCCAGACTCCTTGTCGATGGAAAGGTCAGAACCAGAATTGCATTAGAGAAAATTCGTCTAACTTTTTTCTAGTTTTGAAAGGGATAAACTACAGTGCAATACGGGTTTAGGTCCAAAGTGATCATATTTGTTGGCAATTATAATGTGGTCGAATGCTTTTACAAAATCTTTAGGAACTATATAAATTATTCCTAACAGGAGTTAGATGAGATTAGACTAGTATAACTATATAAGTGATTCCTAACACATTTTACGCTCATAAGGTCCGCAGTGACCACTTACGAAGTGTGGTTGTTGATGCAATTAGAAAAGCGGGCGATGTTTCCACGTTTGTAAAGGCAAATAACAAGCTTCTTGGAAGGATCCGCTGGTGATAGATGGGTCAATATACTATCACAACCATCATTCTCCTTGTTCTCGAAATAATCAAGTTCACCAGTGTATTTAGTTAAGAATGTCAGATCCTTAATATCTGCATCAACCTGCATCGTCAATCTAAAAATATAACCTATGTTAGTTTAATTCTTCTGTACTGAAAATCATAAAAATGTGAGAAGCATAATGGATCCAAGAACAAACCCCACACGGGAATCAAAAACGATAAGAAGTAGATGGCATTCTCGTCTTTCCCGCATGCTTCTGCAAAGTTTGTTGGTTTCTTTGTTCTCACATGAAAGAACGTTGATAATAAAGGAGTGTACTGTTAGGCACCAAGAAATAAGAAATACAATATGCTATTTTAAGTAGAAATTTGCTAACTTGCATACCAAGTTCCTCCAGTTTTGCCTAAGAGGTAGATTAGGGTCCGTAATATATAGGCACACAAGTCAGCTCTCTACTGAACTCCATTTTTTTAATATGGCAATGCAATGGCTGTAGAAGCCATCTATCCATACACATAAGTCAGCCAGGACAGGCATATATGGAAACCACATTTGCACAGGTAGAAACAATAGAGCTACTTGTCCATTGACAGATAGAGACATGGGCACATATGTACTCCTAGATAAAGGGACATGAATCCTTGAATCTGAAAGTGACCTACTAGATTTTTTTTGGTTGAATTCCAAAATTTGGGAGTTTGATAAAATCTTAAAAGGTTGAAACTCGTAAAATTTGAGGTTCTAAAAGGTCAAAAAATTGCAAAACGTTCAAACCTGAAAGCTGAATTCCAAAAGAAGAAAGATTTAGAAAGAGTGCCCAAAGTTAAGAAGAGATTAAAATCATGAAATTTTAAAATTCCTAGAGCTAGACGGAGAAGTTTCGGAGCCGGTACTTTGATTTTTGGGTTTGCTAACAGAGAAGCACTACAAATGGGAAACGCCAGAAATAACAACCTTCCATTTTTACGCAATTGGAATTGCGTTCAATTAGGCTGGTCATAGTAGAAAGTAACTTAGACTAGTAACATGCATATGTTACTAGTCCATGTTACTACCTCCATAATAGGTAGTAACATATGTGTGGTATCATGCAAACTTTCATTTATTTAGATGTAGACTCATTTTGCCTTGGGATGCACTATGTTATGATAAAATATTATGTTCCCACAAATATCTCTCTCCAATCTAAATACTCCTCACATCAGCAAATTTGCTTTGGGGTGTGTTATGTTACTAGCTAAGTTACTCCCACTATGGCAAGCACCCTCTGCTCAGAAGTTAGCAAACTTCCAATAGAAAGCTGTTGGCAGGTGCGTGCAATTAATGCCCACAACGCCGGTCGGAACCCAGCGGCGTGGAGATCAGATCGAAGCGAGCCCCGGGGAAACCCTTCCCTTCCCAACATCCCCATTCCCCGTTCCAATCCAGTAGAATCCTACGTGACGTGATCATGAATGTTCAAGCTCAATCTAAACAATTTTTCCAGAAGCAGCATCGAGCGGCACCGGCCTACACCGAGCGGCGTGAGGGCCCGGATCAGACGCCCATGTTCCATGCCACCGTTGCCGTTGGCGGCGCTGAGTTCGACTCGTTGGTGTCTAGCTATAGCACATGCAACAAGGCATGCAATGTCTCACCAGGGCAACCTACGAAGACCTCGCCGCCAGGGCAACATTTGAGCGCTTCGCCCCTCCGCAACTAATGCTAGTGCGTATGTATGAGACCTAGATAGCTAGATCTTGTTTTGTTCAAGATTCTAGGTCTCCATCCGGTTAGTGCTATATGCATGCGTCGTCGCTGCTCCTTAGTACTGCTATGCTCCGGTGCCGCACTGCCGAACCAGATGGCAGAGGATCCCTAAGATTCTGACCAATTATCAACAACATCACAAGAATATCGACATGTGTTACCACTACATCTGGACTCTATATATACATATATAAGTGGGTTGCCGAGCGATTGCAATAGAGTCCATCGAGATCAATACATGGCATCATAGGGCAACATTGGAACCAACTTTCGGCAAATCTGAGGCACTCGGGAGATGTATCCTAGCAAAATGTACAACACCTGCAGTGCAAAGCACCACTACAATGGCGACAGTACACATCATAGCAAAGCAGCAAAAAACAATGTCCTTAACATTATGGAACTTGAAGCAATGTCTGAAAGATAGTTTCAGTAGACTTAGGTGAGCGGGTCCTTTCAGGAGTGAACCCAACATTGCTAAGAGAAGAGTGTTAATATTTGTAGTTCATAGACTTAGTCATGTACACATTGTATACTTGTTCCTAGTCTTTAGGAGGAGCACCTTCAGGAGTGATATCATCGATGATGAAGTCAACCCTAGCATACCAATCTAGCTCGGGTTTATTTTTTTGTGTCATTGGTCAACTGCTTCAAGCTCTTTTGATAGTACAGGGTACCAGTGTATATGCCGTTTTTTCTAGCGGTGACCTCAATGTGTGTATATGATGTTTTTTCCAGCAGTGCCCTCCGGCACCATCGCCTACATATATAGAAGCATTAGGATCTTGGATAGGTTGCACACCTACACTTGCAATTCTAGTTTCCATCTACTTACTGATAGATGTTTCCATCTGCAACAACACTTTGCACATTCATACATGATACTGTTGATGTACCCATTTCAAGTACTGCCTAGGCACTTGTGGCATTCACATAAGAATTAAAACATATTGCTCCATAGTATACATGCGTCAATGTTTCTTGCAGGTTAGTCAGATAAAGCACCACCAGCAGTCAATGGTGTCTCCACAATAGATCCACCTTCTCGTCGGTCCTTGTCAACCTTTAACTGAAACACATGCAACTTGCATAGAAGGTTCTCTTGGGAGGGCTTAGTTTTGTTTTTTCCTTTCAGGATCAAATCCTCAACTCTCTTCCTCATGTCAGCGAGGCCGAGACGAGGTGTACTACACATCACATACAGTCCTTTTGGTCCTGCTCCTCTCCTGACATTGTAGGTGCATGCAGCTGATAATAACATATGGTCAAGGACCGCATGAGAGCTTTTCTGCGTCTTCTTCAACTTGATAGAAAAACTGCGGTTACCTTGTGTGGGAGCATCACTGTCTACCTAGTCAACAACTTTTGGAAAAATACCTATTCTCAAGCAACTGGACACTTGTAGAAGTTATGATGAGCATCCTCGATGAATGTTAAGATTCAATGCATCAGTAACAAGTAACAAGACTCGTTTCTTGTATAAGGTGTTCTATTTTGTTGGATGTCAAATGGTATCTGATGACCCACAAGTGTAGGGGATGGCAACAGTCTTGGAGGGTAGTGTTTCACCAAAATTTATTGATTTACACAAGGGGCCAAAGAATATTTATAAGTCTTAGCAGATGAGTTATCAGTTCAAACACACCTGAGAATCACTTCCTTCAGCAATTTATTAGTAGCACAGTAGTACGATAGTAGTGATAGCAAAGTAATAATAGCAGTAATGCCAGTAGTAGCAGATTCGTAACCAGCAGAGTAATAGTAACTTGAGAAAAAGCAATAATATTAAAGATTAGACATGGAGTAGCGATGGATATTTAGATGAGAATAGGTAACAGTCGGAACCTAGAGCGACACACTAATCGCTGCTCCATTCATCAATCAGATGTAGGCAGGTATTTCGTATATAGTCATATGTGCTTGCAGTATGAACTTGCATAACATCGTTTGTCCTACCCTCCCATGGCAACTGGGTCCTAATGGAAACTAATGGTAATCAAGGCGTTTAATAGAGAACCGGATCAAAGCATTAACACATGGTGAATACATGAACTCCTCAAGTTAAAGTCACCCCCTTTGATATCCCAATTCATGGTCACCTTGGGGGTCTCGGAACGATAGCAGGTGCATACAACTTGCTGGTAAGATCAACATCTCATATATACTCATGAAAACATATATGTTTAGATCTGGAATCATGCCACTCGGGTCCTAATGACAAGCATTAAGCACAGCAAAGTCATAGCAACATCATCTTAGAACATAGTGGATACTAGGGATCAAGCCCTAACAAATTGACTTGATTACATAAGAAATCTCATTCAACTCCATGTACCTCCAGTATGCCTACACGGGAATTACTCACACATGATTGTGAGTGTCATGAAATTGTTGATGGAGAAGGATTGACAATGACGATGTCGACGAATCTTAGTTCCAGAGCAACAAACGGACTCCATATTAGGGCTCCCAACGAAGAACAAGAGGTGGCGGCGGCTCTTTATCATAAAACACGATGAAACTTTCTCTCTGATTTTCTTCTTGGGAAGACGGAAATTATAGCGCTGGAATTAGGTTAGATGAGGGTCCAAGGGGCCCACATGGACAGGTGGCGCGGCTTGGGGGGTGGACGTGCCACCAGCCCACGTGGCCACCCCCTGGCTCCTTTCTGGTGGCTTCTGGCTCCAGTATTTTCCATATTTTCTAAAACAATTCTTTGTAAATTTTCGTCCAATTCCGAGAAATTTTTATTTCTGCACAAAAATAACACCAAAGTAGTTCTGTTGGAAACAATTTCAGTCTGGGTTATTTTAACTCAAATCATGCAAATTAGGAGCGAAACAAGACCAAAAGTGTTTGGAAAAGTAAATACGATGGAGACGTATCGGTATCCGGTTCTCTTCTCCCAGAAAAGGTACATCAGGTAAGATCCTGGAAAGTGTGAAAACAATTTCACTATATGAGTCATTCTATTGCGGTCGATGAGTATAATGACTGGTGGGTTCAGCATGACCATCCAACAACTTCGAGGAGATCAACATAGCACACATGAAATAGATCAGAACTGCATAGTTTCAGTCCAAGGCGGAAGCACCAGCGGTAGCATTGTCGTCGTCAGGATAGGTGTTGTAGGGAGGACAAAGATATTTGCTCTTCTTAGGTTTCCAATTGCCAGGCAGCCCTACCTCGTTACTCTCATCGTTTCTCTGGCCGTTGCCATCCAGGTCATCCATATGCTAGGACACACCATGCTTCCTCTCCTATGCGAGCGCACAACCCTGCCCTCCTCCAAGGCGGAAACACAAGCACGACCGACATTGTCATCGTGGGGAAGAATATGTACGTCAAGCTTTTCAACGAGCTCGTGGACTGAGCGGCGCTGGCAACGTCCTGGGCTGAAAGGTGCCCAATCTTGACTGAACGCACGGACCCAGCTCATGAGCCTAACACAATTGGAACAGGCTGCGAGCGCTTCAGGTCGAAGCCCACCACTGCACGGCGGAGGCTGACAAAGAACCAGCCAGGCCACTGGTTGGCATCTGCAGGGTTGCCAACGGCGGGAGGAGGGGTGCCGTCGAAGGTGCAAGTGAGGTCACTAAAGAGGATCCCGATGATGCCCGCCTCGGCTCGCTGCGATTTGGCGGTCCCTGCAGGTTGGCATCACGTCAGCCAGGGAGTGGGAGAGGTAATGGTAGGAAAGAAATGCACTGGACTGGAATGGATGCATAATGTAGGAGGTAAATATAATGCAGGAGATAGGGGTGCCCAGGGGCTAGGGTTTCGTGCTCCACTGGAGTTCTCCGACGACTGGGGTTTGGCCCTCCGCTGCGGTTCCTATCGCGTTCAAGGGAAGCGCAATGGGCAGTGCGAGCGGGGTAATGAATGACGATAGGAAATGAAACATTATTACGTACAGAAAGACTGAACTGGACAACGCCTGAAGAAACATTAATACTATTTTAATTGAAGAGCATATTGTTATGACACATACTAACACATATTTGTTTTGTGTTAAGAGCATATATGTGCCGACGACTTCTTGTGTCAAGAACACAAACAAACACATTTATGGCTGAATGTATGCTCTTAATACACAATGGCAAAGACAAATAAATCCGTAAGGAAAACAATAAATAAATCGCATTCAAGGAAAACTGAAGAAAATAAATAAAGAAAACCTGGGAAAACCGAAAGAAAAAATGAAAAAGAAAAAGACAAAAATCCGTAAGGAAAAAAGAATATTAATGAAAAAATGGACCGAAACCTTCTAAAAGGTTTGCAAAACCGGATTCATGTACACCTAATTGGCCTGGCGCATTCGCGGCCCGCTCTGTGGGGGATTAATCCTTCCAGGGCGGCGTGTTGCCATAGTTTGGTGGGGTTGAATCTGGCACAATCCAAACAACCCCTAAAAGATTTCAATGTTGTTAATTTGACTCTCAAGGGGTATATAAAGAATATAACATGGGGGGAGACTTGGAGTATACGGCCTGTTGTACTTTGTCTAAATCTACTTTATTTTTATTTCTTAGCCATAGTCCTTCAACATATCTCACATGCGTAGTTAAAAAAAAAACTTTGTAACTTGTTGTCAAATTAAATTGATAGCATGACACATTTTATTTCTATGGTGTCAAATCAATTATACATTTGGTAACTTTTTAGTTGACAAGTTATAGGTTCATAGCACAGTATGATCTAAACACATACACAGTAGCACTGGATACATTCTCTGCAAAAAAAAAAATGTAAGTGAAATCAGCAGCACTGGATTTCATTTCATTAAGAATTTATATAGTCCTGAAGTTAGGTGGGGATCAATTTCAAGAGGTTACAAAGGCAAGGAAGTTCAAGATCACTGCTGGTAGCTTGCCACAGCTTCTGAAAGTTAGGAAGTGTCAAAAGAACAAGTAAATAAAATACCCAGCAGCCACAGGGCAATAACAAAGTAAACAAAAAGCCACAGCACCAATAGGGAAACCACATTTCACCAGCTGAAATAACTGAACATGGAGAACAATTCCCCAACAAATCGGGTGAAACATTTCTCTTCCAGTTTCAAATGTATCACTAATTGGGACACAACAGCTACTTAACCATGAAAGAGAGAGAGAGAGAGAGAGAGAGATGGGAAAATAGATATTTACTCCTATAGAAGGGGGCATGAATCCCCGAAAAAGGCTCAAGTTGAGCAGGAACTCCGCAACAATAATGAATATGAATTAGAAGACGACATCTTGGTAGGTCAGGAGAAAAAGAACATGAAGATCCCACTTGTCTCTCTCCACAGCTGAATGAAGACTGTTTACACTACTAGGTACTAACAAGATCAACATGTATCATTGTTCTCCACCAGGTACCTCTTCTGGCAATTGAACTGTATATAAGTTACTGGCTTTCAGCGGCAATGCTGCAAATGCCGCCATTAATCGCCCGGACTCCTTGATGGTGGGCAGGTCAGAACTATTGGGGGAGTTTGACGAAATGATGCGTTGGGTACGCATACTCATGCCCGTTATAGTCGTAGTACAACTTCTCACCACGAGCTATATCATGGCAGGTAACCAGCAAGACATGGCACTCGCCGTCGATGTCGTCTCTCACACATTTGATGTTCTACTTCTTTTTTCCATCACTGCAGGAGTTGGACAATATTAGAGTTGCATAAGTGATGCCTAACACATTTACATTCATATGGATAGGCAGCGACTACTTACAGAGTGTGGTTTTGATGCCATTAATAAAGCGGGCGATTTTTCCACATTTGTCAGGGCAGATAACAAGCTTCTGGGAAGGATCCGCTGGTGATAGAAGGGTCATTATACTATCACATCCATCATTTTCCCTATTCTTTAAATAATCAACATCGCCAGAGTATTCAGTTAAGAATGTCAGATCCTTAATATATGCATCAGCCTACACGGTGAAGCTGAAAACAATGTCCTTAACAGTACGCATCTTTAAGCAGTGTCTGAAAGTCAGTTTCGGTAGACTCAAGTGGGAGGAGCCCTTTCAGTAGTGAACCCCATCACTACTAAGAGAAGAGTGTTAGCAGTTATAGTTCATAGACTTAGTCATGCACATGTTGTAGTCTTGTTCCTAGTCTTTAGGAGGAGCCCCTTCAGGAGTGATATCTCGTCGATGATGAAGTCAACCCTAGCATATCAATCTAGCTCAGGTTCATTTTGTGTGATATTGGTCAATTGCTTCAAGCTCTTTTGATAGTACGGGGCTACCAGTGTATATGCCATTTTTACTAGCGGTGACCTCAATGTGTGTATATGACATTTTTGATAATACTATTAAGAGCAAAAGAAAATGGTAAACAAAACTATCATCATTATGAATAACAACGACTCCTAATTGATAATATTTTGTCATATTTTTTGAGAATAACACATCTGTAATATTTTGTAGAACACACATTGGTGCGGGAATTCATAAGCACATGATATAAAACCGTGACACTGAATCATAGATGTGATCATATATTTGGGGTAGTTATGGATTACTGTTGTCTAGTTATAAAATTTATTACATATACTAACGGATAAACAATTCTCTGAGATTGAGAAGACGTAATATGTATGTTTATATAACAGAATTAGCGAACGATCTGAATCTGACGTGTAACCCTTCTGTCGTGGCAAGTGCTTCTACCAAGCCTTTCCTTCTTATGACTGACAAATAACAAAAACCTAAGAAGGAATGCACGATTAGTAAAATAAGATGCTACAGGTTCTAATGTCATGATGCATACCTCTGTTGTTCTCCGTTGGTTTGAATTTGGTCTACAGTAAAATCTGGATCAAAGATAGCAAAAGAAAAAGAATCAACAGATGCAACTTTTTGGTTATGAATAATGACATTCATTGTCACTACAACACCCTATATATGAAGAACTTGTTATCATAGCTGAGTTGTAAAGACAATGGTAAGAATCAGACCATATTGTTTGTATATATACATACACGCCATCAATTCATTTAAAAAAGCAAAAAGTATAATATACTGATGATGTTATTAAGATAAATATTATAAATACAATTTTATTGAAAAGCTGTTCATTATATATGATAAACCATACCAGGCAATAGATCAAATTGTTACCCTCTCCAAATCTAACTATAAGGTGAAAACATATCTATGAGTTTATGATCCAATCGATGTATCAATTGATAGGAGAATTAATCTGTAAAAGCGTAGAGGAGGTCGTTATAATCAAATGGAAAAATATCTTGCGACATACAAAAAAAATATGCTGCACAAGCAAATTGATTTTCAGCCTGCTTAGATTTTATCAAAGGCTTGCTTGTCGACATAGATTAAAAAAACAAGTATATCTTATATTTACTAATTGAAAGCACCATTCGAGGCTCCATGTTAATCCTTGAAAAACAGGCTTATCATCCGTCAGATCTCCAAATTAGATATTGACAGCCGTTAGATGAAAGAGAGTCCTAGGGTGTTGTCCCACGCTTAGTCTCCCGTAAAAAAAAAAATAGATGAAAGAGAGTCCTCACGTGTTGTCCCACCCTAGGTCTCCCGTGAAACAAACAGCCTCTAGCGCCTCTTCTCCAATCCTCCTCGCCTCTACAATGCATCGACGCCGCCGCAGTCCATCCAAATCAGCCTCTCCAGGATCCTCTTCCTCTCCAGCCTTTCTACATCCATGCCCCAAGATGGAATCCATGTTGGGCAATGAGAAGGTGCCAAGTTGCGGCCGCACCTTGACCTAACTTCTCTCCTTCATGGTGTTCCTCGATCCGGTGTTGGAATCATGACTCTTCACCAATCGTTGCCTCATCTCAAGCCTATGGTGTCGCGTCCCCATGGTCTCTCCCATCGGTTCTCCCCATCCCCTGCATTTTTTCTGTCCAAAATTCTGACATTTGTTTCCTCCCAGACCCAGGTGATGGTCCCATGTTTACATGATAGGTAATTTGCATAGCACTACGCCTATAATTGTTTCTCATCTTGCTACATTGGTCGTTCAGATTTTCATCTAAAGTTAGATATCTAGATACATGGTTGGATGGGGCGTAGAACTATGGATGCTTATATTTATAAAGTTGATGGTTGCTGAGGTGTCATATAGATTGTTGCCTAAGAAAACCCACCGTGTTTCAGTCGATACACGTATTATCATACATTTATAAAATGACCATTCTCATCCTGCTGATAATAGTGGTGTGAATCTGATCATACTTCGGTTAGAATATGTAGTTACAGATTTTTTGTTGAATTCATCACCACATTTGCCCTATTCTACTACTTTATTTTAATACAGTACACAATCCATGAATACCAAGCGTAGTCGAAATCCTTAGATGCTGCTTTTGTGTATACAGGCATCATGTTTCTTACTTCAAACTAATGATTCACGCCTATGGATTACGGTCCTATCCTTTTTGAGAATGCAATTGGTAGCTATGCATGATAATTTACCTGTCATAGAAGCTTCATCTGCCACTTCACTAGCAGACTTCAATACAAGGACTATAATTTATATTGTTCCATAAATGATTTAGCCCTTATTAAAAAGTAATTTTATATAAACTAATAGTGATTGTCCTTCTGTTTTTCAGATCTCAAATTGTTTTGTCTGTTAGGAATCCAAATCGAAGTTATATTCAGTAATGGATAATTGGTTCAAAATTTCAGAACTCAAACCACTTTGTCTGCTGCAAGAAAACTCCATTTGCAGCCAATGACAAACCTGGTAACAAAATGATTTACTTGGTGATTTTTTTCAGATTGTAGACCATTTTGTCTACTGCAAGGAAAATTTTAATTTGCGGCTGAGGACAAAACTGATAACAGATTCATTTACTTGATGGGAAGAAATTGACCATTGCAGCAGCTTACATGTAATATGAAGTACGTGATGATCAACTTATGTTTTATCTGGCCTAAATAGATGTTATTATAAAAAAAAACTAACATATGTAGAACAATTGATGAGAAGCTATCACGTCATTTGCCAATCATATATTTTTTATTACTGTACTCGAATGATACATCCAGTTGGGAAATATGTGGTACTTTAAGTTCTTATGACATAGATTAGATTATGTGATGTAGTCCTTTCCATGTGATCAAGGATGTCCTCTTATACATGTCATTAAATACTCCTAACTTTAAGGGTTCATGAAATTTGTGCACACATAGTGTTTTCTGGAGTTGAAATATATCCAAACCTGGTGCTTAGCAAAAAAATCAATTAAAACATATTAGGAAAAAAAAACTCCTACTATCTATGTTTATATATAATAGCTAATTTCACAACTATAAATCAGTTAACTTGGACAAGGAAGTTAAGTTCAAAAGAAGAAACTTACACAAGTGCCGGTATCAAATATTCCGTAGATGTTCTTCCCTATTCATTGCCGGTTGGTTATTTTTACTACGGGTTTAGCTTATGACGTGTTTGGAAGTCCTAGGCCAAATGAGTATTTCACGGAAAGTCGACAAGGAATTCCGTAATAACCGACCATTTTGATTCAAGTTAAGTTGGTTATTACATGGTTCACTTTAGAATGTATCAATTCAACATAATTCCGGTTGGGTAGAACACATGTGCATACACTGTCCGCCTATATATTAATTTAAGCTATCAAGCTAAAACATGTGTACATGAATTTAACTTTTTTGTTGTTGTACGAATATACATGAGGAAATAATTACATGTTTCAATAAAAGTAACCGTAAATTATATTCTAAATTGTAATAAAGTTATAGAACCTTTAAAATAAATTTGTTACTCAAAATCAAACTAGCCCGTGCGGATGCACGGGTTGATGACTAGTGGTATTAAATCTGGTAGATAGGTGCAGCATGACATCTCGTGATATTTGCTGCATAAATGAAAAAGGATAATTAATTCTCAATGGAAGAACATATCAAAACTTCTCCCAACAAAATTTACTGAACATATCAAAATGAAATCTTGCGGCATATATAGTTCAAGAGATGCAGAGCCGTGAAATAGTAGGGGGAAGGGGAAGAGAGGGGGACATCATATTGGGTGGGAGAGGAGATTAGGGAGGAGTGAGACAGAAGATGGTGGTAACCGTGAAGAGGACGGATCTGTACTTCCATTCGAGGAAAAAGGCATTCTTCCACATTTGCAGGAAAAAGGCGAGCTAATCAGAGGCGACCAATGTTGCGGTGCTTGAGGCCGTTTCGCGTGCATTTGTGGCCTGAGGAGCATTCATCACGGAGGCACAAAAGGGATTGTGGCGTCAATAAGAACCGCGGTGGGGAAGATGAACATATAAGCGATTTATTGTGTCATGTAAGTGCGAAGGGTTAGTGGCGGCGGCCGGGCGGTAGACCATTGGTCGTGGGGGCGGAAAGATTAGTGTTGGTGTCGATAAGACTATCCATAGTAGGAGTAACATAAGCGGTAACATCACATATATCTAGGCAAAATAGATGATGTGACAAGTAATTAATGAGGACAGAGCGACATGTGGTAACATAATATGTTACTCACACTATAGGTAACATCACACATACCAAGACAAGATGAGTCTACAACCTAATAAATGAAATGTTGCATGACACCACACATATGTTACTGTCCACTATAGAGGTAGTAACATAGACTAGTAACATATGCGTGTTACTAGTCTAAGTTACTCCCACTATGATAAGTCTAAGGCTACTCATAGTGGGGAGTATCATATACTAGTATCATGCATATGATAGTAGATACTATCTTCATAGTGCATAGTATCATAGAATAGTATCATAGATGATCTTATTTATTGTTATGCATGACACATAGTAGCATCTATCTATATACCTATACTAATTAGAGACTCCCAAGAAATTACCACGTTAATTAGATTTTACGAGCCGTTGATCTGGTGGGACCGAATTATTACGGTGTAGATTTACCACGTTAATTAGATTTTACGATCCGTTGATCTGGTGGGACTGAATTATTACGGTGTAAATTGATTCACAGAACTAAAAAAACTCACGTATCTCAATCAGGTATCCCTGAACCCAACTCTTTTAATCTCTCACATCTATCTGAATGAACAAAGAGTCCACAACAATCATGGGATGAGATTCAATCTAGGTTAAAAACCTGTTCACGCATGTTCAAAATAAAAAAACTGTCCACGTACTTTGTAAAAAAAAGATTCAGCTATGTAAAAAAAACTCCTTGCATCATCCAGCAATGCTCCCCCGCAGCCGCTGCCTCTCGCCTACCGCCTCTTCTCTCTCGCTCTCCCTCACTGCCACCTCGCCTCTCTCTCTCTCTCTCTCTCTCTCTCTCTCTCTCTCTCTCTCTCTCTCTCTCTCTCAATCCCCTTGCTTGCTCACAACGTTGCCAAAATCCCTTCCTCACAACCTTCTTTACATTGGTAGCAGGAATTTTAGGTTCCGCCATCTTACCCTAGGGCTTCGGTGAAGACCGTATGTAAGCACAGATCAGCGTTAACATGGAGGATGGACACCAAGCCAAGTAGATGGCTGCCATGATTTATTTCAGTCCAAAAAATAGGCCGATGCTGCAGGTCAGTACAACCACGATTATGTTGCAAACTTGCGGTCAATGGTCTCTCTCACGTTCGTGTGCTAGCAGCCGGAAGAAATAGATCTCCGTTACCAGTACGTAAGTAGGTTTGTACGTTCACATCTGGCCGGAATTGATGGACCTGCTTCAGAAGTCACCTTATCTGTGTGTATAACTGTATATGTGTTCGTGCAATGTGAGTCAGAACGTGTGCCAAAATCCTCTCTTTCTCTCTATAGATTTCTCCCATTCTGGTCCTTCTCTCTTGATTAATGTCACTAAATCCGGTGGTTTTCTCCAGCTTTTCTAATCAGAGACGACACCACTACACAGATATGTACTGAAGGAGCTAAATCCTCTCTATTTTATGGGATGTACAAGCCAGACGACGGCGATCTAGCCGCAAGAGAGAAGCAACGCTTCATGAGAAAAATAGCAGCAGCAACATTGCTTTATCCAGGCCTGTTAATTTTGTTGGCACGCACTTCAGGTACTCGCTCCCCAATACATGTATTGTTTTATGGTTGTAGCTGATTATGAATGAAATAGGCAATGTATTACATGCATGCGATTTTAGAGGGTGCTTGGATACGTTTTAGTCTCATGACTAAAAGTAGTGGGACTAAAACTTGCTAGCCTCACCCATGCTTGGATCCAAATACTAAAGAGACTAAAATCAAGTTAATGAGCATTTATTATCCTCCAAACCCTCCAATCCAGAACTCGCATGTGTTAAAGGACAGGAGTTAAATGAAGAGAGAGAGGACTAATGCACATTTTAGTAGGGGTACCCCTGACTAAAAAATTTTAGTCTCAAGACTAGTTTTAGCCCCTCTTTAGTCAGGGGTGCTTGGAACTTTAGCCTCTTAAAAAGACTATTTTTAGTCAGACTAAAATAAGTCCCTTGGATCCAAGCACCCTCTTAGTTTTCATACAGGTCACAGGTGGCACGTGGCTACACAAAGCTTCTGTTTCATGTCCAATAAACTCTGCATCAACTCCACAAATCCCTCCTCTGTTTGCCGCCATGTGGAACACTTTACTGTTCACACAACACTGAATATATTTGCTTGATACGTAATGTTGCAGTAAGAAAAATCTGTTTGCTACATGTATTTCAGCACCACTTTTGACATGACTATCCGTTCTACGGACAGAATTAGCTGGGGTGCTCTCCGTCACGTTTCTTCATCAGGCTCACGTTCTCGACATCTACCAATCAATCACCGATCAGCCAGTTCACTTTGATATTTATAGGAAGCTTTGCATATACTGTCTATGCTACACGGATTGGATTTTGTATGTTGTTTCTTCCAACAAACAATGAATCTTAGATTGTCTGCATGGCATAAAATATATTCTATCTTTCAGGATTAAGAAAAGGTATGATGCATTTATTTCAAATATTTTCCTATACATTTGACATTTAAGATTTAGCAATTTTCATAATTTCTCATAGTGTATGATTTTCATTTGTAGATCTGTAGTAGATTTTAGAATTGATGTGCATCAAAATTTAGCTATTTGTATGGCACACTTGAGTTATACATATCTCTATATATAGTCCGTTGCTGCCCCTGCACGTTGGAATTGACAAATTTGAAAAGGTCGTGATGCTATCCAATCCAGTGTATTCCTCTATTCCCTTCTCTTCAACCTTCAAATCTCCAAAGCCTCTGTGATCCAATCTGGCTTCCCTTTTTAGGCCTATCCATTAATCAATATGAAGCTTGGTGGTGCAGCGAAGGTGCTGTATGGACGACAGTTTCAAGTACAATATACGTTCACTATCATCATTGAGGATGCAGAGTTCTCCTCCCTACCCCATATGTATATGAAGAACTCAGTTTACATCTCCATGATCTGCCGTACGTCAATCAGCTATATCTCCGTCCTCAAAGTTTGTCCTCATAGAAAAAGCTCTTTGGCAAGTTATACTTTAGATGTCACCCTGGTGGCAGCAGTTTCATGTCCAGCCAATCCGCCATGCATGGCCTCCATAGTACACCATCCTCATCCTCTGATTTGATTCGAACACGAGCACATCCTGCTGCCCTTATTTCTTGTTGTTCGATTCCACCATGTGCAGTTTTAGTTCTTTATGGTAGGAGCATCCATCCATTGCGTTCCTTGAGCATTACGCTTAAAAAACATTACTTGGCTATGTGGACTCTGTGGACTTTGTATAGCACATGATGGATTATGGATGACGAACAGGTGATGGGCGATGACATTACTACAATTGTTGATGCTAGGAAATTTATGCCAATCTATAATAACTGCAAAGTGAGGCTGGACCGCTCGAGTGAATGAAATTGTTAACTACTACGTGCAAATTTTCTCCTTTTTGTACTTACTGATTAGCTGTCTCTCTATATCTACTCTGGACCTTCGGTTTCCTTCATTTTGGAGTACATATGCATGCTTGACTCAGTGTCCCAATGGTATATCTCATACATCCACGTACGATATTTCTATCCTTCAAAGTATATACGGAAATAAAGCCATAGTTTGGTTTAAATGTTAGTCATGCAGTTTTTTTTATCTAAATCATGATAATTCGATTAATAAAACACATACAGCAGATTTCTAATATAGGCAAGCCGTGTGCATACACACCTCTGTACTTCCCAGCTACCTCCCAACCAGGTAATGTTCAGTTCTCCTATGTCACATTTTTTGCCAATAGAGAGTGTAAGTTGACCTCCTGTGAAGCCATTAATAATTGATAGGTGAAACAAAAACAATAACTAAATTTGTTTGAGAAATGAACTACTTAGTTGTGGCATAACGCATGAGGTTCAGCATCAAAATATGCATGTACTGACTTAGTTATTACCTATATGTAATGCATTTAGTTTTTTTTTCTTAGAGATTATTCGGGGAGACAATCATTGGGTCTATTTCATTTCATATCAAGATTATCATTTCTACTTGACGAAAAAAGGGTTCAGGAAGTAAAGGTCAAAGCCCTGGATTCAAATGTTAATTGCATATGAGAAACACATGGACTTTTCGACTTCGCTAGCTGAATGTTCGGTCCTTTACATCCAATATGTGTCTCCCATGTAATATGCTGAACTTAAAGGAAAATTTAGTTTTAGAAAAAAAATATTGTCTCATTAGTTGTCATAGTAAGATATTTATGCTCCTGCAGGTCTAACTCAATTTCCCTTTGGTATGTAAGAATCAATTGTCCGAAAATTCTTAATAGTTTCTTTGAATTACACTTTCTATTGCCAAAAACCAACTAAATAAATGACTTAACAAAAATATAGCTTCAAATCCATTGTGGTTTAGAATATACAGAAATTAGCACCTTCTTTAACAATATCAAATATCATTAAAATATTTTGAATTAATCTATATTTTTGAACTGATTTGTTGCCCTGAAAACTAACAACCAATAATAGGAGTACTATCAGATTACCCAGTATTAGGAGAGGCGAGGTTTGTGGTTTGCGAGTTGCTTACGTTATGCCAGTATATGTTTAACCCAAGGTTACAACAAAGTAGGTTTCTTCATGAAAATAATCATGCTCAAACTGTATTTGGTTCGTTTCTAACAATATCATGCAAAACAGCATCCCAATATGAAGCTGATTTAAACTTTGTTCTTCTCATTTGTGTTGCCCATAATATATTCTCAGTTATTTGCATTTCTTTTGTTGCTAAAAATTAAATCCTTCTTACAGTGAATTTATAATTTAGGAAATTACTAAAGGGATATTGTTTATTTTCCCCTATACATCAGCAAGGACTACTTTCAGATGTTCTAATACGCATGCATTTTAAGTTATTTTATGCTAGCCCGTGCAGTTGCACGGGTTGACGACTAGTAACATTAATTATGGTACCGTATCTACCGATGTTACTCTAACCCTCTCTTTCTTATTTAATTGTCTGCCACATCAGCGTGTTTGCTAGTCCCGAGTGCATGATATCAGCTAAAATACCACCACTATGACTAGCCTAAGACACGCAGCGGCGGTTAGAGTTAAACACGTCTTAGGTGTACGTATCCGAATAGTGCATGTATACATGGCCGGCTGCACCCCAAGACAAATATGCTTATGTGGAAAGGCGTTAATGCGGAGAGAGGTGTTCATGGTAACATAGGTAACATAATATGTTACCGTAACCTAACGCATCTCAATGCAAAATGAGTCTACAAAATAATAAATGAATGCTTACATGACACTACACTTATGTTACTACCCACTATTAAGGTAGTACCATAGACTAGTCTAAGTTACTTCTCGCTATAACTAGCCTAATCCCTCCGTAATCTTTGTATCCGGATTTTAATTGAAAGAAAATAACAGGTGCCAGACGCATCATATCGCGTGTCCAGTGTCGACTGTGTCACGGCCAGATAGCCGTGCTGTGCGTGTAGCCGGCTAGTGCAATGTTAGCTTCATGTACATGAAGGAATTGATCCAACTGCTTCCTGCCCTGCTTGCGTGCATTGTGTGCAAGTCGCCGGAAGATCGATCCGATTGAGTTGCTTGCCTAGCCTAGCTTTGCTTAGCTACCTGTACGATCTGTCAAGGGCTACTCTCGAAGTGAAAGCACTTCGTTTGGAGGAGCATCGACAGATTGGGACTACGTCGACGCGTCTAGTTGTTGTGTGTATGTCGACAGGGCCAACAACGGCATGGCTGAATCGTCCAATGAAGTGGGTTTGGAACGTCCAAAGAAATAGGGTCACACCAACTTGAAAGCCGTACAAAGAAGAACCCAAACAGGGTCAGACCAAAGAAGAACCCAGCTGCAGCTGACGTACAAAAACTTCGAGAACATAAACATAGCAGACATAAAATAGATCAGAACTACATAATTTCACCCCCAAGGCAGAAGCACCCGAGAGTGTCGTCATCATCGTCGTGATAGGTGGTGTAGTGAGGACAAAGATATTTGCTCTTCTTCGGCTTCCAACTGCCAGGCAGCCCTACCCCGTTACTCCCATCGTTTCTCCTCCGTTGTCGTCCATATTCTAGGACACACTGCGCTTCCTTTCCTACGCGAGCGCACAACCCTGCCCTTTTCCAATGTGGTAGCACCAGCACGACCGGCATTGTCGTGGTGGGGCGGAATATCGACGTCAAGCTTGTCAACGAGCTTGTCGACCAAGCGGTGCTGGTAGCATCTGCGCTGACGTGGCCGCAATCCCGAGCGAACACACGGACCTAGCTCATGAGCCTAATGCAATGGAAGGCATCTGTTAAGCCTTCTCACCCCATAATCAATGGGGACAAATGGCACTAACCTCCTCATCTTCTTGTGCATAACAATAAATCGCTTATGTCGCCTCTGAGCATATGTAGAAGTATGAGGTAAAATTGTTATATTAAGACTAACCTTCTAGAGCTTAATTGGGCAAACAATAGATGAAGCAATACAAGCTCATATTTTGTGCTTGTAACAAGGCAGCTAAATATAAACTAACTATAATCTTTAAGCCTAATAGGTCATCTTTTGTAAGCAGTTGTACAATGTTCACGACATACACATATAACTACGTAGCTAAAAGGTAGACTAATTGCCAAAGGGCTTATTGGTTTGAGCTACTGAAGTCCTTATAAGAAGGCAGTAAGATTCATTTTGGACCATCCTATGTCAAACTATGTTCTAATAAGTGGGCATAAGTTTAGTATATGGATATAGAAAGGTGGCACTTTTATATGTCTAACTGACTGCAAGGCAGATCGCCAAGAGGATATACACATGACATATCCTCATGGGTCATTGGAGAATCGGAAAATCCCTATAAGCTTGATAAATCCATTTTAATAACACATTCGATTACTATTATAAAGTATTGCACTCCTTGTAAAAAAATTGTACAACAATGAGACGTACTTCCTCCCTGTCAAAATCGGTGTACAACAGCGAGAGGTACTTAGCTCTTCTTACGCTCTTGCCTTGCCGTCCCCTGATGATGGTGCTTTGCAGGTTTGTCCTTGTACAGGCCCATAGTTATAGACTACAGTAAGGTCCAGGCCCATGCAACCTTTTATCTCTCTCTCTCTTGTGCTCAATACAAAACGGTGATTCAGTCTCTCTGTTCCTCGCAAGTTGTTCAAGAAGTACTTCTTCTGCTTCCACCTTGTCTCAGGATCTGCACTCAGTACCGCTCTCGTCCTTCTTTAGGTTCTTGTCGTCATTGTGTGGCGACACCTTCTTCTTCTTCTTCTTCTTCTTCTTCTTCTCATCTTTTTCAGTAGCACCGAGCAGGGCTAACTCGTTTGGCGAATCACCGTGCTTCTCGAAATTCAAATGTGTCATCACATACAGAGATTTATCTTTTTGTTTCTCAAAATATATACTGAATTTTTATTGGAAACCTTGTCGCGTGATATACACATTTTAATTGTTGCATGTGGTTTGTTCAACCATTATAGATGGCATGCCAAGCACAAATAACAACACCGCGACATACATGACCTAACCTAGCAGCAGCGCCGCCGCAGCCCGCTGCTTCCTCCCTTCCTCTCCCCTCCGTCGCCCCCCGCGCGGGCGGCCGAGGGGTCCCAACCTTAGCCTCCGGTCACTACTCCCCCTCCCATCTCTCCCCTCCGCCACCGCTGGAGGAAGCTGCCGGGCTAAGCCTGGGCGGCTGACGGCGGTGGCGGAGGAGCCTCTCCTTCTCGCGCGCGAGGGTAGCGCGGGGCACCCGGGCGAGCGGAAGTGTGCCCCGGAGCCGAGCCTCCGCGGCGGTGGCTCGCTCCCGGCGGCGGATGGCCGCGGCGTTCCGGCACCTCAGATCGGCGGCGGCGTGGGGATCTTTGGTGGACTGATCAGGTGCGGGCGTGGTTGGCTCTCCGGTCAGATCTGATCTGGCCAGAGTGGCTTGCTCGCTCCACGGCAGCGGAGATCGGTGGTGGTCCGTGCGCACGATGCAAGATGGAGGTTCGTCGAGCGGATCCAGGTGAAAACCTCGTTCTCGGCTTGTTGCCAAGACCGGCGATGGCGGCACTCTTTTGTGTCGTTACCTTCTTGAAGGCATCACCGTGGAGAAGCTCCAGACCTCTGTCCGCTACCTCCGAGGGAAAACCTAGATCAGTAGATCGGATGACGGCGGCGCTCTGGTGTCATTTCTGTAGGGTAACGCAGCAGAAAACAAAAATTTTCCGACCTACGCACCAGCCCAGGACCACTATGGAGGCTGCATACAAGGTTTGATCATTTTCGTTACCGACTCGAAGCGCAGCGGAAGTAGAGTCGATGACGATCGGCGGTGCAGATCCCCGCAGCTAGGATTTACAACCTCCCAACCGCGAGGATGTATACCCTCGTCTTCCCTTCGGACAGCCCTCCGGGAGGCGGTCGAACAGCCCCCCGGACGATGTCGCGGACAGCCCTTCGGGAGGACCTTCGAAACTCGAACGGTCACTCGGACAGCCCTTCGGGAGGACTCACAGAACTCGGGCCGTCACTTGGACAGCCCTTCGGGAGGCACTCACGAACAGCCCCTCGGGCACTAAGATCGAAACTACGACCTCTCTACAGAGTTGCACACATACGGTGTCATCTATCCAGCAGGGCTTCGCCGTCCAGAACTAGTTCCCACCGGAACCCAGACAGCCTTTCGGCTCTACGAAACTCTTTTCGTGGGAGGGAGAGAGAAGCCAGATCATTGCATGGCACTTGTATGTGAGAAGGGATGAGGTTTGGGCAGCCCCCTCACCTCCTATTTATAGGAAAACCCAAGGGGTAGTGTGCCTCCCAAATTACCAAAAACTCCCATGCAAAAGTCTTCACATGAGGGTAATATGGACAAAATGGGATGCCATGTGGAGCTCCAAAGAGCTCCACCCCCCTTGGCCGGCCACCCCCTTGGGGGTCCCCCATGAGGTGCTCTCATGGCCCCCAAAGTCCTTCTAGAAGCCTTTAGCAAAAGCCCTAAAAGGTGGCTTTCCAAAAATACCCCAAAAAGCACTTTCACTATTCACGACGACATTTTTCAGCGTCCGTTCGAACTGAAAATATTTATGTGGGCTTAGAACATTTCCAGTACCCACTAAAATAATTTTCAACGTGTTCTGGAACAATTCCAGTTTAGTGATTTCATCTGCGAAATGCATCTGAAGCGGTTCCGGCAGCCTCGGAACATTTCCGGTTTTTCTTCCAGAAAATTCTCAGAAGTTTCCAGAATGATTCTGGCATCCTCCAAGAATTATCAGGCATGTGCCGAAACCATTTTGACTTAATGGTATCCCCTGAAACAACTTTTCAGTTTCACCGGAACTCATCCGGTGACCTCTCTCTGCGGAACTTTTCCGCTGTCCGAAACTTTTCGGTGTCCGAAACTTTTTCGGTGATTTTCTCTCAGACTCCCTGTCTAGTATTCAGCAGATAGATGACCCTTAAGCGTGTGACCCTATAGGTTCGGTGAAGTATAGACATGACACGGAACCCCTTCCAATCAATGATCAACATCGGAGCCGTGGACACCCATATTGACCCCTATACCCACACGAATGAATATTCGAGTGAACCTCCAGTTGCCGTGTGCTATTCCTGTTGCTTCGCGATATGTTACAAATACCCGAGGTGAGACATGTAGGCATTCCCGTGGATCAACAACTTGTCCACTATGCTAGTTACCTCGTTACCGGTATTGTTCTCTTTTCTCGTTACCGTGTTCCGGCATCCCCGTGATCAAATCACATAGTGTCTGGCCAGACGATGATGGATACCGTAACACCGAGAGGGCCCAGAGATATCTCTCCATCGTCGGAGGAGCAAATCCCAATCTTGAGCTATCAAGTTACTTGACATACTTTCCCATGAACCCGTAAGCCGCCGTAATAGCCATCCATTTACGGATGACGTTTAACAAACCCCAAAGTTCATGAATCAAGCATGAAGAAACTCGATACTCTCATGGTCTGAGGAATCATGCAAACATTAACCATCTCTGTGTTGTTAACCATAAACTTGTGACGAATGTATCTCATAGCATAACATCAATCAGGTCGATTCAACACAAATGTTCTTCTAACATTTGTGCCCTCAAAGTTGCTGGCATAGACATGCCCATGATTGGGAAAACATAATCATCATGCAACACTTGAGCTAGTCTTAGAGGCATGACTAGGAATACATTATACCGTTTATTATTCCACACGTGCACATGGGTTTTCCCCAGAGCCTTTATGGATATACGGGCTCGGGAACCACAGCAGTTATAGCATGGAACATAAACCTAATTATGAACACGGAGATAAATAATAACATTTATTATTGCCTCTAGGGCATATCTCCTACAATTTCCCCCTTGCACTAGAGTCAATAATCTAGTTAATGCTAATGCACTTCACACCTGTGGCACGCCGGTGTAAATATGCTTCGCTTGTGGTATAGCCTGATGTCCAACGGATCTGACGACTTCAGCTCCGTGTGTATCTTTGCATATCCTCACGTTTTCACGCTTTCACAAAATTCATATTTTGTGTGGACTTGGCTTTGTATGTATGTGAATCACAGGTCGAACCTGGATTTCTCAGACTGAGTTATGGAGCAACTATCTGCAGTAGTGTCCCATTGACAAAAGCCATCTTGGAACCAAACTAAGTTCATGAATGAACTATATGATTCAACATCTTCTTTGTCGCTTCGAAAGCGGTAACATACTTAGCCTCTATTATAGAATTCGCCACAGTAATTTGTTTGGAAACCTTTTCCAACTAACTGTGCCACCACATTGTGTGTTACACAAAACCCTTAACTTAAATCGAAAATCGCTTCGAGCATGGCTGAAGACTATATCGATGTAACCTTTTACAACGAACTCTTCATGATCTCCGCTTGCGAGAAAACATGTCATCAGTGCTACTATAGTACTCAATGACCCTTTTTCACTGTTGTCCCATGATCAGTACTTTTGATCACTTTGGTATCTATACTCGCAACAACTTTGGGAGTATTGGACATATCTGGTTGTTTTTACATACCATGGAATACATGATTAATCCAAACACAAGAGTGTATGGAATCTCCATCATGTATTTTGCTCATCAGTGTTTTGGGACACCGAGTCTTGCAAAAACTCTTTCCATGTGACTTCGGCAAGAATCACTCCTTGACATTTTTAATGCTAAAAGGTTTTAGCATCTTGTCAATATGTATCTTTGCTCAGCCCTATTAGGTAAATCTATCTCCATAGATCATCATGCCTAATATAAAGGCTATTTAGCCCAAGCACTTCATTGAAAAACTATTTCCAAATGAAGTCCGAATTCGTGTCAAGAAATTTAATTCCAATTACCAATGTGTCAAGCACACAAGGTTTTTAGAAATATTATTATGCTCCCACTTACTTTCTTGAATTATAAGCATCTTCGTTATCCATTGATGAAGTCAAAACTCCTTTGACCATTTCATCAAAACATGAAGATTCCAACTCCACTTTGCTCTCTTCTGTCCATCGCTGGAACTCTGAAGTTTGCACCCTTACTAGCATCCTCTGGATTGACAAAATACCTTGGACTGTAACACATGCAAGTCCTTGGTTTCATTTCCATCAGATGGAAATCCTTTTGTCTTCCATTGTTTTATATCTCATGATATGAAATATGTATTAATTGCTAGTTCAACCCGAACCGACTTTAAGCATCGCTACGGTGAAGCAACCTCATCATAGTCAACTCCTTGAACTTGTATATTGCAACAAGTCGAGCTTTATGGATAAAACATTTTTATTCGTATCAGTTATAGTTCCATAAATATTCGTCAGACTCTAAGTCTTCCGAAAGGTGTATCAAGGTTTTAATCTTGAATCACTTATATGGAAACTATCTCGGATTGTATTGGCATTTAGCCAATTCCGGAGTCAGGGCCCATCAACGCTTCCTTGTGTATCATAGGTATACTGTTGTCTAACAACAATATCTCGTTTGCGCACCTGAGAGGTTTGCACGAGCCTTGCCCACGTGGTTCAGCTGCAAGTTCGATCGAAGTCCATACATTTTATTGTAGAGACTTTCGTATCAGTCGCAGTAGGAAACTCTGGAATTACTTCCAAGGTCTCTTTCCTTTGACCTGATGACGAAGATACTGTTTATCTCGTCGAGTTGCACTATTCTCCCACTCACCTTTTGAAAGAACCATTTTCTTCAAAAAGCATACCGTTCTTTGTGGCAAACCTATTTGCCTCGGTATAGTGAGGGAGGAATACCCAATTACTTGGGATAACCTACAAAGTAGCACTTGTCTGATTTGGAATAGGTTTGTAACCTTTTACACAAGCCCCATATTCCAAATGTTAAGAAAAGATACAACATGGTTGGGCGTACCATACCATGGCGTCATTTCAACAGACCTGATGGAGCTCTTTTCAGTGTAAAAGCCGCAGTCTCTAAAACATCACTTTAAAAGGGATAATGGCAAATTTATTTATGTCATATTTGATCTTACCATGTCATAAATGGTTCGATTACATCTTCACGGACTTTCCACTTGCAGTGGTGTTCCGGGAGGTGCAAGTTATGAAACCCCTTTCACAACTCATCAGACATTCGCTAAACTTGTAACTCAAATATTCCTTTCTGCAATCCAATTGTAGAAACATAATTTTCTTGTTACAATAACTTCTACTTCATTGTCGAAAACCTTTTGACTGAATTCAAAAGATCTAGACTTACGTCTCATCAAGTAAATATCCATATATCTACTTGAGTCATTTCTGAAGATAGATAAATCCACTACTTGCAACAACATTTATTGGACTACATACATCATGATGCATGATCACCAATACGTTCTTTGTTCGTTCCTTATGGCCTGTGAACGGTATTTTAGTCACTTCACTTTTCGGAGAAAAGTTGCAAGTGTCAGATGATTCAAAATCAAACGACTTCAAAATCCATCATAATGGAATTTATCCATGCGGGTTTCTCCAATGTGACCAAATGCAGTGCCACACTTGTGTGGTATTCTTTTAGTCTTGCGACATTTAGCGTTAGTGTTATGGATGTATCATATTACCATCAATATTCATAACATACATCCCATCTAGGATGGAAGCATGGCCCTTCATGTTATTCATAATACTGAACAACAATTGTTGTTTTTATGAACAACTCTTTTGCAACAAACATTGTGCAATGGGCTAGAGTGTATGAAACTCTAAAATGAATTATGAAAGTAAACCCAGAGGTAATGTATTATTATCAATATTCATAACATACATCTCATTCATAATGAAAGTATGGCCCTTATGTTATTCATAACATCGAACATCAAAAGTTCTCTTATAAACAACCTTCTTGCAAGATACCTTATGCAATGGGCTAGAGTTTGTGAAACTCCAAACGAATTACAAAAATAAATACAGACGGTAATACACCGATGGAAGGTATAGTAACATTTACTATGTTCCCTGTGTATACCAAAACCTCATTCCTGGCTAGTCTTTCAGGCCATAGTAGTTCTTACATCGAGTTGCAACAGAATGCAATTGAGCGGGTATATTTGTGATTTTCTCACAATACCCAAGAATTAGTGATTAACATGTTTAACCATAATTCCCAAGAACTATATCTTTTACCAGCCTTCTATACATCAAAACTTGTATGACATTCATACATGAGCTGGATATTCCAGTCTTCTTTCTTTTTGCCTTTATACTTCTAACAGTTTAACTTTCAGTATTTCTCCTACTCTCAGAAGAAGCACTCAACTTAATAGTGGCGTTAGCCCCGGACTTCCTTGGTGTGTAAGTCACACTAACACCCTTCGGACACTTCCTTTCTCTTTAAGTTGTTGTTTTATTCACCTTTCATCATATGACAGGCGTTCTACTGGATCCCTCTCTTATCAGTCTAATGCATAGTAAACTCTTTTACTAATAGTTTGCAAACAAACATTGCTTTGGATATCTCATATCTTTTAGCCTTTGTCTGTCTCTGAAAATGATTTTCAGATTCCATGAATATCACATAACTATCCAAACTTTCGAAGTTCGGGTCTCATGGAAGCAAATGTATTGCACTTGACTGAAACGGAATTCTAGCTTTTGGATCGAAGGACGAGAGTCACATGATCCATAGCATAAGCGAAAGAATACCGAAAGTATGCGATAGGACAAAGTCCTTCTCGGCACTCTTGAGGACAATCCTTACATTACGTTACCAACCGTAAAGTTTTAACCAGATATTTAACAGCTATTCAATTTTAACAGGGAAGGTGGAAATGCGAGCCATTATTCTACAACTGTTATGCAAATCACACTTAGACAGTGTTCAAAATTAATTGCACTGAGAATTAAACAAGTTAATTCTACAGTGCGCTCCCACTCAAATCAATATCTCTCATAATTGATTGTGAGTGATTCAAGATCCATATTACAATTCAACGCCAAGGATGTGTCCATCTCAAGTGACGAGAATTGCAATCGGTAGGCCAACTTGCCAATCACATCTCTATGTGACTCTTGTTCATCTTTCGATGGGCGTGTTCCGAGCTCAGGACGCACCTCCAGAACGTCAAGACAACCAAGTGATCTCACTGCGAGGTCTCAACTCACCCGCCTCACACTTCCCTAATCGTTCGCACCCATGTGTCCATGTGATGCCCCGAAAAGTTAGGTGCCGTGACGGTGCTACACTTGGGAGAACACTAACTACTTGATATTTTTGTGAGAGATCACCCTAATAAAAGCGACTACCGCGCAATCAAAAAGGGTGCATCATAAGGGATAAACATCTCAGGCAATTCATAATAGCATGATATGGTATAGCCCTTTCTGACGGAGAAGTCTTGTATTTCTTTGTCTTCGGCATTCGCGTCGGTGTTCACCTTCGCGAAGATTGCCACCACCTTGTCGATGCACCAGATAATATTGCTATCTCTATAGCTAATAAAATAATGCATTACAACAAGGTTGACACGCAGGTCATTTAAAGTGCAATCATATGGCTCCAGCCATCATGCCGAATCATGACACGCAGGTCAATAAATTTACATTATATAGTCATCTCATACATAATCAAATTATTATGAGCACTGCTATACCACATCATATGCACATGCAAACCCTCCTGCAAAACCAAGTTAGACGCCTCTAATCGGTTCATGCAAAAACTTGTTTTACGTGGCTTCTAAGGTTTCGAAACAAACCGAAGCTACCAACGTCCATCATCAAGTATGATAATTCAAGTCGCTAGATTAACTTTCCAGGGTGTATGAAAACCGAGATAATAAAATCTCGAGCCCCATACTAAACTTCGTCATACGCATGACCCCCGTGCAGATCATATCTGCATTGCCCTTTTGTCTGCGAAATTTCATCTTTCCTTTTAACTACAGTGGAATTCAATGAACTGTTAGCACTTCGTTGATCAATCAGGATCGCGGATTGCCAGAACTTTGAAACTCCACCATACTGTTATCAAGATCAGAAATATGCAAATTCCAGGGAAGCAACAAGAACATCGGGTAACAGATTTCATCTGCTACCCGCACAAATAATTTTCAGTAATAGAACTCATCTACTACCTAATTATATTGTGCAACACCCATACATCTCTATGTATTCTAGATCGCAACCTGCATCTACGCATAGCACGGCTCATGATGCCACTGTAGGGTAACGCAGCAGAAAACAAAAATTTTCCGACCTACGCACCAGCCCAGGACCACTATGGAGGCTGCATACAAGGTTTGATCATTTTCGTTACCGACTCGAAGCGCAGCGGAAGTAGAGTCGATGACGATCGGCGGTGCAGATCCCCGCAGCTAGGATTTACAACCTCCCAACCGCGAGGATGTATACCCTCGTCTTCCCTTCGGACAGCCCTCCGGGAGGCGGTCGAACAGCCCCCCGGACGATGTCGCGGACAGCCCTTCGGGAGGACCTTCGAAACTCGAACGGTCACTCGGACAGCCCTTCGGGAGGACTCACAGAACTCGGGCCGTCACTTGGACAGCCCTTCGGGAGGCACTCACGAACAGCCCCTCGGGCACTAAGATCGAAACTACGACCTCTCTACAGAGTTGCACACATACGGTGTCATCTATCCAGCAGGGCTTCGCCGTCCAGAACTAGTTCCCACCGGAACCCAGACAGCCTTTCGGCTCTACGAAACTCTTTTCGTGGGAGGGAGAGAGAAGCCAGATCATTGCATGGCACTTGTATGTGAGAAGGGATGAGGTTTGGGCAGCCCCCTCACCTCCTATTTATAGGAAAACCCAAGGGGTAGTGTGCCTCCCAAATTACCAAAAACTCCCATGCAAAAGTCTTCACATGAGGGTAATATGGACAAAATGGGATGCCATGTGGAGCTCCAAAGAGCTCCACCCCCCTTGGCCGGCCACCCCCTTGGGGGTCCCCCATGAGGTGCTCTCATGGCCCCCAAAGTCCTTCTAGAAGCCTTTAGCAAAAGCCCTAAAAGGTGGCTTTCCAAAAATACCCCAAAAAGCACTTTCACTATTCACGACGACATTTTTCAGCGTCCGTTCGAACTGAAAATATTTATGTGGGCTTAGAACATTTCCAGTACCCACTAAAATAATTTTCAAGGTGTTCTGGAACAATTCCAGTTTAGTGATTTCATCTGCGAAAAGCATCTGAAGCGGTTCCGGCAGCCTCGGAACATTTCCGGTTTTTCTTCCAGAAAATTCTCAGAAGTTTCCAGAATGATTCTGGCATCCTCCAAGAATTATCAGGCATGTGCCGAAAACATTTTGACTTAATGGTATCCCCTGAAACAACTTTTCAGTTTCACCGGAACTCATCCGGTGACCTCTCTCTGCGGAACTTTTCCGCTGTCCGAAACTTTTCGGTGTCCGAAACTTTTTCGGTGATTTTCTCTCAGACTCCCTGTCTAGTATTCAGCAGATAGATGACCCTTAAGCGTGTGACCCTATAGGTTCGGTGAAGTATAGACATGACACGGAACCCCTTCCGATCAATGATCAACATCGGAGCCGTGGACACCCATATTGACCCCTATACCCACACGAATGAATATTCGAGTGAACCTCCAGTTGCCGTGTGCTATTCCTGTTGCTTCGCGATATGTTACAAATACACGAGGTGAGACATGTAGGCATTCCCGTGGATCAACAACTTGTCCACTATGCTAGTTACCTCGTTACCGGTATTGTTCTCTTTTCTCGTTACCGTGTTCCGGCATCCCCGTGATCAAATCACATAGTGTCTGGCCAGACGATGATGGATACCGTAACACCGAGAGGGCCCAGAGATATCTCTCCATCGTCGGAGGAGCAAATCCCAATCTTGAGCTATCAAGTTACTTGACATACTTTCCCATGAACCCGTAAGCCGCCGTAATAGCCATCCATTTACGGATGACGTTTAACAAACCCCAAAGTTCATGAATCAAGCATGAAGAAACTCGATACTCTCATGGTCTGAGGAATCATGCAAACATTAACCATCTCTGTGTTATTAACCATAAACTTGTGACGAATGTATCTCATAGCATAACATCAATCGGGTCGATTCAACACAAATGTTCTTCTAACATTTGTGCCCTCAAAGTTGCTGGCATAGACATGCCCATGATTGGGAAAACATAATCATCATGCAACACTTGAGCTAGTCTTAGAGGCATGACTAGGAATACATTATACCGTTTATTATTCCACACGTGCACATGGGTTTTCCCCAGAGCCTTTATGGATATACGGGCTCGGGAACCACAGCAGTTATAGCATGGAACATAAACCTAATTATGAACACGGAGATAAATAATAACATTTATTATTGCCTCTAGGGCATATCTCCTACAATTTCCCCCTTGGAGCGTCATTCTTGGAGGTGTACACGGGCTCGAGGGACCAGTGGACGGCTTCTTTGGTGGAGCGGTGCTTCATCTTACTCATTGATGGCGGCGGATCTCGGCGGCATGGCGCAGTGGAGATTCGATGTCCGATGCATGGAGATGGACTCGCACAGGAGGAGGACGCTGTCTGGCGTCATGGTGGTGTCGATGGCAGAGAGGCCTTGCAAGGTCGGTGCGTCAGTTTCTACTCTGTAGATGGATTGGTGGAAGACGGCGGCGATGACACATGAGAGTGCGTCAGACCGGTTTGTACCCCAAACCCAGTATGTGGCTCGGCTTTAGATGTTAGGCTTTGGTGCGATGTCTGTTTCGTATTAGGCTCGGACTATCGGCACCCCTTCATCAAGTGGATAGGATTAGCGGCAGTTGTTGCTAAGATGGTGGCTTCAGACTACCTGATGTACTACTTTGTAAGGTATTTGTGAATAATTAATAAAATGGTTACATGCATCGTTCAGATGCAGAGGCCAGGGGTTATCCTCCTTTAAAAAAAAAGATGTCATGCCCACAGAAGATTATGTGGATGAGCTATGTAATTTCGTTTCTGGCCGGTTTGGTTGTGTTTTGTTGTAAATCTTATGGTACTCAGTGACTTGGACTTCGATTTTTTAACAAAATGGCTGCGTATAATGAAGAGGCTGGGGTTGCCCCTTTTTGGAAAACAAAAAATAAGTTGACAACACTGCTAACTATCTACCAATTGAAAGGTGTGAAAATAACTAGTAAATAAAAATCAACGCAGCCATAGAAAATACAAGTGAAAACCACATAAGCCACATTTGTGCCAGCAGAACTGAATATAAACAGCAATACCCAGGATATGGGTGAAATATTTGTCATCCATTTGAAAATGTGCCTCTAATTGGGAACAATAACTACTTATGTAGAGACACAGATAGACATGTATTTACTCTTACAAAAGGGACATGAATCACCAAAAAAGACTCGGGTCGAGCAAAAATTCACAATAAAAATGAATATCAATGAGAAGCTGGCATCTTGGGAGGTCAGGAGACAAAAGAAGTGAAGATCCCACTTGTCTCTCCCTACAAATGATTGAAGACACTTCTCTCACTACTAAAAAGTAATTAACACCAGCAGCTATCATCTTGCGCCGTTCGGTGACCTAGGAAACTATTTATAAGTTATTATATATCAGTGGAAATTTTGAATAGGCTGCCATTAATCCTTATTCTCACCCAGACTCCCTGATGATGGAAAGGTCAGAACTATGGAATTGCGTTAGAGAAAATTGGTCTAACTTTCTTGACTAGTTCCGGAAGAGATAAACTACAGTGCAATACGGGTTTAGGTTCAGAGTGATAATATTTGTTGGCAATTATAATGTGGTCAGATATTTTACAAAATCTTTGGTAATCATATAAGTGATGCCTAACAGGAGTTCAACGAGATTAGACTGGTATTACTATGTAAATGACTCCTAACACATTTCACGTTCATAAGATCCACAGTGACCACTTATGAAGTGTGGTTATTGATGCCATTAGTAAAGAGGGCGATGTTTCCATGTTTGTCAAGGCAAATAACAAGCTTCTTGGAAGGATCCGCTGGTGATAGAAGGGTCACTATACTATCACATCCATCATTCTCTTTGTTCTCCAAATAATCAAGTTCTCTAGTGTACTTAGTAAAGAATGTCTAATCCTTAATATCTGCATCAACCTGCATAGTCAAGCTAAAAATATAACCTGTGTTAGTTCAATTCTTCTATACTGAAAATCATAAAAATGTTAGAAGCATAAATGATCCAAGAACATACCCCACGCGGGAATAAGAAAACCATAAGACGTAGATGGCATTCTCGTCTTTCCAGCATGCTTCTGCAAAGTTTGTTGGTTTCTTTATCCTCACATGAAAGAACCTAGAAAATCAAGGAGTGTATTGTTAGGCACCAAGCAATAAGAACTACGATATGCTATTTCAATTAGAAATTTGCTAACCTGCATGCCAAATTCCTCCAGTTTTGCCTCATTGGCAGATTTAGGGTCCATAATAGGCACACAAGTCAGATCATTACTAAACTCCATTTTTTTAATATGTCAATGCAATGGCTGCAGAAGCCATCTGTCCATACACATAAGTCAGCCACAGCAGGCATATATGGAAACCACATTTGCATAGGCAGAAATAATGGAGCTACTTATCCATTGAAGGAGAGAGACATGGGCACATATGTACTCCTAGATAAAGGGACATGAATTCCTGAAGCCAAAAGTGACCTACTAGAATTTTTTTTGTTGAATCCAAAATTTGGGTGTTTGGGAAAATCTTAAAAGTTAGAAACTCCTAAAATTTGAGGTTCTGAAAGGTCAAAAAATGACAAAACGTTCAAACCTGAAAGCTGAATTCCAAAAGTAGAAAGATTTGAAAAGAGCATTCAAAGTTTATAAGAGATTAAAATCATGAAATTTCAAAATTCCTAGAGCTAGATGGAGAAGCTTCGGAGCTGGTACAGTGATTTTTGGATGTGCTTATAGAGAAGTACCACAAATGGGAAACATCAGAAATAAAAACCTCCCCTTTTTACGCCATTCGAATTGCGTTCAATTAGGCTGGTCACAGTGGAAAGTAACTTAGACTAGTAACATGCATATGTTACTAGTCCATGTTACTACCACCATAATTGCCAGTAACATATGTGTGGTTTCATGCAAACTTTTATTTATTTAGATGTAGACTCATTTTGCCTCGGGATGCATTATGTTATGGTAATATATTATGTTACCACAAATATCTCTCCCCTAACAAAATACTTCTCACATAAGCAAATTTGCCTTGGAGTGGGTTACGATACTAGCTAAGTTACTCCAACTATGGCAAGCACCCTCTGCTCAGAAGTCATCAAACTTCCAAAGAAGGAAAGAAATGTGGTTCTGCTCACTGGCGCGTGATATTAATGCCAACGACGTCGGTCGGAACGCCACTGCACGCAGATCAGATCGAAGCGAGCCCCGGGAAACCCTTCCCCTCCCAACTTCCCCATTTCCCGTTGCAATCCAGTCGAATCTGACGCGATGCGATAACGGATGATCAAGCTCAATCCGAATAATTGTGCGAGAAGCATCAGTGAGCACCGCCGGCCTGCACCGATCGGCGCGAGGGCCCGGACCAGAAGCACATGTTCCACGCCACCCTCGTCGGCGACGGCGCCGAGTCCAACGCATCGGTGTCCAGGTCTAGCACACGGAACAAGGCGTAGGACGTCGCACCAGGGCAACGTTCGAAGACCTCGCCTTAAGGGCAACATTAGAGCGCTTCTTTGCCCCTTTGCAACTAACGCCCGGTGCATATGTATGAGACCTAGCTATCTAGATCCCGCTTTCTTCAAGATTTTAGGTGTCCAACGGTTAGCACTAGATGTGTGTGCCATCGCTGCTCCTCAGTACTGCTCTGCTCTGCTCTAGTGCTGCGTTGGCGAATCAGATAGCAGAGGACCCCCAAGATCCTGACCAATGCTCAACAAGATCACAAGAAGATCGACATGTGTTACTACTACATCTGGAGTCTATACATACAAATATAAATGGGTTGTCGAGCGATTGCAATAGACTCCACCGAGGTCAGTACATGCATGATAGGGCAAGATTGGAACAAAGTTTCGGCAAAGTCTGAAGCACTCGGGAGATGTAGATCAGCAAAATGTACAACACCTGCAGTGCAGAGCACCACTACAATGGCGATAGTACACATCATAGCAAGGCAGCATAAAACTAAGTCCTTAATATATAGTATGGAACTTGAAGCAGTGTCTGATATTCAGTTTCGTTAGACAGAGTGGGAGGAGCTCTTTCAGGAGTGAACGCCAACACTACTAAGAGAAGAGTGTTAACATTTATAGTTCATATACTTAGTGATGTACACGTTGTACTCTTGTTTCGAGTCTTTAAGAGGACCCCCTTCAGGATTGATATCGTCGATGATGAAGTCAACCCTAGCATATCAATCTTGCTCGGGTTCATTTTTCTGTCATTGGTCAAGTGCTTTAACCTCTTTTGATAGTACGGTGCTACCAATGTATATGCCATTTTTTCTAGCGGTGACCTCAATGTGTGTATAAGACATTTTTACCAACAGTGCCATCGAGCACCATCGTATGCATAGAAGCATTAGGATCTTGGATAGTGTGCACTTCCGCACTAACAGCGAAGCACCAAAAATGGGAAACACCCGACAAAAAAAGTGAAGATACCACTTTTCTCTCCCAACGACTGAATGAAGACACTTCTCTCACTACTAAAAAGTAGTTAACACCAGCAACTATCATCTTGCATTGTTCGGTGACCTATCAAACGATATATACATTATCAGATATAAGTGGCAATTCTGAAAAGGCTGCTATTAATCCTTATTATGACCCAGAGTCCTTGATGCTGGACAGGTTAGAACTATGGAATTGGGTTAGACAAAATTCATCTAACGTTCTTATCTATTTCCTGAAAGGATAAACTATTGTGCAATACGAGTTTAGTTCAACACTGATAAATTTTCTTTGCACTTATAATGTGGTCGAATGTTTTTATAAAATATTTAGGAATTATATATTACTGATAGGTGAGCCTGTATATCATTGATATTCTTCCTGTCTGTTACAATAAATATATTACTAGTCCACATAGGGAACTTATCTAAAAGTAGGTGATTAATCATATTGCCACATTAAAGTCATCATTGAATGCCAGTGAGTTCACACAACTTGTTTGTAGCTCACTATGTATACGATCCACTGAGCAGTTTCACTAACTTCATTGTTTATAACATTAACAAAATTTTACCTTACAATTCAGATTGCTAGCATGTGATTTCATTCATGGCTATGGTTGTCGGTTGTTCCTGTCGTTGGTCGACAAGAATGATTTTTCTGACGGCCTTACTTCTTTTCCTGTCAGCTATTTGCCCACAGGCTTAGTCGTGTTTCTCGTAGTGACTCAATAATGTGTCCCCCAGCCTAAACTCCCCATCGCCCATATGCCTGGCGATGAGGGAATTGAAATCTAGGGTTCTCCTCCACGCCCCTCCATTGCAGCCATGGCCAGGACTTGGTCGACGACCTTAGAAGCGACAAGGACGACGGCGACGTCGGCGACCAAGGTGAGCGCACGAACGGACAGACCGATTTCCACCCTTCGCCTCTGGCTAATCTGTTTGTCATGATTCTGTGTATGATCTCGGATGGTGACCTTGGTGTAATGTATGCATGTTTGGTTCGGTGGTCGGTAGGATCTAGTTTACGCGATCCATGGTGGAAAAGAAACTAAAGGCCGCCTAACATTCAAGAACTAAGTTGTGTTGTCCTTCTATTTCGGCAGTTTCTGTTTGTTTCTTCTATGAGGCCTCATAGAAGAAACAAAACTTCCAAAATAGAAGGACAAGACTTATGAGTGATGATTACATGTTATAATAGTGATGATTATCCATTCACAACACAACTTAATTCTTGAATGTTAGGCAGCCTTTAGTTTCTTGTCCGCCATGGATCACGTAAACTAGATCCTACCAACCACCGAACCAAACATGCATGCATTACTCTGAGGTCACCATCCTAGATCAACCACAGAATCATGACAAACAGATCGCCAGAGGCAAGGGGGGGAAAATCGGTATGTCTGTTCTTGTGCTCACCTTGGTCGCCGTCGTCCTTGACGCTTCCAAGATCATCAGCCAAGTCCTGGTCGCAGCTGATGTGGAGAGGCACGGAGGAGAACCTAGGGGCGGTAGGGAGAACCCTAGATTTCGATTGCCTCAGCGCCAGACAAATTGGCGATGGGGAGTTTAGGCTGGGGGAACGCATTATTGAGTTACTATCAGAAATGCAAATAAGCGTGTGGGCCAATAGTTGACAGGAAAAGAAGTAAGACCGTCAGGAAAATCATTCCTGTCAGCCAGCCGGCAGGAACAACCGACAGCCATAGCCTGCCAGGAATGAAATCATGTGCCTGATGGAGAGCCCACAGGAAGCTTCCGATTCAGATTGCTAGCTACAGGGAAAAAAATGAATGTCCTTGAGACACCATCAATACTACCAAATCAAATGATGTGGCGGTGATGGTGAGCCTATCGATGTGCATATATGAATGTTTTTACCCTACCCATGCATAAAATGTAGCATCATTTAAATTTTTCTGTAAGAATAATGATAATAACAACAGTAAGGTACTGGTTCAGTTCAATACTAGTGTTAGTATAACCAATAAACTATTCATTTCTACACGAATCTCTATCAATAGTTAGCTGTCAAAATGGATCAGACCTTTGTACAGTTGTTCAGGCCTAGATGAAAAGACAAGAAAATTTATGTGGACAAGAAAACTACATGTGCTATGCTTGATTTACATGTGTCATTGCCTCATTCGGTTTGCGGAAATTAAATGTTGACGATATTATTGAGTGCTTGTGATGCCATTTCCGGATTTATTTCGTTTTGCAATATTTTCTGTGGACTGTGATGTCAGAGATGCGGAGTCTGGGAAGCTTGTATGCATGAAAACCTTGATTCAGCACTGACGCAAGTTCTTTGTTCATAAAGTGATGTTACTTGAATTTTCTCATAGTTTTGAATAGTGTGCTATCTCGGCCCTATAGCATTTGGAGGGAATCACACTAAGCCATTTATCGCCATTTAGCGCACTAACACATCTGCCAGAATTTGCCATATCATGCTATTTAAAACTTTGTTTTTTTTGTTCAAGTAACCTCTTTAAAAGGGCACGAAATTCCCACACATCTGCTAAGAAAGCTAGGCCCAGTTCATAAGGGAAACTAAGCCTAATCCATACAACATGGGCAAAAAAATTACAACGGGGGAGTGATCTACTAACTGCGATGGTTCTTCTTCATGAGAATTTGTGACACTCATAAGTTTCTAGCTCTACTACTTCCACAATACGTTCAACATCATATTTTGTTACTTGTGCTTTCTTGAAAGTAGATTCACCTTCTTCTTGGTTATACTCCTCTCCTGACATTGCAACTGAAAATGAACTAGGATCAGGAACCATCGAAGAGGTACGTTGTCCCCATCTACTTCCTCCTCTAGAAATAAGAACCATTCTTATTTACCTTGTGTGGGAGGAGAACCCTCAACCTTGGCAGGAATTTTATCAAAAATTATGTGCAGGCCAATAAGAGTCGCCCCAGTGGCGGAGCCAGAATATCAAGTCAGAGGGGTCCAAACATGTCATATAGTGTTAGAAGGGGTCAAATCATCAAAATATAGCTAACTTTCTCAGTTAAGTAAAGAATTAGGAGTAGTAGTAGATGTGTTTGTGGGAGCATATGGGGGGCATGGCCCCTGCCAGTCCCCCTGCCTCAGCCACTTGACGCCCAGGAGGAGGGCTCGTACAACACTTTCGCTCAAGGGCGCCCATGCAGAGGAAGAGCATGCTTTCCTTGACCATGGATGACCTGGACAGGAATGGTGCCCCACATCAATTACCCCCCTACAAAAAACCACTACTCTGACACTACCTAAAGTTACTATAATTTTCTAGGTACTAGTCTGGCTTGTAGAAGTGCATCATACACCCAAAAGGTCCCATGTGGTTTCTGAAAAACAAACTAAATCTGTTATCAGAATCAGATCTCTCTCTAGAAAAACAAAATGTCGGCCATCTGATATGTGCAAAAAGGGTCCTATGTAATTTTGTTTGTTCTTTCCCACTTCCACTCTGCATATTCCTATATAAAGGGACATGAATCCCTGAAGACGAAAGTGACCTACTTTATTTTTTTCACGAAAGTGTCTTCCAAAGGGAAGGGAGTCCCTAAAAATATACGACCAAGCAAAAATTGATAATAAAAAAATTAGAGTTACAAAGTTCTTATGCTTCCACCTCGTCTTATAGTATGGTCCTCCCAGTGTATTTACCATTTGTTCTAGCGGTGACTTCAGTGTGTGTAGATGACATTTTTCAAGCAATGCACTCCAGCACTATCAGGTGTAGAGAAGCATTACGTTCTTGGAAAGTGTTCCCTTCCGCAATTGCATTGTTAGTTTCCATCTAGTGACTTAGAAGATATTTCCATGAGGACACTTGTGACAGGTACATCTACAACACACTCTGCACATTTGCACATGATATTGTTGATGTCGCAATTTCAGGCCTTGATTCTTCTGCTTGGGCACTTATGCATTCATATAAGATTGTAACTCCGTCGCTCCATAGTACCTGCAGGGTAAACATAACCATGTTTTCGCTTTGGTGGTTAGAGTACGGCAAATAGCTTTAATTTCATCTAATCATAATAAGTGGAAGCATTCAATTGAAATGTCCCGTATATCTCGAGCGTGTGTATATGGTTGCAGGTGAAACATCCCTGGCATATTTCTTTATTATTTTTTCTTAATATAAATTGTCCGAATTGGTCTGGACAAACTGTAACTATTTTATGACAAAGTCCTGCAGAAATCATCTTCCCAAGGCATGACTTCTTGTGTATTCGATAACCTATGGTCACTCTAGGGAGAATGGGGACTATACACATCCAAAACGGATTGAAGATTATCACCTCTCAAGTCGGGCAGGAACTCTGCAATAGTAATTAATATGAGTGAGAACTGAGAAGACGACATCATGGTAGGTCAGGAGAAAAGTAAAATGAAGATCCCCTTGTCTCTCTCCACTACTGAATGAAGACTATTTTCACTACCAACAACATCAACATGTATCATTGTTTCCATCCAGGAATTTCTTCTGGCAAACGAATATATAAGTTAATGGATTTCAGTGGCAATGATGAAAATGCCACCATTATTCCCTATTCTCACCCAAACTCCTTGATGATCGGCAGGTCAGAACTATTGGGAGTTAGACAAAATGATGTGTTGGGTATGCATACTCATGCCCATTGTAGTCATAGTATAGCTTCTCGCCACAAGCTATGTCGTGGCAGAGATCAACAAGACATGTCTCTCACCATCGATGTCTTATCTCACACACTTGATGTTCTGCTTCTTCTTGCCATCCATGAAGGAGTTCGATGAGATTAGATTAGATTATTATAACTATATAAGTGATGCCTCACACATTTTACGTTCATAAGGATGGAAGTGACTACTTACGGAGTGTGGTTGTTGATGCCATTAATAAAGCGGGCGGTGTTTCCCCATTTGTCAAGGAAAATATCAAGCTTCTTGGAGGGATCTGCTGGTGATAGAAGGGTCATTATACTATCACAATCATCATTCTCCTTGCTCCAAATAATCAAGGTCACCAGTGTATTTTGTAAAGAATGTCATATCCTTAATATCTGCATCAACCTGCATAGTCAAGCTAGAAAGAAAAGTTGTGTTAGTTTACTTCTTCTGTACTAGAAAACGTAAAAATGAAGAGCAGTTTTAACATGCTCTCTCTTACCCCCTATTTTCACATGAGAGGTAAGAGTATATAATAGATCTGAGCCGTTGATCTCACTAATTAGTGGCCTAATTAACTCTTACCTTCTTACCTCACATGTAAAAGAAAGGGGGGGGGGGGGGGGGGGGTAAGAGGGAGCATGTTAAAATTTGCCAAAAATGATAGAAGCATAATTGATCCAAGAACATACCCCTCACGGGAATCGAAAACCACAAGAAGTAGAGGGCATCCTCGTCTTTCTAACATGTTTTTGCAAAGTTCGATGGTGTCTTTATCCTCTCATGAAAGAACCTTGAAAGTAAAAGAGCGTATTGTTAGGCACCAAGAAATAACAAATACAATATCCTATTTTAAGTAGAAATTTGCTAACCGCTTACCAACTTCCACCTGTTTTGATTTAGGGGCCATACTAGGCACATAAGTCAGCTCATTACTGAACTCCATTTCTGAAGATGTCAAAGGTGGTGGCCGTAGAAGCCATCTGTCCATAGACACAAGTCAGCCACAACAGGCATATGGAAACCACATTTGCATAGGCAGAAACAATAGAGCTACTTATCAATAGAAAGAAAGAGACATGGGCACATATGTACACCTAGATAAAGGGACGTGAATCCCTGAAGCTAAAAGTAACCTACTTGTTTTTTTTATCTCACAAAAGCATCTTCGAGACGGCAGGGAGGCCCTCCACCACCGTTAAGAAGACTGGCCTAGTTTACAAAGGAAACTAGGCCAATATTATCGAGAGTATGGTGCTACCAGTAAAAAAAATTGGAAGACGGGGAGTGATATGCTTAATTCGAATTGATAATTTTTGTGAGATTGGTAAACTGCTTCAACCTTATTTGATAGTATGGTGCTAGCAGTGTATATGCCATTTTTTCTAGCAGTGACCTTAGTGTGTATATGACATTTTTCCAGCAATGCCCTCCAACACCATCGCCCGCAGAGAAGCATTAGGTTCTTGGAAAGTGTGCACTTCCGCACTTGCAATTTTTGTTTCTGTCTAATAGCCAAGAAGATATTTCCATCTAGACACTTATGATAAACACATCTACAACAAAACTTTGCACATTCATACCTAATATTGTTGATGTACCACTTTCAGGCCTTGTTTGTTCTGCATGGCGCTTGTCGCATTCATATAAGATTGCAACTTTGTTGCTCCATAATGCATATATACGTCATTGTTTCTTGCAGGTTGGTCAAATAAAAAGCCTCCAACACTCACTATTGTTTCCACAGAAGATCCACCATCTGCTTGGTCCTTGTCAAGCTTCATCTAAAATGCATGCAACTTGCCTAGAAGGTTCTTCTGGATGGGCTTGGTTCCAGTTTTCACTTACTAGATCAAGTTTTCAACTCTCTTCCTCATGTCAGCGAGACCAAGACAAGGTGTACTATTCAGAGCAGGTACATCGTCTTTTTGGTCCTGCTACTCTGACATTGTAGGTGTAGCTGAAAGTAACATGGGGTGAAGAACCGTAGGAGAGCCTTTTTCCATGTTCAACTTGATAGAAGAATCACGCTTACCTTCTGCGCGAGCAACACCATCGACCTTGGCAGCAGCTTTTGGCGACCATCTTACTAGGATTCAGTTTATATAAATAGGAACATTTTTCAAATTTCCAACAATTTTTGAAAACACAGACAGATTTTGAAAATTTGTAAATTTTTTGAAAAGGAAAAGGAACAAAGAAAAATGAAAATAAAAACTGAGAAGAAAACCAGAAAAACAGTGAAGAAAAACAACCAAAAAATTGGAGAAAAGTAAAAAGAAAGAGAAAAAAGAAAAGGAAAAAGAAAAAAGAAAAAATCCATAAAGGGAAAACCGATTCGGACCTTCTGGAAGGTTCCCAAAACCAGTCAGAACCTTTTAATGTTCCCAAAACCAGGATGCTCGTACAAAAAAAAATGTGGGCGATCCCATGTTGGAGCGAAGGGTGAGCGTAGCCTCGACATTCTGTCATAAAGTACGATGAATAGGAAATCGCCATTATGTAGGAAATCTCCCCAATCTTCGTATTTTCGTAAATTACCACATTTGCGTCCTAAGTAAGTAGTATTCTTCTCTACTTGGCAACATAACTGTGTTGCTAAATTTTAAACAAACCAGTATTCTTTTACTCAAATCAAACGTATGTGACTGAAAAAATACACATGCCATGCTAAATTTATGTTGTATCTTCCAGCACACATTATTTTTCCCTTACGAGTCATGCCCCCTCAAAGATTAAACATGATTCCTTCAAACGTGAGAGAAATAAGAAGAACTGAATAAGTTGCCTTCGGTTATTAATTTATGGGACCGAAATAAATTACAGCATATAACGGGGAGATTGTGTATATTTTAATATTCTTCAATATCTCGTCACATATATGCAAAACATTTCACTGATTAGCCTATTAGTCTCACATCATGGGCATCTGGGAAGCAGCTTCACGCCCCATCCTCGCATTAGCAGCATCCTACCACCGTCGTAGCGATAACTCATTGTATTGACTTCGCCATGTTTAGAACACGCCCTAACTCCTTGAAATCTCCATGGTGATGCAAACACTACTTCTCTTATAACCTGACTATACTTTTATACACGTATATATGACCTACCAAGCGAACCTACTCAGTCACTAAATGAACTCGACCACCAGACGAAAACAAGTTCACCCCGGACTAATGAATATTTACCTTCGAGAAGGAAAGTGAACTATGTGCTAGTAAAGGAACCTTAAAATGGAGGGCAGGACTTTTTATATTTTTTGTTGACCTGACAAGTAATCCTGAAGTAATATAGCCATTCACCGTATGTCTTGTCATTGTTAAATCCATCGTAGAAATCCATATGGATAACAAATTTACAAACTGCACCAATAACAAATCTCTATTAAGAATGGTGATTGATTCACGGCCACTATATAGACTACTAGTATATTTTAGTCACAAAAAATTACAGTGCGCAAGACTTCTTACCTTATGGCTGAATCCACATGCCAAGAGCCATCTACTCAAGAATAAAATTGCAGTGTAGGTACCAAGTTTGACAAAATTCAGTTCATACCACATCTTCCTGATACTTGCTGTTATGGAAGACTGAAGAATTAATAATGCACGTCCCTGAATTTAGTTGAGATTACAAGAAATAATATGCACTCACAAATCGTTAATAATTTATGTGGTGCACATCTGATCTTGATCAGAACTAACTTGTATACCCCAAGATGTACTAGTTAATTTGAAAGCTCAAGCACGTTAGTCTGGCTTAGAGCACCACATCCATCACCCAGGCACCCACTATTATGGAACAAGCAGTGCAGGGCCTGATGCATGTATATAGCTCAATCTGCTTTATTTAAATCACAGCCATACAATAACAGACTTTTGCTACGAAGGAGTAAACAAATTTCAGGGATGTTGCACAACTAAAGTAGCAAAGCATCAAATAAAATACATCAACACTTATACGCAACCAACAATATGTGACAGGAGGCTAGCAAATAGATTTAGGAAATAACTCACAACAGGCAAAACAAATTAATTGAGTACATCGAGCCAACAAATTCCCTTGAGAAATATATATATATATATTGTGTATACATAAATGCTAAACATATATAGATAAACTCAAAGGACACACAATCGTATGAAGAATAGATAGCGAACAGAGAAAAATAATTAAAGCATAACATATACAGTTAGTGTAGCCGCGCAAATGCGCAGGTCACCCGGCTTACCTTTGAGAAGCTAGTCAAGGGAACTAGGTGCAGTAAATAAAACCACCTTAAAAAAATGGACAGAGGGACATTTTACATTTTGTAGACCAGACATTCAATCTTTAAGTCATATAGACATTCATTGGAAGTGAAGTTTGTTATTATTGAATGCACCATCAAAATCACATAGACAACACATTTTCAAACTGCACTAATAAGAAATATGTGATAATAATGGCGAGTGATTCAGGGCCAGTAAAATTCAGTTCATAATTCATATGAAATTATCCTGATGCTCGCTGTTATGGAAGATCGAAGAATTAATACAGCACCTTCCTGGATTTAGTTCATAGTACAAGAAATACTATGCAGTCACAAATTGGCATTAGTTAATGGTGTGCACATTTGATCTTGGTCAGCACCATATTTTATACCACAATATGTACTAGTTAATTTGTAAGCTCAAGCGTGCTAGGCTAGCTTAGAGCACCACCTCCATCACCTAGACACCCACCTATGTGACAAGCAGATCATGGCCTAAGACATGACCAAAGTCAAAACTCCAAGTATAGCAAGCAACTTTGAACTTGTGCCAACCAGCACCTATACACGATACTCATCAAACACGGAGATATTACAAAAGATATATATTGCTCAGGCAGCTGCTTGGGCAGCCACTGAGTCCCCCCCCCCCCCCCCCCCCCCCTCCCCGCGCCGCCCGCTCGGGCGACAAGGGGGGCGAACCCTAGCCGTGCCGCCGGGCTCACCTCCCCCTCCCTTCCTCGCCGCCGCCTGAGGCAGCCGCCGGGCAAGCCCGGGGCGCCAAGGATGGTGGCGGCGGGGCCCCGGCTGCCCTGCCTCTGCGTGGGCAGTCTCGGATCTGGAGCGGCGGCTCCTTTGGCGAGGCACGGCAGGCTCCGGCGAGCAGCCGTGCGGGTGGTGGATCTGGCGTCCTAGCCGCGCGGGCGGCGGGATCCCGGTGGTCGTTGGCGGCTGGCGTCGGCTTCTGCGGTGGCCGGTGCGCGCGATCTGGCGCCTCCCCTCCTCCCCTGTTCGGCGTGCGGGCCAGCCTGGTCGGGCCGCGCTTCCCTTGGTTGCCAGTTCTGTACAGGAGGCGCTGCTGGTGGCGGGGATCTAGTTCGGGCGAAATCCCTGGCCGGCCATGGCCGGCCGCGCTACGGCGACGCCTAAGGGCGTCGTTCCCCTCCTTGGAGGCGTCGGTATGGACTGATCTACTCACTTCCCCTTCCCCTAGGTCTCCCGGGCGAAAGCCCTAACTTTGTTGGGCGGCGGCGGCGCTCACGGCGTCGTTCCCTTCTTGAAGGCGCCGTTTTGGGAACCTTAGGGTTGGGTGGCGCTTGTGGGTGGTGGGCGACGGCGGTGGTGCGGCCCTATCCTAGCATGGATCTACGTCCGTTGCTTGGAGTTGGGCTCGTGTAGGTGGAGGTCGTCGTTTGGCGTCGTGGTGGCGTCGATGGCGGAGGACCTGCCAAGGTTGACACCTCAATCTGCTCTGAAGATGGACCAGTGGAAGATGGCGGCGACGACACATGTGAGTGCGTCGGACCGGTTTGTGCCCCGGACCCGGTAGGTGGCTCGGTCGGGGCCTCCGGCTTTAGATGTTAGGCTTAGGTGAGAGGTCTGGGTATGTGGCCCAGCTTGCACCCCTTCATCATATGGATAGGAGTAGCGGCAGATGTTGCCAAGATGGCGGATTCAGGCATATTGTTGTTATACTTTGTAAGGTCCTCGAGAATAATCAATAAAATGGCCGCATGCATCTCCCAGATGCAGAGGCCGGGGGTCATCCTCCTTTTAAAAAAAAAAAGCTGCTTTGTTTAAATCACAGGGAAACAATAATAGATTTTTGCTACAAAGGAGTAAATAAAATACAGGGATGTTACACAACTAAAGCGGCAAAGCACCAAATAAAAACACATCCACTCTTCTACTCAAGCAACCAAATGTGACGGGAGGCTGGCAAATAGAATTGGGAAATAACTCATAACAGGCAAAGCACCTTGGGTACACCAGCACAACAAATCCCATGAAAAATCTAGCATATTTCGTGTTGCTATTGTGATGCAGATTGAGGAGCAGGTAAGGCATCATCCCAAGGTCCAATTAGAAGAAGGCAGGAAGGAGTCACCTGCCAGAAAATCATTACATTACGAAGGTCAAATAAACCTGGGTAAGCTCAAAAAAATGTTTGTCTTTCAACAAGCAACATCTCAAGATCTTGCAGTGTCCGCAATCCCAACAAAAAATAACCTTTATGACATCAATGTAGCCAGGCCTGGCTTTCAAGAAGGATTTTCATCGAAGGGAAAAAGTTGCTTTGCTTTTAACCATGGCCACTAAAAATGACAGTGCACAAGACTACCTACCTGATGGCTGAATGCACATGCCCAGAACCATCTACTCAAGAATAAAATTGCTTCCAGAATTACAAGCTCATGTGTCTAGTCTGGACAGTTTTGACGACCTGCAGTGTAGGCCCAAAGTTTGGCAAAATTCAGTTCATATCACATCTTCCCGATACTTGCTGTTCTGGAAGACCGACGAATTAATACTGCAGCTCCCTGAATTTCATTGAGATTACAAGAAACAAAATGCACTTGCAAATCTGTATTCATTTATGTTGTGCTCATCGTATCTTGAACGGAACCAACTTGTTCTATACCACAAGATGTACTAGTTAATTTTTAAGCTGAAGCGCATTAGGCTGGCTTACAACACCACCTCCATCGCCCAGACACCCACTATTATGGATCAAGCCGAGCAGGGCCTAATGAATGACCAAATTCACAACTCCAAATCAAGCATGTAACTTTCGACCTGTGCCAACCAGCACCTATACAATACACATCAATAGCCCAGTCTGGTTTATTCAAATCACAGGTATACAATAACAGACTTTTGCTACGAAGGTATAAAACACATCGACTGGAAGGAGTCACTTACCGAAAAATCCATTTCATTAGGCAAGTACTTGGAGTACAACACACTTATTTTCAAGACTAGATGTGCCTTCAAGGGAAACTCGACAACAAAATATGCAAAACATGACCAGTTATTCATTCCTATATAACTCTAGCTAACCACATGGGATAATAAAGAGTATACATTTGTGTATGCCTGAATGCTAGACATCAAGGAAATAGGATAGCTCCTCATACAGTATACTTGCCGGTATTGGTAAAAGACAGACAGTCAACAAGGGTATGCGGCTGTGGCACCAAGCCACCCCAGCATCTGCTGGCACGTCCCATGCATCCAAACCTGAGATGATATAATCCAGTGTTTAAAAATTCCCTCTCGCCAAAGTCAAAGCTCAAGTAGATGGTGTCAGCACTAAGTGAGTCGGAGGGGAAAACCTCTAGAGAGATGGACAGAGAGCTATCCATGCCCATGAACACCGCACACCCTGCGCCGCTGCCCATGCTCTTGACCCGGAAGAGCCCCCCGTGTCAAAATCCACTCTGATATGTGTCATACCTCCCCATCCAAATACTACTCCCGGATGGCTCTGTCACTCTTTGACGGTAGATCAGCAATAGCTCCCCACAATTGTTGACTAGGTGGATGCAATCGTCAAATGGCCGGGCAGGCATATTCAGGTTGGCAGCCACCACCAACCGAGGTGGCTCATCTGCACTCATTTCCAACACCATGACACAATAGAAGCGGCGCCCTGCCAACATCACGGGTGCCGTACCCATAGAATAGCCGTCGTAGTAGACCGGCGTCCAGTGGTCATCGCCGGGCTTGGCCGTGCCAAGCATGCCGAGCCGGTTGAAGCTGAGCACCACTGTTGAATCATCACCGGCGATGCCGGAGCCCCAGGCCGTGCACTGTCTATAGATGTCGAAACAATAATGGAGAAGGCCTACTCCAGGAGGCAGCAGCGTGGTGATCGGCGGGAGATCTGCAAGGAGACAGCGGGTGAGCGGGTTGAGCAGGCGGACGTCCATGCACTGAGGCCTGTGGAGCAGAACAAGGAGACCCTCGGCGGTGACCGCGAGCACGTCGTGGTCGCGGAGCTCGGGGATGTCCACCTGGATGCACTTGTCGGTGGAGGTGTTGAGGAAAGAGCGGCGACTGGGCGTGGCGTGTTCCTCCCGGAGCATAGTCCACCGCCAGGGGTGGAACCGGCGGTCCATCACCCCGTGGGCGTGTGGATCAGCGGTGCACTGCCGCCAGGGCGAGCACACGGCGCGGAAACGGACATAATCGGCAACGTCGTAGGAGAGGACGCGGTCGGCGATGATCCCCACCGGCCCTTCATCGAGGCCAGCCCAGTCCCGAGATCCGGCCATCAGGTTCAGATCCGGATGCTTGCCGTACCGGCGGTGGAGGGGGCAGGCAGGGGCTTGCACCCCAAGAGGCGGAGTGGGGAAGGGGGTGGAGATCTGCGTAGTAGCAGTTGCTGTTGTGGAGATCCTCCGGCCGGGAGGAGGAAGAACGCAGCCCATGCCCATCCAATCCCGTCGCCGGCAGCAGTTGCAGGTGAATGTTGTGTGTTTCAGACTTTCACACCGTCCCGGTCGTGAGTCGTGATTCTAGTCAAAATGGGAAAGTCATGCGGGTGTAGCACTACTGTCGTACTGTGTTGTCATGTACTCCGTATAGTACAAATTTTTTTTAGGGATACTCCGTGTAGTACACGACACTGTTGATAGTACAGTTTTGTTTTTGAGACGGAGAAACCACATATCGGATATATTTTTTCACTTTTTTATTTTTCTTGTATTTCAAAATATTCTGAATATATCTATTATAAATATAATTTCATATATACAAGAATTGAAAAATGTTAATCGCACATTAAAAAATGTTAAACATGTAGGAAAACTGTATAATGTGCATAAAAAATAAAAATCAAAACATATATATGAAAATATATTAATCTTGTATTTAAAAAAAAATTGTATATAAAAAATGTTCCTTATATATATAAAAAAATATACAATGTTTATGGGAAAAGTACAGACCAAAAAAAGTTTTAAAAATGTTAATCATGTATTTGAAAACTTTAAAAGTGTATCTAAAAAAACCTGGTGTATACAAAAAATGTGCAATGTGTATGAAAAAGAGTAGATATAAAAAACATAAGTTTTCAAAAATGTTAATCATGTATTTGAAAAATGTGAGATGTATATATGAAATATCTGAACATGTATAGAAAAATGTATCGGATGCATAAGAAATATGTATGATCTGTATGGAAAAAAAATAGTCATCAAAACATATACTCATAAAAATGTCTTACCTGTATTAAAAAATATTTTAAATGCATACAAAAAACGTGCAATGTGTATGGAAAAATAAATGTCAAAACAGTTATTTGAAAAAGTAGTGTTAATCATGTATTTGAAAAATATTAAACATCTGTTAAAAAATGTTCTTGACATGTACGAAAGATGTACATTGTGTAACAAAAATATAGACATCTATTGAAAAAAGGAAAAAAAGAAAGAAAAAAAGCATAAGAAAGAAATGAAAGAAAACCGAAGAGAAGAAGGACACAAGAAAACCAAAGGGAAATGATGCAAAAAAGAAAAGGAAACAAAGAAACCTAACACTGGAGAAAAATCAAGAAAGCAACAAATAAAAACCATAGAAAACAAAGGAAAGATGGAGAAAACAAAAAATTGTGAAAACCAAGAAAGAAACAAATAAAACCGCTTAAAAGCAAAGGAAAACTTAAGTTATAGCGAAGGAAAAAGAAAAATCAAAGAAAACCGGTGAAAAAGTCAAAAAAATCGATAAGAACTGATAATGATGTAAAGAAAACTGACGAAAAACCACTGTTCAAGATATCTTCCGATATTTCAATAAATCGGCCGATTTATCGCTTACCGTTGTCTGACCGATAAGATAAATGGGCCGATAAATCAGCTGATATGGCGATAAATCGGCCGATATGCCGATAAACTGGCCGATTTACCCCTTATCATGGGTCGACCGATAAGTTCCCGATAAGCGATATCCCCAACATTGTGGAAAACAGAGAAAAAGAAATAACAAACCAAATAAAAACGAGAAAGAAACGAATAAACCATTGAAAACCAAGAAAAATGGGTGAAACCCGAAAGAAAAAACAAAAAGAACTAAAAAGAAAAAACTAAAAAATATGTACGGAAAACAACAACCAAAAATAAAGAAATGGAAAAATGGACCGAAAGCTTCTAAAAGGTTCCCAAAACCAGATGTACACCTAATTGAGCTGGCCCACTCGCGGCTCGCTCTGTGAGTTTAATCCTTCCAGGGCCTGTTGTGATAGTTTGGCGGGGCTGGATCTGGCACAATCCAAACAACCCCTAAAAGATTTCAATGTTGTTAATCAGACTCTCCAGGGGTATATAAATAGTATAACAAGAGGGGGTGATTTGGAGTATACGACAAGTTGTACTTAGTCTGAATCTACTTTATCTTTATTTCTTATCCATAGTCCTTCAACATATCTTTCATGCGTAGTTTGAAAAAAACTTCATAACTTTTAGTTGTCAAAATAAATTGATAACATGACACATTTTATTTCTATGGTGTCAAATCAATTATATAGTTGGTAACTTTTTAGTTGATAAGTTATGGGTTCATACCACAGCATGCTCTAAACACATACACAGTAGCACTAGATAAATTCTCTGGAATAACATTTCTTGATGAAATCCTCAGCAATAGATTTCATTTCATTAAGAATTTATATAGTTCTGAAGTTAGTTAGGGATCAACTTCAAGAGGTTACAAAGGCATGGAAGTTCAAGATCACTGCTGGTAGCTTGCCACGTCTTCTGGAAGTTGGGAAGTGTCCAAAGAACAAGTAAATAAAATACCCAGTAGCCATAGGGCAATAACAAAGTAAACAAAAAACCATGGCACCAATAGGGAAACCACATTTCACCAGCGGAAATAACTGAACATGGAGAACAATTCCCCAACAATTGGGGTGAAACATTTCTCTTCGAGTTTCAAATGTTAACCATTTGATAGAGAGACAGGGGCAGATAGATATTTACTTCTATAGAAGGTGCACATGAATCCCCGAAAAGGACTCAAGTCGAGCAGGAATGAAGTCAGGAGAAAAAGAAAATGAAGATCCCACTTGTCTCTCTCCACAGCTAAAAGAAGACTGTTTACACTACGAGGTACTAACAAAATCAACATGTATTATTGTTCGCCATCAGGGACCTCTTCTGGCAATTGAACTGTATATAAGCTACTGCTTTCAGTGGCAATGCTGAAAGTGCCGCCATTAATCGCCCAGACTCCTTGATGCAGGGCAGGGCAGAACTATTGGGGGAGTTAGACGAAATGATTCGTTGGGTACATATAGTCATGCCCATTTTAGTCGTAGTAGAGCTTCTCACCACGAGCTATATCACGGCAGGTAACCAGCAAGACATGGCACTCGCCGTCGATGTCGTCTCTCACACACTTGATGTTCTGCTTCTTATTTCCATCACTGCAGGAGTTGGATAATATTAGAGTGGCATAAGTGATGTCTAATACATTTACATTCATCAGGATAGGCAGTGACTCCTTACAGTGTGGTTTTGATGCAATTAATAAAGCGGGCGATGTGTCCTCGTTTGTCAGGGCAGATAACGAGCTTCTGGAAGGATCCCCTGGTGATAGAAGGGTCATCATACTATCACAGCCATCATTTTCCCTATTCTTTAAATAATCAACATCACCAGATATTCAGTTAAAAATGTCAGATCCTTAATATATATATGCATCATCCTGCATAGTGAAGCTGAAAACAAAGTCCTTAATAGTATGCCACTTGAAGCAGTGTCTGAAAGTCAGTTTCAGTAGACTTAAGTGGGAGGGGCCCTTTCAATAGTGAACCCCATCACGACTAAGAGAAGATTGTTAACATTTATAGTTCATAGACTTAGTCATGTACACGTTTTACTCTTATTCCTAGTCTTTAGGAGGAGCCCCTTCAGAGGTGATAACGTCGATGATAAAGTCAAACCTAGCATATCAATCTAGCTTGGGTTCATTTTGTGTGATATTGGTCAATTGCTTCAATGTGTATATGCCATTTTTACTATCGGTGACCTCAATGTGTACATGACATTTTTTATAATACTATTAAGAACATATGAAAATGGTAAAAAAAATATCATCATTATGAATGACGACGACTCCTAATTGATAATATTTTGTCAGATTTTTTGAGAATAACACATTTGTAATATTTTGTAGAACACACGTTGGTGCGGGAATTCATAAGCACATGATATAAAACGGTGACGTTAAATCATAGATGTGATCATATATTTGGGGTAGTTATGGATTACTGTTGTCTAGTTATAAAATTTATTACATATACTAATGAATAAACAATTCTCTATGAGATTGAGAAGATCGTAATATGTATGTTTATATAATAGAATAAGCGAACGATCAAAATCTGAGGTGTAATCCTTATTTCGTGGCAAGTGCTTCTACCAAGCCTTTCCTTGATATGACTAATAAATAACAAAAACCTAAGAAGGAATTCACGATTAGTAAAAGGAACGTCACTTTATATTGCCCCTATGATAGCAACCTTTATTATGCGGTCTGTCGTTTTTATTTCTTTGCCATCACAAGATCGTACAAAGCTTATTTTCCCTTACAATAAAAGATCATACATATTTAGTAGCAATTTTTATTGCTTTGGCACTGATGACAACTTACTTGAAGGATCTTATTCAATCCATAGGTAGATATAGTGGACTCTCATGACAAGAAAATGAGTTTAAGGGTTTATGGATGTACGAGTAGTATCTCTACTCAGTACGAAGTTTTGGCTAGCAAAAGATTCTAAACAAACACCACATGTTGGAGGATCCATGACAATATAACTTCTATATGAATGTAAACAAACATAACTCATTACGTTGTCTTCCTTGTCCAACATCAACTATTTGACCAAGCAGAAAATATTTGATGGGGGCTCACAATCATAAAAAATGTCCAAGATAGTATATTTATATCTGAATCCTCTCTCCCTTTAATAAGCTTGCATGAATTGCACCCATGATCAATACTATGTGTGACGCCCCCGGCCCGATCGCGCGCTAATCATACACGCAAATGCACACGATCAAGCCTAAGGACTCACGGGAAGATATCACAACACAACTCTAAAACATAAATAAAGTCATACAAGCTTTATATTACAAGCCAGGGGCCTCGAGGGCTCGAATACATAAGCTTGCGAACAAGCGTCAGCGGAAGCATCAGATATCTGAGTACAGATATGAAATAGAAACAGAAAGGCCTTTAGAAAGGCGGGGCAAAATAAAACACTACGATCGAAAGGCGAAGGCCTCCTGCCTGGGACCCTCCGATCCTACTCCTGGTCGTCAGTCAACTCGTAGTAGTATCCATCCTCTGGGTAGTAGTAGTAGCGATCGTCGGGGCATCTGTCTCAGGGGGCTCCGTCCTCTGGTCACGTCAAACTGATATGGGGAGAAAAAGGAAAACAAAGCAACCGTGAGTACTCAGAAGTACTCAGCAAGCAAGGATCTACACTACATATGCAACATTATCAAGGGGAGGCTGTATATGTGGACTGGGCTGCAGAAATGCCAGAATAGAGAGAAGGCCTAGTCCTATCGAAGACTAGCATCTTCAGCGGTCTTGCAGCAACAGAAGAGAGTGGAACAATACAATATAATGTAGCAGTAATAATATCAACCTCACCCAGAGATCCTTTCTCGACTCCCTGCGAGAAAGCGATCCCAGAGCCATACAGTCATCAACCTCGTCCTGAGATCCCTTCTCGACTCCCTGCGAGAAGCAATCCCAGAGCCACATAGTATACCGGTCTCATCACAGGTATCCAGTTCTAGTTGTATCGATCGGGATACAACTCCGAGTGTCCTTTACCGTAGGACCGGCTATCGATAGAAGTGTTCTTCCCTGCAGGGGTGCACCAACTTACCCAACACGCTCGATTAACTCCGGCCGGACACACTTTCCTGGGTCATGCCCGACCTCGGCCAAACGACACATCGCAACCCTACCTACAGCTCAGCAGAGAGGTCCCCGTCGGTCTACATCCTAAGCACAAGGGGGTCTTGGCCATCGCCCCTCGCCCTCCGGGTCGTTGCGTGCCGGGCGAACCAGGCTCCACCCCTCAGGATGGTGCCGGCCCAGCCCGGCCGCAGTGCTGAACTGGACGTCTGACAGAGCTTTCGGCTGATGCATATGATGCAGAACGCCCATACTATGCCCACGTGATGGTTAGTGCTATCAGGCCAGAGGCCTGCTCGGATCAAATATCCAAATCATAGTGGCCTAGGGGCTTGCGGTTACGAGCAGAGACTCACGAAAGATGTGACCCCGTCGCCCCGTCTCGAGGACTTGCGGCAAGGGCCAAGAATGCCCGGCCACGCCTCGTATCCAACACTCGGGCACCATACAGGCAACCCGCCTTCACAACACACGCCTCTCAGGCGCACGCGGGTACCCCTCAGGGCCGACCCGCCTATCCAAGTAACAGTGTAAAATTATCCGTGTGTCCATAACATCAGGGGAATCCGAGGTATCACCCTCGTTGGATTCCTACTCGATGTAATCGTCAAGGTGAACTCGGAGGAATCACCCTCGCTGGGTTCACACTTGAGGTGTTGTACGACGGTGTCGTTATCGGAAGCGGTGAAGGAGGAATCACCCTCGATGACCACGACCGAATAGCTAATCTACAGAGTTAACATCAGAAGTGCTACAAGAGGTTTCACCCTCGGCACTCGATGGTAACGCTGCAGTGTCGTTACAACTAAGGGGGGTGATGTGCGGTGTCGGGGCCTGGTCTTCAATCCCGTTGATCGGGTCTTCGGATAATCCAGCGGGGCAGTCAGGATAAGTGGGGTCACTGATAGGTCTCTACCCAGCCTATTCTAAGCAGTTTAGGATATGCAGGTAATTATCATCAGCAGGTTACAATAAACAGGCTATGCATCAGAATAGGTAAAGCAGTAACAGCAGTAATTCTAATGCAAGCATGAGAAATTAGAATGGGCGATATCGGTATGCTCAAGGGGGGGGGCTTGCCTGGTTGCTCTGGCAAGAGAGAGGGATCGTCAACGGTGGCGTCGGGCTCCTGAGTTGCGTCGGTCTCGGGGACGACGTCGGTGTCAGGGTCTACCGAGAGAGAAGAGGGGGAGGAAACAGTATAAATATAGAGCAAACATGAGCATGACAAATACGATACACGGTGCTAGGGGTAGTCTAACGCAGCATCACACGTAACAGACGGAGCGGGAGAATATCTGACGATATTTCCCGGGTCTTTGGAATTATCGGACAGAGGATAAGAGGGGAACGGTTGCAAGTTCGGATAGTTAGGGACGCGTGACGGACGAACGGACCGCGTATTCAGATTCGTCTCGTCGTTCTGAGCAACTTTCATGTACAAAGTATTTTCATCTGAGCTACGGATTATTTTATATGATTTTCTAAAGTTTTTATTAATTTTCTGAATTTATTTAATTATTTAAATCAACATTATCCAGAATAGTAACTGATGACATCAGCATGACATCATGCTGATGTCAGCAGTCATTAGGGTTAAGTTAATTAATTACTGCTTAGTTAAACTAATTAACTAATTAGAGTAACCTAATTAAAGTTAATTAAACTAATTAATCCACTAATTAATTATTTAATTAACTAATTATTTTTATTAATTATTTTTATTTATTATTATTTTTTTTCTTTTTTTTAACGTTTTAAGGGCGTGGGGCCCCGTTGTCAGTGGGTCAGGGGGTGGGGCCCGGCTGTCGGTGGCACAGAGGCCAGCGGGCAGCGGGCGACGGGCGCGGGCGCTCGCGGGGCGGGCGTGGGCGCCCGCCCGATCGGGCACGGGCGTGCGGGCGGGGCTGGCCGCCGGCGGGCGGCAGCGACGGCGAGTGGAGCGGCGGCCAGCAGGCGGAAGCAGCAGCAGGAGGCGGCGGCGGTAGGCGGCGTGAGGAGGGGGTAGCGGGGGCGCGGCAGAGGCGCGGCCAGGTGCACGGGCGGCTCGGCACCGGCGAGCACGGCGTGGCCGGCGTGTGCGTGCACACGCGGTCGTGGGCGCGCTCGGTGCGCGGCGACGGGGAGGGCGGTGGCGCAAGCGGGCGTGGCGAGGCGGCGCGGGGAGCGCGTGGACGGGCGCGCGCGTGAGCACAGTACCTGGGGCATTGTAACGGATTGACATCTGCCCCAGTGGATAAAGAATGTACTCTGGATGTATCCCTGCTCGAACAGCTGTAGCTGCGTCGCAGGGTGTGGTGGAAACAAACGATCCATCTGAAACGAGGAAACTCATGATTGTCAAAAGACAAGGAGAAGTATAACCGATCTCGGAGAGAAAGGTTAAACAAAACAATGGAAAGGAAAATGATTATCAGACTAATCATCAATGTCGGGAAATCGCACATATATCCAGCTCTCCGGGTGGACGAGAATTACGAGATCCTAAGTGTCGGCATTAGTAAACTTTAGTTAACCCAAAAGGAAGAGAGGTCAGAGTCCCAGTAAAGATGAGGAAATAAAAGATACTAATACCACCCAATTGGCGACGTGGGCCGTAAGCCACACAGCCAAGTTAGTAAAACATTTTTCCGGTTTCTAGACTCAACTTCGGCCAAGGAGTTGGAAAGGGGGTTCCTACAGTCGTCGGCTCTGATACCAACTTGTGACGCCCCCGGCCCCGATCGCGCGCTAATCATCACGCAAATGCACACGATCAAGCATAAGACTCACGGGAAGATATCACAACACAACTCTAAAACATAAATAAAGTCATACAACTTTATATTACAAGCCAGGGGCCTCGAGGGCTCGAATACGTAAGCTTGCGAACAAGCGTCGCGGACATCAGATATCTGAGTACAGATATGAAATAGAAACGAAAAGGCCTTTAGAAAGGCGGGGCAAAATAAAACACTACGATCGAAAGGCGAGGCCTCCTGCCTGGGACCCTCCGATCCTACTCCTGGTCGTCAGTCAACTCGTAGTAGTATCCATCCTCTGGGTAGTAGTAGTAGCGATCGTCGGGGCATCTTCTCAGGGGCTCCGTCCTCTGGTCACGTCAAACTGATATGGGAGAAAAAAGGAAAACAAAGCAACCGGAGTACTCAGAAGTACTCAGCAAGCAAGGATCTACACTACATATGCACATTATCAAGGGGAGGCTGTATATGTGGACTGGGCTGCAGAAATGCCAGAATAGAGAAAGGCCTAGTCCTATCGAAGACTAGCATCTTCAGCGGTCTTGCAGCAACAAAGAGAGTGTAACTGGCGGCCCGGTGGCTTGCTGGGCCGAGGCCCAGTCGGGGGGGGGGGTTTCTTTTTTTTTCCCTTTTTTTGTTCTGTTTTCTTTTTATTTATTCTCATGTCTCCGTTTAGTAAAAAGTTAGGCCTCAAAATGACTTTTGTAAAATATGAGACCTACCCCGTAATTCACAGTGCATTATATCTTACCACCAAAAACTATTTTGGGCAAAACACAATTTCATATTTAATTTATATTTAATAAATGGTTATTAAATATTATTTTTATCCACTGTTAGAGGCTGATTGAGTCACTTATCCAATTCCAATAAGGTTGGTTTCAATTTTAGAAGTGCCTCTGGAACGTTTGTTATTTATCTGACATTTTAGTTTATGATTTGAATAACTTTTATTTTCCACTTTCATTTAAATTCGAATTTGACTTAGGAGTTGAAATGCAATATGGTGTTAATGATGGTCATGCACTGTTGATCATGATGACATGGCATAATCAAAAGGGTGATTACTGTAGTTAACCACTGGGGGTGTTACAAATCTCCTCTACTAACAAGAATTCTCGTTCCGAGAATTAAGAAGTAGAAGGAAAAAGTTCGGGGTATTCCGCACGAAGATTATCCTCGCGTTCCCAAGTGGCTTCATCTTCAGTATGATTTAACCACTGTACTTTGAGGAACTTGGTAACCTTTTGACGGGTCCGACGTTCAGCTTCATCGAGAATGCGGATCGGATGCTCCTTATAAGAAAGATCATCATGCAATTCGAGCATCTCGTGATCCACCGCGCGGTGCGGAGATTCCTTGAAGCATTTTCGAAGTTGCGACACATGGAAGACGTCGTGGATATGAGAGAATTGCGGCGGCAATTCCAATTTATATGCCACCTAACCACGTCTAGCAATAATGCGGAAAGGGCCAATGTAGCGTGGAGCTAACTTGCCTTTGATTCCAAAACGGTGAGTGCCCTTCATAGGAGTGACACGTAGATAAGCTTGATCACCAGGTTGATAAGTCAAACCCCATCGTTTGCGATCATAGTTGCTCTTCTGGCGGTCCTGAGCTGCCTTGAGATTTTCACGGACGATACGAACTTGTTCTTCGGCGTGTTGAATAATATCTGGACCCACGAGCGGTCGTTCCCCAGTTTCTGACCAATTCAGAGGGGTTCGACATCTACGTCCATAGAGAACTTCAAAGGGGGCCATTTTCAGACTAGCTTGATAGCTGTTGTTATAAGAGAACTCGGCATATGGAAGAGATTCTTCCCACTTCTTGCCGAAAGAAACAACACAAGCTCGTAGCATGTCTTCAAGCACTTGATTGACTCGTTCAACTTGGCCTTGGGATTGGGGGTGATAAGCTGAACTCCAGGTAATATGAGTTCCCATAGCTTCTTGGAAACTTTCCCAGAACTTTGAGGTGAAAAGACCGCCACGGTCCGAACTGATCTCCTTCGGAATACCGTGGAGTGAAACAATTCTGGAGATATACAACTCTGCTAACTGACTAGCAGTGATTGTCTCCTTGACAGGCAGAAAGTGTGCAACTTTAGAGAGTTGGTCGACGACGACAAGAATAGCATCGTGACCCTTCTGTGACCTGGGAAGTCCTGTAACGAAATCCATCTGAACCTTATCCCATTTCCATAGAGGAATAGGAAGTGGTTGCAGAATTCCAGCAGGCTTCTGATGTTCTGCTTTAACGCGGCGACACACATCACATTCGGCAACATAACGAGCAATGTCCTGCTTCATTCTAGACCACCAGTACCTTTGACGGAGATCACGATACATTTTGGTGCTACCCGGATGAATAGACAATGGTGTGTCATGTGCCTCCTTCATGACTTTGTCAGTCATAAGCTCGAAGCGAGGTACGACAATGCGGTTTCTGAAATACAAGGTTCCATCTTCAGACAGCGAGAAATCCCTGTACTTTTCATGGTGAAGATTTTCCTTCATCAGATCAACTTCAGCATCTTTAGCTTGCGCATTCTTAACAGCTTTCTCAAGATCTGGTTGTATCACAAGGTTATTAAGAGATCCCTGTGGAACAGTTCGCAGATTCAGTTTGCACAATTCTTCATAAAGACGAGGTTGAGCTCGCCTAACCATGAGGTTGTCGCAATAGGACTTGCGGCTTAAGGCATCAGCCATCACGTTAGCCTTGCCAGGGGTATAAGATATACCCAAATCGTAGTCCGCAATGGCCTCCATCCATCTTTGCTGACGGAGGTTTAGAGATGGTTGAGTGAACAAGTACTTCAGACTTTTATGATCCGTGTAGATCTCGCAACGATTACCGAGAAGGTAATGTCGCCACAACTGTAGTGCATACATGACAGCAGCTAGTTCTAGATCATGTACCGGATAATTCTCTTCATGTGGGCGCAACTGACGAGAACCATAGGCAATCACTTTACGCTCTTGCATTAGGATACAGCCTAATCCTTCACGGGATGCGTCACAATAAATCACGAAGTCTTTGCGAGAATCAGGTGGAGCAAGTACTGGGGCATTGTAACGGATTGACATCTGCCCCAGTGGATAAAGAATGTACTCTGGATGTATCCCTGCTCGAACAGCTGGTAGCTGCGTCGCAGGGTGTGGTGGAAACAAACGATCCATCTGAAACAGAGGAAACTCATGATTGTCAAAAGACAAGGAGAAGTATAACCGATCTCGGAGAGAAAGGTTAAACAAAACAATGGAAAGGAAAATGATTATCAGACTAATCAGATCAATGTCAGGGAAATCGCACATATATCCAGCTCTCCGGGTGGACGAGAATTACGAGATCCTAAGTGTCGGCATTAGTAAACTTTAGTTAACCCAAAAGGAAGAGAGGTCAGAGTCCCAGAGTAAAGATGAGGAATAAAAGATACTAATACCACCCAATTGGCGACGTGGGCCCGTAAGCCACACAGCCAAGTTAGTAAAACAGTTTTCCGGTTTCTAGACTCAACTTCGGCCAAGGAGTTGGAAAGGGGGTTCCTACAGTCAGTCGGCTCTGATACCAACTTGTGACGCCCCCGGCCCGATCGCGCGCTAATCATACACGCAAATGCACACGATCAAGCATAAGGACTCACGGGAAGATATCACAACACAACTCTAAAACATAAATAAAGTCATACAAGCTTTATATTACAAGCCAGGGGCCTCGAGGGCTCGAATACGTAAGCTTGCGAACAAGCGTCAGCGGAAGCATCAGATATCTGAGTACAGATATGAAATAGAAACAGAAAGGCCTTTAGAAAGGCGGGGCAAAATAAAACACTACGATCGAAAGGCGAAGGCCTCCTGCCTGGGACCCTCCGATCCTACTCCTGGTCGTCAGTCAACTCGTAGTAGTATCCATCCTCTGGGTAGTAGTAGTAGCGATCGTCGGGGCATCTGTCTCAGGGGGCTCCGTCCTCTGGTCACGTCAAACTGATATGGGGAGAAAAAGGAAAACAAAGCAACCGTGAGTACTCAGAAGTACTCAGCAAGCAAGGATCTACACTACATATGCAACATTATCAAGGGGAGGCTGTATATGTGGACTGGGCTGCAGAAATGCCAGAATAGAGAGAAGGCCTAGTCCTATCGAAGACTAGCATCTTCAGCGGTCTTGCAGCAACAGAAGAGAGTGGAACAATACAATATAATGTAGCAGTAATAATATCAACCTCACCCAGAGATCCTTTCTCGACTCCCTGCGAGAAAGCGATCCCAGAGCCATACAGTCATCAACCTCGTCCTGAGATCCCTTCTCGACTCCCTGCGAGAAGCAATCCCAGAGCCACATAGTATACCGGTCTCATCACAGGTATCCAGTTCTAGTTGTATCGATCGGGATACAACTCCGAGTGTCCTTTACCGTAGGACCGGCTATCGATAGAAGTGTTCTTCCCTGCAGGGGTGCACCAACTTACCCAACATGCTCGATTAACTCCGGCCGGACACACTTTCCTGGGTCATGCCCGACCTCGGCCAAACGACACATCGCAACCCTACCTACAGCTCAGCAGAGAGGTCCCCGTCGGTCTACATCCTAAGTGCAAGGGGGTCTTGGCCATCGCCCCTCGCCCTCCGGGTCGTTGCGTGCCGGGCGAACCAGGCTCCACCCCTCAGGATGGTGCCGGCCCAGCCCGGCCGCAGTGCTGAACTGGACGTCTGACAGAGCTTTCGGCTGATGCATACGATGCAGAACGCCCATACTATGCCCACGTGATGGTTAGTGCTATCAGGCCAGAGGCCTGCTCGGATCAAATATCCAAATCATAGTGGCCTAGGGGCTTGCGGTTACGAGCAGAGACTCACGAAAGATGTGACCCCGTCGCCCCGTCTCGAGGACTTGCGGCAAGGGCCAAGAATGCCCGGCCACGCCTCGTATCCAACACTCGGGCACCATACAGGCAACCCGCCTTCACAACACACGCCTCTCAGGCGCACGCGGGTACCCCTCAGGGCCGACCCGCCTATCCAAGTAACAGTGTAAAATTATCCGTGTGTCCATAACATCAGGGGAATCCGAGGTATCACCCTCGTTGGATTCCTACTCGATGTAATCGTCAAGGTGAACTCGGAGGAATCACCCTTGCTGGGTTCACACTTGAGGTGTTGTACGACGGTGTCGTTATCGGAAGCGGTGAAGGAGGAATCACCCTCGATGACCACGACCGAATAGCTAATCTACAGAGTTAACATCAGAAGTGCTACAAGAGGTTTCACCCTCGGCACTCGATGGTAACGCTGCAGTGTCGTTACAACTAAGGGGGGTGATGTGCGGTGTCGGGGCCTGGTCTTCAATCCCGTTGATCGGGTCTTCGGATAATCCAGCGGGGCAGTCAGGATAAGTGGGGTCACTGATAGGTCTCTACCCAGCCTATTCTAAGCAGTTTAGGATATGCAGGTAATTATCATCAGCAGGTTACAATAAACAGGCTATGCATCAGAATAGGTAAAGCAGTAACAGCAGTAATTCTAATGCAAGCATGAGAAATTAGAATGGGCGATATCGGTATGCTCAAGGGGGGGGCTTGCCTGGTTGCTCTGGCAAGAGAGAGGGATCGTCAACGGTGGCGTCGGGCTCCTGAGTTGCGTCGGTCTCGGGGACGATGTCGGTGTCAGGGTCTACCGAGAGAGAAGAGGGGGAGGAAACAGTATAAATATAGAGCAAACATGAGCATGACAAATACGATACACGGTGCTAGGGGTAGTCTAACGCAGCATCACACGTAACAGACGGAGCAGGAGAATATCTGACGATATTTCCCGGGTCTTTGGAATTATCGGACAGAGGATAAGAGGGGAACGGTTGCAAGTTCGGATAGTTAGGGACGCGTGACGGACGAACGGACCGCGTATTCAGATTCGTCTCGTCGTTCTGAGCAACTTTCATGTACAAAGTATTTTCATCTGAGCTACGGATTATTTTATATGATTTTCTAAAGTTTTTATTAATTTTCTGAATTTATTTAATTATTTAAATCAACATTATCCAGAATAGTAACTAATGACATCAGCATGACATCATGCTGATGTCAGCAGTCATTAGGGTTAAGTTAATTAATTACTGCTTAGTTAAACTAATTAACTAATTAGATTAACCTAATTAAAGTTAATTAAACTAATTAATCCACTAATTAATTATTTAATTAACTAATTATTTTTATTAATTATTTTTATTTATTATTTTTTTTCTTTTTTTTTAAACGTTTTAAGGGCGTGGGGCCCCGTTGTCAGTAGGTCAGGGGCTGGGGCCCGGCTGTCGGTGGCACAGAGGCCAGCGGGCAGCGGGCGACGGGCGCGGGCGCTCGCGGGGCGGGCTTGGGCGCCCGCCCGATCGGGAACGGGCGTGCGGGCGGGGCCGGCCGCCGGCGGGCGGCAGCGACGGCGAGTGGAGCGGCGGCCAGCAGGCGGAAGCAGCAGCAGGAGGCGGCGGCGGTAGGCGGCGTGAGGAGGGGGTAGCGGGGGCGCGGCAGAGGCGCGGCCAGGTGCACGGGCGGCTCGGCACCGGCGAGCACGGCGTGGCCGGCGTGTGCGTGCACACGCGGTCGTGGGCGCGCTCGGTGCGCGGCGACGGGGAGGGCGGTGGCGCAAGCGGGCGTGGCGAGGCGGCGCGGGGAGCGCGTGGACGGGCGCGCGCGTGCGCGCGCGGGCGCAGCCAGCAGGGGTCGCGGCGGTCCGACGCGTGCTGCGGGGAGAGAAGAGGGGGGGGGGGGGGGCGGCGGGCTCACAGAGGGCGGCGGTCGGGGAGGGCAGCGGGCTCGGGGAGGCGTGGGGAGCGCGGGGGGCAGTGGCCGACGACGAGACGGCGACGGGCGAGGTCGGGCAGAGGAGGAGGCGGTGGAGGCGACGGGCGGTGGTGTGGCGCGTCGGGGCGCAGCGGCGGCGACGGCGCCGGGATCGGGGCGCCTCTGCCCGGTGATCCAGGGGAGGGGGGTCAGTGGAGGAGGCGGTGGTAGGAGAGGCGACAGGCAGGCAGATGGCGCGGGGAGGCGCGCCGGGCGGCGTCGGCCGGGGCGCCGAGCTCCAGTGGGCGGCGGGGTCGACGGTGGGGAGGAGGACGAGGAGGCGGCGTGGCGCGGTGGCGGACGTGGGATGGCTCCGGCGAGCGGCGTCGAGGAGGCGGGGGGGCGCGGTCGTCGTCGGGCGGTGGAGGACGACGGGTCGGCGACGGGGTCGGGTGCCGTTGCCCGATCCAGAAAGGTGGGGGGGAGAAGACCGAGTGGGGGGGGAGTGGAGGGGGGGATCGGGGGTTGGGCTAGGGTTTCGGGTGGGGGTGGCCGCTATGTAGGCGCCGGCTGGGCCGGCCTGGCGGCCCGGTGGCTTGCTGGGCCGAGGCCCAGTCGGGGGGGGGGGTTTCTTTTTTTTTCCCTTTTTTTGTTCTGTTTTCTTTTTATTTATTCTCATGTCTCCGTTTAGTAAAAAGTTAGGCCTCAAAATGACTTTTGTAAAATATGAGACCTACCCCGTAATTCACAGTGCATTATATCTTACCACCAAAAACTATTTTGGGCAAAACACAATTTCATATTTAATTTATATTTAATAAATGGTTATTAAATATTATTTTTATCCACTGTTAGAGGATGATTGAGTCACTTATCCAATTCCAATAAGGTTGGTTTCAATTTTAGAAGTGCCTCTGGAACGTTTGTTATTTATCTGACATTTTAGTTTATGATTTGAATAACTTTTATTTTCCACTTTCATTTAAATTCGAATTTGACTTAGGAGTTGAAATGCAATATGGTGTTAATGATGGTCATGCACTGTTGATCATGATGACATGGCATAATCAAAAGGGTGATTACTGTAGTTAACCACTGGGGGTGTTACACTATGTTTGTTAATTTCCAATAAATTTGATCAACCACACCCCTTCTTATGTGAAGTTATTAATCCCCATGGGATTAGCATATGATCTCTTATTTCTTTTTATTGCTAAGATTGAAACAAGAAAGTAAAGAAGCACAACTCAAATTACTATTTATTATAGAACTCTCACACTCGATTACATAGATAGATAAAACACAAAGCAAACACTCGAAACTAGATCATACTAAACTTTTATTCTTCTAAATAACAAAATAACTAAGGATCAAACTAAGATAGATAACGATGGTAAAAGTGATGGCGATACGATACCGGGGCACCTCCCCCAAGCTTGGAACAAGCCAAGTGTGGTGGCCGTACCCGTGTACTCAAGTTTCTTTCTTTGATGATGATGATGATGGTGATGAAGTAGTAGGCTTGTCCTTTAGCTTCAATAAGTACTCCATATTACCATTAATCCTTCGAAGAGCACGGTTTTGTTCCTCCAATAAGATAACCTCATGAGTAAGCGACGTGTTTTGAGCACAAATCGACTAAAAAACCATCAGTGTACTAATTTCAGATGTAGTGAGGTCTGTCAAACGAGATTAAAAGAAATCTCTATCTGGTTCTGTCTCCAGCATGGTGCCCTTTGTATGCCTCGGAATGACACTTCCGTAGGATTTGTTCCTGTTCATGCTCGGGCACACAATGTCTACTAACACCATCTACTCCTTTATATAAATATGGTTCATCCCAAAATTAATGTCTTAAATCAAAGAAGATTTTATTTTCTTTTGTTGGTATGTATAACTAGGTGGTATATATTTAGCAACAATGAAATTAGCATAGTCCGCATACCATGGACTATTACGAGAAGCATTTCTAACAGCTAATTGTTCATCAGGAAAGCTATCATCAATAGGCGGTGGGTCATCAAGAACATTTTCCATCCTAGACAAATTACCTGCTACAAGATTTTTAGCTCCTTTCCTATCAATAATATGCAAATCAAACTCTTGTAATAAAAGAACCACCTAATTCGTCTAGGTTTAGCATCTTTTTTTTCCATAAGATACTTGATAGAACTATGATCGGTGTGAATAGTAACTTTAGAATCAACAATATAAGGTCTGAATTTATCACATGCAAACACAACTGCTAAAGTTTCTTTCTTAATTAGTAGTAGCATAATTTCTTTGAGCACTATCTAGAGTCTTACTAGCATAATGGATAAGGTTCAATTTCTTATCAACTCTTTGACCTATACAACAGCAACAGCATAATCACTAGCATCACACATAATTTCAAAGGGTAGGTTTCAATCAGGTGGTTGAACAATGGGTGCGGAAATTAAGGCTTTCTTAAGCATTTCAAAGGCTTCTACACAATCATCATAAAAAACATATGGAACATCTTTTTGCAAAAGATTAGTAAGAGGCCTAGAAATTTTAGAGAAGTCTTTAATGAACCTTCTATAGAAACTAGCATGACCTAGGAAACTTCTTATACCTTTGATATCTTTAGGGCATGGCATTTTCTCAATTGCATCAAATTTAGCTTTATCTACCTCAATACCTTTTTCAGAAATTTTATGCCCAAGGATTATACCTTCGTTTACCATAAAGTGGCACTTCTCCCAATTCAAGACAAGATTAGTTTCTTTACATCTACAAAACTCGATCAATGTTGCTCAAGCAATCATAAAAAGAGTTTCTATAAACGGAAAAATCATCCATGAATACCCCAACAATCATTTCACAAAAAACAGAGAATATAGCAGTCATACATCTCTGAAAGGTAGCAGGTGCATTGCATAAACCAAAAGGCATATGTCTATAAGCATAAGTTCCACAAGGACAAGTAAAGGTAGTTTTCTCTTGATCTTCTTTTGACATAGGTATTTGAGAAAAACTAGAATAACCATCTAGGAAGCAAAAGTGTGTATGCTTAGACAATCTTTCTAATATTTGATCAATAAAAGGTAAGGGGTAATGATCCTTTCTAGTAGCTTTATTTAATTTTCTGAAATCAATTACCATCCTATAATCGGTTACAATTCTTTGAGTGATAAGTTCATTTTTATCATTAGGAACAACGGTAATGCCTCCTTTCTTAGGAACACAATGAACAGGACTTACCCATCTGCTATCAGCTATAGGATAAATTGTACCTGCCTCCATATGTTCCAATATTTCAGTTCTTACCACATCCTTCATTTTAGGATTCAAACGATGTTGTTGATCAACGACTGGTTTAGCATCAGGCTCCATATTAATCTTATGCTGACATAAAGTGGGACTAATGCCCTTAAGATAATCAAGAGTATACCCAATAGTAGCACGGTGCTTCCTCAGAGTTTTAAGTAATCTCTATTCTTCTGAAAGGTTAGCATTGATAATAACTGGATATATCTTCTTTTCATCAAGATAAGTATATTTGAGTGTATCAGGCAGTTTCTTTAATTCAAACACAGGATCACTCTTAGGTAGGAGAGGATGTCCCAAAGTTTCAATGGGCAAATTGTGTTTAAGGATAGGTACTTGCCTAAAGAATATTTCATCTATTTCATTTCTTTCATTCATATGCATATCATTTTCATGGTCTAGCAAATATTGTTCTAACTGATCAGTATGAGGTACGGCAATAGAAGCAAGACTAATAATTTCATCTTTACTAGACAATTCTTTATCATGTGGTTGTCTATGAAATTTAAAAAAAATTGAAGTCATGAGATACATCACCAAAATTAACACTAAATGTTTCCCCAGTGCAATTAATCTTAGCATTAACTATATTTTGGAAAGGACTACTAAATATAATGGGACAAAAATCATCTTGTGGAGATCCAAGAACAAGAAAATCAGTAGGGTATTTGATCTTACCACACAAGATTTCAACATCTCTAACAATCCTAAGCGGTGAAATAGGATCGTTGTTTGCAAGTTTAATAGTAACATCAATTTCTTCTATCATAACAGGTGCAATATCATTCATGATTTCTTGATATAAAGTAAAAGGAATAACACTTACACTAGCACCTAAACCATGATAACAATGATCTCAAATTTTAACAGAAACAACAGGCATGCCAATAATAGGTTTGTTTTTATTTATAGTGTCTGATCTAGAATTCCTAGTTGCTTCATCACAGAAATATATGCCATGTCCATCAATATTATCAACCAGACGATCTTTAATCATTGCAACATTAGGTTCCACTCTAATTTGTTCAGAGGGTCTAGGTTTTTTAATATTACTTTTATTAACCACAGTTGAAGCTTTAGCATGTTCCTTAATCCTAACAGGAAAAGGTGGTTTCTCAATATACGTAATAGGCACAACTGGATCAACATTATAAATGATTGTTTCATCTTTAACTATAATAGGTTCCTCAAACACTTCTTCAATAGGTGGATGAAATTTAAACCACTTCTCCTTAGGGGGATCAGCATGAGCAACAAATGATTCACAAAAGGTAGCTACTATCTCAGAGCCAAGTCCATATTTAGTACTAAACTTATGAAAATCATTTGTTTCCATAAAAGATTTAACACAATCAAACTCAAGATTTATACCCGACTATTTACCTTTGTCGATTTCCCAATTTTCAGAGTTGCTTTTAATTCTCTCCAGAAGATCCCATGTGAATTCAATAGTTTTCTTCATAAAGGAACCAGTAGAAGAAGTATCGAGCATGGATTGATCATTATGAGAAAGTCGACCATAAAAGTTTTGTATAATTATTTCACTTGAGAACTCATGACTGGGGCATGTATGCATCATGTATTTAAACCTTTTACAAGCTTGAGCGATACTTTCTCCTTCACGAGGCAAAAAATTATATATATAATTTCGATCACAATGAACCAAATGCATAGGATAAAACTTCTGGTGAAACTCCAATTTCAACCGGTTCCAATCCCATGTTCCAGTATCATCCAACAGTCTATACTATGTCAATGCCTTCCCCCCAAAGATAAAGGGAATACCTTCTTCTTAACTCCATCCTCGGATAAACCTGCAAGCTTAAACAATCCAAAATTTCATCCACATATATCAAGTGCATAGCAAGATGTACTGTTCCATCTCCTGCATAAGGATTAGCTAGCAGTTTCTCTAACATACCCGAAGGAATGTCATAATAAATATTTTCAGTAGGTTCAGTAGGTTGAGGGGCAACTCTTATTGCTTCCGGTCGATGTGAAGATACCCCGAACAAACCCCTCAAGGGTTATTTTCCATAGTGGCAAGTGACAGAAAAATTCAGCAAGTAAAAAAAATGTTTCCTTATCAAATTCCACTTACCAAAGGCGCTTCACTCCTGGCAACGGCGCCAGGAAAGAGTCTTGATGACCCACAAGTATAGGGGATCAATCGTAGTCCTTTCGATAAGTAAGAGTTCGAACCCAACGAGGAGCAGAAGGAAATAATAAGCGGTTTTCAATAAGGTATTCTCCGCAAGTACTGAAAGTAGCGGTAACAGATAATTTGGTAGCAAGGTAAATCGTAACGAGTAACAAGTATCAATAGTAACAAAGGTGCAGCAAGGTGGCCCAATCCTTTTTATAGCAAAGGAAAAGCCGGAAGGTTCTCTTCTATAAAGCAAAGTGCTCTTGAGGACACATGCGAATTACTACCTAGTCACGTTCATCATGTTTAGTTTATTCGCGTTCGCTACTTTGATAATTTAATATGTGAGTGGACCGATGCTTGGGTGTTGTTCTTACTTGAACAAGTAACCCACTTATGATTACCCCCTCTCGCAATCATCCGCAACTATGAAAGAAGAATTAAGATAGATCTGACCATAGCATGAAACATATGGATCCAAATCAGCGCCTTACAGAACAACACATAAACTAGGATTTAAGCTTCTATCACTCTAGCAACCCATCATCTATTTATTACTCCACAATACATTCCCTTAGGCCCAAGTATAGTGAAGTGTCATGTAGTCGACGTTCACATGAAAACACTAAAGGAAGCAACAACAAACATATCATCAAAATATCGAACGAATACCAACTTCACATGATTATTTATAACAAGACTTCTCCCATGTCCTCAAGAACAAAAGTAACTACTCACAAATCATAATCATGTTCAAGATCAGAGGTGTATTAAATATGCTTGAGGATCTGAACATTAAATCTTCCACCAAATAATCCAACTAGCATCAACTACAAGATGTAATCAACACTACTAGCAATCCACAGGTACCAATCTGAGGTTTTGGGACAAAGATTGAATACAAGAGATGAACTAGGTTTGAGATGACATGGTGCTGGTGAAGATGTTGATGAAGATTGGTCCCCGCACGATGAGAGGATCGTTGGTGATGTCGATGACTTCGATTTCCCCCTCCCAGAGGGAAGTATCCCCGGCGGAATCGCTCCGCCGGAGAGCAAAAGTGCCCCTGCCCAGGTTCCGCCTCGAGACGGCGGCGCTTTATCCTGAAAGTCTTCCTCTTATTATTTTTTCTAGGTCAAAACCCTTCATATAGCAGAGGATGGGCATCAGAGGCCAGGTGTGGGCCCCAAAAAGCATTAGGGCGCGCCCAGGGAGTGGTCGCGCCCTATTGCCTTGTGGGCAACTGGTGGCCCCCCTCTGGTATTTCTTTGCTCCAGTATTTTTAATATATTCAATAAAAAATCCTCGTAAAGTTTCAGGCCATTTAGAGCGCTGTAGAATAGCTATATATGTTATAGCTCTTTTAGGTCCAGAATTCCAGTTGCCGGTAATTTCCCTCTCCATGTACATCTTGCAAATTAATGGAGAAAAGGCATTAGAATTCCATCATAAAGTGGAATAATGATATATATATATATATATATATATATATATATATATATATATATATATATAACAACAGGAAAACGTGATGCAAAATGGATGTATCAACCTTCTACCACCTTCCTCCAATTTTGCCTGATTGGCAGACTTAGGGGCATACTAGGCACACGAATCAGCTCATTACTGAACTCCATTTCTATGCGATGTCACTGCAATGGCTACAGAAGCCATCTTTCGATAGACATAAGTCAGCCACAACAGGCATATGGAAATCACATTTGCATAGGCAGAAACAGTAGAGCTACTTATCCATAGAAGGGGAAGTAGTGGCTGAACCCCACCTCGGTGCACCCACGCAAGAAAATATACTAAAATATTTTTAAAAATCTGAAACTTTGTGGAAATGATCATCAACAACTGTTAAAGAGGCTTGCCAAGTTTGATGGTCAAATGACATCTGAGGAGAACTGTACAAAGAAAACGAAATTACTCAAAATGTACGTTCAAATTTTGGTCAAACAATGCACATACATTTTGAGTAATATTTTTTTATAGAGCTCCTCGAATGTCATTTGACCACCAAAAGAAACGCTACTGCTACTTACTGTTATCAGTAGCGCTTTTCCCTACAAGGCGCTACTGCTAACTAGGGTTACTACTAGCTATAAAACAAACGCTACTATTAGGGTTATCCCTAGTAGTGAATATTTGTTGAGAGATGGGCACATATGTTCTAGATAAAGGGACATGAATCCCTGAAGCCGGAAGTAACCTACTTGATTTTTTCTCACAAAAGCATCTTCGACAGGGCAGGGAGACCCTCCACTACCGTTAAGAAGACTGGTCCAGTTTACGAAGGAAACTAGGCCAAAATTATCGAGAGTACGGTGCTACCAGTAGCAAAAATTGTAAGACACGGGGTGATCTACTTAATTCGAATTCACAATTTTTGGGAGATTGGTCAACTGCTTCCTCCTCTTTTTATAGTATGGTGCTACCATTGTATATGCCATTTGTTTCAGCGGTGACTTCAGTTTGTGTATATGACTTTTTTTTTCCAGCACCATCTCCCCCAGAGAAGCATTCTGTTCTTGAAAAGTGTGCACTTCCACACCTGCAATTTTTGTTTTCATCTGCTAGCTGAGAAGATATTTCCATCAAGACACTTGTGACAGACACGTCTACAACAAAACTTTGCACATTCATACCTAATATTGTTGATGTACCAATTTCAGGCCTTGTTTCTTCTGCCTGGGCACTTGTCGCATTCATAAAAGGTTGCAACATTGTTGCCCCATAATGCATACGTCATTGTTTCTTGCAGGTTGGTCAAATACAGCGCCTCGAACACTCACTGATGTCTCCACAGCAGATCCACCGTCTGCCTGGTCCTTGTCAAGCTTCAACTAAACTGCATGCAACTTGCCTAGGAGGTTCTTCTGGATGGGCTTGGCTCTAGTTTTCACTTACTAGATCAAGTTCTCAACTATCTTCCTCATGTCAGCGAGACCGAGATGAGGTGTACTATTCACAGCAGGTACTCGTCTTTTTAGTCATGCTATCCTGACATTGCAGGTGTAGCTGAAAGTAACATAGGGTCAAGAACCATAGGAGAGCCTTTTCCATCTTCTTCAACTTGATAGAAGAATCGCACTTACCTTGTGCGCGAGCAACACCATCGACCTCGGCAGCAGCTTTTGGCGACCATCTTACTAGGATTCAGTTTTGTTCAACCCAAATTCACATGTTTGCTTGGTGTACTGAGAAGAAAGGTATCCACGATTATGAACAGAGCTGACAGAATTTGCACAAATTTGTAGGTTGTAGCTATATGTATCTATGAATTAACATATCACCACTGATAACAAAGTTTCCTGTGTGTACTGTGTGTACAGAAGATTAAGGCCACTTTTCCATGCAGATATTCCTTAGCCCAAAGGGACCAATACACATCATAGAAGCAATGTGAAGCACTTCTTCCACAGAGAATGCCATCTATTCGAAAAATTTGTACAACATCAATATTTAGCTATGCTCCTTTAGCTTTTTTGGCCTTACTTATTTGGTAGTGATAAGGAACACACTAATTTGTAATTGATTGTTGCGCATTTCTAAAGGGATATCCATCCTCCAACATTATATGATACCTTCCATCTTGAAAGATATTCATTCAAGTAGATGGCATTCTTTGTGGTACTGCTTTTCTTATGATGATCATGCTGCAGACTTCCTAGGCTACTAGTGATATACTTTGATTCTGAACTTGCAACAATTACAAAGTTAACTTCTCGCGAAGACATATGCGTGGAATTTCTATCAATGATGCATAAGATTTTTATAGCTAGACAAAAGTTGGAAGTAACAAATAATAAATAATTGATTCCTGATCCTAATTATGTTTACATGGTTTGCCAATGTGTATTGAAAATTTCTGGAATCTGTCAAAAAAAAATTTCTTCGCAACCAGTTGTGACCCCTTCTCTTACATTAAAATAAAAAGCACCACACACATGCATGGGCCAGCCAAAGGCATGGCTTGCCGGCACCCTTTCTGCCTGCTAGTAGTGACAAATGAGCGGCGCGAAGTCTAAAGAACTAATGGCAGCAGTGTAACTAGGAAATGCTTGAAAAATTGCAAACAAATTTGTTTTTGAAATTATGAGCAATTTTTGACAAACGCAAATAATTTTAAAATTTGCGAACATTTTTTCCAAAAACGTAAACATTTTTTCATTTTGTGAACCAAACTTGAAAACCAGAACATCATTTGAAATTTTGGACATTATTTTATAAGCACAAACATTTCTAAAATTTCTGAACATTTTTTGAAAACAGGAACATCTTAAGAAATTTTGAATATTTTTGAACAACACAATGATTTTATGAATTTATGAACAAAATTATAAATCATGAACCTTTTGAAAAATTCAAACAAATTTTCAAAGCAGAAAAACAATTTTGAAATTTCCAATCATTTTTTATTTGTGATTTTTTTAGAAAATAGGAACATTTTTTAAAATTTCCAATATTTTTTTAAAATACAAACTAGCTTTGTAATTTTTAAAATTTTGGAAAAAGAAAATGAAAAATAGAAAAGGCAGAGAAGACATTCAAAAAAAAGTGAAGAAAAACAACCAAAAAAGAGAAGAAAAGTAAAAAAGAAAATCAAGAAGAAAGAACAAAAAAATCATGAAGGAAAAACCGATTCAGAACCTTCTAGAAGGTTCCCAAAACCAGTCAGAGCCTTCTAATGTTCCGAAAATCGGGAAGCTCGCACAAAAAAAACAAATGTGGGGCATCCCATGTTGGAATGAAGGGTGTGTGTAGCCTCGACATTCTGTCGCAAAATGCGACGAATAGAAAATCGCCATTATGTAGGTATGTTTCTTAACCATTCTTGGCTCCTGCATGGGATTGTGCATCTGTTTGCTTACCCCGTGTGGTGTCCCAACACGCAAGTATGTAAGACAGGTTTTGACTAAAGAAAGTATGTGGATGGGCACCCCTATGTCTCGCTTGACGTGAGACAATAGGATGTCTCGCTTCAGGCATCCGCCCGATGGGGCTGGGCTGGCCAAGCGCGGAAATGCCTTCGGCACTTTTATTTCTTCTGTTCCTTTTCACGTTTTTTCATTAGGCTTTCTGTTTTATTACTTACGTTTGCTTCTATTTCGAATTATTCTGAATATATCTATTATAAATATCACTTCATATACAAATGTTAAAAAATGTTAATCACGCATTAACAAAATTTAAACATGTACAAAAATGTTTCTAATGTATATGAAAATTGTATAATGTGTACGAAAAAATAGACATCAAAACATATAAATGAAATTATGTTAATCTTGTATTTGAAAAATGTTTAAACTATATATAACAATTGTTCTGATGTATATAAAAAAATATACAATGTTTATGGGAAAAGTAGACACCAAAAAATAAATGTTTTAAAAATGTTAATCATGTATTTGAAAACTGTTAAACGTGTATATAAGAATGTTCCTGGTGTACAGAAAAAATATACAATGTGTATGGAAAAAAGTAGACATCAAAAAGTATAAGTTTTCAAAAATGTTAATCATGTATTTGAGAAATGTTTAACGTGTATATGAAAAATGTTAAACATTTATAAAAAAATGTATCAGCAGTATAAGAAATTTGTATGATCTGTACGAAGAAATTAGCCATCAACAAATATAGTGGAAAAAAAACATATACACCAGAAAAAAAACAATAGAAAAACAAAGAAAAGGGGAGAAAATAAAAAATATATGTAAACCAAGAAAGAAACGAAGAAAACTGGTGGAAAGCAAAGGAAAACTGAAGTTATAGCGAAATAAAAAGAAAAGCCAAAGAAAACCAGTGAAAAACCAATGAAAATTGAGAAAGAAATAAAGGAAACTGAAGAAAACACAGAAAAAATGAAAGGAAAAACCCAATAAAAACCGAGAAAGAAACAAAAAAACCATTGAAAACCCAAAAAAAGGATGAAATTTGAAAGGAAAAAAAAGAAAAATAAATAAATCAGTAGGGAGAACAACAACAAAATAAAGAAATGAGAAAAATGGACTGAAACTTTCTAAAAGGTTCACGGGACCGGATTCATGTACACCTAATTGGGCGTGTTGTTATAGTTTGGCGGGGTTGGATCAGGCACAATCCAAACAACCCTTAAAAGATTTCAATGTTGTTAATTTGACTCTCAAGGGGTATATAAAGAGCATAACATGGGGGGAGACTTGGAGTATACGACAAGTTGTGCTTAGTCTAAATCTACTTTATCTTTATTTCTTATCCATAGTCCTTCAACATATCTCTCACGCATAATTTGAAAAAGAAAAACTTCATAACTTCTAGTTGTGAAACTAAATTGATAGCATGACACATTTTATTTCTATATATGGTGTCAAATCAATTATACATTTGGTAACTTTTTAGTTGACAAGTTACGGGTTCATAGCACAGTATGATCTAAACACATACACGGTAGCACTGGATACATTCTCTGCAAAAACTTTTCTTGTCGAAATCAGCAGCACTGGATCAACTTCAAGAGTTTACAAAGGCAAGGAAGTTCAAGATCACTGCTGGTAGCTTGGCACGGCTTCTGAAAGTTGGGAAGTGTCAAAAGAAAAAGTAAATAAAATACCCAGCAGCCATAGGGCAATAACAAAGTAAACAAAAAACAACAGCACCAATAGGGAAACCACATTTCACCAGCTGAAATAACTGAACATGGAGAACAATTCCCCAACAAATGGGGTGAAACATTTTTCTTCCGGTTTCAAATGTACCACTAATTGGGACACAACAGCTACTTAACCATTCGACAGAGAGAGACAGGGGCAGATAGATATTTACTCCTATAGAAAGGGGCATGAATCCCCGAAAAAGACTCAAGTAGAGCAAGAACTCCGCAACAATAATGAATATGAATCAGAAGACGGCATCTTGGGAGGTCAGGAGAAAAAGAAAACGAAGATCCCACTTGTCTCTCTCCACAGCTGAATGAAGACTGTTTTCACTACTAGGTACTAACAACATCAGCATGTATCATTGTTCGCCATCAGGGACCTCTTCTGGCAATTGAATTGTATATAACTTACTGGATTTCAGCGGCAATGCTGAAAGTGCCGCCATTAATCACCCAGACTCCTTGATGCTGGGCAGGTCAGAACTATTGGGGGAGTTGGACGAAATGATGCGTTGGGTACGCATACTCATGCCCGTTGTAGTCGTAGTACAGCTTCTCACCACGAGCTATATCACGGCAGGCGACCAGCAAGACATTTTCGATAAAGGGTGAATTTTATTGGCTCAAAATGAAGCATCAAGAAGATACATAACACAATTAGCATACATCCGGCCTCTGTATAGCTAGGATGCACACAGCCAACACCAACTCACACGCACGCAAAAAACATGCCCACAACTAGCAAAGTCATATAAGACCAAAGCTATGCGTAGGCGAGGGAAAAAAAAACCCAAAGCGATCTGATGTGCGATCGACAAACTACAACAACAACAACAACCATATCCGCACCAACTATCTCATGACATCACATGAACAACGAGGTTCTTCAACAGTAACACCTTCAGGAAGGGAGAGACACTCAAGTGTCGCCGTCACCGGATCCAACCATAAAGTCAGAATCTAGGTTTTCACCCTGAAGAAGCAGTCCGAGCATATTCGAGCAATGCCTTCAACAAGGTAACGACGTAAAAAAACATCGCCATTGCCAGGCATAACCACTCTCGGTTGACCTAGGATTTCGCCCCGAAGCTCAAGACCAGGTGCTCGAGTAGCACCACCATCGAAATCACCCATGTGTTGTCGCCACCACTTTTCCACAATCTCAGCGGCTACATGCGATGTGATCGCCGCCACTGTACAACCATTCCTTTGCGTCAAGCCATCGTCCATAATTTGTATCTCACCGCCGAAATCAACCACCGGATGAAAAGATGAACCTCCCAAAAATCTTTTGTTGATCACCACCGTCGTGGAGCCATAGGAAGTCCCTGCATTTTGCAGTCACCACTATCCGGCCGATCGGATCTAGATCGCCACCACCAAGCCGCGGACCGGAGCGCCACCGGCGGACACCGCATGTGCGGAAGGCCGGCCCATTGCCGGCAGCACCATGGGAGCCAAGTGCAGCACGCCACCAGCTGAGGCCTAGCGCGAGCACGTGGACGGGCAGGTAGTGTTGGGGCAGATCGACGAGGTGGCGGAGCTCCGGTCGCCTCTCCCGGATCGGCAGCGCAAGGGCAGCCTTGCAGCAGCGGATCAGCGCTGGCGGCGCCCCAAGCACCAGGCCCGTGAGAACGAGATGAAGAACCACCAAGATTGACTCATCAGATCCATGGATGTTTGAGAGGAAGGGGAAGAAGGAGTTGCGCCCGTCCGGTCGCCGGAGCCAGCCTTCGCCGCCGCTGGCGACGGCTGCCGGCGGCGGCGGCGGAGTGGTGACAGATGGGATCGGGGCGGCTAGGGTTGGGGGCGCCCCGGTGTCGCTCGAGGGCGACACGGGAGCGATGGGTCTGTACCTCGAGCGACCAGCAAGACATGGCACTCGCCGTCGATGTCGTACCTCACACATTTGATGTTCTGCTTTTTCTTTCCATCACTGTAGGAGTTGGACAATATTAGAGTGGTGTAAGTAATGCTTAACACATGTACATTCATAAGGATAGGCAGCGACTACTTACGGAGTGTGGTTGTTGATGCCATTAATAAAGCGGGCGATGTTTCCACGTTTGTCAGGGCAGATGACAAGCTTCTTGGAAGGATCCGCTGGTGATAGAAGGGTCATTATACTATCACAGCCATCATTTTCCCTGTTCTTTAAATAATCAACATCGCCAGTGTATTCAGCTAAGAATGTCAGATCCTTAATATATGCACCCGCCTGCACTTGAACTCTTGGTCGGTGTTGTCCTACTGAAACATGTTGAACATCCGAACCATCTGCACAGCCAAGGACAAAACGTGTCGGCGAAGTGTACACGGCGACGAACTGGGCCGGCGAACTATGACCATACCTGACCCTCGACGTTGGCGTTGCTCTCCGGGCGAGCCGCGACCTCCTCGACGATCCCATGCCACTTGTTGCACGCCGTCTGGATCGTCGCCCAGTGATTGGCCATGGCCTTCTCGCCGCGGTCCATGTGGATGTTGGTGAAGTCGAGGTCGACCAACTTGCGCTCGTCGAACGCCGTCTTGTTCCTCCTCCAGTACGTGTCGGCGTTCTGATTCGAGCCGGTGATTGGGTCGATGCTGACGGTCTTCCACGCTTCGGCAAGGCATTCGTCTTCCTTGGACGTCCACTTGACTCGAGGTTCGCCCGGCCTGGCGTTGGGCCCCCGCTTCTTCCTTCTTCCTTTCGACGCTGGTTCCGGTTCCACCTCCGCCTCCGCCTGTTCTTCCTCCTCCACCTCCTCCTTGGCGTCGTCGAGTTCGGCATCCATGTCGACGGCGGTGTCCATCGTTTCGTCTTGTGTGCCGAACCCGGGGCAGGAAGCGGCAGCGACCGAGCCACTCGTGATGATCTCGTCCATGTCGGCGTCGGTGGCGTCGGTGTGGCTGAAGTGTGGTGCCGAGCCGGGTGCGAAGGGTAGGGCGCCCCGGATCAGAGGGGGCGCAGGCGAGGCTGAGTACGCCGGCGGCAAGTAGTTGTACTGGGTGTTGTGACCGGCATTGAACGTGGGGGAGGGAGTGCGCGGGTCGAGGTTGAAGCCAGAGGGGGAGGAACGCTGCGGCGCGCCATGCGGAAAGGTGATGTTTGGGTTGAAACCTCCATGAGCGTCGTTGTCGGAGTAGCCAGGCGAGGGTGCATACCCCCAGGGCGGCGGCGGCGGCGAGAAGCTGGCCGGCGACGCGATGCTCTGCTGACTCCCCCACGTGGCTTGCGGGCAGTGGCCGGGCGGATTCATCATCCCCGCGCGAGACACCTCTCCCTGCTCCGCCGCCGCCGCCGCGTCCCTAGCCCTCTTGGTTATGAGCCTGTTGTTGGGGAACGTAGCATGCAATTTCAAACATTTTCTACGCTCACGCAAGATCTATCTAGGAGATGTATAGCAACGAGAGGGGAGAGTGTGTCCACGTACTCTCGTAGACCGAAAGCGGAAGCATTAGGTTAACGCGGCTGATGTAGTCGAACGTCTTCACAATCCAACCGATCCAAGTACCGAACGTACTGCACCTCGTGTTCAGCACACGTTCAGCACGATGACGTCCCTCGAGCTCTTGATCCAGTTGAGGACGAGGGAGAGTTCTGTCAGCACGACGGCGTGGCGACGGTGATGATGAAGTTACCGGTGCAGGGCTTCGCCTAAGCACTACGGCGATATGACCGAGGTGTAAAACTGTGGAGGGGGGCACCGCACACGGCTAAGACAATTGATCTTGTTGTGTTCTAGGGTGCCCCCTGCCTCCGTATATAAAGGAGGAGAGGGGGAGGCCGGCCGGCCCCTGTAGGGCGCGCTAGGAGAGAGGAGTCCTACTAGGACTCCAAGTCCTAGTTGGATTCCACTTGGTGGAAGGGGAAAGAAGGAAGGGAGAGGGAGAGGGAAATGGGGGCCGCACCCCCTCCCCTAGTCCTATTCGGACTCCCCAAGGGGGGGGGCGCCACCTCATCGGGGCCTGCCCTCTCTCTCCCCTAAGGCCCATGTTGGCCCATTACTTCCCCGGGGGGTTCCGGTAACCCTTCCGGCACTCCGATAATTACCCGGTACCTCTCGGAACTCATCCGGTGTCCGAATAACATCGTCCAATATATCATTCTTTATGTCTCAACCATTTCGAGACTCCTCATCATGTCCGTGATCTCATCCGGGACTCCGAACAAACTTCGGTCATCAAATCACATAACTCATAATACAAATCATCATCGAACGTTAAGCGTGCGGACCCTACGGGTTCGAGAACTATGTAGACATGACCGAGACACATCTCCGGCCAATAACCAATAGCGGAACCTGGATGCTCATATTGGCTCCTACATATTCTACGAAGATCTTTATCGGTCAAACCGCATAACAACATACGTTATTCCCTTTGTCATCGGTATGTTACTTGCCCAAGATTCGATCGTCGGTATCATCATACCTAGTTCAATCTCGTTACCGGCAAGTCTCTTTACTCGTTCCGTAATGCATCATCCCGCAACTAACTCATTAGTCACATTGCTTGCAAGGCTACATATGATGTGCATTACCGAGAGGGCCCAGAGATACCTCTCCGATACTCGGAGTGACAAATCCTAATCTCGATCTATGCCAACCCAACAAACACCTTCGGAGACACCTGTAGAGCATCTTTATAATCACCCAGTTACATTGTGACGTTTGATAGCACACAAGGTGTTCCTCCGGTATTCGGGAGTTGCATAATCTCATAGTCAGAGGAATATGTATAAGTCATGAAGAAAGCAATAGCAATAAAAGTTAACGATCATTATGCTAAGCTAACGGATGGGTCCTATCCATCACATCATTCTCCTAATGATGTGATCATGTTTATCAAATGACAACACATGTCTATGGTCAGGAAACATAACCATCTTTGATAAACAAGCTAGTCAAGTAGAGGCATACTAGGGACACTCTGTTTGTCTATGTATTCACACATGTATCAAGTTTCCGGTTAATACAATTCTAGCATGAATAATAAACATTTATCATGAAATAAGGAAATATAAATAACAACTTTATTATTGCCTCTAGGGCATATTTCCTTCAGTCTCCCACTTGCACTAGAGTCAATAATCTAAATTACATTGTAATGATTCTAACACCCATGGAGTCTTGGTGCTGATCATGTTTTGCTCGTGGAAGAGGCTTAATCAACGGGTCTGCAACATTCAGATCCATATGTATTTTGCAAATCTCTATGTCTCCCTCTCCTTGACTTGATCGCGGATGGAGTTGAAGCGTCTCTTGATGTGTTTGGTTCTTTTGTGAAATCTGGATTCCTTCGCTAAGGTTATTGCTCCAGTATTGTCACAAAAGATTTTCATTGGACCCGATGCACTAGGTATTACACCTAGATCGGATATGAACTCCTTTATCCAGACTCCTTCATTTGCTGCTTCCGAAGCAGTTATGTACTCCGCTTCACACGTAGATCCCGCCACGACGCTTTGCTTGGAACTGCACCAACTGACAGCTCCACCATTCAATATAAATACGTATCCGGTTTGTGACTTAGAGTCATCCGGATCAGTGTCAAAGCTAGCATCGACGTAACCATTTACGATGAGCTCTTTGTCACCTCCATAAACGAGGAACATATCCTTAGTCATTTTCAGGTATTTCATGATGTTCTTGACCGCTGTCCAGTGATCCACTCCTGGATTACTTTGGTACCTCCCTGCTAAACTTATAGCAAGGCACACATCAGGTCTGGTACACAGCATTGCATACATGATAGAACCTATGGCTGAGGCATAGGGAATGACTTTCATTTTCTCTCTATCTTCTGCAGTGGTCGGGCATTAAGTCTTACTCAACTTTACACCTTGTAACACAGGCAAGAACCCTTTCTTTGACTGGTCCATTTTGAACTTCTTCAAAACTTTATCAAGGTATGTGCTTTGTGAAAGTATAATTAAGCGTCTTGATCTATCTCTATAGATCTTGATGCCCAATATATAAGCAGCTTCACTGAGGTCTTTCATTGAAAAGTTCTTATTCAAGTATCCTTTTATGCTATCAAAAAATTTTATATCATTTCCAATCAATAATATGTCATCCACATATAATATTAGAAATGCTACAGAGCTCCCACTCACTTTCTTGTAAATACAGGCTTCTCCAAAAGTCTGTATAAAACCATATGCTTTGATCACACTATCAAAGCGTATATTCAAACTCCGAGATGCTTGCACCAGTCCATAAATGGATCGATGGAGCTTGCACACTTTGTTAGCACCTTTAGGATCGACAAAACCTTCTAGTTGCATCATATACAACTCTTCCTTGAGAAATCCATTAAGGAATGCAGTTTTGACATCCATTTGCCATATTTCATAATCATAAAACGCGGCAATTGCTAACATGATTCGGACAGACTTAAGCATCGCTACGGGTGAGAAGGTCTCATCGTAGTCAACTCCTTGAACTTGTCGAAAACCTTTCGCAACAAGTCGAGCTTTGTAGACAGTAACATTACCGTCAACGTCAGTCTTCTTCTTGAAGATCCATTTATTCTCTATGGCTTGCCGATCATCGGGCAAGTCAACCAAAGTCCACACTTTGTTCTCATGCATGGATCACATCTCAGATTTCATGGCCTCAAGCCATTTCGCGGAATTTGGGCTCATCATTGCTTCCTCATAGTTCGTAGGTTCATCATGGTCTAGTAACATGACTTCCAGAACAGGATTACCGTACCACTCTGGTGCGGAACGTACTCTGGTTGACCTACGAGGTTCTGTAGTAACTTGATCTGAAGTTTCATGATCATCATTAGCTTCCTCACTAATTGGTGTAGGCATCACTAGAACTGATTTCTGTGATGAACTACTTTCCAATTCAAGAGAAGGTACCACTACCTCATCAAGTTCTACTTTCCTCCCACTCACTTCTTTCGAGAGAAACTCCTTCTCTAGAAATGATCCATTCTTAGCAACAAATATCTTGCCTTCGGATCTGTGATAGAAGGTGTACCCAACAGTTTCTTTTGGGTATCCTATGAAGAAGCACTTCTCCGATTTGGGTTCGAGCTTATCAGGCTGAAGCTTTTTCACATAAGCATTGCAACCCCAAACTTTAAGAAATGACAACTTAGGTTTCTTGCCAAACCACAGTTCATACAGTGTCGTCTCAACGGATTTGGATGGTGCCCTATTTAACGTGAATGCAGCTGTCTCCAATGCATAACCCCAAAACGATAGTGGTAAATCGGTAAGAAACATCATAGATCGCACCATATCTAATAAAGTACGTTAACGACGTTCGGACACACCATTACGCTGTGGTGTTCCAGGTGGCGTGAGTTGCAAAACTATTCCGCATTGTTTTAAATGAAGGCCAAACTCGTAACTCGAATATTCGCCTCCGCGATCAGATCGTAGAAACTTTATTTTCTTGTTACGATGATTCTCCACTTCACTCTGAAATTCTTTGAACTTTTCAAATGTTTCAGACTTGTGTTTCATTAAGTAGATATACCCATATCTGCTCAAATCATTTATGAAGGTCAGAAAATAACGATACCCGCCGCGAGCCTCAACACTCATCGGACCGCATACATTAATATGTATTATTTCCAATAAGTCAGTAGCTCGCTCCATTGTTCCGGAGAACGGAGTTTTAGTCATCTTGCCCATGAGGCATGGTTCACAAGCATCAAATGATTCATAATCAAGTGATTCCAAAATTCCATCTGCATGGAGTTTCTTCATGCGCTTTACACCAATATGACCTAAACGGCAGTGCCACAAATATGTTGCACTATCATTATCAACTTTGCATCTTTTGGCATCAATATTATGAATATGTGTATCACCACGATCGAGATTCAATAAACCATTCATATTGAGTGTATGACCATAGAAGGTTTTATTCATGTAAACAGAACAACAATTATTCTTTGACTTAAATGAATAACCGTATTGCAATAAACATGATCCGATCACATTTATGCTCAACGCAAACACCAAATAACATTTATTTTAGGTTCAACACTAATCCCGAAGGTAAAGGGAGTGTGCGATGGTGATCTTATCAACCTTGGAATCACTTCCAACACACATCGTCACCTCGCCCTTAACTAGTATCTGTTCATTTTGCAACTCCTGTTTCGAGTTACAAATCTTAGCAACTGAACCGGTATCAAATACCCAGGGGCTACTATGAACACTAGTAACGTACACATCAATAGCATGTATATCAAATATACCTTTGTTCACTTTGCCATCCTTCTTATCCTCCAAATATTTGGGGTAGTTCCACTTCCAGTGACCATTTTCTTTGCAGTAGAAGCACTCAGTTTCAGGCTTGGGTCCAGCTTTGGGCTTCTTCACGGGAGTGACAACTTGCTTGCCATTCTTCTTGAAGTTCCCCTTCTTTCCCTTGCCCTTTTTCTTGAAACTAGTGGTCTTGTTAACCATCAACACTTGATGCTATTTCTTGATTTTTACCTTCGCCGATTTCAGCATCGCGAAGAGCTTGGGAATCATTTTCGTCATCCCTTGCATATTATAGTTCATCACAAAGTTCTAGTAACTTGGTGATAGTGACTAGAGAACTCTGTCAATCACTATCTTATCTGGAAGATTAACTCCCACTTGATTCAAGCGATTGTAGTACCTAGACATTCTGAGCACATGCTCACTAGCTGAGCTATTCTCCTCCATCTTGTAGACAAAGTACTTGTCAGAGGTCTCATACCTCTTAACACGGGCATGAGTCTGAAATATCATTTTCAGCTCTTGGAAGATCTCATATGCTCCATGGCGTTCAAAACATTTTTTAAGTCCCGGTTCTAAGCCGTAAAGCATGGTGCACTAAACTATCAAGTAGTCATCATACCGAGCTTGTCAAACGTTCATAACGTCTGTATCTGCTCTTGCAATAGGTCTGTCTCCTAGCGGTGCATCAAGGACATAATTCTTCTGTGCAGCAATGAGGATAATCCTCAAGTTACGGACCCAGTCCGTGTAGTTGCTACCATTATCTTTCAACTTAGCTTTCTCTAGGAATGCATTAAAATTCAAGGGAACAGTAGCACGGGCCATTGATCTACAACATAGATATGCAAAAACTATCAGGACTAAGTTCATGATAAATTAAGTTCAATTAATCATATTATTTAAGAACTCCCACTTAGATAGACATCCCTCTAGTCATCTAAATGATCACGTGATCCATATCAACTAAACCATGTCCGATCATCACGTGAGATGGAGTAGTTTTCAATGGTGAACATCTCTATGTTGATCATATCTACTATATGATTCACGTTCGACCTTTTGGTCTCAAGTGTTCTGAGGCCATATCTACATATGCTAGGCTCGTCAAGTTTAACCCGAGTATTTCACACGTGCAAAACTGTCTTGCACCCGTTGTATGTGAACGTAGAGCTTATCACACCCGATCATCACGTGGTGTCTCGGCACGACGAATTGTCGCAACGGTGCATACTCAGGGAGAACACTTATACCTTGAAATTTTAGTGAGGGATCATCTTATAATGCTACCGCCGTACTAAGCAAAATAAGATGCATAAAAGATAAACATCACATGCAATCAAAATATGTGACATGATATGGCCATCATCATCTTGTGCCTTTAATCTTCATCTCCAAAGCACCATCATGATCTCCATCGTCACCGGCTTGACACCTTGATCTCCATCGTAGCGTCGTTGTCGCCTCGCCAACTATTGCTTCTACAACTATCGCTAACGCATAGTGATAAAGTAAAGCAATTACATGGCGATTGCATTTCATACAATAAAGCGACAACCATAAGGCTCCTGCTAGTTGCCGATAACTTTTACAAAAACATGATCATCTCATACAATAACGTGTATCATATCATGTCTTGACCATATCACATCACAACATGCCCTGCAAAAACAAGTTAGACGTCCTCTACTTTGTTGTTGCAAGTTTTACGTGGCTGCTACGGGCTTCTAGTAAGAACCGTTCTTACCTACGCATCAAAAACCACAATGATTTTTTGTCAAGTGTGCTGTTTTAACCTTCAACAAGGACCGGCCGTAGTCAAACTCGATTCAACTAAAATTGGAGAAACAGACACCCGCCAGCCACCTGTGTGCAAAGCACGTCGGTAGAACCAGTCTCATGAACGCGGTCATGTAATATCGGTCTGGGGCGCTTCATCCAACAATACCGCCGAATCAAAGTAAGACGTTGGTGGTAAGCAGTATGACTATTATCGCCCACAACTCTTTGTGTTCTACTGGTGCATATCATCTACGCATAGACCTGGCTCGGATGCCACTGTTGGGGAACGTAGCATGCAATTTCAAAAAAATTCTACGCTCACGTAAGATTTATCTAGGAGATGTATAGCAACGAGAGGGGAGAGTGTGTCCACGTACCCTCGTAGACCGAAAGCGGAAGCGTTAGGTGTAACACCCCTGTATAATTACCACTGTGATCAACTGCTAATAATGCCAAGTCATATCATTTGCAGTGCCTAGTCATAGTGGTTAACCAAAACAATTTCAATTCTATTCTGAAAATCAACCTAAATTCAAAAGTGCAAAATAAATTTGCTCAAACACCTTTGGTAAAATGTTCATTAAATAGCAAATATTCCAGAAGCACTCATAAGAATATAACTAATGATACTAGGATTAGTTAAATGACTCCAACAAGATGAAACAGCACCAAAACACCAATATTTAATCCATTTAAAATTATATCAAATTCAAATGAAATCCAACTTTGCCCAAACCAATTTTTGGTGAAAGCTAACATTGCACTGTAATATTTGGGCCAAGTACCACATTTTACAAAAGAGCTAAAGTGGCCTAACTATTTCAAAACAGAAAAGAATAAAAGAAAAAGCAAAACAGAAAACAAGAAAATAAAACGAGGCACTGTGCACTGGGCCTTAGTGCACAGTGCCCCGACCACAGCCCACCTGGCCCGCTTACCTCTCTCCCCGTCATCGTGTCGGCCGCTCCCTGACCGAGCGCGCGCGCGCCGACACGCCAGCGTCCACCGATGATACAGGGAAGCAGAGGGGATAAGGCCGAAGCCGTTCCTTCCCCCTGGCCTCCTCCCCTTCACTCTCCCTCGCCCCGCCTCTCTCCTCCTCAGATCCGTGGCGTCCGAGCGCCGCCGTCGCCACGCTTCGCCACCGCCGTGGCCAGCGGCCTCCCCGCGTCATCTGCCTGCGTCGGGAAGGACCGCCGTGCACCTCCACGTCTACTGGTGGCCTCCGCTGGAGCAGGGAGCCACTACAGCAGACGATCAACGCCGCCCCCTTTGCTGCTGCCGCCGGCGATCCCCTCCATCTCCGGCGAGCTTCTGCTGCTACTAACCTTTCGAGGGCCTTCGGCGTGCCGCTCGGTGAGCCCTTTCGTCCCCTGCTCCTCCTCGTTGCCTCCCGCATGCGCCGTAGCTAGCTAGTCGACGAGCCCGAGCTCTGGCAGCCGCAGACCGCCTCGCCGCCGTGGCCAGAGCTGCTGTCGAGCTCATCTGAGCCCAGCAGCGAGCTCCTGATGCTCCCAGGAACACGTAGCACACGCGCACGCGCTTCCTAGTGCTCCGCAGCCTTAATTCCGTCGAAGCCCGAACTCCGGCGCCGCTGCTACTCGACGCCGGCGACGATTCCGGCCGATTCCGGCGAAGCCTCCACCACCACTGGACGCGGCTCGTTCGACTCGTTCGAACGCACCCCCGCGCGCGCCAAATGAGTTCGTCTATAGGCGAAACCCGACGAGGCCCGAGGCCTCTGCCGCGTTTTTGTGCACGTCGGCGTCTAGCCGCCGGCCTGCCGACATGGCGCAGGCGGGACCCACCCCTGGGTCGCTGACTGCGGGCCCGCGGGGCCTAGTTGACCGAGTTGACTCAGTCAACTTTGCTGACTGGGCATTCCGTGCCTATGACATGTGGGCCCCTTTGCTATTTAGTTAATTAAAACGTTTTATAAACTAAAACTAATTAGTTAATCTAAACTCTCACTAACATATGAGGCCCACCCCCTAATTAACCCTGTTAGTTAGATTAACTCACTGTTAGTCTCAACAGAGGCTGACATGTGGGTCCCACTGGACCCACATGTTATGTTTGACCCTGGTCAGCGCCCTATTGACTTGCTGACGTCATGCTATCATCAGGCTGACGTCATAACTCCATTTTTGATAATAAAAATAATTCCAAAAAATCATTTAATCTTTGAAATTTAATAACTTTTAAACCGTAACTCGGATTGAAAAACTTAAAACATGAAAGTTGCTTAGAACGACGAGACGAGTCTGATCGTGCCGTCTGTTTCCATGTCGGAACCTCCTACGTAGGAGAACTCGTAACCCCGAACCCGATTCCGGTAGATGAATAGTGCACACACACAACGGTAAATAAGCCCCACGTTAATCTTAAAAATAACTAAAGTGACCTAGATGCATCGTTAGGCAACCCTGCACTGCATCATAGTATAGCATGCCCTGCGTTGCATCTGTTTGCATTATGTTTACCTGTTTCTTCCCCCTCTTCTCTCTCGGTAGACCCCGACGTAGACGCAGCTCCGGAGTACGACTACGTCCCCGACGACACCGTTGACAACCTTGCCCTTGCCGCAGAGCAAACAGGCAAGCACCCCCATTTTGAACATGCCTATATCGCCTATTCTTTTCTCTCTTATGCTTGCATTTGAACTGCTACTGCTACTGTTATCCTATATCTGCTGCATAGCCTGTTTATTGTAACCTACTTGATCCCTTTCTGCTTATCCTAAACTGCTTAGTATAGGCTGGGTAGAGACCCGACAGAGACCCCCCAATTATCCCGACTGCCCCGCTGGATTATCAGAAGACCCGATCAACGGGATTGAAGACCAGGCCCGGGCACCGCACATCACTTCCCCCTTAGTTGCCGACAATACTGGATTACTATCATGTGCCGAGGGTGATACCTCGTCAGCACTCCTGATGATAACCTTGTAGGTTAGTTAATCGGTCGTGGTAAGCGAGGGTGATTCCTCCTACACCACCCCCGATAACGACGTCGTCGTGCAACTTCTCAAGTGTGGACCTCGAGGGTGATTCCTCCTTAGTTCACCTTGACGGTAACATCAAAGGGAATTCTATCGAGGGTGATTCCTCAGGGTTCCCCTTGATGTTGGACACACGGTTACCATTGTTACTATGACTTACACTGAACCATGTACTAAAGACGGGTCGGCCCTGAGGGGTACCCGCGCGAGCATATTGCGAAGTGATGTGGAGACGGGTTGACCTGGAAGGTGCCCGCGAGATAAATACGAGGCGTGGCCGGGCATTCCTAGCCCTTGCCGCAAGACCTCGAGACGGGGCGACGGGGTCACATCGATCGTGAGTCTCTGCTCATTACCGCGCGCTCCTAAACCACTAAACGGTTTGGATATTTGATCCGAGGGGCCTCTGGCCTGATAGCACTAACCATCACGTGGGCATAGTATGGGCGTTCTGCATCGTATACTTCAGCCGAAGCTTAATAGACGTCAGCAAAACTGAGCGGCACACGCTGGGTTGGACTGGGAACGCAACCGCACTTGTATAAGGGGTTGCTAGGTCTGCTCACCGGCGGTGTACGCAACATGCAGGAGTGTCCGGGGCGATGGCCCAAGACCCCTGGGGGCATAGGTTTAGTCCGATGTGCTGACCTCTCTGTTAAGTACTCGGTCGGGTTGCGGCGTATCGTTTGGCCGAGGTCGGGCATGACCCAGTAAAGTGTGTCTGGCCGGAGTTAAGCGAGCGTGGTGGGTAACTTGGTGCACCCCTGTAGGGAAGAACTAATCTATCGATAGCCTGTCCTACGGTAACGGACACTCGGAGTTGTATCCCGATCGGTACAACTAGAACTTGAGATGAGAACTGGATAGTACAGCTCTGGGATTGCTTTCTCGTAGGGAGGTCGAGAAAGGACCTCTGGCCGAGGTTGATGATACTACTACTACTTTACATTATGCTAATCTGCACTCTTCTAATGCTGCAAGACTGCTGAAGATGTTGAAAATGCTAGTCTTCGGTAGGACTAGGCTTTCCCCTCTATTCTGGCATTTCTGCAGCCCAGTCCACATATACAGCCTCCCTTTGATAATGTTGCATATGTAGTGTAGATCCTTGCTTGCTGAGTACTTCGGATGAGTACTCATGTTTGTTTGCTTTCTTTTTCCCCCATATCCATTTGATGCCACCAGACGACGGAGCCCCTGAGCCAGATGCCCAGAGTCGACGACTACTACTACTACCCGCCCGGCGAGTACTACTACTACAAGGAGCCGACCGACGACCAGGAGTAGGATCGGAGGGTCCAAGGCAGGAGGCCAACGCCTTTCAATCGTAGTATTTTATTTTACCCCGCCTTCTAAAGGCTTATCTCTCTTTCTGTATTATATCTGTACCCAAATATCTTATGCTTCCGCTGACGCTTGTATGCCATCGAGCTATGTATTCGAGCCCTCGAGGCCCTGGCTTGTAATATAAAGCTTGTATGACTTTATTTATGTTTTAGAGTTGTGTTGTGATATCTTCAAGTGAGTCCTTAGGCTTGATCGTGTGCATTTGTGTGTATGGTTAGTGCACGATTAAGCCGGGGTCGTCACAGGTTGGTATCAGAGCCAATTGCCTCTAGGAGTCCCCCTTTCCAATTCCTTGGCCGAAGTTGAGTCTAGTGGTCCAAAACTATTTTACTAACTTGGCTGTGTGGCTTACGGGCCCACGTTGCCAACTGGGTGGTATTAGGATCTTTTATTCATCGATCTTTACTATGGGATTCTAACCTCTCTTCCATTCGGGTTAAAATTTTGCTAACACCGACACTTAGGATCTCGTAATTCCCATCCTCCCGGAGAGCTGGATATCTGTGCGATTTCCCTGTCATTGATCTGATTAGTCTGATAATCATTTTCCTTTCCATTGTTTTGTTTAACCTTTCCTTCTGAGATCTGTTATGTTTCTCATCGTCATATGACAATTCCGAGTTTCTTTATTTCAGATGGATCGACTGTTTCCACCACGTCCTACGACCCAGCTTGTGCTTCGCACTTGGGCTCGTGATGCCCCTGGGTTTCCAGCTATTCTGATCGCCCTCCTGAGTAGACTGGGTTACCGTTGGTACCCCGAGTACATGGTCTACGAAGTTTATCGCGAGTTCAACCAGGAGCAGTACTATGTTGATGTTCGTATCTATGATCAGCAGAATGACTCGGGCACTGAGCTACAACTTTTCCACGGTATCGGCGTGACGATTGAGATGGCAGTCCATGATGCCGCCTACTCTGCTGTCGCACCTCTCCGAGGAGAGCACAATGCTAGCTTGGATGAATATGTGTTCTGATACATTCCGTATGCACCTATTGGGGATGCTACTGGATACTACACAGCTATCTGTGCCCCGTACGAGCCTCGACGCTACGGCCCGCAGATTCTGATTCAGTGCACTCAGGCTCTGGATCGCACTGTTCGGGCTCTTGCCGTCGAGTTGTTCGCCACTCGAGCACGCTACTACGAGGCTATGACACAGTTGCTACCAGCTGTTCGTGCAGGGATACATCCGGAGCATATTCTTTACCCACGCAGAACCGAGATGCCACCAGGGATTGACTGGCCTGCAGTGGGAGGTCACACGCCTGCACGTGGACCTCTTCTTACAGTTCGAGACCGGGTTCTGCATCAGAGTGCACATGGAGCACAGGATCCCTCTGCGACGAACATTTGTCGCCCGCACTTGCAGCTACCCCGTTTCAGTGGTTTTCTCCAACGTTGATGTAGCCTTTGCTATGTCTCGTTGTGTACTTCCTTACCGTGTGCCTGCGTGCCGCCTAGCATGTCTAGCTTTTCAATTTGCGCCGTTATGCTGCCCGATTGTAACCGACTGTGTATGGATCTGTATGATTTAAATGTCTACTTTTAAGCATCTGTTGCAATATTTAAATAACGTCGAGTTACATCATGTTTATTGCTAAAGACTCGCATAAGCTACTGTTAAACTACCTCTGTTGAATTAGCAGGATGGCTGAACACAACCCACCACCGCCGCCACCACCTGATTACATGGCAGCGATGATGCAACAGTTTGAACTCAACCGCCAATTCATGACGGGAATTATGCAACAGTTCCCTCGTTCTGATGCTAACCAGCTGCCACCTTCTATCACATTGCCAGAGTTTATGCGACTCAACCCGTCCTTCTTCCGCAACACAGTCAACGAGCTGGATGCCGATGACTGGCTGCATGGCATCTCCTATGAGATGTAGTCTGCTGATGTCGCACCGGCCAATTATGTCACCTTTGCGACATACCTTCTGAAGGGCCCCGCATCTCAATGGTGGGCCACTCACCGACAGACCCTACCAACTGGTACCGTCGTCACTTGGGCAGAATTCAAGATTGCTTTCCGTGCCCGTTACATTCCTCAAGTTGTCATAGCTCGGAAGAAGGCCGAGTTCCGTAGTCTCGTTCAAGGTACCAAGACTGTGGAAGTTTATCAGTGCGAATTTCTTGACTTGTCTCGCTACGCTGAAGAGGACATTCCTACTGATGATCGAAGGCAGGAGAAGTTTCGTGAAGGGCTGCACCATGATATTCAGTTAGCTCTGCTTATCCAAGACTATCCTGATTTCGCCACCTTGGTGAATAAGGCTATCATGGTTGAAACTGGTCTGAAGAAGCACAAAGAAGCGACCAGACGCACTCGTGAAGCGGGCTCATCTTCGGGCTCGTCTTCCCAGAAGCGCCGCATCTGGATTCCTCAGAGCATGTACCATCCAGCAGCTCCAGCGAACATGCCATCTTATGCTGCACCACGTCTGCCTCCTCCACCACCGAGGCAGCCTGTGCAAGCTCCAGCCCCTCGAGCTCCTGCACCTCGTCCTAACAATGGACTATGCTTCAAGTGTGGCCAGCCAGGTCACTGTGCTAGGGATTTTTCTCAGAAGCAGAATCAGTTGGCTCTTCCCTCTGCTAGCCGTGGTACCAGCCGTGGTACTCCTCAGCAGCGCAACAACAATGCCAGACCTTCTTATGGTCGTGGGCAGTACTACCACGTCAACATGTCTGAAGCTCTGGATCAACCAGATACTGTGATGGGTACACTTCTCGTTAACTCAGTACCAGCATCTGTTTTATTTGATTCAGAAGCATCGCATTCATTCATGTCAGATAAATTCGCACTCATGCATGAAGTTAAATGTGATATGCTATCCCAAAAGATACGAGTAAATACTCCCGCGGGACACTGTCACACATCCTTGGTTAGTTCCGATGTCGTGATTAATATCGAAGGGTTGGAGTTCCGTGCTTCTCCCATTATTCTCAACTCTTCTGATATTGATCTTATTCTGGGAATGGATTGGTTGAAGGCTCATTACGCCTCAATAAATTGCGCCACTGAAGTTGTTCATCTCTTGCATCCATCGAATGAGATAGTGAATTATCATGCTCATCTCACCCAGAACGCTGAGGCACAAATTTATGCCTTGAATGCGTTGAACGCTTCTCCGCTTGAGGGGATCGAGAACATTCCAGTCGTCTGTGACTTCCAGGATGTTTTTCCAGAAGAACTTCCAGGAATACCTCCTGCTAGAGCTGTCGAGTTCGTCATCGACTTGAAGCCTGGCACCACTCCTATTGCGAAGCGTCCCTACAAGATGCCTCCGCACCATCTTCTCGAGCTTAAGGAAGAAATCGACAAATCCTTAAGGAAGGGTTTCATTCGCCCTAGTTCCTCTGTCTGGGGAGCACCTTCTCTCTTTGTCAAGAAGAAAGATGGTACGAATAGGTTGGTCCAAGATTACTGTCCTATCAACCAGGCAACCATTCAGAATAAATATCTGCTTCCCCAGATCAACGATTTATATGATCAACTTACTGGATCTTCGGTGTTCTCTAAACTCGACTTGAGGTTGGGTTATCACCAGATCCGTGTCCGCGAAGAGGATATCCCGAAGACTGCATTCGTTACTCGTTATGGTTCCTACGAGTACACCGTCATGTCGTTTGGCTTAACAAATGCTCCAGCTACATTCTCCCGCTTAATGAACTACATATTCATGGATTACCTCGACAAATTCGTCGTGGTATATCTAGATGATATTCTGATATATTCGAAGAATAAGGAAGAACATGCTGAACATCTTCGCCTTGTTCTGGAGAGACTTCGAGAACACAAGTTATATGCCAAGTATTCTAAGTGTGAATTCTGGCTTTTTGAAGTAACCTACCTTGGACATGTCATATCCAAGGACGGTATTGCCGTTAACCCAGAGCGTGTTCAAGCCATTCTTGACTGGACCCCTCCGAAGAATGTCAAGAAAGTGAGAAGTTTTCTCGGACTTGCAAGTTATTGCCGACGATTCATCGAGAACTTTTCCAAGATTGCCAAGCCCCTGACTAATCTGCTTCACAAAGGCGTTAAGTTTGAGTGGACAGATAAATGTCAGGAAAGTTTCCAGACCCTCAAGGACAAGCTGACTTCTGCTCCAGTGCTTGCTCCTCCAGACTCTCGTAAAGACTTTGTTATCTTCTGCGACGCCTCTCGTCAAGGATTAGGCTGTGTCCTAATGCAAGAGCGAAGAGTGATTGCTTATGCTTCGCGACAATTGCGTCCGCGTGAAGAAAACTACCCAGTGCATGATCTTGAACTTGTTGTGATTTATGCTTTGAAGTAGTGGCATCATTACCTCCTTGGTAATCGGTGTGAGATTTACACCGATCATCAAAGCTTGAAGTATTTGTTCACTCAACTGGAACTTAACCTCCATCAACAGCGATGGTTGGAAACAATCACGGACTATGACTGTGGTATTTCTTATACCCCTGGCAAGGCTAATGTGATGGCTGATGCCTTGAGCCGCAAGTCATACTGTAACAACCTAATGGTTAAGCAAGCTCAACCCCAGTTGTATGAAGAACTGCGCAAGCTGAACCTCTGTATTGTCCCGCAAGGTTCTCTTAATAACCTTGTGGTACAGCCAGATCTTGAGAAGGCTGTCAAGATTGCGCAAGCTAAAGATGCTGAAATTGGACTGATGAAGAAAGAGCTTCACCTTGAAAAGTACCGGGATTTCTCGGTTGCTGAAGATGGAACCTTGTATTTTTGAGACCGCATTGTAGTACCTCGCTTCGAACTGATGACTGACAAAGTCATGAAAGAGGCCCATGATATACCGCTGTCTATCCATCCAGTTAGTACCAAGATGTATCGTGATCTTCGTCAAAGGTACTGGTGGTCTAAAATGAAGCAGGATATTGCTCGATATGTTGCTGAATGTGACGTTTGCCGTCGCGTGAAGGCAGAACATCAGAAGCCTGCTGGACTTCTTCAACCACTCCCTATTCCTCTGTGGAAATGGGATAAAGTGCAAATGGACTTCATTACTGGTCTTCCCAAGTCTCAGAAGGGTCACGATGCCATTCTTGTCGTCGTCGACCAACCCTCCAAAGTTGCACATTTTCTGCTTGTTAAGGAGAATATCACTGCTAGCCAGCTAGCAGAATTGTATATCTCCAGAATTGTTTCACTCCACGGTATTCCGAAGGAGATTAGTTCGGACCGTGGCGGTCTATTCACTTTCAAATTCTGGGAAAGTTTCCAAGAAGCCATGGGAACTCATATTACCTGGAGTTCAGCTTATCATCCCCAATCCTAAGGCCAAGTCGAGCGAGTTAATAAAGTGCTTGAAGACATGCTTCGGGCTTGTGTTATATCCTTCGGTAAGAAATGGGAGGAATCTCTTCCGTATGCCGAGTTCTCTTATAACAACAGCTATCAAGCCAGCTTGAAAATGGCCCCCTTTGAAGTTCTTTATGGACGTAAATGTCGAACCCCTCTGAATTGGTCAGAAACTGGGGAACGACCTCTAGTGGGACCGGACATTATTCAACACGTTGAAGAACAAGTCCGAATTGTCCGAGAGAATCTCAAAGCGGCTCAGGACCGCCAGAAGAGCAACCATGATTGCAAACGATGGGGCTTGACCTATCAACCAGGTGATCAAGCTTATTTTCGTGTCACTCCTATGAAGGGCACCCGTCGTTTCGAAATCAAGGGCAAGCTAGCTCCTCGCTATATTGGTCCTTTTCGCATTGTGGCCAGACGTGGACAGGTGGCTTACAAATTGGAGTTGCCACCGCAATTTTCTCATATCCACGATGTCTTCCATGTGTCGCAGCTCCGTAAATGCTTCAAGGAATCTCCGCATCGCGCAGTGGATCACGAGATGCTTGAATTGCAAGATGACTTATCTTATAAGGAGCATCGATCTGCATCCTTGATGAAGCTGAACGTCGAACCCGTCAGAAGACAACCAAGTTCCTAAAGGTGCAGTGGTCGAATCACACTGAAGATGAAGCCACTTGGGAACGCGAGGATCATCTTCGGCAAGAATATCCCGACCTCTTTCCTTCCACCTCCTAAATTCTCGGGACGAGAATTTCTTTTAGAGGAGGAGAATTTGTAACACCCCTGTGTAATTACCACTGTGATCAACTGCTAATAATGCCAAGTCATATCATTTGCAGTGCCTAGTCATAGTGGTTAACCAAAACAATTTCAATTCTATTCTGGAAATCAACCTAAATTCAAAAGTGCAAAATAAATTTGCTCAAACACCTTTGGTAAAATGTTCATTAAATAGAAAATATTCCAGAAGCACTCATAAAAATATAACTAATGATACTAGGATTAGTTAAATGACTCCAACAAGATGAAACAGCACCAAAACAGCAATATTTAAATATTTAAAATCATATCAAATTCAAATGAAACCCAACTTTGCCCAAACCAATTTTTGGTGAAAGCTAACATTGCACTGTAATATTTGGGCCAAGTCCCACATTTTACAAAAGAGCTAAAGTGGCCTAACTATTTCAAAACAGAAAAGAATAAAAGAAAAAGCAAAACAGAAAACAAGAAAATAAAACGAGGCACTGTGCACTGGGCCTTAGTGCACAGTGCCCCGACCACAGCCCACCTGGCCCGCTTACCTCTCCCCGTCGTCGTGTCGGCCGCTCCCTGGCCGAGCGCGCGCGCGCCGCCTGCGCGCCGACACGCCGGCGTCCACCGACGATACAGGGAAGCGGAGGGGATAAGGCCGAAGCCGTTCCTTCCCCTGGCCTCCTCCCCGTCATTCTCCCTCTCTCTCTCTCTCGCTCGCCCCGCCTCTCTCCTCCTCAGATCCGTGGCGTCCGAGCGCCGCCGTCGCCGCGCTTCGCCACCGCTGTGGCCAGCGGCCTCCCCGCGTCGTCTGCCTGCGTCGGGAAGGACCGCCGTGCACCTCCACGTCTACTGGTGGCCTCCGCTGGAGCAGGGAGCCACTACAGCAGACGATCAACGCCGCCCCCTTTGCTGCTGCCGCCGGCAATCCCCTCCATCTCCGGCGAGCTTCTGCTGCTACTAACCTTTCGAGGGCCTTCGGCGTGCCGCTCGGTGAGCCCTTTCGTCCCCTGCTCCTCCCCGTTGCCTCCCACACGCGCCGTAGCTAGCTAGTCGACGAGCCCAAGCTCTGGCAGCCGCAGACCGCCTCGCCGCTGTGGCCAGAGCCGCTGTCGAGCTCATCTGAGCCCAGCAGCGAGCTCCTGATGCTCCCAGGAACACGTAGCACACGCGCACGCGCTTCCTAGTGCTCCGCAGCCTTGATTCCGTCGAAGCCCGAACTCCGGCGCCGCTGCTGCTCGACGCCGGCGACGATTCCGGCCGATTCCGGCGAAGCCTCCACCACCACTGGACGCGGCTCGTTCGACTCGTTCGAACGCACCCCCGCGCGCGCCAAATGGCCGTCTATAGGCGAAACCCGACGAGGCCCGAGGCCTCCGCCGTGTTTTTGTGCACGCTGGCGTCTAGCCGCCGGCCTGCTGACGTGGCGCAGGCGGGACCCACCCCTGGGTCGCTGACTGCGGGCCCGCGGGGCCCAGTTGACCGAGTTGACTCAGTCAACTTTGCTGACTGGGCACTCTGTGCCTATGACATGTGGGCCCCGTTGCTATTTAGTTAATTAAAACGTTTTATAAACTAAAACTAATTAGTTAATCTAAACTCTCACTGACATATGAGGCCCACCCCTAATTAACCCTGTTAGTTAGATTAACTCACTGTTAGTCTCAACAGAGGCTGACATGTGGGTCCCACTGGACCCACATGTCAGGTTTGACCCTGGTCAGCGCCCTGTTGACTTGCTGATGTCATGCTATCATCAGGCTGACGTCATAACTCCATTTCTGATAATAAAAATAATTCCAGAAAATCATTTAATCTTTGAAAATTAATAAATTTTAAACCGTAACTCGGATTGAAAAACTTAAAACATGAAAGTTGCTCAGAACGACGAGATGAGTCTGATTGTGCTGTCTGTTTCCATGTCGGAACCTCCTACGTAGGAGAACTCGTAACCCCGAACCCGATTCCGGTAGATGAATAGTGCACACACACCGGTAAATAAGCCCCGCGTTAATCTTAAAAATAACTAAAGTGACCTAGATGCATCGTTAGGCAACCCTGCACTGCATCATAGTATAGCATACCCTGCGTTGCATCTGTTTGCATTATGTTTACCTGTTTCTTCCCCCTCTTCTCTCTCGGTAGACCCCGACGTCGACGTAGCTCCCGAGGCAGACGCAGCTCCGGAGTACGACTACGTCCCCGACGACACCGTTGACGACCTTGCCCTTGCCGCAGAGCAAACAGGCAAGCACCCCATTTTGAACATGCCTATATCGCCTATTCTCTTCTCTCTTATGCTTGCATTAGAACTGCTACTGCTACTGTTATCCTATATCTGCTGCATAGCCTGTTTATTGTAACATGCTTGATACCTTTCTGCTTATCCTAAACTGCTTAGTATAGGCTGGCTAGAGACCCGACAGAGACCCCCCACTTATCCCGACTGCCCCGCTGGATTATCAGAAGACCCGATCGACGGGATTGAAGACCAGGCCCCGGCACCGCACATCACTTCCCCCTTAGTTGCCGACACTACTAGGTTACTATCGAGTGCCGAGGGTGATACCTCGTCAGCACTCCTGATGATAACCTTGTAGGTTAGTTAATTGGTCGTGGTAAGCGAGGGTGATTCCTCCTACACCACCCTCGATAACGGCATCGTCGTGCAACTTCTCAAGTGTGGACCTCGAGGGTGATTCCTCCTTAGTTCACCTTGACGGTAACATCAAAGGGAATTCTATCGAGGGTGATTCCTCAGGGTTCCCCTTGATGTTGGACACACGGTTACCATGGTTACTATGACTTATACTGAATCATGTACTAAAGACGGGTCGGCCCTGAGGGGTACCCGCGCGAGCATATTGCGAAGTGATGTGGAGACGGGTTGACCTGGAAGGTGCCCACGAGATAAATACGAGGCGTGGCCGGGCATTCCTAGCCCTTGCTGCAAGTCCTCGAGACGGGGCGACGGGGTCACATCGATCGTGAGTCTCTGCTCGTTACCGCGCGCTCCTAAACCACTAAACGGTTTGGATATTTGATCTAAGGGGCCTCTGGCCTGATAGCACTAACCATCACGTGGGCATAGTATGGGCGTTCTGCGTCGTATACTTCAGCCGAAGCTTAATAGGCGTCAGCAACTGAGCGGCACACGCTGGGTTGGACTGGGAACGCAACCGCACTTGTATAAGGGGTTGCTAGGTCTGCTCACCGGCGGTGTACGAAACGTGCAGGAGCGTCCGGGGCGATGGCCCAAGACCCCTGGGGGCATAGGTTTAGTCCGGCGTGCTGACCTCTCTATTAAGTACTCGGTCGGGTTGCGGCGTATCGTTTGGCCGAGGCCGGGCATGACCCAGTAAAGTGTGTCCGGCCGGAGTTAAGCGAGCGTGGTGGGTAACTTGGTGCACCCCTGCAGGGAAGAACTAATCTATCGATAGCCTGTCCTACGGTAACGGACACTCGGAGTTGTATCCCGATCGGTACAACTAGAACTTGAGATGAGAACTGGATAGTACGGCTCTGGGATTGCTTTCTCGTAGGGAGTCGAGAAAGGATCTCTGGCCGAGGTTGATGATACTACTACTACTTTACATTATGCTAATCTGCACTCTTCTAATGCTGCAAGACTGCTGAAGATGTTGAAAATTCTAGTCTTCGATAGGACTAGGCTTTCCCCTCTATTCTGGCATTTCTGCAGCCCAGTCCACATATACAGCCTCCCTTTGATAATGTTGCATATGTAGTGTAGATCCTTGCTTGCTGAGTACTTCGGATGAGTACTCATGTTTGCTTTGCTTTCTTTTTCCCCCATATCCATTTGATGCCACCAGACGACGGAGCCCCTGAGCCAGATGCCCCAGTCGACGACTACTACTACTACCCGCCCGGCGAGTACTACTACTACGAGGAGCCGACCGACGACCAGGAGTAGGATCGGAGGGTCCAAGGCAGGAGGCCAACGCCTTTCGATCGTAGTATTTTATTTTACCCCGCCTTCTAAAGGCTTATCTCTCTTTCTGTATTATATCTGTACCCAGATATCTGATGCTTCTGCTGACGCTTGTATGCCATCGAGCTATGTATTCGAGCCCTCGAGGCCCTGGCTTGTAATATAAAGCTTGTATGACTTTATTTATGTTTTAGAGTTGTGTTGTGATATCTTCAAGTGAGTCCTTAGGCTTGATCTCATGCATTTGCGTGTATGGTTAGTGCACGATTAAGCCGGGGTCGTCACATTAGTTTAACGCGGTTGATGTAGTCGAACGTCTTCACGATCCAACCGATCCAAGTACCGAACGTACGGCACCTCTGTGTTCAGCACACGTTCAGCACGATGACGTCCCTCGAGCTCTTGATCCAGTTGAGGACGAGGGAGAGTTCCGTCAGCACGACGGCGTGGCGACGGTGATGATGAAGTTACCGGCGCAGGGCTTCGCCTAAGCACTACGACGATATGACCGAGGTGTAAAACTGTGGAGGGGGGCACCGCACACGGCTAAGACAATTGATCTTGTTGTGTTCTAGGGTGCCCCCTACCTCCGTATATAAAGGAGGAGAGGGGGAGGCCGGCCGGCCCCTGTAGGGCGCACCAGGAGAGAGGAGCCCTACTAGGACTCCAAGTCCTAGTAGGATTCCACTTGGTGGAAGGGGAAAGAAGGATGGGAGAGGGAAAGGGGGGCCGCGCCCCCTCCCCTAGTCCTATTCGGACTCCCCAAGGGGGGGAGGGGCACGCGCCACCTCCTCGTGGCCTGCCCTTTCTCTCCCCTAAGGCCCATGTTGGCCCATTACTTCCCCGGGGGGTTCCGGTAACCCTTCCGGCACTCCGATAATTACCAGGTACCTCTCGGAACTCATCCTGTGTCCGAATAACATCGTCCAATATATCATTCTTTATGTCTCGACCATTTCGAGACTCCTCATCATGTCTGTGATCTCATCCGGGACTCCGAACAAACTTCGGTCATCAAATCACATAAATCATAATACAAATCGTCATCGAACGTTAAGCGTGCGGACCCTACGGGTTCGAGAACTATGTAGACATGACCGAGACACATCTCCGGCCAATAACCAATAGCGGAACATGGATGCTCATATTGGATCCTACATATTCTACGAAGATCTTTATCGGTCAAACCGCATAACAACATACATTATTCCCTTTGTCATCGGTATGTTACTTGTCCGAGATTCGATCGTCGGTATCATCATACCTAGTTCAATCTCATTACCGGCAATTCTCTTTACTCGTTCCGTAATGCATCATCCCGCAACTAACTCATTAGTCACATTGCTTGCAAGGCTACATATGATGTGCATTACCGAGAGGGCCCAGAGATACCTCTCCGATACTCGGAGTGACAAATCCTAATCTCGATCTATGCCAACACAACAAACACCTTCGGAGACACCTGTAGAGCATCTTTATAATCACCCAGTTACGTTGTGACGTTTGATACCACACAAGGTGTTCCTCCGGTATTCGGGAGTTGCATAATCTCATAGTCAGAGGAATATGTATATGTATAAGTCATGAAGAAAGCAATAGCAATAAAACTTAACGATCATTATGCTAAGCTAATGGATGGGTCTTGTCCATCATATTATTCTCCTAATGATGTGATCCTGTTTATCGAATGACAACACATGTCTATGGTCAGGAAACATAACCATCTTTGATAAACAAGCTAGTCAAGTAGAGGCATACTAGGGACACTCTGTTTGTCTATGTATTCACACATGTATCAAGTTTCCGGTTAATACAATTCTAGCATGAATAATAAACATTTATCATGATATAAGGAAATATAAATAACAACTTTATTATTCCCTCTAGGGCATATTTCCTTCACCTGTTTCGCCGGTCAGCTGTGACCGCCTCCCGGCGCTGAACATCAGCCCTCCACTCGGCGTTCGTCACGCCCGGTGGTCTTGCCATCGGCTTCCTCTGCTTCGGCTGGGTGGAATCGGAGGCGGCGGGGCGGGGGGCCGAATACTTCTTCGGTGGCATGGCGGCCGGATGGTGGGAGGAGAATGGCGGGAGCGGCGGGATGGTAGGGGGGAGAAGGGGAAGCAATGAGGAAATGGAGGGAAAAAAGGAGAAAACGGCTGGAAATAGGCCAGTCTGTCGCCGACAGCACGGGCCCACGCGCCTTTTCGCTTCGGCCGGCGCCCCCACGCGCCCCCGGCGGGCTGGGTTCGGCTCGGGTTCGCCGGTTGTTATTTCAGCCCAAACCGGCGATAAATGAGGAGTTGGGGCGCGACTGGGCCGATTTTTCGCCGCCGGCGCTAAAAAAGGCGCCCTGGGGGCCTGTTGGGGGGCGAGTGGAGATGCTCTTAGTATATGCTTCCGCCTGCACAGTGAAGCTAGAAATAAATATGCGTTAGTTTAATTCCTCTGTACTGAAAAACGAAGAAACGTTAGAAGAATAATTCCAAAAACATACCCCTCATGGGAATCAAAAACCACCAGAAGTGGAGGGCATTCTCCCCTTTTCAACATGCTTCTGCAAAGTTCGATGGTTTCTTTGTCCTCTCTTGAAAGAACCTTGAAAGTCAACAAGTGTATCGTGAGGCACCAAGAGATCAAAAAATGCATTATACTGTTTAAAGTAAAATTTTGCTAACCTGCATACCACCTTCCTTCAGTTTTGCTTGATTGGCAGATATAGGGGCCATACTCGGCACATAAGTCAGCTCATTACTGAACTCCATTTTCGAAGATGTCAATGCAGTGGCTGCAGAAGCCATCTGTTCAAGCCTTCGAACTCTATCTTCAGTGGGCACAAATGGCAGTAGCCTCCTCTTCTTCTTGTGCATAACAAGAGATCGCCTCCTTCGCCTCTTAGCATCTGTATACAAGTAGTATGAAGTAATGAATATATGCAGTGAGCTATATGCAGGATACTATGATTGGAGATATATGCAGTTGAATTGTTAAGTAGCTACTGTGTCCCAACAAAGAGGATACTACTGTATTGACCGGTCAGTCACGCAAAACATAACAATTCACGAATCAACATACAACAACCCCCTACAAGATTGTATATTGGATTGGAGATATATGCGGTTGAATGGTTAAGTAGCTGTTGTGTTCCCAACAAACTAGAAATTTCAGTTACTTGGAATATATACAGGAGACTACTGTATTGACCGGTCAGTCACGCTAAACAGAACAATTCACGAATCGACATGCAACAACCCCCTACAAGATATATTTTTGATATATTTTTTGTCTCCCATTAGAAGTGAACCCTACACGTAATCAGTCCTATTTTAAATAAACTACAAAAGGTGGCGGCTTTTTATGGCTCAATGAGTGCAAGTCAGATCACGAACAGGATATACATGCGACGTATCCCTGTGAATCATCCTGATATACATGTGTACAAATCAATGGAAGTCAATTAATCCGTACACACTTGACCAACCTACTTCAATAACACAATCCTACTACAAGAGTGCTATTAAGATCAAATTAATTTTTTTTAACAATGCTTTCCCGCGCAATTCTGGCGGCGGTAGCTTTCCCGCGCAATTCTGGCGGCGGTAGCTTTCCCGCGCATTTCCTGCGGTGATATTTCATTACCTAGAAATTCTAATCCACTGTGACACCGACATATGCAGGATACTACAGTGTCAGACTGGTCAGCATAGCAAAACAAAACAATCAACGAACGAATAAACTAATGAATCAACACACAACACCCACATAGAGTACAACGAACGAATCAGTCATAGAATTTCAGATGAACTATTTGCACCTTATGAATTATTTGCATCATCAGCAGATGGTAATGAAGTATGTGTAACGATTGAGCGACGATTCCTCATCGCAGACTCCCTAGCTTAAGCCATACGATGTACAAAATCCATGCGACTCAAAATTTCAGAGATAAGAAAATTACCCTGAGAAAGCCCACACTTTGCCGGCCCGACGGCACCGCCCTCCGCGCCCTTCTCGATCCGGAAGAAATCCACGATCTTGCTCTGCTTCAACAGGAAACCTGGCAGAAATTCAATCAATAAGCGGATGAGATGAGATGAAATTCACGGCAGGCGAGCGAGCGCGAACACAAAAGGGGGGGGGAGCGGGAATGGCGAGATCAAGCGGCGGCGGAGGGACTCATGGATGATGGAGGTCGGGGCGCAGTCAGGGCAGAGCCAGGAGCCCAGCGGGACGGCAGGGAGGATGGGGCGGAGGCAGAAGGTGTGCCGCCCGCGGTCGCAGCTGTCGCAGAGGAGCAGCTCCTCGTTGCGGTCCCCGGCAGTGAGTTTCCGAGCGATTGCAGCAGACTCCACTGAGATCAGTACATGGCATGATAGGGCAACATTGGAACCAATATTCGGCAAAATTTGAGGCACTCGGGGGAAGAAGATCAGCAAAATCTATATCGCCGGCATTGCAGAACACCACTACAATGGCGACAGTACACATCATAGCAAGGCAGCATAAAACAAAGTACTTAACAGTATGCAACATGAAGCAGTGTCCGAAAGTCAGTTTCGTGAGACTTAGGTGAGATTAGCCCTTCCAGGAGTGAATCCCAGCACCACTACGAGAAGAGTGTTAACATCTATAGTTCATAGACTTAGTGAAGTACACGTTATACTCTTGTTCCTAGTCTTTAGGAGGATCCCCTTAAGGATTGATATGGTCGATGATGAAGTTAACCCTAGCATATGAATCTAGATCAGGTTCATTTTTGTGTGATTGGTCAAGTGCTTCCACATCTTTTGATAGTACAGTGCTACTAGTGTATATGCCATTTTTTCTAGCGGTGACCTCAATGTGTGTCTAAGACATTTTTACCAGCAGTGCCCTCCAGCACCATCGCCTGCATAGAAGCATTAGGATCTTGGATAGTGTGCACTTCCACATTACCAGTGAAATACCAAAAATAATGGGAAACACTAGAAATAAAAACCTTGCATTTTTACGCCATTGGAACTTCGTTCAATTAGGCTGGTCATAGTGGAAAGTAACTTACACTAGTAACATGCATATGTTACTAGTCCATGCTACTACCTCCATAACCGTAGTAACATATGTGTGGTATCATGCAAATGTTCATTATTTAGATGCAGACTCGTTTTGCCTCGGGATGTATTATGTTACGGTAATAGATTATGTTACCACAAATATCTCTCTCCTCACTAAATACTTCTTACATAAGCAAATTTTCCTTGGAGTGTGTTATGTTACTAGCTAAGTTACTCCGACTATGTAAAGCACCGTCTCCTCAGAAGTCTCTAAACTTCCAAAGAAAGAAAGAATCATGGTACTGATGGCTGTCGCGTGCAAGTAATGCACACGACTCCAGCTGAAACCCAGCTGCACGCAAATCAGATCGAAGCGAGCCCCGGGGAAACCGTTCCCTGCCCAACTTCCCCATTCCTCATTCCAATCCAATCGAATCCTATGCGACACGATCATGAATGCTCAAGCTAAACAATTGTGCCAAAAGCAGTGGTGAGTGGCGCCGACATACACCGAGCGGCTTAAGGGCCTGGACCAGACGCCTATGTTCCATGCCACCTTCGCCGTTAGTGGCACCGAGTTTAGCTCATCGTCATATGGGTCCGACATGTGCAACAAGGTGCGGGACCTCCCGCCAGGGCAGCCTTCGACGACCTCGCCACCAAGGCGGCATTAGAGTGCTTCTCTGCTACTCCGCAACTAATGCCTGGTGCGTATGTTTGAGGCCTACATAGCTAGTTCCCTTTTTGTTCAAGATTCGAGGTCTACAGCCAGTTAGCTCAAGATGTGTGCGTCGTCACTGCTCCTCACTACTTCTCTGCTCCGGTGCCACGTTGCCGAAGCTGGCCTATGCTCGACAAGATCACAAGAAGATCGACATGTGTTACCATTACATCTAGACTCTATAAATACATATATAAGTGGGTTGCCGAGCGTTTACAACAGAGTCCACCGAGATTAGTACATGGCACGATAGGGCAACATTGCAACCAATATTCGGCAAAATCTGAGGCTCTCGGGAGATGTAGATCAGTAAAATCTATAGCACTTGCGTGTGCGGAGCGCCGCTACAATGGCGACAGCACACATCATAGCAAGGTAGCATAAAACAAAGTCCTTAAACTATGCAACTTGAAGCAGTGTCCGAAAGTCAGTTTCGTTAGACTTAGGTGGGAGGAGCCCTTTCAGGAGTGAACCCCAGCAGTACTAAGAGAAGAATGTTAACATTTATAGTTCATATACTTAGTGATGTACACGTTGTATTATGTCTTAAGGAGGATCCCCTTCAGGATTGATATTGTCGATGATGAAGTCAACCCTAGCATATATATCTTGCTCGGGTTCAGTTTTTTGTGATTGGTCAAGTCCTTCAACCTCTTTCGATAGTACGGTGCTACCAGTGTATATGCCATTTGTTCAGGCGGTGATCTCAATGTGTGTATAAGATATTTTTACCAGCAGTGCCATCCAGCACCATCGCCTCCAAAGAAGCATTAGGATCATGGATAGTGTGCACTTCTGCACTAACAGCAAAGCACCAAAAATGGGAAACGCCAGACAAAAAAAGTGAAGATACCATCTGTCTCTCCCAGCAACTGAATGACGACACTCCTCTCACTACTAAAAAGTAGCCCCTCCGTTCCTAAATGTAAGGTGTGTTAGTTTTTAACAAAGTCAAACATTGTCTATGTTTGACCAACTTTATAGCAAAATGTATAAAGATTTACAATACTAAATATATAAAATATAATAATATATTTCATGGTGAATCTAGTGACAATGATTTGGTATTCTAGAAATTGACGATTTTTGTCTATAAACTTGGTCAAAGTTAGAGAAGTTTGACTTTTTGGAAAAATAATACACCAGCAACTATCATCTTGCGATGTTTGGTGACCTATTAAACTATATATACGTTATTATATATAAGTGGCCATTCTGAAGAGGCTGCTATTAATCCTTATTCTCACCAGGACTCCTTGATGCTGGACAGGTTAGAACTATTGAAATGGATTAGACAAAATTCATCTACCATTCTTGACTAGTTCCCAAAAGGATAAACTACAGTGCAATATGAGTTAATTTCAACACTGGTAATATTTGTTGGCACTTATAATGTGGTTGAATGTTTTTACAAACTCTTTAGGAATTATATATTACAGATAGGTGAGCCTATATATCGTCAATATTCTTCCTGTCTATTACAATAAGGATCTTACTAGTCCACATAGGGAACTTATCTAAAAGTAGGTGGTTAATCATATTGCCACATTAAAATCATCATTGAATTTCCAATGAGTTCACACAACTTGTTTGTAGCTTAGTATGTATACGATCCACCGAGCAGTTTCACTAAGTTCATTATTTATAACATTAATAAAATTGTACCTTCCGATTCAGATTGCTAGCATGTGATTTCATTCCTGGCGGGCTATGGTTGTCGGTTATCCGATGGGAATGATTTTTCTGACGGCCTTACTTTTTTTCCTATCGGCTATTGGCCTACAGGCTTAGTCGAGTTTCTGGTAGTGACTCAATAATGCGTCCCCCCAGCCTAAACTCCACAGTACGCATCTGCCTTGCGATGAGGCAATTGAAATCTAGGGTTCCCCCTACCGGCCCCCTGGGTTCTCCTCTGCGCCCCTCCACAACAACCACGGCCAGGACTTGGTCGACGACCTCGGAAGCGACAAGGGCGACGACGATGTCAATGACCAAGGTGAGCACTCAAACGGACAGACCGATTCCCCCACCCCCCCCCCCTTCTCCTCTGGTGAATCTGTTTGTCACGATTATGTGTATGATCTCAGATGGTAACCTTGGAGTAATGCGTGCATGTTTTGTTCGGTGGTCGGTAGGATCTAGTTTAGGTGATCCATGGCGGACGAGAAAGTGATGTGTGCATGTTCGGTTCGGTGGTTGGTAGGATCTAGTTTACGTGATCCATGGCGGACGAGAAACTAACGGCCGCCTTACATTAAAGAACTAGGTTGTGTTGTGAATGGATAATCGTCACTATTTATAACATGTAATCACTGTCCACAAGTCTTGTCCTTCTATTTCGGCAGTTTTGTTTCTTCTATGATGCCAAATATGGTCGGCCGAAAGTGACCTATATAAAGGAACATGAATCCCTGAAGAAGAAAGTGACCTGCTTTATTTTGTTCACGAAAGCGTCTTCCAAAAGGAAGGAAGTCCCTAAAATTATACGACCAAGCAAAAATTGTTGAAAGAAATTAGATTTATAAAGTTCTTATGCTTCCACCTCGTCTTATAGTATGGTCCTCCTAGTGTATTTACCATTTGTTCTAGCGGTGACCTCAGTGTGTGTAGATGAAAATTTTCAAGCAATGCCCTCCAGCACTATCATCTGTAGAGAAGCATTAGGTTCTTGGATAGTGTGCCCTTCCGCAATCGCATTGTTAGTTTCCATCTAGTGACTTAGAAGATATTTCCATGAGGACACTTGTGACAGGTACATCTACAACACAATTTGCACATTTGTACATGATATTGTTGATGTCGCAATTTCAGGCCTTGGTTCTTCTGCCTGGGCACTTATGGCATTCATATAAGATTGTAACTCCGTCGCTTCATAGTACCTGCACGATAAACATAACCATGCTTTTGCTTTGGTGGTTAGAGTACGGAAAATAGCTTTAATTTCATTTGATCATAACTGGAAGCATTCAATTGAAATGTCCCGCATATCTCGAGCGTGTGTATATGGTTGCTAGTGAAACACCCCTGTCATATTTCTTTCTTATTTTTTCTTAATATAAATTGTGCAAATTGGTCTGTGAAAACTGCAAGTATTTTAAAACAAAGTCTTGCAAAAATCACCTTCCCAAGGCATGACTTCTTGTGTGTTCGATAACCTAGACTCACTCTAGGGAGAAAGGGAACTATATGCATCCAAAACGATTGAAGATTATCAACTCTCAAGTCATGCAGGAACTCTGCGACAGTAATTAATATGAGTGTGAAGACAACATCTTGGTGGTCAGGAGAAATGTAAAATGAAGATCCCACTTGTCTCTCCCCACTACTGAATGAAGACAATTTTCACTACCTACAACATCAACATGTATCATTGTCTCCATCTAGGGATTTCTTCTGGCAACTGAACTACATAGAAGTTAATGGATTTCAGAGGCAATGCTGAAAATGCCACCATTAATCCCTATTATCATCCAAACTCCTTGATGTTGGGCAGGTCAGAACTATTGGGAGTTAGACAAAATGATGTATTGGGTACGCATACTCATGCCCATTGTAGTCATAGTATAGCTTCTCGCCACAAGCTAAGTCGTGGCAGAGATCAACAAGACATGGCTCTCACCATCGATGTCGTATCTCACACACTTGATGTTCTGCTTCTTCTTGCCATCCATGCAGGAGTTCGATGAGATTAGATTAGTATAACTATATAAGTGATGCTTAACACATTTTACGTTCATAAGGTCGGAAGTGACTACTTATGGAGTGCGGTCGTTGATGCCATTAATAAAGTGGGGGGTGTTTCCCCGTCTGTGAAGGAAAATATCAAGCTTCTTGGAAGGATCCGCTGGTGATAGTCTGATAGATGGGTCATTATACTATCACAACCATCATTCTCCTTGATCCAAATAATCAAGATCACCAGGGTATTTTGTAAAGAATATCATATCCTTAATATCTGCATCAACCTGCATATACTAAAGCTAAAAAGATAAGTTGTGTTAGTTCACTTCTTCTGTACTGGAAATCATAAATATGATAGAAGCATAATGGATCCAAGAACATACCCCTCGCGGGGAATCAAAAACCACAAGAAGTAGAGGGCATCCTCATCTTTTTAACATGTTTTTGCAAAGTTCGATGGTGTCTTTATCCTCTCATGAAAGAACCTTGAAAGTAAAAGAGTGTATTGTTAGGCACCATGAAATAACAAATACAGTATCCTATTTTAAGTAGAAATTTGCTAACCTGCATACCACCTTCCTCCAGTTTCGATTTAGGGGCCATACTAGGCACATAAGTCAGCTCATTACTGGACTCCATTTTTGAAGATGTCAAAGGTGGTGGCCGTAGAAGCCATCTGTCCATAGACATAAGTCAGCCACAACAGGCATATGGAAACCACATTTGCATAGGAAGAAACAATAGAGCTACTTGTCCATAGAAAGAAAGAAACATGGGCACATATGTACTCCTAGATAAAGGGACATGAATCCCTGAAGCCGAAAGTAACCTACTTATTTTTTCTCACAAAAGCATCTTCGAGAGGGCAGGGAGGCCCTCCACCAGCATTAAGAAGAGTTGTCCAGTTTATGAAGGAAACTAGGCCAAAATTATCGAGAGTATGGTGCTACCAGTAAAAAGAATTGGAAGACGGGGAGTGATGTACTTAATTCGAATTGATAACTTCAGTGAGATTTGTAAACTGCTTCCACCTCTTTTGATAGTATGGTGCTACCAGTGTATATGCCATTTGTTCTAGAAGTGACCATGATGGCTCTATATTTTACGCATTTTTAGAGCTCATATGTTGCATGTTCTGTTTATAGATCATGTCTCATTGAACCAAATGTATGTCCATTATGCATGATTACCGATTTTTGCGCTTTTCATTGTGAGCATTGCACATTTGTGTATTTATTTGGTTTTTATTACTTTTCCTTCTTTTCTTGTGTCTATAGGTGTATTGGAGCAACCTAGGAACGAGCACGATGAAAGGAGCAATGATGGGTTCAATACGGGGTCAGTCAGGGGTCAAACTTAGCCATTTCGAAGGTCGGAAAAAGTCATTTTTACAGAGTGCTCCAAATCAAGATCTAAGACTATAAATGGATCAGCGTCGTTCATACGAATCCAACGAGCTCAAGAACTTCAAATTCTGAGTTCGTATGAAGAAATGGCGGCCGTTTTACTGGAGAGAGATTGCACAAAAAGACAGCACGAAAGACGGCGTTCCTGCGGTCGTTTGAGCGGTCATTTGACGTCAAGACAGCTCCAAAAGTTGCCCTTCCAGACGGAATTCTTCACAGATTTCGTCCCCGTTCGATCCCACGGGATCCTTGGCTTGTAAAGAAGAGATTGGGAGAGGATTAGGCTCATTGTGAGCCCCTGGATGAAGCCCATCAAGGGAGGAGGCTAGGGAGGCTCTCCATATAAGTCATCCACAACCCTAGCCGCCGTCTCTGATGCTCCATCAACATTCATTGATCCACGCAGCCATTATCCATCTCCATTGTTGCTCCAAAACCACCTCCACAGAGAAGAGAAGGGCCAAGCCAAGAGGAAGAAGAAGGGGTGCCTCCACCATGCGCACCGGCCTTCGGGCCGGTGCGGTCTTCACCGCTGACGGGCCGTCAACACCATCACCGGCTCCGCTATGCTCCTCTCCTCCACCGGCTTCATGCCGGCTTGTAACTTGCCCTCTCCCTCTATGATGTTTGAGTAGTTGTGTTAGTTCTTAGGATTTGGGTGAACCCTTGCATGATTAGTACTTTGTTGAATAAGCTATCCAATATTCTCTTTATATGTGTTGCGTTGATTGTCTCATGGTGTTGTGAAGGGCGCCCACACAGCATTATCCCCTTGTGGACTTGAGGCAAGTCATATTGGTGAGAAGGGTAATTGTGGAGAGTAGGTGGTGACAGGACATATTCTCGCTTCCTCCCTGATCACTGCAATAGGGATTAGTGGAGAACCCTAGAATTTAAGGCTGTGACCACGGGGAGTTCACTCCCCTTAATCATCATTGTGGTAACCGAAGTGGGGAAGCACGGTACACGGTAACCTTAGTGGGGATGAGTACTTTATATGGCTCCGCCCACGCGAGATCATATACAAGTGGCTTAGTGATACAATTAGAGAGCCATGTTCACCATGTCTTGTCAGCATCATACTTGTGGTGATGACTCCAATTCCCTTGAGAACGTTTACTACTCAAGCACCGTTTCACGTAGTTTAGTCTCTTTACTTTTCTGTCTTTTATTTCTTGTTCGTAGTTTAGTAAACACTATCCCTTTTATTTGTGTTCCTAGCAACTTACTAAAGTAGGCTATTTCCAAACTACGGTTTGGGCGCATACGTAGTTCGTTAAGTGACAGCGTAGCTGCGGGGTTTGTGGTGCCTTCCTATTCGCTTCATGTGGGTTCGACACTCTATTTATCACGAAAGTGCTACAACAGCCCTGTGCACTTGCAGGCCATCAGACCTCAGTTTGTGTATATGACATTTTTTCAGCAATGCCCTCCAGCACCATGGCCCGGAGAGAAGTATTAGGTTCTTGGAAAGTTGTAAGTGACAAATAATAAATAATTGATTCCAGATCCTAATTATGTTTACATGTTTTGCCAATGTGTAATGAAAATTTCTGGAATCTGTCAAAAAAAATATTCGCAACCAACTGTGACCCCTTCTCTTACTTTCAAATAAAAAACACCACAAATATGCACGGGCTAGTAGTGACAAATGAGGCGCCCGAAGTCTAAGGAGCAGCGTAACTAGGAAGTACTTGAAAAGTTGCAAACAATTTTACAGATTTTGAACAATTTTTTGAAATTATGAGCAATTTTTGACAAATGCAAATAATTTTAAAATTCAAAAAAAAAATCAAAAAAACGTGAACATTTTTTGGTTTTGTAAACAAACCTTGAAAACAAGAACATCATTTGAAATTCCGGACATTTCTTTTATAAATACAACCATTTTTAAAAATTCTAGAACATTTTTCTAACACGGAAATATCTTTAAAAATTTTGAATATTTTTTAAATTTAAGAACAAAATTTGAAATGATGAACCTTTTTTGAAAATTCAAACAAATTTTAAAAGCAAAAAACATTGTTTAAAATTTCTAACCATTTTTAAATTGCGAACAGATTTTTTAAAAAAAATCTTAACATTGTTTGAAATTTCTAACCATCTTGAAATTTCTAGGTGTGCCTTCTGCCACTAGTAGTGACAAATGAGGCGCCCGAAGTCTAAGGAGCAGCGTAACTAGGAAATACTTGAAAAGTTACAAACAATTTTAAAATTTCTAAACATTGTTTGAAATTTCTAGGTGTGCCTTCTGCCTGCTAGTAGTGACAGATGAGGCGCCGAAAGTCTAAGGAGCAGCGTAACTAGGAAATACTTGGAAAGTTGCAAACAATTTTGAAATTTCTAACAATTTTTAAATTGCAAACAGATTTTTTTTTAAAACATGAACCGTTTTTGTAAATTTGTAATTGTTTGGAACAAAGAAAAAGAACAAAGAAAATGAAATATAAAAAAGAGAAGAATCCAAAAAAACGATGAAGAAAAAACAACTGAAAAAGAAAAGAAAAGTAAAAAAAGAGAAAAAATAAAATGAAGAAGAAAAACAAACAAATCATGAAGGCAAAACCGATTCAGGAACCTTCTAGAAGGTTCCCAAAACCGGTCAGAACCTTCTAATCTTCCCAAAACCGGGATGCTCGCACACACAAAAAACAATGTGGGCCGTCCCATGTTGCGAACTAGCTATGGACAGGGGTGCGTAGAAGCTTGCTATCCATGTGCCCGAATCATGAATTGGTCGCGAGATCTTATGGGTTTCACTTCTAGCCTACCCCAACTTGTTTGGGACTAAAGGCTTTGTTCTTGTTGTTGTTGTTGTTTGTTGTTTGGGCCGTCCCATGTTGCAGCGAAGGATGTGTGTAGCCTCGACATTCTGTCGCAAAATGCGACGAATAGGAAATCGCCATTACGTAGGTACTCCCTTCATTTTTATATACTCTGCGTATTAGAGTTGACTAAAGTCAAACTTCGTAAAGTTTGACCAAGTTTATAGAAAATAATATAAAAATTTATCATAAAAAATCAATGTGATGTGAAAGTACATTCAATAATAAATCTAATAATATTGATTTGTCATTGCATATGTTAATATTTTTGTTTATAAACTTTGTCAAAGTTTGCAAAGCTTGACTTTGAGCAAAGCTAATACGCGAACTAAATAAAAACGAAGGGAGTACGCGTCTGAACCATCATTGGCTCCTGCGTGGGATCGTGCATTTGTTTGCTTGGCATGCATGTGTATGTGGGACGGGTTTCAACTGAAAAAAAAAAGTATGTGGGACTTATTTTGAGGTAAAAAAGAGTATGTGGTGCGGGCGCCCCTATGTCTCGCTTGACGCGAGACAATAGGATGTCTCAATTCAGGCAACCATCCGATTGGGCACTTCAGCACTTTTATTTCTTCTGTTTTGTTTCACATCTTTGCACTGGGTTTTCTGCTTTATTTTTTTACTTTTGCTTGTATTTAGAAATTTTCTGATTATATCTATTATAAATATCACTTCATATACAGAAGTTGGAAAATGTTAATCGTGCATAAAAAATGTTAAACATGTACAAAAAATGTTTCTAATATATAAAAAAATTGTAAATGTGTATGAAAAAATAGATATCAAAACATATATATATGAAAATATGTTAATGTTGTATTTGAAAATGTACAAGCTGTATATAAAAATTATTCCTAATGTATATGAAAAATATACCAATGTTTAGGGGAAAAGTAAACACCAAAAAATAAATTTTAAAAATATTAATCATGTATTTGAAAAGTTTGAAACATGTATATAAGAAATGTTCCTGGTGTATAGAAAAAATATACAATTTGTATGGAAAAAAGTAGACAACAAAAAGTATAAGTTTCAAAAATGTTAAACATATATTTAAAAATGTTTAACTGTATATGAAAAATGTTGAACATGCATAAAAAAATGTGTCGGGTGTATAAGAAATATGTATGTTCTGTACAAAAAAATTTAGACATCAAAGCATATATTTGAAAAAAAATCATATACATATATAGTGTTAAACCTGTATTAAAAAAATGTTTTATATGTATACCAAAAATGTGCAATGTGTATGAAAAACATATACATCAAAGTATTTGATTTACTTGAAAAAAAAATTAATCATTTATTTGAAAAATGTTTAACATGTATTATAAAATGTTCTTGACGTGTACGAAAGATGTACGTTGTGTAACGAAAATGTAGATATGTGTTGAAATAATTAAAAAATTAAAGAAACAAATGAAAGAAAACCAAACAGAAAAAGAAAACAAGAAGACCCGGGGGGGGGGGGGGGGAGGGGGGGAGGGAGGGGGGATGTGAAAAAAGAGAAAAATCAAGAAACAAACAAACAAAAACCATAGAAAAACAAGAAAAGGCGCAAAAATGAAAAAATTATGAGAACCAAGAAAGAAACAAAGAAAACCAGTGAAAAGCAAAGGGAAACTAAAGTTATAGCAAAGAAAAAAGAAAACCCAAAGAGAACCAGTGAAAAAACCGACGAAAACTGAGAAAGAAATTAAGAAAACTGAAGGAAACAGAGAAAAAAAAGAAAAAAAGAAAGAACCCAATAAAAACCGAGAAAGAAAGGTAAAAACCATTAAAACCCCAAAAAACCGTTCCAAACCAAAAGAAAAAACAAATAAATCCGTGAGGAAAACAAAAACAAAATAAAGAAATGAAGAAATGGACCGAAACGTTCTAAAAGGTTCCCAAAACTGGATTCATTGACACCTAATTGGGCTGGCCCGCTCTGTGAGATTAATACTTCCTGGGCGGCGTGTTGCCATAGTTTGGCGGGGTTGGATCTGGCACAATCCAAACAACCCCTAAAAGATTTCAATGTTGTTAGTTTGACCCTCAAGGGGTATATAAAGAGTATAACATGGGGGGAGACCTGGAGTATAGGACAAGTTGTACTTAGTCTAAATCTACTTTATCTTTATTTCTTATCCATAGTCCTTCAACATATTTCTCATGCGTAGTTTAAAAAAAAACTTTGTAACTTCTAGTTGTCAAACTAAATTGATAGCATGACACATTTTATTTCTATGGTGTCAAATCAATTATACATTTGGTAACTTTTTAGTTGACAAGTTATGGGTTCATAGCATAGTATGATCTAAACACATACACAGTAGCACTGGATACATTCTCTGCAAAAACTTTTGGATCTGGGTGGTGGGTGTGCTGGGCGAGATCCGCTACGGGGGCCTAGCGGCAGCAACGATTGGTGTTGGTTGTCTGAAGTGGTTTTCCTTGGATCTGCTGGTCTTCTCCTCTATGCAGGTGCGACTTTGGTGTGCTCGATCTTGCTCTTGTTGCCGTGTCCCTCCGTCGTGGATGGCGGCCGCCGCCAACGGCCGGGACTCGTGGCACCGGGTGGAGTATTCCCCGGCCGCGGGTGCGGATCAAACGAGGCATTGGCCTCTTCTCTCCACGTGGGTGTCTCCCTGAAGCACAGGCTCGTTCGTCTTCGATGTGGGATTCAGTTCCGGCGAGTTTCGAGCAGCGATGCTGGTGATTTGGCTCCTCCTGGACTTCATTGTAGTTCCCTTTTGTTTAGGAGCCTTTTGCACTTTGTGTGCACCGATGTACTGCTTCTGGCGGCTTCCAGTGTTTCTGAGTAAAGCTTCACTTTTCGCCAAAAAAAAAAAACTTTTCTTGGCGAAATCAGCAGCACTGGATTTCATTTTAAGAATTCATATAGTTCTGAAGTTAGTTGGGGATCAACTTCAAGAGGTTACAAAGGCAAGGAAGTTCAAGATCACTGCTGGTAGCTTGCCATGGCTTCTGAAAGTTGGGAAGTGTCAAAAGAACGAATAAATAAAATACCCAGCAGCGATAGGGCAATAATAGCAAAGTAAAAGAAAACCACAGCACCAATAGGGAAAGCATATTTCACCATCCGAAATAACTGAACATAGAGAACAATACCCCAACAAATGGGGTGAAACATTTCTCTTCCAGTTTCAAATGTACCACTAATTGGGACACAACAGCTACTTAACCATTCGACAGAGAGAGACAGGAGCAGATAGATATTTACTCCTATAGAAGGGGGCATGAATCCCCGAAAAAGACTCAAGTCGAGCAGGAACTTCGCAACAATAATGAATATGAATCAGACGACGGCATCTTGGGAGGTCAGGAGAAAAAGAAAACGAAGATCCCACTTGCCTCTCTCTACAGCTGAATGAAGACTGTTTTCACTACTAGGTACTAACAACATCAGCATGTATCATTGTTCGCCATCGGGGACCTCTTCTGGCAATTGAACTGTATATAAGTTACTGGATTTCAGCGGCAATGCTGAAAGTGCCGCCATTAATCGCCCAGACTCCTTGATGCTGGGCAGGTCAGAACTATTGGGGGAGTTAGACGAAATGATGCGTTGGGTACGCATACTCATGCCCGTTGTAGTCGTAGTACAGCTTCTCACCACGAGCTATATCACGGCAGGCGACCAGCAAGACATGGCACTCGCCGTCGATGTCGTACCTCACACACTTGACGTTCTGCTTTTTCTTTCCATCACTGCAGGAGTTGGACAATATTAGAGTGGCGTAAGTGATGCCTAACACATGTACATTCATAACGATAGGCAGCGACTACTTACGGAGTGTGGTTGTTGATGCCATTAATAAAGCGGGCGATGTTTCCACGTTTGTCAGGGCAGATAACAAGCTTCTGGGAAGGATCTGCTGGTGAAAGAAGGGTCATTATACTATCACAGCCATCATTTTCCCTGTTCTTTAAATAATCAACATCGCCAGTGTATTCAGTTAAGAATGTCAGATCCTTAATATATGCATCAGCCTGCACAGTGAAGCTGAAAACAAATATGCGTTAATTTAATTGCTTCGTACTGAAAAACGAAGAAACGTTAGAAGAACAGTTCCAAAAACATACCCCTCATGGGAATCAAAAACCACCAGAAGTGGAGGGCATTCTCCTCTTTTCAACATGCTTCTGCAAAGCTCGATGGTTTCTTTGTCCTCTTTTGAAAGAACCTTGAAAGTCAACAAGTGTATCGTTAGGCACCAAGAGATCAAGAAATGCATTATACTGTTTTAAGTAAAAAATTGCTAACCTGCATACCACCTTCCTCCAGTTTTGCTTGATTGGCACATATAGGGGCCATACTCGGCACATAAGTCAGCTCATTACTGAACTCCATTTTCGAAAATGTCAATGCAGTGGCTGCAGAAGCCATCTGTTCAAGCCTTCGAACTCTATCTTCAGTGGGCAAAAATGGCAGCAGCCTCCTCTTCTTCTTGTGCATAACAAGAGATCGCCTCCTTCGCCTCTTAGCATCTGTAGACAAATAATGAAGTAATGAATAAATGCAGTGAGCTATATGCAGGATACTATTGGATTGGAGATATATGCAGTTGAATGGTTAAGTAGCTGTTGTGTCCCACTCCCAACAAACTAGAAATTTCAGTTAATTGGAGATATATGCAGGATACAATTGGATTCACCGGTCAGACATGCAAAACAAAACAGTTCATGAATCAACAAGTCATATTTTATATAAACTACAAAAGGTGGCGGCTTTTTTATGGCTCAATGAAAGCAAGGCAGGTTCATCAACATGATATACATGTCACATATTCCCACGAATAAATGGAACTCATTTAATCCATACAAACTTGACCGGTTTATTTAAATAACGCATCCCTATTACCAAAATAAAACTGTGCTATTAAGATCAAATTAAAGTTTTTTGAACGATGATTTCCCGCGCATTTCCAGCAGCAATAGTTTCCCGCGTAATTCTGAACGCAATAGCTTTCCCACGCATTTGCAGCATTGATAGCTCGCCGCGTTTGCGCGTTTGTTCATTACCTAAAAACTAGAATTCTCTGGAGATATATGCAGGATACTACGCTATTGACCGGCCAGCCACGCAAAACAGAACTATTCATAAATCAACATACAAGAACCCCCTACAAGATATTACTTTTTCTCCCATTAGAAGTGCATCCTATACATAATCAATACTATTTTAAATAAACTACAAAAGGTAGCGGCTTTTTATGACTCAATGAGTGCAAGACAGATCACAAACAGGATATACATGTGACATATCCCTGCGAATCATCCTGATATACATGTGTACAAATCAATGGAAGTCAATTAATCCGTACATACTTGACCAACCTACTTCAATAACACAATCCTACTAAAAGAGTGCTATTAAGATCAAATTAATTTTTTTTAACGATGCTTTCCAGCGTAGGATGGTTTTGCCGCGCAATTCTGGCGGCGGTAGCTTTCCCGCGCATTTCCTGCGGTGATAGCTCACTGCACTTTTCAATGTTCATTACCTAGAAATTCTAATCCACTGTGACAACGACATATGCAGGATACTACCGTGTCGACTGGTCAGCATAGCAAAACAAAACAATCAACGAATGAATCAACACAACACCCTATGAATCGACACACAACACACAACGCCATATAGAGTACAACGAACGAACCAGTCATAGTATTTCAGATGAACTATTTGCACCAGAGTAGTTGCATCATCGGCAGATGGCAATGCAGTATGTGTAACGATTGAGCGAGGATTCCTCATCGCAGACTCCCTAGCTTAAGCCACTCGATGAACAAAATCCATGCGATTCAAAATTTCAGAGAGAAGAAAATTACCCTGAGAAAGCCCACACTTTGCCGGCCCGAAGGCGCCGCCCTCCGCGCCCTTCTCGATCCGGAAGAAATCCACGATCTTGCTCTGCTTCAACGGGAAACCTGGCAGAAATTCAACCAACAAGAGGACGAGATGAGATGAAATTCACGGCAGGCGAGCGAGCGCGGACACGAAAGGGGGGAGCGGGAATGGCGAGATCGAGCGGCCGGGCACGCGCGGCGGCGGAGGGACGCACGGATGATGGAGGTCGGGGCGCAGTCGGGGCAGAGCCAGGAGCCCAGCGGGACGGCGTGGAGGATGGGGCGGAGGCAGAAGGTGTGCCGGCCGCGGTCGCAGATGTCGCAGAGGAGCAGCTCCTCGTCGCGGTCCCCGGCGCCGCACGCCCCGCAGAGAGCCATCACGTGGCGGGCGCGGGCGAGGGGCGGCGGCGCGTCGACGGGGCGCGCCCGGCGCATCACGTCGGAGATCGAGCAGAAGCGGCGCGGCTCCGGCGGCGAGCGGGGCGGGGGCGCGGCCGCCGTCCGCTTCCGCCGCAGCTCCGGCGAGCTCGCCGCCGCCGCCGCCGTCGACGGCGCGAGGGGGGCCACATGGGGGGATGGTGGGCGTGCGGGTGGTGGGGGGGGGGTGGGCGCTGTGACTTGGCGAGGCCGGTGGGCTCCTCTCCTCTCTCACTCTCTCGCCTTCGCCCCGGGAGCTGCGTAAATAGGAGAAACCCGGAGGTGACCGTTGGAAATGTCGTCCCTCTCAAGCCAAACTGTCACTGCCTGCCAAATTTTGTTTGCCCATCAGTTTCCTTCCTCTTTAGGAGCCAAATTTCAAAATATTTTGAAATCTTTTCAGACACACACACACACATTGTGCTCTCCAACCAGGTGATTTTGTTTTGATCCTCTTGGACCAATGCTGCAGTGTGGGACAACGCGGGATGCGCGATTACGCGCGGGAAGGGTACCGCGCGCTTGCGGTCAGAGCGCGAGAATGGGTACGTGCGGTGCCGTGGCGCAAAGGGTTAACACTTTTTTTTAATTACGCGAGATTGAAAGTCGGTGTGAAAAATAATTAATGTTAGAGCGCGGGAACGGCACGTGCGGTGCCGTGGCGCGAAGGGTTAAAATGTTTTTTTTTAATTACGTGAGATCGATAGTTGGCGTGAAAAAATCTATTCGAGATGATAAGTTCACCTACCGGAGGGTGATGCGAGCATGCCAGCGCCCACATGGAGAGATAGAGACGACATTATTGCCGTAGACTAATATTTTTGGAAATTAATAAACGCTGACCAAAAGAATATATTCTCTCGCTGGAAATGTAGAGGAAATTAATTTCGGCCATTTATTATTTTCAAATTTCTAAAATGGAAATATCTTCCTGTAAATTGGATGTTATTAATTTCGAGCAATTATTGTTTTCAAATTTTTAAAAGGGAAATATCTTGCTGTAAATTGGTTGTTATTAATTTCAAGCATTTATTCTATTCAAATTTTGAAAAGGAGACCTCCTTCTGAATTGCCACGTGGCCTTTTTCCCTAAGCTTAAAATCGCTTCCTGGTGTTACCAATGGAGGTTTTTTTGGATGGCAATATCTGGCGAACGTTCTCTGGGAGCATTTTCCCAGCGAACGCTCAAATTGTCATGCAATTTCAACTAAAGTTGTCATGGCAATTTTACAGAACTTGTCATGATCGGAAGATAAGGTTGCCATGTAGCGTCAAAAAATGCCAATGATTTAATATTTTTGGCCATCCATTTGATCTGAATCCAATGGTTGTGGGGGCGTTCACTAAGATCTCCCTCCTAGGGAACGTTCTCCAGTTATTATTTCCCTTTTTTTGTACTTATGAGTTGTTGATTTTCTTCTGAGAGTTTTCGAGTTGTTCTTGGAGGATCGGATAATGTAGAATGTTCTATTAATAAATGGAAAAAATATGTGAGGTTGACGGAGTTATGAGGGTTGTAAAGACACTGTTCACTAGCAAATGGATGGATATGGGTATTCCGTACGATATCGTACCGTATCTATTCGAGTCATGTGAAAACTTGCGAGCATCGACAGATATAGGGTTCATTGTTCACCTACCGCGTTGGTGTGAATAGACCATCGCCCACGTGGAGAGATATGGACAATATTAGTGTAAGATATTAAACTACAATAGTATTACGATATATTCATAGTTAGAGTAAAAAAACAAATGCCAGAAGTGATATTTATTCCACTATAAAAAAAAATAGACTTTACATTTTTCAAGCATTTTTTAAATATTGGAAAAGAGATCCTCTCCATATTACCATGTGACTTTAACTATTTTTCAAAATTTTAAAATCACACCATCTCTGAGATTACCAAAATATGGCATATAGATCAGCAATGTTTCTTTTCAGGGGAGGGGAGTTATATTTTGGTCCTATTGGATTACTATCGAGGATGGAATATGTAGTATATTCCATTATGAACGATGAAATGAGGTTAATGTAGTTACATGGATTGTACGGACACTGTTACACTCGCACGTGAAAATGGATGTGTGTGTTCCATATGATGCCTTATCGCGAAGAGTTAATGCATCTTTTGAGCCATATGAAATCATTGTGCGAGCGCCGATAAATCCTAGAGATGATATGCTCACCTACCGTGGTGTAGTGAATAGACCACCACGTGCATGGAGAGACAATGCTATTGTGATATGTCATTTGTTTCATAATTCAAATGAATCCATTAATGCTTTTCAATTTTGAGAGTGTGTTGGCCCGCTCTCATGCTGACTCGCCATGTCCACATAGTTGGTGTTATAGTTGACGGAAATCTGTCTTGTGTGATCAATTTGTGTTATTTTTTAAGTTTTTTTTCTTTCACCCACCATGCAAGTTTGCGTACCGTGGATGCAATTAACTCTATACACAATGGAAAACAATGAAATACACGAGGTCAATGAAGTTGTGTAGGTCGTACAGACACTACCGTGCACATGCAATGGATATGGGTGTTACGTGCGATGCCTTGTGGTGAAGAGTTGATGCATCTTTTCTATCGTAGATGTCATCATGCGAGTGCTGATAAAATCCTAGGGTTGATATGTTCACCTACTGCAGCATAGTAAATAGATCACCATCTTTTGAAAAACAAAACCTCATCCACATTATCATGTGGCTTTAGTTTTATTTCTACCGTTTTGAAATCACATAGTCTTGCTTACCAATTCTGTTAGTACCAAATTATGGCATATAGTTTAGCACTTGTCTCTTCAAAGGACATTAGTATTATTTGGGTCCTCTTAGACTATTGTTGGAGCGTAGAATAATGCAGTATGGTCTGTTCTGGACAATGAAAAATATGAGGTTAATGAAGTTATGCGGATTGTACGGATAAGCCGCGCACGTGAAATGGTTATCATTTGGCACAATGCCTTGTTGCGACGAGTTAATGTGCCTTTATGAGTCACATGAAATTATCTTGTGAGCACCGACAAATCCTATGTTTGGTAGCTTCGCCTACCATGGTGTAGTGAATATGTCACCACCCATGTGGAGAGATAGGAATGATTGCTGATATGACCTTTGTTTCATATTTTAGATCTATTTTTGCTATAGAAGTAGATGTTACTACCTTCAAAAAAAATCAAAAAGAGAACATATCCACATTACCACATGGCTTTTTTTTTCAGAAGTTTGAAACCACATTGTCTCTTCCACCAGTTTCAAAGTTATGGCATATAGATTACAAATTTTGTCCTTCAGGGGAGGGGAGTTTTATCTTTGGTCCTATTGGATGTGACATCCCCAGACCTAACCCTGTTGTTATGCTATTTAACATGCCAAGTCATCATCATTAAACCCTAATAAAAATAATTAAGAAATAATCCAAAATCAAGTTAAATTTCAAAACACAAGTCAAATTATTGCTTCTTCAAACTATAAAACTAAATAGTTCATAATTTTGCAAATAATCCTTAGACAATTATAAAATTGAACCCAACATTATTTGAATTAGTAAAATGCCCCTAACCTATTTAAAACAGTACACAAACCAACATTATTAAATCCATTTTCATTTTGGAAAATTCGAACAACTTCAAATATCTCCTAAACTTTTTGTGTCACCCCAAAATCTTGTGCTTGAATTATGTGCTAAGTTTCAGTTATAGAAAAAATCATTTGCTGCATAAACTAAATGCAAAAGAGTGGTGGAAAATATTACAAAAAATAGAATGCGAAAATATAGGAGACCTACTGGGCACTTAAGGCCTACCCCTACAGTAGCACGGCCCAAGCCCACCATGGCCTTTTCCCCTTCCTCTGTTCCTCTGTACAGAGTGGAGACAGGGGCCATGGCGTGGCACGCATCCACCCCCACCATGGCCGCTGCCATCGTCGTGTCGGGCATCCCACGATCCTCTTGGTGGATAAGAACGTCGCACCGACCCCCCCTCCAAACCCTAGCCCCAGTTTCCCCCCTCCCCCTCGCTCTCCTCCCTGATCTGGAGAGGCCCCCGTATGCAACCGTCGCCGCCACCTTCGTCGATTCCCCGGCCACCGTGCTCCCCAAGCTCCACGAGGTTGCCCAGTAGGTGCGCCTTCCTCGTCCTCATCCACCGCGGGCCGTTCTTCGAACTTCCTCGCACCACAACGCCACCACCGAAGCCTTCTTCCACCTCGGACTCCGCTGGACGCCGTCTTCGATTCATCATCTCCGGTGCTTCCTCGAGCCCACTGACCTTCCCTGCAGAACGACGTGAGCTCCTCTCCCATCCCCCTATTTTCATCCTCGATCCGTCGCCGTAGTGCAGTTGTTGCCTCGCACTCGTCGCGCTCGCAACCCCCCCCCCCCGGTTGCCGCGCCCGGAGCACCGCTCCCCGCACCCTGCTGCTCCCCCGCGCGCTCACCCATGCGTCGCTGTGGCCCTGCCTGTCCCACGCCGCGCGAGCTCCGGCCGAGCTCGCGGTCAGCCGACCGCCCACACGCACGTAGCCCGTTCCGTTGCTGCCGCACTGCTCTGCGTTGCTGCTGCACCTGCTACTGCTGCTCGCCTGCTGCCGCTGCTTCCTCTGGCGGCCGCCTGCTGCTGACGCTGCCGCTCGCGCCGTCCCCAGCCCGCGGCTGGCCGCCAGCCCGCGCCAGGTCCTCCCGCCAGCCGCGAGCGCTCGCCGCCGCGCGCGCCTCCCCTGGCCGCTCCGCGCTGCCGCCCCCTGCGCCGGCCTCCGCCTGGCCGCGCCAACTCCGGCCACCGCCGCCGGCCGCTCGACCATGGTCGCGCCTCTCCCCGCGCGAGCACGCCCGCCTGCTGGGACCGGCCCGCTGGTGTTTAAGGGGCTAATCCCCTTTGAAAACAAAACCCCCTGGGTATGACTAGTGGGGCCCGCCCCCTTAAAAAGATATATTAGGTAAAAATAATTATTAGTAAAACAATTAATTAATAAGTTAATTAATTAATTTTTAGTTAATTAGCTTAATCACACACTGACACGCGAGTCCCACTAGACATGTTGACTGGTCAACCGTGGACCAGTCAACTGCTGAGTCAGCGGTTGACTGGACCCACTGGTCAGCATAACTGGTGCACTCCTGGTGCATTGCACCGGGTGCACCCAGTGTTTCTCTCTGGTATTTTTTGAATAAATACTAATTCCAGAAATTTAGAAAATGTTTAAATTATAAAAAAATTATATAAAATAATCTGTAACTCGGATGAAAAAGTTTTGTACATGAAAGTTGCTCAGAACGACGAGACGAATCCAACCGTGCTATCTGTTTCTGTGTCGGGACCCTCTACGGAGGTGAACCCGCAACTTTTAGCCTCTTTCCGGTAGATGAATAGTGCATATACACCGGTTAATAAATCTAACTTTAATCCTAAAATAACTAAAATGATTTAGACATGTCTTTAGGCAACCCTGCACTGCACATTAGCATAGCATGCTCTGTGTTGCATATGTTTGCAGTGTATTTATCTGTTTCCTCCCCCCTCTTCTCTCTCGATAGAGCCCGGTACCGACGCAGCTCCGGAGATCGACGACCCCACTGACGACTCTGCCTTTGCTGCCGAGCAACCAGGCAAGCCCCCCCTTTGATCATCCCGATATCGCCCATTCTATTCTCTCATGCTTGCATTAGATTTTGCTACTGTAATTGATTGCTCCTATTCTGTTGCATAGCCTGTTTTTGTAACTATTGTTGATACCTGCCTGATATCCAAACTGCTTAGTATAGGCTGGTTAGTGACCCATCAGAGCCCCCACTTTGACCCAACTGCCCCGCTGGATTATCAGAAGACCCGATCAACGGGATCGAAGACCAGACCCCGGCACCGCACATCACCCCCTTAGTTGTACGACACTGCAGCATTACTATCGAGTGACGAGGGTGATACCTCGTATAGCACTTCTGATGTTAACTCTATAGAGTAGCTATTCGGTTGTGGTCTTCGAGGGTGATTCCTCTTTCACCACTCCCGATAACGACGTTGTCGTGCAACACCTCAAGTGTGAACCCATCGAGGGTGATTCCTCCGAGTTCACCTTGACGGATACATCGAGTAAGAATCCAACGAGGGTGATACCTCGGATTCTTCAGATGTTATGGACACACGGATACTTGGACTTTACAACTGATACTTAGAAAGGCGGGTCGACCCTGAGGGGTACCCGCGAATGATGAGATGTCGGGTTGACCTGGAGGTTACCCGTGAGATAAATACGAGGCGCGGCCGGGCATTCTTAGCCCTTGCAGCAAGTCCTCGAGATGGGGCGACGGGGTCACATCGATCATGAGTCTCTGCTCCTTACCGCAAGCCCCTAATCCACTAACGATTTGGATATTTGATCCAGCAGGCCTCTGGCCTGATAGCACTAACCATCACGTGGGAAAAGTTATGGGCACTCTGCATCGTGGCATCAGCCGAAAGCTCTGTCAGACATCCAGTTCAGCATGGTGGCCGGGCTAGGCCGGCATCATCCTGTAGTGATGGAGCCTAGTTCGCCCTGCATGCAACGACCCGGAGGGCGAGGGGCGATGGCCCAAGACCCCCTTGCGCTTAGGATGTAGACCGACGGGGGCCTCTCTGCTGAGCTGTAGGTAGGGTTGCGGTGTATCGTTTGACCAAGGCCGGGCATGACCCCGGAAAGTGTGTCCGGCCGGAGTTAAGCGAGCATGGTGGGTAAGTTGGTGCACCCCTGCAGGGAAGAAAACATCTATCGATAGCCTGTCCCACGGTAACAAACACTCGGAGTTGTATCCCGATCGATACAACTAGAACTTGAGATGATACCTGGTTATGTGGCTCCGGGATCGCTTTCTCGCAGGGTGTCGAGGAAGGATCTCTGGGCGAGGTTGATGACTGTACGGCTCTGGGATTGCTTTCTCGCGGGGAGTCGAGGAAGGATCTCTGGGTGAGGTTGATAACATTACTACTACTTTATACTGTGCTATCTACACTCTTCTAATGCTGCAAGACCGCTGAAGATGCTTGAAGATACTGAAGATGCTAGTCCTCGATAGGACTAGGCCTTCTCTCTATTCTGGCATTTCTGCAGCCCAATCCACATATACAGCCATTCTTTGATAATGTTGCATATGTAGTGTAGATCCTTGCTTGCTGAGTACTTCGGATGAGTACTCACGGTTGCTTTGCTTTCTCTTTTTCCCCTTTTCCGTTTGATGCGACCAAATGACGGAGCCCCTGAGACAGCTGCCCCTGCCGACGACTACTACTACCACCCCGAGGGTGGTTACTACTACGAGCTTGCCGATGACCAGTAGTAGGATCGGAGGGTCCCAGGCAGGAGGCTTGCGCCTTTTCGATCATAGTGTTTTGTTTTTGCCCCGCCTCCTTAAGGCATTTCTATCTTTCTTTTATATCTGTACTCAGATATCTGATGCTTCCGCTGACGCTTGTAAGCGAGCTTATGTATTCGAGCCCTCGAGGCCCCTGGATTGTAATATAAAGCTTGTATTATTTTAATTTGTGTCTAGAGTTGTGTTGTGATATCTTCAAGTGAGTTCTTAGGCTTGATCGTGTGCATTTGCGTGTATGATTACTGCACGATTTAGCCGGGGGCGTCACATTGGACTATCGAGGGTGGAATGAACGATGAAGATGCATTAAGTTAACGAAGTTATGTGGGTCGTAGGAAAACAATGCATTGACTCGTGAAATCGATATGGGTGTTTCGTATGATGCCTTGTCATGAAGAGTTAATGCATCTTTTCGTGTCACGTGAAATCATCTCACGAGCGCTGACTAGGGTTGATATCTCTGTTAAGATTAAACTATAATCTGTAATTAAGGGAAATCTCCCCTTGTCCATCGAACGAGTGGTTGCACCTGCACGGACGCCTGTGTCCATCGCAACCGTCGCCTCTCTCCCATCCGCCTGGAACCGATGCATCTCTTCGGGATCGTCGCGTCTCTCCAGGGGATATATATACTCTCTGTAACCATCGACAAAGGATTAATCAGTCTTTGATTTGAAACACGTTATCACGCACGTAGACAACCAGCGAGAGCGAAAAGCAAGAGGAAAAGAGAGGGAGCACCTTGCCGCCGTTTTCTACGGGGACAATCCGATGGAAGAGGAATTATGCCTTGTGGACAGTGGTACCACAAACTCTATACTGAGGGAGATGAAATATTTCCAAACTCTGAAAAAGATGAATGGAGATATTCTAACTATCGCTGGACGCGATACAGTGATTGTTGGTACTGGACGTGCCATATTCACCCTCCCAAGCGGTACACAAGTGACGATTGAGGATGCTTTATTGTATCCCGACTCATCACGTAGCCTGATCAGTTATCGAGATATCTGTAAGAATGGTTTTCACATTGAAACCCATGAAGACAACAAAGAGGAGTATCTACTCTTTACTAAAGATCACGGATATGGCAAAAAGGTACATGAGAAAATTCCTTCTCTATCGTCTGGTTTGTACTATACGTACATCAAACCCGTGGAACATGTTGCATACAAAGTAATTTTTCAGAATGTTAACGCATTCCAAACCTGGCATGATCGCCTAGGCCATCCCGAAATCGGGATGATGAGAAAAATTACTAGCAATTCCATTGGTCATAATTTGCTTGAGTCAAAATTTCCTCAATCTTCTGATTTTGTGTGCACATCTTGTGCCACGGGAAAGCTAATTTTGAGGCCCTCGCACCTCAAAATACAAGCTGAACCACTTCAGTTCCTTGAACGTATTCAAGGAGACATTTGTGGTCCCATTCAGCCATTATCTGGACTTTTCAGGTATTTCATGGTTCTCATTGACGCATCTACACGATGGTCACATGTGTGTCTTCTATCCACACGGAACCATGCATTTGCGAAGATAATGAGGCAAGTCATTAAGTTGCAAGCCCATTATCCTGAAAGTCGAATTAAGTCAATTCGAATGGACAATGCTGCAGAATTCTCCTCACGTGCTTTCAATGATTATTGCATGGCTTTGGGGATTAAAGTTCAGCACTCTGTTCCATATGTCCATACACAAAATGGTTTGGCTGAAGCATTGATTAAGAGGATCAAACTCATTGCAAGACCTTTGTTGACGAATTGCAACTTGCCAACCTCTTGTTGGGGTCATGCTGTTTTACACGCTGCTGACTTGATACAATTGAGGCCAACTGCATATCACAGTTCTTCCCCTCTGGAATTGGTACGTGGAAATCCTCCAAGCATTTCCCACCTGCGTAAGTTCGGATGTGCTGCATACATCCCGATCTCACCACCACAGCGGACATCTATGGGCCCACACAGGAAGTTGGGGATCTATGTGGGGTACAAATCATCGTCGATTATCAAGTACCTGGAACCCCTAACTGGGGATCTGTTCACAGTCCGTCACGCTAATTGCATATTTAATGAGGAACATTTTCCGGCATTAGGGGGAGATTTCAAGTACCAGAAAGAATGCCCGGAAATTGATTGGAATGCTCATGCCATTTCATCCTCTGATCCACGTACCCATGAGACCGAACTTCAAGTTCGGAAGATCATTAATTTGCAACATCTTGCAAATAATCTGCCAGATTCATTTACTGATCTGAAAGGTGTTACAAAATCTTTAAATCCGGCCAGAAACGCGCCAGAAAGAGTGGAGGTACCAATAAAAACCACTCAACTCCCTATTCCTAAAAAGAGGGGGAGTAGTACGACCTCTGACTTGGAGCATGCTTCTAGCAAGCAGCAAAGAAAATCGAGGAGAAAAACCTCGGAGTCAGTAAATGCAGGTCAACTCAACGTTGACAAACACCTGATGGGTAGTATACACCCAGTGGAAGGGGTCCACAACCCAGTTCCAGTGTGCACAAACTGACTGGGACATCAGAACACCCAGACTCGATCGTATTGGGAAATCACGAAGAGTCACTAGGGGTGCAGGAAATTTCCATCAACTATGTTGATTCTGGAGAATCATTTGACCGTAAAACTACGACTGTCGACATATATTTTGCTGAAAAGATTGCAGATACCCTTCTCACTGATCATGATCCAAGGTCTATCGTAGAGTGCCAAAAGCGCTCCGACTGGCCTAAATGGAAGGATGCAATCCAAGCAGAAATTGCCTCGCTTAACAAAAGAAAGGTATTCACTGAAGCAATACCGACACCTCCCAGTGTTTTCCCTGTGGGATTCAAATGGGTTTTTCTCCGGAAACGGAATGAGAACAATGAGGTGGTGAGATATAAAGCAAGGCTCGTAGCACAAGGTTTCACGCAGAAACCCGGCATTGATTTCACTGAAACATATTCTCCAGTAATGAGTGCAACCACTTTCCGATATCTTATATCTTTGGCAGTGCAAAATCGTCTATCTATGCAGTTGATGGACGTCGTGACCGCATATCTCTACGGGTCACTAGATTCGGACATATATATGAAGGTTCCTGATGGAATCTCTGTCCCGAATAAAAATGCAAAACGCAACGTGTATTGTGTAAAGCTGAATAAGTCATTATATGGCTTAAGGCAGTCGGGACGGATGTGGTACAACCGACTCAGTGAGTTCCTTCTTCAGAAAGGTTACTCCAATAGTGCTGATTGTCCATGTGTTTTCATCAAGAAGTCCTCTACAGGATTTTGCATCATTTCTGTGTATGTTGATGATCTCAACATCATTGGCAGCACACCAGACATTGATGAAGCACGCAATCACCTAAAGATGGAATTTGAGATGAAGGATTTGGGTAAAACCAAATTTTGCTTAGGTATTCAACTTGAGCACCTTCCCTCAGGAATCATGGTACACCAATCTGCCTATATCCAGAAAATATTGGAGAAATTCAATATGGACAAATCCTATCCATCTAAAACTTGTAGGAGATATGCCCTAGAGGCAATAATAAATGTTATTATTTATCTCCATGCTCATTATTATGTTTATGTTCCATGCTATAACTGCTGTGGTTCCCGAGCCCGTATATCCATAAAGGCTCTGGGGAAAACCCATGTGCACGTGTGGAATAATAAACGGTAAAATGTATTCCTAGTCATGCCTCTAAGACTAGCTCAAGTGTTGCATGATGATTATGTTTTCCCAATCATGGGCATGTCTATGCCAGCAACTTTGAGGGCACAATGTTAGAAGAACATTTGTGTTGAATCGACCCGATTGATGTTATGCTATGAGATTCATTCGTCACAAGTTAATGGTTAATAACACAGAGATGGTTAACGTTTGCATAATTCCTCAGACCATGAGAGTATCGAGTTTCTTCATGCTTGATTCATGAACTTTGGGGTTTGTTAAACGTCATCCGTAACTGGATGGCTATTACGGCGGCTTACAGGTTCATGGGAAAGTATGTCAAGTAACTTGATAGCTCAAAGATTGGGATTTGCTCCTCCAACGATGGAGAGATATCTCTGGGCCCTCTCGGTGTTACGGTATCCATCATCGTCTGGCCAGACACTTTGTGATTTGATCACGGGGATGCCGGAACACGGTAACGAGAAAAGAGAACAATACCGGTAACGAGGTAACTAGCATAGTGGACAAGTTGTTGATCCACGGGAATGCCAACATGTCTCACCTCGGGTATTTGTAACATATCGCGAAGCAACAGGAATAGCACACGGCAACTGGAGGTTCACTCGAATATTCATTCGTGTGGGTATAGGGGTCAATATGGGTGTCCACGGCTCCGATGCTGATCATTGATCGGAAAGTGTTCCGGTCATGTCTATACTTCACCGAACCTATAGGGTCACACGCTTAAGGGTCATCTATCTGTTGAACGCTAGACAGGGAGTCTGAGAGAAAGTCACCGAAAATGTTTCGGAGACAACGGAAGAGTTCCGAGAGAGAGAACACCGAAAGAGTTTCGGTAAAACCGAAAAGTTGTTTCGGAATATATTATTTGGTCAAAAAGGGTTTCGGCACCGCCTGGAAATTTTCAGAGGATGCCAGAATTGGTCTGGGAACTTCTGGGAATTTTCGGAGAGAAAAACCGGAAATGTTCCGAAACTGCCGTAACCGCTGTTAATGCTTTTCGCTGATGAAAACCACCGCACCGAAAATGTTTCGGATCATGCCCAGAATAATTTTAGAGGGTGCCGGAAATGTTCTGGGACCTTCTGGAATTTTTCAGAAAAAGTTTCGCGGAAAACATCTTGTCTCAGCGCGAGGGGACAAGATCCCACGAATCGGGGGTTGCATGTTTGGTGGCTTTTTGTCTAGGGAGCATGCATGTTTCATGGAGACATGTTGGTGGCTTGTTGGGGGGGCCCCCCCCCATGGGGAGACAAGGTGTGGGCCGGCCCAAGGGCTGCCATGGTGGTGTCCCCTTGGTGCCCCCCTTGTGTTACCATTATGCCCTTTCATGTGTGACATGAAGCTTGGGTATTTTGGTATTTCAACATCCCACCCCACCCCTTGCCTTGGCCTATAAAAGGAGGAGAAGGGGCGGCCATTCTCCCCATCCCTTGCTCTCATACACATGCCAAGATGTTATCTGGCTTCTCTCTCCCTCCCACGAAAAGAGTTTCGTAGAGCCGAAAGGCTGTCTGGGTTCCGGCAGGAACTAGTTCTGGACGGCGAAGCCCTGCCGGATAGGTGACACCGTATGTGTGCAACTCTGTAGAGAGGTCGTAGTTTCGATCTTAGTGCCCGAGGGGCTGTTCGAGAGTGCCTCCCGAAGGGCTGTCCAAGTGACGGTCCGAGTTCTGTGAGTCCTCCCGAAGGGCTGTCCGAGTGACCGTTCGGGTTTCGAAGGTCCTCCCGAAGGGCTGTCCGCGACATCGTCCGGTGGACTGTTCGACCGCCTCCCGGAGGGCTGTCCGAAGGGAAGACGAGGGTATACATCCTCGCGGTTGGGAGGTTGTAAATCCTAGCTGCGGGGATCTGCACCGCCGATCGTCATCGACTCTACTTCCGCCGCGCTACGAGTCGGTAACGAAAATGATCAAACCTTGTATGCAGTCTCCATAGTGGTCCTGGGCTGGTGAGTAGGGCGGAAATTTTTTGTTTTCTGCTGCGTTACCCTACAGTGGCATCATGAGCCGTGCTATGCGTAGATGCAGGTTGCGATCTAGAATACATAGAGATGTATGGGTGTTGCACAATATAATTAGGTAGTAGATGAGTTCTATTACTGAAAATTATTTGTGCGGGTAGCAGATGAAATCTGTTACCCGATGTTCTTGTTGCTTCCCTTGAATTTGCGTAGTCCTGATCTTGACAGCATTGTGGAATCTCACAAAGTTCTGGCAATCCGCGATCCTTTCATGCTGCTCCTAAGTATGCTGATTGACAGATCAACGAAGTGCTAACAGTTCTTTGGGTTCCACTTTAGTTAAAGAAAGATGGATGTTTCGCAGACGAAAGGGCAATGCAGATATGATCTGCACGGGGGTCATGCGTATGACGAAGTTCAGTATGGGGCTCGAGATTTTATTATCTCATGTTTCATACACCCCGCATTGTTAATCTAGCGACTTGAATTATCATACTTGATGATGGACGTTGGTAGCTTCGGTTTGTTTCGAAACCTTAGAAGCCACGTAAAACAAGTTTTTGCATGATCCAATTAGAGGCGTCTAACTTGGTTTTGCAAGAGGGTTTGCATGTGCATATGATGTGGTATAGCAGTGCTCATAATAATTTGATTATGTATGAGATGACTATATAATGTAAATTTATTAACATGACCTGCGTGTCATGATTCGGCATGATGGCTGGAGCCATATGATTGCACTTTAATGACCTGCGTGTCAACCTTGTTGTAATGCATTATTTTATTAGCTATAAAGATAGCAATATTATCTGGTGCATCGACATGGTGGTGGCAATCTTCGCGAAGGTGAACACCGACGCGAATGCCGAAGACGAAGAAATACAAGACTTCTCCGTCAGAAAGGGCTATACCATATCATGCTATTATGAATTGCCTGAGATGTTTATCCCTTATGATGCACCCTTTTTGATTGCGCGGTAGTCGCTTTTATTAGGGTGATCTCTCACAAAAATATCAAGTAGTTAGTGTTCTCCCAAGTGTAGCACCGTCACGGCACCTAACTTTTCGGGGCATCACATGGACACATGGGTGCGAACGATTAGGGAAGTGTGAGGCGGGTGAGTTGAGACCTAGCAGCAAGATCACTTGGTTGTCTTGACGTTCTGGAGGAGCGTCCTGAGCTCGGAACACGCCCATCGAAAGATGAACAAGAGTCACATAGAGATGTGATTGGCAAGTTGGCCTACCGATTGCAATTTTCGTCACTTGAGATGGACACATCCTTGGCGTTGAATTGTAATATGGATCTTGAATCGCTCACAATCAATTATGAGAGATATTGATTTGAGTGGGAGAGCACTGTTGAATTAACCTGTTTAATTCTCGGTGCAATTAATTTTGAACAGTGTCTAAAGTGTGATTTGCATAATAGTTGTAGAATAATGGCTCGCGTTTCCACCTTCCCTATTAAAATTGAATAGTTGTTAAATATCTGGTTAAAACTTTACGGTTGGTAACGTAATGTGAGGATTGTCCTCAAGAGTGCCGAGAAGGACTTTGTCCTATCGCATACTTTGGTATTCTCTCGCTTATGCTATGGATCATGTGACTCTCGTCCTTCGATCCAAAAGCTAGAATTCCGTTTCAGTCAAGTGCAATACATTTGCTTCCATGAGACCTGAACTTCAAAAGTTTGGATAGTTATGTGATATTCATGGAATCTGAAAATCATTTTCAGAGACAGACAAAGGCTAAAAGATATGAGATATCCAAAGCAATGTTTGTTTGCAAACTATTAGTAAAGGAGTTTACTATGCATTAGACTGATAAGAGAGGGATCCAGTAGAACGCCTGTCATATGATGAAAGGTGAATAAAACAACAACTTAAAGAGAATGGAAGTGTCCGAAGGGTGTTAGTGAAACTTTCACGCCTAGGAAGTCCAGGGCTAACGCCACTCTTAAGTTGGGTGCTTCTTCTGAGAGTAGGAGAAATACTAAAAGTTAAACTGTTAGAAGTATAAAGGCAAAAAGAGAGAAGACTGGAATATCCAGCTCAAGTATGAATGTCATACAAGTTTTTGATGTATAGAAGGCTGGTCAAAGATATAGTTCTTGGGAATTATGATTAAATTGTTAATCACTAATTCTTGGGTATTGTGAGTTAATCACAAATATACCCGCTCGATTGCATTCTGTTGCAACTCGATGTAAGAACTACTATGGCCTGAAAGACTAGCCAGGAATGAGGTTTTGGTATACACAGGGAACATAGTAAATGTTACTATACCTTCCATCGGTGTATTACCATCTGTATTTATTTTCATAATTCATTTAGAGTTTCACAAACTCTAGCCCATTGCATAAGGTATCTTGCAAGAAGGTTGTTCATAAGAGAACTTTTGATGTTCGAAGTTATGAATAACATAAGGGCCATACTTTCATTGAGAATGAGATGTATGTTATGAATAATGATATTAATATATTACCTCTGGATTTACTTTAATAATTCATTTTAGAGTTTCATACACTCTAGCCCATTGCAAAATGTTTGTTGCAAAAGGGTTGTTCATAAAAGAACAATTGTTGTTCAGTATTATGAATAACATGAAGGGCCATGCTTCCATCCAGATGGGACGTAAATTATGAATATTGATGGTAATATGATACATCCATAACACTGACACTAAATGTCGCAAGACTAAAAGAATACCACACAAGTGTGGCACTGCATTTGGTCACATTGGAGAAACCCGCATGGAAAATTCCATTATGATGGATTTTGAAGTCATTTGATTTTGAATCATCTGACACTTGCAACTTTTCTCCGAAAAGTGAAGTGACTAAAATACCGTTCACAGGCCATAAGGAACGAACAAAGAACGTATTGGTGATCATGCATCATGATGTATGTAGTCCAATAAATGTTGTTGCAAGTAGTGGATTTATCTATCTTCAGAAATGACTCAAGTAGATATATGGATATTTACTTGATGAGACGTAAGTCTAGATCTTTTGAATTCAGTCAAAAGGTTTTCGACAATGAAGTAGAAGTTATTGTAACAAGAAAATTATGTTTCTACAATTGGATTGCAGAAAGGAATATTTGAGTTACAAGTTTAGCGAATGTCTGATGAGTTGTGAAAGGGGTTTCATAACTTGCACCTCCCGGAACACCACTGCAAGTGGAAAGTCCGTGAAGATGTAATCGAACCATTTATGACATGGTAAGATCAAATATGACATAAATAAATTTGCCATTATCCCTTTTAAAGTGATGCTTTAGAGACTGCGGCTTTTACACTGAAAAGAGCTCCATCAGGTCTGTTGAAATGACGCCATGGTATGGTACGCCCAACCATGTTGTATCTTTTCTTAACATTTGGAATATGGGGCTTGTGTAAAAGGTTACAAACCTATTCCAAATTAGACAAGTGCTACTTTGTAGGTTATCCCAAGTAATTGGGTATTCCTCCCTCACTATACCGAGGCAAATAGGTTTGCCACAAAGAACGGTATGCTTTTTGAAGAAAATGGTTCTTTCAAAAGGTGAGTGGGAGAATAGTGCAACTCGACGAGATAAACAGTATCTTCGTCATCAGGTCAAAGGAAAGAGACCTTGGAAGTAATTCCAGAGTTTCCTACTGCGACTGATACGAAAGTCTCTACAATAAAATGTATGGACTTCGATCGAACTTGCAGCTGAACCACGTGGGCAAGGCTCGTGCAAACCTCTCAGGTGCGCAAATGAGATATTGTTGTTAGACAACAGTATACCTACGATACACAAGGAAGCGTTGATGGGCCCTGACTCCGGAATTGGCTAAATGCCAATACAATCCGAGATAGTTTCCATATAAGTGATTCAAGATTAAAACCTTGATACACCTTTCGGAAGACTTAGAGTCTGACGAATATTTATGGAACTATAACTGATACGAATAAAAATGTTTTATCCATAAAGCTCGACTTGTTGCAATATACAAGTTCAAGGAGTTGACTACGATGAGGTTGCTTCACCGTAGCGATGCTTAAAGTCGGTTCGGGTTGAACTAGCAATTAATACATATTTCATATCATGAGATATAAAACAATGGAAGACAAAAGGATTTCCATCTGATGGAAATGAAACCAAGGACTTGCATGTGTTACAGTCCAAGGTATTTTGTCAATCCAGAGGATGCTAGTAAGGGTGCAAACTTCAGAGTTCCAGCGATGGACAGAAGAGAGTAAAGTGGAGTTGGAATCTTCATGTTTTGATGAAATGGTCAAAGGAGTTTTGACTTCATCAATGGATAACGAAGATGCTTATAATTCAAGAAAGTAAGTGGGAGCATAATAATATTTCTAAAAACCTTGTGTGCTTGACACATTGGTAATTGGAATTAAATTTCTTGACACGAATTAGGACTTCATTTGGAAATAGTTTTTCAATGAAGTGCTTGGGCTAAATAGCCTTTATATTAGGCATGATGATCTATGGAGATAGATTTACCTAATAGGGCTGAGCAAAGATACATATTGACAAGATGCTAAAACCTTTTAGCATTAAAAATGTCAAGGAGTGATTCTTGCCGAAGTCACATGGAAAGAGTTTTTGCAAGACTCGGTGTCCCAAAACACTGATGAGCAAAATACATGATGGAGATTCCATACACTCTTGTATTTGGATTAATCATGTATTCCATGGTATGTAAAAACAACCAGATATGTCCAATACTCCCAAAGTTGTTGCGAGTATAGATACCAAAGTGATCAAAAGTACTGATCATGGGACAACAGTGAAAAAGGGTCATTGAGTACTATAGTAGCACTGATGACATGTTTTCTCGCAAGCGGAGATCATGAAGAGTTCGTTGTAAAAGGTTACATCGATACAGTCTTCAGCCATGCTCGAAGCGATTTTCGATTTAAGTTAAGGGTTTTGTGTAACACACAATGTGGTGGCACAGTTAGTTGGAAAAGGTTTCCAAACAAATTACTGTGGCGAATTCTATAATAGAGGCTAAGTATGTTACCGCTTTCGAAGCGACAAAGAAAATGTTGAATCATATAGTTCATTCATGAACTTGGTATGGTTCCAAGATGGCTTTTGTCAATGGGACACTACTGCAGGTAGTTGCTCCATAAATCAGTCTGAGGAATCCAGGTTCGACCTGTGATTCACATACATACAAAGCCAAGTCCACACAAAATATGAATTTTGTGAAAGCGTAAAAACGCGAGGATACGCAAAGATACACACGGAGCTGAAGTCGTCAGATCCGTTGGACATCAGGCTATACCACATGTGAAGCATATTTACACCGGTGTGCCACAGGTGTAAAGTGCATTAGCATTAACTAGATTATTGACTCTAGTGCAAGTGGGAGTCTGTAGGAGATATGCCCTAGAGGCAATAATAAATGTTATTATTTATCTCCATGCTCATTATTATGTTTATGTTCCATGCTATAACTGCTGTGGTTCCCGAGCCCGTATATCCATAAAGGCTCTGGGGAAAACCCATGTGCACGTGTGGAATAATAAACGGTAAAATGTATTCCTAGTCATGCCTCTAAGACTAGCTCAAGTGTTGCATGATGATTATGTTTTCCCAATCATGGGCATGTCTATGCCAGCAACTTTGAGGGCACAATGTTAGAAGAACATTTGTGTTGAATCGACCCGATTGATGTTATGCTATGAGATTCATTCGTCACAAGTTAATGGTTAATAACACAGAGATGGTTAACGTTTGCGTAATTCCTCAGACCATGAGAGTATCGAGTTTCTTCATGCTTGATTCATGAACTTTGGGGTTTGTTAAACGTCATCCGTAACTGGATGGCTATTACGGCGGCTTACGGGTTCATGGGAAAGTATGTCAAGTAACTTGATAGCTCAAGATTGGGATTTGCTCCTCCAACGATGGAGAGATATCTCTGGGCCCTCTCGGTGTTACGGTATCCATCATCGTCTGGCCAGACACTTTGTGATTTGATCACGGGGATGCCGGAACACGGTAACGAGAAAAGAGAACAATACCGGTAACGAGGTAACTAGCATAGTGGACAAGTTGTTGATCCACGGGAATGCCAACATGTCTCACCTCGGGTATTTGTAACATATCGCGAAGCAACAGGAATAGCACACGGCAACTGGAGGTTCACTCGAATATTCATTCGTGTGGGTATAGGGGTCAATATGGGTGTCCACGGCTCCGATGCTGATCATTGATCGGAAAGTGTTCCGGTCATGTCTATACTTCACCGAACCTATAAGGTCACACGCTTAAGGGTCATCTATCTGTTGAACGCTAGACAGGGAGTCTGAGAGAAAGTCACCGAAAATGTTTCGGAGACAACGGAAGAGTTCCGAGAGAGAGAACACCGAAAGAGTTTCGGTAAAACCGAAAAGTTGTTTCGGAATATATTATTTGGTCAAAAAGGGTTTCGGCACCGCCTGGAAATTTTCAGAGGATGCCAGAATTGGTCTGGGAACTTCTGGGAATTTTCGGAGAGAAAAACCGGAAATGTTCCGAAACTGCCGTAACCGCTGTTAATGCTTTCCGCTGATGAAAACCACCATACCGAAAATGTTTCGGATCATGCCCAGAATAATCTTAGAGGGTGCCGGAAATGTTCTGGGACCTTCTGGAATTTTTCAGAAATAGTTTCGCGGAAAACATCTTGTCTCAGCGCGAGGGGACAAGATCCCACGAATCGGGGGTTGCATGTTTGGTGGCTTTTTGTCTAGGGAGCATGCATGTTTCATGGAGACATGTTGGTGGCTTGTTGGGGGGGCCCCCCCCATGGGGAAACAAGGTGTGGGCCGGCCCAAGGGCTGCCATGGTGGTGTCCCCTTGGTGCCCCCCTTGTGTTACCATTATGCCCTTTCATGTGTGACATGAAGCTTGGGTATTTTGGTATTTCAACATCCCACCCCACCCCTTGCCTTGGCCTATAAAAGGAGGAGAAGGGGCTGCCATTCTCCCCATCCCTTGCTCTCATACACATGCCAAGATGTTATCTGGCTTCTCTCTCCCTCCCACGAAAAGAGTTTCGTAGAGCCGAAAGGCTGTCTGGGTTCCGGCAGGAACTAGTTCTGGACGGCGAAGCCCTGCCGGATAGGTGACACCGTATGTGTGCAACTCTGTAGAGAGGTCGTAGTTTCGATCTTAGTGCCCGAGGGGCTGTTCGAGAGTGCCTCCCGAAGGGCTGTCCAAGTGACGGTCCGAGTTCTGTGAGTCCTCCTGAAGGGCTGTCCGAGTGACCGTTCGGTTTTCGAAGGTCCTCCCGAAGGGCTGTCCGTGACATCGTCCGGTGGACTGTTCGACCGCCTCCCGGAGGGCTGTCCGAAGGGAAGACGAGGGTATACATCCTCGCGGTTGGGAGGTTGTAAATCCTAGCTGCGGGGATCTGCACCGCCGATCGTCATCGACTCTACTTCCGCTGCGCTACGAGTCGGTAACGAAAATGATCAAACCATGTATGCAGTCTCCATAGTGGTCCTGGGCTGGTGCGTAGGGCGGAAAATTTTTGTTTTCTGCTGCGTTACCCTACAACTACTGCAGGTAGTTGCTCCGTAACTCAGTCTGAGGAATCCAGGTTCGACCTGTGATTCACATACATACAAAGCCAAGTCCACACAAAATATGAATTTTGTGAAAGCGTGAAAATGTGAGGATATGCAAAGATACACACGGAGCTGAAGTCGTCAGATCCGTTGGACATCAGGCTATACCACAAGCGAAGCATATTTACACCGGTGTGCCACAGGTGTAAAGTGCATTAGCATTAACTAGATTATTGACTCTAGTGCAAGTGGGAGTCTGTAGGAGATATGCCCTAGAGGCAATAATAAATGTTATTATTTATCTCCGTGTTCATAATTAGGTTTATGTTCCATGCTATAACTGCTGTGGTTCCCGAGCCCGTATATCCATAAAGGCTCTGGGGAAAACCCATGTGCACGTGTGGAATAATAAACGGTAAAATGTATTCCTAGTCATGCCTCTAAGACTAGCTCAAGTGTTGCATGATGATTATGTTTTCCCAATCATAGGCATGTCTATGCCAGCAACTTTGAGGGCACAAATGTTAGAAGAACATTTGTGTTGAATCAACCCGATTGATGTTATGCTATGAGATACATTCGTCACAAGTTAATGGTTAATAACGCAGAGATGGTTAATGTTTGCATAATTCCTTAGACCATGACAGTATCAAGTTTCTTCATGCTTGCTTCATGAACTTTGGGGTTTGTTAAACGTCATCCGTAAATGGGTGGCTATTACGGCGGCTTACGGGTTCATGGAAAAGTATGTCAAGTAACTTGATAGCTCAAGATTGGGATTTGCTCCTCCGGCGATGGAGAGATATCTCTGGGCCCTCTCGGTGTTACGGTATCCATCATCGTCTGGCCAGACACTTTGTGATTTGATCACGGGGATGCCGGAACACGGTAACGAGAAAAGAGAACAATACCGGTAACGAGGTAACTAGCATAGTGGACAAGTTGTTGATCCACGGGAATGCCAACATGTCTCACCTTGGGTATTTGTAACATATCGCGAAGCAACAGGAATAGCACACGGCAACTGGAGGTTCACTCGAATATTCATTCGTGTGGGTATAGGGGTCAATATGGGTGTCCACGGCTCCGATGCTGATTATTGATCGGAAAGTGTTCCGGTCATGTCTATACTTCACCGAACCTATAGGGTCACACGCTTAAGGGTCATCTATCTGTTGAACGCTAGACAGGGAGTCTGAGAGAAAGTCACCGAAAATGTTTCGGAGACAACGGAAGAGTTCCGAGAGAGAGAACACCGAAAGAGTTTCGGTAAAACCGAAAAGTTGTTTCGGAATATATTATTTGGTCAAAAAGGGTTTCGGCACCGCCTGGAAATTTTCAGAGGATGCCAGAATTGGTCTGGGAACTTCTGGGAATTTTCGGAGAGAAAAACCGGAAATGTTCCGAAACTGCCGTAACCGCTGTTAATGCTTTCCGCTGATGAAAACCACCGCACCGAAAATGTTTCGGATCATGCCCAGAATAATTTTAGAGCGTGCCGGAAATGTTCTGGGACCTTCTGGAATTTTTCAGAAAAAGTTTCGCGGAAAACATCTTGTCTCAGCGCGAGGGGACAAGATCCCACGAATCGGGGGTTGCATGTTTGGTGGCTTTTTGTCTAGGGAGCATGCATGTTTCATGGAGACATGTTGGTGGCTTGTTGGGGGGGGCCCCCCATGGGGAGACAAGGTGTGGGCCGGCCCAAGGGCTGCCATGGTGGTGTCCCCTTGGTGCCCCCCTTGTGTTACCATTATGCCCTTTCATGTGTGACATGAAGCTTGGGTATTTTGGTATTTCAACATCCCACCCCACCCCTTGCCTTGGCCTATAAGAGGAGGAGAAGGGGCTGCCATTCTCCCCATCCCTTGCTCTCATACACATGCCAAGATGTTATCTGGCTTCTCTCTCCCTCCCACGAAAAGAGTTTCGTAGAGCCGAAAGGCTGTCTGGGTTCCGGCAGGAACTAGTTCTGGACGGCGAAGCCCTGCCGGATAGGTGACACCGTATGTGTGCAACTCTGTAGAGAGGTCGTAGTTTCGATCTTAGTGCCCGAGGGGCTGTTCGAGAGTGCCTCCCGAAGGGCTGTCCAAGTGACGGTCCGAGTTCTGTGAGTCCTCCCGAAGGGCTGTCCGAGTGACCGTTCGGGTTTCGAAGGTCCTCCCGAAGGGCTGTCCGCGACATCGTCCGGTGGACTGTTCGACCGCCTCCCGGAGGGCTGTCCGAAGGGAAGACGAGGGTATACATCCTCGCGGTTGGGAGGTTGTAAATCCTAGCTGCGGGGATCTGCACCGCCGATCGTCATCGACTCTACTTCCGCCGCGCTACGAGTCGGTAACGAAAATGATCAAACCTTGTATGCAGTCTCCATAGTGGTCCTGGGCTGGTGCGTAGGGCGGAAATTTTTTGTTTTCTACTGCGTTACCCTACAGTGGCATCATGAGCCGTGCTATGCGTAGATGCAGGTTGCGATCTAGAATACATAGAGATGTATGGGTGTTGCACAATATAATTAGGTAGTAGATGAGTTCTATTACTGAAAATTATTTGTGCGGGTAGCAGATGAAATCTGTTACCCGATGTTCTTGTTGCTTCCCTTGAATTTGCGTAGTCCTGATCTTGACAGCATTGTGGAATCTCACAAAGTTCTGGCAATCCGCGATCCTTTCATGCTGCTCCTGAGTATGCTGATTGACAGATCAACGAAGTGCTAACAGTTCTTTGGGTTCCACTTTAGTTAAAGAAAGATGGATGTTTCGCAGACGAAAGGGCAATGCAGATATGATCTGCACGGGGGTCATGCGTATGACGAAGTTCAGTATGGGGCTCGAGATTTTATTATCTCATGTTTCATACACCCCGCATTGTTAATCTAGCGACTTGAATTATCATACTTGATGATGGACGTTGGTAGCTTCGGTTTGTTTCGAAACCTTAGAAGCCACGTAAAACAAGTTTTTGCATGATCCAATTAGAGGCGTCTAACTTGGTTTTGCAGGAGGGTTTGCATGTGCATATGATGTAGTATAGCAGTGCTCATAATAATTTGATTATGTATGAGATGACTATATAATGTAAATTTATTAACATGACCTGCGTGTCATGATTCGGCATGATGGCTGGAGCCATATGATTGCACTTTAATGACCTGCGTGTCAACCTTGTTGTAATGCATTATTTTATTAGCTATAAAGATAGCAATATTATCTGGTGCATCGACATGGTGGTGGCAATCTTCGCGAAGGTGAACACCGACGCGAATGCCGAAGACGAAGAAATACAAGACTTCTCCGTCAGAAAGGGCTATACCATATCATGCTATTATGAATTGCCTGAGATGTTTATCCCTTATGATGCACCCTTTTTGATTGCGCGGTAGTCGCTTTTATTAGGGTGATCTCTCACAAAAATATCAAGTAGTTAGTGTTCTCCCAAGTGTAGCACCGTCACGGCACCTAACTTTTCGGGGCATCACATGGACACATGGGTGCGAACGATTAGGGAAGTGTGAGGCGGGTGAGTTGAGACCTAGCAGCAAGATCACTTGGTTGTCTTGACGTTCTGGAGGAGCGTCCTGAGCTCGGAACACGCCCATCGAAAGATGAACAAGAGTCACATAGAGATGTGATTGGCAAGTTGGCCTACCGATTGCAGTTTTCGTCACTTGAGATGGACACATCCTTGGCGTTGAATTGTAATATGGATCTTGAATCGCTCACAATCAATTATGAGAGATATTGATTTGAGTGGGAGAGCACTGTTGAATTAACCTGTTTAATTCTCGGTGCAATTAATTTTGAACAGTGTCTAAAGTGTGATTTGCATAATAGTTGTAGAATAATGGCTCGCGTTTCCACCTTCCCTATTAAAATTGAATAGTTGTTAAATATCTGGTTAAAACTTTACGGTTGGTAACGTAATGTGAGGATTGTCCTCAAGAGTGCCGAGAAGGACTTTGTCCTATCGCATACTTTGGTATTCTCTCGCTTATGCTATGGATCATGTGACTCTCGTCCTTCGATCCAAAAGCTAGAATTCCGTTTCAGTCAAGTGCAATACATTTGCTTCCATGAGACCTGAACTTCGAAAGTTTGGATAGTTATGTGATATTCATGGAATCTGAAAATCATTTTCAGAGACAGACAAAGGCTAAAAGATATGAGATATCCAAAGCAATGTTTGTTTGCAAACTATTAGTAAGGGAGTTTACTATGCATTAGACTGATAAGAGAGGGATCCAGAAGAACGCCTGTCATATGCTGAAAGGTGAATAAAACAACAACTTAAAGAGAAAGGAAGTGTCCAAAGGGTGTTAGTGAAACTTTCATGCCTAGGAAGTCCGGGGCTAAAACCATTGATCCAAAAAGGTTTCGGCAAGCACCGGGAATGTTTTGGAGGTTGCCAGATTGGTCTGGTAATTTCTGGAATTTTTCCGGAGAAAAAACCGAAAAAAACTTTCGGAGCTGCCGGAGTTGTTTACCGGGTAAACAAAGATGGTTTTAAATTAAACCACCATACTGGAAATGTTCCAGAGCACATCCAGATAATTTTAGAGGGTGCCGGAAATGTTCTGGGACCTTCTGGAATTTTTCAGAAATAATAGTCGCGGAAAACATCTTGTCCCAGCGTGAGGGGACAAGATCCCACGGATCGTGGGTGCTGTTTTTTGGGGTGCCCCTTTAGGGGGCAGCCCCTTGTGGCTGGACAAAATGTTGGGGGGGCCCCCCATGGTGGGGGGCAGCCCCCACAAATGGTGGAGAGTGTTGGGAGGAAGGTGGGGCCCCATGGGGGAACACCATGGACAAGGGAACATGTTTTCTCCATGTTTGGTGGGAACATGTTTTTCTTGTTTGGTGGGTGCATGTTTAGTGGGCTGAATTTCAGCCCCCCCTCACCCCTTCCACCACTATATAAGAAGGAGGAGAGGTGCTCTCCAACTCCATCCCTTGCTCTCATACACATGCCAAGATGTTATCTGGCTTCTCTCTCCCTCCCACGAAAAGAGTTTCATAGAGCCGAAAGGCTGTCTGGGTTCCGGCAGGAACTAGTTCTGGACGGCGAAGCCCTGCCGGATAGGTGACACCGTATGTGTGCAACTCTGTAGAGAGGTCGTAGTTTCGATCTTAGTGCCCGAGGGGCTGTTCGAGAGTGCCTCCCGAAGGGCTGTCCAAGTGACGGTCCGAGTTCTGGGAGTCCTCCCGAAGGGCTGTCCGAGTGACCGTTCGAGTTTCGAAGGTCCTCCCGAAGGGCTGTCCGCGACATCGTCCGGGGGACTGTTTGACCGCCTCCCGGAGGGCTGTCCGAAGGGAAGACGAGGGTATACATCCTCGCGGTTGGGAGGTTGTAAATCCTAGCTGCGGGGATCTGCACCGCCGATCGTCATCGACTCTACTTCTGCTGCGCTACAAGTCGGTAACGAAAATGATCAAACCTTGTATGCAGTCTCCATAGTGGTCCTGGGCTGGTGCGTAGGGCGGAAAATTTTGTTTTCTGCTGCGTTCCCTACAGTGGCATCATGAGCCGTGCTATGCGTAGATGCAAGTTGCGATCTAGAATACATGGAGATGTATGGGTGTTGCACAATATAATTAGGTAGTAGATGAGTTCTATTACTGAAAATTATTTGTGCGGGTAGCAGATGAAATCTGTTACCCGATGTTCTTGTTGCTTCCCTCGAATTTGCGTAGTCCTTATCTTGACAGCATTGTGGAATCTGACAAAGTTCTGGCAATCCACGATCCTTTCATGCTGCTCCTGAGTATGCTGATTGACAGATCAACGAAGTGCTAACAGTTCTTTGGGTTCCACTTTAGTCAAAGAAAGATGGATGTTTCGCAGACAAAAGGGCAATAAAGATATGATCTGCACGGGGGTCATGTGTATGACGAAGTTCAGTATGGGGCTCGAGATTTTATTATCTCGTGTTTCATACACCCCGCGTTGTTAATCTAGCGACTTGAATTATCATACTTGATGATGGACGTTGGTAGCTTCGGTTTGTTTCAAAACCTTAGAAGCCACGTAAAACAAGTTTTTGCATGAACCGATTAGAGACGTCTAACTTGGTTTTGCAGGAGGGTTTGCATGTGCATATGATGTGGTATAGCAGTGCTCATAATAATTTGATTATGTATGAGATGACTATATAATGTAAATTTATTAACATGACCTGCGTGTCATGATTCGGCATGATGGCTGGAGCCATATGATTGCACTTTAATGACCTGCGTGTCAACCTTGTTGTAATGCATTATTTTATTAGCTATAAAGATAGCAATATTATCTGGTGCATCGACATGGTGGTGGCAATCTTCGCGAAGGTGAACACCGACGCGAATGCCGAAGACGAAGAAATACAAGACTTCTCCGTCAGAAAGGGCTATACCATATCATGCTATTATGAATTGCCTGAGATGTTTATCCCTTATGATGCACCCTTTTTGATTGCGCGGTAGTCGCTTTTATTAGGGTGATCTCTCATAAAAATATCAAGTAGTTAGTGTTCTCCCAAGTGTAGCACCGTCACGGCACCTAACTTTTCGGGGCATCACATGGACACATGGGTGCGAACGATTGGGGAAGTGTGAGGCGGGTGAGTTGAGACCTCGCAGCAAGATCACTTGGTTGTCTTGACGTTCTGGAGGAGCGTCCTGAGCTCGGAACACGCCCATCGAAAGATGAACAAGAGTCACATAGAGATGTGATTGGCAAGTTGGCCTACCGATTGCAATTTTCGTCACTTGAGATGGACACATCCTTGGCGTTGAATTGTAATATGGATCTTGAATCGCTCACAATCAATTATGAGAGATATTGATTTGAGTGGGAGAGCACTGTTGAATTAACCTGTTTAATTCTCGGTGCAATTAATTTTGAACAGTGTCTAAAGTGTGATTTGCATAATAGTTGTAGAATAATGGCTCGCGTTTCCACCTTCCCTATTAAAATTGAATAGCTGTTAAATATCTGGTTAAAACTTTACGGTTGGTAACGTAATGTGAGGATTGTCCTCAAGAGTGCCGAGAAGGACTTTGTCCTATCGCATACTTTGGTATTTTCTCGCTTATGCTATGGATCATGTGACTCTCGTCCTTCAATCCAAAAGCTAGAATTCCGTTTCAGTCAAGTGCAATACATTTGCTTCCATAGACCTGAACTTCGAAAGTTTGGATAGTTATGTGATATTCATGGAATCTGAAAATCATTTTCAGAGACAGACAAAGGCTAAAAGATATGAGATATCCAAAGCAATGTTTGTTTGCAAACTATTAGTAAAGGAGTTTACTATGCATTAGACTGATAAGAGAGGGATCCAGTAGAACGCCTGTCATATGATGAAAGGTGAATAAAACAACAACTTAAAGATAATGGAAGTGTCCGAAGGGTGTTAGTGAAACTTTCACGCCTAGGAAGTCCAGGGCTAATGCCACTCTTAAGTTGGGTGCTTCTGAGAGTAGGAGAAATACTAAAAGTTAAACTGTTAGAAGTATAAAGGCAAAAAGAGAGAAGACTGGAATATCCAGCTCAAGTATGAATGTCATACAAGTTTTTGATGTATAGAAGGCTGGTCAAAGATATAGTTCTTGGGAATTATGATTAAATTGTTAATCACTAATTCTTGGGTATTGTGAGTTAATCACAAATATACCCGCTCGATTGCATTCTGTTGCAACTCGATGTAAGCACTACTATGGCCTGAAAGACTAGCCAAGAATGAGGTTTTGGTATACACAGGGAACATAGTAAAATGTTACTATACCTTCCATCGGTGTATTACCGTCTGTATTTATTTTCATAATTCATTTAGAGTTTCACAAACTCTAGCCCATTGCATAAGGTATCTTGCAAGAAGGTTGTTCATAAGAGAACTTTTGATGTTCGAAGTTATGAATAACATAAGGGCCATACTTTCATTGAGAATGAGATGTATGTTATGAATAATGATATTAATATATTACCTCTGGATTTACTTTAATAATTCATTTTAGAGTTTCATACACTCTAGCCCATTGCAAAATGTTTGTTGCAAAAGGGTTATTCATAAAAGAACAATTGTTGTTCAGTATTATGAATAACATGAAGGGCCATGCTTCCATCCAGATGGGACGTAAATTATGAATATTGATGGTAATATGATACATCCATAACACTGACGCTAAATGTCGCAAGACTAAAAGAATACCACACAAGTGTGGCACTGCATTTGGTCACATTGGAGAAACCCGCATGGAAAATTCCATTATGATGGATTTTGAAGTCATTTGATTTTGAATCATCTGACACTTGCAACTTTTCTCCGAAAAGTGAAGTGACTAAAATACCGTTCACAGGCCATAAGGAACGAACAAAGAACATATTGGTGATCATGCATCATGATGTATGTAGTCCAATAAATGTTGTTGCAAGTAGTGGATTTATCTATCTTCAGAAATGACTCAAGTAGATATATGGATATTTACTTGATGAGACGTAAGTCTAGATCTTTTGAATTCAGTCAAAAGGTTTTCGACAATGAAGTAGAAGTTATTGTAACAAGAAAATTATGTTTCTACAATTGGATTGCAGAAAGGAATATTTGAGTTACAAGTTTAGCGAATGTCTGATGAGTTGTGAAAGGGGTTTCATAACTTGCACCTCCCGGAACACCACTGCAAGTGGAAAGTCCGTGAAGATGTAATCGAACCATTTATGACATGGTAAGATCAAATATGACATAAATAAATTTGCCATTATCCCTTTTAAAGTGATGCTTTAGAGACTGCGGCTTTTACACTGAAAAGAGCTCCATCAGGTCTGTTGAAATGACGCCATGGTATGGTACGCCCAACCATGTTGTATCTTTTCTTAACATTTGGAATATGGGGCTTGTGTAAAAGGTTACAAACCTATTCCAAATTAGACAAGTGCTACTTTGTAGGTTATCCCAAGTAATTGGGTATTCCTCCCTCACTATACCGAGGCAAATAGGTTTGCCACAAAGAACGGTATGCTTTTTGAAGAAAATGGTTCTTTCAAAAGGTGAGTGGGAGAATAGTGCAACTCGACGAGATAAACAGTATCTTCGTCATCAGGTCAAAGGAAAGAGACCTTGGAAGTAATTCCAGAGTTTCCTACTGCGACTGATACGAAAGTCTCTACAATAAAATGTATGGACTTCGATCGAACTTGCAGCTGAACCACGTGGGCAAGGCTCGTGCAAACCTCTCAGGTGCGCAAACGAGATATTGTTGTTAGACAACAGTATACCTACGATACACAAGGAAGCGTTGATGGGCCCTGACTCCGGAATTGGCTAAATGCCAATACAATCCGAGATAGTTTCCATATAAGTGATTCAAGATTAAAACCTTGATACACCTTTCGGAAGACTTAGAGTCTGACGAATATTTATGGAACTATAACTGATACGAATAAAAATGTTTTATCCATAAAGCTCAACTTGTTGCAATATACAAGTTCAAGGAGTTGACTACGATGAGGTTGCTTCACCGTAGCGATGCTTAAAGTCGGTTCGGGTTGAACTAGCAATTAATACATAATTCATATCATGAGATATAAAACAATGGAAGACAAAAGGATTTCCATCTGATGGAAATGAAACCAAGGACTTGCATGTGTTACAGTCCAAGGTATTTTGTCAATCCAGAGGATGCTAGTAAGGGTGCAAACTTCAGAGTTCCAGCGATGGACAGAAGAGAGCAAAGTGGAGTTGGAATCTTCATGTTTTGATGAAATGGTCAAAGGAGTTTTGACTTCATCAATGGATAACGAAGATGCTTATAATTCAAGAAAGTAAGTGGGAGCATAATAATATTTCTAAAAACCTTGTGTGCTTGACACATTGGTAATTGGAATTAAATTTCTTGACACGAATTAGGACTTCATTTGGAAATAGTTTTTCAATGAAGTGCTTGGGCTAAATAGCCTTTATATTAGGCATGATGATCTATGGAGATAGATTTACCTAGTAGGGCTGAGCAAAGATACATATTGACAAGATGCTAAAACCTTTTAGCATTAAAAATGTCAAGGAGTGATTCTTGCCGAAGTCACATGGAAAGAGTTTTTGCAAGACTCGGTGTCCCAAAACACTGATGAGCAAAATACATGATGGAGATTCCATACACTCTTGTGTTTGGATTAATCATGTATTCCATGGTATATAAAAACAACCAGATATGTCCAATACTCCCAAAGTTGTTGCGAGTATAGATACCAAAGTGATCAAAAGTACTGATCATGGGACAACAGTGAAAAAGGGTCATTGAGTACTATAGTAGCACTGATGACATGTTTTCTCGCAAGCGGAGATCATGAAGAGTTCGTTGTAAAAGGTTACATCGATACAGTCTTCAGCCATGCTCGAAGCGATTTTCGATTTAAGTTAAGGGTTTTGTGTAACACACAATGTGGTGGCACAGTTAGTTGGAAAAGGTTTCCAAACAAATTACTGTGGCGAATTCTATAATAGAGGCTAAGTATGTTACCGCTTTCGAAGCGACAAAGAAAATGTTGAATCATATAGTTCATTCATGAACTTGGTATGGTTCCAAGATGGCTTTTGTCAATGGGACACTACTGCAGGTAGTTGCTCCATAACTCACTCTGAGGAATCCAGGTTCGACCTGTGATTCACATACATACAAAGCCAAGTCCACACAAAATATGAATTTTGTGAAAGCGTAAAAACGCGAGGATACGCAAAGATACACACGGAGCTGAAGTCGTCAGATCCGTTGGACATCAGGCTATACCACATGTGAAGCATATTTACACCGGTGTGCCACAGGTGTAAAGTGCATTAGCATTAACTAGATTATTGACTCTAGTGCAAGTGGGAGTCTGTAGGAGATATGCCCTAGAGGCAATAATAAATGTTATTATTTATCTCCATGCTCATTATTATGTTTATGTTCCATGCTATAACTGCTGTGGTTCCCGAGCCCGTATATCCATAAAGGCTCTGGGGAAAACCCATGTGCACGTGTGGAATAATAAACGGTAAAATGTATTCCTAGTCATGCCTCTAAGACTAGCTCAAGTGTTGCATGATGATTATGTTTTCCCAATCATGGGCATGTCTATGCCAGCAACTTTGAGGGCACAATGTTAGAAGAACATTTGTGTTGAATCGACCCGATTGATGTTATGCTATGAGATTCATTCGTCACAAGTTAATGGTTAATAACACAGAGATGGTTAACGTTTGCATAATTCCTCAGACCATGAGAGTATCGAGTTTCTTCATGCTTGATTCATGAACTTTGGGGTTTGTTAAACGTCATCCGTAACTGGATGACTATTACGGCGGCTTACGGGTTCATGGGAAAGTATGTCAAGTAACTTGATAGCTCAAGATTGGGATTTGCTCCTCCAACGATGGAGAGATATCTCTGGGCCCTCTCGGTGTTACGGTATCCATCATCGTCTGGCCAGACACTTTGTGATTTGATCACGGGGATGCCGGAACACGGTAACGAGAAAAGAGAACAATACCGGTAACGAGGTAACTAGCATAGTGGACAAGTTGTTGATCCACGGGAATGCCAACATGTCTCACCTCGGGTATTTGTAACATATCGCGAAGCAACAGGAATAGCACACGGCAACTGGAGGTTCACTCGAATATTCATTCGTGTGGGTATAGGGGTCAATATGGGTGTCCACGGCTCCGATGCTGATCATTGATCGGAAAGTGTTCCGGTCATGTCTATACTTCACCGAACCTATAGGGTCACACGCTTAAGGGTCATCTATCTGTTGAACGCTAGACAGGGAGTCTTAGAGAAAGTCACCGAAAATGTTTCGGAGACAACGGAAGAGTTCCAAGAGAGAGAACACCGAAAGAGTTTCGGTAAAACCGAAAAGTTGTTTCGGAATATATTATTTGGTCAAAAAGGGTTTCGGCACCGCCTGGAAATTTTCAGAGGATGCCAGAATTGGTCTGGGAACTTCTGGGAATTTTCGGAGAGAAAAACCGGAAATGTTCCGAAACTGCCGTAACCGCTGTTAATGCTTTCCGCTGATGAAAACCACCGCACCGAAAATGTTTCGGATCATGCCCAGAATAATTTTAGAGGGTGCCGGAAATGTTCTGGGACCTTCTGGAATTTTTCAGAAAAAGTTTCGCGGAAAACATCTTGTCTCAGCGCGAGGGGACAAGATCCCACGAATCGGGGGTTGCATGTTTGGTGGCTTTTTGTCTAGGGAGCATGCATGTTTCATGGAGACATGTTGGTGGCTTGTTGGGGGGCCCCCCCCCATGGGGAGACAAGGTGTGGGCCGGCCCAAGGGCTGCCATGGTGGTGTCCCCTTGGTGCCCCCCATGTGTTACCATTATGCCCTTTCATGTGTGACATGAAGCTTGGGTATTTTGGTATTTCAACATCCCACCCCGCCCCTTGCCTTGGCCTATAAAAGGAGGAGAAGGGGCTGCCATTCTCCCCATCCCTTGCTCTCATACACATGCCAAGATGTTATCTGGCTTCTCTCTCCCTCCCACGAAAAGAGTTTCGTAGAGCCGAAAGGCTGTCTGGGTTCCGGCAGGAACTAGTTCTGGACGGCGAAGCCCTGCCGGATAGGTGACACCGTATGTGTGCAACTCTGTAGAGAGGTCGTAGTTTCGATCTTAGTGCCCGAGGGGCTGTTCGAGAGTGCCTCCCGAAGGGCTGTCCAAGTGACGGTCCGAGTTCTGTGAGTCCTCCCGAAGGGCTGTCCGAGTGACCGTTCGGGTTTCGAAGGTCCTCCTGAAGGGCTGTCCGCGACATCGTCCGGTGGACTGTTCGACCGCCTCCCGGAGGGCTGTCCGAAGGGAAGACGAGGGTATACATCCTCGCTGTTGGGAGGTTGTAAATCCTAGCTGCGGGGATCTGCACCGCCGATCGTCATCGACTCTACTTCCGCTGCGCTACGAGTCGGTAACGAAAATGATCAAACCTTGTATGCAGTCTCCATAGTGGTCCTGGGCTGGTGCGTAGGGCGGAAAATTTTTGTTTTCTGCTGCGTTACCCTACAAAACTCCCATGGTGGTTCGTTCTCTAGACGTAGAGAAAGATCCGTTCAGACCAAGGGATGATGGAGAAGAGGTGTTGGGACCTGAAGTTCCATACCTTAGTGCCGTTGGAGCGCTTATGTATCTTGCAAATTGCACAAGACCTGATATTGCATTTGCAGTGAATCTACTTGCTAGACATAGCGCAGCTCCCACCAAACGTCATTGGTCTGGAGTGAAGAATATCTTTCGATATCTCCAAGGCACAAAGGATCTTGGTCTATTTTTCCAGTTCCAGAAAAATCAGGACTCCGATATGATTGGATACGCAGATGCCGGCTATTTGTCTGATCCCCATAATGCCAGATCACAGACCGGCTTCGTGTTCCTACATGGTGGCACTGCTATATCATGGAAGTCTTCAAAACAGACTCTGGTGGCAACATCTACCAATCATTCTGAAATAATTTCATTATTTGAAGCAACATGTGAATGTGTATGGCTTCGCAGAATGATAAACCACATACAACAGTCATGTGGAATTGGTTCGATAAAATCACCTACCATTATCTATGAAGATAATGCGGCCTGCGTTGCACAGATGCAAACATGATACATCAAGAGTAATATCACCAAGCATATTTCTCCTAAATGGTTTTTCCCCCATAATCTTCAGAAAAGCGGGGAAATAAGCATTCTGCAAGTCAAATCATGTGACAACCTTGCTGATTTATTTACCAAGTCTCTACCAAATTCAACATTCCAGAAATATGTTCATGGAATTGGTATGCGACGACTTAGGGACTTGCAGGTGTCAGGGGGAGTCTCTTCTTGAGATATCCTTATTTGAATGACATCACATTATGCTATCTCTTTGTGAGTATATGTTTCAGGTTCTCATGAAAGATTTTATGAAGAACTTTTGGAGGAGAATCTTTGAGATGATAGAGCTTCTCGGACAATCGTGAAGATGATTCTACATGGTCAAGCGTAGATTAGGGGGAGTGTTAAGATTAAACTATAATCTGTAATTAAGGGAAATCTCCCCTTGTCCATCGAACGAGTGGTTGCACCCGCACGGACGCCTGTGTCCATCGCAACCGTCGCCTCTCTCCCATCCGCCTGGAACCGATGCATCTCTTCGGGATCGTTGCGTCTCTCCAGGGGATATATATACTCTCTGTAACCATCGACAAAGGATTAATCAGTCTTTGATTTGAAACAATCTCCACCCACCGTAGTGTAGTGAATAGATTATCACCCATGTGGAGAGATAGGAACGATATTATTGCGATATGTCCTTTGTTTCATATTTTAAAAGAATTATTTCACAACAAAAAGTACATGTTATTACTTTAAGGCATTTACTGTTTTTGAATCTTACAAAGGAGAACCCTGTCCTCTTTAGTACTCGTTTTTTTTTTCTTTTTCAAAGTTTGAAATCGTATCTTCTCCCTCACTGAATTTGTCGGTGGTAAGTTATATCATTTGTGTTAGTGTTTTTTTTTTCTCCAAGGGGATCTTTTTTTTACTCCTTTTAGATTACAGTTGCAGTAGAATACTGTAGGAAGTTATATCATGAACGATGGAACCACCTCACTGGCACAAGAAATGCTTGAATTGTCAAATGTCATGTACGTTTTCTACTGAAAATAACATTTACTTTTGGGCAACTTGTTACTTCCAAAAATATGTGGGCCATTTGGAAAACAGCCATGTGTTCCATGGTACTTTGCAGATTTTCTGTCAAGTCCAATTTTTGTACTCCCTCCATGGTATTGTACTAGTACAACATTGGACATTCTCTTTTCTTAGGCCCACATGCCAGTCACACATGGGCGGCACATTTGAGGGCAGATATGTAATATCGAATGGCATTGCTCTCGATCTTGTAAATATTATCTACGTTTTTCAAAATAAAATACACTGTTTGGACCTCCCACAAATTTTCCAGTAAAGAAAATAGAGAGGAAAACAGGCTAGAAACCCTCACCTTCTGTTGCTCACTGATACCATCAGGAGCTATAAAAGTACTCCCTCCATTCCTAAATATTTGTCTTTTTAGAAATTTCAAATGGACTACCATATACGGATGTATATAGACATATTTTAGAGTGTAGATTCACTCATTTTGCTCCGTATGTAGTCACTTGTTGAAATCTCTAAAAAGACAAATATTTAGAAACGGAGGGAGTACTCATTATTTAGGTTCAGCCACCATACATGCCACAGGAGACTACTCCTACATTCTATCATACACAGCATAGCAGCAGTTTTCTGCGAATTTTTATGTTCAGAGTGCTTTCTCTTCTTCGAATATTACTGCTCTTGGATTCACCACTCACTAACCAAGATCTTGTCTTCTTGATCCAGTGAACCCTCCGTGCTTTCGCGGTATTCCAGATTCCTTGTGCAGCCTATGAAGGTACCGACCTTCTCGCCGACGATGGCTTTCGCGATGTTTCCGGTGTTTTGCAAGTTGAACACAACGACTGCAAAGTTACGCACCAAGAATAAAATCAACAATGGGAAACGATGAGGAGTCTCGGAGACAGATAGTGCCCGTACCAGGAATGTTGTTCTCTTGGCATAGCGTAACGGCAGTCATGTCCATTACTGAGAGGTCTCTTGAGATCACCTCGTTATAGCTCACTGTATCGAGAATGCAGGCATTCGGGTTATGCTTGGGGTTTGCATCATACACACCATCAACATTTGTTGCCTTGAGCACTACCTCTGCATTTACTGTGTACATAATACAAGAAGAATGGTCAAGCCAAAATAAACAAAGAAAGAAAAATACTGTTCAAACAGTGTGGTTCATTTCAAAAGCAGCATATACCTCATAATAATATGCTTCTATAGGCACAACAAAGATTGTGATTTATCATTGTCTATGTAAAAAAAAATTAGTAAACACACAATAACTAAATGCCAACAATCTTGCCCATGGGCTAGCGTAATATTTTATATCTGTACTGTGTGGTGGTTTTTTGGTAAACATTGTGCCGGCCTGCGTCCTGTGCCAAGTTGACCATGATTGTAACCATACTGCTGTTTCCTAATTAATACATATCACTTCCGTAAAAACAAAAAAATGCACTGTAACTGTCCCAGAAAAATAAAGCTAGAACCAGAAACCAGCTTGAATAGACGCATTGTTTCTCTAACCTAATTGTTGAACTGACATTTTTCATTTTCAACTTAATATGCACAGGGATCTTCACTAATACTCAATACATCACCAAATAAACTCAGTGGAGTGCTTATGTGGGTAGTCATGTACTCCCATTACCCACAATTGCAAGGAGCATGACAATTAATAAGATGAAAAAAAAATACACTGAATGTTTCACAGTATTACATATACGTAGCTAAACCTATGGCATGACAAGACACTGGACTATCAAGAACCATTCATAGCACCAGTTTTTCTAAGTGAAAGAAATTTCTCCAACTTTTAATGATTAAACCAGTTCATACTGCATAGCGAAGATTAAGGACGAACTCACTTTCAGCACAACGGAGAGCAGCTGCTGTATCAGTTGTAAAGAATGGGTTCCCTGTCCCAGCAGCAAATATAACAACTCTTCCTTTCTCTAAATGCCTGATTGCTCTTCGGCGTATGTATGGTTCTGCGACTTCTGAAATACGGAATGCAGTTTGGACACGGGTCGGTATCCCAATGCTCTCCATTGTTGCTTGAAGAAATATTGCATTCATCACAGTGGCCATCATACTGAATTGGGGCAAAGCAGGAAAAAGGTTGCACGGTCAGATTCAGTCCCAAATTATTTATTATAACGACAAATCATGTGGTTAATTAACAAGAAATGCCTTTGTAACAAAAAAATAATGGGCAGAAACTAAGTTATAAATTACAGGTGGCCTTGAGTTTGCACAAAAATGTAGACAATATATAGTCATGGATTAAATGGTTTGTAAGATGCAATTATAGTTACACTCAGTTAAGTTAATTAGTCAATGGAAATTCTTATTCTGGCAGATTAGGATGTGCTTACGTGATGGGTATGGTGAGCCATGATGCTACAAATATTATACTAGCCAAAAAGTTGGCATGAATTATGGTTTGTAACATGCAATTATAGTTACATTCAGTTGATTATTGAAATGAAATTCTTGTTCTAGCAGATATAAATGTGCTTCCGTAATGGGCACAATGAACCATAATAGTACAAACATTAAACTGGCCAAATAGTTGGCACGAATTAAATAACAAGCACGCTCTGCTCCTACCAAAATGTGTTGATATTGCATGGCTCGAGCTCATAGCACATCTCATGGAATTTGAACTTCTTTTCTAGGCTATTTGGCAGCTGACCAGAGGTTGATATAATTATTTAATACTGCAGTTTACAACAGACATGGAGTATGATTCATACCCGATGTAATCCGCAGAGGAGCGGTCAAGACCACTACATCCAGCCCAAGAGGCCCCACGGAAGATATTGCCGCCGCCAACAACAATAGCAACCTGCAATCACTCTCCTTTTTAAATGTACAACACATTATTCTACTAGAGAAGACAAGAGAAACATATGCTACACATAACATGAGAACTCTGGCTTAGAATGCATTGCGATTTAAGTGCTGAATTAATACCATCAGACCTAAACACCCAAAATTCACTTCATTTGGTGTCAGTCTATCTATTTGGAATGAATCAGTTTCATTGTTCATAAACGCAATCCAATAAATAACCAGCAAAAAAAATGAAGGCAGCACGGATGGCACACCTCTACGCCTAGTTTGGTGACGGAAGCGACCTCTCTTGCAATTGCCATTGTAACCTGCAGCAGACCACATAATTACATTAACTACATGATGTACAAACCCATGAACCGTTTAAATTCAAAGATACACCACCAAAAGCAGCCTCACCTTTGGGTCAATGTTTTCCGTATGATCCCCGGCAAGCGCTTCCCCACTTACCTTTAGCAAAACCCTTTGCCATTTATACGGCCTTTTAGACCTGGAACTTTCATCAAGCATAAGGCCGTTGAATGGCGGCATCAGTGATGCCTGACTTCTGCCAATTGAAAGAGGGCAGGGTGCATCATGGAAGTGCTAAACATGAAAGTGCTTCAACTGCCGATACGATGAAATCGACGGGCAAGCAGCTAATTGCATCAGGACCTAAAGAGAAATCGCAATTAATATGCCCTATTGGCAACAAATACGACAAAATTGATACGTGTGTGCAAGGACACCACCGACCCAAATAAGCTGCCTCTGGATGAACGCGAGCATGGTTCAGTGATATTATTTAGTAGTGAAATATGTTGATTCAAGGGCCTGACCGCTAATGATATATATCTAGTGAAATATGTAACCCTATCAGTGATTCCGTCCGCTACAGCTAACTTATCCGGCCTCGACTCTCCAGGGGAACAGGCACGACGCGGAGGCATTCCGTCGAACACCCCGCCCGCCCAGCGCCACCCGCGCACTTGCCACGGCGTCATCAGGCCAAAGCGCGCGGCCTTGCCGGGAAAACAAAGAAAAAACAAACCGCGGGAGGGCCTCGTACCCGTACGCGGAGGAGGAGCCGTTGCCGTTGCTGGAGTCGGCGGCGGCTGCGGCGGCGGCGATGACGGAGGCGCGCGAGGGCGCGGCGGCGAGGGAGAGGAGGGGGCGGGGCGCGCGGCGCTGGAGCAGCGCCGGCGAGGAGGAGGGCAGTGAGGTGGCGGGCTGGGGCGAGGGGAGGCGCAGGCGGAGGAGGGAGGAGGGGGACACGCCGGCGACGGCCGCCATGGTGGAGTGAGGAGGATGGGAATGGGAATGGGAATTTTGCTCCACGAAATCCACGCGAGCGAGCGAGAGATATTTTTTTTGAACCGGACGGTATCGGATAGCGGTCCGTGCGTGCGTGCCTTCGCTTTCGCCGGGGCCGGAGCTGGGCCTGGACCTGGACCGTCGATGGGCCAAGAGAGCAGCCCAACACCCAGCAAGCCCAAAAACTTTTGTCATGGGAGTTATATTTCAAATTTCTGTACGTGATTCTTCCTCGACTGGCGCGGCAGCTATTTTCCTCTACTGATTTTTACGCCAGTTCCTCTATGGCGTTTGACGTGCCGGTTAACACGCTAACGTATAACGCACTCGCATCTCCCATTTCGTGTAGTTTCTATATGACCGGCTCATGTACGTTTTTCTAACCGGTTTTGGGAGCCATCTGATAGGTTCCATCGGTTTTTTCTTGGGTGGATTTTCCTTGGATTTTTTTAGGTCAGGTTTTGTTCGGTTTTTTCGTTTTTCTTTAAAAATTCCCTTTTTTATCATTTCATTGTTAATTTTAATGAACTGCATTGACGAAAAAGGGTTTTCCCCCGCTTTGTATTACAAAGCAACCAACCGATACAACCAACGATAGGTGCTGGGACGGAACCAGCACAATCACGCCCAAAAGAAACAAATGCCGACAACGGCGGATCGACAAAAACGAAGATGCCTCGCGACCACTGCGACCACCGGAGATCTCCCACCAAGCCCCTAGACTCCAAAGCGCCGGTACCAATCAACACCAACAAGAAGGGACGCGACGATGACGACGCTGCTGCCAAGGGTTTCCCCTGGTACGCGACAAGGAGAGAGGAAGGGTAGCCCCCGATGCCCTCCAGGAAGGTCCGATGGCACCCTCAGGCGCCACCGCATCGGTGCCATTTTTGTAAACTTCTTTGAAATTTGTGAAAGATCTTTAAATTTTGTGAACATCTTCAAACTATGAACTTTTTTTACAATTCATAAACAATTATCTAATCCAAAAACATTTTTGTTTCAGATTTTTGAATATTTTTTAACTTTGCAAACTTTTCAAATCTATGAAAATTTTATAAAATGGTGAATATTTTCCAAATACATGAACAGCTTTTCAAATTTTTGTGAACTTTTTTTGAATTTATGATTTTTTTAAAATCATGATTTTTTTTAAATGCACGAACCTTTAAAAGTTAATGATTTTTTTTTTTGAAAACTGTGATGTTTTTGTAAGAAACTCGTGGGTTTTTAAAAGTCACCGACCAATAGTTAAAGATCATATATCAAAGGCCATCGGTCAACTATTAGGACACATTTTTTTAGAAGCAACCATCAGAATGCACGTTTGCTAGCTAGCTGGCGAGCAAGTGCCTGGACACGGCCAGGCAGCGGCCCATATAGCCGCGCGCAACCGCCAGCTGGCTAGCGAACGCAAAAGGCGCTAGGGACCGGTATTAGCCTAGTGCGTTTCAGAAAGCTTCTATGGACCGGTTAGGTTTTAAAAAGCTATCATGCGGCGAAAAAGTGTTTTTTTTTCTTTTTCACCTTTCGTGATTTTCTTATCAGTTTTAATGGATGTCATTGGTTTTCTTTGCTTTTTATTCTTCAGTTTTTTCCATTTTCATTTTCTTTCTTCCTTTTCTTGAAATACATGTGAAACTTTTCCATATACATTCTCATTTTTTATATAGGCTTTAAAAAATTGTGATATACGATGAGTATTTGTAAAAATATGATAATTTTTTTCTAAATACATATTTAACATTTTTAAGAAATAAATATTTGTTTTAATTTTTTTTGAACATTTTATTGAAATGAACAAAACATTTTTAAAAAAATTACGTGAACATCTTTTTAAATTGTACAGACATTTATCAGAATATCACCAACATATTCTTCGCACCTATGCACATTTTTATAAATGTTAGAAAGCATTTATTTGAATGGTATGAAGCTATTTTCTTGAAATTACGATTTAAAACAATTTTAAAACATTTTAAAAATCTGACATACACATATTTAACATTTTTTACATTCTATAAACATTTTAAAAATCTGACATACACATATTTTAAAATCTCGAACATATTAATCTACGCTAACATTTTTTTACGTTGTATATGCTATTTTAAAATTGAATACTTTTATTGAATGACAAACATTTTTGAAATTGATGGCAAACATTATTTTCGTTATTTAAATGCTTTTATAAAATGTCACAAAGATTTCCAAAGCATTAACATTTTTTAATTGTCACATAAATTTTCTTGAATTGTGTGAAACATTTTCGTATTTACGTGGAAATTTTCCTACATTTTATAAACATTTTGTTTAAATGGCATGTACTCTTTCTTTTGTAACGAGGGGAATTTTTAATAAATCCCATGATTTGTTTGAACGTTACCAATATTTTTATGAAGCTGCATGGACATTAAATATAAGTAAAAGTAATAGAAAACAAAAAAAACACAAAGACGGCTGCTAGAGACACATCGCTCCTCCCGCGATGCGCCAGCCCATTTTAGGGGTGCTTGATGCAAGCAAACTAAGGGAGCAACTAACTAACGAGTACCCGACGCGGGAGCCTTTGGTGGGCTATGACGTGTCCGTGCTGGGTGCTCCCTCGAGATTTTTTTCTGTACGCGTTTTTGGGTTTTGGCGGGTTCTTTTAGTTTGTTTGGTTTTTGCCTTGTTTGCTTCCGCGAGAAGCACCGTTTGCCTCTTGAGGGGGGGGGGGGGGGGTGGGAAGCGGGGGGGGGGGAATGTGTTTTCCTTTTTTTGCTTCCGTGAGAGACACTAATTTGCTTCTCGTACAGTCATAGGTTTGATCTAGCAAGGCAAAAAAAAATGTTTTTTTTTTGCTTCTACAAGAGGCATAGGTTTACTCTCGAGGAAAAAAAAACATGTATGCTTCTACGAGAGGCATAGATTGTGAGACGAGCAGAGACTCACGATCGATGTGACCCCGTCGCCTCGTCTCGTGGACTTACGGCAAGGGCCCAGAATGCCCGGCCGTGCCACGTAATTATCTCGCGGGTGCTCTCCGGGCCCGCCCGACTTTCACACCAACTCGCGGGTACCCCTCAGGGCCGACCCGACTTCAACAACGGTCTCAAGTAAAGTCCAGGTAACTGTGTGCCCATAACATCAAGGGGGAATCCGAGGAATCACCCTCGATGGAATCCACTCGATGTAATCGTCAAGCTGAACTTAGGAGGAATCACCCTCGAGGTTCACACTTGAGGTGTTGCACGGCAGAGTCGTATCGGGAGTGGTGAAGGAGGAACCACCCTCGATGATCACGACCGAATAGCTACACTACAGAGTTATCATCAGGAGTGCGTTACGAGGTATCACCCTCGGTAGTAGCTCTGCAGAGCCGAGCAACTAAGGGGGTGATGTGATGTGTCGGGCTCTGGACGTCGATCACGTTGATCGAGTCACCGGTCATCAAGCCGAGGCAACTGGGACAAGGTGAAGGGTCACTGGTGGATCACTAACCAACCTATACTAAACAGTTTAGGATAAGCAGGTAAGGTACAATAGCAGGTTACAAAAGCAGGCTATGCATCAGATAGGAGCAATCAATTACAGTAGCAAAATCTAATGCAAGCATAAGAGAGAAGGAACTGGGCGATATCGGAATGATCAAGGGGGGTTTGCTTGCCTGGAAGCTCTGCTGACAAGGAAGAAGTGTCGTCGGTGACGTAGTCGATCACAAGGGCATTGGGATCGGTCTCGGGGTCTATCAGAGAGAAGAGGGGGAAGAAACAGTACATACAGAGCAAACAGATGCATGACAAGTCAACAGGCAGAGCTAGGGGTGTTCTAATGCAGGGCTATACGATACCGGCGAAGGGGAAAAACATCCGGGAATGTTTCCCCGAAGTTTGGTATTTTCGAATAGATGAAACGGAGGGGACGGTTGTATGTTCGCTATGCTAGAGGCACGTGACGGATAATCGGAGTGCGTTTTCAGATTCGCCATATTTTTCTGAGCAACTTTCATATATAAATTATTTTCATCCGAGTTACGAATTGTTTTAAATGAATTTTCAAAGTTTTATCAATATTCAGGAATTACTGGAATTATTATATTTAATTAAACCGAATTGACCAAGTCAATTTGACTGGTCAAAGTGAACAGTATTGGTGGGGTCCCACATGTCAGAGTTTTATTAAATTTCTAAAAAGATTTATCTAATCTAATTAGGGGACCCACTTGTCATTGGCTAGCAATTAAACTAACTAGAAATTATCCCCTAAGCTAATTCATACGGGCCGGCCAGTGGTGGCTGTACACACACACGCACACCACACATGCTTAGCCATGGCCACGGCCATGTCCATTAGCAGCGACAAGTAGCAGCATCTAGGAGCAGCAAAACTAGCGTCCAGGAGCAGCTAGAGCAGCGGCGGCGACTACGCAGTAGAGTAGTAGTAAGCAGCAGCGTTGGCAGTAGAGGCAACAGGCAGAGCTAGCAGCGGCGCCGGCAGTAGCAGCTAGCGACAGCAGCAGTACTAAACAGCAGCAGTGCGGCGGCAACGGTACGCGGCAGCAGCAGGAGTAGCAAGCAGCAACGCCAAGGCAACAGCAAGCATGAGCAGCAGTAGTAGTTTAGAGCAGCACAGCAAGAAAGTAGCAGCAGCCAGCGGCAGCAGCAAACGGAGCAGCAGCGCAGGCACGCACACGCAGCAGGGGCGGGCGAGCACGGGTCAGCAGCAGCGCATACGCGGTGGTTCGGGCTTGACGGAGATGGCGGCCTACGGCGTCCAAATCAAAGGGCTAAAAGGGGGACCCGAGGGAGAAGCTCAACCCGGTTCTCGTGGACGAGGTTAGAAGGTCGGAGGCGGCCCGAAGCAGTGGCAACGACGACGAGTTGGTGACTTTCGCGGCGGAGAAGGGCTCGATGGCGAGCACACGGACCGTCCCGGCTTGAGCTGGCCCCCGGAACAGACGGATCTGGCCGCGGCGGATCTCCTGGACATGCTCCCGCACGCCGGAGACGACGGTGGCCGCGACGATGATGGCGAGGGGCGTCGGGCGCGAGTGGCAGAGGGAGAGGGGGCGCGAGGGGATAGGGGTTAGGGTTCCAGGGAGGAGAGGGGGGCGCCGGGGTCGGCTAAATAGGCGGGAGGGGGGCCACCGACGCGGCCATGCATGGCGCCGTGGATGGCTGCCACGGCAACCCCCCGTCCCTGTAGCGGAGGGGACGAGCGGGGGGTGCGGCTGGGCCGGCCTGGCCAGCTGCGTTGCTCGGCCAATTGGGCCTAGTGGCCCAGAGGGGGGTTTTCCTTTTTGTGCTTTTGTCTTTTGTTTTTCTTTTATTTAGTTTATGTTTAATAGTTTTCTATTTTATTTTAGTTTTATAAAATATATAAACAGCACCTAAATTAATTTTACTAAATATGCTACTGCCATAAAAAGTTTGGCACTAAACAAAATAATTTGTAATCTTATAATTTATAAAAGGCATTTAATTAATTATTTTTGCCACTGTTTTATTGATTTAAGGGCATTTAACACTTTTTGAAAATGTGGTCTCAACATGACAAAAAATCAGAGATTATTTGCCACACTTTGAACATTTTAGTTTCGACTATTGAAAACTTTTATAGTTTGACATGATTTTAAATTTGAATTTGAACGGGGTTTGAATCAACGCGAGTTTATCAACAGTAACCGTGGTGACGTGGCCTCATTAGTAGAGGGTTATTGTAGCTTAATTATCCGGGAGTCACAATGGCAGCCACGGCCTCCTTGCTTGCAAGCTCGCCTAGATTTGGTCCTCCGCCAGCCAGTGCTGCTCGAGGAGGAACATGTTGTACCGCTGCTCCTCCTGCGCCTGCCGGAACACCGACATAGGCGCCCACGCAGACTGCTCCTCCTCCGCCATGGCGGCGTCGAAGTGCGCCTGCGCCCGCTCCATGGTCAAGCCAGCATGCACATGCGCAGGGTCTGGTGCGGAGTTGTCGTTGGAGCCCGTCGTCTCCGATGACCCACAAGTATAGGGGATCTATCGTAGTCCTTTCGATAAGTAAGAGTGTCGAACCCAACGAGGAGCAGAAGAAAATGACAAGTGGTTTTCAGCAAGGTATTCTCTACAAACACTGAAATTATCGGTGACAGATAGTTGTATGATGAGATAATTCGTAACGGGTAACAAGTAACAAAAGTAAACAAGGTGCAGCAAGGTGGCCCAATCTTTTTGTAGCAAAGGACAAGTCTGAACAAACTCTGATATAAAGCAAAGTGCTCCCGAGGACACATGAGAATTGTTGTCAAGCTAGTTTTCATCATGCTCATATGATTCGCGTTCGTTACTTTGATAATTTGATATGTGGGTGGACCGGTGCTTGGGTGCTGCCCTTCCTTGGACAAGCCTCCCACTTATGATTAACCCCTCTCACAAGCATCCGCAACTACGAAAGAAGAATTAAGATAAATCTAACCATAGCATGAAACATATAGATCCAAATCAGCCCCTTACGAAGCAACGCATAAACTAGGGTTTAAGCTTCTGTCACTCTAGCAACCCATCATCTACTTATTACTTCCCAATGCCTTCCCCTAGGCCCAAATAATGGTGAAGTGTCATGTAGTCGACGTTCACATAACACCACTAGAGGAAAGGTAACATACATCTCATCAAAATATCGAACGAATACCAAATTCACATGATTACTTATAACAAGACTTCTCCCATGTCCTCAGGAACAAACGTAACTACTCACAAAGCATATTCATGTTCATAATCAGAGGAGTATTAATTATCATTAATGATCTAAATATATGATCTTCCACCGAATAAACCAACTAGCATCAACTACAAGGAGTAATCAACACTACTAGCAACCCACAGGTACCAATCTGAGGTTTTGAGACAAAGATCAGATACAAGAGATGGACTAGGGTTTGAGAGGAGATGGTGCTGGTGAAGATGTTGATGAAGATTGACCCCCTCTCGATGAGAGGATCGTTGGTGATGACGATGGCTTCGATTTCCCCCTCCCGGAGGGATGTTTCCCCGGCAGAACAGCTCCGCCGGAGCCCTAGATTGGTTCTGCCCAGGTTCCGCCTCGAGACGGCGGCGCTTCGTCCCGAAAGGTTCCTTCTGATTTTTTCCAGGTCAAAACACACCATGTAGCAGAAGATGGGCATCGAGGGCCTGCAGGTGGCCCACAAGACCGGAGGGCACGCCCTCCACCCTTGTGGATGGTAGGTGGCCCCCCTCTGGTGCTTTCTTCGCCCAATATTTTTTATTAATTCCAAAATGACTCTCCGTGAAGTTTCAGGACTTTTGGAGTTGTGCAGGATAGGTCTCTAATATTTGCTCCTTTTCTAGTCCAGAATTCCAGCTGCCGGCATTCTCCCTCTTCATGTAAATCTTGTAAAATAAGAGAGAAAATGCATAAGTATTGTACCAAAATAGGTAATAACAGCCCATAATGCAATAAATATCAATATAAAAGTATGATGCAAAATGGACGTATCAACTCCCCCAAGCTTAGACCTCGCTTGTCCTCAAGCGAAAGCCGAAATCAAAAAATATGTCCACATGTTTAGAGATAGAGGTGTCGATAAAATAAAATACGGACATGAGGGCATCATGATCATCTTTAGAACAGCAACATATATTGTCATATAATCTCTTATGCTAAAGTAACAATTCATTCACAAGGTAAAGTATGAATCAGAAACTTCATTGAAAACTAACAAACTATTATCTCAGTCATTAAAGCAATTGCAATTTATCATAACATCGGAAAGAGTCAATTTAAGAGCTTTTCAGCAAGTCCACATACTCAACTATCATTTAGTCTTTCACAATTGCTAACACTCACGCGATACTTATGGGTTCAAAGCCTCAGTCGGACACAGAGAAAGATAGGTGCTTATAGCTTCGCCTCCCAACCTTTTACCTCAAGGGTAATGTCAACAATAATACTTTATGATAACCTACATCCGAGTGTGCCAAAAGAAAAAAGTGTAAAAAGGAAAGGTGAAGATCACCATGACTCTTGTATAAGGGTAGGAGATAAAAGTAAAAGATAGGCCCTTCGCAGAGGGAAGCAGAGGTTGTCATGTGCTTTTATGGTTGGATGCACAAAATCTTAATGCAAAAGAACATCACTTTATATTGCCGCTTGTGATAAAGAACTTTATTATGTAGTCCGTCGCTTTTATTTCTTCCATATCACAAGTTCGTATAAAGCTTATTTTCTTCACACTATAGATCATACATATTTAGAGAGCAATTTTTATTGCTTGCACCGATGACAACTTACTTGAAGGATCTTACTCAATCCTTAGGTAGGTATGGTGGACTCTCATGGCAAAACTGGGTTTAGGGATGTTTGGAAGCACAAGTAGTATCTCTACTTGGTGCAAAGAATTTGGCTAGCTTTAGAGGGAAAGGCAAGCTCAACATGTTGGAGGATCCATAACAATATAACTTCTATTCGGATATAAGAAAACATAAACCATTATGTTGTCTTCCTTGTCCAACATCAACTTTTTAGCATGTCATATTTTAATGAGTGCTCACAATTACAAAAGATGTCCAAGATAGTATATTTATATGTGAAACCTCTCTTTCTTTATTACTTCCTATTAATTGCAACAATGACCAAAACTATGTTTGTCAACTCTCAACAACTTTTATTCATCATACTCTTTATATGTGAAGTCATTACTCTCCATAAGATCAATATATGATCTTTTTATTCCTTTCTTTTAATTTAATTCCCTCAAGATCATAGCAAGAAAGCAAAGCCCTCAACTCAAAACTACTCTTTATTATATATAACTCACGGACTCGATTACATAGATAGAGATTAAAACAAAACTCAAAGCTAGATCATACTAAAAACTTTATTCTACTAGATCAAGATATAACCAAAAGGATCGAACTAAGAAAAATGATAAAAGTAAAGGTGTGATGGTGATACGATACCGGGGCACCTCCCCCAAGCTTGGCAGTTGCCAAGGGGAGTGCCCATACCCATGTATTTATGTCTCTTTCTTCGGCGGTGGTGATGATGGAGTTGTTGATGATGAAAGAATTTTATCCTCCGTCTTCCAGGGCATAGGTTCACCATCGTAAAAAGATGAACGAGTCTCCGGGATCCTCAAATATGCAGCCAAACTCATCCTCTTAAATCTGTATTCATACTCACAGTTTTGGTTTTGCAGGTCATAGATCTGGGCTTGGAGATGCTCGATTTTCTCATGAAGCTTGAAGATGGCCTCCCCAATGTTCTCGGCATCCAGCTTGTGACCACTTGTAAATTCAGCGATTATCATGTTATTGGCGTTGAGTCCGTATTCCACCATCCCTTGGCACTTGAAGACTTGACGCTCCACTTCTTCGAGCCTTGTCTCCACGCTTCCGGTCTTCTTTGGCCCCTCAGTATCGCGGATGTGCAGCACCCCCTCACGCATCTCAACGGTTTGAGGGTGTTGCAGCACCTCCGCGAGATAAGGGTTGATGACCTTCTCGAAAAACTTGTCCTTGGGGGTGCTTGGAGACGTCATGGCGATCTGGATCTGTCAGAAAAACAGCTCGAAACAAAAACAGGAGATATTGCCGTGGTACGGTTGTCAAAACCTTCGGTAGATTATATAATGAATTTTTACCGACCAAAAGAAGTATTGTGCAAGAAAACGGAGTCCGGAGGGCACACGAGGTGGCCACAAGGCAGGGGGCGCGCCCAGGGGGTAGGGCGCGCCCTCCACCCTTGTGGTCTCCTCGTTTCTCTTTCGGACTACTTTTAATTTTCCTAATTTTTTAAATATTCCAAAACGGAGAAAAATTGCTATTAGAATAGTTTTGGAGTCGGTTTACTTACCGTACCACATACCTATTCCTTTTCGGAGTCTGAAACATTCTAGAAAGTGTCCCTTATGTACTCCTCCGGTGTTACGGTGTCAATTATATTGGTCTCAACATTTATGGGATTACCTGAAATATAATGTTTGATTCTTTGACCATTTACCACCTTCGGATTTGTACCTTCGGCGTTGTTGATTTTGATGGCACCGGAATGATAGACCTCCTCGATAATGTAAGGACCTTCCCATTTAGAGAGAAGCTTTCCTGCAAAAAATCTTAAATGAGAGTTGTATAGGAAAACATGATCACCTACATTAAACTCACGCTTTTGTATCCTCTTGTCATGCCATCTTTTAACTTTTTCTTTAAACAACTTGGCATTCTCATAGGCTTGGGTTCTCCATTCATCAAGTGAGCTAATGTCAAATAACCTCTTCTCACCGGCATGTTTGAAATCATAGTTGAGCTCTTTAATAGCCCAATAAGCTTTATGTTCTAGTTCAAGAGGTAAGTGACATGCTTTTCCATAAACCATTTTATACGGAGACATACCATAGGGTTTTTATAAGCAGTTCTATAAGCCCATAATGCATCATCAAGTTTCTTAGACCAATTCTTTCTAGATCTATTAACAGTCTTTTGCAAAATCAATTTAATCTCTCTATTGCTCAATTCTACTTGACCACTAGACCGAGGATGATAAGGAGATGCAATTCTATGGTTGACATCATATTTAGCAAGCATTTTACGGAAAGCACCATGAATAAAATGTGAACCACCATCAGTCATTAAATATCTAGGGACTCCAAACCTCAGAAAAATAACTTCTTTAAGCATCTTGATAGAAGTGTTATGATCAGCACTACTAGTTGGAATAGCTTCTACCCACTTAGTAACATAATCAATAGCAACTAAAATATGTGTATACCCATTAGAGGAAGGAAAAGGTCCCATATAATCAAAGCCCCAAACATCAAATGGTTCAATAACAAGTGAATAATTCATAGGCATTTCCTGACGTCTACTAATATTGCCAATTCTCTGGCATTTATCACAAGACAAGACAAACTTACGAGAATCCTTGAAGAGAGTAGGCCAATTAAAACCGGATTGCAATACCTTGTGTGCAGTTCTATCTCCAGCGTGGTGTCCTCCGTAAGCTTCGGAGTGGCACTTACGTAGGATCTGTTCCTGTTCATGCTCAGGTACACAACGTCTAATAACACCATCTACTCCTTCTTTATAAAGGTGTGGGTCATCCCAAAAGTAATGTCTTAAATCATAGAAAAACTTTTTCTTTTGCTGGTATGTGAAACTAGGTGGTATAAATTTAGCAACAATGTAATTAGCATAATCAGCATACCATGGAGTATTACGAGAAGCATTTATGACAGCTAATTGCTCATCAGGAAAGCTATCATCAATAGGCAGTGGGTCATCAAGAACATTTTCTAACCTAGACAAGTTGTGTGCAACGGGGTTCTCAGCTCCCTTTCTATCAATAATATGCAAATCAAATTCTTGTAGCAAGAGAACCCATCTAATAAGTCTAGGTTTAGCATCTTTCTTTTCCATAAGATATTTAATAGCAGCATGATCAGTGTGAACAGTTACTTTGGAATCAATAATATAAGATCTGAACTTATCACAAGCAACTGCTAAAAATTCTTTTTCAGTAGTAGCATAATTTCTCTGGGCACTGTCTAGAGTTTTACTAGCATAATGAATAACATTCAATTTCTTATCGACTCTTTGTCCTAGAACAGCACCGACAGCATAATCACTAGCATGCACATAATTTCAAAGGGTAAATTCCAATCAGGTGGCTGAACAATATGTGCAGAAATCAAGGCTTTCTTAAGTATTTCAAATGCTTCTACACAATCATCATCAAAAACAAAAGGAACATCTTTTTGCAAGAGATTAGTGAGAGGCCTAGAAATTTTAGAGAAGTCTTTAATAAACCTCCTATAGAAACCAGCATGACCAAGGAAACTTCTTATACCTTTGATATCTTTAGGGCACGACATCTGTTCAATAGCATCTACTTTAGCTTTATCAACTTCAATACCTCTTTCAGAAATTTTATGCCCCAAGACAATACCTTCATTAACCATAAATTGGCACTTCTCCCAATTCAAGACAAGATTAGTTTCTTCACATCTCTACAAAACTCAATCAAGGTTGCTTAAGCAATCATCAAAAGAAGTTCCGTAAACGGAGAAATCATCCATGAAAACCTCAACAATCTTTTCACAAAAATCAGAGAATATAGTAGTCATACATCTTTGAAAGGTAGCAGGTGCATTGCATAAACCAAAAGGCATACGCCTATAAGCAAAAGTACCAAAAGGGCAAGTAAAAGTGTCTTCTCCTGATCATCTTTTGACACATGTATTTGAGAGAAACCAGAATAACCATCTAGAAAGCAAAAATGTGTATGTTTGGATAGTCTTTCTAGCATTTGATCAATAAAAGGTAGAGGGTAATGATCTTTTCTAGTAGCTTTGTTTAATTTGCGAAAATCAATTACCATTCTATAACCTGTAAGAATTCTTTGCGGGATCAATTCATTCTTATCATTAGGAACAACAGTAATACCTCCCTTCTTAGGGACACAATGAACGGGACTTACCCATCTACTATCAGCAATAGGACAAATTATACCTGCCTCTAGAAGCTTTAGTATTTCATTTCTTACCACTTCTTTCATCTTAGGATTTAACCATCATTGGTGATCAATAACTGGTTTAGCATCAGGCTCCAAATTAATTTTGTGCTGACATAGAGTGGGACTAATGCCCTTAAGATCATCAAGAGTATATCCAATAGTGGCACGATGCTTCTTCAGAGTTTTCAATAATTTCTTTTCTTCATGCTCTGAAAGGTTAGCACTAATAATAACAATATATATCTTCTTTTCATTGAGATAAGCATATTTCAAAGTATCAGGTAATTGTTTAAGCTCAAACACGGGATCACCCTTGGGTGGAGGAGGATCCCCAAGGATTTCAACAGGCAAGTTATGTTTCAAAACAGGCCCTTGCTTAAAGAATATTTCATCTATTTCCCTTCTTTCATTCATAAACATATCATTTTCATGGTCTAGCAAGTACTGTTCTAAAGGATCAGTAGGAGGCACGACAATAGAAGCAAGACCAATAATTTCATCCTTACTAGGCAATTCTTTATCATGGGGTTGTCTACGAAATTTAGAGAAATTAAAATCATGAGACATATCCCCTAAACCGACAGTAACAATATCTTTCTCACAGTCATCTTAGCATTAACATTATTCAAGAAAGGTCTACCAAATATAATGGGACAAAAATTATCTTGTGGGGAAGCAAGAACAAGAAAATCAGTAGGGTATTTTATTTTCCCACACAAGACCTCAACATCTCTAACAATCCCAATTGGCGATATAGTATCTCTATTGGCAAGCTTAATAGTAACATCAATATCCTCTATCTCAGCAGGTGCAATATCATTCATAATTTCTTTATATACGGTATAAGGAATTGCACTCACACCAGCACCCACATCACATAAGCCATGATAACAATGATCTCCTATTTTAACAGAAACAACAGGTATGCCAACAATGGGTCTATGTTTATCTTTAGTATCGGGTTTAGCAATTCTAGCAGCTTCATCACAGAAATAAATAACATGCCCTTCAATATTATCAACCAAGAGATCTTTAACCATAGCAATACGAGGTTCAACTTTAATTTGTTCAGGGGGTGTAGGTGTTCTAGTATAACTCTTACGAACCACAGTTGAAGCTTTAGCATGATCCTTTATTCTAACAGGAAAAGGTGGTTTCTCAATATAAGCAGTAGGAACAATAGGATCAACATTATAAGTAATAGTTTCTTTTTCAACTTTAATAGGTTCAACTACTTTCACTTCAATGGGAGGATGATATTTAAACCACTTCTCCTTAGGGAGATCAACATGAGTAGCAAAAGATTCACAGAAAGAAGCTACTATCACAGAGTCAAGTCCATATTTAGTGCTAAAATCACGAAAAGCATCGGTATCCATAAAAGATTTAACACAATCAAACTTAAGGTTTATACCTGACTCCTTACCTTCGTCGAGTTCCCAATCTTCAGAGTTGCATTTAATTCTTTCCAATAAATCCCATTTGAATTCAATATCCTTCTTCATAAAAGAACCAGTACAAGAAGTATCGAGCATGGATCGATCATTATGAGAAAGCCGAGCATAAATTTTTTGAATAATAATTTCTCTTGAGAGCTCATGATTGGGGCATGAATATAACATTGACTTAAGCCTCCCCCAAGCTTGAGCGATACTTTCTCCTTCACAAGACCAAAAATTATATATATAATTCCGATCACGATGAACCAGATGCATAGGATAAAACTTCTGATGAAATTCCAATTTCAATCGGTTGTAGTTCCATGATCCAATATCATCACATAGCCTATACCATGTCAATGCCTTTCCCATCAAAGATAAAGAGAAGATCTTCTTCTTGGCAACATCCTTGGGCATACCTGCAAGCTTAAATAATCCATAAATTTCATCCACATAGATTAGGTGCATATCGGGATGTAATGTTCCATCTCCTGCATAAGGATTAGCTAGCAGTTTCTCTATCATACCCGAAGGAATTTCATAATAAATATTTTCAGTAGGTGCAGTAGGTTGAGGAGCAACTCTTTGCTCTTCCGGTCGAGGTGAAGATACCCCGAACAAGCCCCTCAAAGGATTATTTTCCATAGTAACAAGTGACAGTAAATTTTAGCACACTATATAAATGTTTCCTTACCAAATTCCACTTACCAAAGGCGCTTCACTCCCTGGCAACGGCGCCAGAAAAGAGTCTTGATGGCCCACAAGTATAGGGGATCTATTGTAGTCCTTTCGATAAGTAAGAGTGTCGAACCCAACGAGAAGCAGAAGGAAATGACAAGCGGTTTTCAGCAAGTTATTCTCTGCAAGCACTGAAATTATTGGTGATATATAGTTGTATGATGAGATAATTCGTAACGGGTAACAAGTAACAAAAGTAAACAAGGTGCAGCAAGGTGGCCCAATCCTTTTTGTAGCAAAGGACAAGCCTGAACGAACTCTTATATAAAGCAAAGCGCTCCCGAGGACACATGAGAATTGTTGTCAAGCTAGTTTTCATCATGCTCATATGATTCGCGTTCGTTACTTTGATAATTTGATATGTGGGTGGACCGGTGCTTGGGTGCTGCCCTTCCTTGGATAAGCCTCCCACTTATGATTAACCCCTCTCACAAGCATCTACAACTACGAAAGAAGAATTAAGATAAAACTAACCATAGCATGAAACATATGGATCCAAATCAGCCCCTTACGAAGCAAAGCATAAACTAGGGTTTAAGCTTCTGTGACTCTAGCAACCCATCATCTACTTATTACTTCCCAATGCCTTCCCCTAGGCCCAAATAATGGTGAAGTGTCATGTAGTCGACGTTCACATAACACCACTAGAGGAAAGACAACATACATCTCATCAAAATATCAAACGAATACCAAATTCACATGATTACTTATAACAAGACTTCTCCCATGTCCTCAGGAACAAACGTAACTACTCACAAAGCATATTCATGTTCATAATCAGAGGAGTATTAATTATCATTAAGGATCTGAACATATGATCTTCCACCGAATAAACCAACTAGCATCAACTACAAGGAGTAATCAACACTACTAGCAACCCACAGGTACCAATCTGAGGTTTTGAGACAAAGATCGGATATAAGAGATGAACTAGGGTTTGAGAGGAGATGGTGCTGGTGAAGATGTTGATGAAGATTGACCCCCTCTCGATGAGAGGATCGTTGGTGATGACGATGGCTTCGATTTCCCCCTCCCGGAGGGATGTTTCCCCGGCAGAACAGCTCCGCCGGAGCCCTAGATTGGTTCTGCCCAGGTTCCGCCTCAAGACGGCAGCGCTTCATCCCGAAAGCTTCCTTCTGGTTTTTTCCAGGTCAAAACACACCATATAGCAGAAGATGGGCATCGGGGGCCTGCCAGGTGGCCCACAAGACCGGAGGGCGCGCCCAGGGGGTAGGGCGCGCCCTCCACCCTTGTGGATGGCAGGTGGCCCCCCTCTGGTGCTTTCTTCGCCCAATATTTTTTATTAAGTCCAAAATGACTCTCCGTGAAGTTTCAGGACTTTTGGAGTTGTGCAGGATAGGTCTCTAATATTTGCTCCTTTTCCAATCCAGAATTCCAGCTGCCGGCATTCTCCCTCTTCATGTAAACCTTGTAAAATAAGAGAGAAAAGGCATAAGTATTGTACCAAAATAGGTAATAACAGCCCATAATGCAATAAATATCAATATAAAAGCATGATGCAAAATGGGTGTATCAGTCTCCTATGTAGGGTCATTGTCGGAGATCTCAGGCGAGCTGGGCGGCATACACTGCTCGATCCGCCAGGAGCGGCGGTTCTACCAGGCAGCTGCAAGGGCAGCCACCTCATGCTTCTGCTCCGATGATAGGGTCTCCCACAAAGCGGTAGAGCTTGCGGTCATGGCGGATGAGGTGCAAGGATGGAGGATGTGGAGCAGATGTGTTGTGCTGTGCAGTTAGCCTGGTTTGGCCGCATTTAAATAGGGAATTCCAGTGAGGGCAAGCGTCCAGGTGCGTCAGTGCGCGCTGCCGGAGTTGGTTCCTCGGTCGACGAGCCTGTTTAATGTCGGCATACGGACGTACGGGCCTTGAACGGGCATGGTAGATATCCATCCCGTCCCGTGATAACCCACAAGTATAGGGGATCGCAACAATTTTCGAGGGTAGAGTATTCAACCCAAATTTATTGATTCGACACAACGGGAGCCAAAGAATATTCTCATGTATTAGCAGCTGAGTTGTCAATTCAACCACACCTGAAAGACTTTATATCTGCAGCAAAGTATTTAGTAGCAAAGTAGTATGGAAGTAACGGTAACGGTGGCAAAAGTGACAGTAGCAGTTTTGTAGTAATTGTAACAGTGGCAGCGGAAAAGTAACGGAGCAAAGATCAATATGAAACGAACTCATAGGCAATGGATCAATGATGGATAATTATGTCGGATGGCATTCATCATGCAACAGTTATAACCTAGGGTGACACAGAACTAGCTCCAATTCATCAATATAATGTAGGCATGTATTTCGAATATAGTCATACGTGCTTATGGAAAAGAACTTGCATGACATATTTTTTCCTACCCTCCCGTGGCAGCGGGGTCCTATTGGAAACTAAGGGATATTAAGGCCTCCTTTTAATAGAGAACCGGACCAAAGCATTAGCACTTAGTGAATACATGAACTCCTCAAACTACGGTCATTACCGGGAAGTGTCCCGACTATTGTCACTCCGGGGTTGCTGGATCATAACACGTAGTAGGTGATTATAACTTGCAAGATAGGATCAAGAACACAAATATATTCATGAAAACATAATAGGTTCAGATCTGAAATCATGGCACTCGGGCCCTAGTGACAAGGATTAAGCATAGCAAGGTCATAGCAACATCAATCTTAGAACATAGTGGATACTAGGGATCAAACCCTAACAAAACTAACTCGATTACATGGTAAATCTCATCCAACCCATCACCGTCCAGCAAGCCTACGATGGGATTACTCACGCACGGCGGTGAGCATCAAGAAATTGGTGATGGAGGATGGTTGATGATGACGATGGCGATGATTTTCCCTCTCCGGAGCCCAAAACGGACTCCAGATCTGTCCTCCCGAGGATGAACAGGAGGTGGCGGCGGCTCCATATCGTAAAACGCGATGAATCCTTCTCTCTAATTTTTTTCTCCCAGAACGTGAATATATGGAGTTGGAGTTGAGGTCGGTGGAGGTCCAGGGGGCCCACAAGGACAGAGGGCGCGCCCCCCACCCTTGTGGACGGGGTGTGGCCCCCCTTAGGTTGACTCTTTCACCAATATTTTTATTTATTCCAAAACTGATCTCCGTGAAGTTTCAGGTCATTCCGAGAACTTTTATTTCTGCACAAAAATAACACCATGGCAATTCTGCTGAAAACAGCGTCAGTCCGGGTTAGTTCCATTCAAATCATGCAAATTAGAGTCCAAAACAAGGGCAAAAGAGTTTGGAAAAGTAGATACGATGGAGACGTATCAACTCCCCCAAGCTTAACCCATTGCTTGTCCTCAAGTAATTCAGTTGACAAACTGAAAGTGATAAAGAAAAACTTTTACAAACTCTGTTTGATCTTGTTGTTGCAAATATGTAAAGCCAGCCTTCAAGTTTTCAGCAAAGATTAAGAACTAACCATATTCACAATAACACTTAGGTCTCATATTTACTCATATCAATGGCATAATCAACTAGCGAGTAATAATAATAAATCTCGGATGACAACACTTTTTCAAAACAATCATGACATGATATAACAGAATGGTATCTTGCTAGCCCTTTCTGAGACCGCAAAACATAAATGCAGAGCACCCCTGAAGATCAAGGACTGACTAGACATTGTAATTCATGGTAAAAGAGATCCAGTCACAGTCATACTCAATATAAATTAATAACAATGCATACAAATAATAGTGGTGCTCTCTAACTGGTGCTTTTTATAAGAGGATGATGACTCAGCAATAAAAATAAATAGATAGGCCCTTCGCAGAGGGAAGCAGGGATTTGCAGAGGTGCCAGAGCTCGAGTTTTTGAAATAGAGATAAATAATATTTTGAGCGGCACGCTTTCATTGTCAACATAACAACCAAGAGATCTCGGTATCTTCCATGCTACATACATTATAGGCGGTTCCCAAACAGAATGGTAAAGTTTTTTACTCCCCCACCACCAACAAGCACATTCCACGGCTGGTCCGAAACAACGGGTACCGTCCAACTAACAACAATCCTGGGGGAGTTTTGTTTGCAATTATATTTTGATTTGATTTGAGCATGGGACTGGGCATCCCGATTACCAGCCATTTTCTCGTGAATGATGAGCGGAATCCACTCATCGTGAGAATAACCCACCTAGCATGGAAGATATTGACAGCCCTAGTTGCTACATGAGCGATTCGAGCATACAAAACAGATTATCATTTGAAGGTTTAGAGTTTGGCACATGCAAATTTACTTGGAACGACAGGTAAATACCGCATATAGGTAGGTATGGTGGACTCATATGGAACAACTTTGGGTTTATGGAAGTGGATGCACAAGCAGTATTCCTGCTTAGTACAAGTGAAGGCTAGAATAAGATTGGGGAGCGACCAACAAGAGAGTGACAACAGTCATAAACATGCATTGAGAGTAACCAACATTGAGTGCAAGCATGAGTAGGGTATAAATCACCATGAACATAAATATCGTGGAGGCTATGTTGATTTTGTTTCAACTACATGCGTGAACATGTGCCAAGTCAAGCCACTCGAATCATTCAAAGGAGGATACCATCCTATCATACTACATCACAAGCATTTAATTTTCCATGTTGGCACGCAAGGTAAACCATTATAAACTCATAGCTATTTAAGCATGGCATGAGTAACTATAATCTCAAATTGTCATTGCAAACATGTTTCATTCATAATGGGCTGAATCAAGAATGATGAACTAATCATATTTACAAAAACAAGATAGGTCGACTTCATACCAGCTTTTCCTCATCTCAATCATTTCATCATATATCGTCATTATTGCCTTTCACTTGCACGACCGAACGGTGTGGATAATAATAATAGTGCACGTGCATTGGACTAAGCTGGAATCTACAAACATTTATTCAAAGGAGAAGACAAGGTAATATGGGCTCTTTGTTAGATCAACAATAATGCAAATGAGAGCCACTCAACATTTTCATCGTGGTCTTCTCCTCTCGACCCCCAAAGAAAAGAAAAGAAATTCAAAGAAACACACTGAAATATTTTTGGAGTTTTTGTTTTTCTGATGAAAGTGAAACAAGAACGAGAAAAACTAATTACACGGGAAAGCTCCCAACACGCAAAAGAAGAACGAGAAATCTTTTTGGGTTTTCTTTTAATACTACTACTAAATTAACATGGAAAATAAACTAAACAGAAGCTACAACTAATTTTTTTTGTTTTTCGCAAAGTTTTTCAAACACACAAGAAGAAAGCGGGAAAAAGAAATAAACTAACATGGATAATACAATGAAAAAGTAAGAACACCGACAACTGGAATGAGTGTGTGAACATGAATGTAATGTCGGTGAGAAATACGTACTCCCCCAAGCTTAGGCTTTTGGCCTAAGTTGGTCTAAGCCCATGGACCAAAGTAGTCCTCTCCGGTGTACTGAGGAGGATCCTAGGGGTTCCACTGGTTGGCGAGCTCCTGTGGCTCCCACTAATAAATAGACTCCTGATATGGGTCCGGTGATGTCTCTGGCTCAGGAACTGGGGATCGTGTCCCCTCCCAGTATGCATGAATGTCCGCGGGCAAAACGAAGTACCTACCTGAATGAATATCGAACAAAGTAGGTGCAGGCAAGGTTATAATCTGAAAAGTATCCTCGCTAAATATCAAGTTATAATGAGTCTCTTTTCCTCATCATAGCGAATAAACTTATGTGCTACCATGCTATCATAATCTAAGTATATAGTGGGTAGCAGTTCCTCCTCTTTCTCATAATGCCTAATGGGTATCTCGAACCGTCTAGCAAGGCGGGAGGCAAAGATACCTCCGAAAATAGGACCCTTTGTACGGTTTAAACTCAACCGTTTAGCGACCATAGCGCCTAAACTGAAAGTTTTATCACGAAGTAAAGCATGGCGTAAAATAGCAAGGTCGGGAGTACTAAGGCCTCCGCTCTCTCCACGACCAATTAAACATCTCCCAGCAAATAATGAGTAGTAACGTAAAACAGGAAAATGTAAACTAGCCACTCTCGCTTCCGACACCCTTCTCCTTTCCCCTACGATGACTTCATCAATAAAATCTTCTACATCTCTAGGACGTGGTTCCTCGACGCTACCCTCATAAGGTAATTTACAAACCTCACAAAAGTCATAAAGCGTCATCTCCTTATGCTCATCATATAAGTGAAACTCTACCGTGGGTGGTGATCTCCTAGCATGAAAATGAAAATTTTGCACGAAAGTATTAGTGAGTAGGAGATACTGATCACACTGGTCGTGGAGGAAGTCGGTAATGCCTGCATTCTCAGCCAAATAATAGAAATCATCATAAATTCCGGCCGCTTGTAAGAATGCATCACATGGACATTCACACGGCCGAATCTCAGCGGAGCGAGGAAGATTGTACTTGGGCTTCTCCTTCTCCTCATTTTCCTTTTCCTTCAAACCACGGCTCGAGGAACCTCTCAACAACCTCCTCATCATTTTCTTCCTCTGAAAAATTTCTGAAATTTTTAGTGACTCAAAATAAAAGTGAACCAAACTCAACAAAATTGATAGCAAATACTCCTACAAATATCTAGAGGCTAAATCATGCATCAAAACTACATTGGACCATATAAATTTGACATGCAAGCTGAAGAACAAGGTCACCACAGTAGCAAAAATTTGCAATAAATAAAGCACTAGAACAAAAACTAATTGGACCATTGGAGGAGTCACATACCAAAGAACAATCCCCCAAAACAGTTTTGCAAATGGAGCTTTGCACAAGGAGATCGAAAATGGCAGCAAAATGAGCAAGAACATGAGTTTGAGCTACGGGGTGATTTTTTCTGGAGGAAGACGAAGTGGATGGGTGCTGGAATAAGTGGAGGGGACCCACATGGGACCCACAAGACAGGGGGGCGCGCCCAGGGGGGTAGGGCGCGCCCTCCACCCTTGTGGCTCACTGGTGAGGCCCCCTGGTGTGTTCTCAGTGCCAGAAATTCTCAAATATTCTATAAAAAATCATACTAAATTTTTAGGGCATTTGGAGAAACTTTATTTTTGAGACATTTTTTTATTGCAAGGATACTTCAGAAAATAGATAGAAAATACTATTTTTACTTTATTTAATCTAAATAATAGAAAGCAAAATATGGGTACAAAAAGTTGTGCTTTCTAAATTCATCCATCTCATGCCCATCAAAAGGAATCCATTAACAAGGTTGATCAAGTCTTATTAACAAACTTCTTCCGAATGACATGAAACCGGAGAATTTTCGAATAACACTAGGTTACCTCAACGGGGATATGCATGTCCCCAACAATAAGAATATCATATTTCTTTTTGGCAATAGGAAGAGGGAATTCAAAACCTCCAATAGTAATAGTTGAAAATTTTCCAATAGAATTGATACTATGAACTTGAGGTTGTTTCTTCGGAAAGTGTACCGTATGTTCATTACCATTAACATGAAAAGTGACATTGCCTTTGTTGCAATCAATAACAGCCCATGAAGTATTCAAAAAGGGTCTACCAAGGATGATCGACATACTATCATCCTCGGGAATATTAAGAATAACAAAGTCCATTAAGATAGTAACGTTTGCAACCACAACAGGCACATCCTCACAAATACCGATGGGTATAGCAGTTGATTTATCGGCCATTTGCAAAGAGATTTTAGTAGGTGTCAACTTATTCAATTCAAGTCTACGATACAAATGGAAAGGCATAACACTAACACCGGCTCCAAGATCACATAAAGCAGTTTTAACATAGTTTCTTTTAATGGAGCATGGTATAGTTGGTACCCCTGGATCTCCAAGTTTCTTTGGTATTCCACCCTTAAAAGTATAATTAGCAAGCATGGTGAAAATTTTAGCTTCTGGTATCTTTCTTTTGTTTGTAACAATATCCTTCATATACTTAGCATAAGGAGGCATTTTAAGCATATCAGTCAAACGCATACGCAAAAAGATAGGTCTAATCATTTCAGCAAAGCGCTCAAAATCTTCATCATCCTTTTTCTTGGATGGTTTAGGAGGAAAGGGCATGGGTTTCTGAACCCATGGTTCTCTTTCTTTACCATGTTTCCTAGCAATGAAGTCTCTCTTATCATAGCGTTGATTCTTTGATTGTGGGTTATCAAGATCAACAACAGGTTCTATCTCAACATCATTATCATTACTAGGTTGAGCATCAACATGAACATCATCATTAACATTATCACTAGGTTCATGTTCATCACCAGACTATGTCTCAGCATCAGAAATAGAAATATCAATTGGATTCTCAGGTGTGTCTACATCAGGTTCAATGGAAGCATGCAAAGTCCTATCAGTTTTCTTTTTCTTTTTATTACTAGGACTAGGTGCATCAGTATTAATTCTCCGAGAATCTTGCTCAACTCTCTTAGGATGGCCCTCAGGATACAAAGGTTCCTGGGTCATTCTACCACCTCTAGTCATAACCCTAACAACATTATCATTATTCTTACTATTCAACTCATTGAGCAAATCATCTTGTGCCTTAAGTACTTGTTCTACTTGAGTTGTAACCATGGAAGCATGTTTACTAATAAGCTTAAGATCATTAACAGTTCTACTCATATAATCACCCAAGTGGTCAAGCATGTAAGCATTATGTTTCAATTGTCTACTAACATAAGCATTGAAGTTTTCTTGTTTAACAATAAAATTATCAAACTCATCCAAGCATTGACTAGCAGACTTATTATGAGGAATATCACCTTCATCAAATCTATAGAGAGAGTTTACCTCTACTACCTGTGTTGGGTTATCAAGACCATGTATCTCTTCAATAGGCGGTAAATTCTTAACATCTTCAGCTTTAATACCTTTTTCTTTCATAGATTTCTTTGCCTCTTGCATATCTTCAGGACTGAGAAATAGAATACCCCTTTTCTTCGGAGTTGGCTTAGGAGTTGGTTCAGGAAGTGTCCAATCATTATCATTACTCAATATATTATTCAATAGCAATTCAGCTTGCTCTACAGTTCGTTCCCTGAAAACACAACCAGCACAACTATCTAGGTGGTCCCTAGAAGCATTGGTTAGTCCATTATAAAAGATATAAAGTATTTCGTTTTTCTTGAGAGGATGATCAGGCAAAGCATTAAGTAATTGGAGAAGCCTCCCCCAAGCTTGTGGGAGACTCTCTTCTTCAATTTGCACAAAATTAAATATTTCCCGAAGGGAAGCTTGCTTCTTATGAGCGGGGAAATATTTTGCAGAGAAGTAGTAAATCATATCCTGGGGGCTACGCACACAACCAAGAGCAAGAGAATTAAACCACAACTTAGCATCACCCTTTAATGAGAAAGGAAACAACTTGAGAATATAGTAATAGCAAATTTTTTCCTCATGAGCAAATAGGGTGGCTATATCATTCAATTTAGTAAGATGTGCCACAACAGTTTCGGATTCATAACCATAGAAAGGATCAGATTCAACCAAAGTAATTAACTCAGGATCGACAGATAATTCATAATCCTTATCAGTAACAAAGATAGGTGAAGTCGCAAACTTAGGATCATATTGCATTCTAGCATTCAAAGACTTTTCTTTCAGCTTAGCTAACAGTTTCTTAAGATCATCCCTATCATTGCAAGCAAGAAAGTCTCTAGCAGTTTCTTCATCCATAATATAACCCTCAGTACAACATGCAATTCATATCTAGGGGGAGAATCATAATCTTCAGTTTCAATAATATCATCAGTTTCAATAATTTCGTTCTCTCTAACCCTAGCAAATTGTTCATCAAGAAATTCACCTAGTGACACAGTATTATCAAGCAGAGAAGTAGTTTCATCATAAGCATCATGCATAGCAGAAGTGGCATCATCAATAACGTGCGACATATCGGAATCAATAGCAAGTGTAGGTCTCGCAAGTTTACTCAAAACAGAAGGAGAATCAAGTGTAGAGCTAGATGGCAGTTCCTTACCTCCCCTCGTAGTTGAGGAAAAAATCTTGGTTCTTTGATCTTTCAAATTCCTCATAGTGAACAACGGATATAAATCCCAAGTGACTCAGAGAATAGAGCTATGCTCCCCGACAACGATGCCAGAAAAAGGTCTTGATAACCCACAAGTATAGGGGATCGCAACAGTTTTCGAGGGTAGAGTATTCAACCCAAATTTATTGATTCGACACAAGGGGAGCCAAAGAATATTCTCAAGTATTAGCAGTTGAGTTGTCAATTCAACCACACCTGAAAGACTTTATATCTGCAGCAAAGTATTTAGTAGCAAAGTAGTATGGAAGTAACGGTAACGGTGGCAAAAGTGACAGTAGCAGTTTTGTAGTAATTGTAACAGTGGCAGCGGAAAAGTAACGGAGCAAAGATCAATATGAAACGAACTCGTAGGCAATGGATCAATGATGGATAATTATGTCGGATGGCATTCATCATGCAACAGTTATAACCTAGGGTGACACAGAACTAGCTCCAATTCATCAATATAATGTAGGCATGTATTCCGAATATAGTCATACGTGCTTATGGAAAAGAACTTGCATGACATCTTTTGCCCTACCCTCCCGTGGCAGCGGGGTCCTATTGGAAACTAAGGGATATTAAGGCCTTCTTTTAATAGAGAACCGGACCAAAGCATTAGCACTTAGTGAATACATGAACTCCTCAAACTACGGTCATCACCGGGAAGTGTCCCGACTATTGTCACTCCAGGGTTGCCGGATCATAACATGTAGTAGGTGACTATAACTTGCAAGATAAGATCAAGAACACAAATATATTCATGAAAACATAATAGGTTCAGATCTGAAATCATGGCACTCGGGCCCTAGTGACAAGCATTAAGCATAGCAAAGTCATAGCAACATCAATCTTAGAACATAGTGGATACTAGGGATCAAACCCTAACAAAACTAACTCGATTACATGGTAAATCTCATCCAACCCATCATCGTCCAGCAAGCCTACGATGGGATTACTCATGCACAGCGGTGAGCATCATGAAATTGGTGATGGAGGATGGTTGATGATGACGATGGTGATGATTTCCCCTCTCTGGAGCCCAAAACGGACTCCAGATCTGTCCTCCCGAGGAAGAACAGGTGGTGGCGGCGGCTCTGTATCGTAAAACGCGATGAATCCTTCTCTCTGATTTTTTTCTCCTCGAACGTGAATATATGGAGTTGGAGTTGAGGTCGGTGGAGGTCCAAGGGGCCCACAAGGACAAAGGGCGTGCCCCAGGGGGTGGGCACGCCCCCCACCATTGTGGACAGCGTGTGGGCCCCCTTAGGTTGATTCTTTCGCCAATATTTTTTATTTATTCCAAAACTAATCTCCGTGAAGTTTCAGGTCATTCCGAGAACTTTTATTTCTGCACAAAAATAACACCATGGCAATTCTGCTGAAAACAGCGTCAGTCCAGGTTAGTTCCATTCAAATCATGCAAATTAGAGTCCAAAACAAGGGCAAAAGAGTTTGGAAAAGTAGATACGATGGAGACGTATCATCCCGCCAAGTAAACCTCTCTCCGACATTGAATATGTGCGGACACCGGAGACGAGGCGCGGGCGACGCCCTCGGCTCGCGTGCCGCTTCAATGCCGGCGCCAGTGTGAGGCCGCACCCGCTGTAGGCCGGCGTCAATGCGGAGCGGCCTCTACACAGTTGCATGAATGCGGGCAGCTGACGTCGGGCGGGAAAGCACGCGGGGGAGGACGATGGTTTTGGATGTGGCAGGTTAGTCACACGGGCGTGGCAGCGTTCCGGACATCTGCAAAGCGCCTCACTTTGTTTCCAATTTGCGGGAAAATGTGCGTCCAGACCGTGTTGGATGGCAAAACATGTTCGTACCATGCGGTCCGGATGATTGTGGATGGTTTGAGAGTCGGCATTGAAGATGGCCTAAGTTCAGCATGCTTTGCCAAGTATTTTTTTGCCCTTTGCCTAGTTTAAGTTAGGGAGAAAGGGATTGTGTTCATCGATATTCTCATTGATCGTGCACTAGGCACATATATAGATACAAGGGGTGCGCTTGGTGTCTTGTTTCCCAAGATACAATAAGTTACAGGGGGGGAGAGAGACGCGACAGGTGCAATGTACAATACCTAGACCTATATACGTATATGCATGTTCAACACCCCCCCCCCCACAGTCGAAGCGTCGCCGGAGATGCAAAGACTGGATCGAAAGCCCTCGAAAGTCGAGGTGGGCAGTCCCTTCGTCATGGCGTCGGCGAACTGCTGATCGGTGGGCACATGCAAGACTCGAACACGGCCAAGTGCAACCTGCTCCCGGACAAAGTGGATGTCGAGCTCAATGTGCTTCGTCCGGCGATGATGAACAGGGTTGGCAGAGAGGTAGACCGCGGAGACGTTGTCACAGTAGACAATCGTGGCCTTGGGAACCTCACATAGCAACTCCCGAAGCAGCTATCGTAGCCAGGAGCACTCCGCGACGGCGTTAGCCACATCCTTGTACTCGGCCTCGGCACTCGATCATGAAACCGTGGGTTGTCATTTAGACGACCACGAGATCAGAGAGGGCCCGAGGTAGACGCAGTAGCCTGAGGTGGAGCGCCGAGTGTCGGGGCACCCAGCCTAGTCGGCGTCGGAGTAGGCGACGAGGTCGGTGGCGGAGGAAGCCGTCAGAGTGAGACCCATAGCCGTGGTGCCACGTATATACCGGAGAATACGTTTCACCAGAGCCCAATGAGTATCACGGGGGGAGTGCATGTCAAGGCACACCTGCTGAACAGCATACTGCAGATCCGGCCGTGTCAGCGTGAGGTACTGTAGAGCACCAACGATGGAGTGGTAGAAGGGAGCGTCGGACGCCGGAGAACCCTCGACGGCGGACACCTTCGCCTTCGTATCGACAGGCGTGGAAGCAGGCTTGCAATTAAGCATGCCGACTCGCTCCAGAAGCTCGTAGGCATACTTCTGCTGATGCAGAAAGAAGCCAATGGCACGACAAATGACCTCGATGCCGAGGAAGTAATGGAGAGCCCCCAAGTCCTTGAGGGCGAACTCGGTGCTGAGACAAGCTGTGATCTCCTGAAGGAGCGCTGGCGAGGACGCAGTCAGGATGATGATGTCGACGTACAAGAGGAGGTACGCAGTAGCGGCGCCCTGATGATAAACAAACAGGGAGGCATCGGACCATGTGGACCGGAACCCCTGCTGCTGAAGGAAGGCCGCAATACGCTAGTACCAAGCCCGAGGTGCCTGCTTCAACTCGTAAAGTGAACGGGAAAGCAAGCACACATGGTCCGGGTAGGTGGTGTCGACGAAACCAGTGGGCTGCTGACAGAACACCTGCTCATCGAGGTGACCATGCAAGAAAGCATTGGACACGTCGAGCTGGTGAACAGGCCAGGCTCGAGAAACAGCCAGCTGGAGAACAGCGCGAATCGTGCCCGGTTTGACAACCAGGGCGAAGGTGTCGGTGAAGTCCACGCCAGCGCGCTGTCGAAAACCTCGCACCACCCATCGCGTCTTATAGCGCTCGAGGGAGCCATCGGGGTGAGTCTTGTGGCGGAATACCCACTTGCCAGTGATCACATTAGCGTGGGGAGGCCGCGGAACAAGCTGCCACGTACGGTTGCATTGCAGGGCGTCGAATTCCTCACGCATCGCAGCAAGCCAGTTTGGATCCCGAAGGGCTGCGCGAGCGGAGGAAGGTAGCGGAGACGGTGCCGAGGTAGATGCAGCACACGCGTACTCGTCGGAGGTGTAGCGCGTGCTAGGACGGAATGTCCCGGTACGAGCCCGGGTGACCACACCGGTGGAGGGTGCAGCACCCACCAGAGGAGCCGGAGGGGAGATAGGCGATGTGGAAGTCGAGCCAGTCTCAGAGGACTCCAAAGGCGAGGCGGCCGAGGAGCCCGCAGCCGCCGAGCCAGAAGAAGTTGCATCTGTCGGGACCGAGCCGGAGGCCGCGCCCGCGGCTGCCGTGGGGGCACCCGAGGGGGCGCCGCTGGAGGATACAAATGCGCCCGAGGCGGCCGAGGGCGCGCCCGAAGGGGCGCCGCTGGAGGAGGCAGCCGTGCGAGAAGCGGCCGAGGGACCGCCTCGGTAGAGGGGGCCGGGCTCGGGGGCGGGGCAGGCACGGGACTCGACAAAGGGGGCGGCCCGCCAGGTGTGGTGGCAGGGGCGAGCCGCGGCCGGGTGCCGCGGCAAGGCAGGGGCGCCATGGGAGGAGCCAGAGGCTTCTCGGCGGAGGGTGGTACCTGCTGAAAAGGGAACACTGTCTCATCAAAGTACACGTGCCGCGATGTATAAACGCAGTGGGAAACTGGATCATAGCATCGGTAACCTTTGGTGTTGAGAGGGTAGCCGAGAAAGATGCAAGGAACCGACCGTGGAGCGAGTTTGTGGGGAGTGGTGGAGGCAGTGCTAGGATAACAGAGACACCCGAAGATGTGAAGGCCATCGTAAGATGGGGGCGCACCGAAGAGGAGTTGATGAGGAGCGTAGTTCCAGCGAGGGCGACACGGGCGGATGTTGATGAGGAGGCTGGCGGTGGCGAGAGCATCCGGACAAAACCGAGGGGGCATGTTAGAGTGAAAGAGTAATGTGCGGACGCAGTCATTAAGAGTGCGAATGACACGCTCGGCGCGGCCATTTTGTTGGGACGTATAGGGACAAGTGAGGCGAAAAATGGTGCCGTGGGAGGCTAGGAGGTTACGGACAGCGACGTTGTCAAACTCTTTTCCGTTGTCAGTTTGTAAAGCGAGAATAGGACGACCGAACTATGTGGTGACGTTGGAATAAAAGGCGGTGAGTTTGGCAACAGCGTCGGACTTGCGACGAAGAGGAAATGTCCACACATAATGAGAGAAATCATCTAAAATCACCAAATAGTATAGATAGCCCATGTTGCTTGCAACCAGGGACGTCCAAACATCACTATGCAATAACTGAAACGGAAAAGTGGAAATAGTTGTAGACGCGCTAAAGGGAAGACGAACGTGCTTGCCAAGACGACAAGCCTCACAAGTGTGGTTCTCAACCTTATTACATGAGAAGGAAAAACTCTGAAGAATTTGACGCAAAATGGTGGAGTTGGGATGACCGAGACGAGCATGCCAAAGATCGACACTGGGGGCGAGGGAGACTGGGCGGGTGGCGGTGGTGGCGGAGGGGTGCACCGGGTAGAGCTCGTCGGGGCTATCACATCGGTGAAGTACCATCCGGGTACGAGCGTCCTTCACAGAAAAGCCAACATCGTCAAATTCAACAGTAATAGGATTCTCATGAGCAAGGCGACGAATGGACACAAGGTTCGTGACCAAGTCAGGAGAGACAAGAACATTAGACATGGTGATAGGAGTAGAAGTAGACGGAAACGACATATGACCAACATGTGTAATGGGTAATGATGAACCGTTACCAACGGTGATGCCAGTGGGAGTATGAACATGAGTGGAAGATGTGAGGTTACCGGGATGAGATGTCATATGAGCGGTGGCGCCCGAGTCCATGTACCAATCGCCACCGCCACCGTAGTTACTGGGTGACGGAGCCGAGTGCAAGGCAGCTAGGAGAGCGGGCTCCCATGGCGGCGGAACCTGGGGCGGGTAGAACCCGCCATAAGAGGGCGCCGGGGCGGCGCCATATCCACCGGCTACCGGCGGTGCAGGAAGGGCCGGGTAGGGGGCGGCGCCGGGTGTGGCGAGGTACTCCTGGTGGCTCCCGGACGAGGTCCAAGGATGCCCAATGCAAGAGGCCGTGGGACCGGCATCGAGTACGCGTGGACGACACCAGTCCAAGGGTTGGTGTCGTACGTCCACAGCGGCGTGGGCTGCTGCTGCCGAGGGGCTCCCCGTGCGCCTGCTGCTGCTACTGCTTGGGGCGCCCGCCCCCACGACGGTTGCCGCGCTGGCCGCCGCCTTGCGGCTGCTGCTGGGGTGCAGCGGGAGGTGCAGGTGCCGTGGGTGGGAGGGGGTAATACCCCGGGGACACGGGAGGCGGCAGTTGCAGCGGCGCGGGTGGGGCGGGCGGCGGTGGAGCGCCATGAGAGGTGCCGGTGGCGAGGGCGGTGTGCTGCACGCGCTTCTTCACCTGCTTCATCCAGCGCTCCTCCAACCTCAAGTAGGCCACAAACTTGGGGAAGGAGGGCTCCGGCATCAAGGTGAGGTTGGCGGCGGCGTTGCCGAAGTCCTCGTTGAGGCCGGCGGTGAGCGTGCTGAGAAGGAGATCATCATCAATCTTGGCGCCGATGTCACGGAGCTCATCAGACAACGTCTTGAGGCGGCGGCAGTAGTCATCGATGGATTGATCATCCTGATGACAGTAAAAAAATTCCTGCTGCAGAAAAACGCGACGCTGAAGCTTGTTGTCGGTGAAGAGGCCGTTGATTTAGACCCACACGGCGCGTGCATCATCACCATCGCTCACGACCGTGTGAAACATGTCCTTCGAGATGGTGGTGAAGAACCACCGGATGAGCGTAGCGTCGATCGCGGTCCACTCGGAGTCGTCCACCATGTCGCGAGAATCGAAGGAGCCGTCGACGTGATCCACGAGATTGTTCTTGCGGAAGAGGAGCGAGAAGTAGGTCTTTCACGCGTAGTACGTGGAGTTGGTTGCATCGAGGATCACGGGAACGTGGTCATGGATGTTGATGTCACGGATGTCAGCGGGGTCCGGACCGGCGAAGGGGTTGGTGCCACCGGAGATGGATGAGTGGATGGACATGGTGAGGGAGAGGTGGCGGCGCGCGGTGACAGGAAGGGAAGAGGTGGCGGCGGCCAGGGTTGTAGATGGGAGGGAGGAGCGGCGGCGCAGCGGGGAAAGAGGGGCGGCTGTGGTGGGTGGAGCGGCTGCGAGAGGGAGGAGCAGCGGCGTGGGAGGGTGGTGGCGGCGGCGGCAGCGGGAGGTGGCTTGGCGGCGGCTAGGGTTGGGGAAGGTGTTTAGGCAGGGATCGATACGGTATCTGATACCATGTAAGTTAGAGAGAAAGGGATTGTGTGTATCGATATTCTCATTGATCGTGCACTAGGCACATATATAGATACAAGGGGTGCGCCTGGTGTCTTGTCTTCCAAGATACAACAAGTTACAGGGAGGGAGAGAGACGCGATAGGTGCAATGTACAATACCCAGACCTATATACGTATATGCATGTATATGCATGTTCAACACCTAGTATTTTGAATACTCGGCAAACATATTTTGTTTCGGCTGGTAGCAGTTATTTCCTGTAGTGACTTCACGGGGATGACTTGCCGTGAGAGAGCTGGGATACTAGTATAGTTTGTTTATCCGTTGCATCCTTGCATGGACCGGTGAGGAGCGCTGCATTTGGCGTACACGACGGGTCATGCGCGTCTCCATCCATCAGCCGGCCACACTGTCTCCCTCGCTGAAAACTTCAAGGCGCGCCATTTCATCGGTTTCTCCATCCACGCCCGTTCCACGCTTGTCCATTTCACGGGTCATGTGATGCGTATGCCGTGCGACTTCGTTCCATTTACCAGCGTCACGCCTCCACACGCGCCGGCCTCCGCTCCCCGTGTACTCTTGCCTAGCTAGAACCACTACTTCACTCGTCGTGTGTGACCACCCCTTACATTCTGCACCACTCGCCTGATCGTCTTGCGAGCGGGAGACGACGATGAGCACCGGAAAGGCGCCCACGCTCTACCACATGCGCGCTCGATCGCTTACGAGCAAGGTCCCCGACCTCGACTCCTCGCCGGCGTGCCCCTCCCCGCCGTCGTTCCGGTCCCACGCCCACGTCTCCGTGCCGTTTCTCTGGGAGGACGCGCCGGGGAAACCCAAGCTGCGTGCAGCCCCGCCGAGCCCTGCCCCGGTTCTTGCTGACGCCGGCCCGACTGCCAGAGTGGCCGGCGCTCACGGGGACGGTGCCCATGCGCGCCCCGTGCTGCTGAAGCTGAAGCTTCCGCCGCGGCTGCAAGCGGCGGAGCACCCGCTCTCCTCCCCCAAGACCGTGCTCCAGGGCCCCTACTTCGGCGGCGGCGGCGGCCATAAGCCGCCGAGGCCGCTCAGGAGGATCGTGAGGACGGCGAGCTGTCAGATGAATCTGCGCTCCGGCGGGGGTCTCTTTGTTTGGAGGAAGGGCGCGGCAACGGCAACGGCGTCAGTGGACAGCAAGGAGGGCGGCCACTGTCAGCTCTACGCCGTGGCGCCGGACGCGTCATGCCTTTCGCCGGCGGCGTCGTCGGCGTCCTCGTCGTCGTCTTCGTCGATGTCCTACTTCTTTGATGACAACAGCCGCAGGCAAGCCGATGGGCACGAGGACTCGGAGGATGGCGAGGTAGGTGACGACGGCGCCAAGGGGTCGGTGAGGATCACCAGGTTTAGGAGGAACCGAAGCCTTCCGAGTATGTCCAGATCGCATCTCTGGGTGAGTTCTCTTCTCCCTTTTCTCTGCTCTGTTTCTTCCTAGGAGTGTTTGCACTCCTCTACTGTAGCTCTTTTGGTTATACTCCTTCCGTTCCGAATTACTTGTCGCAGAAATGAATAGATATGAGAGAGACAACAAGTAAAACAGTTTTAAGCAAGCTACTTTTATGCATGTTAATTACCGATTCCTAAACAACAGAACACACTCCTTCAAAAAACAAACAAAACACACATTGTCACAACCTAATCTGATAGAAAAGTTTCTGAAGTTCATTCTGTTTGCGGTCTCCATGACAATGGGCACATCATCATTTTTGCCAATTTGGATCTCACTACCAGATTGAGTTTCGAGTGAACATCTGCCCATCCCCTGTTGGTGTTTTAGTCGGTCTCTCGAGTTATCTGCTGCAGGTACAATAATGGTGCCCACCCGACTTTCACATCACATACACATGCAAGTACAATAATGCAAAAATGTTTCTGCTGGCAGGCCAACATCCGCAAGGGCGTCAAGCAGATTAGTCCATGGAGCTACAAGCCTACATAGAGGGAGTATCATTGTACGGCTGACAGATAAAATATCGCCAAAAATGCAGCTGCTTTATGCGCGGCAACATATTGCCAATTTAATGCAACAAATGTAGCAACCATGGATGCACTTTATATGGATAATGATGTAACTATTGCAAATTTAACACAATAAAGGTAGCAACGTTGTATGTGCGGTTGCAGTGAATGATATTAGAGCAAGGCTAATAGTATATCTATGTAGGATTTTTATCGTTACTTGTGTTTTGCGTTAAATGGATTTTTATCGCAGATAGAGGGATATAGCGTCAAATTTAGGCATCAATTTAAGGTCACGCAAAGGATATGTCAAGCTTTGCTTTTCATATGGGTAGATGCTTTGCTGCCATGCCTTTATTATGCTGAGATGTTTTGCCTCTATGTTTGGCTAAATGTCAAGCTTTGCTTTCTTATGGCTGGATGCCATGTATATGTGATGTTGAGGGAATAGCTGAACTTTTGTATTGGATCCCTCCCAAGTCCTACATGGCATCCACTGGATGGTCAACAAAGGGCAAAAGAAGTCAACACAAGTCAAATTGGTCAACACAAGTCCAAGCAAGCTACCGCGGGTCCAGGCAAAGCACCCCGGTCAACAAAAGTCCAAACAAGTAGAAATAGGAAGAGAAAATAAAAGACCAAGTCAAAATAGGAAGAGTAAATAAAAGACCATGTCAAAATGGGAAGAGAGAATAAAAGAACAAGTGAAAGCTGAAGGCAAAGAAGCAAGGAAGACCAAGCCCAATTGGGAAGTCATAGTCTCATGGACTAAAAGATTACTGCCTTCTACCCTCCCACATATTCATCATGAGGGTAGATTTGATCATTTGTTAAGCATCCCTAGGTAATAAAGAGTTCCCATAGGCATGTCATTCACTATCACTTGAATAAACTCGTGAGGAGACATTTCTCCCCGCCTTAGAAACAATGTTCAAAGGGGTCGGGTTTCGAAGTACGGGGACCTTGCAAGTGTCTGGACCCGGGATCAGCGATATGAAAATCTAGTCATTTAACTAGCAAATGCACATCACAATCCAAACCCCTCCACACAACATGCACATTATATCCGTGCACGTAACACGCATGCCATGTGGGCGAGAACAACATGCAACACAACACAACTCTACGACAGAACTGCAATATTATTTTGCAACCGACGCCCCTATATATGAGTGGGCCTAGTTCCCGAGATATAGAAAACCGAACGAACCGAGGAGGCTAAAACCGAGAAAAAAAAACCCACCCTAATCCCATCTCCTACATATCGACCCACCTCCCCGTGTCCGCCATTGTCGGCCCAGCGTGCAACCCATCCCGCTGTGCCATCACGAGCGCTGCCTCCGCACCTCCATCTCCAACTACCATCGTGCTTGGATCAACTACGTCGCTCCTCACCATCGACATGCGTGGCTGCTACCAGACCCTGCGGGCTGCCCATCTAGCTAGTGCCCATGTGCTGCCGCGACCTAGCCCTGCGTACTGCTGCTGCAACTCACACCGCCCCAGGATCACACGCGTTGTTCAGCATCCAGCCGCCTGTCCTCGCCTTAACCCTGCGGCGCCCCGCACCCCAACGATGCGGCCCGCATGGTTCGAACACTTCTCCACCACTAAGAGAAAGTACAATAGTGGCCTATAAGCCCGCTTACATGGCACTTTTGCTTATGTGGAAGAGAGAGACAAGAAAAAACTGATGGAGTGGGCTAACATGCAAGAGCCGGCCTTTACGCGTGCTCCTAGGTAAAAGTATTTAATGAGAGGAAAGAGATAGAGAGAAAGTTAAAAAAAATTCTAACCTTATAGCCAGCTCTATTGTATGAGTAATTAATAATACTAACTCTTGATGACATGTCATGTTTATATAGCCAGATGCTGGCTATATTATTAACCATGCGCTAACGGCCCCACCACGCCCTCATCTCCCAGTAGCTCGGGAGATCCCATCGAGGTTCCTGACGGCGCTCATTCACGTCCATGTGTTGCTTCTTGGTGTACTATGAAACAAACCTGGAGAACATTCTTAAGAAATATCTTATTTAGTCCTTTGTGATTTCCTGCTTTCTTAAATCATTACTTGTCTTAGATGTTCGTGCATGGGAAAAAAATCTTTTGTTTGTGGAATTGGACACACTAGCATCCGATAAGGTAAGTTCATATTCTCAATACAAACCAACCAATAGGGAAGTTCAAGTTAAAACAAAGAGGTTCAAGCTAAAATAATGGAGCAGTTTGATGTTTTAGAAAAAGTCACGTGAAAAATAAAAAGAAGGTCACTAGATAAAAAATAGCTAAAAAACACTCAAAGTTCACACGGGAAAACACGGGACGGTTGCACAACAAAAGGTCCAAGAGTTTGGGAACAAAAAATATATATACATTGAAAAAATCAAGAAATTCACTTCAAAAAATCATAATGTCTTTTCTTTAATTTCCCATACCATCTTGAACCTTTTGTTTAAAAATCTAAAAACATTGCCACCAGAATTTCACATGCTCAAATAGAAAAGGTAAAAAAAGCCTAAATAAGAGATGGCAAAAGTTAAAATAAAATGAAGTTCATATTGCAAAGTTATGATAGTCTAGATGAAATACCCAGATAGATTTTAAAATATAAAATTCAATAAACTTGGGATATTGAAGAAATGTCTTTGGAATTTCACTAGACTAAAATATGGAAGTTCATAGTTGCCAAAATAAAAAATGAATATAAAGTGCAAAAAACAATTGTGGATTATTTGGAAGTTTAGAGACAACATCTAGAAAAGTTCAGAAAACAAAGGTTAAAAAAAACCGTGTGGATTCACCAAAAAAGCCAGGAAGCTAATGAGACAAAATTTGCAAAAAATTGGAGGCGCAAAAAAAAATTCACCTTAGAAGTCGGAGAAATTCCATACCATCACTTCTTGAAGTTTATGTGCAAAAACATCAAAGGCATTTCGCAAAACTAACTCGAGAAGTGCATAAATAAAACCCAATGAAGTTCCACCAGAAAAAGAACTTCATGGGGCTAAAAATTTCAGGAATTTAAAAAATTAAACTCAAGTAAGTATACAAAAAAAAAGGTTAAAAGATGCCAAAAAAATCCTTAGAAGTTCATCCCCGGTGGATCTGGAAGTTTGAAAAAGAACAATATACCTACATGTCCACTACAAATTCCTAGAAACTAATAAAAAAAAATATCAAACCCTAAATGTTCAAAGGATGAAACTTATTTGGTTGAGGAGAAAGAAAAAAGAACAAAGAAACACTTAAAGTTCAAAAGGGTGTAACTCGGTTCCATGTGAAAAACACGAAAAATAAATAAATGAAAGAAGTTCAAAGGATGAACCAGTTTAGATCATGAGAGAATAAAATAAAAGTAACACTTAAAATATTCAAAAGTTTAGAAGAAAAAACTGAAAATGAAGTTTAAAAGGGAATCCCATGGTTTAAAAATTTGGAAGTTCAAATACAACATTCAGGGAAATTTATATAAAAATGATGGCAAAATAAAGCATATAAACAACGTGGTTGATCAGAAAGGGCAAGAACATCATGGGACAAGTTACAGAAGTTCAGAGTCACGAAAGTTCACCATGGAAATTAGAGAAGTCTATACATTCACTTCTTGAAATTTGCATGGAAAAAATGGAGGCATTTCTCGAGACTAACACGAGAAGTTCATGTGCATACAGTATGGAAGTCCATATGTTATATGGAAGTACATATGTTAAATCTGAGGAGTTTCTATGAAAGAGAGAAATAAATAAATGAAACAGTACCAAGAAACTCAGAAGAAGAAAAAAGTGGACAGTTCGACGGTATAAAACGTAGAAGTTTGGAAATCCCAACCCTAGAAGTTCACGTGCTCATCCCGACGCGGTTTAAAAACAAATAAATTGATGACATTTTTTGGCGTTTTGAATCCTCCTCTTAAATCGTCATCAGTTTGAAGAACTCTACATGAAAAAGTTTCCCTATTCAATCACTTTCTAACTATATACTATTTGCTTCGTTCGGATAAGCGGTTCAATTTTTTTGTTCAGTTTTAAGAGCAGCATCTTAGGAGTATTTTTAGTCATATTTTATATAAACTACAAAATGCAACAACTTTTTTATGGCTAAATGAAAGCAAGGCAGATCATCGACATGATGTACATGTGACATATCCCCACGGATAAATCAAAGTCATTTAATCCATACAAACTTGATTGCTCTATTTCAATAACACATCCCTATTACTAATAGAAAACTGTGCTATTAAGATCAAATTAAAGTTTTTTTAACAACGATTTCCCACGTATTTCCATCAACAATAGTTTCTCTCGTAAATTTGAAAGCAATAGCTTTCCCATGCATTTGCAGCAGTGATAGGTCGCTGCATCTGTTCATTACCTAGAAACTAGAAATTCTAATTGACTCGAGATATACGCACGATAGTACTAGATTGACCGGCCAACCATGCAAAATAAAACAACAGATTTACTATTTCACATCTAGATGTGAAATAGTTATCTCACATCTAAATTTCTAAACACACGATTTAGGCATCAAGATTCGTGTTCTTTTTTTTTTTTTGTCGTTTGATGTTGTCTTTGTATGTCGCTTTTTTTGAGACAATGTACGCGTCGCTCATGCAGGGATCCCGTCGTGCCGTTGTTTCTTTCTTCACATCCCTCGAGCGTTTTCTCAGCATGGGCCACGACCACAAGCATTTTTTTCTTTTTTTCCTTCTTTCTTTTTTTTCAAATTTGTAAACTTTTAAATTCATGATTTTTTTCTTTTCTCTTTTCCACTTTTTTCTTTTTCATTTTTTAAAATTAATGAATTTTTTCCATCGTTATCAGTTGACTGTCCGCAATCAAAGAGGATGTCTTTTTTCTTGTCCCAGTTGCAAGTCCACCCTTAACTTGCAACCGGAGCATGTCCTTCTTTTGTCCCACTTGCAACCCATCCTCGAGTCGTAACTGGGCCTTCACTTTTTTTTTGTCTCAGTGGCAAGTCCATCCTCGACTCGTAACTGGGGGCCGAACTTTTTTGTCCCAGCTGCAAGTCCACCCTCGACTCGTAACTCAGGCCCAACCTTTTTTGTCTCAGTTACAAGTTCAACCTCAACTCGCAACTAGAGTCCGATCTTTTTTAGTCCAATTGCAAGTCCACTCTCAACTCGCAACTAAAGGTCCGACATTTTTTGTCCAAGTTACAAATCCATCATTGACTCAAAACTAGAGACCGACATTTTTTCTCCTGTTGATAGTCCAACCTCGACTCACAACTGGGGTCAACCTTATTCGCCCAGTTACAAGTCTACCGTCGACTCGCAACTAGACCCAACCTTTTTTGTCCCAGTTGCAAGTTTACCCTTTGGCTCGCAACTGCGGTCCAACCATTTTTCGTCTCAGTTGCAAGTCCACCCTCGGCTCGCAACTGGGGCTTGACCTTTTTTTTTGTCCTAGTCGCAAGTCTACCCTCGACTCGCAACTGAGGTGTGACCTTTTTTGTCTCAGTTGCAAGTCCAACTTTACATCGTAATTGTGGTCCGACCTTTTGTTGTGCTAGTTGCAAGTTCATCCGCGACTCGCAACTGGGGCCTGGCCTTTTTTTCCAGTTGCAGGTCCACATTTGACTCCCAACTTGGCCCGACCTTTTTTTTTGTCTCAGTTGCAATCTCACCCTCGACTCGCAACTGGGTCCAATCTTTTTTTTCGTAGTTGCAAGTCCACTATCGGCTCGCAACAGGGTCCCGGCCATTTTTTGTCCCAGTTGCAAGTGCATCGTTGACTCGCAACCTGGCCCAATTTTTTTCTTCCAGTTGCAAGTGCACCCTTGACTCGCAACTAGGGTCTGACCTTTTTTGTTCTAGTTGCAATCCCATCCTCGACTCGCAATTGGGGCCAGACATTTTTTTTATCCTAGTTGCAAGTCCACCCTCGACTCGCAACTGGGCCGGTCATTTTTTGTCCCAGTTGTAAGTCCACCCTCGACCCGCAACTTGGGCCTAACTTTTTTTGTCCTAGCAAGCCCACACTCAATTCACAACTAGGGCCCGACCTTTTTCTTGTCCTGGTTGCAATCACACTCTCGACTCGCAACTGGGCCCAGACATTTTTGTCCTAGTTGCAAGTCCAACTATACTCCTGACATACATTTGTGGGGCATCTATCCGTTCGTCAAGATTTTTTAAGGATTGCAAACTTAAAAAAAAAATTAAATCATTGTTTTTAAGAACCATGTTTTTTTAATTTGAATTCTTATAATAATGTAATTGGGGTGCCCGCTTTTTCCAAATTTAATTTTTTCGACGATATTACAATTTTTTCGGCTTCACCAAAATTTCCGTAAACCAGTTGGTTTTCTAAAAAAAAAACATCCAAATGCCGGGATAATATGTTGTGCTTGCCTACCTGGTTAAATAATCATATTTTTTTTCAAAATAACTATAAACATGTAGACTAGAAGTGAATTTTAGCTTAGCCAACCTATTTTTGCTTTTGACATGTGCATCTGACGTGAAGAATGTGACGACCCCAGCTTAATCATGCACTAATCATACACGCAATGCACACGATCAATCCTAAGGACTCACTTGAAGATATCACAACACAACTCTAAAACATAAATAAAGTCATACAAGCTTTATATTACAAGCCAGGGCCTCGAGGGCTCGAATACATAGCTCGATGGCATACAAGTGTCAGCGGAAGCATCAGATATCTGCGTACAGATATATTACAGAAATAGAGATAAGCCTTTAGAAAGGCGGGGCAAAATAAAATACTACGATCGAAAGGCGTAGGCCTCCTGCCTGGGACCCTCCGAACCTACTCCTGGTCGTCGTTTGGCTCCTCGTAGAAGTACTCGACCGGAGGGTAGTAGTAGTAGCCGTCGGCGGGGGCAGCTATCTCAGGGGCTCCGTCGTCTGGATGCAACATTTGGATATGGGGAGAAAAAGAAAGTAAAGCAAACGTGAGTACTCATCCGAAGTACTCAGCAAGCAAGGATCTATACTACATATGCAACATTTTTAAAAGAGGGCTGTATATATGGACTGGGCTGCAGAAATGCCAGAATAGAGGGGAGAGCCTAGTCCTATCGAAGACTAGCCTCTTCAAGCATCTTCATCGGTCTTGCAGCATTAGAAGAGTGCAGATTAACATAATGTAAAGTAGTAGAAGTATCATCAACCTCGCCCAGAGATCCTTTCTCGACTCCCTGTGAGAAAGCAATCCCAGAGCCATACTGTTCATTTCATCTCAAGTCACCAGTTCTAGTTGTACCGATCGGGATACAACTCCGAGTGTCCGTTACCGTAGGACAGGCTATCGATAGATTAGTTCTTCCCTGCAGGGGTGCACCAACTTACCCACCACGCTCGCTTAACTCCGGCCGGACATACTTTTTTGGGCCATGCCCGGCCTCGGCTAAGCAACACGCCGCAACCCAACCAAATACTTAACAGAGAGGTCAGCACGCCGGACTAAACCTACGCCCCCAGGGGTCTTGGGCCTTCGCCCCGGGAACTCCTGCACGTTACGTTCACGGCCGAGAGCAGACCTAGCAACCCCTTAATACAAGCGCAGTTGCTTAACCAGTCCAACTCGGCGCGCGCCGCTCAATCGTTGACGTCCGTTAAGCTCCGGCTGAAGTATACGACGCAGAACGCCCATACTATGCCCACGTGATGGTTAGTGCTATCAGGCCAGAGGCCCCTCGGATCAAATATCCAAACCGTTAGTGAATTAGGAGCGCGCGGTAATGAGCAGAGACTCACGAACTATGTGACCCCGTCGCCCCGTCTCGAGGACTTGCGGCAAGGGCCAAGAATGCCCGGCCACGCCTGGTAGTTATCTCGCGGGCACCTCTCAGGTCAACCCGACTCCACATCACTTCGCATTCATGCTCGCGCGGGTACCCCTCGGGGCCGACCCGTCTTTAGTGTCATGGTTCAATGTTCAGTCATAGTATCCAAAGTATCCGTGTGTCCGACACCAAGGGGAACCCTGAGGAATCACCCTCGATGGAATCCCACTTGATGTTATCGTCAAGGTGAACGAAGGAGGAATCACCCTCGAGGTCCACACTTGAGGTGTTGCACGACGGCGGCGGTATCGGGGGTGGTGTAGGAGGAATCACCCACGCTTACCACGACCGGTTAACTAACCTACAAGGTTATCATCAGAAGTGCTGACGAGGTATCACCCTCGGCACTCGATAGTAACCCAGTAGTGTCGAGCAATTTAAGGGGAAGTGACGTGCGGTGTCGGGGCCTGGTCTTTAATCCCGTTGCACGGGTCTTCTGAGAGTCCAGCGGGGCAGTCGGGACAAGTGGGTCTCTGATAGGGTTCTACCCATCCTATACTAAACAGTTTAGGATAGCAGGCAGGTATCAATAGTAGTCTACAATAAACAGGCTATGCAACAGAAGTAGGATAACAGTAGCAGCAGTATCTTCTAATGCAAGCATAAGAGAGAAGAGAGTGGGCGATATCGGAATGCTAAAAAATGGGGGTGCTTGCCTGTCTGCTCGACGGCAAGGGCAAGGTCGTTAACTGCGTCGTCGGGCTCCTGAGCAGCGTCGGCCTCGGGAGCTATGTCGATGTCGGGGTCTACCGAGAGAGAAGAGGGGGAAGAAACATATAAATACACAGCTAACGATGCAACACAGAACATGTCATGACTAAGATGCAGTGCAGGGTTGCCTGAAGTAGGTCTAAGTCATTTTAATTATTATAGGATTAAGGTGGGATTTATTTACCGGTGATTATGCACGATTCATCTATCGGAATCGGGTTCGGAGTTACAAGTTCTTCTACGTAGGGGGTTCCGACAAAGAAACAGACGACACGATCAAATTCGTCTCGTCGTTCTGAGCAAGTTTCATGTTTTAAGTTTTTCGATCTGAGCTACGGTTTAAAAGTTATTAATTTTCAAAGTTTAAATGATTTTTTGGAATTATTTTTATTTATTAATTCAACATTATCCAGAACAGTGATTTTGTGATGTCAGCATGACGCAGAGATGATGTCAGCAGTCAACGGTGGCGCTGACCTGGTCAAACCTGACATGTGGGTCCAGCCTCTGTTATAAAACAGAGCTTAATTTAAGTTAAGCTAAATATAACTAATTACTGGACCCCACCTGTCATAGACTAATTAGCTTAATTTAATTTATTTTTATTTATAAAACATTTTAGTTAATTAAAAGGGCGGTGGGGCCCGCGTGTCAGTGACTGGGACCGGTCCAGTCAGCGGTTGACTAAAGTCAACTGGGCCAACTGGGCCCTGGGGCCACCAGGCAGTGACCCTGGGGGTAGCCCCGGCCAGCCACGTCAGCGCGGGCGCCGGCGGCGATGCCCCGGCGACCAAAAATCACGGCGGAGCGGCTCGGGCGTCACCGGGATTCGTCATTCGAGGGCCAGAAGGGGCGCGGGCGGCCGCGTTAGAACGGGAAGAAGTTGCCGCACCGATCTACGGTGGTCTCGCGGGCTGAAACGGACGGAGTCGACGGCAGCGTCGACCGCGGTGGCGCCGAGGTTCGGCCGTCTCATGAACGGCGACTAGACGGCACAGCAGGTCCAGCGGAGGGGTTCTACGGGGTCCTAGCGAGGCCTAGAGCACGGCCATGAGCTCGGTTGAGCTCGACGGACAGCGCGGCCACGTCGAGGAGCTCAACGGCGGCGAGGAGGTTCGGGCGTCTCTAACGCGGCCTCTACAGTGATGGAAACGCGCGGGAGAGGAAAGGGGAAGACTGCGACTGCTCACCGAGCCCTGCAGATGTGCTTGAGTGGGCTCGGGGTAGCTCATCGTCGCCGGAATCGTTGCCGGAGTCGAGGTGGCCGGAGGTTGAAGAAGAGGCAGCCGGGCTCGACTCGGTGGCTCCGTGCTTGAACTGCTGGCACAGGGCAACGTGGAAGACGACGGCGAGGGTCTTCGTCTTGGCGGTGACGCGCGTGGTGGCCGGTGGCCACGCCGGAGCAAGGTGGACGGCGACGGGCGCGTTCGGGCGAAGTGGAGAAGGGGATCTGAGGAGGGGAAGCGGATGAGCGCGCGAGGGAGAAGAGGGAAGAATGGAGGGAGTGACCAGGGGGAAGGGATGGGGTTGCCCTTATCCCCTTGCCCGTCTGCCTCGTCGGCGTGGCGAGCTGCGGGCGGTGGAGGCGCGGCGACCATGGAGACGGCGACACGGCGGCGGGGCAGGTGAGGAAGGGCCCTGGTGGGCTGGGCTTCGCCCTATAGCAGATGGGCCGGGGACACAGGAGGTTTTAGCTATTTTCTGTTCCAGAAAACCAGATGAGCTACTGTTGCAATTAAAAGAGCTAGCAAATGATTTTTGCTGTGAGTGAAACTTTGCTCAAAATTATGGCTCAATTTTGTCAAGTGGCACAAAAAGTTTGGGGCTAAAAGGAGAAGGTTAGGCATTTTTGGAAAATGAAAAGAGCCAAAATAATTGCTGCTGGTCCACTAAATAATTTCTAGGAGCAATTTGGAATTTTCAAAAATGTTGGTTTCAATTTTTTTAATTGCCTTAGGAATATTTGCAGCATGGTGAACTATTTTGATTTGCTGTTTGAAGAAATAATTATTTTGACTTGAGTTTGGAATTTGAAATTGAGTTTGGATTATTCCTTAACTATTTTTATTAGGGTGTAATGATGATGACTTGGCATGATTAGTGTGAGAATACTGTGGCATGATTCTCGGGGTGTTACAAAGAAGGTACTATGTCAACTTTTTGTGCAAAAGCAAAATGCATGTTCGCTGTAACATACTGTAGTACTATAGCGATTACTGTAGCTAACATTAGTGAATTGATGGATGCATAGCTCTGTAACTAGAGGAAAGTAAACCCGGTATTAAAAAAAGATTGTTGGCTACCATCGCTCGCGCATGTAGCAGGCTCACACATCGGCCGCACGGGACAGCCAGCATGCGCACACTGCTCAGTAGATTTTTGCAACAACCAAAAAAGTAAGTGGTGGGCTTATTTTTTAATGAAATGGCATTGATATCATATTTAGATGTGAGGTATTATCTCACATCTAGATGAGATATAGTCAGACCCATAAAACAATTCACAAATCAACATACTACACCCCCCTACAAATTATCACTTTTTCTCCCATCAGATGAGCATCCTACTCGCAATCATCCATTTTAAAATAAACTACAAAAGCTGGTGGCTTTTCTACAGCACAATGAATGGAAGGCAGATCACCAGCAGGATACACATGTGACATATCCCCACGAATGAATGGATGGCAGATCTCCCATCAGGTGCATCCTACTTGTAGTTAGTCATATATTAAATAGAGTACGTTAGGTGAGTGATTTTTTATGGCTCAATGAATGCAAGGCAGATCACTGACAAGATATACATGTGACGCATCTCGACGAATCAACGAAAGTCACTTAATCCGTACCAACTAGACCAATCTACTTCAATAACACATTTCCATTACTATTAAAAAAGGTGCTATAAATATCAAATTAACATTTTATGAAAGATGATTTTCGGCGCACTTCCAGCAATGACTGTTTTCCCGCGTAATTCTGGTAGCGGTAGCTTCATTTGCAGCAGTGATAACTCACCGCTTTTTTTGCATTACCTAGAAACTGGATATTCCAATTCACTGGAGATATATGTAGGATACTATTGGATTGACCATTGGGCCACGCAAAACAGAACAAATGAACATACACCAATTCCCTACAAAATATAACCTTTTCTCCCATCAAGCGTGCATGCTACTTGTAATATGTCATATTTTAAGTAAACTGCAAAAGATGGCGACCTTTTTTATGCCTCAATGAATGAAACAATGATAGCTCGCTACCTTGTTCAACGCTCATTACCTAGAAATTCTAATTCAGTGGAGATAAATGCAGGATACTACTGTGCCGATTGGTCAGTCAACCAAAATAGAACAACCGATGAATCAATATACAATTGTAGCACTACGAGAGAGATGTAAGTCCCAGATGTTTAGCCTTTTTATTCCATTCTTGAAAACATGAAAAAATTAGTTAAAAAGTGTGATTTGTTTTACTTATATTTTGTGAACATTTATAAAACATGCGAACATTTTTCCAAAACATAGAATATACTTTGAAAACATTTTTAATAAAGTAGGTATTTTTTGAAAATCTAAATTTTAAAACCACAAGTATTTTTTCCAATTTGTGAACATTTTTTGAAAAAGCTGGACCAGTATTTTAAAATTTCGAAATATTGTTTTTTTCAAAATTTGAATATTTGCTATCATTTTGGGAAACATGATTTTTTTGAAAACACGGACATTTTTTTTTCAAATTTGTGAGTGGATGTTGAAAACTTGAACATTTTTAAATTTCCATACATTTTATGAAAAACAAAAACATTGTTTTTGGAATTGTGCACATCTTTTTATAGAACCATCAATGTTTTTTGAAAATTTTGTGTTAATAAAAAAGAAAAACAATAAACAAAAAAGAAAGGAAATACGAAAAAAGACCCCCAGAAAAAACCAAGTAAAGAAAACAACGAAACCGGCAAAATCGGACTGGAACCTTCCAAAATGTTCCCAAAACCGAGAAACCAAGGTATAGGACCTTGCTGCTTGTTAGGGCATATTTCTCCCTAAGTAGTTTTGGTGATTGATGACAATATGGTTGGAGACTAATCGTGTGCATTGAGCTTTTTAGACTATCAAGCATATAGCACAAGACGATTCGTGCCCCTCGGAGTTTCAAGTGAAGACGATTTTCTTTCCTTCGTTTCTTTTCGATGGACTTGAGTCGTAGGGAAAACCGTACTATCAAGAGGGGGTCCGCTTCGGAAAGATTCGGGTGGAATCATCACGTACACACTCATACTGCACCCATCGCTCCTTTTCGTTTCATTGGAGTTGTCCTCCGTTTGTACCGAAGAAGGGGAGAAGAGCTGCCAGCGGTAGTACCGCCGATTGGCGGTAGTACTGCTGCTACCTCCGCTTGCACTACCGCCCGCAGATGAGGCCTCGACTTTTTCGTGTCGGGTTCTACGGTAGTACCTCCGGGTCTCTACCGTGCAACCTGTTCGCCTCTAGAAAACCGGCGGATGTAGTAGCGGTAGTAGATGCGGTAGTACCGCCGATAGGCGGTACTACCGCCCTACTACCGCGGCTACCACCGCTCGTTCTTCTGCTCTCTCCTCTGCTTTTCTTAATCCTCCTGCTGATCTTCAAGGGCTGTAGTACCGCTCCCAGAGCTAGCACTGCTACGCTCCCTTGCATCCATCTCCTTCACTCCATTTACTCCTAGTACTGCTACGTACCACACTCGTACTGTGTGACCAGGCCTTACATTCTGCCGCACTCGCCTAACGACGATCGATCGTCTTGCAGCAAAAGATAACAACAGCGAGCGGGAGAGGCTAGGACGATGAGCACCGGGGAGGCGCCCACGCTCTACCACATGCGCGCTCGATCGCTTACGAGCAAGGTGCTCGACCTCGACTCCTCGCCGGCGTGCCCCTCCCCGCCGCCGTTCCGGTCCCACGCCCACGTCTCCGTGCCGTTTCTCTGGGAGGACGCGCCGGGGAAACCCAAGCTGCGTGCAGCCCGGCCGAGCGCTCTCTTGTTCCCTTCCGCGAGCCAAGCCCCAGTTCTTGCTGACGCCGGCGCGACTGCCAGAGTGGCCGGCGGTCAGGAGGACGGTCACGGTGCCCATGCGCGCCCCGTGCTGCTGAAGCTGAAGCTGCCGCCGCGGCTGCAAGCGGCGGAGCACCCGCTCTCCTCCCCCAAGACCGTGCTCCAGGGCCCCTACTTCGGCAGCAGCGGCAACAAGCCGCCGAGGCCGCTCAGGAGGATCGTGAGCACGGCGAGCTGTCGGCGCGCCGGCGGGGGCCTCTTTGTTTGGAGGAAGGGCACGACAATGGCAGCGGCAACGGCATCAGCGGGCAGCAAGGAGGGCGGCCACTGTCAGCTCTACGCCGTGGCGCCGGACGCGTCATGCCTTTCGCCGGCGGCGTCGTCGGCGTCCTCGTCGTCGTCTTCGTCGATGTCCTACTTCTTTGATGACAACAGCCGCAGGCAAGCCGATGGGCGCGAGGACTCGGAGGATGGCGAGGTAGGTGACGACGGCGCCAAGGGGTCGGTGAGGATCACCAGGTTTAGGAGGAACCGAAGCCTTCCGAGTATGTCCAGATCGCATCTCTGGGTGAGTTCTCTTCTCCCTTTTCTCTGCTCTGTTTCTTCCTAGGAGTGTTTGCACTCCTCTACTGTAGCTCTTTTGGTTATACTCCTTCCGTCCCGAATTACTTGTCGCAGAAATGAATAGATATGAGAGAGACAACAAGTAAAACAATTTTAAGCAAGCTACTTTTATGCATGTTAATTACCGATTCCTAAACAACAGAACACACTCCTTCAAAAAACAAACAAAACACACATTGTCACAACCTAATCTGATAGAAAAGTTTCTGAAGTTCATTCTGTTTGCGGTCTCCATGACATGGGCACATCATCATTTTTGCCAATTTGGATCTCACTACCAGATTGAGTTTCGAGTGAACATCTGCCCATCCCCTGTTGGTGTTTTAGTCGGTCTCTCGAGTTATCTGCTGCACTGAAAATACACAAATTTCTCAAGAATCTAGAAGACTAGAAGCCCACAGCAGGCTGAAATTAAACAAAATATAGTGCAGTGGTGCACACCCGTCCTTATCAGTTGTTTCACACTTTCACATCACATACACATGCAAGTACAATAATGCAAAAATGTTTCTGCTGGCAGGCCAACATCCGCAAGGGCGTCAAGCAGATTAGTCCATGGAGCTACAAGCCTACATAGAGGGAGTATCATTGTACGGCTGACAAATAAAATATCGCCAAAAATGCAGCTGCTTTATGCGTGGCAACATGTTGCCAATTTAATGCAACAAATGTAGCAACCATGGATGCACTTTATATGGATAATGATGTACCTATTGCAAATTTAACACAATAAAGGTAGCAACGTTGTATATGCGGTTGCAGTTAATGATATTAGAGCAAGGCTAACATTATATCTATGTAGGATTTTTATCGTTACTTGTGTTTTGCGTTAAATGGATTTTTATCGCAAATAGAGGGATATAGCATCAAATTTAGGCGTTAATTTAAGGTCACGCCAAAGATATGTCAAGCTTTGCTTTCATATGGGCAGATGCTTTGCTGCCATTCCTTTATTATGTTGGGATGTTTTGCTTCTACATTTGGCTACATGTCAAGCTTTGCTTTCTTTATGGATGGATGCAAGTATATGTGATGTTGAGGGAATAGTTAAACTTGTATTGGGTCCCTCCCGAGTCCTACATGGCATCCACTGGATGGCTAACAAAGGGCAAAAGAAGTCAACACAAGTCCAAGCAAGTTACCACAGGTCCAGGTAACCCCCCCCGGGTCAACAAAAGTCCAAACAAGTCAAAATAGGAACATAAAATAAAAGACCAAGTCAAAATAGGAAGAGTAAATAAAAGACCATGTCAAAATGGGAAGAGAGAATAAAAGAACAAGTGAAAGTTGAAGGCAAAGAAACAAAGACGACCAAGCCCAAGAAGAAAACATTGATATGATGGAAAACTTACCCCAATGGGCCACAATTCCCCCTAGCCCAACTGGAAAGTCACAGTCTCATGGATTAAAAGATTACCGCCTTCTACCCTCCCACATATTCATCATGGGGGTAGGTTTGATCATTTGTTAAGCATTCATAGGTAATAAAGAGCTCCCCATAGGCATGTCATTCACTATCACTTGAATAAACTCGCGAGGAGACATTTCTCCCCTCCTTAGAAACAATGTTCAAAGGGGTGGGGTTTTGCAGTACGGGGACCTTGCAAGTGTCGGGACCCAGGATCGGCAATATTAAAATCTAGTCATTTAACTAGCAAATGCATATCACAATTCCAAACCCCTCCGCACAACATGCACATTATATCCATACATGTAACAAACACCATGTGGGCGAGAACAACATGCAACACAACACAACTCTACAACATAACAACAATATTATTTTGCAACCGACGCCCTATATATGAGCGGGCCCTAGTTCTCGAGATCTAGAAAATCGAACGAACCGAGGAGGCTAAAAAAGAGAAAAAAATCCACCCTAATCCCATCTCATGCCTCCCGACCCACCTCCCCGTATTCGCCGCCATCGGCCCAGTGTGCAACCCATCCCGCTGTCCCACCCATCACTATCCCCGGCCACCATGAGCGTTTCCTCCGTACCTCCATCTCCAACTACCGCCGCGCCCGGATCAACTGCGTCGCTCCACCGTGGCCTCCACCCTCGAAACACGCGACTGCCGCTAGACCCCGTGGGCTGCCCATCTGGCTAGCGCCCATGTGCCGCCATGACCTAGTCCTGCATGCCGCCACTGCAACCTGCACCGCACCAGGATGACGCACGTTGTTCCGCATCCAGCCGTCCCTCCTTGCCTTAATTAACCCCGAGTCGCCCCTCACCCAATGATGCGACCCGCGCAGTTTCAACACCTCTCCACCACCAAGGCCCCATCACGCCCTCGCCTTCATGTAGCGTGCGAGATCTCACTGAGGTCCCTGACCGCAGTCATGCCGCTATGCCGCCTACATCCCCCCTACTACACCATCATCTTCTCCCACCCCATCGCTGCTCTAGCTCTAGCGGCCCCAAGCTAATGACACTATGGAGCTCCTGTTACCATGGCCCTCATCCCCCGTCCATGGCACTGCTCTGGTGGTCCCGCACCTGCAACGCTGCAATTTCCCCAGCTACCACCAATCTCATGTGCCATCGTCCATGATGCTACTTCACCGACATCTTCATTCCCATCCTTGTGTTGCTTCTTGGGTGTACTCTAAAACAAACCTCGAGAACATTCTTAAGAAATAACTTATTTTTTCCTTTGTGATTTCCTGCTGTGTTAAATCATTACTTGTCTTAAATGTTCGTGCATGGGGAAAAATCTTTTGTTTGTGGAATTGGACACACTGGCATCCGATAAGGTAAGTTCATATTTTTAATACAAACCGACCAATAGAGAAGTTCAAGTTAAAACAAGGAGGTTCAAGCTAAAATAACGGAGCAGTTTGATGTTTTAGAAAAATTCACGTGAAAAATAAAAAGAAGGTCACTAAATACAAAATATCTAAAATAACCCTCAAAGTTCACACGGGAAAACACGGGACAGTTGCACAACAAAAGGTCCAAGAGTTTGGGGAGAAAAAATATATATACTCTGAAAAAATCAAGAAATTCACTTAAAAAAATAACAATGTTTTTTCTTTAACTTCCCATACTATCGTGAACTTTTTGTTTAAAACTCTAAAAAGGTTGCCACTTGAATTTCACATGCTCAAATACCTAAAATAAAGATGGCAGAAGTTAAAATAAAATGAAGTTCGTATTGCGAAGTTATGATAGTCTAGATGAAATACCCATATAGATTTTAAAATACAGAATTCAATAAGCTTGGGAGATTGAAGAAACATCTTTGGAATTTCACTAGACTAGATGGAAGTTCATAGTTTCCAAAAAAAGAATAGAAAGTCCAAAAACATATTGTGGATTTTTTTGGAAGTTGAGCGATAACATCCAGAAAAGTTCAAATAACAAAGTATCAATAAAAAATAAACCCGCGTGGATTCACCAAAAAAGCCACGAAGTTAATGAGACAAAATTTGCAAAAATTGGAGGCATGAGAAAAATTCATCTTAGAAGTCGGAGAAAGTCCATACCATCACTTCTTGAAGTTTATGTGAAAAAACATCAAAGGCATTTCGCACAACTAATTCGAGAAGTCCAAAAATAAAACCCAATGAAGTTCCACCACAAAAAGAACTTCATGGGGCTAAAAATTTCATGAATTTTAAAAATTGAACGCAAGTAAATTCACACAAGAACTAAAATATAAAGTAAAAAAAATGCAATAAAAAGGCTTAAAAGTTCACCCCCGGTGGGTCTGGGAGTTTCAAGAACAAAATACCTACATGTCAACTACAACTTCCTGGAAACTAAAAAATACAAAAAAAATATCAAACCCTAAATGTTCAAAGGATGGAACTTATTTTGTTGAGAAGAAAGAAAAAGAAGAAGAAAAAACACTGAAAGTTCAAAAGGATGTAACTCGGTTCCATGTGAAAAAGACGAAAAATAAATAAATGAAAGAAGTTCAAAGGATGTAACCAGTTTAGGTCATGAGAAAATAAAATAAAATGTGACACGTTAAAAAATTCAAATGCCTAGAAGAAATAAAAAATAAAAATGAAGTTTAAAAGGGAATCCCGTGGTTTAAAAAATTGGATGTTCAAATACAACATTCAGGGAATGAGATATAAAAATAATGGCAAAAGAAAGAAAATAAACAATGAGGATCCATCAAAAAGGGCAAGAACTTCATGGCACAAGTTACAGAAGTTTAGAGTCATGAAACTTGCCCATGGAAATTAGAGAAATCCATACCTTCACTTCTTGAAATTTGCATGGAAAAAATGGAGGCATTTCTCGAGACTAACACAAGAAGTTCATGTGTGTACAGTCTACAAGTCCATATTTTAAATCTGAGGAGTTTCTAAGAAATTTAGTAATAAATAAATGAAATAGTACCAAGAAACACACAAGGAAAAAAAAGCGAACAATTCAACGGTATAAAATTTAGAAGTTCGGAAATCCCGACCCAAGAAGTTCATGATGAGAAATAAGCAAAAACAACCTAGTTAGGTTCGCTCCTATAAGTTCATGTGCTCATCCCGATGCAATTTAAAAACAAATAAATTGATGACTTTTTTTAGCGTTTTGAATGTTCCTCTTAAACCATCATTAGTTTGAAGAACAACTCTACATGAAAAAGTTTCCTCTAATCAATCGCTTTCTAATTGTATACTATTTGCTTCATTCGGATAAATAGTTCATTTTTGTGTGTATTTTATTCAAAATGAATTTAAACGTATTTAAAACCACTATGAGTTTAAAAATAATTAAACACAAAATAGTTAGTCCTTTTTCAACAACTTTCCAATGGTATATAACTCGCTGCATCTATTCATTACGTTGAAACTATAAATTCTAATTTACTGGAGATATATCCAGGATGCTACTGGATTGACCGGTCAGCCATGCAAAATAAAACAATTCACAAATCAACATACTACACCCCCTACAAATTATGACCTTTTTCTCCCATCATATGAGCATCCTACTCGCGGTCAGCCATTAAAACTAGATTTTACCCCCACACGTTTTTGCGGGAATATTTTGCAACATATTTTAATGTGTTTTTTTGAAAATGTGAATATTTGAAATAATAAAATAAAAGGCTAAAACTAAAAAATACATATAATTTATTATGTTCAATTACTATATAGTTGTAAAATGTTTATTAAATATAATAGCATAATAGAATGAAAAATTTCATGTATATTTGCATGTTGAGTAGGTCTTTTTTCCATGTAGGTTTCATGATGAAGTGGCATGCTTGCATGTTGAGAGACATATTTAGTGGGGTGGGCCTTTTCTCATGCATGTTGTGTGATGATGTGGCATGCTTGCATGTTGAGAGAAATAGTTAGTGGGGGCTAGCTATATAGATATAGAAGATAAACTAGAAAAATTGGTGGCTTTTCTACAACACAATGAATGGAAGGCAGATCAGCAACATGATACACATGTGACATATACCCACGAATCATTGTATGGCAGATCTCCCATCAGTTGCATCCTAATCCCATAAATTACAAAAGGTTTGGGATTTTTTATCGCTAAATGAATGCAAGACAGATCACTGACAAGATATACATGTGATGTACCTTGACGAATCAACGAAAAGTCCTTAATCCATACAAACTTGACCAATCTACTTCAATAAGACATCCCCATTACTATTAAAAAAAGGTGCTATTAAGATAAACTAATGTTTTATGAAAGATGATTTCCCGCATATTTCCAGCAGCCACGGTTTTCCTGCATAATTCTGGCAGCGGTAGCTTCATTTGCAGTAGTGATAGCTCACTACATTTGTTCATTACCTAGAAACTGGATATTCCAATTCACTGGAGATATATGCAGGATATTATTGGATTGACCATTCAGCCACACAAAATAGCACAATTCACAAATGAACATACAACAACCCCCTACAAAATATAACTTTTTCTCCCATCAAACATGCATGCTACTTGTAATCAGTCATATTTTAAGTAAACTGCAAAAGATGGTGACCTTTTTAATGCCTTAGTGAATGCAAGGCAGATCACCAACATTTTATACATGTGACATATCCCTACAAATCTATGGAAGTCAGTTGATCCATAAAAACTTAACAAACCTACTTCGATAACGCAACCTATAACTATACTAAAATAATGTGCTATTAAGTTCAAATTAAAGTTTTAAAATGATGCTTTCCCGCGTATTTTCGGCAGCGATATTTTCCCCATAATTCTAGCGGCGATAGCTTTCCCGTGCATTTTCCCGGCGGTGATAGCTCACTGCCTTGTTCAAGGTTCATTACCTAGAAATCCTAGTTTAGTGGAGATACATGCAGGATACTACTGCGCCGACCGGTCAGCCACCCAAAACAGAACAATTGACGTATTAACATACAACACCCACGCAACGTACAACCTTTTCTCCTACCAGATGTGCCTAATACTCATAACCAGTCATAGTATTTTCGGATAAACTTTTCTCCTTATGAACTATTTGCACCTTATGAATCAATCATAGTATTTTTCAGATGAACTTTTTCTCCTACCAGATGTTTCCTAAGGTGCAAATAGTTCATAAGGAGAAAAGTTCATTTGAAAATACTATGACTGATTATGAGTATTAGGCACATCTGGTAGGAGAAAAGGTTGTACTTTGTGTGGGTATTGTATGTTGATACGTCAATTCTTCTGTTTTCGGTGGCTGACCGGTCAGCATAGTAGTATCCTGCATGTAGTCCTGGCCATGGGCCGGGCCGGGCCGGGCTTGGGCCGGGCCCTAAAAAGCCCACGGCAAAAAACTGAGGCCCAGGCCTTGCCATTGGGCCTACTTCGAAGCCCAAGCCCGGCCCAAGCCCTGAAAAGCCCATCGGGCCTGGGGCCGTGGGCCGGGCCTCTTCCTTAAAATCCCAATTAGCCAAGCCCAAGCCCGGCCCGGCCCTGCTGGTGGGCTCAAAACTCAGGCCCAAGCCCGGCCCACAGGCAAGCCCGTCGGGCCTAGGCCCTGGATTTTAGGGCCGGGCCTGAGATGGCCACATATACCTGCATGTATCTCCACTAAACTAGCATTTCTAGGTAATGAACCTTGAACATGGCAGTGAGCTATCACCGCCGGGAAAATGCGCGGGAACGCTATTGCCGCTAGAATTATGGGGAAAAATATCGCTGCCGAAAATACGCGGGAAAGCATCATTTTAAAACTTTAATTTCAACTTAATAGCACATTATTTTAGTATAGTTATAGGATTGTGTTGTCGAAGTAGGTTTGTTAAGCTTTATGGATCAAATGACTTCCATAGATACGTAGGGATATGTCACATGTATAAAATGTTGGTGATCTGCCTTGCATTCACTGAGGCATTAAAAAGGCCGCCATCTTTTGTAGTTTACTTAAAATATGATCGACTACAAGTAGCATGTGCGTTTGATGGGAGAAAAAGTTATATTTTGTAGGGGATTGTTGTATGTTCATTCGTAAATTTTTCTGTTTTTGTGTAGCTGAATGGTCAATCCAATAGTATCCTGCATATATCTCTAGCGAATTGGAATATCTAGTTTCTAGGTAATGAACAAATGTAGTGAGCTATCACCTCTGCAAATGAAGCTACTGCCGCCAGAATTACGCGGGAAAACTATCGCTGCTGGAAACACGTGGGAAACCATCTTTCATAAAACATTAATTTGTTCTTAATAGCACATTTTTAATAGTAGTGGAAATTTGTTATTGAAGTAGATTGGTCTAGTTTGTATAGATTAAGTGAGTTCCAATGATTCGTGGAGATACTTCACATGTATATCTTGTCAATGATCTTCCTTGCATTCATTGAGCCATTAAAAACCCTCACCTTTTGTAATTTATTTAAAATATCACTGATTACAAGTAGGATGTACCTGATGGGACATCTTCCATCCATTGATTCGTGGGCATATGTCACATGTGCACCCTACTGGTGATCTGACTTCCATTCATTGAGATGTAGAAAAGCCACCAACTTTTGTAGTTTATTTTAAAATGGCTGATTGTGAGTAGGATGCTCATCGGATGGGAGAATTAGTTATAATTTGTAGGGGGGGGTGTAGTATGTTGATTTATGAATTGTTTTATTTTGCATGGCTAATCGGTCAATCCAGTAGTATCATGCATATATCTCGAGTTAATTAGAATTTCTAGTTTCGAGGTAATGAATGGATGTAGTGAGCTAGCACTCTTGCAAATGCGTGGGAAAGTTATTGATGTCAGACTTACGCGAGAAACTATCATTGGTGGAAATACGCGGGAAATTATTATTAAAAAAACTTTAATTTGATCTTAATAGCCTAATTTTGTCTTAGTAATAGGGATATGTTATTTAAATAGACCGGTCAAGTTTGTACGGATTAAATGACTTCCATTTATTCATGGGGATATGTCACATGTATATCATGTTGATGACCTGCCTTGCTTTCATTGAGCCATAAAAAAGCCGCCGCCTTTTGTAGTTTATAGAAAATATGACAAAAAAGCACCTAAGATGCTGCTCTTAAAACTGAACTACTAGTTGAGTTTTATATAAAATGTGCTTTGAAATCTGCTCTTAAATCATGACAAATTTGCGAAATGTTCTACATGAAATAGTTTCTCCTATTCAATTGCTCTCCAACTGCATATCATATGCTTTATTCTGATAAATGATTGAAATTTTGGTGTATATCGTTCAAAATAAGCTTAACCATATTCAAAACCATTCTTAAACCGTCCTTTTCAAAATATTTTCATTGGTGTATCATTTGCTGAACTTTGACAAAAGGTGGAGGAGTTATGGTAAATGAAAACCCACTAGGAAACAAAGTGATGTTCGAACATAAGCACCCTGAAGTTAAAAACTCTTCACTACCATCTCCCAAATTTCCGACAAGTACATCCACAAGGGAGAAACAAGACCTTCAATCATCAACATTCATCACTATGAAACATCACTAAAAGATCTTTTGGTATTCTCAAGATGAAATGGTGAATCCTCCTTGGCGTCACATGGTAAAACTTGATATGCAAAAAATAAAATTACTCCATGCACTTGTCTTCATAACTACATTCGTGAGGTATGCATATAGAATCAACATTATTAGAAGAAGTGGTATGATTGAGTGGTGAATTATATAGCAAGATCTTGGCAGATACCACATTGTTTATCTTTGAGGTGGGGGGGGGGGGGGGGGGGGGGGGGGGGGGGGGGGTTACTAGTCCAATGTGTAATTGTTGGCTCTTAACAACATAAGCAAAAAAGTTGAGGGTTATGATACGCCTCCAACGTATCTATGATTTTTGATTGTTTCATGCTATTATATTATCAATCTTGTATGCTTTATAGGCCATTGTATATTGATTTTATGGACTAACCTATTAACTAAGTGCGCAGTGCCAGCTCTTGTTTTCTGCAAGGTTTTGGTTTTCCAGAAAATCCATACCAAACGAAGTCCAAACACAACTTTTTTACGACTTTTGTGGACGAAAAGAGACCCTGGAAGCTTCGGGAGAAGGCCAAAAGATGTATGAGGGAGCCACAAGGTAGGGTGCGCGCCCTGGGGGTATGGTGCGCCCAGGTGCCTTATGCCTCCGTTTGACCTAACTACAGTGCTATAAATTCCCATATATCCATAAACCCTCGAAGGGGGCCCCGAAACAATTTTATCGCCGCCGCAAGCCTCATATCTTCCGCGATCCTGTCTGGAGGCCTTTTCTGTTACTCTACCGGAGGGGGAAACACCTGCGGAGAAAATCTTCATCAACCTTGCTTCCTCCATGATGATGTGTGAGTAGTTCCCACAGGACCTGCGGGTCCATAGTAGTAGCTAGATGGCTTTCTCTCTCTCTCTCTCTCTCTCTCTCTCTCTTGATCTTTAATACAATGATCTCATCTGAGATCAATCCGATGTAAACTTTTGCGATGTGTTTGTTGGTATCCGATGAATTATGGGTTTATAATCAGATTATTCATTGAAAGTATTTGAGTCTTTTATGAGATTTATTTATGTATGATTTTACAGCCTTGTATTTCTCTCCGATCTATCTATCTCTTTTGGCCAATTAGATTGATTTATCTTCAGTGGGAGAGGAGCTTGGTAGTAGGTTCAATCTTGAGATGTCCTTACTCAGTGATAGGAGGACTTGCAAGGCAAGTATTTGTATTTTTTGCTACTAAGGGTAAAACGACGGGGTTTGAACATATTGCATGATCTTATTCCGTCTACATTATGTCATCTTGCTTAAAGCGTTACTCTGTTTGTCATGAACTTAATACTTTGAGATGCATGCTGGATAGCAGTCTTGGTGTGGAGTAATAGTAGTAGACGCCAGTAAGTTAATGGTCCACTTTTCAGGGACGTAATGCATATATATTAAATATGACATGAAGAATCATCATAACTATGTGCTATTCTATCAATTTCCCAACAGTAATTTGTGTACCCACCGTTGCTATGCTTATGAGAGAGATGTCTCTAGTGAACCTATGGCCCCTGGGTCCATTTTCCATATTTACTAAAGCCCTAAATTTGCTCATTGTTTTTATTTTAATTTTATTTTATATATCTAGCACTATCAGATTTAATCCTTGCAGTTGGCGAGAACAACGGGATTGACAACCCCCTTGCCTTTGTTGGGTGCAAGCATTTGCTTTGTGTGTGTTTGTAGGTACCGCTTATCTTGTTTGTGTGGTGTCTCTTACTGGTTCGAGAAACCTTAGTTCTTAACTCAGGAAAATGCAATCTGCTACTATATACTAGATCACCCTTCTTCTTTGGGAAATCTCAACGCCTATCACAAGTAGCAACTACTACTCGTGTATAAATAGGAGCATTTGGATGGCGTAACACATTACGAAAATCTCTCCTTTTATTCCTTCTTCTATAGCCAATCTAAGCTTGGTAGCAAGAATGGTTGGTAACCATGGACTTTGGTAACGTCTAGGAGGGAGGTTCCAAGAGCTAGCAACGGAAAAAGCGATGCAACTGCCACACACCGCACCAGATTCAAAAGTTTGAGGAGTACACTCTGATCATACCGCATTAATATCTATTTTTTATTTCCCGTGTGATTTATTGTTTGATCGTCATGGTGACTGGTAGAAATTAATCAATGTATGTGAAGGTTGTTCAAGGAATGCCCCACCCCGATGAGATATTATGATCTAAGCCAGGCTGCGATCTTGGCCTAGAGGCATCACAAATTAATTCTGGTTTCAGAACTACCATACCAAGATGATGGTATCGACTGAATCTCCCTGATTACTCCAAGAGGATTCCATTCCTTTCCACCATCATAAAAAATCAGGAAATTAGGAACTTAGGATCAATCAAGGAGATTCAGTCCATAAGTTCATTTGGTATGACAGTTCTACAACTAGGACTTGGTCGGACATGCCTCCAGGGCCGGTGCTGTGATTTCAGGGACCGGGGCGAACCTAGAACCAGGGGCCCTTAATGTAAATTACAAAACCATAATCATTAGATGTATGTATCAAATATTGTGTATACTTAAAGTGCACGGAATGCAATTTTCATATCAAATAATTCATGTATTCTGTCTTAAAAAATAAGGCCCCTTCTCCACTGTTATATTCCTCCTTTTGTTCTTTTTTATTAAGATTAACCCAACTTCTTGGATCTTTGCAAAAAATGGTTCCATGTCAAGGCAACTAACATATTCTATAGCAAATGAATTAAATGTGTGCTCGTAATGACTCACAATGTTATCATCGTTTGATTGCCCTTGTCTTCTAGATTATTCTTAGTTGCTCCTTCAGAACAACTATCATCAGCTTCTCTAGATTTCTTCAACAGCTTGTATTAAACTTAAGAAAATTATCACTCGGTCCTCTTGGTAATTCTATCGACTCATCTTCCCATTCCTCGTTTTCTTTTACTCACCGCTGGATGCATACGTTTTAGATGGCTTGCCATGCTAGAATCTAAAGAAGAAACAAAATTAGTATTTGGAAACTAACACAAAGGTATAAAGGTATTAAATTAGTTCAATCAAATCTTACCAGACATCATCAGTTTATCAAGCTGTACACATAACTGAGAAATCCCAATAGCATCTCTTCCTGAACTAAGTACGTTAGGGTTGGGCTGTAGTGTAGATGCGTGCATGTTGCATAGAGGTTTAATTGATTGGCGATTGGTTCGAGTTGTAGGAGGAAATCTTGGAAGGAAATGGTGGTTCCGCGAACATCACATGAGATCCTGGAGATCAATTCAGCACCGCACTTAGAAAAAAATCAAGCGCCGCACGAATATGGGAACTCCGCATGGTGAGCGCTAGCAGCATAGTCACTACCTACTCTAACTTCTACGTCAACGCGGCTGCTATGCGCCACTCAAGGCCTGGCCCAGTATAAAACATGCACCTACTAGGGCCCCTTTGGGGTCGGGAGCCCGGGGCGCTCGCCCCCTTGCCCCCCTCAGGGTCGGGACTGCATGCCTCCAGGCCAAGCTCACAAACCAGCCTAGCATGTTGGATCTCATTGGCGTGGGGCCACCCCATGAACAACACGAGCGCGTGCGCGCACACACACACACTTGTTAATTTCTGTCAATCGCCATGAAGATCAAACATAACATAACACGGGAACAAGCAAACAAGCAAAATATTAATGGTGTATGACTAGAGCGTACACCTCGACCTTCTGGATGTGGTTCGATGTGTGGTGGCAACAATGCTTCCACGATGCTGTTTCTGCTAGATCTTGGAGCGCCCTCTCGGTAGTTGCCAAAATCCATGGTTACCAAGCTCTCTTGCTAGCAAGCTATGGCTGGCTATAGGAGTTAAAACGAAGGGGGAAATCTTTATAATGTTTCATGCGATCCCTGTGTTCCTATTTATACACCAGGAGTAGTAATCCCCAACATTGTTAGCTTATGTTGATATGGTTTGATCACTTCCCTTCTTGCTCGAGAAATCAATGGAAGATGAGCGAGAGCCAGTAGTATATGAACCAGACTAGTAACCCCCCCCCCCCCCCCACCTAGGTGATGTCTGCCAAATCTTGTCGTTTATTTCGCCACTCAGTCATGCCACCCCTTCTAATAATCTTGTTTCCTAATGTCGTATAATACTTTCCTTGATGATTTAATTTTTATGGCATATTCTTTTGCTGGGAGAACCGTCTAATACTTTGAAGATATTCCTTAGTCGTGACTTGTTCTCAAGAACTCGTATGTGAGACAATGATGTTAGTATGATATTCATATGTATGACAATGATTTTCCTTTTGTTCGTTTTATAACATTTTGTGATATTCGAACATACATGTTAGTTTCATTTGTGCGGCAAAATGCTAAGAAATGACTCAAGATCGTTTAATCAGAACATAATTACAGCCCAGGGGCATAGCAAACTTTTCATCAGGTATATCAGAAATTAAGCTAATGGGACGGAAACATAAAAGAACTGGATGGCTTATTCTCAGGCGCTTATTTTCACTACAACTTACCAGGGACTCATTTCCACCACAGCTTATGCATAACGACAACTCAAAATAACTAGGTCTAACTCTGCGCTGAAATTGCAATAGTGTAAAGAAGTGGCCTCACGACCTAGATTTAACAAGACACCATCAACAATTTCATTCTCAACTTACTCATGTGTGATTTTCCCCTTGCCTCCAGTCACCCCAGCGAGTAAATTGCGTGCACTAGGAGTTATAGAAACTTACCATGCATGTGCACATTAGTCACTCAAAATTTGTAGGGTCATGCATCAGAGTCGTTGATTCGACTGTGCACTTAGGATTTTCAAGTTATGTGACATGTGCACCCGAAGTTTCTAGTTCAGTGACTAATGTTCTCATGCATGACAAGTTGATTCCAACACAGTATGTTCATTTGAATACTCAACACGTTAAAAGAACAATTTAGGTGGGTGTGGGCCGTTCTAGACAAGACAAGGCAATCTCTTGGTGGTGGATCTGAGCAATTAACTCAAATGATATGATATTTAATAGGCCTGATTATGCCATTTTCCATCATGCACAATCAAGAAATCTCCCGAATTTATAGAGGCATAGGTATAGAATAATAGAAATATATAATCAAATTAAATGTGCTAAATTAAAGACGATAATACAGTAAAATGTTTTTGATTTTATATGAGTTAACTGCACATGTGTAAAATAATGGTCCCTACGAATCTATAGATAACAAAGCGTCATGTATATTACTTTATATAGAAATAGAAACGAGAATAAGTGGTATGTGTCTGATCTTATGGACATGAAAATTCTTCTTCTTTGCCTTATGGTGCTTGTGCTGCTATGAAATTTCACTCTCGCTAGTCCCTTTCTATTTCCTTTATCTATTTCCTTTATCTCACCAAGCGGAGTAGAATAAGTATCGGTACATGGGATTGTGCGTTTTTAAAAACATAATTTATATTATGGATGTATATTCTTGTCTTTGACTATAGAGGATTGCCAAACAATTAGTGCATAGATTTATATTTAGGCTCATGAAAGGGAATGTTCTGTGCAACATTAGTTTTACCATGCATGATCAAGCCGGGATAACTATGGAGGTACATGTAACGATGATCTCACCAAAACTACACACAACAGAAGAGGATGAAGAGTTGATGAAGCTCGCCGATTCCCGTAGCTAGGTTATACCTCCCAGCCGCCAGAATTTTCTCCGGGACGATCCGCCGATCTATTTTCGAAGTAGACAACACCTGCAGGGTATCCACGTGCATCGATCTAGTAGTACCACAACACTTCATGGAACAAACAAAAAGAACAACAAGAAGAACTAGAGGGAGAGAGACGACCTAGCAGCGTACGGGACTAGAACTTGTCTAGACTGGGAGAGGGAAGGGGGCAAAGGGTAGAAAGGGGATTGGCTACAAGGGACTTTCTTGGTGCCATTTGGTAATACCTTCACCTATACATATAGGTAGAGGGGCAAGGGGGTTGGCCGACTTGGGGAGGGGATCCTTCCCTGATCCGATGGACATAGGAGGCCAAGTCCTCCTAGGAATCCTTCCCATATGGCTTTCTTCGTAAGCAACCCTATTAGCTGCCTAGTTTGTCCCTTGGTGGTGCATTGCCTCTCAAGGAAAGAGGGGGCCCACCTAGAACCTTCCAAAGTATCCCATAAGCTTCCAGAAGCTTTCAGAAGTTTGTGTCACCTTTCAGGACATATCGAGACCTTCCGAGACCCTCCGAGGTATCACCGGGACACTCATAGGACATCCTGGAGCACTTCTGGGATCATTTGAAGCACTTTCAGAAGCCCATCTATCATTGTCCATTTATCTCATAGTACTTCGACGTACCTCTAGTCACTAAACGTGACCCTAAAGGTATGATAATGTGTGGACATGTCCGGAATACCTACCAGTCAATAATTAGTGGGATCTAGACGCCCATAATAATTACCACATATCAACTAAGATAATTCTCGAGTGAACATTTTGTCATCACATACAATTCCCTTTACCCCGCGATAGGTTACGACCTGAAGTGAGATGTTTACAGTATCCCCTTGATCACTATACCTAGTTATCCTCGTTAGCAGTTGATAGTCTGTTCTCTTTTCCATTTTTCGATGTCCCCATGATTGACACCTTAGTCACTATATCTATCTACGCGATGATGAACACCGTAATACCGAGCGGGCCTGGAGTGTATCTCTCCATCTCTGGAGGGGCAAATCTTATTGTTCACATACCGAGCACCACAATATACTTTTCCGATGTGCCCGAAGCAACCTTTATAATTATCTAGTTAGGGAGTGACGTTTGGCAACCCCAAAATGAACATCCGGTATCCCGGACTATGATATTCTCATGGTCTAAGAACACAAGTAAACGGTAACACTTTATATGAAATAACCAACAGCATATCGACGATCTGATCTCACAATATTTCATAAGCTGGGTCTATCCAACACCATTGTTACGCTAACAATGTAATCTCACTAGTAGAAAAACGACCTTATGTTCACCTCATTAGTCCCGGTTCAATTACGGACCGGCACTAATGTGACCATTAGTGCCGGTTCCAACGGCTAGGGGGGCGGCACTCATTAGTCCCGGTTCATGTTGAACCTCTAGTACCGGTTCGTGACACGAACCGGGACTAAAGAGGTGGTGGCAAGCTGGTGTCAGGCTGGGGCCCCACCAACACCTTTAGTCCCGGTTGGTGGCACGAACCGGGACTAGAGGCTAACCTTTAGTCCCGGTTTGTATCACCAACCGGGACTATAGATCATGCTATATAAACCCTTCGTCGAGCCCGAGCTCTCTGTTCTTCCCCTTTCCTCTCCTCTCTATTCTTCCCCTTTGCTCGAGCTCATCCTTCATTTTGCCCAAAAATTGTCAAGATTTGAAGGCCCCCCATCCATCCAAGTGATCACAAAGGTTAGCAACTTTGTCCTTTCATCTCTCATTGCTAGATTAGCTCTTGCAATGCTCTATAAGTATAGTGATTTGTGGGTTTTAGTTTGGGAGTAATTATATGTGGTAGTTTATTTGATTTATATGCAATTTGAGCTCAAATTAACTCTTAGTTTGCATATGTAGGTGTGGTTTACTTAGTGCCTTCCCGTCCCTGTCCTAACCACCGTCGATCGCCCGCACCGTCCCGTCGCCGGCACCACCTTGGTGAGTCTCTTGTTCTTATGTTTTTTATATAAAAAAAATCATGTTTGTGTGATTTAGATATATAGTTACTTGTATAATTTTCTTACCCGTACGTTGTTTGTTATACATAGTGGCATGGTTTTGATATCAGTCCCTGTCGGCCCTCGTCCGGTTTATGATTCAGATGTGGTATATTCTCTTTTATAACTATTTGTTGCATTTCGTGTTTATGACAAATTATGCCCATCAAGTTGACATAGATATTTTTATTTAGGAGGTATGTGAACCAGAAATTCCAACCGACCCTCTTGTTGAGAGGTTAAATTTAGTTGAAAAAGAAAACGAGTATTTGAAAGAAAAATTGAAAAGAATTGAAGAAGAGAAGATGAAACTGGAGTTGTATGTTGCCGATGTCATCGATGATCACAAGATCAAGATGGAGAAAATGCGCTTGAAGATTAGAAAGATTAGAAAATATGCCATTGATAGTGAGGCTTGGTATCATTATGCTGTTGGATCAATTGTTACCTTAGTTGCGATCTTGATCACATTTGTTGTTGCATTTAAATGCTTTAGCTAGAGAGTTTGTATGTTGTTTTATGAGAATAAGTGTGTATGAACTTGTATTAATTTGGTATTTTCGGTGCTGTGTAATGAAGATGAGCCGGCAATGGATGTAAAATGACCGATGCTCTCCCCAGTTCGTTAATGGCGTGCGTACTTTTCTGCTTGCGGCTGAGGCAAACAAGCGGGCAGATGGTTTTATGTGTTGTCCATGTATTGGCTATAAGAATGATCAGAATTACTCTAAGTCAAGAACCATTCACGTCCACCTGTTTGAGTCCGGTTTCATGCCCCACTATAATGTTTGGACCAAGCACGGAGAAAGAGGGGTTATGATGGAAGACAATGAAGAAGAAGAGGACGACGACAGCTATCTTGGCCATGGGTTCCCTGAATACGATGGTACAACAATGGGGGAAGATGCTGAGCCGGCAATGCGGGAAGAAGCTGAAGAAGAGGCATCAGATGAGCCCCTGATGATCTTGGTCGGGCCATTGCCGATGCAAAGAGAAACTGCGCAAGTGAAAAGGAGAGGCTGAAATTGCAGCGCATGTTAGAGGATCACAAGAAATCGTTGTACCCAAATTGTGAAGCTGACAAGAAAAAGCTGGGCACCACACTGGAATTGCTGCAATGGAAGTCAGAGAATGGTGTATCTAACAAGGGATTTGGAAAGTTGCTGATAATGTTAAAGAAGATGCTTCCAAAGGACAACGAATTGCCCGACAGTACGTACGAAGCAAAGAAGGATGTCTGCCCTCTAGGATTAGAGGTGCAGAAGATACATGCATGCCCTAATGACTGCATCCTCTATCGCGGTGAGTACGAGGATTTGAATGCATGCCCGGTATGCGGTGCATTGCTCTATAAGATCAGCCGTGATGACCCTGGTGATGTCGAGGGCGAGCGCCCCAGGAAGAAGATTCCTGCCAAGGTGATGTGGTATGCTCCTATAATACCACGGTTGAAACGTTTGTTCCAAAACAAAGAGCATGCCAAGTTGATGCGATGGCACAAAGAAGACCGTAAGAAAGACGGGAAGTTGAGAGTACCCGCTGACGGGTCGCAGTGGAGAAAAATCAAGAGGAAGTGGAGGGACTTTGCAGATGACGCAAGGAACGTATGGTTTGGTCTAAGCGCAGATGGCATTAATCCTTTTGGGGAGCAGATCAGCAATCATAGCACCTGCCCTGTGACTCTATGTATGTATAACCTTCCTCCTTGGTTGTGCATGAAGCGGAAGTACATTATGATGCCAGTGCTCATCCAAGGCCCTAAGCAACCCGGCAACAACATTGGTGTGTACCTAAGGCCATTAGTTGAAGAACTCTTACAGCTGTGGAATGAAAAAGGTGTACGTGCGTGGGATGAGGACAATCAGGAAGAATTTGACCTACATGCGTTGCTGTTTGTGACCATCAATGATTGGCCTGCTCTCAGTAACCTTTCAGGACAGACAAACAAGGGATACCGCGCATGCACGCATTGTTTGGATGATACCGACAGTATATATTTGGATAATTGTAAGAAGAATGTGTACCTGGGACATCGTCGATTTCTTCCGAGCAGGCATCCCGTAACAAAGAAAGGCAAGCATTTAAAAGGTGAGCCAAATCAGCGGACAAAGCCTCGCCACCGTACTGGTGATGATGTACATGATATGGTCAAGGATTTAAAGGTAATCTTTGGAAAGGGTCCTGGCGGACAATCTGTTCCGAATGACGCTGACGGACGCGCACCCATGTGGAAAAAGAAATCTATATTTTGGGACCTACCCTATTGGAAAGACCTAGAGGTCCGCTCTGCAGTCGACGTGATGCACGTGACGAAGAATCTTTGCGTGACCCTGCTTGGCTTCTTGGGCATGTATGGGAAGACAAAAGATACACCGAAGGCACGGGAGGACCAGCAACGTATGCACGGAAAAGATGGCATACATCAGGGTCATGCCAGCTATGCTCTTACCAAAGAAGAGAAGGAAATCTTCTTTGAATGCCTACTCAGTATGAAGGTCCCGTCTGGCTTCTCAACGAATATAAAGGGAATAATAAATATGGCAGAGAAAAAGTTCCAGAACCTAAAGTCTCATGACTGCCACGTGATTATGACGCAACTGCTTTCGGTTGCATTGAGGGGGTTCTACCGGAAAACGTTCGATTAGCCATTGTGAAGCTATGTGCATTCCTCAATGCAATCTCTTAGAAGGTAATCGACCCACAAATCATACCAAGGTTAGAGAATGATTTGGTGCAATGTCTTGTCAGTTTTGAGTTGGTGTTCCCACCATCCTTCTTCAATATCATGACGCACGTCCTAGTTCACCTATGCGAAGAGATTGCCGTTCTGGGTCCTGTATTTCTACACAATATGTTCCCCTTTGAGAGATTCATGGGAGTCTTAAAGAAATATGTTCATAAAGCATCTCCAAGGGCCATGAAAATGAGGAGGTCATTGAGTTTTGTGTTGACTTTATTTCTAACCTTAAGCCGATTGGTGTTCCTGAATCGCGGCATAAGGGCAGACTGGGTGGAAATGACACGCTAGGACCGAAAGCAATAATATGTATGGACGGGCATTCTCTCACTCAAGCACACTACACAGTTCTACAAAATTCCGCCTTGGTGGCTCCGTATATCGAGGAACACAAGAATATTCTACGCTCCAAACACCCGGAGCAGTTTGACGACTGGATTACACATGAACAAACGGGGACTTTCGCCGGTTGGTTGGACAAACGAGGATGCACTTCGTGTACAAAATGGACAATCTCTTTCGAAGTATCAGGCTTTCGGACGAAAACTCATCTGTTACAAAGGCATTTCATTTTTTTAAACTTATTTCAACTCCAGACTTTTTGTGCGTTCAGTATGCACCATTCAAAGCCACGTCATCAATTTTCAACCCTTTCTGACTTCATTTGCTATTTTTCATGCATTTACTGATTTTTTTAGCTAAATGACCCTGAAATTGAAAAGCAATCTCTCATCTGTACAAGGCATTTCATTTTTTTAAACTTATTTCAACTCCAGACTTTTTGTGCGTTCAGTATGCACCATTCCAGCCACTTCATCAATTTTCAACCCTTTCTGACTTCATTTGCTATTTTTCATGCATTTACTGATTTTTTTAGCTAAATGACCCTGAAATTGAAAAGCACTACAAAATGAACTCTGAAAAGGTTGAAGTTGGCATGGTATTATCATTTCACCCACATAGCATGTGCTAAAAAGTTGAGAGGGTTACGACAGAAACTGGAATGCCCCTGGACCAAGCACGGAGAAAGAGGGGTTATGATGGAAGACAATGAAGAAGAAGAGGACGACGACAGCTATCTTGGCCATGGGTTCCCTGAATACGATGGTACAACAATGGGGGAAGATGCTGAGCCGGCAATGCGGGAAGAAGCTGAAGAAGAGGCATCAGATGAGCCCCTGATGATCTTGGTCGGGCCATTGCCGATGCAAAGAGAAACTGCGCAAGTGAAAAGGAGAGGCTGAAATTGCAGCGCATGTTAGAGGATCACAAGAAATCGTTGTACCCAAATTGTGAAGCTGACAAGAAAAAGCTGGGCACCACACTGGAATTGCTGCAATGGAAGTCAGAGAATGGTGTATCTAACAAGGGATTTGGAAAGTTGCTGATAATGTTAAAGAAGATGCTTCCAAAGGACAACGAATTGCCCGACAGTACGTACGAAGCAAAGAAGGATGTCTGCCCTCTAGGATTAGAGGTGCAGAAGATACATGCATGCCCTAATGACTGCATCCTCTATCGCGGTGAGTACGAGGATTTGAATGCATGCCCGGTATGCGGTGCATTGCTCTATAAGATCAGCCGTGATGACCCTGGTGATGTCGAGGGCGAGCGCCCCAGGAAGAAGATTCCTGCCAAGGTGATGTGGTATGCTCCTATAATACCACGGTTGAAACGTTTGTTCCAAAACAAAGAGCATGCCAAGTTGATGCGATGGCACAAAGAAGACCGTAAGAAAGACGGGAAGTTGAGAGTACCCGCTGACGGGTCGCAGTGGAGAAAAATCAAGAGGAAGTGGAGGGACTTTGCAGATGACGCAAGGAACGTATGGTTTGGTCTAAGCGCAGATGGCATTAATCCTTTTGGGGAGCAGATCAGCAATCATAGCACCTGCCCTGTGACTCTATGTATGTATAACCTTCCTCCTTGGTTGTGCATGAAGCGGAAGTACATTATGATGCCAGTGCTCATCCAAGGCCCTAAGCAACCCGGCAACAACATTGGTGTGTACCTAAGGCCATTAGTTGAAGAACTCTTACAGCTGTGGAATGAAAAAGGTGTACGTGCGTGGGATGAGGACAATCAGGAAGAATTTGACCTACATGCGTTGCTGTTTGTGACCATCAATGATTGGCCTGCTCTCAGTAACCTTTCAGGACAGACAAACAAGGGATACCGCGCATGCACGCATTGTTTGGATGATACCGACAGTATATATTTGGATAATTGTAAGAAGAATGTGTACCTGGGACATCGTCGATTTCTTCCGAGCAGGCATCCCGTAACAAAGAAAGGCAAGCATTTAAAAGGTGAGCCAAATCAGCGGACAAAGCCTCGCCACCGTACTGGTGATGATGTACATGATATGGTCAAGGATTTAAAGGTAATCTTTGGAAAGGGTCCTGGCGGACAATCTGTTCCGAATGACGCTGACGGACGCGCACCCATGTGGAAAAAGAAATCTATATTTTGGGACCTACCCTATTGGAAAGACCTAGAGGTCCGCTCTGCAGTCGACGTGATGCACGTGACGAAGAATCTTTGCGTGACCCTGCTTGGCTTCTTGGGCATGTATGGGAAGACAAAAGATACACCGAAGGCACGGGAGGACCAGCAACGTATGCACGGAAAAGATGGCATACATCAGGGTCATGCCAGCTATGCTCTTACCAAAGAAGAGAAGGAAATCTTCTTTGAATGCCTACTCAGTATGAAGGTCCCGTCTGGCTTCTCAACGAATATAAAGGGAATAATAAATATGGCAGAGAAAAAGTTCCAGAACCTAAAGTCTCATGACTGCCACGTGATTATGACGCAACTGCTTTCGGTTGCATTGAGGGGGTTCTACCGGAAAACGTTCGATTAGCCATTGTGAAGCTATGTGCATTCCTCAATGCAATCTCTTAGAAGGTAATCGACCCACAAATCATACCAAGGTTAGAGAATGATTTGGTGCAATGTCTTGTCAGTTTTGAGTTGGTGTTCCCACCATCCTTCTTCAATATCATGACGCACGTCCTAGTTCACCTATGCGAAGAGATTGCCGTTCTGGGTCCTGTATTTCTACACAATATGTTCCCCTTTGAGAGATTCATGGGAGTCTTAAAGAAATATGTTCATAAAGCATCTCCAAGGGCCATGAAAATGAGGAGGTCATTGAGTTTTGTGTTGACTTTATTTCTAACCTTAAGCCGATTGGTGTTCCTGAATCGCGGCATAAGGGCAGACTGGGTGGAAATGACACGCTAGGACCGAAAGCAATAATATGTATGGACGGGCATTCTCTCACTCAAGCACACTACACAGTTCTACAAAATTCCGCCTTGGTGGCTCCGTATATCGAGGAACACAAGAATATTCTACGCTCCAAACACCCGGAGCAGTTTGACGACTGGATTACACATGAACAAACGGGGACTTTCGCCGGTTGGTTGGACAAACGAGGATGCACTTCGTGTACAAAATGGACAATCTCTTTCGAAGTATCAGGCTTTCGGACGAAAACTCATCTGTTACAAAGGCATTTCATTTTTTTAAACTTATTTCAACTCCAGACTTTTTGTGCGTTCAGTATGCACCATTCAAAGCCACGTCATCAATTTTCAACCCTTTCTGACTTCATTTGCTATTTTTCATGCATTTACTGATTTTTTTAGCTAAATGACCCTGAAATTGAAAAGCACTACAAAATGAACTCTGAAAAGGTTGAAAGTTGGCATGGTATATCATTTCACCACATAGCATGTGCTAAAAAGGTTGAGAGGGTTACGAGAAACAGATGCACTTCATGTACAAAATGGACAACTCTTTCGAAGTATCAGGGTTTCGGACGAAAACTCATCTGTTACAAAGGTATTTCTTTTTTAAAATAACCTAAGAATTACCCAATTGAATATAATGATAAAAACACACTAATATTAAACTTCGGAAAAAAGAATCACTGAAAAATCTATTTTTAAAGTAAAGTTATTCACAAACTAGTGATTCACACAAAATTCAAATAATTCAAATTTAAACTATCCAAATTTGAAAACTACAAGCACTAAAAGAAAGTTTATAATTTTTCTTACCTAAAGCAAAAAGATTCACAAAGAAACTCTAATAAGAAAAAAAAACAACTCAGAAACAAAAGAAAATAAATAAAGCAGAAAACAAAAAATAATAAAGAAAAGCCCGCCTATGGGCCACCACGTCCTGCATACGACTAGAAACACAACCTCTAGTTGGGCCAGGATGCCGACCCGTACGGCCCAGTAGGCCCCACTGGGCAGCACAATTTCAATAGGCCCACAAAGGCTGCTTAGAGAGGAGCTCGACACGGTAGCCGCGGCGGGGCTTATAAACCGGTGCGAGCTCCTCTCAACTAGCGAGGTGGGACTAAACATTGGACACGGGAAGCAAGGCCTTTAGTCGGTTGGTGGCTCCAACCGGACTAAAGGGGTTAGTCGCGGTTGGAGCACCAACTGCGACTAAAGGCCTGCGCTTCCCGCCGCTTCGGCTGGAAAGTGACCTTTAGTCCCGGTTGGTGGCTCCAACGGAACTAAGGTCCCCGCATATATATAGAGCACTTGAAATTTTTCTAGTTTCTCTCTGCTTTCTTCGTCTCTTCGACCACTCACAGAGGAGATAGCCGCCCCCGACGCCGTCGCCGCCCCGACGCGCCGCCCACGCCGTCGCCCCCCGACGCGCGCCCCTCTCCTCGACCTCGCCGCCGTCGCCATCGCCGTCACGTCGACGACGACTCGCCTCGCCTCGCCGACCGTCGCCCTGTTGTGAGCCCCTGCCGCCATGGCCGCCCCTCCCATCGAGCCCGCACACACATACACACATGCACGAACACAACCACACAACACACATATATTCTTATTTTTTTGTTTTTAGTTTTTTATACTTTTAGTTATAGAAATGTTAAATGAATGTTAGATATAAAATGTGATGAATGTTTTTTAGGTTTTTATACTTTTAGTTATATAGAAATGTTAGATAATAATGTTAGATGAATGTTTTTTAGTTTTTTATACTTTTGTTTATAGAAATGTTAGATAATAAATGTTAGATGAATGTTTTTTAGTTTTTTATACTTTTAGTTATATAGAAATGTAGATATATAAATGTTAGATGAATGTTTTTTAGTTTTTATACTTTTAGTTATATAGAAATGCTAGATATATAAATGTTAGATGAATGTTTTTAGTTTTTTATACTTTAGTTATGTATTTGCAAAATCAGTGAAAAATAATTACAAAAATCAAGTGGGATTAATTTGCATATAGGTTTTTTATGTCATAAGTAGAATGGTTTTTGAATAGAATAGAAACTATAATCGTATAGGTTTTTTGAATATAGGTTTACAATAAAATTTTATGTCTTTATCACTTTGTCATCAAAGAAGGCTATTCCTTTTGGAGGATTGTTGATTCATTTCCATTCTGACAAATTGGCGCTCGATATTCCTATTTTAGCAAAGGTCATGCCGTAATTTTTAATTTTTGAATTATGAACATATATAGGAAATGTCTGACGACGATAAGATCCCCGAGTGTGATGACTGTACCGACGACGGGGTGGGTATGTGCGATATACCGCACCTAGATAACGGTACATGCTTCTCCCTCACGCTTAAGGAGGGCTTCAAAGGTTTTACGGTATGTAACTTCAGTGGCACGTGTTTCTTCTGAATAAGCATGGCTTAAGATTTTTGCTTTAACGTGTAATTTTCATTTTTTATAATTGACTCGTGATACCCTGCTATGCAAGACCATATGTCCTTGAGAAGCTATCTTTCGAAGAGTGTCCAAGGTGGACACGAAGATAGCTCACCTTAAAACGAAACATGGTTTCGATTTTGAGGTTAAGATCATAAATAAAGTAGGTCACACTCATCTTGGATGTTCAAATTGGGAAGGATTATGCAAGGCCTATGGATTCGAGGAGGATATGAAAATAACATTCGATCTTGGCAATCCGGAAGATGAAAACATTTGGCTGGATCCTAACATGATTCCGATTTTGCCTCCGTGTGAACTGTTAAACACATTTGTTAAATGATCTATATTCCTATCTAAAAATACTTGTTATTCATACCTGCTGAACTTGTTTTTATAATTGACAGCTTATTTTTCTCTTCCCAAGAAATACAAAAGATAATAGACGACACCTACTACAGTCATGGCGCAGAGCTAACTTGGGAGGAGAAGAATTATCTTATCTCCTTTGTTAAAGACGTTCTACAATTTAAGATCATCTATGGAGTTGGGAAAAATTATGGAAATACGTGCCACTAGTCCACGAGTTGTGTGGATGCTAACATTCGTGCTAGTATCATGGTAAGATTTTTACTATTGTGTCACTGTTAGTCCATCTTTTTCATACATTCTTCTGAAGTAAACTTCATTGCTAACTATATATGTTACTATTATGCTCTTCAACAGAAGCTCCGGATGTGGTTGTGCCCTCCATTTATGTTTGTGAAGGTGAGATGACAGTTGTTTGCGTACGACCATGGTCGGAGGCTCTCAAATATGCATACTCGACCTCTAAAACAGATGGAGGCCTCAAAATCAAGGCTTGGAGAAAAATAGTGGCTGAGCGAAGGCCACAAAATGGAGACAGTTGGATCTCTATGCTGCATAACGGAGAAGGAGGGGTTTTTCTGTTTTATGCTATGCTACCGAGAGAGAGTAGTAGGTCCTGCAACCTTACCTAGTGTAGTTGGTTAACTTATGATGATCATAATGGTGACATTGTTATATCACTAGCACCTTACCTAGTAGTGGTTAACTTATGATGATCATAATGGTGAGATTGTTATATCACTACGATCAAGATGAGTTGTATATGACTACGATGATGATGAATGTGTTATATATATCATTATGATGATGATATGAGTGTATATCATTAGGGTGGAAGAAACACATATTAGATTAAAGTGGATGTATCCAAGGACCAGTGGACTAGTCGGGGTTTCAGACGAAAACTCATCTGTTACAAAGGCATTTCATTATTTTAAACTTATTTCAACTCCAGACTTTTTGTGCTTTCAATACGCACCATTCAAAGCCACATCATCAATTTTCAACCCTTTCTGACTTCATTTGCTATTTTTCATGCATTTACTGATTTTTTTACCTAAATGACCCTGAAATTGAAAAGCACTACAAATGAACTCTGAAAAGGTTGAAAGTTGGCATGGTTTCATCATTTCACCCACATAGCATGTTCTAAAAAGTTGAGAGGGTTACGGAGAAAAATGGATCCACTTCGTGTACAAAATGGAAATCTCTTTCGAAGTATCAGGGTTTCAAACGAAAACTCATCTGTTACAAAGGCATTTCATTTTTTTAAACTTATTTCAACTCCAGACTTTTTGTGCGTTCAGTATGCACCATTCAAAGCCATGTCATCAATTTTCAACCCTTTCTGACTTCATTTGCTATTTTTCATGCATTTACTGATTTTTTTGAGCTAAATGACCCTGAAATTGAAAAGCACTACAAAATGAACACTGAAAAGGTTGAAAGTTGGCATGGTTTCATCATTTCACCCACATAGCATGTTCTAAAAAGTTGAGAGGGTTAAGGCAAAAACTGGATCCACTTCGTGTACAAAATGGACAATCTCTTTCGAAGTACCAGGGTTTCGGACGAAAACTCATCTGTTACAAAGGCATTTCATTTTTTTAAACTTATTTCAACTCCAGACTTTTTGTGCGTTCAGTATGCACCATTCAAAGCCATGTCATCAATTTTCAACCCTTTCTGACTTCATTTGCTATTTTTCATGCATTTACTGATTTTTTTAGCTAAATGACCCTGAAATTGAAAAGCACTACAAAATGAACTCTGAAAAGGTTGAAAGTTGGCATGGTATCATCATTTCACCCACATAGCATGTGCTAAAAAGTTGAGAGGGTTACAGCAGAAACTAGATGCACTTCATGTACAAAATGGACAATCTCTTTCGAAGTATCAGGGTTTCGGACGAAAACTCATCTGTTACAAAGGTATTTCTTTTTTTAAAATAACCTAAGAATTACCAAATTGAATATAATGATAAAACACACTAATATTAAACTTCGGAAAAAAGAATCACTGAAAAATCTATTTTTAAAGTAAAGTTATTCACAAACTAGTGATTCACACAAAATTCAAATAATTCAAATTTAAACTATCCAAATTTGAAAACTACAAGCACTAAAAGAAAGTTTATAATTTTTCTTACCTAAAGCAAAAAGATTCACAAAGAAACTCTAAATAAAGCAAAAAACAACTCAGAAACAAAAGAAAATAAATAAAGCAGAAAACAAAAAAATAATAAAGAAAAGCCCGCCTACTGGGCCACCACGTCCTGCATACGACTAGAAACACAACCTCTAGTTGGGCCAGGATGCCGACCCGTACGGCCCAGTAGGCCCCACTGGGCAGCACAATTTCAATAGGCCCACAAAGGCCTGCTTAGAGAGGAGCTCGACACGGTAGCCGCGGCGGGGCTTATAAACCGGTGCGAGCTCCTCTCAACTAGCGAGGTGGGACTAAACATTGGACACGGGAAGCACAGGCCTTTAGTCGCGGTTGGTGGCTCCAACCGCGACTAAAGGGGTTAGTCGCGGTTGGAGCCACCAACTGCGACTAAAGGCCTGCGCTTCCCGCCGCTTCGGCTGGCCAAAGTGACCTTTAGTCCCGGTTGGTGGCTCCAACCGGAACTAAAGGTCCCCGCATATATATAGAGCACTTGAAATTTTTTCAGTTTCTCTCTGCTTTCTTCGTCTCTTCGACCACTACACAGAGGAGATAGCCGCCCCCGACGCCGTCGCCGCCCCCGACGCGCCGCCCACGCCGTCGCCGCCCCCGACGCGCCGCCCCTCTCCTCGACCTCGCGCGCCGTCGCCATCGCCGTCACCGTCGACGACGACTCGCCTCGCCTCGCCGACCGTCGCCCTGTTGTGAGCCCCTGCCGCCATGGCCGCCCCTCCCATCGAGCCCGCACACACACATACACACATGCACGAACACACACACACACACACACATATATTCTTATTTTTTTTTGTTTTTTAGTTTTTTATACTTTTAGTTATAGAAATGTTAAATGAATGTTAGATATATAAATGTTAGATGAATGTTTTTTAGTTTTTTTTATACTTTTAGTTATATAGAAATGTTAGATATATAATGTTAGATGAATGTTTTTTAGTTTTTTTATCTTTGTTATCTAGAAATGTTAGATTTAAATGTTAGATGAATGTTTTTAGTTTTTTTACTTTAGTTATATAGAAATGTTGATATATAATGTTAGATGAATGTTTTTTGTTTTTTATACTTTTAGTTATATAGAAATGCTAGATATATAAATGTTAGATGAATGTTTTTTAGTTTTTTATACTTTTAGTTATGTATTTGCAAAATCAAGTGAAAAATAATTACAAAAATCAAGTGTGGATTAATTTGCATATAGGTTTTTTATGTCATAAGTAGAATGGTCTTTTGAATAGAATAGTAAACTAATAATCGTATAGGTTTTTTGAATATAGGTTTACAATATAAATTTTTATGTCTTTATCACTTTGTCATCAAAGAAGGCTATTCCTTTTAGGAGGATTGTTGATTCATTTCCATTCTGACAAATTTTAGGCGCTCGATATGTCCTATTTTAGCAAAGGTCATGCCGTAATTTTTAATTTTTGAATTATGAACATATATAGGAAATGTCTGACGACGATAAGATCCCCGAGTGTGATGACTGTACCGACGACGGGGGTATGTGCGATATACCGCACCTAGATAACGGTACATGCTTCTCCCTCACGCTTAAGGAGGGCTTCAAAGGTTTTACGGTATGTAACTTCAGTGGCACGTGTTTCTTCTGAATTAAGCATGGCTTAAGATTTTTGCTTTAACGTGTAATTTTCATTTTTTATAATTTGACTCGTGCATACCCTGCTATGCAAGACCATATGTCCTTGAGAAGCTATCTTTCGAAGAGATGTCCAAGGTGGACACGAAGATAGCTCACCTTAAAACGAAACATGGTTTCGATTTTGAGGTTAAGATCATAAATAAAGTAGGTCACACTCATCTTGGATGTTCAAATTGGGAAGGATTATGCAAGGCCTATGGATTCGAGGAGGATATGAAAATAACATTCGATCTTGGCAATCCGGAAGATGAAAACATTTGGCTGGATCCTAACATGATTCCGATTTTGCCTCCGTGTGAACTTGTTAAACACATTTGTTAAATGATCTATATTCCTTATCTAAAAATACTTGTTATTCATACCTGCTGAACTTGTTTTTTATAATTGACAGCTTATTTTCTCTCTTCCCAAGAAATACAAAAGATAATAGACGACACCTACTACAGTCATGGCGCAGAGCTAACTTGGGAGGAGAAGAATTATCTTATCTCCTTTGTTAAAGACGTTCTACAATTTAAGATCATCTATGGAGTTGGGAAAAATTATGGTAAATACGTGCCACTAGTCCACGAGTTGTGTGATGCTAACATTCGTGCTAGTATCATGGTAAGATTTTTACTATTGTGTCACTAGTTAGTCCATCTTTTTCATACATTCTTCTGAAGTAAACTTCATTGCTAACTATATATGTTACTATTATGCTCTTCAACAGAAGCTCCCGGATGTGGTTGTGCCTCCATTTATGTTTGTCGAAGGTGAGATGACAGTTGTTTGCGTACGACCATGGTCGGAGGCTCTCAAATATGCATACTCGACCTCTAAAACAGATGGAGGCCTCAAAATCAAGGCTTGGAGAAAAATAGTGGCTGAGCGAAGGCCACAAAATGGAGACAGTTGGATCTCTATGCTGCATAACGGAGAAGGAGGGGTTTTTCTGTTTTATGCTATGCTACCCGAGAGAGAGTAGTAGGTCCTGCAACCTTACCTAGTGTAGTTGGTTAACTTATGATGATCATAATGGTGACATTGTTATATCACTAGCACCTTACCTAGTAGTGGTTAACTTATGATGATCATAATGGTGAGATTGTTATATCACTACGATCAAGATGAGTTGTATATGACTACGATGATGATGAGTTGTTATATATATCATTATGATGATGATATGAGTTGTATATCATTAGGGTGGAAGAAACACATATTAGATTAAAGTGGATGTATCCAAGTGACCAAGTTGAATATGTAGGAATATATGTAGCGTAAAATATGTTTGAAATGAAAAAGAATTAAATGGAAAACACAAAATAAAAAGGAAAAATAAACCATAAACCCATAAACCCCTAAACCTTTTAGTCCCGGTTCGTGTAACCAACCGGGACTAAAGGCCCCCAGCCCCCCGGCGCGGGCTCATGCCACGTGGTGGGCCTTTGGTGCCAGTTCGTGATGAACCGGCACTAAGAGGAGGGGGGGGGGGGGGGGGAGCCTTTAGTCCCCACCCTTTAGTGCCGGTTGCAGAACCGGCACTAATGGTCCTTACGAACCGAGATCTCATTATTTTTGGCATCCTTGTTACAGTAACAATGCCCATGTTAGGAAGACATAACCATCAACATTACATGAACTAGTCCAGAGGTTTGACTAGGGATCCATTTGGTGTTTACCTTTGTACACATGCAATTAGGTTTACCTGCAAATCTCATATTTAGGAACCAATGCATATCTAGCATAGAAATATAAACTTAATTGTGAACATGAAAATAGAATAATATCAATTTTATTATTGCCTTAGGGCATATTTCCAATGGCTGACCGCACAATGTGTAGGGATGGGAAATCACGTCAAGGTAGCTTAATGTGGCAACAAGTTTATCGTTTGCTTTTGCGCTTGTACCGTATGTAACTATAAACGATGTTCTTTTTCTAAGAAAAAAATGTCCATGAATTCAGAAAATGCTTGTGCATTTTAAAAAATGTTAACATATCTAAAAATTATGAATGAATTCAAAAACAAATCATGACTTGAGAAAATAATCGAAAATTTGGAGAGAAAAAAATAGCAAATCCAAAAGATATTTATGAACACAAAAAATGTTCACGAATTTGAAAGCAAATTCATGAATTTGAAAAAAATCACAACCTTTAAAACGTTTACACATTTGAATAATATTAACAAGGTTTAGAAAATGTTTATAATTTTTAAGAAAAGTTCGCAAAATTTGAAAATGTTCACTCTAAAAAATGAAAAACAATACAAATAAAACCATGAGAAAAACAGACAAAAATAGGGAAAAAAGAAACAATGGAGAACGAAAAAATAGAAGACAAAAAAGAAAACATAGAAAAATTTGGACAAAAGCACAATGAAAAAATATTATGAAAACCTGCCCGAAAGTTTCCCAAAACCAGACTAGGTGGAGAAAAACAAGCTGCAAGTTGGCTCGAGGTTCCAAAAATATGGACCGGCCCATAGGAAATGTTGCATAGGTGCAACACATTATTTGGTGGTCATGTGCACCACTTGCGACAATTAATTTTTTTGTGGGATTTCTTTCCACACGCAGGGAGAGATGGGTCGGTTTATTTGTGCTTTTCGTAGACTCAATTTTTCAAACTGATTTATCTCTCAAACCGTGCATCTAAATCATGGACCGGTTTCGTCGCTCCAATCCTCGCACCGAGATCTTCAAATTAGATCTCATGTTGATAAGTTTCAATGAATGTTTTTTCACGTGAATTTTTGCTCCAAAACTGTACTAACCTGTGCTTCAATATTGTACCAACCCGTGTTTGAAAACTATACTGACTATTTTTCACTTTTGGGGAAGCACAGTTGCGCTATTCACATGAGAAGCACAACTATATTTCACGTGGAAGTACACCTGTGCTTCACTTTTGAGGAAGCACAATTGTGCTTTCACGCGAGAAGCACAACTTTGCTTCACTTTTGAGGAAGCACAGTTGCGTTTTTTACACTTTGTGCTTCACTTCTGGGGAAGCACAATTGTGTTTCCATGCGAGAAGCAAAACTATGCTACACGCTTCACAAAAAACGGAAGAACCAGAAACAAACCCCAAAAAAAACGAAAAATGAAAAGAAAAACAGAACAACAACCCTCCCCCAAGGAGAAAACACAAAAGAACTACCGCTATGAGGGAAACGTCGGTGCATGACACATGGCGACACTTGGATGCGCCACAAGGCTTCCTCAGGAAGTATCTTATGATTTTTCATGGTAAATTCTAAAGGTTAATTTTCCTTCAGCACGATCAACTATTGAAGCTGCGGTATTAAGAAAGTTTCTCCCAAGAATAATGGGTAACTTTTTATTTACAAACATATCAAGTATAATAAAATTAGCAGGAATGACATGTTGATCAAGTCTTAATAGGACATCTTCAATCATACCCACAGGTAAAAAAAAATATTAGACTTGTCTGCCATCTGCAAAGTTATAGTAGTGGGAATATACACTTCCAAATCTATTTTTTTATAAAGTGAAAGTGACATAACACTTACCCCAGCTGCTTAATCACACATGACATTATGTATACTAGTCTTGCCAATAGAGCAAGTGATTGTGGGTATACATGGGTCTCCAAGCTTAGATAAAATATTCTCGTCGAAGGGATAGCTTGTTATGGTAGCCATGGGCTTTTTCTGGCATAATGTCTCTTTTCTTGTTAAGAATATCCCTTAAGAACTAAGAAGAAGCGGGGATCTTTATAATATAAGCACATGTGCATAGAAGATTTTGCAAGGATTCAAAAGAAGCATAAAGCTTTCTTCAACAACGATGGTGTGGGCAATGAAACTCCGTTCAAAATTCATGGGCAGTACAGTTCACTAGTATTGTGCGTGCATGGTGGTGTGTGTTGGGTCTGCAGGCTTGGTGTGTGTGTGTGTGCTCCCGTGTTTGTGCGCATTGCTTTTTTTTTTTGCGAAAAACTTCCAATCTATTCATCTTCAATCATGGTAGTACAACGAACACTAGGAATAATAAAAATTACATCCAGATCCGTAGACCACCTAGCGACGACTACAAGCAATGAAGTGAGTCGAAGGCGTGCCGTCGTCATCGCCCCTCCCTCGCTGGAGCCGGGCAAACCTTGTTGTAGTAGACAGTCAGGAAGTCGTTGTGCTAAGGCCCCATAGGACCAGCACACCAGAACAACAACCGCCACTATTGAAGAGTTGTATAGATCGGAAGGATCCAACTTGAAGACACACGAACATAGACGAACTACGACAAGATCCGAGCAAATCCACCAATGATAGATCCACCGGAGACACACCTTGTCGGTGTCAAAACCGGCCGATCTCGGGTAGGGGGTCCCAAGCTGTGTGTCTGAGGATTGATGGTAACAATGGACAATGGGGACACGATGTTTACCTAGGTTCGGGCCCTCTTAATGGAGGTAAAACCCTACGTCCTGCTTGATTGTATTCGATGAGTATAGGGGTTACAAGAGTTGATCTACCTCGAGATCGTAATGGCTGGACCCTAGCTGTCTAGCCTATGAGAATTCTGATTGCCTCTACGGACTAAACCCTCCGGTTTATATACACACCGGAGGGGCCTAGGGTTGTACAGAGTCGGTTTACAGAAGAAGGAAATAATACATCCGGACACCAAACTTGCCGTCCACGCATATAGGAGTCCTACCCGGACACGGGGGATGGTCTTCTGCTTTATCTTCACGGCCCATCAGTCCGGCCCATATCGAATAGACCGGACACCCGAGGACCCCCTAATCCAGGACTCCCTCAGTAGCCCCTGAACCAGTCTTCGATGACGATGAGTTCGGCACACGGATTATCTTCGGCATTGCAAGGCGGGTTCCTTCCCCCGAAAATTTTAAGTTAGCTCTATGCATAAAGAAACTGTATCCGGCTCTGCATAATTAATACAACCCTTAACCACGAAGGCAAGATGTCAAAATAGGAACAGTGTCTTTTACTGACAACTTTTTCGGCGAAGCGTCACACTTGACTCTTTAACATTTCGAACCGTTTTCACGCCTTCCGTTTCGCGTTTCGAGGTCTAGCCTTCATTGGCATGTCTTGTCAAAACAGAGATCATGCCCGCCCATTACGGGATTCTCATCAATATGGTTTGGGTAATCCAACCGCACCTTACGCACGATTTCGTTGGGAACAGGCAAGGTTTATGGCTTAAGAAGGGGACGTTTGGTATTTTTACCGTCTATAAGAGGATAAAGATCCCTCCTTTTTCCCCACGCCTTCCTCTAGCTTCTGTCTCCCAATCTCCAAGCTCCAGCACCCATAGCTCCAATCTCCTCCAGCGCTGCCACCCACCTTGGCAATGGCCGGGTCCAGCTCCAAGGGCAAGTGGGAGGCCTCCACCGTCACTGAAAAGGACGTCAAGGAGCTCCGGAGCGCGGGCTATTTGTCTGCGGATATCGCGCATAGGATCCCTGACAAAGATCAGGTCATCCCTACTCCGGAACCCGATGAGAGGGTCGTCTTCATCCCCCATTTCCTCCGGGGGCTAGGGTTTCCCCTTCACCCCTTCGTTCGGGGTCTTATGTTCTATTACGGGCTAGATTTCCATGATCTAGCCCCAAATTCCTTCCTTCACATATTGGCGTTTATTGTCATGTGTGAGGCTCTTCTCCGCATCCCCCCACACTTCGGCCTATGGCTCAAGGTCTTCAATCTGAAGCCGAAGGTGGTCGACGGACAACATGCGGAGTGCGGCGGGGCCATGGTGAGCAAGCTCCCCAACGCCGTTTGGCCCAAAGGGGCATTCGTAGAGATGGTCAAGGTGTGGCAGCAGGAGTGGTTCTACATCACCGAACCCCGCGACGCCAACTGGGCGGCCACGCTTGACTTCAGATCCGGACCCCCCACGAGACTCACCTCATGGACCGCCAAGGGTCTTGATTGGGGGTCCAAACCGGAGGTGAAGGTGCTCCAAAAACGCATCTCCGACATATTGGGTGAGAACACAGGTCTCACAAACGTGATTCAAGTGATGCTGTTCTGCCGCATCCTTCCTTGCCAGCTCCGGGCCTCCCCCATGTGGGAGTTCGATCCGGAGAAGCCACGGACCCTGAAGCGCTTCTTCGGCACCACGCACGAAGATATATGGAAGCAGCTTTTCAAGGCTCAGAAAAAGTGGCCGAAGAAGAATGAAGACATCGGGCTCGACATCGAGAACCCAGCCACGGCGGTAAGCATAATCTTTCCGGAGATCTATCCGATCAATATTTCAGATATGATAGAAATTATATCGCCTGCTTTCTTTACAGGTCTGGACGGCAAAGGCAGAGCGGATCAACTGTCTGGCACCGCTGCCTGAGGATCCAGCCATACCCCAACTAACGGAGATGCTGGTCCCGGCGCCCTATCAGGCGCCGGAGAGGAAGACCAAGAAGAAGAAAGGCAAGGAGGCCAAGGGCGGCCCCCGCCATAAAGGTCCTTCGAAAACAGTGTCCGGAGAGACCGAAGCCCTCTCCTCCCATGAAGGAGATGAGGAAGAAGAGGAGGAGGAGGAGGTGGAGATCGACTCCCCCCGCAAGGGGAGGAAGAAGAAGAGGGCAGCCTCCGAAGACCCGGAGGAGGAGGCGCCCAAGAGAGGGAAGCTGGCCCTTCCGGACAGTTCGGACTCAGAGACCGAACTAGTCCCCAAGAAGCCGCCCAGGGTGAAGCCCCTGGCCGAATCATAAGTATTCGGAAACTTACTGTTTATCTTCGGTCTACCTGCTTCCATTTTATAAGTTATTTTGTTATTTGCCTTTCAGCCCTCCCCACGAGCTCCCACAAACCCCATCATCAGAGGGGAACTCTCTGCCACCCGAAATGGCGGAGAGTGACATGCCGACGCGTGCCACTTCGCCTGTCATCATGGAGGACACCGAGGTGTCGTCCCAAAGGACCTCTCTTGGCAGAGGGGGGGCACACGAAGCCGTCGAGAAAGCGCCCGAGGTTAACACCTCGGTTGCCGAAAACCTAGGGGAGGCGACCCCTATGAAAACCAACGGTGGGGACCCCCAACAATCCGGGCCCCAGCCGGACACCATTCCGGAGACCAACACGGCTCCGGGATGGGGTAAGCAGCCCTCTTCAAAGGAGGGAGGAGGAGCATCAGCTCCATCGGTGACCTCCACTAATCCGGAGGCGCCCAACGCTCTGGAGGAAACACTGCAGCGTGCTTCCATCGTGGTGGAGCACCGCACCCTGATTGGTGCGGTGGTGGAGAAGGTTCAGTCTGCTAAGAGCGGACTGAACGAAGCCTTCACCAGCCTACTGACAGGCTTTGAGGTATGCGACGTAATGTTCTAAAAACCTTTCATACAGAGGAATATACCTGTGTACAGACAGTAGCCCCTGAGGCTCTGTTCGGTTAAAAGAAACAGGACAGAGGATCCATATAGTATTCGGGAGAGTTAACCTGCTGTGCTGTTATTGTAACAGGCTTCCCTGTTGGCGGCGACTGCCCAGGCCGCAGAAGTTTCTGAACTCAATCGGAAGCTTCAGGTGGCCAATGAGGAAATCGACCGCATTAATAAGCGGTTCGATGAGATGCAAGGTATGTGTAGAATGTTAAAAGTTTATTTCGATATCATAAGTGATATGTATATTTAGAGATTAGCTTATGGAATGCTTTGATTATAATCACAGCTGGCGCAGCCGAGGTCGAGACCCTCAAAAGCTCCATTACGGAGGCCAAAAAGGAGGCGGAGGCGAATAAGGCAGCCGCTGACAAGGCGGCTGCCGTACTGAAGACCAAGCAAGATGCCTGCCGCCAACACGAAGCTCGAGTGGCCGAAATAGAGCAGGAGCTGAAGGATGCCATCAGCAAATGCGAAGCTTTAGAGCAGAAGACTTCGGCCCAGTCGACCGAGCTCGCCAAGGCTCTCCATGATGCCAAAGAGGCGCGGATCGAGTCCCGGAGTGCTCATGAAGAGATCCATCAGGCGAGGCAGATAGCGGCTGGTAAGGCCTTTCTTTTGCAGAGTGTCTTTGGAGGTCAGAGGTATGCTTTGCTGACCTGAGTGTGGAGTTCTCCAGGCGCGTTTGCGGATCTTCCGAAGAGTGCCGTTGATGCCGCACAGTACTTCCGAGCCCAAGAGGGGAACTCGACCGAGAAACTACTCTGGTCGCAATTTGTCACGCCGGAACACTCGACGCCTCTCCTGGGTGACCAACTGAAGCAGCTGTCTGAGCTACATAGGGTGGCAGGTTTGGCCATGAAGGACTTGATAGTCCAACTCTGGCCGGCCGAGCCAATCCCTAGTAGCTACTTCTGTTTGGTGAAGCGGCTTATCGACGCGCGGCCTCAGATTGATGCATTTAAGCGCTCGGCCTGCATAGAGGGTGCCTGGATGGCCTTCGCCCGCGTCAAGATGCAATGGGCAAAGATGAAGGCCACCGAAGTGGCAACCACAGGCCCACCCGAAGGCAAAGATCACCGGAAGCCGGAAAGGTACTTCGATGACGTCCTAGAGGGAGTCCGAGTGATTGAGGGTCAATGCTCTAAGGACGTAATATTTGATTGAGTGTATTCGGGTTGTACAAACAATGCGATGAATCCATGCTGTTTATATAGCTATGTTTGCGCCTTTTCTTTCAAGCGATTTGCCTCCTGTGCGGCCGTTTATTATTTTATTTCTGAAAGTTGCCAGTCGTCGGCTTCAGCCCCCATGTAGATGCTACAGGGGTGTTCGGCATAACACGTGAGCACACTTTATCCAACGTCTTGGTCCGTAAAGGAGGTGTCAGCGTGGTGAACCAGGCAATCAGACTATGCGGCTTTATTACTTTCACTTAGCCATAGGAGTTTGACTGTGGGGCTAAGTACTAGCCCCTGGTGCGTGTGCGGCTATCCGGACTACAGTGCCTTTTCCACGTGGCTGGACGAGGACCAGCCCCTCGTATAACAAGGAGTAAATCGCTAACGATTGTAGTATACGACTAAGTCACTGAATCGCCGACCAGCTCTCGCTTTATCATGACAGTCAGTTTTCGGCTTTCTCTACTGAGGTATTTGACCGGACGAACCAGAAATACAATCACAGTAGTTCTCCCTTTACTACCTTAGCCGAACGAGCGGAACGTAAGGTGGTAAGCACAAGAGCAGGGCAACCCAACTATAGACCAAAGACATGATTCGGAGCCAATGCATATAATGCAATATTCGGGACGCCGAATAGTACCTCATAGTAGTTCGGACTTTAAAATGTGCCGGGCCGGATACAACCCCCGGTGTTTAAGACCGGGCTAAGGCATGTGTGGCAGTCGAGCGTAGGGAGGGAAGACAGATGATAATATAAAATAGATGAGTACCAAACAAAGGTGGTGATCAACTGCTTCCATTATGCCCTGATTAATACGTCGAGACGTGTCATTACAAATAATGCCATAAATATCGAGGCTATTTTACATGCCAAAAGTTTTAAACAAGGAGAAGGTTTACACAGGGCCTAAAAGTAGTGGTTTGAAGATCCCAATGGTGCCCTGCCGCACGTCTGCGCCGTTTCTCCTTGGTGGGAAATTCTTTAAGAGGAGGAGGTGATGGTCGTTTGTAAGAAAGAGGGACCTAGAAAAGAGCCTCCGTAGATGAGGTAAGTTTTTTAACAAACCTATAGTGGAAAAAAAGTTGAGGTCCGAATAGGGTCAAACCGTACTATGGACCTTTTCCACAGTGTGCCTCCGGCGCTGCCCAAGGTATTTTAAGTGCGTAGTTATGTACGCGCGGCACGTATGCCGCAACTTTATTGGGCGGTCGGCGAAGGCTAAACTGTTATTTAAGCTCCGGCTCCACAGGGCTATCGCGTTGTAGTGCGGATCGGACTCGCTTAGCAGCGTCGTGGGTCTTGATGACCGATGGGTTATCTGGCTTGATGAGGCCGCCCTGTACTTCGGCTGCTAGAGCCGCAGTATGCTCCTCAGTACAGAGGGGGCGCTCCATATTTCCATTGACTGTGATAACGCCGCGCCGTCCTGGCATTTTGAGCTTTAAGTAAGCGTAGTGCAGGACTGCATTGAAGCGGGCGAAAGCAGTTCGTCCCAGCAGCGTGTGATAGCCACTGCGAAAAGGGACAATGTCGAAGATCAAGTCTTCGCTTCGGAAGTTATCCGGCGAGCCGAAGACTACTTCCAATGTTAAGGAGCCCGTACAACGGGCCTCCACACCGGGTATTACTCCTTTAGAGGTAGTATTGCTGGGCTTAATTCTTGACAGGTCAATGCCCATCTTACAGACAGTGTCTTGATAGATCAGGTTTAGACTGCTGCCGCCGTCCATAAGGACTCTAGTTAGATGGTATCCATCGATGATGGGATCGAGCACCAGGGCCGCCGAACCTCCATGACGGATACTGGTCGGGTGGTCCCTACGATCGAAGGTGATCGGACAAGCCGACCATGGGTTGAATTTTGGGGCGACAGGCTCTACGGCGTAGACGTCCCTTAGTGCGCACCTGCGCTCCCTCTTTGGGATATGTGTGACGTAGATCATGTTCACTGTTTTCACCTCGGGGGGAAATTTCTTCTGTCCCCCTGTGTTCGGTGGATGGGACTCATCATCGTCCTCACTTTGAGGCCCCTTCCCCTTGTGTTCGGTATTTAACTTACCGGCCTGTTTGAAAACCCAGCAGTTTCTGTTGGAGTGATTGGCAGGCTTGTCGGGGGTGCCATGAATCTGGCAAGGCCTATCCAGTATCTTGTCCAAATTAGATGGACCATCTCTGTTTCCTTTGAATGGCTTCTTCCGCTGACCGGGTTTAGAGCCACCGAATCCGGCATTGACCGCCGTATCTTCAGTTTCTTCATTGTTGTTCCGACGCTTGTTTTTATTACGTTGTGGCCTTCCATTGCCATCCCTGGCCTCAGAGGTGCCTGGGTCACTGGTACTGTTGCTTCTACGAGCCAGCCAGCTGTCTTTGCCCGTGCAGAAGCGGGTCATGAGTGTAGTAAGAGCTGCCATAGTCTTCGGCTTTTCCTGACTGAGGTGTCAGGCAAGCCATTCGTCATGGACACTGTGCTTAAATGCCGCTAGGGCTTCGGCATCCGGACAGTCCACGATTTGGTTCTTTTTAATTAAGAACCGATTCCAAAGTTTGCGAGCTGACTCTCCAGGTTGCTGGACTATGTGACTCAAGTCGTCAGCATCCGGTGGCCGGATATAAGTGCCCTAAAAGTTGTCCCGAAAAGCATCCTCTAAATCTTCCCAACTTCCAATGGAGTTCTCTGGGAGGCTATTCAACCAATGCCATGCTGGTCCTTTCAGCTTTAGAGGGATCTATTTAATGGCGTGGAGATCGTCTCCGCGAGCCATGTGAATGTGGAGAAGAAAATCTTCAATCCATACGGCGGGATTCGTCGTTCCATCGTATTGCTCGATGTTTACAGGTTTAAACCCTTCCAGAAACTAGTGCTGCATTACCTCATCGGTAAAGCACATGGGGTGTGCGGCGCCTCTATATCGGGCAACATCGCGATGGAGTTCGGATGACATCCGTGTTCGGTTCTTGGCTCGAACTTGGTTATGCTTGTCGCGCCAGGCTTGATGGCCGTCATCTCGTGTTGGAGCACGTCCCCTTGATCCGTAGATTGATCTGTTCTGGCCGGCTCTATTGTCCAGGTCCTGATGTAAGTCATGCGTGTAGCCCGGGGCCGCTGCCTCTTCGCCTCTACGGTGAGGTGGCGTGGGCTGGTGTTCGGCATAATTAGCCGCTTTGTCACGTCCACGTGGTGGTCGGTCCGGTTGATCAGCATGATTGTATCTTGACGGTATTGGCTCAAGGGCTTCGTCGTCGAATTGTGGTAGTAGCCTGCGTTTTGGGTAGCTCTTTGTCGGGCGCTCGAGGCCGTATTCTTCAGCAGCCAGGACCTTGGTCCATCTGTCGTTGAGTGTATCCTGTTCGGCTTGGAGCTGTTGCTGTTTCTTTTTCAGGCTCCTCGCAGTGGCGATGAGCTGTCGCTTGAAGCGTTCTTGTTTGAGGGGTTCCTCTGGCACTATAAAATCTTCGTTACCGAGGCTAACGTCCTCCTCGGAGGCCGGTAGATAGTTACTATCTTCCGAATCCTCATGATCGACAAGTTCGTCGGGATTGACTTGTCCCTCTTCCCTATCATCCTGCTCGAATGCAGGGTTGACGGGGTCGTCGGCATTGTCCGGAGTGTCATTATCTTCGGTGCCGGTGTTGCTGTCCTTCGTCCGACGTGATCGTGAGCGGCGCCGCTGACGTAGGCGCTTTGGTGGATCCTCGACGGGCTTGTCCTGATCTGGATCTTGAGTGCCATCATTGTCCTGCTTCTCAGGTGTGTCCACCATGTATTCATCATAGGTAGAAGTGGCCGTCCAATGCCCAGTGATAGGCAGGTTTTGACCTAGTTCGGCTCCGGCATCGTCGTCCGTGCCGTCGATGTCCTCGAAGGCATAGTCTAGCATGTCGGTTGAGTCCTCGACAGTGGCTATCAAGTGGGTGGTGGGTGGGACGTAAAATTCCCCGCACTCAGCCCCTAGTCCGGGCTGGGCGTAGTTCGGAAGTGATACCTCCGTGAAGGCGAGAGATCGCATTAAGTCCAGAGCCTCGTTTAGGAGCGATAGCTGGATGGGTGACTGAGAGCCTGCAGAGCTGGGTTCGGAAATCGCCGCCCGACCATGCTCAATGGACGCAGGCCTCAAGAGTTCGGAGTTAACATCCGGAGGTGAGTCCGGCTTCCCGATGACAGGGAGAGCCCTGTTTGATTCCAGGTCTGCCGATAATATGGTCACCTCTGGGTCTCCGGTAGGGAGCTCCGTGATAGGAGAGGGTCCGGTGGGATTCATACTCCCGTCTTCGGACAGGGTGGTCTGCTCTGGATCTAAGGCCAGGGCAGGGACGATGGTTGATCCTTGGACGGAGCCTGATGGTGGATCCAATGGGCCTCCTTCATATAGATGAGGAGCGGCGGCCGAGGCCGAAAATTCTTCGAAGATCAAATCTCCTCGGATATCAGCGATGTAATTCAGGCTCCCGAACCTGATCTGGTGACCAGGAGCATAGCTGTCGATCTGTTCAAGGTGACCAGTTGAATTGGCATGTAGAGCGAAGCCGCCAAACACAAAAAGTTGACCAGGGAGGAAAGTTTCCCCGGAAACGACATCGTTGTTGATGATCAAACGAGCCATCGAGCCTTCTGCCGATGACACAGTGGAACTCTCAATGAAAGCACCAATGTCGATGTCAAAACCGGCCGATCTCAGGTAGGGGGTCCCAAGCTGTGTGTCTGAGGATCGATGGTAACAATGGACAATGGGGACACGATGTTTACCCAGGTTCGAGCCCTCTTAATGGCGGTAAAACCCTACGTCCTGCTTGATTGTATTCAATGAGTATAGGGGTTACAAGAGTTGATCTACCTCGAGATTGTAATGGCTGGACCCTAGCTGTCTAGCCTATGAGAATTCTGATAGCCTCTACGGACTAAACCTCCAGTTTATATACACACCGGAGGGGCCTAGGGTTGTACAGACTTGGTTTACAGAAGAAGGAAATAATACATCAGGACACCAAACTTGCCGTCGACGCATATAGGAGTCCTACACAGACATGGGGGATGGTCTTCTGCTTTATCTTCACGGCCCATCAGCCCGGCCCATATCGAATAGACCGGACACCCGAGGACCCCCTAATCCAGGACTCCCTTGCACCTCCACACGCCCACCGATGATGCTAGAAGCACCATCAGAACGGGGACTGGGGAGGGGGGGAGAACCTTATTCCATCTTCAGAAAGTCGCCTCCATCTCGTCTTCCTGAGCAGGACACAAACCCTAACAAAACTTGACGGAACATCTAAATACGGAGCCCTCCCGCGGGCAAAGGCCGCGATCCACCGCGCCAACATGGCCCTAAGGCCACCGGAGACGAGGCGGACCGGCGGCGGAGCCGTCGGGAGACAGAGGAAACCTAGCCTTTTCTTTTCTTGGGGAGGAGGCGTAACTGCGCATTGCTTTTTCAATAAATAATCATATGTGTCTCGTAGCTTACAACCTATACATACACTAGGTGTAGCAGTTTCATAAAAAGGAGAATTTGGAGCATCCGTTCAACAAAGTTCACTCTGTATTCCACCATCAGTTCATAAGGTCAAACACAAACAGTTCAATATGCGTGTTGTAAAAATAGTTTGGTTTATATTATATGGCAGCTCACTATACCAAACTTTTGTAGAGAGAGTAACTTCTAACAAAGGAAAAATCAGCAAGAAAAGAATCAGGGTGATTCACCAAAAATGTGTTATTCACCAAAAAAATCAGCAAGAAATGATGGGAATTACCGTTTTTCATAGCCCTGTCTTTTGTGAAAACTTTGCCGCTGATGAGGCTGAGTAGTACAGTTGAAATTTTGACCTTGCAGTTTGTTTTTGAACTGCCTTGCTACTGATTCAAGGATATTACCCCCCCTTGGGAAAAAGTTAAGGAAGTTCAACTATATAAACTATGCAAGTTCGGATACGTTGACACCGTTAGTTCGAAAGGAAAAGAATGAAAATGAAAAACTAAAAAATTCACTCATATATAGTTCACATGCTCATTATGATGCAATTTAAAAATATTGCTCACCAAAAGATTTCTTGGCCAGTTGTTGATGACATTGAAAGTTCGAATGCAATAAAAAGTAAAAGGGTTAAAAAAAATGAAAAGCTTATAATTTCCACAAAAATCATCATAAAAAATGTCCGAGAACAAAGAGAATTCGATACCTTCGTTGTAAAAAAGTTTGAGTTCGAGCAAAATAAAAAGAAAGCAAACATCGCATTTTCTTTTTCAAAATTTCAATCTGTTCAACTAGATAAACCATGCAAGGTCGGCGATGATGGCATCGTCATTTTAGACAACAAAAACAAATTAAAATTTAAAAACCAAAAGGGTTCACTGGTGTATAAATAGAAGCACTAGGATGCATGGCACAACACATTACTAAGTTATGTACCTTTATTCCTCCTCCTATAGTAAGCTTTCACATTCGATTGAGAGAGGTTGGTAACCATAGATTTTGGTGATGTCTAGGACAGAAGCTCCAAGAGACAGCAAAAACAACATCGAAAGAACTGTCGCAGCCACACACCGGAGCAGATTCAGAAGTTGGACGTACACGCTCTAATTATACTACATTATTTGATCGTCGTGGTTATCAATAGAAATTAATCAAGTTTGTGTGTGTAGGTTGTTCATGGGGTTCCCCCACCCCGATGAGATCCAAAGCACTAGGCCCGGCTGCGAGCTTGGCCTAGAGGCATGTAAAATTAAGTTTTGGTTGAAGAACTGCCATACCCATACGAGGGCATTGACTCAATCTCTTTAATTGGTTAAGGAAGATTCCATTCCTTTCCATCACCCATGGAAGCAATGGGAAACCATGTAAAATTAGAAACTTTGTAGCAATCATGGAGATTCAGTCCGTAACTTCATCTGGGTACCATGATTCTAGAACTTGATATAACGTGCCTTCGAGGCAAGCTCGGAAACCAGCCTAGCACGCTGGATCTCATCGGTGTGGGGCCACATCATGAACAACCTACACACATGCATGTGCAGGTACACACACACTTGATTAATTTATATCGATTGCCATGAACATCAAACATCACATAACATGGGGAATAAATATAGAAGGAAGATTTTATAACATATGATTAGAGTATAAACCTTGAGCTTTTGAAACTGCTTCACTGTGTGGCGGCGATAACGCTACCGGTATTGGTGTTGGTGAATCTTGGAGCCTCCCTCCCATTCATCGCAATAATCCATGGTTACCAACCTTTCTCGCTAGCAAGCTCTGGCTGGCTATAGGAGGAGAAATGAAGAAAAATATCTTTGTAATGTGTCATGTGATCCCCGTCTCCTATTTATATACCAGGAGCAGTAACCTCCCACATTCTTCCCTTATGTTGATGTGGTTTGACCACTTCCCTTCTTGCTCGAGAAATCTATCACTCGTACAGCGAGGTGCTATACAAACGGTTGTTAACCCCTTTCCGCGACGGCGTTTCGAACCATCGCCAAGTGAGTGACTGCGATAGGGGGTCCTTCCCACACGACCCAGAAACCATCGGGGATATGCCCTCCTGGCACACACGCTTGGCAAAATGAGGCCGTGTGCGATCGGCAAGTGATCAAATACGGTTATACGTACAGTTGTGCAAAAAAAATATACAATTATACAGGCCAAATCATTTCCGGTCGTAAGTACATCCCACACAGTCAGTCCCAGCTAAACGTTTCTGTTCGTATGTACATTCCACATAGTCAATCCATGGAATACATTTTTGTTAGTATGTACATCCCACAAAGTTAATCCAAGAAGTATGTTTCCATTCGTATATACATCCCACACAGTCACTCCAAGGAAAACGTTTCCGTTCGCAGGTACATCACACACAATTTTCCCCATTAAATCGTTTGTGATAGCGTTGCCATTGCACATGATATTAACAATTTTATCGTTTGCGTTATTGAATGCATCACACATGGTGCGTAGAAGAAACTGTGTGGCAAAGGATGTCCATCACACACACTTTTTATGTGGTAAACGTTTGCGCAAGGCGGCCTAACGCAAACAGTTTTCAAGAGGATGTCGTGTGTGATTGTTCATTGATCCAACATGGTTTATTCCTAGAAACTGTGTGCATTTCCTGAGTTCATCGCCCATGGTGTTTTCTCAATAACCGTTTGCAACAGAAAACCCAATTAGCAGGCTAATTGGCCATTAGCAGGCTAATTGCCCTATTATTAATAATCCATTTATTAATCTAATTGACATTTCATATTAAGCATACAATATATTTCATTTCCATATTAAGGAAGCAGGATTTCATAATTGAAATACATCAGAGTACAACATCATATAGCTTCAGCACTCAGCTACCCCATTACACAACTGCACCAGCACCAAGTTTCACATGCAACATCTATAACCTTTCGAAATTAACATCATAGACGGTACATAGACAGAAGCATCTCATCTGGAAAACTGCTGAAGTGGAAGGCAAATATTGAGCCTTCATTGATTTTGAAGGTCTTTGCAACTTTAGGCCAGTGCCTGTGGATGATTGACCGTCCATCCTTCGTCCTCTTCAGGAACACTTCAATATTGAACCGTGAGTGTTGTATGAAAACCTTCCTCGCCTCCTGACCATACAGGTGGTTTGAGAGGTAATCATCAGTGAACTGCTTTGGAAAGGCCTGAAAACAAGGATGTGCATAAATATCTTCTCTATATTAGAAATGGGGCAAAGGAATAAAAAAAGGCAAGGTATAATAGTTAGTACCAGCTTGTAGTGAACTGATGTCTTCTTCATTATGCAGACAAAGATCTTGTTGTTTTTTGTCGCTAATTTCTTTATCCTAACAATCTTTCTGAGTTTCTTGACTTGACTGATATTCATGGACAACTCATTTCCCCATATGCAAAAAGGGTCGAACAGTGGGTCAAAACCTCTGATAGCAGGACCTACATGTGCAAGACCAAATTGTTAAAAACCTAAATATTAGAATGGTTCCTGCAATTGCACAATAATGTGCTGTTAGACAAAGGACCATGCATGTGCAAACCTCGATTGTAAACCTCAGTGCTTCCCATTGTTTCCCTGCAACACATATAAGGTAGTTAGTCATCAGGTTAAGTGAGGGTTCGCATGCTATCAGTAAAATATGTTGATGAAAAATAAGCACATTGTAGATTCATCAGATTAATTCAAGCCACATGGAAAACCCATTTATCCAAACCAAGCATGATTAAGAACTAGGAAATATAGCAGTTGTATATGTTTCTCATGTATTAAGTGCAGCCAAATTCGATTTATTCCTCACATGCACAACAATACAAAATTCTACCCACGACAATTGGACATCACATTGCAGAATTGAACCAAGAAGTTAACTAAACACCACAACAAATGAACCAAACATTAACTGAGCACCACATTGCACAATATAACATACTCCTAATAGAAGATCAGACAGTTAACCAAACCAAGCATGCTTAACAACTTGGAAATATAGCAATTGTATTTGTTTCTCATGTATTTAGTACGACCAAATTCGATTTATTTCTCACATGGTATACAATAACAGAATGCACCCACAACAATTGAACATCGCATTGCAGAATTGAACCAAACAGTTAACTAAACACCACAACAAATGAACCAAATGTTAACTGAGCACCACATTGCACAATGTATAACGTACTAGAAGATCAGACAGTTAACCAAACCAAGCATGCTTGACAACTTGGTAATATAGCAATTGTATTTGTTTCGCATGTATTTTGTAAAGATAAATTCTATTTATTTCTCACATGGAAGACAATACAAAATTGCAGCCTGAAGAATTGGGGGAGAGGAAAACGAGAGGCAAATGGCGAATAATGTAATGCAAGAGATGAGAGTTTATGATGGGTACTTGGTAGGCTTGATGTAGAACCTCCACGGCAACGGCACCAGAAATTCTTCCTGCTACTTCTTGAGCTTGCGTTGGTTTTTCCCTTGAAGAGGAAAGGGTGATGCAGCAAAGTAGAGATAAGTATTTCCCTCAGTTAGAGAACCAAGGTATCAATCCAGTAGGAGGTACAAGCAAGTCTCCAATCTATGCACCTGCACAAACAATCAAACACTTGCACCCAACGCGATAAAGGGGTTGTCAATCCCTTCACGGTCAATTGCAAAGGTAAGATCTGATAGAGATAGATATAAAAGATTACTAAAACGTAAAACAAAGTAAAAACAAATAAATTGCAGCAAGGTATTTTTGGGTTTTTTTGGTTTATAAAATCTGAAAATATATGATGGAAAATAGACCCGGGGGCCATAGGTTTCACTAGAGGCTTCTCTCTTGAAATAAAACATACGGTGGGTGAACAAATTACTGTCGAGCAATTGATAGAAAAGCGCAAAGTTATGACGATATCCAAGGCAATGATTATGAATATAGGCATCACGTCCATGTCAAGTAGACCGAAACAATTCTGCATCTACTACTATTACTCCACACATCGACCGACTCCTGCCTGCATCTAGAGTATTAAGTTCAAGAGAACAGAGTAACGCTTTAAGCAAGATGACATGATGTATAGGGATAAGCTCAAGTAATATGATGAAAACCCCATATTTTTACCCTTGATGGCAACAATGCAATACGTGCCTCGCTACCCCTACTATGTCACCGGGTGAGGACACCGCAAGATTGAACCCAAAACTAGGCACCTCTCCCATTGCAAGAAGAACCAATCTAGTTGGCCAAACCAAACCGATAATTCGAAGAGAAATACAAAGATATCAAATCATGCATAGAAGAATTCAGAGAAGATTCAAATAATATTCATAGATAATCTGATCATAAATCCAAAATTCATCGGATCTCGACAAACACACCGCAAAAGAATATTACATCAGATAGAACTCCAAGAACATCGAGGAGAACTTTGTATTGAAGATCAAAGAGAGAGAATAAGCCATCTAGCTACTAGCTATGGACCCGTAGGTATGAGGTAAACTACTCACGCTTCATCGGAAGGGCAATAGAGTTGATGTAGAAGCCCTCCGTGAGCGAATCCCCCTCCGGCAGGATGCCGGAAAAGGCCCCTAGATGGGATCTCACGGGTACAGAAGGTTACGGCGGCGGAAAAGTATTTTGATGGATGCTTCTGGTGGTTTGGGAATATTTCTAAATTTATAGGCCAAAGATTAGGGTTGGAGGACACCCGGGTGGCCCACAAGCCAGGGAGGCGTGCCCTGAGGGCTTGTGGAGCCCTCGGGACTCTTCTGACTTCTTCTCCAAGTCCTACGTGTGTCTTCTGGTCCAACAAAAATCATCGTGAAAGTTGTATTCCGTTTGGACTCCGTTTGATATTCCTTTTCTGTAAAACTCAAAAACAAGGAAAAAACAAAAACTGGCACTAGGCTCTATGTTAATAGGTTAGTCCCAAAAATAATATAAATTAGCATATTAATGCATATAAAATATCCAAAATAGATAATATAATAGCATGGAACAATAAAAAATTATAGATACGTTGGAGACATATCAGGGGAGGAGTCCTCGACGATCGTCTGAAACTGGCTGTTATAAAACTTGTGAACTTTGCATGATGTTTGCCACTAATCCATTGCTCATATGCATATGATTCCTTGTTGTGATTAAGTCTATGTTTGCCACTTATCCATCTCTCATGGTTGTATATTGCCATGTTGTAATATTTGCAGAAACTATGGACAGAGACTTAGAAAAAGAAGAGCTGTTGGGGGATATAATCCGCGACGGAGGTGATATCACCTGTTCATTTCTCAACGACACCGATGGTCAGGAAAGAGAGGATGATGGCTCCGGTGATCCAATGGAGGAGGAAGGAGATCATGACGGCTACGGTGACCGAATGGAGGAGGAAGGAGATCATGACGGCTCCGGTGACCGAATGGAGGAGGGAGCCTTAACTGTTGCAAAGTCTGGCGAGGTATATATACATCCTACTACCGGGTGTAGTTACACCCATTTCTCATATACCACCATGTGGTAGTATATACTCTACTTTATTATTTTTAGTATGTTCATATACTATATCTAAGATACTCCAAAGCGAGTTGTATGAAAAAATTGCAAGTGAGACCATAGTTTTTATTCTATTTGTGAAATACGTACATATTTGTACGCAAAATGGAGCATGCTTAAAATATGGTACATACTACCAAAAAAGTAGTATATATACCACCTAAACATTCTTATATACTACATACTACACGTACATACACTCCGATATGATAGATACTACCTAGAACATATGAAACAAAAGTGGGTATAACTACACCCGGTAGTAGGAAAAATATGTCCTATATAGGGAAAATACTATATATATATATATATATATATATATATATATATATATATATATATATATATATATATATATTAATTAAGCCTCTGCTGACTTGATGCATTAATTGTTTTCTATGTACATATATTAACGCTTCTTTCTTCTTTTAGCCCTCCGGATCGAGCCAAACTTCCGTAAGGAGATGAGGCCCGAAGAAAAGGATGGGCTAGGATGAAAGGTTCACGATCGAAGAAGTCGCTCGAGATGGCCAACCGATTGCTCCCAAGCGGACCAAGGACACATTTATACATCAGTGTGGATTTATTGTTAGGGACAGCGTCCCGATCAGCATCCAAGAATGGAATAAGAAAAAGGACCCTCAAGTTTCTTATGTCCACGATAGACAGAAAGATGATCTTTGGAATTCACTGATGACAAATTTCAGCCTACCGCCAGAGGAGGATCCGAATAAGCCAGTTATTCTTCCGAAGGTCAAGGCGTTTGCTCTTAAGAAGATGGCAGAACTATTCAAGAACTGGAAGAAAGATTTGAACAAAAAGTTTGTCGACAAAGACAAGACTCCAGAATTTACCGGTCAATATACGAAGATAAAAGATCACTGGCCCGCATTTGTGTCCTACAAGAAATCGGAGAAGGCTAAGCAAAGGTCACAGATAAATAAGCAAAATGCTGCAAAGAAGAAGTATCACCATGTTACGGGGTCAGGTGGCTACAGCAAAGCCTGACCTACGTGGGACAAAGCTGAGCAAGACCTGCTTGCTAAAGGGGTCCAACCAACGACATTGCACTGGCCAGATCGGGCAAGGACTTGGTTCTTCGGGGTTGGGGGAACTTCGGACCCAGAATCAGGGAAGTGTCATTTCACGAAAGCTCAACTTGCAATACCTGTCAAAAAGCTTGAGGAAGCAATAAAGGAAGTGCACGAAGGGAGGTTCCATCCCGATAGAGAGAAGGACGAGCTGTCCAAGGCCCTCGGGAATCCTGAACACCCTGGATGAACACAAGGCACATCAGGCTTCGTTCCGTGGGTGCATGGGTTTCCCGACAGCAGTGGTTATAGAAGCCGAGAGAGAAAGAAGAAAGAGGAAGCAAGCGAAATGTAGAAGATCAATAAAAGATTAGCGAAACTAAAGGAACTTGAGAGCCAGCGAGCTACCGGCCAACCATCTCAGCGACACGAAGATCCTTCATTCGACACTGCCCCCGAAGCTATCCCACCATCTCAGCGGAGAAGCAGCATGGCTTTCACGGAGCTCGTTCAGCCTGATATCATGGCTCCTCGCTACCCCGCGTATAGTATCATGGAGAATGAACATTGTGTGCTAATGGCGAAATGCCATAAGCTGACCTTGAAGGTGGTCTTACCTCCTCGAGCTGAGTGAACTTTCCATTGCCATCCAATTCCACATGGCTTTGCTATTGTCGGGGTGGATGAAACAATGGATGGATTTAAGGGGCTGGAGCTTGAGTACCCTACAGGTGAAGGGGAGATTCTTCTGGAAAATGCCTTAAGGAGTACTGTCTATGGAGAAAGGAGAAAATCAAACTTCCAAAGTGGACGCTGCCTCAGCCGGAGGAGGCCCCGCAGCAGACTTTTCACAGTCCAGCTCAGCCGTCTCAGCTGCCTAAGTCGTCTCCGGCGCGTGAGCTGTCTCCGCCGCCTCAGCCGTCTCCGGCGGAGGAGGCCCCTCAGCAGAGTCCTCTTCCGCCTCAGCTATCTCTGTCACGTAAGCAGACTCCGCCTCCTCCGGCGCGTCAGCCGACTCCGCCGCCTCAGCAACAGCGTAAGAGAGGTGTCGTTGCTACGGCGGCTAGCAGTACAACATGCATGAAATTCAGAGCTGGTCCAAGCCTCAGGGCTCCTCCAAAGTTACCATATGAGAGGACTGATGTGGAAAACAAGGACATCGTGGATGCCGAAGTGCAGGCCCATTTTGAACGGAAATGTCTACCTCCGAAGGAAATAATAGATCCGGTGAAAGCGAAGCGCACTTTGGATGCCCTTAAGAGACCACCACCGCCTCCACCGCAATCACACTATGACCGCTGTATTGGAAAGACATATGATGAATCGCGGTGGTCGGGAAGTACTACCAGTGCTGCAAGACGAAGTGGGAAAACAATTCCCCAGCTCGGCGAATAGGAGAAGCAATCGTGCCCCTGCTCAAGGTGTCTAGCGATATCGCTAATCATCCGGGGCTAGCGCCCGGTACCACTCTTGGTGATTACGTGGGCGATGATGTACAGTTTGAAATGGCTGAGGTAGTAACGCCCTTTAGATATGAGCGCGGGAAGCCTCTCGTCAAACCTGATCAGCTTCCGCATCTACCAACGATGATGCGAAGATTGCATAACTGGTACTTGGAAACCTGCAGCAAGGATGGGACCGACAGTATCTTGCTGGGAATTAAAGATGAGCACAACTTCATTGGAGTCGACCTGATGCCTGTTGAATTTGTGGAATTATTTCAGTTATTCAATCAAGACACCATCGACAAACAACTCATGACTTGCTACTGTCTGTAAGTATTATTTCTGTAATTAAGTCTCTAGCTCAGCTCGTTCATTGCATGTATATATAATTATCCTCACTATATTATGCAGATTGAAGATCGTCGAATGCAAAAGAGGTCAAATCTATGACATTGGGTTCATTAGCCCAAATACCGTAAATGAATGGACGGTACAAAATAGAGCCAAAGATACTGAGGAAAACTTGCTAAAAGCGTTCCTTCGTTATCAAAACAAAAGGGAAATACTCTTTTCTTACAACTTCAAGTGAGTGTTACTGTCTTGTGCATATTCGGTTTCGCTTACTCGAGGTTAAGTACTGTAATTGATGAGTTATGCGTGCGCAAGTTCCACTTTATTCTGCTATCCATTAAGCTTGACGGGGGAGTAGTAACTGTCTTAGACTCGAGACGTAAAGATCCTAACGAGTGGTTGGACATGAGTGAAATGCTCCAGAAGTAAGTTCAATCATTATCGCACCATATCGGCAACTTTTGTTCATTTCCTGATATCAAGTAATCATTTTCTTTGCCGGGCAGGGTTTGGAAAAAGTTCACCAGAATGGTTCCGGGTCTGAAGAAGGAGCTGCGATTTACACACCCCAAAGTAAGTAGTACTAGCTAGTTTCGCGCATCTCTCATTGATTCTAGTTTCATCAATACCATTATCATGCTCGATTATCAGTTTGATTGAACTCTATTCTCGTAAAGTGCTTGTGGCAGGCAGGCGGGAATAATTTATGCGCATACTATGTTTGCGAGTTCATGCGCCACTCGACCTCTGAGCGGGGCTTCTCTGACCAACAATTTGAAGTACGTAAACAATATTCACAATTTTATTTTATTACCATCAATTGTGTTGAGTTTTATTCATATATATGTATTGACCCCCTTCTTTAAATTAGACGTGGGAGATGCGGGAAGAACTCCTACCACATGATCACATACGAGCAAATCAAGAGGAATTGGCGGGATTCCTTCTTGACCACGTCATACATGAAAAGGGAGAATACCATATGGAAATTGAATGCAATTTTGGTGCTAGATGATGTCAAGGATCGTAAGAGATGTTAGATTGTATATATGTAGTAGCGTCGGATAGATATACGAAAACTTGTTGTTCGACCAAGCACGGAGAAAGAGAGGTCACTTCTCTCTATATATGTTCATGACGATCTTGTGTAATGGTTCCTTCATTGCTATATGTAGTAGCTAGCATCGAGTTGAATGGAAAACATTAAATAAAAATGAAACCCTAAATGTAAAAGAATTGAAGGGTAAACAGAAAAATAAAATGGGGAAACACAATATGAAAACCCCTAAACCCTCCAAAACTAGAGGGGCAAATGGCGAATAATGTAATGCAAGAGATGAGAGTTTATGATGGGTACTTGGTAGGCTTGATGTAGAACCTCCCCGGAAACGGCGCCAGAAATTCTTGAGCTTGTGTTGGTTTTTCCCTTGAAGAGGAAAGGGTGATGTAGCAAAGTAGAGATAAGCATTTTCCTCAATCCAGTAGGAGGTACAAGCAAGTCTCCAATCTATGCACCTGCACAAACAATCCAACACTTGCACCCAACGCGATAAAGGGGTTGTCAATCCCTTCACGGTCAATTGCAAAGGTGAGATCTGATAGAGATAGATATAAAAGATTACTAAAACGTAAAACAAAGTAAAAACAAATAAATTGCAGCAAGGAGAAAAGTTCATTTGAAAATACTATAACTGATTATGAGGATTAGGCACATCTGGTAGGAGAAAAGGTTGTACTTTGTGTGGGTATTGTATGTTGATACGTCAATTCTTGTGTTTTGGGTGGCTGACCGGTCGGCACAGTAGTATCCTGCATGTATCTCCACTAAACTAGCATTTCTAGGTAATGAACCTTTAACAAGGCAGTGAGCTATCACCGCCGGGAAAATGCGCGGGAAAGCTATTGCCACTAGAATTATGGGAAAAAATATCGCTGCCGAAAATACGCGGGAAAGCATCACTTTAAAACTTTAATTTCAACTTAATAGAACATTATTTTAGTATAGTTATAGGATTGTGTTGTCGAAGTAGGTTTGTTAAGTTTGTATGGATCAAATGACTTCCATAGATACGTAGGGATATGTCACATGTATAAAATGTTGGTGATCTGCCTTGCATTCACTGAGGCATTAAAAAGGCCACCATCTTTTGTAGTTTACTTAAAATATGATCGACTACAAGTAGCATGTGCGTTTGATGGGAGAGAAAGTTATATTTTGTAGGGGATTGTTGTATGTTCATTCGTAAATTTTTCTGTTTTTGTGCAGCTGAATGGTCAATCCAATAGTATCCTGCATATATCTCTAGCGAATTGGAATATCTTGTTTCTAGGTAATGAACAAATGCAGTGAGCAATCACCTCTGCAAATGAAGCTACTGCCGCCAGAATTACGCGGGAAAACTATCGCTGCTGGAAACACGTGGGAAACCATCTTTCATAAAACATTAATTTGTTCTTAATAGCACATTTTTTAATAGTAGTGGAAATTTGTTATTGAAGTAGAATGGACTAGTTTGTATAGATTAAGTGAGTTCCAATGATTCGTGGAGATACGTCACATGTATATCTTGTCAATGATCTGCCTTGCATTCATTGAGCCATTAAAAACCCTCACCTTTTGTAATTTATTTAAAATATCACTGATTACAAGTAGGATGTACCTGATGGGACATCTTCCATCCACTGATTCGTGGGCATATGTCACATGTGCACCCTGCTGGTGATCTGATGTAACACCCCAAAAATTTAATCATATTTTTATTAAGTAAAATTTGGCCAAAAATAAAATTTTGATTTATAATAAGTCCTTAAATAATTTTAGAGCCCTATTTTGTTTCTGACTTTCAAAATTCTTCCCTCCATATAGAAATTTTTGGAAATAATATTGTGAGCTCTGGTGGTTTTCTCAAAACATTTCATTTATATTTTAATAATAGTAGGAATTAATTCCATAATAAAATTTGCCTCTAAATAATTCTTTTAATAGCATTTTCAATGTTTGAAATGCCTCTGTTGCACTGCAACCTTTTTAAATAATTCTTTCAAAATTCCACAAAAATTCTGAGTGGTCAGGTGATGCCGATAAATCACTTTTCTGCAAAAACCCCACCTGGTCTTTTGAAAATTTTGAGTGAAACTACCTCTTTTCAATTCTGTCCCATTCTTTAGTTATAACTACAACCCCAATTTTCCTTGATCCAATAATTCTGAATTTTTTTCCCACTTATAGTCCTTCCAACCAAATCCTTAAGTCCAGAAGATCAGATCCATATGCCTCTTGGAAAATCACCAAATACATCCTCCAACTTTCTGTCCAGAACTGAAATTCTTCAAAACTTGCAGTAGCAAGTATTTCTTTTTGACAAACCAACTCCACCACCATTTCTATCATCCAAGGAGACATCATCCTGCCAAGTGTCACCTCCAACAAAATCACCTAGGTCACCTCAACAGTTTGTCAAGCAGGTTGTGTGCATGACATAAATTTTGTCCCCTCCCAAACTACATTGAGCATTTGGTCGTTTGGCCGAACCATCATATCCATCACCCCTCTCATACCCAGAAACACCGTCCTGTTAATTTATGGCTCATTTGGGTCCCTGTAGATGCCAATGGCATTTCGTTGAGCACACGAGGGGCATGTCCAGAGCGTGGCCAGAGCGCCCGAACTGCCGCCGTTGGCATCAAGCTGCTACTGCCCCTGTGCTGCCTTCCCTGCTCGCCCTAGCCTTTCCCTGGATCATCTGATCCACCCTAAGCCTCACCGACACCTTCCCTCGTCTGCTAGCGCCGGCCACCGCCATCCCCGACGACCAAGACCGCCGCCCAACGAACCCAACTCCACCACGTCTCTGTCGGTGCCGTCTCGTCTTAATGGCCAACGGCCGTGCCTATCGGCAGCTCGTCAGCTCCCCACCGCCCTCCTACCGGCCTCGCTGACCCTGGCCGCCGCCCATACCCACTTCTCTGACGCAGTAATGGCCACCGCCACCATGGATTTCTCTGGAAGCCACGGAACCGCCTCGCCCGCGCTATAAAACCCCACCCCGAGGCTGCCTATCCATCAAGCACCTCTCCTCACTCCTCTGGAAGCTACCCCGAGCAGCCAATCAAGTCGAGGTGGCCGTCTCCCTCGTCTCCGGCAACCACTGCCGCCACCACCTCCTCGATGGTTCCCACCTCTCCAGTTCCTCCCTTCCCCATTTTCTTTCACCAATAGACTTCTGAAGTACCCATGAATCCATCCCCACTTTCAATTCCAGCGGAGTAGCACCGTAGGCGAAAGGCCCCTTCCACCCAACGCCGCCGTCCGCCGGGAAGCTTGTCGTCGATGACTCCGTCCACTACGGCGACCAAGGAGGGTACCGACAAGACCACCTCGACTCCCTGGCTCACGGGTGGTCTCGGTTCTCTGAACGGCGACGCTATTCGCCGGCGAGCCTCTTCGGAGTGCCGCCTCTGTTCGGCCAGGAGAAGGCGCGGACGGCTGCCAGTCAAACCTGACTCGTGGGGCCGTGGGACCCATTGTCTGTGACCCAGCACTGCGCCGATCCATCAGTAAGTAGAGACGGGCTCCGCTGGGATCGCCTATGCACGGGGAAAATGTACTCCCGCGAGTACGCCTTCGACGTCTCCGCCTCCGCGCAGCCGAACGGCTGGGCTCGGCCCAGTGGCGCCGTCCATCTAAATCGCGCTCAGGGTGCTCCTCTGCTCCTTTTCCTTTTCTTTTTCAGCAGTCTTTCAATTAATTCTACAGAATCCATTTCCAATCCAAATCTGATTATTCAAATTTCTACATACATCTAAAATCTTGCACTATTATTCCAGCTAGGGTGAACATTTTTTTACCTAGCTTTATGTCCACTGGATCTCTTAAATAGACCTTTTCTTTATTCTTTTCAACTTAGAAATCCTCTAAGTAAATCATCTGGACTCCAAATAAATTGATTCTTTTTCTGTTATTTCTCACTTTTCATTTAGTTTATTTCAAAAATATTGGAAACACTTTTTAGTACTGTTTTTGATTTATGTGGTAATTGCTATATATTTTTTAAAATAGGAAAAATGGAGGGGAGAAACTTTTCAAAACTTTTGGAGTGCACCCAAAATTTCTGCATGCTCAAGGCAAGCATTTTGAACACTTGATATGGTGAATGCATGGTTGATTATTTGCATGAATAGTGGAACTATGAATATGGTGATTTTCCAATAAAACTTGCATATGGCTAGTTATGCATGCATGGTCCCTTGATAATATTCTGTCTTCATTTAAAATGAGGTATGAGTGAGCATGGTTATTCCTATATACCTATGCTGGTCCGGACTAATCTGCAGGAAAGTATCAGTCACGAGAAAAGTGACCGTGAGACTGAAACCTCGTTGCGACGAGAATGATCAGTGAGGGCATGTTGGGACATGCCGGGTGGTGATGCTGTTGGGTATCACCAAGGAATATATTGTGCTAACCACTGCAGGAAAACTTAACCTCCTGAGTTGACCGTAGACCGAGTCTTGTTCCGGTAACCCCCATACTTGTTTCGTGCTGCCACATGTAGGGTAAGGTTCAGTAAGTTGTTAACCCCTTTTCGTGCACACACCACATAGAGGGTTACGATGAGGGTTTCCATGATGGTGGACTAAATCCTGTCATTGGGTCAGGGGGCATGGGTGTTACCGGTTGTAGCCGAGAGGGGGGCACCCCTTGTAATCCGCGCGTATAAATAGTGATCCCATGCTAGTCGAGACGATGGTCTCCCCGACTTAGAGTTTTTCTGGAAAGATGCTTTGGGTGATTCCTGGCATCCGGACGGTTAATCTGGTGTGTGCTGGTCAGGTGTGTTTTCAACCCAAACACCGTAATGGGAATTAGTCAGTGTCTCGGTGCTGGCTAAAGAAATCCTTTACTTGTGGGTAAAGAGTACACCCTCTGCAGAGTTATATCTATTCGAATAGTCGTGTCCGCGGTTAAGGACTACAGTCTGGGTTGGTCAAGTGTCGGTCTTAGAGTCGGTCTCCGGAGGAAATAATTAAAATGTGCCTGAATTATTTTACATGATAATTATTGTCACCCTGATGCTACCATGAATATTTTGCTATGCATATTAATATTATTGTGGTTATGCATATTATTGTGGACTAACCCGTTTCTCTTATTTTATTTTTCCTGAGTGTCTGAGGGGCTGGCTAGACTACCCCGGGCATTCGGTTTTATTTTCAAGACCGACCGTGGCGTCACCTTTTGACACCCGACTGGCATTTCTTTTCAAGACCTCTCCGTGGCGTCCCTTGAGTTCTCAGGCGGTCTATCACGCCACTACTCTTGTGGACACCCGATTGTCATTTCTTTTCAAGACCTCTCCGTGGCATCCCTCGAGTTCTCAGGCAGTCTATCACGCCACTACTCTTGTGGACACCCGATGGCATTTCTTTTCAAGACCTCTTTGAAGCGTCCCTCGAGTTCTCAGGCGGTCTGTCACGCCACTACTCTTGTTGACACCCGATTGGCATTTCTTTTCAAGACCTCTTCGTGGCGTCCCTCAAGTTCTCAGGTGGTCTGTCACGCCAATACTCTTGTGGATACCCGATTGGCATTTCTCTTATATTCTTTCTGCGTACCTTTCCTTGTTTTATGACTAACATGTTATATTATGTCTCTTTTTTTGCGTTTGTCACTAACATGTTATATTTATTTTTCTGCACCCTATTATTGTTATCAAGCCATCTTTAAATTTTCAGTCAGCATGAGCATAGCATTTAATCCATCATGAGCATATGCATTCGGTATATCTTTTGTTCATCATGTTTGCGAGTACATTCAAACGTACTCACAGGCTTGTCCCTGGCTATTTACTTGGCCAGGTCAGGAGTTCTACGGGGAGTACCACAGCGATGTCCGTGCGGAGCCTAGGATGGCAGCCACGCAGGATAGGAATTATCCAGGTCAGCCGTTCCTGTGGGAATGGAGCCCCATCGACGTTGGAGAACCAAAAGTCGCTTCCGTCACCCGTCACCAGATTATCATCATTGTATCATTAGACCTTTATGGTCTTGTATCCAATTCTTGTAATTGCTTGGTAATCTGTAACAAGGACGTGTCCACCAGTAACAGTAATCCTGGGGCTGGTGGTAACACGAGGGGTTAATTTCTGGGATTTTGTGTCCCCGAAATCTGGCCTCGACATCTGACTTCCATTCATTGAGATGTAGAAAAGCCACCAACTTTTGTAGTTTATTTTAAAATGGCTGATTGTGAGTAGGATGCTCATCGGATGGGAGAATCAGTTATAATTTGTAGGGGGGGTGTAGTATGTTGATTTATGAATTGTTTTATTTTGCATGGCTAATCGGTCAATCCTGTAGTATCATGCATATATCTCGAGTTAATTAGAATTTCTAGTTTTGAGGTAATGAATGGATGTAGTGAGCTAGCACTGTTGCAAATGCGTGGGAAAGTTATTGATGTCAGACTTACGCGAGAAACTATCATTGGTGGAAATACGCAGGAAATTATTGTTAAAAACACTTTAATTTGATCTTAATAGCCCAATTTTGTCTTAGTAACAGGGATATGTTATTTAAATAGACCGGTCAAGTTTGTACGGATTAAATGACTTCCAGTTATTCATGGGGATATGTCACATGTATATCATGTTGATGACCTGCCTTGCTTTCATTGAGCCATAAAAAAGCCGCCGCCTATTGTAGTTTATAGAAAATATGACAAAAAAGCGCCTAAGATGCTGCTCTTAAAACTGAACTACTAGTTGAGTTTTATATAAAATGTGCTTTGAAATCTGCTCTTAAATCATGACAAATTTGTGAAATGTTCTACATGAAATAGTTTCTCCTATTCGATTGCTCTCCAACTGCATATCATATGCTTTATTCTGATAAATGATTGAAATTTTGGTGTATATCATTCAAAATAAGCTTAACCATATTCAAAACCATTCTTAAACCGTCCTTTTCAAAATATTTTCATCGGTGTATCATTTGCTGAACTTTGACAAAAGGTTGAGGAGTTATGGTAAATGAAAACCCACTGGGAAACAAAGTGATGTTCGAACATAAGCACCCTGAAGTTAAAAACTCTTCACTACCATCTCCCAAATTTCCGACAAGTACATCCACAAGGGAGAAACAAGACCTTCAATCATCAACATTCATCACTATGAAACATCACTGAAAGCTCTTTTGGTATTCTCAAGATGAAATGGTGAATCCTCCTTGGCGTACAATGGTAAAACTTGATATGCAAAAAATAAAATTACTCCATGCACTTGTCTTCATAACTACATTCGTGAGGTATGCATACGGAATCAACATTATTAGAAGAAGTGGTATGATTGAGTGGTGAATTATATAGCAAGATCTTGGCAGATACCACATCGTTTATCTTTGAAGGTATACGGGGGGGGTGGTCCTAGTCCAATGTGTAACTGTTGGCTCTTAACAACATAAGCAAAAAAGTTGAGGGTTATGATACGCCTCCAACGTATCTATGATTTTTGATTGTTTCATGCTATTATATTATCAATCTTGTATGCTTTATAGGCCATTGTATATTGATTTTATGGACTAACCTATTAACTAAGTGAGCAGTGCCAGCTCTTGTTTTCTGCATGTTTTTGGTTTTCCAGAAAATCCATACCAAACGAAGTCCAAACACAACGAAACTTTTTTTATGATTTTTGTGGACGAAAAGAGACCCTGGAAGCTCCGAGAGAAGGCTAAAAGATGTATGAGGGAGCCACAAGGTAGGGGGCGCGCCCTGCGGGGTATGGTGCGCCCAGGTGCCTTATGGCTCCCTTTGCCTCCGTTTGACCTAACTACAGTGCTATAAATTCCCATATATCCATAAACCCTCAAAGGAGGCCCCGAAACAATTTTATCGCCGCCGCAAGCCTCATTTCTTCCGGGATCCTGTCTGGAGGCCTTTTCTGTTACTCTACCGGATTGGGAAACACTTGGGAAGAAAATCTTCATCAACCTTACTTCCTCCATGATGATGTGTGAGCAGTTCCCACAGGACCTACGGGTCCATAGTAGTAGCTAGATGGCTTCCTTTCTCTCTCTCTCTCTCTCTCTTGATCTTTAATACAATGATCTCATCTGAGATCAATCCGATGTAAACTTTTGCGATGTGTTTGTTGGTATCCGATGAATTGTGGGTTTATAATCAGATTATTCATTGAAAGTATTTGAGTCTTTTATGAGATTTATTTATGTATGATTTTACAGCCTTGTTTTTCTCTCCGATCTATCTATCTCTTTTGGCCAATTAGATTGATTTATCTTCAGTGGGAGAGTAGCTTGGTAGTAGGTTCAATCTTGAGATGTCCTTACTCAGTGATAGGAGGACTTGCAAGGCAAGTATTTGTATTTTTTGCTACTAAGGGTAAAACGACGGGGTTTGAACATATTGCATGATCTTATTCCGTCTACATTATGTCATCTTGCTTAAAGCGTTACTCGGTTTGTCATGAACTTAATACTTTGAGATGCTTGCTGGATAGCAGTCTTGGTGTGGAGTAATAGTAGTAGACGCCAGTAAGTTAATGGTCCACTTTTGTAGGGACATAATGCATATATATTAAATATGACATGAAGAATCATCATAACTATGTGCTATTCTATCAATTTCCCAACAGTAATTTGTGTACCCACCGTTGGTATGCTTATGAGAGAGATGCCTCTAGTGAACCTATGGCCCCTGGGTCCATTTTCCATATTTACTAAAGCCCTAAATTTGCTCATTGTTTTTATTTTAATTTTATTTTATATATCTAGCACTATCAGATTTAATCCTTGCAGTTGGCGAGAACAATGGGATTGACAACCCCCTTGCCTTTGTTGGGTGCAAGCATTTGCTTTGTGTGTGTTTGTAGGTACCTCTTATCTTGTTTGTGTGGTGTCTCTTACTGGTTTGAGAAACCTTAGTTCTTAACTCAGGAAAATGCAATCTGCTACTATATACTAGATCACCCTTCCTCTTTGGGAAATTTCAACGCCTATCACAAGTAGCAACTACTACTCGTGTATACATAGGAGCATTGGGATGGCGTAAGACATTACGGAGATCTCTCCTTTTATTCCTTCTTCTATAGCCAATCTAAGCTTGGTAGCAAGAGTGGTTGGTAACCATGGACTTTGGTAACGTCTAGGAGGGAGGCTCCAAGAGCTAGCAACGGAAAAAGCGATGCAACTGCCACACACCACACCAGATTCAAAAGTTTGAGGAGTACACTCTGATCATACCGCATTAATATCTATTTTTATTTCCCGTGTGATTTATTTTTTGATCGTCATGGTGACTGGTAGAAATTAATCAATGTATGTGAAGGTTGTTCAAGGAATGCCCCACCCCGATGAGATATTATGATCTAAGCCAGGCTGCGATCTTGGCCTAGAGGCATCACAAATTAATTCTGGTTTCAGAACTACCATACCAAGATGATGGTATCGACTGAATCTCCCTGATTACTCCAAGAGGATTCCATTCCTTTCCACCATCATAAAAAATCAGGAAATTAGGAACTTAGGATCAATCAAGGAGATTCAGTCCATAAGTTCATTTGGTATGACAGTTCTACAACTAGGACTTGGTCGGACATGCCTCCAGGGCCGGTGCTGTGATTTCAGGGACCGGGGCGAACCTAGAACCAGGGGCCCTTAATGTAAATTACAAAACCATAATCATTAGATGTATGTATCAAATATTGTGTATACTTAAAGTGCACGGAATGCAATTTTCATATCAAATAATTCATGTATTCTGTGTTAAAAAATAAGGCCCCTTCTCCACTGTTATATTCCTCCTTTTGTTCTTTTTTATTAAGATTAACCCAACTTCTTGGATCTTTGCAAAAAATGGCTCCATGTCGAGACAACTAACATATTCTATAGCAAATGAATTAAATGTGTGCTCGTAATGACTCACAATGTTATCATCGTTTGATTGCCCTTGTCTTCTGGATTACTCTTAGTTGCTCTTTCAGAACAACTATCATCAGCTTCTCTAGATTTCTTCAACAGCTTGTATTAAACTTGAGAATATTATCACTCGGTCCTCTTGGTAATTCTATCGACTCATCTTCCCATTCCTCGTTTTCTTTTACTCACCGCTGAATGCATATGTTTTAGATGGCTTGCCATGCTAGAATCTAAAGAAGAAACAAAATTAGTATTTGGAAACTAACACAAAGGTATAAAGGTATTAAATTAGTTCAATCAAATCTTACCAGTCATCATCAGTTTATCAAGCTGTACACATAACTGAGAAATCCCAAGAGCATCTCTTCCAGAACTAAGTACGTTAGGGTTGGGCTGTAGTGTAGATGCGTGCATGTTGCATAGAGGTTTAATTGATTGGCGATTGGTTCGAGTTGTAGGAGGAAATCTTGGAAGGAAATGGTGGTTCCACGAACATCACATGACATCCTGGAGATCAATTCAGCACCGCACTTAGAAAAAATCAAGCGCCGCACGAATATGGGAACTCCGCATGGTGAGCGCTAGCAGCATAGTCACTACCTACTCTAACTTCTACGTCAACGCGGCTGCTATGCGCCACTCAAGGCCTGGCCAAGTATAAAACATGCACCTACTAGGGCCCCTTTGGGGTCGGGAGCCCGGGGCGGTCGCCCCCTTGCCCCCCTCAGGGTCGGGACTGCATGCCTCCAGGCCAAGCTGACGAACCAGCCTAGCATGTTGGATCTCATTGGCGTGGGGCCACCCCATGAACAACACGAGCGCGCGCGCGCACACACACACTTGTTAATTTCTGTCGATCGCCATGAAGATCAAACATAACATAACACGGGAACAAGCAAACAAGCAAAATATTAATGGTGTATGACTAGAGCGTACACCTTGACCTTATGGATGTGGTTCGATGTGTGGTGGCAACAATGCTTCCACGATGCTGTTTCTGCTAGATCTTGGAGCGCCCTCTCGGTAGTTGCCAAAATCCATGGTTACCAAGCTCTCTCGCTAGCAAGCTATGGCTGGCTATAGGAGTTAAAACGAAGGGGAAAATCTTTATAATGTTTCATGCGATCCCTGTGTTCCTATTTATACACCAGGAGTAGTAATCCCCAACATTGTTTGCTTATGTTGATATGGTTTGATCACTTCCCTTTTTGCTCGAGAAATCAATGGAAGATGAGCGAGAGCCAGTAGTATATGAAACCTACCATATAGTAACCCCCCCCCCCCCCCCCCCACCTAGGTGATGTCTGCCAAATCTTGTCATTTAATTCGCCACTCAGTCATGCCACCCGTTCTAATAATCTTGTTTCCTAATGTCGTATCATACTTTCCTTGATGATTTAATTTTTATGGCGTATTCTTTTGCTGGGAGAACCATCTAATACTTTGAAGATATTCCTTAGTCGTGACTTGCTCTCAAGAACTCGTATGTGAGACAATGATGTTAGTATGATATTCATATGTGTGACAATGATTTTCCTTTTGTCCGTTTTATAACATTTTGTGATATTCGAACATACATGTTAGTTTCATATGTGCGGAAAAATGCTAAGAAATGACTCAAGATCGTTTAATCAGAACATAATTACAGCCTAGGGGCATAGCAAACTTTTCATCAGGTATATCAGAAATTAAGTTAATGGGACGGAAACATAAAAGAACTGGATGACTTATTCTCAGGCGCTTATTTTCACTACAACTTACCAGGGACTCATTTCCACCACAGCTTATGCATAACGACAACTCAAAATAACTAGGTCTAACTCCGCGCTGAAATTGCAATAGTGTAAAGAAGTGGCCTCACGACCTAGATTTAACAAGACACCATCAACAATTTCATTCTCAACTTACTCATGTGTGATTTTTCCCCTTGCCTCCAGTCACCCCAGCGAGTAAATTGCGTGCACCAGGAGTTATAGAAACTTACCATGCATGTGCACATTAGTCACTCAACATTTTGTAGGGTCATGCATCAGAGTCGTTGATTCGACTGTGCACTTAGGATTTTCAAGTTATGTGACATGTGCACCCGAATTTTCTAGTTCAGTGACTAATGTTCACATGCATGACAAGTTGATTCCCAACACAGTATGTTCATTTGAATAGTCAACACGTTAAAAGAACAATTTAGGTGGGTGTGTGCCGTTCTAGACAAGACAAGGCAATCTCTTGGTGAGTATTTGGTGGATCTGAGCAATTAACTCAAATGATATGATATTTAATAGGCCTGATTATGCCATTTTCCATCATGCACAATCAAGAAATCTCCCGAATTTATAGAGGCACAGGTATAGAATAATAGAAATATATAATCAAATTAAATGTGCTAAATTAAAGACGATAATACAATAAAATATTTTTGATTTTATATGAGTTAACTGCACATGTGTAAAATAATGGTCCCTACGAATCTATAGATAACAAAGCGTCATGTATATTACTTTACATAGAAATAGAAACGAGAATAAGTGGTATGTGTCTGATCTTATGGACATGAAAATTCTTCTTCTTTGCCTTATGGTGCTTGTGCTGCTATGAAATTTCACTCTCGCTAGTCCCTTTCTATTTCCTTTATCTCACCAAGCGGAGTAGAATAAGTATCGGTACGTGGGATTGTGCGTTTTTAGAAACATAATTTATATTACGGATGTATATTCTTGTCTTTGACTATAGAGGATTGCCAAACAATTAGTGCATAGATTTATATTTAGGCTCATGAAAGGGAATGTTCTATGCAACATTTGTTTTACCATGCATGATCAAGCCGGGATAACTATGGAGGTACATGTAACGATGATCTCACCAAAACAACACACAACAGAAGAGGATGAAGAGTTGATGAAGCTCGCCGATTCCCGTAGCTAGGTTATACCTCCAAGCCGCCAGAATTTTCTCCGGGACGATCCGCCGATCTATTTTTGAAGTAGACAACACCTGCAGGGTATCCACGTGCATCGATCTAGTAGTACCACAACACTTCATGGAACAAACAAAAAGAACAACAAGAAGAACTAGAGGGAGAGAGACGACCTAGCAGCGTACCGGACTAGAACTTGTCTAGACTGGGAGAGGGAAGGGGGCAAAGGGTAGAAAGGGGATTGGCTACAAGGGACTTTCTTGGTGCCATTTGGTAATACCTTCACCTATACATATAGGTAGAGGGGCAAGGGGGTTGGCCGACTTGGGGAGGGGATCCTTCCCTGATCCGACGGACATAGGAGGCCAAGTCCTCCTAGGACTCCTTCCCATATGGCTTTCTTCATAAGCAACCCTATTAGCTGCCTAGTTTGTCCCTTGGTGGTGCATTGCCTCTCAAGGAAAGAGGGGGCCCACCTAGAACCTTCCAAAGTATCCCATAAGCTTCCAGAAGCTTTCAGAAGTTTGTGTCACCTTTCAGGACATATCGAGACCTTCCGAGACCCTCTGAGGTATCACCGGGACACTCATAGGACATCCTGGAGCACTTCTGGGATCATCTGAAGCACTTTCAGAAGCCCATCTATCATTGTCCATTTATCTCATAGTACTTCGACGTACCTCTAGTCACTAAACGTGACCCTAGAGGTATGATAATGTGTGGACATGTCCGGAATACCTACCAATCAATAATTAGGGGGATCTAGATGCCCATAATAATTACCACATATCAACTAAGATAATTCTCGAGTGAACATTTTGTCATCACATACAATTCCCTTCGCCTCGCGATAGGTTACGACCTGAAGTGAGATGTTTACAGTATCCCCTTGATAACTATACCTAGTTATCCTCATTAGCAGTTGATAGTCTGTTCTCTTTTCCATTTTTTGATGTCCCCATGATTGACACCTTAGTCACTATATCTATCTATGCGATGATGAACACCGTAATACCGAGCGGGCCTGGAGTGTATCTCTCCTTCTCTGGAGGGGCAAATCTTATTGTTCACATACCGAGCACCAGAATATACTTTTCCGATGTACCCGAAGCAACCTTTATAATCATCCAGTTAGGGAGTGATGTTTGGCAACCCCAAAATGAACATCCGGTATCCCGGACTATGATATTCTCATGGTCTAAGAACACAAGTAAACGGTAACACTTTATATGAAATAACCAACAGCATATCGACGATCTGATCTCGCAATATTTCGTAAGCTGGGTCTATCCAACACCATTGTTACGCTAACAACGTAATCTCATTATTTTTGGCATCCTTGTTACAGTAACAATGCCCATGTTAGGAAAACATAACCATCAACAACATTACATGAACTAGTCCAGAGGCTTGACTAGGGATCCATTTGGTGTTTACCTTTGTACACATGCAATTAGGTTTACCTGCAAATCTCATATTTAGGAACCAATGCAGTTCTAGCATAGAAATATAAACTTAATTGTGAACATGAAAATAGAATAATATCAATTTTATTATTGCCTTAGGGCATATTTCCAACAGCTGACCGCACAATGACCAGGGACGGGAAATCACGTCTAGGTAGTTTATTGTGGCAACAAGTTTATCGTTTGCTTTTGCGCTTGTACCGTATGTAACTATAAACGATGTCCTTTTTCTAAGAAAAAAATGTCCATGAATTCAGAAAATGCTTGTGCATTTAAAAAAATGTTAACATATCTAAAAATTATGAAAGAATTCAAAAAAAAAATCATGACTTGCGAAAATAATCGAAAATTTGGAGAGCAAAAAATAGCAAATCCAAAAGATATTCATGAACACAAAAAATGTTCACGAATTTGAAAACAAATTCATGAATTTGAAAAAAAATCACAACCTTCAAAACATTTAAACATTTGAATAATATTAACAAGGTTTAGAAAATGTTGATAATTTTTAAGAAAAGTTCACAAAATTTGAAAATGTTCACTCTAAAAAATGAAAAACAAACCAGAAAAAACCAAGAGAAAAACAGACAAAAAATAGGGAAAAAAGGAACAATGGAGAACGAAAAAATAGAAGACAAAAAAGAAAACATAGAAAAATTTGGCCAAAAGCACAATGAAAAAATAGGATGAAAACCTGCCCGAAAGTTTCCCAAAACCAAACTAGTTGGAGAAAAACAAGCTACAAGTTGGCTCGAGGTTCCAAAAATATGGACCGGCCCATAGGAAATGTTGCATTGGTGCAACACATTATTTGGTCGAAATAACTAGTTAAGGGGTATACATTGCAAAGGTCACTCACACCTTCAATGGTGGTCATGTGCACCACTTGCGACAATTAATTTTTTGTGTGGGATTTCTTTCCACACGCAGGGAGAGATGGGTCGGTTTATTTATACTTTTCCTAGACTCAATTTTTCAAACTGATTTATCTCTCAAACCGTGCATCTAAATCATGGACCGGTTTCGTCGCTCCAATCCTCGCACCGAGATCTTCAAATTAGATCTCATGTTGATAAGTTTCAATGAATGTTTTTTCACGTGAATTTTTGCTCCAAAACTGTACTAACCTGTGCTTCAATATTGTACCAACCCGTGTTTGAAAACTATACTGACTATTTTTCACTTTTGGGGAAGCACAGTTGCGCTATTGACATGAGAAGCACAACTATATTTCACGTGGAAGCACACATGTGCTTCACTTTTGAGGAAGCACAATTTTGCTTTCACGCGAGAAGCACAACTTTGCTTCACTTTTGAGGAAGCACAGTTGTGTTTTTTACACTATGTGCTTCACTTCTGGGGAAGCACAATTGTGTTTCCATGCGAGAAGCAAAACTGTGCTACACGCTTCACAAAAAATGGAAGAACCAGAAATAAAACCCAAAAAAAAACAAAAAATGAAAAGAAAAACAGAACAACAACCCTTCCCCAAGGATAAAACACAAAAGAACTACCGCTATGAGGGAAACGTCGGTGCATGTCACATGGCGGCACTTGGATGCGCCACAAGGCTTCCTCAGGAAGTATCTTATGATTTTTCATGGTAAATTCTAAAGGTTAATTTTCCTTCAGCACGATCAACTATTGAAGCAGCGGTATTAAGAAAGTTTCTCCCAAGAATAATGGGTAACTTTTTATTTACAAACATATCAAGTATAATAAAATTAGCAGGAATGACATGTTGATCAAGTCTTAATAGGACATCTTCAATCATGCCCACAGGTAAAAAAAATATTAGACTTGTCTGCCATCTGCAAAGTTATAGTAGTGGGAATATACACTTCCAAATCTATTTTTTTATAAAGTGAAAGTGACATAACACTTCCCCCAGCTGCTTAATCACACATGACATTATGTATACTAGTCTTGCCAATAGAGCAAGCGATTGTGGGTATACATGGGTCTCCAAGCTTAGATAAAATCTTCTCGTCAAAGGGATAGCTTGTTATGGTAGCCATGGGCTTTTTCTGGCATAATGTCTCTTTTCTTGTTAAGAATATCCCTTAAGAACTAAGAAGAAGTGGGGATCTTTATAATATAAGCACATGTGCATAGAAGATTTTGCAAGGATTCAAAAGAAGCATAAAGCTTTCTTCAACAACGATGGTGTGGGCAACGAAACTCGGTTCAAAATTCATGGGCAGTATAGTTCACCAGTATTGTGCATGCATGGTGGTGTGTGTTGGGTCAGCAGGCTTGGTGTGTGTGTGTGTGTGTGTGCTCCCGTGTATGTGTGCACTACTTTTTTTTTGGCGAAAAACTTCCAATCTATTCATTTTCAATCATGGTAGTACAACGAACACTAGAAATAATAAAAAATACATCCATATCCGTAGACCACCTAGCGACGACTACAAGCACTGAAGTGAGCCGAAGGTGTGCCGTCGTCATCGCCCCTCCCTCGCTGGAGCCGGGCAAACCTTGTTGTAGTAGACAGTCGGGAAGTCATTGTGCTAAGGCCCCATAGGACCAGCGCACCAGAACAACAACCACCACTATTGAAGAGTAGTATAGATCGGAAGGATCCAACCTGAAGACGCATGAACATAGATGAACTACGATAAGATCCGAGCAAATCCACCAATGATAGATCCACCGGAGACACACCTCCACACGCCCACCGATGATGCTAGAAGCACCACCGGAATGGGGACTGGTGGGGGGGGGGGGGAGAACCTTATTCCATCTTCAGAAAGTCGCATCCGTCTCGTCTTCCTGAGCAGGACACAAACCCTAAGAAAACTTGACGACACATCTAAATACGGAGCCCTCCCGCGGGCAAAGGCTGGGATCCACCGCGCCAACATGGCCCTAAGGCCACCGGAGATGAGGCGGACCGGCGGCGGAGCCATCGGGAGACAGAGGAAACCTAGCCTTTTCTTTTCTTGGGCAGGAGGCGTAACTGCGCATTGCTTTTTCAATAAATAATCATATGTGTCTCGTAGCTTACAACCTATACATACACTAGGTGTAGTAGTTTCATAAAAAGGAGAATTTGGAGCATCCGTTCAACAAAGTTCACTCTGTATTCCACCATCAGTTCATAAGGTCAAATGCAAACAGTTCAATATGTGTGTGGTAAAAATAGTTTGGTTTATATTATATGGAATCTCACTATACCAAAATTTTGTAGAGACAGTAAGTCCTAATAGAGGAAAAAATCAGCAAGAAAAGAATCAGGGTGATTCACCAAAAATGTGTTATTCACCAAAAAAAAATCAGCAAGAAATGATCGGAATTACCGTTTTTCATAGCCTTGTCTTTTGTGAAAACTTTGCCGCTGATGAGGCTGAGTAGTATAGTTGAAATTTTGACCTTGCAGTTTGTTTTTGAACTGCCTTGCTGCTGATTCAAGGATATTACCCTCCCTTGGGAAAAAGTTAAGGAAGTTCAACTATATAAACTATGCATGTTCGGATATGTTGACACCGTCAGTTCGAAAGGAAAAGAATGAAAACGAAAAACTAAAAAATTCACTCATATATAGTTCACATGCTCATTATGATGCAATTGAAAAATATTGCTCACCAAAAGTTTTCTTGGCCAGTTCGTGTATATAAACGTAGTATGTATGAATATGATGACTTTGAAAGTTCGAATGCAATAAAAAGTAAATGGGTTAAAAAAAATGAAAAGCATATAATTTCCGTAGAAATCATCATAAAAATGTCCGAGAACAAAGAGAATTCGATACCTTCATTGCAAAAAAGTTTGAGTTCGAGCAAAATAAAAAGAAAGCAAACATCGCATTTTATTTTTCAAAATTTCAATTTGTTCAACTAGATAAACCATGCAAGGTCGGTGATGATGGCTTCGTCATTTTAGACAACAAAAACAAATTAAAATTTAAAAACCAAAAGGGTTCACTGGTGTATAAATAGAAGCACTGGGACACATGGCGCAACACATTTCTAAGTTATGTACCTTTATTCCTCCTCCTATAGTAAGCTTTCACATTCGATTGAGAGAGGTTGGTAACCATAGATTTTGGTGATGTCTTGGATAGAAGCTCCAAGAGACAGCAGCAACAACGTCAAAAGAACTGTCGCAGCCACACATCGGAGCAGATTCAGAAGTTGGACGTACACGCTCTAATTATACTACATTATTTGATCATTGTGGCTATCAATAGCAATTAATCAAGTTTGTGTGTGTAGGTTGTTCATGGGGTTCCCCCACCCCGATGAGATCCAAAGCACTAGGCCCGGCTGCGAGCTTCGCCTAGAGGCACGGAAAATTAAGTTCTGGTTGAAGAACTGCCATACCCATACGAGGGCATTGACTCAATCTCTTTAATTGCTCAAGGAAGATTCCATTCCTTTTCATAACCCATGGAAGCAATGGGAAACCATGTAAAATTAGTAACTTTGTAGCAATCATGGAGATTCAGTCCATAACTTCATCTGGTTATCATGATTCTAGAACTTGAAATAACATGCCTTCGAGGCAAGCTCGGAAACCAGCCTAGCGCGCTGGATCTCGTTGGTGTGGGGTCACATCATGAACAACCTACACACATGCATGTGTGGGTACACACACACTTGATTAATTTATATCGATCACCATGAACATCAAACATCACATAACATGGGGAATAAATATAGAAGGAAGATTTTATAACATATGATTAGAGTATAAACGTTGAGCTTGTGAATCTGCTTCACTGTGTGGCGGCGATAACGCTTCCGGCATTGGTGTTGGTGGATCTTGGAGCCTCCCTTCCATTCATCACAAAAATCCATGGTTACCAACCTTTCTCGCTAGCAAGCTCTGGCTGGCTATAGGAGGAGAAATGAAGAAAAATATCTTCGTAATGTGTCATGTGATCCCCGTCTCCTATTTATATACCAGGAGTAGTAACGCCCCACATTGTTCTCTTATGTTGATGTGGTTTGACCACTTCCCTTATTGCTCACGAAATCTATCACTGGTACAACGAGGTGCTATACAAACGGTTTTTAACCCCTTTCCGCGACGGCATTTCAAACCGTCGCCAAGTGAGTGACTGCGATAGGGGGGTCCTTCCCACACGACCTAGAAAACGTCAGGGATATGCCCTCCTGGCGCACACGCTCGGCAAAATGAGGCCATGTGCGCGGCGAGCAATCAAATACGGTTATACGTACAGTTGTGCTAAAAAAAATACAATTATACAGGTCAAATCGTTTCCGGTCGTAAGTACATCCCACACAGTCAGTCCCCGCTAAACGTTTCCATTCGTATGTATATTCCACACAGTCAATCCAAGAAATACGTTTCTGTTAGTATGTACATCCCACACAGTTAATCCAATAAGTACGTTTCCGTTCATATATACATCCCACACAGTCACTCCAAGGAAAACGTTTCCGTTCGCAGGTAAATCACACATAATTTTCCCCATTAAATCGTTTGTGATAGCGTTGCCATTGCACACGATATTAATAATTTTATCGTTTGCGTTATTGAATTCATCACACACGGTGCGTAGAAGAAACTATGTGGCAAAGGCTATCCATCACACACACTTTTTATGTGGTAAACATTTGCGCAAGGTGGCCTAACACAAACAGTTTTCAAGAGGATGTCGTGTGTGATTGTTTATTGATCCAACACGGTTTATTCCTAGAAACTGTGTGTGTTGCCTGAGGTTATCGCCCACGGTGTTTTCTCAATAACCGTTTGCAATAGAAAAACCCAATTAGCAGGCTAATTGGCCATTAGCAGGCTAGTTGCCCTATGATTGATAATCCATTTATTAATCTAATTGACATTTCATATTAAGCACACAATATATTTCATTTCCATATTAAGGAAGCAGGATTTCATAATTGAAATACATCAGAGTACAACATCATATAGCTTCAGCACTTAGCTACCCCATTACACAACTGCACCAGCACCAAGTTTCACATGCATCATCTATAACCTTTCGAAATTAGCATCATAGACGGTACATAGACAGAAGCATCTCATCTGGAAGACTCCTGAAGTGGAAGGCGAATATTGAGCCTTCATTGATTTTGAAGGTCTTTGCAACTTTAGGCCAGTGCCTGTGGATGATTGACCGTCCATCCTTCGTCCTCTTCAGGAACACTTCAATATTGAACCGTTGGTGTTGTATGAAAACCTTCCTCGCCTCCTGACCATACAGGTGGTTTGAGAGGTAATCATCAGTGAACTGCTTTGGAAAGGCCTGAAAACAAGGATGTGCATAAATATCTTCTCTATATTGGAAATGGGGCAAAGGAATAAAAAAAGGCAAGGTATAATAGTTAGTACCATCTTGTAGTGAACTGATGTCTTCTTCATTGTGCAGACAAAGATCTTGTTGTTTTTTATCACTAATTTCTTTATTCTAACAATCTTTCTGAGTTTCTTGACTTCACTGATATTCATGGACAACTCATTTCCCCATATGCAAAAAGGGTCGAACAGTGGGTCAAAACTTCTGACAGCAGGACCTACATGTGCAAGACCAAATTGTTAAAAACCTAAATATTAGAATGGTTCCTGCAATTACACAATAATGTGCTATTAGACAAAGGACCATGCATGTGCAAACCTCGATTGTAAACCTCAGTGCTTCCCATTGTTTCCCTGCAACACATATAAGGTAGTTAGTCATCAGGTTAAGTGAGGGTTTGCATGCTATCAGTAAAATATGTTGATGAAAAATAAGCACATTGCAGATTCATTAGATTAATTCAAGCCACATGGAAAACCCATTTATCCAAACCAAGCATGATTAAGAACTAGGAAATATAGCAGTTGTATATGTTTCTCATGTATTAAGTGCAGCCAAATTTGATTTATTCCTCATATGCACAACAATACAAAATTGTACCCACGACAATTGGACATCGCATTGCAGAATTGAACCAAGAAGTTAACTAAACACCACAACAAATGAACCAAACATTAACTGAGTACCACATTGCATAATATAACATACTCCTAATAGAAGATCAGACAGTTAACCAAACCAAGCATGCTTAACAACTTGGAAATATGCAATTGTATTTGTTTCTCATGTATTTAGTACAGCCAAATTCGATTTATTTCTCACATGGTATACAATAACAGAGTGCACCCACAACAATTAAACATCGCATTGCAGAATTGAACCAAACAGTTAACTAAACACCACAACAAATGAACCAAATGTTAACTGAGCACCACATTGCACAATGTATAACATACTAGAAGATCAGACAGTTAACCAAACCAAGCATGCTTGACAACTTGGAAATATAGCAATTGTATTTGTTTCTCATGTATTTTGTAAAGATAAATTCAATTTATTTCTCACATGGAAGACAATACAAAATTGCAGCCTGAAGAATTGAACATCACATTTGTAGAATTGAACCAAACAGTTAACTGAAGACAACAACTAATTAATCAAACAGTTATTAAGTGAGCACCACATTGCACGACATATAGAACATATACACTAGAGCAACAAATTGCATGGTAAAAGTAGATAGCACAATTCACTAGAATTTGTTAAGGAAAGGCAGGAGCAGCACATGCAACGGGTAAACCGAGCATGCTTTACCGGCGTAGCTAGCAAACTGAACATGGGTCCTTATAGTGAGCTAATAAGACAAGCTACTCCTCATCGTCGGAGATATCGATGATGATTGGCTCCTTGGACATGGAAGAGGGCGAGGCCTCCACATCGTGGGTGCCCTCGTCATAGTGGTGAGTTGCCTGAGCTGCTCCGGGCGCCAACCTTGCTGGCTCTCAAGTTGAGGTAAGCACGTGCACGCTGAGAAAACACCTCGTAGTCTTCGTCGAAGGCACCGAGGGTGGCCTCAAGAAAACGCCACGAATTGTCGTTTAAAGCAGCCAATTGCGTCGCAGCGTCGGCGCGCGAGGCGTCGACAGTGGCCTCGATGGCGAGGTGCTCCTCCAAGATCTAGGGGTCGGCACGAATGGCAGCCATCGCGACCTCATCCGTACGTGCGGCCACGTTTTGCTTCTCCGCTGCCCAATGCTCCTTGAGCTCCTGGCTATACTGCGTGCACCATGGCTTAGGGTGGCGCTTATTTGGGGGAGGGTCGGTGATTTGGGTGGAAGGTGTCGCACCGGCGGTCGGGGCATTTGGGATGTGGAAGGAGGAGGAGGATGGGGGTCGGGTGTGGATTACCTGCCTGGATCAACGAGGCCGAGCAGCTTGAAGGAGGGTCGCCGGCGAGGAGGCGGCGCTCCAAGAAAGGAGTGAAGGTTTTGTTGGGGAACGTTGCATGGAAAACAAAAATTTTCTACGCACATGCAAGATCTATCAAGGAGATGCATAACAACGAGAGGGAAGAGTGTGTCTATGTACCCTCGTAGACCGTAAGCGGAAGCGTTTCACAACGCGGTTGATGTAGTCGAACTTCTTCGTGCTTCAACCGATCAAGTACCGAACGCACGGCACCTCCGCGTTCTGCACACGTTCAGCTCGGTGACGTCCCTCGCCTTCTTGATCCAGCAAGACGTTGGCGTAGTAGATGAGTTCCGTTAGTATGACGGCGTGGTGACGGTGATGGTGAAGTGATCTCCGCAGGCTTCGCCTAAGCACTACGAAAATATGACCGGGGGTGTAAACGGTGGAGGGGGGGCGCCGCACACGGCTAGGCAATTGTCTGGGATGTGCTAGGCGCCCCTCTCCTCATATATATAGGTGGGAGGGAGAGGGAAGAGGCCAAGGGGCACCCCAAGTAGGTTCGAATCCTACTTGGGCTCCTGCCCTTGGCCGGGCCCCCTGCCATGTTTGTCGGAGGGGAAAGGAAAGAGGGGGGGGGGGGAGAGGGAAGGAAGTGGGAATCCTAATCCACACTTACCTTTCCCTTCTCCCCTTTCCATATCCTCCTTAGGCTGCCCATATGGGGGGTGCACCAGCCCTTTGTGGCTGGTGCATTTCCCCTCTTGGCCCATAAGGCCCATATCTTTTGCTGGGGGTGCCCGGAACCCCTTCCGGTGACCCGATAAGTACCCGGTACCCCCCGAAACACTTCCGATGTCCGAATACCATCGTCCTATATATCAATCTTTACCTCTCGACCATTTCGAGACTCCTCGTCATGTCCGTGATCTCATCCGGGACTTCGAACAACATTCGGTCACCAAATCACATAACTCATATAATACTATATAGTCAACGAATGTTAAGTGTGCGGAGCCTACGGGTTCGAGAACTATGTAGACATGACCGAGACACCTCTCCAGTCAATAACCAATAGCGGAACGTGGATGCCCATATTGGCTCCTACATATTCTACGAAGATCTTTATCGATCGAACTGTTATGACAACATACGTAATTCCCTTTATCCATCGGTATGTTACTTGCCCGAGATTCGATCGTCGGTATCTTCATACCTAGTTCAATCTCATTACCGGCAAGTCTATTTACTCGTTCCATAATACATCACCTCATGACTAACTCCTTAGTCGTTTGCTTGCAAGTTTATGATGTGTATTATCGAGAGGGCCCAGAGATACCTCTCCGATACTCGGAGTGACAAATCCTAATCTCGATCTATGCCAACTCAACAAATACCTTCGGAGATACCTGTAGAGCATCTTTATAATCACCCAGTTACGTTGTGACGTTTGATAGCACACAAGGCATTCCTCCGGTATCCGGGAATTGCATAATCTCATATTCGAAGGAATATGTATTTGACATGAAGAAATCAATAGCAATAAAACTGAACAATCATTATGCTAAGCTAATGGATGGGTCTTGTCCATCACATCATTATCCTAATGATGTGATCCCGTTATCAAATGACAACTCATGTCCATGGTTAGGAAACCATAACCATCTTTGATCAACGAGCTAGTCAAGTAGAGGCTCACTAGGGACATGGTGTTTGTTTATGTATTCACACATGTATTTAGGTTTTCGATCAATACAATTCTAGCATGAATAATAAACCTTTATCATGAATAAGGAAATATAAAATAACAACTTTATTATTGCCTCTAGGGCATATTTCCTTCAGTCTCCCACTTCCACTAGAGTTAATAATCTAGTTCACATCACCATGTGATTTAACACCCATAGTTCACATCGCCATGTGACCAACACCCAAAGAATTTACTAGAGTCAATAATCTAGTTCACATCGCCATGTGATTAACACCCAAAGAGTACTAAGGTGTGATCATGTTTTGCTTGTGAGAGAAGTTTAGTCAACGGGTCTGTCACATTCAGATCCGTATGTATTTTGCAAATTTCTATATCTACAAAGCTCTGTATGGAGCTACTCTAGCTAATTGCTCCCACTTTCAACATGTATTCAGATTGAGACTCAGAGTCATCCGAATCGGGGTTAAAGCTTGCATCGACGTAAACCTTTATGACGAACTCTTTATTACCTCCATAACGGAGAAACATTTCCTTAGTCCTCTTTAAGGCACCTAAGGATAATTTTGACCGTTGTCCAGTGGTCCACTCCTGGATCACTTTTGTACCCTCTTGCCAAACTAATTGGCAAGGTACACAACAGGTCTAGTACACAACATGGCATACTTTATAGAACCTATGGCTGAGGCATAGGGAATGACTTTCGTTCTTTCTCTATCTTCTGCCGTGGTCCGGCTTTGAGTCTTACTCAACTTCACACCTTGTAACACAGGCAAGAACCCTTTCTTTGACTGATCCATTTTGAACTTCTTCAAAATCTTGTCTTGGGATGTGCTTTGTGAAAGTTCTATTAAGCGTCTCGATCTATCCCTATAGATCTGGATGCCCAATATATAAGTAGCTTTACCGAGGTCTTTCATTGAAAAATTCTTATTCAAGTATCCTTTTATGCTATCCAGAAATTCTATATCATTTCCAATCAACAATATGTCATCCACATATAATATCAGAAATGCTACAGAGCTCCCACTCACTTTCTTGTAAATACAGGCTTCACCGTAAGTCTGTATAAAACCATATGCTTTGATCACCTCATCAAAGCGTATATTCCAACTCTGAGATGCTTGCACCAGTCCATAGATGCATCACTGGAGCTTGCACACTTTGTTAGCACCTTTAGGATCGACAAAACCTTCTGGTTGCATCATATACAACTCTTCCTTCAGAAATCCATTAAGGAACACAGTTTTGACGTCCATTTGCCAGATTTCATTATGATAAAATGCGGCAATTGCTAACATGATTCGAACAGATTTAAGCATCGCTACGGGTGAGAAAGTCTCATCGTAGTCAACCCCTTGAACTTGTCGAAAACCTTTTGCGACAAGTCGAGCTTTGTAGATAGTAACATTATCATCACTACAAAAAAAAGACACATCCGTGACATTTTGGGCCAAACAATTTTTTTTTCTGTAATGCTTATGACACTTCTATGACGATAATTATGAAAAAACCTGGTATCATCATAGATGTGGTGGGTTCCTACTTCTATGACAAAAAATCATGACAGAAAATGGGCTTTTTATCCTGGGCGGGCCGGAGACACACCTGCATGACATTCTTTGGGACGTCCATGACAGAAAAAATCGTGGTAGAAGCGAGGGCGAGGAAAATTTCGGGGAGTTCCCGGTTACGGTGGGTGGTCGGGGCCGAGCGATGCACGGAGGGATTGCGCGTTTCTCTTGTACATGTACGATCGTGTGTGTGCGAGGCGTTGGGCTCTAACGGAACCCGAGTAAGGCGTTCGCTTACTGAACCCGAGCGATTGCACTAGCTACGTTACTGAACCCGAGCGATCGATCCCTTGGCTGTTAACTGAACCCGGGCGATTCCTTCGCTACTGCTGCTAACTGAACCCGAGCGATCGATCGCTGCTGCTGCTGCTTACTGAAGCCGAACGAACCTGCTGCCTCTTGATGAACAGTGAACATGGGGGTTGGTTGAACGAGTTGAGACGTACGTGGTTGGGGTTGGATGAACAGTTCCTGGTGGGGGTTGGATGAACAGGACCCCGTGGTAGTAGAGGCCATTGCCGCTGGATGAACAGGACCCCGATCGAGGAGCTGGTGGGGGTGGATGAACAGTAGCCGGTGGAGGGTCCCCGTGGAGGACTGGTTGAACAGGACCTCGTGGAGGGCTGGTTGAATTGGACCCCGTGTGGAGGGCTAGTTGAACAGTAGCCGGTGGAGGCTGGATGAACAGGACCCCCATGGAGGGCTGGTTGAACAGTAGCCGGTGGAGGCTGGATGAACAGGACCCCCCGTGGATGAACAGTAGCTGGTGGAGGCAGGAGGAAGTCTATGGTGGATGAACAGTAGCCCGTGGAGGCTGGAACAAGGCAGTAGACGATGGATGAACAGTAGCTCGTGGAGGCCCGTTTTGCGGTACGCCACACCCCTCCCGATGAACAGGACCCCTGTTTCGACCGTAGGTGCTCCAACACAAGTCCGTTTCTTCCGTTTTGCGGTACGCCACACCCCTCCCAATCAACAGCACCCCGTTTCGACTGTAGGCACTCGAACACAAGTCCGTTTCCTCCGTTGTGCGGTACGCCAGACCCTTCCCGATGAACAGGACCCCGTTTCGACCGTACGCGGTCGAACAGAAGGCCGTTTTCCTCCCTTTTGCGGACGTGAGACCCCGTTCCGGCTATTTCGTCCAAGCCAGTTGGCTCCCGATGAACAAGACCCATTCCGACTCAGTGGCTTCGCTCCCGATGAACAGGACGCATTCCGACCCAGTCACTTGGCTCCCGGTGAACACGACGTTGTTTCCCTCGTTCCGACCCAACCGGTTAGCTGCCGATGAACAGGACGCCATTGCTGCCGTCCATTGCCTCTCCATGTACATGAGCCCTGGCCGTCCGTATGCGCGAGTACGCGTTTCGAGACCCCGCTCGTATGTACATATGTGGCCATATTTTTTGGCGTGTGGCTGTATGTACGTGTACACGGTTTAGACGGGACAGCCTGAACTGCTACATGGGGGGCTCTACTATGACATGTGCCGCTACTTACTCGGCCACGGTTCATCGTTGCAGAGCGACCGATCGACCAGTATGTACGTACACGTTCACGAGAAGACAGACAACACTACGTATGCTTTGACCGGGTGGGTCCCAGCTGTCAGGGAGGATAAGGACGCACTTCCTTGCGTGCGAAGATATAGCTGCTGGGTCCTAGCTGTCAGGGGGAGGAATCATTTTATTTTGCCTGTAATAAGGACGCACTTCCTTGCGTGCGAAGATGTAGCTGGTGGGTCCCAGCTGTCAGGGGGGAGAAAACATTATTTTTTAGGGTAAAAAGGATGCAGTTGCATGCATGCGTCCATGGGCGTGGTGCGTCCCCACTTTCAACCTCTCACGTACAGTCATCTTCAGAAAACTCTTGTTTGTTGACCACACTGTGCCGAGCGCACCAAGGCTGGTGGACGACGGCGAGGCCCCAGACTGGAACGACCCGGAGATGGGGAAGACGCGGCAGTGGAGTCGCAGATGGAGAGGAGTGGGAAACTTGACTGGTTCGGGTGCGCGGCAGCAGTGCCGCCCATGGGAGACAGGAGCAAGAACAGAGGTTGAAGAAGCAGCACGGCTGTTGGATTAACATCCAACGGTCCAGCTGCTAGAATCATTTGTTGATTAAGTTGACAAAAACCTTGCGTACGCGTCAGCTTAGTAGGCCCACAAGTCAGCCACCAAATCTGCCGGGTCCCAGCTGTCATCGGGAGGAATAGTTTTTTTTGCATAACAAGGAGGCACTTCCTTCCTTGCGAAGATACAGCCGGTGGGTCCCAGCTGTCAGGGGGAGGAAACATTTTTTTTCAGATTAATAAGGAGGAACTTTCCTTGCGTGCGACCATGGACCTCATGGGTCCCAGCTGTCAGGCTCTCCACGTACAGTCCTCTTCCGATGCCTCTCATTTGTTGACCACGCCACGCCGAGCGCAGCAAGGCGGTGGATGACGGCGAGGCCCCGGACGGGAACGACCTGGAGATGGGAAGACGCGGCAGTGGAGCTGGTTCTGGTGCGGCGTGGAGCTGCAGTCGGTGGAGAATAACAGGAGGTGTGGAGGGGTGGAGGGATAGCCTGGCCGGCGGTGGGGTAGCGCTTCGCAGCGATGCGTGCTAAGCAGAGCCGCTAGCCGCCGGAGGCCGGAGAAGGTGGTCCCGGCGACGCTGGAGGAAGTAGACGAGAGATTGAAGGTGCGTGCTGGCCGTTGGATATAAATCCAATGGCTGTGGATGTCAGAATCATTTGTTGACTAAGTTGACAACGCCTTGCGTAGGCTTCGACCTATTAGCCCATATGTCAGCTTGCAAAAATGTGGCATATATTTAACCCATGTTTTCTAGAATTTACAGTCCATTTGCTGGGCTGGGTGAACAAATAATTTCGCGTCAATGCGGCCCATTTAATATTTCCTAAGAAATCCCAGCCCATTTGCACTTTCTTGAAATACACAAATTAGCTGGGCTTGTTCTATATTTAATGTTAGGTTAGAAGGAGAAATTAATATCAAAAAATAAACCGGAGCTACACATTTTATTATATATAAAATTAACAAATTAGTGAGTTATTGCTCAAAAGAAAAATGAGCGCGTTATTATTACATCGGTCCTTAAAATCTTCGCAAACTTTTGTACGCAATCACCAGGATTTTCCTTGCCTATGAGTAAAAAACAACCATGATTTTCCTTGCCAACTTTTGTTAAACATTTACTTTTATATGTTAATAAGACGTGGGATGTTTTTATAATGTATATATAAGTCTCTATTAAATATATGATAATAGTAATAATATAAATATATATAAAGTGGTTAGAAGGGAAAACATAAACTGGACACTGCATTATTATTTTTATATATAGATAAATAGAACAGAGATCTGTGTTTTATTAAAAAAATACATTGGGCTGCCGATGTTTAAGAAAAAGTAAAACCTATGCTGGGAGGCCCATTGGCCGGTACGTACATGATGGATCTCAAAAAATTAGTTGAAACCACTGTCTCGGTATGTCGTGGACTACGCATGTTAAAAAACAAAACCTAAGCCTAGCTGATACTTGTTTGCCCTTTGAAAAAAATTATACCAGCTAGATACCCGATACCCCTTTCCCGCAACAAAAAAAATCCCCGATACCCCTGAAAAAAAGGCTCCCCGATGACAGTCATCGTTGGAAATTTATTTCGTTTATTGACTAGGTTGACAAACCCGTGGGCCCCAACGTCAGTATACAATTAGGAGGAAACTTTTTTTCCAATGAGGCACTTTCTTGTGTACGGCTTGGACCTGGTGGGTCCCCACTGTCAGCCTCTCGGCATACAGTCCTCTCCGGATTCCTCTCGTTTGTTAAGCATGTTGACAACGACATACGGCGGCGCCACGGCGAGCGCACACGGATGGGAAAGAACCGGAGCCGGGGAAGACGCCTTCATTCTTTCGAACATACCGCACTAGCCCGGTTGCTGCAGCCCTCTCACCCAAAAGCTGTACTGCCCGGGTTCGATTCCAACTGGTGCAGTTGAAAAATATCTAACACTTGCCAAAATTTTGTCCCTGGTTTACCCAGTTTTTCGCACACTCAACATTGTCTTGCCATTTTGAAAATAGCATATATTTTTGACTTTGCATCATATGAAGATGTGCTATACATGAATGTTGATCAGCATGATGTTAACTTGTTAGTTTCATTTTTTACCATGAATAAAATTTCCAACATTCTGTTATCCATGTTTGAAAAGTGCATGTTGATTTAAATGCTCTGCCTCTGAAACATGCACTTTCTTATCTGAAAATCACTTGGACAAGCAGCCATCGCCGGTGTTGGATTCGATGCCGCGCTCCTTCAATCCCCCGGTAGCGCGAGGGGGAAATAAACTTCTGTCCTGTGCTGCCGGTTGGGGAATGGAGTGAACTGGATTAAAGAGGGGGCCGGCGGCGCGACTGAAGAAGCACATCAGACGTGATTTTTTTTCAGTGGATGGCTCTCGATGGCATTTATTTTACTTGCGTTTGCACCATACAACTTGTATTTTTAGCCTCCCAGTCCGTGGTGGACCAGCAGCCCATTTGCTGGGCGGGCCAACCTACAGAAAGCAGCACTTGATTTTTCATCAAGGCCCAAAAACAACGCAGTACTATGTTTGTTTTGAGGCCGAAAACATTACGGCAGGGGTTGAGTGGGGGAGGGGGGATGATAGAGCAAAAAGATAAAAAAGAGCTGATGCGCCGTTGCTACCCTAACAAGCAGGTGCAATTCTTCTCGAGAAAAAGGTGTGCCGTTGACACTCACACGTCACAATCCCACAGTAGACATTCTAACAAGTTCACACACAAGTACAACAGAAAAGGTAAACATTCGTATCAAACTCAGGTTCACAGGACACGTTCATATTCATAGCCAACATTCACAATCAACAACTCAAAAGATTCATATATACACAAGTTCAGCATGTCTATGCATCCAAATGATTGATAGATCACAAGACAATATTCATAGATAGTTCACAAAAAGATTCAGATATACACATGTTCAGCAAGTTTATGCATCCAAATGATTGAGATCACAGCCAATATCGTCCATGGACAAACTTTAATTACCTAGGGTACAGACTGGTAAATGGTGTCCACTCGGTGGTACTTCTTGCTAAAATTAATGCTTGTACGAGTAAACTTTCGAGTACATAAGAGGCAGCACAGACAATCTGAACTTTGCTTGTAGGTTTATCCTCGAGATAGTGGCCTCGATGCTGAGGGATGTTCGAGCAACTTGGCCACTACTTTCATCCAACTAGTTTACTGGCTCATCTTGGTCCTGTAGCTCTCTACATTGCAGACAAGAAAGGAGGCGGTCGATAAAATGAACGATCCAAATTTTTTGTGCAGTTCAACTGAAATGGAGCATCTCTGGCGTGCAGACTGATTAAGTGTCAGATGAATATACGCGTCAACCAACTTGTCTGGAATCTTTAGACTCCATGCCATACAGTTCGCTACCATATGTGCCGATAACCAAAAGGCACAAGTTGGGACCAAAGACTGGACTGCGTTTTTTCTGGGCTATGCGCCAAGCAATATTGTTGGCATTCACTCTGGCACTTCTTGTCAACATCGATGCTTGTCTGAGTGAACTTTGGAGTACATAGCAGCAGCATAAGTATCTGTCCATCTGATGGCATTTCCACTGAAATCGCCCAATGTAATGATTTGCCTGCGAGTTCAGGCTCCAAGTTACTCCTTTATGAAATCTGCAAACAGTAGCACAATACCAAATTACCAATACATATGACAAGCGCAATAATCAGGATAAAGACCGGTACCAACCTGTGTGAGGTAGCATATCAAATACTATTTACTTTGACTGGAAGCCGAGATAAGCGACTGACAGGAAAGGAAGGAAGCAGTCGAGGCAATGAAGCACCCAAAGTTTTTGTGCAGTTCCACCAAAATCGAGCATCCCTGTTGGCACATATATTGAGAGAGTGAGATTATTGTAATAGTGGGACTAGTTGATGAAACATACACTAACAAATAGAAGCACCCTCATTATCTTAATGGGTAAAGTTAGCAACATAGTAGTCTTGCTTAAAGAGAGGTATTAGTTTATTTAATCAGTGCCAATTAGCTCAACACTCAAAGCATTGCCATGTATCATTGGTTGCAAAACTTTAACGTGCAAAGATAAAGGAGTTTCTCATGACAGTAGCAACACAGTAGCATGATACAAATAGAGATGACAACAAACTAATATGGATGAAGGCCTTAGGCCGGTGCCAACCTGAGCAAAAAAGCTTATTCAAGTAGTCCCAGAAGAGATGATAAAGCGCTCACTGGAATCATTCAATAGTATATATTTTTGTGCACTTCAAATGTATGGTTGACATCACTCTTGTTTACCAGTGGTGAGATTATACCGAAATATTATCAAGAACTTCGAGCAGAGTTAAAGCACTAGCTGGGATACAGTTCATTGTATTCTCTTGTGCAGTTCCACTAAAATGTATGATTGACACAACATGATCCCTGTTTGCACAAGTAGGAACAAGGTGAAACCTTCATTAGCTTAGTGAGAAAGGATAGAAAGACATTAGCATATTACTTTAACAGTAGCATCAAATTCATGATGGACAATACGCAAAACATTGCCTCATTGAACCAGTGGCAATAAATTGACATGCAAAACAATAGCATTATTATGTCATGACCCTACCAAGATTCCCTCCCTGCTCCACCACATGATTTACCTCCACAGACACACATACACACGTACATGATTCAGCATAGGGTGCTACTAAAGATTTGTTTAACTCCGACAGGAAAATTAGGCAGCAATAAATTAGTGCTACTTAAGTACTCCTAATTAATTAAGTGACCTTACAGGAGAGACAGCAGAAGTGGAAGGGCTCCTGGAGGATCGTCTCACATGTAAGGGAGACGTTGCCAGAGCCCTTGAATGGCCTCGACTGAGGCCTCGGCTTCAGCAAGATCACCTTGGCACTGTTGATCATGTAGAGCTGGGTCACACATGCATCCGAAATCCAGTTAATTAGTATGATGTGTCGTCAAGCCAAGTACTACTCTGCTGCATTTCTCAATCTATCTCTACTTCTCTACTCTTATAAAAAATAGAGTTGGTGATGATGGTGTGCCTGCCATCCTGCAATATAGGCCGTCTGATTTATATCTGACGGATAGGAAGGAAACTATGGCAATTTTGCAAAAAGATACCCACACCCCTCTCCACATTTGCAAATAAGGCCTTCCCTCGTTCATCCTTTTCTCTCACAAGATAAACTACTCATACAAATGCATCTTGATGTTACGTGCAACGCACGTGCATCTTGCTAGTCTTTCAAGTAAAGTAAGACTAGTAGCAACACAACAATGCAATACCACTAGCAAGATGTCAGGTTAACATAGGACGGTACCATCGTGTGATCTTCTTCATTTCCTCCTTCTTCTTCTTCTTCTTCTTCGTTTTCCTCTTCATGCTCTGTTTCTCTTTATCCTCACCAGTTGGTGAAACCAAGTACATGATTGGCCTTCTATTTCAGAATTGGTTTTGTCAGTGAGGGAGTACAAGTGTACTAGTAAACAATAGCGTTATTTTCTCATGGCAGTCTCAAAATAGAGGTGAACACATGCATTAAATATCATTCTTACCTAAAGGAAGGTTATGGTGCCAATATGGAGGATGAAGATTGTAACACAGATCTCCCTTTGTGCAGTTCCACCGAAATGAACCAACGGTTCCATTCTGACATTCCAGTTAAACAGCACAAAAGTCACTTCTTTTAACAAGTGTTTTGTGCAGTGCACCAAAAGGTCGCAATAGCAACGAGGTGAAATGGATATCCCTGTTTGCACAAAAAGCTACAGAGGAAACAGCCAGAGTCTCAAACAATTACTGGTAAAAACAATTGGTTAAACTTGTCATGGCTTATAACAGTGGTATGGCTTCATTTTACCAGGGGCATTAGATTAAGAACAGCTAAATATTTGCTATAAGGGCATGGGACAGTGGGTGCACCAGCAGTCCAGCACCATGTACCTAAACCGGGGCATAAAGTGGTGATTCAGAGTTTGTTGCCCCGAGAAACAAACATCCAAGAAACATATCTGGGTTGGTCCCATTTTTGTTCACTCTAGCCACCTATTCCTATGTGTGGATAGCAAATCTAGTCCTGGTCATACCACTGTGTACAACGTTTCCCCTATATTTCCCTTTTCGACCAAGAGACCGGTTGGATGACCAGTCTGTACTACTTTCACCCCCTTTCTTTCCTGTTTGTACCAAGTCCGATGTACATACTAAATTTTCCCCCTTTATTTCTTGTTTGAACCAAGTACAAGATTCGACTCCATGAAGTAGCTTTACCTCTAACAATAGAAAAAAAATTAGGTGACGTTGGACCATCCGATCGAGCCTAGCTACGAGGGGGGCTGAGAGGTAGAAAATGATGCACATGCAGCGACGTAGCGAGCTGGGGAAGTAGAGCTAGGCCAGTTTCGAAGGAAGATATACCTGAAGGTCGTCGGGGTGTGGATAGGTGGGCGGCGGGAGGCCGGTTCCGCCCACACTAGGGCAGCAACGAAGGGATCGGAGGACCTCCCACGCCGGCGCTCGGCCAGAGATAACGGTGCAGCCAGCAGTGGGTCTCCTCCCTCACTGTCGACGATGGCCTAAACGCTGCCCCTCCTCCCCTTCACCGGCGGAGGGGGATACGTCCGAATCTGTAACAAGCGGTGAGATAGAAAGATAGTGTTACCACCGCTATCTTGTTTAGATCTGGATAGGACGAGAGTGTGTGAATAGAGAAACCCTAGCAAGCAAGCGCGGAGGCTCCTGCCTATATATATATGTATAGTGGGGTAGTTTTGTTTTTTCACTCCATCAAAACAATCGTTTAAAATTGTGTACGTGCCAGGTCGCCTTTTTTTTGAGTTGTTGATTGTTTTTTGAGATAGCTACCCGCTTATTCCAAGTGGTGTTACGGTGTGCCAGGTCACACTTTGTATCGTTCAAGTCTAGTACTAGACCCTCCATTAAGTGAACAACCAACGCTTCGTAAAAATTGTGAACAAGCCCACGGCTAAAATTATCGGAAACGTGGGCTGCACCAACATGCATTATTATTTATATTTTCTATGTGGGAGTATCCTCAAAACAAAATGTGAGAGTACAATCTTTATTGGGCCCCTTTGTAATTTGTGCTGAATTTTGACCAAAGATTTAACTGGCAAAATGTTAGTGCATGTTAACAAAAATTATATCCTTGGATTCGTATTTGAACGTAGTTTTCAATGATGTAATTTTTTGTGACATGCATGAACATTTGGTTAGTTAAATTTATAGTCAAATTTTGGCATAGATTATCATAGGGACCAAGGACCAATAAACCAGGACGGAGCTCCTCGTCTGTCGTCCAAACTACTTATATGACTAGCCGCTCTATTACATGCAGGACATCAAGCATCCGGGCCCGCGTGCCATCCACAAATCACAGCGAGGTGCTATAGTCGAGACTCACCAGTCACCCCGGTGTGGCCGTCATGACCCGTCATATCACAAAACCCACACCTTTACCAGCAGTGGTAAAGTGGCCTCGAAGTTGGACTGGATGAAGCAACCATCATTTCACTAGAATGCTCGCTGAAGCCCTTTCTCCCCTTTCTTGAAGAAAACGTCACTCCAGGCTACTCACTTCTGCCATTTTTCTTCTATACCGATGAAGGAAAGGTGGGCGAATCAGTGATGCTACTATATTTTCATTCCAAGAATCTTCTTTTTGTGAAGCACCTACCGATTCTCACTGCCTATTCTTTTCCCGTTTTCATTGCGATTGTGGTTTCCTTTCGATTGCTTTTTGTTTGTCAGTTTATTGATGGATCCTGGAGCACTAGGCATATAGTTGCTGGTGGACAACCCACTCGAGACAGAGATCTCCAGGAAGCGAGCACCAACCAACGAGTTGGCCATGTTGGCGGGCCAACCCATGGAGATGAAGAACTCCAAGAAACAAGCACTGGCCAAAGAGTTGATGACGTTGGCGGACGAACTCCTCAAAGAAAGCTGGAAGAATAGCAAGGGCCCCACCGTGCGTACCCCAGAAACTCTAATGGCCACCTATGTGAGGCTCAAGGCCGAATTTGAGGAGATAATCGCCGTTGAGAAGCAGTATTTCCCTGGCAAGGCGATGGCCCCCATCAAGGAGATGGCCCCCGGAGGGATGGGATCCCCCGATGAGCTGCACAAGGTAAAAAAAATGGCTTACCATAGTTGTGGTTTTTGATTATTTGCAATATGCTTCCTAATATGTTAGGGTTGTGCAGGTGCCAGTGGACGTCCTTGATGATTCCGATGTCGCGGTCCGTCCTGTGGACATTGCCCCAGAGATCGATTCTGATGCCGCTGTCCGTCATGTGGACATCGCCCCGGAGATCGATTCTGATGCCGCTGTCCGTCCTGTGGACATCGCCCCAGAGATCGATTCCGATGTCGCGGACCGTCCTGTGGACATCGCTCCAGAGATCGATTCCCATGCCGCTGTCCGTGCTTTGGTCATTGCCCGAGAGATCGATGACAAGAAATAGTTCGTCGCGCTAATCCTTCAAGGTAGTTTGCATTGTGTTTAATTAGCAGAACGATGCATGTTATCAAACCATCTTAGGACTAGTGCACTGTCTTCTGTGGGCGGTACTTGCTACTTTTGTTTGATAGTGAATCATGCGAACCCTCTTCGAGTTATGGAAACAGATGTATCCTCACCAGCTTTTGATGTAATATATGGCATGCTTAGATGTAAGTTTGAACTGTTTATCATATCAGCAGGGCTTGTTTGAAGATTCTTGGTGTTAGTAGGCTAGGTACTTTGTGAGCTATAGTACTTGCAAACAATCACTGAAGAGAAACGTTGGGGCTGATGAGCTCGTGGTACGCTTATAGGTCTGATCCATCGTCTATCGGCCAATAGCCAAAAGTCCTAAAATTGTAGGCTTAGCGAACGATCAAACAATAGTCCACAATTATACATTAATTCACATCAAACTCAATGAGTTGGTTCACGGATACATTCACATTAATGCCAGCAAAATTGGCACGTACTTGTAACATGCGTGAATGTGTAATTTTTTTGTTGGAAGAATGTGTAGTGACGTCATACTTTCGGAGTGGCTACAGAGAGTGTGTAGGTGTGCTAGAGGGGTTGTGGGATGGAGAGAGATCTAGAGAGAGAGAAAGACCCTCCGCCCTCCTTTGGTTTGTAGGAATTTTGTAGGAACTCTATAGGATAGGATTTGCAAAGGAAAAATTCCTTTGAAGCCCTTTGGTTTATAGGAATGGATTCCTATTCCTATGTAGGATATGAATCAATCCTTCATATTTTGGAGGGAAAAAATTAGCGTAGACTCAATGGAAACATTCCTATCCTATGCACCAAATAGCATCTCTTTCTCTATAGGAATTGAGATGCATGTCATCTCACTTCCTATGTTTTTCCTATTCCTATAAAATTCCTATCCTATGAACCAAAGGAGGCCTCCATTTCTTTCTACTTCTAATCGTTAGATTGACAAAGGATATTTTTTGAGAACACAAAATCATAGCAGTACCGAGACGTACAAATACTAGGCGGGCTTGTTTGGCCTAGTGGGTTTCAGTGATATGACATGCTACAGTACCGTCTAGTCTTCGCGTGCGGTAGCAGTATTGTGGGTACAGTAAGTTTTCTTGAAGAAGCAGAATTCAATGAAGTCATGATGGTTCGTTCGTCCAACCAACTTACAGTGGGAAAGGTTGGGCCTGCGCTACGACCGGGGTGGACCAGGATAATTTTGTGCATGGCAAGTGGACCAGGATGGTCGACATCCCACATGTCGGCGATTGAAACTATTCTTTCCGATATCGAGGACGAGCAAGGAGTATTCATTGTTTATTTTTGATGAAAGCTATTGTCTCCACTGTTACGACGGAGGAGTGTGAAACACGGCAGCCCAGTGAACTTGGCATGTGCACAACTCCCTCCTTCCTCATGTACCATAGTGTTGACTATAAGGTTGGCTATAAGGTTACAACTTTTCCTCACATTCTCTCTATCTATTTCCTCAAATGTTTTTTACCTTCTTTTTTTAGACACAATCGTTTTTTATACCTTTTTTTAGAATTAGTTTTTTTATACCTAGGAGCACGTGTCGAGACGGGCTCTTGCAGAGCCCACTCCTTCACTTTTTCAATGCCTCTCTCCTCCACATAAGCGGGCTTATAGCCCAGTAATGTACTTGCTATGAATGCGGGCAGCTGGCGCCTAAGGGGGGAGCGCACGCGGGAGGGGGGAGGGGTTTTCTGGTGGGCCAGGGCGGTTAGAAGCGGGCTTGGAAGCGGTCCGGACTCCCGCATGGCCCACCTCACATTATCACCATATTTCTTGGAGTCCGTGCATGGCGGGCGGGTGATCTCTTCTCCCTCCCTCGTCTCTCTCTTCTCAGCCGACGCCCGCCGAGCGATTAGATTTCGGCTATCGACGGTTTATTCAATTGCAGTCCCACATGTCAGTGAAAATGCAAGACAACGCGTGTCCCCTTTGGTGAGCGGCATGCGAGCCAGACTGTCGGGGGTGCGATGCGAACGCGACAGGCGTGCTTTAAGTGTGCTGCCTTTTCCTTTTGAACTTGCAAAGTGTAACATTTTCATGCGATCGATCGATAGAAATCCAGAACAAAATGACGAGGGCGGGGCTTTCCTGTGCGTTAGGCGGGCTAGTTTGGGCTAGTGGGTTTGAGTGATATGATGTGCTACAGTGCCGTCCACTTGCTCCATTTTTATGTAAGCAAGCGTCTCCACTCTTACATGGGAGGAGTGTGAAACACGGCAGATCTGATTTTGATCGAGGGATAACTGTTCCCTGCGAAATAATGGAGCACTGTTAGCGATTATAGCATGATAGTTAGGGCATCTCCAGCGCTGACCCACAAATTTACACCGGCGTCTGTCCGAGGACACTGATGCCAGAGGACGCCATCCAATGCTGCCCGCATACCTTTCGACAACTATATGAACTAACCGGACGAAATTCATGCAAACAAAGCAAATTTCAAATTAACCGGATGAAATTCATTACATTTCGAAAACTTTTCCTATAAACTGGACGAAATTTATTACATATTTCGCACAAACCGTACTAAAACCTAATCTAAACGATCGCCGGCGCCCGACCACCATGTCCGGCCATGAGCCCCGAGAACTGACGCTCCGGCTATTGCCTTTGCCTCCTCCTCATCCGCTTCGGCTTTGTCCAGCTCCGCCTCGATAACCTCCTCCTCCGGAGCACAAGGTTCTGAAGATTTCCGCCTCCATGTTGCCATCAAGTGGCTAATCGGCCGCCGATGTTTACCCCACCAAGCTTGGCGTCAACTGAGTGGAGGAGCGTTGGCCTTCCTGGGACCAGAGCGACGGTGACCTACCATGTACTACTCTTCCTTGCTGCCGGCTGGGCCCGCACACACGGGCCGGCTTCATGGTCGTGGCGGCGGAGGGCGGCCGGGGGGGGGGGGGCCGGCGATGTCCTTCGTCTACTCCTGCGACAGTACGTCCAAGAGAGCTTTGGAGCGCGCCCGGAGCGGAGCCGGCGATGTCCTTCGTCTACTCCTGCGATAGTACATCCAAGAGAGCTTTGGAGCGCGAGGAGGCCATGGTTGGAGTGGTGCCGACAGAAGGAAGGGACCAGAGGAGAATGACTGTGGGTCTTTGGCTATGGCTGGGGCTGGGGCTGAAGTTAATATAGCGGGCGAATGGCAATGAGCCGCGGCAGATGGATGGACGGCTGGCGCCGGAGTAGGTTCATCGGCAGCCACGTGTCATTAATGTGGGCGGCGAACGGACGGATGGCCATGGTGTCGTTAACGCAGAGCAGTCGCTTGCACCGGGATGCCGTGCGGGTGGCGCTCTCTCGGCCGTCGCGCTGCTGCAATGCCGGCGCTAGTGAGAGGTCGCATCGGGCGTGAATGCGGTATTGACGTTCTGGAGCGACGGTGACCGTTTCAGACGGGAAGCGCGCGCTAGCAATGGAAGGGGTTTTGGTAGGCCAGGGCGGTCAGACGCTGGCGTGGTGGTATATTGTTTTTGTAGTTTGCAAAAGTACTCAATTAATGTGGCAGTTCACTTTTTTTTCTACGATCAACATACACCCTACAAAGCACCGTGTTCAAATTTGGCACTTCTCCAGGTTCATTTACCATATTTAGGCCATTATGTGCATTTTGTAGAAATTTACTACCATTATAAGAATTAATGAACATCTACATCATGCATATATGACTCAAAGCTTACATGCTATAGTGTGGTATTTATTCATAATTTGGTTGCCAAATCTCATGTGTGCAATGCACGTGTACCTTACTAATAAACATAGTTTCTAGTGATATTATTTGTAGTTACATGCATCAACCAGGATGGAGGTGCAGAAACATCAAATCCCAGCTACAGCTACACGGGTGTGATGATAGGGACCGTATAATCACCATATCTCATATATAATGACGGTATTGACCGTATTCTTAAGTACAATGATAAAAGTGAGCTATCAAGACAAGTTCGATGACCGCCAATGCATTTTACTCGGTAATAAATGACCAGGATTGAAGGGGAATCCAAATTTTCTTCGTTGTCTGTCCTTGAGCTCTTGACAAACCAATGCACTATACGGTTGTCTGGCCATTCCGCCCTAGAGCTCTCACCAAGCGTCGTTCATGCCACCGCGCCGCACACTAACCATTAAGGAAGCAATGGAATCCCGCCGCGCCAAGTTCCTCGCCGCCCACGACCACACACAAAATGGTAGGGACGCGATGGCATCCCGCCGTGCCGAGTTCATCGCCGCTCGTGACCTCACACCTACGTGAGCGGACTTTGAAGCTGCCAAGGCCGAAGGGGCGGTAGAGCAAGAGGCGGCCAAAGCCGCACAGAGGGAGCAGAAAAGGCAGAAAACACTCAAGAAAAGAGAGGCCCGCCGCCGCAAGAAAGAAGAGGACGCACGCGCTGCTGCGGAGAGCTCGGCGGAGATCCAAGCACGGTGGGGTGTCGCCGACAAAGCCGGGAAGGAGAACGACATCGTCTGGCCAGCATGTGAGAAGTAGTAGTACTAGTAGTTAGTGTGTGTGTCTGTGTCGCCCGTATGTTTGTTTAATTAATTACGAGCATGTACCAGTACTAGTTACTACTATAGTTTTTTGAGCAAATTGCCAGTACATTAGCTTAGACTCAATGGAAAAATTCCTATCCTATGCATCAAATGGCATATCTTTCTCTATAGGAATTGAGATGCATGTCATCTCACTTCCTATGATTTTGATATTCCTATAAAATTCCTATCCTATGAACCAAAGGAGACCTCCGCTGGAGTACAATACTACTATAGCTAGCAGTATTGCTGGTACAGTAGTTTTCTTCAAGAAGCGGAATTCAACAAAGTCATGGTGGTTCCTTCGTCCAAGCAATTTTACAGTGGGAAAGGTTGGGCCTGTGATTTCATGGCTCATCAGTCATTATTACTGCGGCACGACGACCGGGGTGACTCTCCCTTGGAGTTCTGCGTGCATGGCAAGTGGACCAGGATGGTCGATGTCCCACATGTCAGCAAACAGAAGTATTCTTTCCGATATCGAGGAGCAAGGAAACTGCGTGGTATAGTATCACTGCTGATTTATATTTATTTTTTATTTTTTATGAAAGCTAGCGTTTCAACTCTTACGACGAAGAAGAGCCAAACACGGCACGTGCTGGATGTCCCACACGTCAGCGAAAGGAGTGAGACATGAACAGTGTGGTAGAGCGTCTCCACTTCTTCCACTTCTAGGTCGGAGACCACACGTAGTACTAGTAGTATGAACGATACAAAGTGCGACCCGGAGAGAAAGACGCGTCTAGTTGGAAGGTCTTGGGCCATACACGTAAAAAAATATAAAACCTAATATGTGCCTCCAATTAATATAGTAGTAGAGTACTTAGGCACGTACATCATAATATCACTGTGCATTGCACGTACAACATTTAGTGGTAGTAAAAGACAAATGCCTATATGCCACGCATGTTCATACTATTTATGCCTTTCTACTTCACTTACTGCACTACATTACTCAAGTTCGTACATCCCTGGGTACATGTCCGTCTCGTAGTTCCAGTCCCACGTGTTCTTCATAGATGGAACGATCCATAACGGTGGGCAACGGGAGTCCATATCATCGCAGCTTCTTAAGTGTGGCTCCGTACGATTGAGACTCATCCAAACTGAAGCGGCATAGATCACGGATAGGGGCGTTCAAGATATGAATCCGTCAGTGCGCAATGAAAACGCACACGTTCTTCATGAACGGCAGGCCGTCGGCGTCGTGCACGGAAGGTGGCATCGTTTGCACTATGGGGTAGTTGTCCCCGATGAAAATCCAGTACTCTTCAAGTGTGTTCATCCGCACCCAGGTAGCATCACGGGGGTCGAACACACCGCCGTCCATCTGGTACACCTGGCATCTCAATCCTAGAAACATGCTGACGTGCATGGTTATGGTCCATGCAGTATAATAAGATGACGCAAGCAGGGGATACGGATTAAAATAAAATACTTTATATTGCTTATTTCTATGAGGGGGAACGGAAGCAATGTGTAGACCAGCTGCGGCACGGGCAACGACAAACAATTTGAGAGTGTTACCTGGGCCATGTACATTAATTAAAGTAGGAGTAGTTTTGTTTGATGGGATTATGGCAACCTAGCTAGTACTACAGGGAATTGAAATTGTTAAATCCTTTATATTTTATACAACTGGCATTATAAAGTTGCGTAGATGACTATCCCAATCAATAAAAAAAAGAAGGAAAGAACTACTCCTGCTCCTGGAGTGCAAAGAGACATGTACTGAAATGTTATAAGATGACATGGCAATAAGATGTGGGAGACGAAGATGAACGAGGGAAGGCCTTATCTGCAAATGTGGAGAGGGGTGCGGGTATCTTTTTGCAAAATTGCCATAGTTTGCTTTCTATCCGTCAGATATAGATCGGACGGTCTATTTTTCAGGATGGCAGGCACACCATCATCACCAACTCGGTTTTTTTATTTTTTTATTTATTACTAGCAAGATGCCCGTGCGTTGCACGTAACATCAAGATGCATTTGTATGAGTAGTTTATCTTGTGAGAGAAAAGGATGAACGAGGGAAGATCTTATTTGCAAATGTGGAGAGGGGTGTGGGTATCTTTTTGCAAAATTGCCATAGTTTCCTTCCTATCTGTCAGATATAAATCGGATAGCCTATATTGCAGGATGGCAGGCACACCATCATCACCAACTCTGTTTTTTATAAGAGTAGATAGATAGATAGATAGATAGATAGATTATTATTATTATAAGAGTAGAGATAGAGATTAGGGAACTAGCGGGCGGTTCGTTGTACGACACGTTCGCGTCCATCCACTAGCCCGGAATTAAAGCACGCACGACATTTACAGTGACTGGGATTAGTTGTTTTCCAGACGCAAGGACCAACACGGACAAGCAGACCTGGTCGCCCTTTTTCGAGCACGCCTTCAACAAGTACGTGCGTCACATGCTTGCATGCAAATCTTGCGTGATCAAACCGTGCGAAGCAGAGCGGTAGGCTGTCGAACTGCAGTCTACATGTTGCAGCCATGTCATCCACACGCAACCTAAAGGCCAATTCATACTCCGCTGGACTATACTGTACTACTATGCATTGTTTGGCACGAACGTTCATTGGAGCTCGTGCTGCAACTGGCATACTCCACAGCCCGCTTCCCTTCTCCTTCCTCTTCCACCGCCCGCCCACGTCCGCGGGAAGCGATCGGTCAACCCTTATATAGGAGTGCTAGCACAAATAGATGCATGCATGACCACTAAAATTTCCTTTCATTATCTCTATGAAATAAATGTGGCGTGAAACTCAAAGTCCTTTAAGTCTGATTATAATGGAAATCATCGTCCTCCTCCGGCTCCGCTGGGCCCACGTCGTCGTCCTCCTGTTCCGGCTCCGCGTCGTCGTTCTCCTCCTTCTGCTCCACGTGCTGCTCCACCTCCAATGCCTCCTCGTCCGGCTCCGGCTAGTCCGGACTCCTGAGGCAGGGCGGCTGTGATTCAGGCTTCGCGCCGCCTCCAGATCAAAGCGCCGCTCCGGCGGGAGCATGGCGTATGTCGTTACCTTCGACCGGGCCATGGCTATCGGGCGACGGCGACCAGAGAAGAGGCGGCGGGAGGGGAATGAATGCAGCTACTCTTTGGGTTCGCCGTCCGGCTTAAATAAATGTGCACCATCACGTGTACCCACGGGTGCACAAATTGTAAGATACGGGTCTGCTTAGGGGGTGTCACGTAACTGGTATGTGTGTGAGATTCTGAGAGACAGAGTGCGTGTGTGCGACTCTACTCTTCAGACATGTACTCCACCTTTTGCATCGGGATATAGTATAATGGTATTACACTTTAGCTTGTGATTTACGTGGCCATGTTAATGTGGTTGTGTAAAAAAAATGTCACTTCCTGCTCGTGATTTGCGTTATATAATTATGAGAACTTTGCTAACTACTAAAATAAAGTGGAATTTGTCCATGTTATATAAGTAAATTAAGATGATTGTTTGTCATACGGGTAAGGTTGGACGAAGGGTGGTAGGAACAAATGCTCCACCTAGAGCATGTGTGTGTGAGATGGAGTCTTAATGTGTGTGTGTGTCAAGCGGAGTCTTCGGTGGCGAAAGTAATTTAAGTGTGTGTGGCTTCATCGTAGAGGGGTGATGTGTATGGCAGAGGCCACCAACAAGGGGGGTGCGAGAGAGAAGAGGCCCGTAAAGAGGGAAGAGAAGGTGTGTGCGCGTGAGAGGGGTCGACATCGAGATAACGTGTTCGTTCGGGAGACACCGAGGAAGACTACTATATATCGATGGTGCATGTAGGCGGGAATTAAACGAAGGGATGGTCTTATTGGTTTTGGGGATATAGGGGAAGAGTGAGAGAGGGGGTAGCTAGAAGGAGATTGTTAAGTGTGAGTGTGTGTTTTAGAGAAGAGACCCATCCAGGCGGAAGTCATCTGCACACAAGAAGAGAACGATTCGATGTGGGGTTAGGGCTGAGGGTAATTAACTATGTATGGAGACATAGGAGACCTTGAACGTGCATGTGCGAGAGGTATACATGTATACATGGGATGTGTGTGTGTGTGTGTGCGCGCGCATAATTGAGATAAAAGAAAGAAGACATAAGTCATAAGATCAACGACATGGGAGAGACGGATCGCTATGACAATATGCATGCATGTGAGAGTGGAGGGAAGAAGGCCCGATAATTGAGCATGTGTTTTTGTCTTTAAGAGATAGTGGTGCGTGGGCTGGAGCATGCATCTATGGCGAGCAGAGAGAGCGAGACACAACGATTGTGCAAAAGAGATCAACCTATAGATGCATGTATAGGGAGATAGATATAATGTGCGTGATATGAAGCAAGAGTGCGTGCGAGAAAGAAAGGTTGACGGAGAAACTACAGATAGATAGAGAGATAGAGATGCTAGCTAGAGCGACATCGGCTAGTTTGTGTGTTAGAGATGACCACCTAGTGGTTCAGAGGGGTGAAGTTATGTGTGTGTGAGAGAAAGATAAAAAAGAGGGCGCATGACTGCATGTAGAGAGAAACATATATAGTGTGCGTGATAGGAAGCAAGAGTGAGGGCGAGAAAGAAGGTTGATGGAGAAATAGATAAATAGAAAGATAAAGATGCTAGCTAGAGCGAGATCGGCTAGCTAGTGTGTGTGTTAGAGATAAGAGTCGAGTGGATCAGAAGGCTAAGTTATGTGTGTGGGTGTGAGAGAGATAGAGAGAGGGTGCATGTGAGTCACATACAAACAAATATCAGAGAGAAATGAGACCCCGAGAGATGGAGTTTTGTGTTTGCGAGAGAGAAAGATATTTCACAAGGAGAGTGATAGCTAGAGAGACATATCAGGGAACGCGAGATATCTCTAGGGAGAGAGAGTGTGTGAGCGACATACAAGGGAATGGTGGAGAGATATGAGACCCTGGGAGACAGTGTTTGTGTTTGTGTGTGAGAAAGAGATATTTAAGAGGGAGAGTCGCAGATTCTCATACCTAAGGAGTGCAAGACATCTCTGTGTCAGAAGGGGTGTGCGAGTGGCACACAGGGGAATAGTAGAGAGAAATGAGACCTCGGGAGACGAAGTTTGTGTTTGTGTGAGAGAAAGAGATTTCACAGGGAGAATCATAGTTAGAGACACATAGCAGGGAACGAGATATACTTAGAGAAATAGAGTGAATGTAGAGGGAGAGAGTACCGTCTGTGTGTTACGAAGATAAAAGATCATTGTCGACATACAAGTAGCACGAGAGATACCCGAGAGATGATGAAGGCGTATAGGTCTAGAGAGATATACAAGCATGAGTGATAGCTATATGAGACGAATATATGGATTAAAGGGGATTCAAATATTTAAACTAGAGATCACGGCATCGATAATATCATAATGAAAATTGGTCTATCAAACATGCATGTTCATTTGAATTTGGGGACACATGTAATGTTATATAGTTTATCAATATTAGTGATCCATAGATTCTTTAATTAGAGACAATGCATGGTTTATATGCAATTAATGTCTAAACGGGATTACACTATATGTTGCGTGTGTCAAACACATTATACGTGTTTGATAAGTAAAAAAACCCCGCATGAAACACACATTAATTGGAGACAGTTAGCGAGGAGTGCATACATTGGATTTCAACATAAAATGGTTTCAAATATTTGAAAATCCAAATTAAGATGGATCTAGCCTTATGAATCTGAGATCATGCCATTTGTAAACCATATTTATGTATAAAGGGTGTTGTGCTTTTGAAATTATATATAAAAAAATGATGTATATAGATTTGTATTCGAATACAAAATGGATCCTACCCGAAAAAAATATATAAACTGGATTCGAATTGAGTTGGCACGGTAAACGTGCACTCTATCTCTGCAAAAATTTGAACGAAGCGGGGAAACTCGCAGTAACCGCCCGAAACCAAAATCTGCGAGATGGAAATTACTGCCTATCCCTAACACGCAAAGCCTATCGGCTCGATTTCTATAGGTTTCGATAGAGGTAGGCTTGTAATTTCACTCAAACATGACATAACCGCCTCCGCCTCTCACCTCCCCGGATTCATACACGGTGGGCGCCAAAACACAGCTTCTCCTCGGCCGAAATCGCCTCTCACCTCCCTCCCCGATTCATACACGGTGGGCACCAAAACAAACTCTCCTCTGCCGAAATCTCCGTCGGCAAATATTCGGTGTATGAGAGATTACCGTCCTATCCCCAACCGACTAATATTGCTGTGATGTAGGAAATTTTAAACGGGGGCTAAGTTTATAAATTTCCTCGCATTTAAGACAAGCGCGCCCTGAAGACATGGTTCCCCCTTCCTCTCTCCCTCCATTTCCCCATTTGTACTCCGTGGGCGCCAAAACACCCTCTCCACCGCACTCTCCTCCGTCCGCCACCCCATCCACCGCTTCAGACCAGGATCCTTGCATCGCACCCTCTCACTTCATCCGCGCCGTTGTCCACCTTGTCAAGGCCGCTCGTACGACCGTCTCATCCACCGCGCCGGGATATTTCCCTCGCCGCCACCGTCTGCCCTCCTAGATCTGCTTCCACGCCGCCGACAGCCATCGCTACCGCAGCACCCTCAATGCCTCAGCAGATGCTTACATGGCACCACACCAGAGGCGGTACTCTTTCGTATCTGCTCAAGTTATTTATCTCAGCAAGAAAATAGATTGCCACTGCTTTACTGTGATTTCTTGTCCATCACTTAGAATCTTACTTGTTAGTTGAAACCAAACATTGGTTGCGAAGTTGCCTTTGTCCAGTTTGCACCTTCAGATCCGCCATGGCACGCGCACCACTATACTCGCAATGCTTATGGTTTTCCCCTTTTATATTCCACATTAGCTTAAATGACAGTCGATTGAATTTCAAATTGGGGTCAGTCCATTTTTGGGAGTTCGCCGAAGGGAAGGAAGGGGCTCGCCGGAGGGCTGCCCCATTATCTATCTTAGGGTTTCGGGTGGGGGCCGTGGTTGCAGGGGGCTGTCGTCGAGCTATGGTGGGGCCTCGCTGGAGGCAAAACTGGACGCGGGTGGGGGGTGGGGTTAGCTAGAGGGATGGCCTGGGGCGGCGGAAGACCGGAGATGGTGGGCGGTTCAGGGAAGGGTGGGGGCCGGTGGTTCGGCCAGAGGCCCGTGCGGTGGTCTTTAGGGGAAGAATAAGAGGCGAGGAAGAAGAAGGGTTAGGAGACGTAGGATCTTCATTCAACCGCCTGAAATGGTCGACTGACCCAAATGAGGAAAGTCAGGCGACTTGCGCGTAGACATTCCCATATATTCAGTACCATTATCGTAGGTGCTTCGAGACGTACGTGCAAGTAGTGCTCCTCAACCCATCAAGCTAAACAACATGCCACTCATAATTCAAAACTTAGTTGCTCAAATACGAATCTGATATGATGCTGACATGTACTAAAACAGAGAATGTTTAATTGGTCAGCTAATGTTCCTACTTTACTTTCGAAAAGCACATGCGCCACATATCGAGGGACAGTAGGGAGTTGCGTTCTTAATGCGCTCTGGTTCATCATGTGTGGCCAACCAACATTTTATGATCCAAAATCTGCTTGCTCTTCTTTAACATGCTCCTCTTCTGTTCTTCTTTTGTAAGTACTCTCTCCGTACCTAAATATAAGTCTTTGTAGAGATTCCTCCATGGACTACATACGGAGCAAAATGAGTGAATCTACACTCTAAAATGTATCTATATACATCCGTATGTGATCCATAGTGGAATCTCTACAAAGACTTGTATTTAGGAACAGAGGGAGTATAATAGTTGTACAATATGTTCTTTGTAGTGAAGAGGAGCAGGGACATTTGCAGTGTACAGGTCTATTCGGTCGCTTTTCATAGACGCTTTCAACTCTTCGTGTTCGTCTTCATGTCGATTGTCATGGACGCTTTCAACTCTTCGTATTTGGTCGTATGTGTCGCCTTTGAGAGTTAGACTGATAGTAACAGTACTGCGCCTTCAGTTTTAGAGAGTTGGTATCTGAAGCCTTTCTAGCCGTATCGGCGATACTAGCACATATATTCCAGGAAGTTCCACTTTCCTGATTTTACTCCTGATGCTTAGGGTTTTCCCATTATATCTACACTATGATCTGCGTAGGTGCTTTATGTCCTACTAGCAGCTGTCCACCCTTTAAAGCTAAATAACACACCAATCATACGTCCTAAGGTTCTTCAAATACGAATGTGATATGATACTGACATTAGCTAACAGACACACATTTAATTGGTTAGCTAATGCTCCCACTTGAGTTTCCAAATGCATGTGGCCACATATAGAGAGACATCATGGAATGGCATTTCTTTGGGCGCTTTGATTCATCATGGGCGGGCAACCAACATTGTACAGAAAGAAGGGGAATCTCAATAATATGCTTCCCCTTCTATTCTTTAACATGTTCCTCTTCTGTTCTTCTTTAGTAAGTACAGTATGTTCCTTGTCAGGAAGGGGAGCAGGGACATCTACAGTCGACAGCTCTATTGGGCCGGTTCTGCTACATGATTTCACACTTCGAGTTGGTCTGCCATAATATCCCAGAAATGGTGGGAGCCACACGGTCTTTGATAGACTAGACTGATAGTAACAGTTGTGCGCTTTCAGATGAATAGAGCTGGCCTGTAGGTGATCGATAGGCTGCATATTAGTAGCGGCAAAACCCTGTATTTTCCAGCCAGTTCCACTTTCCCGGTTTATTTATGGTGGTTATGGTGTACCCCTATTATCTACACTACGATCTGCCTAGTGGCTGTGCGCTCTTGTTATCATGGTTTGGCAATAAACTTTCTATACGGTGTATTATGAACCTATCATCTGCCAACTATCCTTACATCTGGAGCTCCCAACAGGGAGCCTATTTTTTTGTGTAGTTGTGCCAGATTATATTAATCTACTCACCATATTACAGCACACATGGGCTCTCTCATCAGAATCCAGTGATAGCACACAAGGGTTTACAGGGAGCCCCTATTATATTAGAATATCCTCTGCATTACAAAGATAATCTCACTACTATTTATGTTTTCATACTTTTTAGATATTGTACGTAATCACAATGAATATAAGAATGCGCACATCAGAAGAATATTGCGGAATAGTTCAATGGGTAACAAACTTGGCATCAAGGGATTGAGGTCCATTGTGGATGCAATGAAACCCACATGCTCCCGACCTATAGATTCGTATTCAGAATATGATCCTAATGACTATCCTGAGCTCAAGGAGTCAAAGGCAGATGGCCTATCCTGTTCACCCAATAAGGTGCATGTTCTAATTTGGCAAGGTTTTATTGGTTGCACATATCTTGCATAAGGTGTCTTGCATTTCTTTTGCTTCGTTGCACCGCCATCTGCTTAGTTTACTCATGATATATGTGAAGATGCCATGCCCATCCATTATCAATACCTATTCCATTTGTCGTCATACCATGTTTTTCCATTCAAATGTTGTTCTTGTGTTTCAGACATCCAAAAGGAAGAGGGTGATTGCAGAACCTGAAGGAGTACAAGCAAAGTTCTTGAAAAAGGTGGTGCTACCGGAGAAATCAGATAGCACCCCACATATATTGGTGATAGAACCAGCGCAGCAAAACCTAGGATATCGCAACTATATTGGTCGCTGCTTTGCTCTTGTGAGTACCTATTGTCCAATCGCTGTACGTACATTTATACCTGGTGGATTATGTGATATCATTGTGCATTATAGCTTGCTTGTCCACTGTTCGCTCCAAATTATCAGATCTATATTAATGCTTACATTAATGTAGAATAAACCTAATGCTTATGAAGAAATTTAGTTCTGCATTGTTCTTGTAAGTATCTGCTGTCCTTCATCACTTTACTTATATTGTCAGCTAGTTCTTCATGTGCAGTTTGCAGCTTATTTTTCCTTGCCCTTCATTTTCTACACATCAGATCTACATTTACTCTTGCGAAAATATTGAATAAAACCAATGTTACTGAAGAAGTTTAACTCTGCATTGCTCTTGTCAGTGCCTTTTGCCTGTATGCTATATTTACATTTGTACTTTGCATCTTAGGTTAAATAATCTCCATTTGGTCCTATATTTTCACATCTATATTTACTCTTAACAAAATGTAGAATAAAGGCAATGCTCTTGAAGAAGAGTGTGCGGTAAACTTCTTGAATTGCCCCCCATCAATATGGACAAGGGCTTTATAGAGCCGGTCTTCACTCCTAATGTAAGTTTGTCCTCCTCGAGCCTTCAAATTTTGTTGTGTATATTTGGATAGCTATGAGTGCAAATGCTATTTATTTTTGTCGTCTGCATCAAATTGCTTGTTCAAAGTTTATAACGAAGAAGTACATAAACATAAGTTTGTCCTTCTCAATTTCAGTCTTTAGTTGTACAACCTAGTTCCTTATTCGTACCATGTAAATTAAACTAAACATAGCAAGTTATCTTCTTTAGCACTGTGTGTATGCTTGTGTTCTTGATCTGTAATCCAGTGGTGTGGTGAAACTACCAACTCCAGCACAATGTCATATCCTGCTATGTCTCAACTATGAAGAATGCCATATTATATTAATGTTATTTAAATCATGTCTCTTTATTTGCCAATCTGAAATAGTATAAATTGACAGTACACTCACCATTCATGCTTATACATTGTTTAGCACTACATGTATGCTTGTGTTCTTGATCTGTAATCCAGTGGTATGGTGAAGCTGGCCGCTCCTGCACAATGCCATTTCCTACCGTCTTAACTATGAACAATGCCTATTATGTTAATGCTATTTTAAACCGTGTCTCTTTATTTCTGACAAAGAAATGAGATGAATTGACAGCATAGATGCTTATACGTGCAAAACCTGTTATCTACCTACTTGTTTCTCTTTCAGGGTGACAGCACTGATGCTAGGAAGAACTGCCACAATGATAGTGAGACGAACCCATTGTTTGTCCCTCTAACATATATTCCAGAGAAGAAGGCAACACATCTTGAGGGTAGGGATACAACCACGAAGTCATGTCTTGATGTAGTGTCGAACTTACTCAGTGACACAAGCTCGATGAAGTCGTCGCCTAAATCTGTTCGACTTCTTCAGTCTGAAATTCAAGCAGAAAGACATGCTTCCGCTCAAATCCGACTGGAACTCCAATATCTATGCAAGATTAACCATAAGGACAGGACATCTATTGATGCTATGCAGCTTAAGTTGGTGGATATAAGCGTCAAACAAGCGCAGTCTCATCAGGTTGCTAAGCTGCTTGCGCTGCAGCTCCTGGGCCGGGCTAACCTTTCTTGAACTGTGTTGAAGTGCTGTCGGTTCTGTCTATTATTTTGTCGGTCTGTTTACTTCCACTGGTGGCGACCTGCCTAGTTTATGGAATCTGCTGTCTGGTTGCCCTTTATTATCACTTGCGGCAAACTTTGATGCCCAGGGGATGTAATATGCTGTAATTTCTTTGTTGTATAGTCTAGGTTTATTCTTCGTCACGATGCTGTAATTTATTTGCTGTTTATTTCTTTGCTCTGAGAAAAGGTCGTAATCTTCAATCAGAGTGCAATGAGCCAATAGGTTAGGTTTATAAAAAAATAATTTTGGTACTAAAACTGGTCGCTCGCCAATTGCTAGTACGGGCCGAACCGTGGGCCTACAATCATCTTGGCTGAAAGCGAAACCGGGCCGAAAGAGGCCCATATGTAGACAGGGCCGCTGACAGGCCGAAACTAATATCGGGCCGAACCGTTGAATGGGCCATTAAGAGGCCGAAGAGCACATCAGGCCCCCAATGGGCCCGATGGCACAGTAGCTGTTAAAGGGCCGTATCTGTTATGGGCCGTAATTTGGCCCAAGAAATGAAAGTCAGTTAACGGGCCGGATCCGGTATGGACCATAATTTGGCCCAAACTATTGCAGGCTGTTAACAGGCCGGATCTGATATGGGTGGTAAACTGGCCCAGAATATTGCAGTCCTTTAACGGCCCGTATCTGATGTGGACCGTAATTTGGTCCAGAAAATGTTAGGCTGTTAACGGGCCGGCCCATTAGATCTGACAAAATCTTGTGGCACTGTTCCTGGGCCAGCTTTTAAACCTATATGGGCCTCTATTGGGCCGTCCCATGTGTCAACGTTTCATTGGCGATTCTTGTCCAATGGACGGTTGACATCTGTGCCAACGCGGAACTGACACGTGGTTCCATCGGCCAATGAGAACTTTACACGTGGAAAATCGCCATTGGTCATGGCTGTTAGCGGGTTATCGGATCCAAAACTGGACCTGATAGCTTAACGGCGACCCGTTACAGTGGATTCCATGTGTCGGTTACCCTTGATGAAAGCACTTCTATGACGCGCGATTTATTATCATGGAAGTGGACACTTCCGTGATGATAATTTTGTTAATGTCATGGAACACTTCTACGACAGCACAGGTATGACTATCTTGATTCTGTCATAAAATCGTCATGGATGTACATGCATGACAGAAAACGTGACCTACTGTGACAAACACGTATCATCACGGAATTGTATTTTTTTTTGTAGTGCATCAGCGTCCGTCTTCCTCTTGAAGATCCATTTATTTTCAATGGCCTGCCGATCATCGAGCAAGTCCACCAAAGTCCACACTTTGTTCTCATACATGGATCCTATCTCAGATTTCATGGCCTCAAGCCATCTGTCGGAATCTGGGCTCATCATAGCTTCTTCATAGTTGTTAGGTTCGCCATGGTCTTATAACATGACTTCCAGGACAGGATTACTATACCACTCTGGTGCGGAACGTGTTCTGGTCGACCTACAAAGTTCTGTAGTAACTTGATCTGAACTTTCATGATCATCATCATTAACTTCCTCTCTGGTTGATGTAGGCATCACGGGAACTGTTTTCTGTGATGTGCTACTCTCCAATTCGAGAGAAGGTACAATTACCTCATCAAGTTATACTTTCCTCCCACTCACTTCTTTCGAGAGAAACTCCTTCTCTAGAAAGGACCCAAACTTAGCAACAAAGACCTTGCCTTCGGATCTATGGTAGAAGGTGTACCCAATAGTTTCTTTAGGGTATCCTATGAAGACGCACTTCTCTGATTTGTGTTCGTGCTTATCTGGCTGAAGCCTTTTGACATAAGCATCGCATCCCCAAACTTTAAGAAACGACAGCTTAGGTTTCTTGTTGTCTCAACGGATATAGACGGTGCCCTATTTAATGTGAATGCAGCTGTCTCTAATGCATAACCCCAAAACAATAGTGGTAAATCGGTAAGAGACATCATAGGTCGCACCATATCTAATAAAGTACGGTTTCGACGTTCGGACACACCATTACGCTGTGGTGTTCTAGGTGGCGTGAGTTGTGAAACTATTCCACATTGTTTTAAATGAAGGCCAAACTCGTAACTCAAATATTCGCCTCCACGATCAGATCGTAGAAACTTTATTTTCTTGTTACGATGATTCTCCACTTCACTCTGAAATTCTTTGAACTTTTCAAATGTTTCAAATTTGTGTTTCATCAAGTAAATATACCCATACCTACTCAAATCATCTGTGAAGGTAAAAAAATAACGATACCCGCCGCGTGCTTCAACACTCATCGGACTGCATACATTGATATGTATTATATCCAATAAGTCATCAGCTCGCTCCATTGTTCCGGAGAACAGAGTTTTAGTCATCTTGCCCATGAGGCATGGTTCGCAAGTATCAAATGATTCATAATCAAGTGATTCCAAAAGCCCATCTGCATGGAGTTTCTTCATGCGCTTTACACCAATATGACCTAAACGGCAGTGCCACAAGTATGTTGCACTATCATTATCAACTTTGCATCTTTTGGCATCAATATTATGAATATGTGTATCACTATGATCGAGATTCAATAAACCATTCACATTGGGTGTATGACCATAGAAGGTTTTATTCATGCAAACAGAACAACAATTATTCTCTGACTTAAATGAATAAACATATTGCAATAAACATGATCTAATCATATTCATGCTCAGCGCAAACACAAAATAACATTTATTTAGGTTCAACACTAATCCCGGGAGTGTGCGATGGTGATTATATCAACCTTGGAATCATTTCCAACACATGTTGTCACCTCGCTTTAAACTAGTCTCTGCAACTCCTGTTTTGAGTTACTAATCTTAGCAACTGAACCGGTATCAAATACCCAGGGGTTACTACGAACACTAGTAAAATACACATCAATAACATGTATATCAAATATACCTTTGTTCACTTTGCCATCCTTCTTATCCGCCAAGTATTTGAGGTAGTTCCGCTTCTAGTGACCATTTCCTTTGCAGTAGAAGCACTCAGTTTCAGGCTTGGGTTCAGCTTTGGGCTTCTTCCCGGGAGTGGCAACTTGCTTGCCATTCTTCTTGAAGTTCCCTTTCTTTCCCTTGCCCTTTTTCTTGAAACTAGTGGTCTTGTTAACCATCAACTGTAGATGCTCCTTCTTGATTTCTACCATCACCGATTTTAGCATCGCGAAGAGCTCGGGAATCATTTTCGTCATCCCTTGCATGTTATAGTTCATCATGAAGTTCTAGTAGCTTGGTGATAGTGACTTGAGAACTCTGTCAACCACTATCTTATCTGGAAGATTAACTCCACTTGATTCAAGCGATTGTAGTATCCAGACATTCTGAGTACATGCTCACTGGCTGAGCTATTCTCCTCCATCTTGTAGGCAAAGTACTTGTCAGAGGTCTCATACCTCTCAACACGGGCATAAGGCTGAAATACCAATTTTAGCTCTTGGAACATCTTATATGTTCCATGACGTTCAAAACATCTTTGAAGCGCCGATTCTAAGCCGTAATGCATGGCGCACTAAACTATCAAGTAGTCATCATATTGAGCTTGTCAAACGTTCATAATGTCTGCATCAGCTCCTGCAACAGGTCTATCACCTAGCGGTGCATCAAGGACATAATTCTATGCAGTAATGAGGATAATCCTCAGATCATGGACCCAGTCCGCATCATTACTACTATCATCTTTCAACTTAGTTTTCTCTATGAACATATCAAAATATAGGGGAGCTATATCGCGAGCTATTGATCTACAACATAGATATGCAAAACTATTATGACTAAGTTCATGATAAATTAAGTTCAATTAATCAAATTACTAATGAACTCCCACTTAAATAAACATCTCTCAAGTTATCTAAGTGATACATGATCCAAATCAACTAACCCATGTCCGATCATCACGTGCGATGGGGTAGTCATCAATGGTGAACATCTCTATGTCGATCATATCTACTATATGACTCATGTTCGACCTTTCGGTCTCCAGTGTTCCGAGACCATGTCTGTACATGCTAGGCTCTTCAAGTTTAACCCAAGTATTCTGCATGTGCAAAACTGTCTTACACCCGTTGTATGTGAACGTAGAGTCTATCACACCCGATCATCAAGTGGTGTCTCGAAACGACGAACTTTCGCAATGGTGCATACTCGGGGAGAACACTTCTATCTTGAAATTTAGTGAAGGGGTCATCTTATAATGCTACAGTCGTTCTAAGAAAAATAAGATGCATAAAAGATAAACATCACATGCAATCAAAATATGTGACATGATATGGCCATCATCATCTCATGCTTTTGATCTCCATCTCTAAAGCATCGTCATGATCTCCATCGTCACCGACTCGACACCTTGATTTCCATCGTTGCGTCGTGGTCGTCTCACCAACTATTGCTTCTACAACTATTGCTAACACATAGCGATAAAGTAAAGCAATTACATGGCATTTGCATTTCATACAATAAAGAGACAACCATAAGGCTCCTGCCGGTTGCTGATAACTTACCAAACATGATCATCTCATACAATAACGTATATCACATCATGTCTTGACCATATCACATCACAACATACCCTGCAAAAACAAGTTAGACGTCCTCTACTTTGTTGTTGCAAGTTTTACGTGGCTGCTACAGGTTTCTAGCAAGAACCGTTCTTACCTATGGCAAAAACCACAATGGTGAATTATCAAGTTTGCTGTTCTAACCTTCTTCAAGGACCGGCCGCAGTCAAATTTGATTCAACTAAAGTAGGAGAAACAGACACCCGCCAGCCACCTTTATGCAAAACTAGTTGCATGTCAGTCGGTGGAACTGGTCTTATGTACGTGGACATGTAAGGTTGGTCCGGGCCGCTTCATCCCACAATGTCGCCGAATCAAAATAAGACATTGGTGGTAAGCAGTATGAACATCACCGCCCACAACTTCTTTGTGTTCTACTCATGCATATCATCTACGCATAGACCTGGCTCTGATACCACTGTTGGGGAATATTGCATGGAAAACAAAAAATTTCTACGAACACGCAAGATCTATCAAGGAGATGCATAGCAATGAGAGGGAAGAGTGTGTCTACGTACCCTCATAGACCGTAAGCGGAAGCGTTTCACAACGCGGTTGATGTAGTCAAACTTCTTCACGCTTCAACCGATCAAGTACCGAACGCACGGCACCTCCGCGTTCTGCACAAGTTCAGCTCGGTGACGTCCCTCACCTTCTTGATCCAGCAAGACGTCGAGGTAGAAGATGAGTTCCGTTAGCACGACGGCATGGTGACGGTGATGGTGAAGTGATCTCTGCAGGGCTTTGCCTAAGCACTACGAAAATATGACTGGGGGTGTAAACGGTGGAGGGGGGCGCCGCACACGGCTTGGCAATTGTCTGGGGTGTGCTAGGTGCCCCCCTCCTCATATATATAGGTGGGAGGCAGAGGGGAGAGGCCAAGGGGTGCCCCAAGTAGGTTCAAATCCTACTTGGGCTCCTGCCCTTGGCCGGGCCCCCTGCCATGTTTGTCGGAGGGGAAAGGAAAGAGGGGGGGAGAGGGAAGGAAGTGGGAATCCTAATCCACACTTACCTTTCCCTTCTCCCCTTTCCTTATCCTCCTTAGGCCGCCCATATGGGGGGTGCACCAGCCCCTTGTGGTTGGTGCGTTTCCCGTCTTGGCCCATAAGGCCCATATCTTTTGCCGGGGGTGCCCGGAACCCCTTCCGGTGACCCGATAATTATCCGGTACCCCCCGAAACACTTCCGGTGTCCGAATACCATCGTCCTATATATCAATCTTTACCTCTTGACCACTTCGATACTCCTCGTCATGTCCGTGATATCATCCGGGACTCCGAACAGCATTCGGTCACCAAATCACATAACTCATATAAAACTATATAGTCATGGAACGTTAAGTGTGCGGACCCTACGGGTTTGAGAACTATGTAGACATGACCGAGACACCTCTCCAGTCAATAACCAATAGCGGAACTTGGATGCCCATATTGGCTCCTACATATTCTACGAAGATCTTTATCGGTCGAACCGTTATGACAACATACGTAATTCCCTTTGTCCATCGGTATGTTACTTGCCCGAGATTCGATTGTCGTATCTTCATACCTAGTTCAATCTCATTACCGGCAAGTCTATTTACTCGTTCCGTAATACATCACCTCATGACTAACTCCTTAGTCGTTTGCTTGCAAGTTTATGATGTGTATGACCGAGAGGGCCCAGAGATACCTCTCCGATACTCGGAGTGACAAATCCTAATCTCGATCTATGCCAACTCAACAAATACCTTCGGAGATACCTATAGAGCATCTTTATAATCACCCAGTTATGTTGTGAAGTTTGATAGCACACAAGGCATTCCTCCGGTATCCGGGAGTTGCATAATCTCATAGTCGAAGGAATATGTATTTGACATGAAGAAAGCAATAGCAATAAAACTGAACGATCATTATGCTAAGCTAATGGATGGGTCTTGTCCATCACATCATTCTCCTAATGATGTGATCCCGTTATCAAATGACAACTCATGTCCATGGTTAGGAAACCATGACCATCTTTGATCAGCGAGCTACTCAAGTAGAGGCTCACTAGGGACACGGTGTTTTTTTATGTATTCACACATGTATTTAGGTTTCCGATCAATACAATTCTAGCATGAATAATAAACCTTTATCTTGAATAAGGAAATATAAAATAACAACTTTATTATTGCCTCTAGGGCATATTTCCTTTAGGTTTCAACTTGGAAAGGAAGACAGAAACAGGGGAAATGTGGCTTTTGGTAAGGGAGAGGGGGCGGAGAGGTAGATATTTCCGCGGAAGCCGAAAATTTTGAATCGGTGCAGCGAAAAAACTGGCGCGCGAAGTGTCATCAGACATGGTCCGTTATTCAGCACTGTGTACGATATGTGAACATCACAAATGTTTCATATAGCTTAACCCGTGTGTGATGAGTTTGAACGTGCAAATTTTGGTTCGAATTTCCCTGTTTATAGTGGTCATCGACGTCATTGCATAATTTTGGTACACAAAGGAGACTACATCACACCCACACTTCTTAATCGAGCAAGTTCAGCAATTAATCAGAGCTAGCTGACCTAAACATTACTCTAACAAATTAAAGATCGACGCTCTTAATTAAACAAAACAAAGAGTACTACTACGGCTGGTGCTTGTCGATCTCCGCCGCCTCCTCCATGTCCAGCTCGCGCCCGGCGGTCTCCTGGGGAATGGGCTCCATGGCATCCATCGCACCATACTCGGCAAGCATCTCGCCATCCGCGTCCGTCATCTCTTTGGAAAAGGCCGCCATGAGCTGGGCGTGGGCGGCCGCGATCTGGGCTTGGACGGGCTCCGTCGTGGCAAGGTATGCGGCGGAGGAACGGAAGGCTGCTCGAACGCTCTCGGCGATTGCCAACTCTTCGGCCGTGGGTTGCCAACCGTTGTCGGAGAAGCTTCATTCAATTTGTGCGGTGACCAGCACGAGCTGGGCGTGGGCGGCCTCGACATGGTCATGGGAGGCCTCCATCAGGGCTAAGGCCGCCGCTACGAAATGGACAGCTGTTGTGCTGCTCTCGCCAGTTGCTATCCCCGAGGCAGATGTTGCTGCCGCCACCTGAGAAGCAACAGCGGCCGTTTGGGTTGCCTTGGCCGCCCGGTCGCAGATTGCGGCCGCGCTCATGCACCTTGTTAGCACGCGCATGACGGCTGCGGCCGCGCTCTCGCCGGAGTGGGCCGCCGAAGTTGCCCTCACGACGCGGGTCCACGTCCCCATCTTTCACCGGCGACGATTGAACAGTGAAATGATATTTGGGGAGCGAGCTAGTGTGCTTGACACACCGGCTGTGGACTGTAGCCGACGCACCTTCTCACGTAAGCCATAGGCGTACTATACTCCGACGATGCTCCAAGATATTTTGTACTGCATCTCACACAGTTGGTGATAATAAACTGTGTGCGATCTACTTGATTTTTCATCTTGATTGGAATTACATAATGGGGTCACAGCGCCAATGGAGGGTGTTTGAATTGCTAGAACTTTTATCTGCAGTGAACATGCAACTATAGGTGTGTCGTAAAAAAATTGAAATTATTCAGGGTTCGTTTGGACATTTTTATACATTAACTTGGTTTTCTAGCCATTTCAGGTGCACAATTCAAAATTAAACTACATGCATATGCTCCGGTGCACCAACATGGGTTGTAAAATCATATGTGTGTCCATGGGTTTATGCTTATGTCCCATGCAAGAAATGGGGATGAATTTCGAACACCACGGCACCGTGGATCTCCGACAAGCGTTGAGGTACTTGCTTTTGTAATTCTAGTAAATTCAAAACCCATCTGAAATTCATGAACCTTGGCATGCTATCATGGAATGGTATCAACATGCTGGGGTAAAAAATATTGTCCCATTTGGGGCAGGTTATGGTATAAGCTTCTCACAAACAAGAGCTTCTCACAAGAAGTCTCATGGTTCTGTTAGGGAAACGTGTCACCTTTGTGGACAAAACGATATTCGTCGCCTCTTCTTGCTTTCAATTTTTTTCTGGTGTCAACATAGAACAACAGGAGTGTCGTGTTAAATTTTGGAATTTTTCGGGGATCGTTTGGACATTTTTATACGTTAACTGAGTTTTCTAGGCATTTATGTGCATAATTCAAAATTGAACTACATGCACATGCTCTAGTGCATAAAAATGGGTTGAAAAATTAAATGTGTGTCCTTGGTTGCAAGCTTAGGTCACATGCAAGAAATGAGAATGAATGTCAAACACCTTGACACTGTCGCTCAGCCGCTAACATTGAGATACATGGTTTTAAAATTATAGTAAATTGAAAACTCATCTGAAATTCATGAAACTTGACATGATATCATGGAACGGCATCGACATGCCGTGGTAAAAATATTGTCCCATTTAGGGCAGGTTTGGGTATAAGCTTCTCGCAAACCAGAGCTTCTCTCACAACAAGCCTGATGGTTTCGATAGGGAACATGCCACCTTAGGGGATGAAACGATATCTGTTGTCTCTTCTTACTTTCAAAATTTTTCTCGTGTGAACATAGAACAACAGGAGTGTTGTGTCAATTTTTGGGATTTTTCGGGGTTCGCTTGGACATTTTTATACACTAACTGAGTTTTCTATGCATTTATGTGCATAATTCAAATTTGAACTACATGTACATGCTCCAGTGCATATAAATGGGTTCAAAATTGAAATGTGTGTCCTTGGTTGCATGCTTAAGTCCTATGCAAAAATGAGAATGAATGTCAAACACCTTGCCACCGTCGCTCAGCCGCTAACATTGAGATACATGGTTTTTAAATTCTAGTAAATCGAAAATGCGTCTGAAATTTATGAAACTTGACATGCTAGCATGGAACGGCATCAACATGCCGTGGTAAAAATATTGTCACATTTGGGGCAGGTTGGGGTATAAGCTTCTCACAAAGAAGAGCTTCTAACAACAAGCCTCATGGTTACGGTAGGTAACGTTTCACTTTTCTGGACGAAACGATATCCGTTGCCTCTTCTTGATTTCAATTTTTTTCTAGTGTCAACATAGAACAACATGAGTGTTGTGTTATTTTTAGGAATTTTTCTGGGTTCGTTTGTACATTTTTATACATCAACTGAGTTTTCTATGTATTTATGTGCATAATTCAAATTTGAACTACAGGCACATGCTCCAGTGCATGTAAATTGGTTGAAAAATCAAATCTGTGTCCTTGGTTGCCTGCTTAGGTCCCATGGAAGAAATGGGAACGAATGTCAAACACCTTGCCACCGTCGCTCGGCCGCAAACATTGAGATACATGGTTTTTAAATTCTAGTAAATCCAAAACTCGTCTGAATTTCATGAAACTTGACATGCTATCATGGAGCGGCATCAACATGTTGTGGTAAAAAATTTATCCCATTTGGGGCAGGTTTGGGTATAAGCTTCTCGCAAACCAGAGCTTCTCACAACAAGCCTAATGGTTTCGGTAGGGAACGTGCCACCTTTGGGGACGAAACGATATCCGCTGCCTCTTCTTGCTTTCAAAAATTTTCTAGTGTCAACATAGAACGACAGGAGTGTTGTGTCAACTTTTGGGATTTTTCGGGGTTCGCTTGGACATTTTTATACATTAACTGAGTTTTCTAGGCATTTTATGTGCATAATTCAAATTTGAACTACATGCACATGCTCCAGTGCAGAAAAATGGGTTGACATATCAAATATGTGCCCTTGGGTGCATGCTTAGGTCCCATGCAAGAAATGAGAATGAATTTCAAACACCAGGGCACTGTTGATTGCCGGCAAAGCATTGAGATACTTTGTTTTTAAATTCTAGTAAATCCAAAACTCGTCTGAAATTCATGAAACTTGGCATGCTATCATGGAATGGCACCCAACATGTTGTGGTATTTTTCATGTCCATTTTGTGAGAAGGCGCACTCGAATAACAGCCAACAAAGGCATTTTGAAACAAATAGGTGCCACTTTAACATCTCAAACATTTGTATAATTTAAATCATGTGCGTTCTTATAACCATTCACGTGACGCCACGTGTCTCTCTTTTAATGGCTATAGGAGGTGCCGTGCGGACAGCTGCTTGACTGAACGGGAGGCTTGCGAGCGCAGTCCGGTGCGCAGGCTGACCGAGAGGCGTGCAAGCTGTTCTCCAATGCGCAGGCTCACCGAGAAGCGTGCGAGCTGTACGCTGCGCATGCTCATTGGGAAGCGAGCCCTTTGACTTCCATGCCCGCCCGCCTTTCTCGCATCCTCTCCATTAATGGTGCCCGAGCCGCTGTTTAATACGGGCGGCCTTACTGTTCGCCTCCCATTCCCCTCCCTCCCGTAGACCTCCACCAACGCCATGGTGCAGAAGGATCATCTGCCACTAGTCTTCAAGTTTGATGAAGTCGACTCCGAGCCGGAGGAGATAGAAAATAAGGAGGAATGGGGCCTCATGGACATGGCCCTGAACGAGCTGGCCGTGGCGGTTGCTGCCCCTGCGCCCGTCCCAGCTCCCATCCCTGCGCCGGCGCCAGCGACCATCCCCGTAGCATTGACGGGCTGGTCGCCGAGCACGATCGCAGAGCTGGAAGCCGCGGGCGTGAGTGAGGTCTCCGCGGACCCGCGCGAGCTTGTGTACATGCTAGCGCCAGCGCCCGTGCCCGTGCCCATGCGCGCCCTGCACCCTCCGCGGCACAGGTCCCCGTGCGTTTGCCTGCACCCGCCGCGCCCGTGCCCGTGTGCGCGCCCCCCTCAGTGGCATGGGACGCCGCCATTGACCGCTACCTCACAGCGCCGCCAGTTGCCGTCCTCCCGCGCCCCGCCCGTCGATCGCGCGACGACATGATGTTTGATTTTCAAGTGAAAAACATTCTGTGCTGCCTTGAAGACTTCAACAACGGTGTCTCGGAGGACGACAACGACAACGCCGGCACGGCACGCCGCCTCCGCCGCTGCCGGAAATAGTTTTTTTTGGGTTTAATACTGTATCTTGATCATATAAATACATCAGCCCTATAATTCTGTTAGTCATAATTTTTAACTCGTTTATCTAAATTAGATGAAACCAATGCCCAAATTGTCATCGATCTCATCTATCTAGTGAACCTATCAAAATCAAATTTTTGCAACAACCAAATTTGAAATTTGTTCATATTTAAATTCCATAATTTTTTATTAGTAACTCCGTTTTTGCAACTACCAAATTTGAAATTTGTTCATATTTAAATTCCAACTTTTTTATCATAATTTTTCATTAGTTACTCCATTTTTGCAAATACCAAATTTGATATTTGTTCATATTTAAATTCCAACTTCTTTTGATCATAATTTTTTATTAATAACTCGGTTTTTTATGGATCCAATTGCATTAGATTTATATCGAACTAATCTTTTCATTAGTACCATTAGTGTTATTTTTTAAATATATGATTTTTGATTATATCTAGATTACTCCATTAGTTTGTAATGACAGAGTTAGGTCAGATTCAATGCAAACTTCTGTCGGCAATATCTTACGATTCGTAGTCCAATTCCAGTGATTCTTTTTCCTACTAGTTCATATTGATCTCATCTATCAAGTAGGCTAAACTAAAAATATTTTTGAAACTATAAAATTTGAATTAGATCAGATTCAAATTTAAACTTTGTTAGGCCATAATTTGCAATCTATAACTCCGTTTGATTCAATTATTTTCGCAAATTGAAGCTCATGACATCTACTTCCTATAGAAAACATAAACACATAATTTTGCTATTGTTAAAATATTTTTCTGTCCAGAAACTTTATTTGGTTCCTTGGAGTTTTCACAAATCTTTTTCTTGCATTCTTTTTGCATGTGCTATTGTTTGCTTACACTAGATTGTTCAGAGTGCAAGGCTGAGTACTATCAATCATTAGAGTTCAACGATCGTCGGCAAGACAAGTTTACATCTTGATCATGCCCCTTTTATACCTATGTTCTAGGTATTTAGTCGTTTTGATGTAGGATTGCATGAGTAGAATTATATAAGATGGCTATTCTATATAAATCCAGTAGATCATTGAGATAGGTCTGATTCTTATTCTTTTGTTGCCATCGTGTAAAAAATAATTACTTTCCTAAAAGTGGTGATGTCCAGACTCATGAGATATATAAAGTTAGACAGGATCAGATCTACCTCAATGATCTACTGGGTTTATATAGCATAGCAATCTTATATAATCCTACTCATGCAATCCTACATCAAAATGACTAAATGCATATAAAACATAGTTATGAAAGGAGCATGATCAAGATGTAAACTTGCCTTGCTGACGATCGTTGAACTCTAAAGATTGGTAATACTCAGCCTCCCACTCCGGACAATCTAGCGTAAGCAAACAATAGCACATACATAAGCAATCACAAAAAATCCAAAAAGAATGCAACGAAAATACTTGTGAAAACTCCAAAAGAACCAAATAAAAGTTCTGGACAGAAACATATTTTTAACAGTAGCAAAATTATGTGATGTTTTCTACAAAAAGTAGATGTCATGACCATCAATTTGCAAAAAGAATCGAGTCAAACGGAGTTATATATTGCAAATTATGGCCATCTTATTCAAATTTTAAAGTTTCAAAACTATATTTAGTAGACTCTACTAGATAGATGGGATCAATATGAGGTAGTAGGAAAAAGAATCACTGGAATGGGATCTACGAATCACAAGATATTGCCGACAGAAGTTTGCATTGAATATGACATAACTCTGTCATGACAGTACTTTACGAACTAATGGAGTAATATGGATATAATCAAAAATTATATATTTAAAATATAACACTAATGGCACAAATGGAAAAATTACTTCGATACCAATCTAATGCAATTGGATTTATTGAAAACAGAGTTACCAATAAAAAATATGATAAAAAGAAGTTGGAATTTGAATCTGAACAAATTTCGAATTTGGAAGCTGCAACAACTTGATTTTGATAGGTTCACTAGATAGATGTGATCAAGATGAAAATTTGGACGTTGGTTTCATCTAATTTGTATAAACGAGTTAAAAGTTATGACTAAAATAGTTCTAGGGCTAATCTGTAAGTACACTGACTAAATGATAATCTATTTATCGTATACGGAAGATTCTACGATGACGGAATAAATAACTTAGCGGAAAAATGGATTCCTATTGTTGACTAGTCTAGAAATAATAAACTACGGAGGAACAAAAGAAAATAGAAAGACAGAATTGGAAGAGTACCTTCAAAACGAAATGAGAAGACGACTTCAAGAATTTCCACCGGAGAAAGAATATTTTTAATAAGGCTAGCCAAACCAAATATTGATTTAGCCCGAATTGGACGATTTTTGGGTGCCCCATGTGTCAAGCGCTCCGGCAAGAGAGGAGGGGGGGGGGGGGGGGGGGGCGTTGGTGGAGGAGGACCAGGCCGCCCCGCCGTCACCATCCTCGGGCGCGCCGCAGCTTCGCCGGCCGGCCCTACGGCGACGGCGTAGCGGGGGGCGGTGGTGGAGAGGGCATTCGAGCAGTGGCGAGGTTTTCCCCTGCGTCGCCCGGGCGACACGGGGACGCATGGTGTTCGATGGCAGCTCAAGTGCCACTATACAACAGAGTTATCTTCTCCAAGTAGGTAATTACCATTTTATTTCCGTCATCATAATTAATTAAGTTGTTTGCTGTTGCGAATTCTGTAACAGACACAATATTGACGTGTTCTGTTGGTGGCATCCCCTCAGCTATAGAGTCGTTCATGTCCGGGAGTAGTTCAAAACTTCAAATAGGGTATATATCGGTGTGAAATTGTTGGGAGGACGTCAGAAGGGGCGACTTGGAGATGATTGTGCTACTCCCCATCAGGGCCGGGCCGGCAAAATCCGGGGCCCTGTGCGAAACACAAAAATAGGCCCCTACCTCACTAGAAAAATGAACTAAGAAGCAATTAGAATGTATATGATATAATGTTTTACTTAAAAATTGGATATATATAAAAAAACATACGGGGCAGCGGCATGAGGACGCTCGACGCCTCGACTTACGCGGACGCGCCAGCGAGCAACACCTAGGAACAACTATACATAGTAATAGGCCTATATTAGGGCCGGTCCTGAAATTTCAGGGGCCTGGGTGAAACTAGAAATGGAGGCATTTAATGTAAACCTTAAAAGAACTAGTGTATGCATATATGAAATAGTATTAAACGCTTAAACTGCATCCAAAAGTAATATTAATATCAACATAATATTTATACACAGAAGTATTGCTTGAAAAAATCTCCAAACAAACATACTTTATGCCTGAATGAAGCACTAACTAGTTTATAGACTTCTTAGATGAATAAGTATATGTGTCATTCCCTGAAAATTCTGATCATGAAAATTGACCGCGCGCAACTTTCTTCAAGGTGTGTGAATTAAACCTTCCACCTGATGGCTGATGCAACGTCAACTATTATATTATTCTCCCAGAAAGCACTTTGAATTGGCAAACCTTGTCCTATAGGTTTAGAAATCTGGAAACCCTAAAGTTGCTGGACATCATTAGATTTAACAGTTACCATGAGATCTAGATAGAAGCGTACCTGGAATTGGCATTGGAGTCTGTCTGCCCATCCGTGGTCAAAACGATGTGGCGTCCTGAGTCTCCGGCTAATGCCGTGACCTCTGCTGATCTGCGATTCCTGGCGGCCGGTGCCGGCTGCAGGCGAATAGGTGAAACGACGCTCGACCCATTCCCGGCCTCCTGCCTCCTGGTCGCTCGATGGAAATGAGGCATGGGCTTCAGAGCGCACAGCCGCACGGCCCACGTAGAAGATGGATGAAGAAACGTCGCCCAGGCCTAACATTACCAGCGCAGGGGGCCCCTTTGTTTCTTGCCCCCCAGGACTGGGCCTGGCCTATATAAAAATTTGGGGCCCCTAAAATTTATGGGCCCTGTGCGGGCCGCACAGTCTGTACACCTATGGGCCCGGCCCTGCTCCCCATAAGTTTGGGTCAACATTTTTTTTTGCGGGGTCAACTTATCCATGAGTATGAACGAGGAGTACATGGTTTTCAAGTTTGTGCGTGGCAACGCCATGTTCCTTAAAGCTGAGCGCGAGGCAATTCAAGGCCTTCCTCTTGAAGATGTCCAAGATAGAGGAGTCCTACGACATTGACGACAAAATCAGCGTCTTCATGTTCCTTGGAGAAGATAAAACCGCCAAGCCAAAAGGTTTCAAGAGCTTCATAATCAGGACTAGGAACCTACTGACATATATAAAGTTTCGCGATAAGATACGATGGGAGATCAATAATCTCCTAGACCTAGTCAGTGAGTTGGGGCAGTGGTATGGAAGGTACAATGTTGATTACAACATCTCCAAGGCTGCCATGTCCGGGTATGATCTTCTGGAAAGCTTCTACGCGGGGCTCACTCTTCTGCGCGCGGAGTACAAGCTTTTCAAGAGTGCGTGTGATAAAATCGTGTCCCTCAAACCCGAGGTGGAGACAATGAATGCCTTCCTCTTGAAGATGTCCCAGGTATTGCCGGGGAGTCCCCCTTTTCGAAAAAAAAAAGATGTCCCAGGTAGAAGAGCCTGACGAGCAAAACAAGTACTGGATAAAGGAGATGCAGAAGCTGTCCCACGACATCCACGACAAAGTCAACGACTTCATGTTCTGTGTATATGATAACCCCACCAAGCCAAAATGTTTCCAGGGCTTCATAATGAGGACCACGAACCTACTAAGATATATCAAGACTCGCCGTGGAATACTAAAATAGGTCAATAATATCCAAGCCCTAATCATTGAGGTTTGGCAGCGGCATGCAAGGTACAGAGTAGATTACAACATCTCCAAGACCACCAATTCCAGGTTTGCTCTCTACGAGAATTAATTTATCTGTTTGGTTCTCCAAGACCACCAATAAAGTTTCTCTAGATTTCTTTGCACGACTAGAAGAGATCTGGGAGCTATCAACTCCAACACAGTGGAGTGATGATGACAAATATCCATACAAGCACATTAAGGAGGATGAGAATGTGTTTGGGCTGGATGGAACAATAGCTAGCACGCCTGTCTGTCAGAGAGAGCTGAGCATGCCTGTACTTCCTCTTCAGTTACATCGTCATCTTCTTCTTCTTCATAATAGTTGTACTTGTAGCAACTGTATGAGTCATCGGATGGGGCCGTTGGGATGGTTGGGATGGTTGTCAGCTGCGTGCCTCGCTGCTGCCTCCGCCTCCTTTACATCTTCACTACCATTGACATCGGAGCTGTCAATTGTAACGCTCAGGTCCCGAAGATAAGGGACATTCAAGATTCAACAAACTCTCAAGTTCATAGCCAGTGTTGGTATGCTTCAACGCCTTGAGACGGAGGTAGAACTCAACGGATTGAAGTCTCCGCATAGCTCCTTGTGGGAACCTGAGAGGCGCAGACGTCCAGCAGTACCTTAACTCGGGGAATAATGCACCAGCACAGCCTACCAAGTCAGGAAACAAGGTGTTGTTCGGCATCATTAGTATCAGAGTATAGAGCTCTGGAAGCATCCCAAGGATCTCAAGATCACTCGCCTCCATAATACTCACTTTCAGGTCTAAGTGAGTGAGATTGGGAACAAGTGAGGAACAAATCCACCCGGGTAGTCTAGTAGAGAAGAGAACCCGGTATCCAGGCGCAGCTCACGGAGTTGGCGAGGAGGCGTATAGCCTTCCCAGTTTATCTCCTCTTCCTGCGGGCCAAACGAAGTTCTAGGACCTAAAAACACTCGTATGCCATTAAAGTGGATATGCATACAGCTTATGACCGAGTGGAATGGACTTTTTTAAAAGAAATTTTGTTGAGAATGGAGTTCAAAGAGAATTGGGTGAACTTAATTATGTAATCCGTATCCTCTGTGGAGTACAGGGTTCGTTTTAATCACGAGCGGGACTCACACGGACACTCGTCGAAACTCATTGGTCCGATGAGAACATCGCATCGGCGCGCCACCTGAGGGGACACATTCGGCTTTTAAAGCCGGACGGTGAGCCCCAACCCTAACTACTCCCATTTCCACCCTTATCCTTAGGTCCTTTTCTTCACTCCCATCTACTCCGAGCTTGTGGTCCACTCCCAACCGCTCTGAGCTCGCGGAAAGCCATGCTCCGCCACCAAATCACCACCTACGCCTTGCTCACTCCGCAGCGCCGGCCGGAGCTCTTAGCGGAGAACCAGACATGGTGTGCCACTCACATTGCAGCCGGCTTGCCACTAGACTCTCTGCAGCAGGACAAAGGTAGTACGTTATTTTTCGATTCATATATAGAATGGAGTTAATTTAATTTTAACTAATGTATGTCACCAAAAATTATACTGTCTGGTTCATATTTGTTTATAGTTTCAGTGATATTATTTTTGTTACATGTAACTTATAATTTATTAGTTGAAATCATGGTTAAAATATGATGCAAAATACGAGGTGGACTAGTAAACCAGACAGTGGTAGCAGTACGATAGCTTATTTTGTGTTGCATTGTGTAGTATGAATTTAGAATGTGATATTTGAGGTTTATGCTTGCAGCGAACGAAAAATAAAGGATGATTTGGTCCTGTCCGCGGACATGCCAAACACGTCCCAGACATATGAACGGATGAATTTTGAAGTATGCGGTTGATGAATACTCCCATCCGTCCCATAATATAAGAGCGTTTTTATACTACACTAATGTCTAAAACACTTTTATATTAACTTTGGAGTATGTGGTTGTGCTCTCAGTCGCTTTGTGCAAGAGCTGAAGCATCCGGAGTATTCAAGGAACATAAGAGAGCTCTTTTCACAAAGAACAAACAAACATCGGAGAGCTCAAGTTCAAACTATCGCTTGAGAGCCTCGACAATGAACTCGACAAAGACCCTTTTGTTTTCTTCTGTTATTTTATTTTATTTTGCTCTTCACCTGCTCCTTTATATTAGAATAATAAAAGCCTAGGTAAGAGAGCAGGAGAGACCATCCATCATGGTTTGGCCATAATCATTTGTCTGTAATCGTGAACTCTAGCTATAAATCGTCTCCCAAACTAGCCACTTTGCTCTGGGGCTTCTCCGGATCCTTCTTCGGTTTCTGAAATCGCTAGCAGAACCAGTCTTGACAGGGCGACGCGAGGCCGCATGGAGCGGCCTCTCCTCTCCTTAGGGTGTGTTTAGCAGGGTGCATGCAGGATGCACAAGGGCAAAAGTTTCCAAACCGATCAACTTTTACTTGTTTGGTAGGGTGCATGGGCTCACTTGGGCTATGCCCATCTGATGTAAAAAAGGGCCCTCAGCCATGTCCATCTCATGCACCCCAGAGAGGGTGCATGGAGGCAGCCATGCTCGCTCCGACCCTTTTTGGAAAATGTTCAGAATTTCAAAATTTATTTAATCTTTCAAAAAATATTTAGAATTTGCAAAAAAGTTCAGAATTTCAAATTCTGTTTAAATTTTTAAAAAATAATCAGAATTTCAAAAAATGTTTAGAATTTCAATTTTCAAATTGTTTTAGAATTTCAAAATTTGTTTGAATTTTCAAAAATGTTCATAATATCAAATTTTGTTTAAATTTTAAAAAAATGTCCAAAATTTCAAATTTTGTTTAAGTTTATAAAATGTTCAGAATTTCAATTTTTTTAAAATAGAAAAATGAATTTTTCAAACAGTTTAGAATTTCAAAATTTGTTTAGAATTGTAAAAAGTCAGAATTTCAAATTTTGTTTAAATTTCCAAAAAAGTTCAGAATTTGAAAATATGTTTAAATTTTCAAAAAATATTCAGAATTTCAAAAAAAAAAAATTCAAAAAATGTTTATAATTACAAATTTTGTTTACATTTTCAATAAAGTTCAGACTTTCAAAATATGTTTAAATTTTTAGTCACGTTTTTTCAATTTTTTTCAACATTTAAAAAATTATTCGAAATTCAAAATTGTTCAGTATGTCTAAACACATGCAGGCTGGCAAACAAAGTTTCGGCTCAGCATGTCTCAGCGCACACACTGCTGCCAAACAACAGCAAATGCATGAGCTCAGCATGTCTACACTCAGCATGTATCAGAGGAGAACAACTAAGCTAGGTCCATACATGCTACCAAACACACCCTTAGGTACGGACTACTCTCCCTTTCCTCCCCTCGCCTTTCTCTTCCATCCTCTATCCCCCGCTCTTGTCCTTTTGATTTGAACCTTGCGGCCATGGAGTAGACTGTAGAGTACGGAGCTGGGTGGGGTAAGCGAACTAGCACGGTCAGGGTAGCTTGCAGGTGAACGGAGCTGGGGCCGAGACAGAATCTGAGGCTGAGGGGATCCGCCGGGGATGTGAGGGAGGCGCGGCCCCACTGCTGCAGTCCACAAGCGAGGGACGCGTGGGTCACGTCGGCTCATGGAGATCCGGTGGTTGAAACGCGGTAGCCGGCGGATGTAAGAGCATCTACAACCGGACCTACATGTCCACTCAAAACGTCCGTGTGGGCTGTCTGGTCCGAAAAAAATATCACCCAACCGGGTGATTCATATCCGGTCCGAACACCAAGACTGCCCAGCAACCCTTATATCTAGCCCATATGTGGAGTGGATAGGGGACGTCCGGACGCGCCAACCAAGTCGGATCAGGCCCACTGCGGTCCACCTGACCTCACATATATTCAACCATATCCGCATTCCGGATGAAACCCTAGCATAGTATCAACCTCATCTCCGGCAAGTTCCAGCCGGCGTACTCCTTCATGGCAGCAACTGGATCTAACTCGAAGAAGTCCGGATCCGAGGACTGGGAGGTCATCCCTTCCAGTCCCGAGGAGCGGATGGCCGTCTCCGCTGCCTTTTGACACTCCCCGGAGGAGTGCGCCCTCCCGCGGTCTTTAGCAAGCCGGCTGAATCCGTTGCCCAAATAATGCTTGGGTCCGGGGCTAGTGGATCACGACGCGTGACCGCATGGTGCAACCAGACTGTACCACTAGAACCGTTTAGGTGGCACCTCGTCCCAACGGCGTCGGGCGCCGAAATGGAGGCCATATGCACCTCCATGGGTTGCCGCCAAACCGAATAGGAAGCGCAACGTGCCCGCCTCGCGAGGCTGTGGGCGCGGCTTCAAGCGAAGGCGGATTTGGCAACCCTTGGGGCGGAGGTGGGAACGACAACCCGCGACGCGGCGTCGGAGCAAGTCCTCCGTGCCCACATAGCCGAGAATCGCCGAAGGAGGGCGGTGAAGGCGATGGCAAAAGAGCAACTGCCACCCAAGGAGGAGAAGGATGAGGACCGTGAAGGCGATGGCAAAAACGCAAACACGGAGAGGAGAATCACAATGACGTCATCAAGGGGAGAGCAGCACCCACAGGCATCGACGACGTTGGCACCAAAGCACAGAGTTTTCGCTCGACAACTCACCCGTGCCACCATGAGGCACCCAGGACAACTGCAACATGCACAAGCCTTCAAATCTAGATCTGGGTGTCACCACTATCAACGACAGCGAGCGAGCCCGAGCCACCCGCTGCTACACCCCTCGCTGCCCACACAACCAACAGACATAGCTGCCACCATCGCCACCATGGCGCCCGCCGGAGAGCCAACCATGCAGACCGCTATCTAGAGCTGCCGCCTCAGCATTCATGACCCGAAACACCGAGTAGAGGGAACTAAAGTTGAAATCCAAATTTTTAGAAGACCTTTAGAATAAGATAAGATCTTCATTTTTTTTCATTTTCATAAGATGCATTTCAATTTGAGAACATATAGTTCACAAAGTAATGTGCAAACATATTTGTATTTCAATTGAAGAAGATGAAATTCAAGTTTAGTACCTCATTTCAGAAAATGTTTTTATGTAATTAAAAAAAATTACATTTCACAAACAAATTATAAATCTGGTATCACAGAACATGCATTTAAATTTCACACATTTGATACCTTATTTCACGGACTAACAAATTTTTCACTTTCAGAAGATGCATTTCAGTTTCACATCATGCATGTCACAAAGTATTTTTGAAACTATATCTATGATCTCAATTTCAGAAGATGAATTTCATTTTCATTACATGAATCACAAAGTAATTAGAAATCATATCCTTTATCTCAATTTCATTTTTTTTTAATTCCAGAAACATATATCTGACTCATTCTACTACATATTTCAACTTCACTTTTTTGAAATATTTCATAGATCACAAATTTCCCTCGTAAAATTTATTTCAATGAAGTTTTGAAACATTCAAAAAAATTGCGGGTGTATGAAACATTGAAATTTAAAAACATTTAAAATATATCCAATACTGGTCTTGTTTTAAGGGTTGTCACCTAGATTCCAAATATATAAAAAGTTTCAAAGATGACCTTATAGTTTGTAAGATATGAATCGATCAAAATATGCCAAAGACATTTCAAAAAAATAAATATATGCCAAAGACATAAAAGAATGTGTTTTGACTAGGAAGTGGATCTCCGAGTTGATATCTATTCCATTACATTGATATCTATTACATGCATGCATTTCACTTAAAAACATCCAGCACACTGCCCTTTCTGCAGTCGGAGATCCACCTTCCAGAATACCAGCGAACCACCTCACCTGCCCGGGGAAGCGCAATACTAAACCGCGCATATGCAGCAAGTCATCAAGAATCTAGGAAATGTGTGGCAAATAATCGATTACATGAAAAATAGGTTGGACCAAATTTTTGGACGTCAACCCTAGAAGCCGGCGACCCCAGTGCCAGCGAGGCAGAACCCCCTCCCCCCCCTTGTCGGATCCATAACGAATGCGCCGGATTAGCCGGGGAAAGCCACCAGTCCCGATTTGCCATCAGCAATGGGCCAAAAGGCTCCACCCGGCCACTCAGCCCAACAGATGGGGAAGCCCAGCCCAAGAGCGCCCCCTCCCGCCAGCCCACCACGCGTCAGCCCCTCGCAGGCCGCCATGCAGGCCTCAACCGGCCCAAGCAGCATCGCTGCCCTAGCCAGCCCAGTCCAGGGGAGAGCATCTTCTACCCCGCGACCAGGCGCCGCGCGCGCTAGGTGGCGGCAGCACGGCCACTGCCAAGGGCGGCGAACCACCGCCTCTAGGAGCCCCGCAGGTCTGCCAAGGGAGCAGTATAGAGCCACCGGGCCAAGATAAGGCCGATGAACTCTACGCCGCCGGCTATCGATCAGGGGACGACCTAGTGCCCGCCCCGCCGATGACCTGCGCCGGCCGGGTCTCGCCGCCTCCACGAAGTGACCGAAGCAGGGAGGGGCGAACGATGGCACATCTTAGGACTGGGCATTATAAAGCATGGCTTAAGAAATGCCACATATTAGTATGAATTCTCGAGAAGATTGTTTCCGAAAAGTAAGAATATTTTGAGTTTTCGTCGTGCAAAAATAATAGGATCGTGCGCCATCAATTCATAAACAATACCTAGATGCCTGCTTGAATTAAATCGGATCGACAAATCATCTAACAAAAATCCCAATACTGCAAAGATAAGGCACATCTTGTTCACTATTTCAGATTTTGGATGAACCGTGTTTTTATTTTAGGCTGAAAAAAATTTGAATTTCGGCCATCTCGGCCTTGGGCGGAAAGTACCTTTCGGCCCAAAACATAAATTTTGGTCAAATTTGATAAATGTTGGTCAAATTTCAGCCGAAAATTTTGAAAATGACCGAAATTAAGCCATATCAGCATGGGGCAAAAAAAAAAGTCACAAACCGAAAATCAAAACCCGAAGGCCACAGAGAGAGAGAGAGACCCGTCGTTCATGGCAAGAACCGTTCTCCCAAGGAATGAAAAGAATCAAGGCACTCCAATGGCGACTCCTCGTATGGAGGTGGCACATCAGCCGGCCGCGCCGGCGGCGGCCGAGCTGTATGTGAACTGTGAACTCGGATCCCAGGGGGGTGAGCGGCCAGGATAGTACGCACCTACGCGTACGCCCATCAGTATGCGGAGTTCTACCTCTGAAACGTCGCAGAACAGCTGGCCGAGGCGCTGCCGACCGCCGAGCTCTCTCCTTCCAGGCTGCCGCAGATCAATCGGCCATCGCCATCATTGGCTGCTCTCTCCATCCGTGCCGCTGCAGAGCAGCCTGTCACGTTGCTGCGCCAAGCTCTCCATCCTACCCACCAGTCCACCACATATAAGCTACTTGCGCTGTTTATGAGCTCTCCGTCTCCGCCGTTGCCTATGAACGGAAGGCAAGGGACGTGTTCTAGGGCGCCCGTTGATGAGGGCGAGGAGAGAAGAATCTGTTGGTTGGACTGGATCCTATGACCAAAAAATCCGTGAATGAGTGAAAAGGATCATGGGAGGGGATTTGATCTCAACGGATGCAGACGGCATGTATAATGGTGCTATCTTAGGAGTACCACGTAAGATAAATGATGAGGTAAAGGAGAGAGAACTCATAAAAAAAGGCTTGTCTTCTTTTATTTAAGAGAAGACAAGAGATGATCTCTTAACACAATATGTCTCACCACGTTTTTAGAAATAGCTAGTTATTGAAGATAAGGCTAAGATATGACCCATTGTTAACACATTTTTTTGTCATCTCTAAATTAAATGCAAGATTTAAGATAAAACTATCTTATCAACCATTGTACATGCCCAAGTTATGGGCGGTTTTTTAGGGCGATGGTGGGAGAGGGGATGTAACGAGAGCGAAACAGGGAACAGAGGTCTCACAGATTTTTTTTTCCGCGGAGGACGAAGCGAAAGCGAAACACACAAGAGTGAAACAGGGAGCACTACGTGTTTTGTAGATATACTAGGAGAGATATTTCGTAATTGTGGATGTTTGCTCCGCTTTTTCAAATAAGGCCGGGGGTAAACACTCATTTTCATAACAGAAATGCATCTAATTAATAGAGAGCTGAATTTAAGTCGGACTCAAGTTTGGCTGCAAGCATTTAATTATCATTTTGTGCAAATTGGTTTCAGTTGCTCTAGTCACTTGTGTCGCTTCCATCTGAAACTTCACTAACATTACCTCCGAAACTTTTGCCTGAGCCAAACTAGTGATCATGCTGGTTGTAGCGCTCATGGACGGGATTATACTTAGCACTGTCACGGCGATTCTAAGCATCATCATGGACAATCTGTGCGCTCTTCGGATCGAGGAATACGGGCATGTAAAGAGGGTGCATGCCAAGATCGTGTTCCTTAAAGCCGAGCTCAAAGCAATTAACGCTTTCCTCTTGAAGATGTCCCATGTAGAGGAGCCTGATGAGCGAGACAAGTACTGGATGAAGGAAATGCAGAAACTGTCGCACGATGTTCACAACGGCATCAAGGACTTTGTACTGCTGGGAGATGATAAAACCGCCAACCCAAAAGGTTTCAAGGGCTTCATAATCAGGACCAGGAACCTACTGAAACATATTAAGACTTGCCACAAGATGCAATCTGAGGTCACTAATCTCCAAGACCTAGTCATTGAGTTGGGGCAGCAGTATGGATCAAGGTACAAAGTTGATTATAACATCTCCAAGGCTACCAACAGTTTCTGGTTTGATCTTCTTTGGAGTTGCTCCACATGGTTCGAAGCAATTTATGTGGTCCCACTGGCCAGTCTTTTGTACCAGGAGTACAAGCATTTCAAGAGTGCACGCGACCAGATCGTGTTCCTCAAAACCGAGCTCGAGACGGTGAACTCCTTCCTCTTGAAGATGTCTCGGCTAGAGGGGCCTGACGAGCAAGACAACTACTGGATGAAGGAGATGCAGAAGCTGTCCCACGACATCCACAACAGCATCAATGACTTGATGCTTCTTGCAGATGATAACCCTGCCAAGACAAAAGGTTTCACAGGCTTCATAATCAGGACCAGGAACTTATTGAAACATATCAAGACTCACTATGGGATACTACAGGTCGATAATCTCCAAGCCCTGGTAATTGAGGCGTGGCAGCAGCATGCAAGGTACAAAGTTGATTACAACATATCGAAGGCTAGCAATTCCAGGTTTGCTCTCAAGATTTATGTGATCTCACAACTAATATTAAGCCGGCCAAAGAGCTCTACTGGAAACCACTTGCGAGAATTACTCAAAGTGTTATGATTGTGTGACAGGTCAATGGAACATGATGTGCTGGAACATATACTTGATGGCACAAAGGAACCAATGAATCTACCGTTTGAGCTTCTGAAGAGCATCACGAGAAATTTCTCTGAAGACAGAGAAATCGGTCGGGGTGGATTTGGAATTGTTTACAAGGTAACACTGACTTTGTACAGAAGATTAGGTACATAGCACCTGAAACGTTCCAACTTCAGCAATATAATAGCAAACCAATGTGGATGTTGTCCAGCCAGATTATTTGGTGGTGGGTATATTACAAGACGACTTCTTTGGGTACCAATATTTTGTAAAATCTATACCTACTAATAAAAGAAATAGGTATTCTTAGTCCATTTTGCTATTTTATAGAAATAGAAAACCCCTTAATGTTTCTTACATTAAACCCGCAGTACATATCAGATGTTTTTTAAAATACTCATATCTTCTAAACCGTAACTTCAAATTTAACATGTTATATATGGAATTTGATTAGAAAAATATGTAGAATCTGAATATGATGTTATTTTACTTGTTAACAATTTAAAAAATACTATCTAGGCTGCAATGTTAATCAACAATGCATTATCCCTCTTTTTTTCATACCGGTATTGATTCAGATTAGGGATGAACACCTCAGCAAAATCAGGATTGGACATGAAATTGAAGATAAATTTGCTAGAGACACCCAATAAATAAGGACATGCATGACAAGAAATAAAAGAAGGACCCAATAAAGATGGGATGTCCGCTATAAAAGAAATAAAAGAGAAAATACAGAGGAGATCCGATAAAGATGAGATGTTGTGCTATTCTCCTGTATATAAGAAGAAGAAAAGAGAGGACATGCATGAAAAAAAGTAAAAAAGAAGCATGCATGAAAAAAGATAAAATAAAAGACAAGTTTGATAAGATATAAATAGTGATGAAACAGGGACCAATACATATGACATGTATGGCAAGAAATAGTGATGATAGGAGCGCAAGTACCTGCATCCATAGGAGACCATACATAAATGTTCTTTTTCAGACAAAAAAAATCTCTTTTTATGATTACAAAATAATGTATCTTTTTAACAACCTTTTTACCAACTCTTCATGTATTTAAGAAATATGCATGTGAAAAAGAAGTGTTCAAGAGTTACCCTAAGTTGGTGATTCTTAAACTGAAAATTGCCATTGATGCACGCATCTCTCCATAGTGTGCTAATGTGTCATCGTTTGTTTTTGTTGTTTTTCTTTACTCGCCCGTAACAACAACCCATTCCAAACATGACATGAATAAATGCATGATCACTTGCCCGTTTCTTTGCACGGATTAAATCTACATGCAAGTTGTGTTGAAATAGAACACCTATAGAATCTTAAATTGCGCTTTTATAGGTTAAGACCATCTTTGTTTGAGCCGTAGCTACAAATTCTCAGATTATAGACATTTTTTTATAAATTAAGAGTGTGTCGTATTTTTTTCTCCCGTTGCAACGCACGAGCCTTTTTGCTAGTAAAAATAAAGAATATTAGACTGCAACATCAGAGATGAATATGGTACTTATAAGAGAAGTTTACAGGGTGTACTCCCAAGTGAGATTGTTGCCGTGAAGAGGATTTTCAGCCACCACACAATCGATGAAAAGATATTTTATCGTGAAGTTAACAGTCTATTGAATGTTAAACATGAAAATGTAGTCCGGTTTCTTGGCTACTATGCTTCTACTGAGCATTCTGCAATGAAGATTGAAGGATCAAGAGAGTATATTTACGCTGAGATAAGAGAAAGATTGCTCTGTTTTGAGCATATCGGCAATGGAAGCCTTCATGAATATATTACTGGTACGTTATTGTCGCATGTATTTCAGTTCTTCTCTTGACCTCTTTATTTTCATTCTTCTTTTGTCTATTTTGAAGGTCATAATCGACGATTAAAGGGATTGAATAGAAAAATAATAGTGTGTTATACATCTATGTGTACTTTTTCATGCACAAATGAAATACTGGAACATATCATGCTTCCCTAATATTGTTTCTTCTTTTCGGCAGACGAATTAAGGGGACTTGACTGGAATAGACGTTATCAGATAATAAAGCAAATTTGTGATGGTTTGCATTATCTTCACAAGGAAAAGCACATTTTTCTTATGGATTTGAAACCTGACAATATACTTCTAGATAACCACATGGTGGCGAAAATCGCGGATTTTGGATTGTCAAGACTCTATGAAAAATCACAAACAATGGATGCAAATCGTTGTGTAACATTGTAAGTTGAGCATTTAAAAACCAATTATTTTTCTTGGCATTTACTCTCTTACATTCTCTTTATGTGATCATGTATCAAATTTCGGTACATTTGTGCAGAGGATATTGCTGCCCGAATACCTACTTGGTGGTAAGATGTCGGTCAGATTAGACATCTATAGTTTGGGCGTAATAATCATTGAACTGGTGACAGGATATAAAGATATCCCCGAGAACAGTGATGTAAGAGTGTTCTATCTGATGGTCCCTTTCTTGATGCTGGCTAGAAATATGCTAATATGCATAGTGTTAGTATTTATCTGTGTACTCGTATTGAATTGCATAATATATTAATATGGTACTTCATGGCATGTCTATCTCTAATTATATCAGGATAATAAGTTAAACTTGGTGATACACTCAAAACCCTTAGAACAGGATAGCTCTCAAACACCTTAGTATCTCCACCCCTTGCTCGCTCACTAAACAAATATACTGATATTTGTTCTCCACCACCATTTTTGTCGAGTTTCTTTAGGAACTAGACACCCAACTATCCAACGTCAGGTGTTCTTTGGTGGTGGCATATTTTCCGACAACTTTGGCCATTCTAGGGTTTGATTTATCGTTGATGGAGGCATCTTCAAGGTCTAATGCCCCTGTGAACACTGCTATTTACTGCCTCCCGCTCCTGTCATCCTTTGTTGGTGTTTGAGTAGGAAGTTGGGCCACAACTGTTTATATTCTTAGTGTAATAAGAAAAATGAGTGAGTTTGCATACTTTACATTTTGAAATACGTATTTTTGCTTTGTCCTAAATAAGCTATGTGAAATGACAGGTTCTGAGGAGATCGAGGCATAGATGGAATAAATCACTGAAGGAAACACCATGGGCTTACCAGCAATTACAAATAACTAAATGCATCGGAATAGGCCTACATTGTCAGGAAAGTGATCCATACAAACGGCCATTTATATGGGATGTCATACATGATATCAACGAAACTAAAGGTACATTGGAACAAACCAGCAATGCCGATGAATCTGACGCTGATCAGGTAACCTTGTAACATATCATCAGGACCCTACTAGTTTTTGACAGGTACTGTAGGTATTTTACTATTTTTCCTTGAACCATCTTCCAATGGTGCTTTGCTCGTCAATTTCAGAACTAGGCTTACCAAATATATTTAAGTGGGAATACAAGATTTCTGGAAGCATCTAATTTTAATTACAACTATTTATATATACACCAACTTTTTTTCCTTGGTCAAAAACTCAAAATGCACTTAAAATGGTACTCCTAAGTAAGTTTGCTCATAGTAATGCATATATTGCTCTTTTGTTGCAGATAAGGCCCCACTGGGATGATGATATGCTTGGAGTTGAGCCACTCAACCTACATTTTCATTTTGAACCTAACACGCAGATATCATGCCTACTTCAGTTAGCCAACGATACAACTGCTAGCATTGCCTTCAGTATACAATCGTTGAGCCTGATGCCATACTGCATACAACCAAACAAAGGAATTGTGCCGCCACTATCCAGTTGTGCCGTTGACATAACATTACAGTCACAAAGTAAGCCACCGAAGGACATGCAGCACCTGGGTGAGTTCGTCGTACGGAGCACCAAAGTAGCTGATGGAGTTACAACTGAGGAGATAACTTCAGACATGTTCTGTAAAGTGTCTGGTGAAGTTGTTGATGAGGTTAACGTGGATGTTGTTTTTGACATGCCACTATTACTTGAGGAAACTTGAGTATCCATGTGTAACACTTCAATTTGGCAACTAGGATTAACAAATAACGGTAAACTGAGGAATTTCTTGATTAAAATATCACGATCTCACAAACGATGCATGATAGCTATGCAGTGGCTGGCAGAGATGCCTGCCTCAGACATCTTGGCAGACTGCAAAATAATGAGCTTTAGGGATATTGAAGCATTACTGCATTAGTCCAAGGTACCTCAACTGAAGCAATTTTCCAAGATGCGCAAGATGATAGGGATGATCTTCCATAAATGTACAGTCTTCTATAGCCAGGACACGTAACACTTGAAAACCCAAAACCGATGGCATAATATTAAAATGGCACATGGTGGCATTGAATGATCTCACTCATGCCATGTGTATGTTAGCCAGAGGGTCTTCGTGCTCTACGACTCTTTTGGACGGCTAACCTACGAGGGCTATTACTATGTGAAGATGCATGATCCTCATGGACGTGATATTTCTCAGCCCAAGCTCAAATGAGCTCGAGAAAACAGTAAATTATGAAAGAATTTAAAAAAATTCAAAAAATCCTGAATTTTTTTAGCAAACATTGAAAAATTTCTAGATGGTTGCAAAATTTCATCATGAAACAATATTCGTGGAAGTCGTAGAAAATAAAAACAAAACCAATGCTCCAAAAGTGCTATTTTCAAAAGCATTTTGGAGTGCTGATTATGTTATTTTTGCCACACCTTTCACCAATCTTCTTTCATGATGAAATTTTGCAAGCATCAAGAAAACTTGTCATTTGAGCTCGGCAGTAGAATAGGACTTTCGGGTTCTTATTATTGTCTAATATGGTAACAAAGTTCTCTTCTTCTGACAAGGAGCAGATTACATCAAGCAACATACCATGAACTCTGCAAGCATATGTAATACCAATGCGGTTCTCTACCGGCTGGATCAAACATCTGTTTATAAGTTCGTTGAAGTATCTCTCTCCGAGATCAAATAACCCCATCCCTTGTTCCTCTTCATGAACAAAACTTCCGCATATCCACTTCCATACCAATGTTTCTTTTTCAATGGTAAAATCCTCAGGATATATGCTTAGATGCACTAGACATGTCCACAGATAGCATGACAGATCATAATAGCTAAACAACAATATCTTCCTCGTGTTCTCCTCATGTTCATTGACTCCATTCCCCAAACCAATAGAGTTGCAAACCTTAGACCAATCCTCACTTGGTTTACTTGCCAACAAACTTCGCAGTGTAATGATAGCAAGTGGTACACCACTGCATTTTTGTATAGTTTGTTGAGATAACTCATTTAGTTCATCACATGAGCATTTGCTTTTAGCACCAAACAATCTTGTATAAAATAACTCCTCAGAATCATCACCAGATAGTGGTTGTAGCATGTAAACATCACCAGCCACCGTTGCAACTTCATAACTACGAGTGGTTATGATTATTTTACTTCCACAATTACTAGCTATCAAAGGACATTTGATTATTTCCCATGCTTCACCATCCACCGGATAGTGGAAGCTTACTGTGCCAGCAAGTTTATCTTTCACTTCTGTCTTTGTACCCGTCAGTAACTAGAGTTACAGATTGCATGTGACGCAGAGTCAAATGCTGGGCGATGATGTCAAATATTCTTACACAAATGACATGAGCAAACATCGACCACCAATTTCTATTTGATTTTGTAATGCGTAATGTTGGATTTGGTAATTTTATGTCTGCTTGGCAGTTCATTAGTTCAGAAATAACCACATACATACAACATAAACCAAGTTTACAAATGCCAAAAGAGGGCAAAATGTAACATGGCCAACATTTAATTAGTGAAGGTGATGAAACATTTGATTTTGGATTTGTTTATCCTGTCATCATTCCTTATATATGTATGTGTTAAATATGATTGTTGGGTTGGTGCAGACATGCAGTCATCTTGATTATTATTATTTTTTATACTAAGATGTAGGATTTGCCTTTTAGATATATCATGTAACGCCGACATTAATGATGTGGGTGCAAGCGGTCGTGGGGTCCTATCGTTGCCTCTCGAACCATGTTGGAACCAAATATGTATTGTATTGTATATATATCTAACATATTATAGGTCTAACTGGTGGTTAAAGTTGTAACATAATATGGCATACGTCTCATACATCATCGGCCTAGCTCATGATCAAAGGAAAACTCAGAATATGTATTAGGCCTTATATTATAAACCTGGACGAGGTACACAAGTTAAGCAAGATAGTGAGTATGACGCTCCTCTAGCTAACATTGTTATCGGCCGCGAATTGAGCAAGCTCAGATGGTTAGGTTTCTTGTGATGGAGCCAACCCCTTAGGGTTGAAGTCCTAGATTTGGCACTGGTGGTCACATTTTTATGGATTTATTTTAGGCCATTCGGAGATGTGCGTTCAGTGAGAGGAGGCGATCCCGTCGACTACGTAGACGTCTGTGACGACTTTATCAATCTTGAGATGTTGTGCCGGCTCAGTATTTCGAAGATGCTCACAGGATTGGGTGTGTGCACGTGCGTTCATAGGGTTGAGTGTATGCGGGCATCTGCGTTTGTACCATATTATGAAAAACATCGCATCAACCATAATTTTCGCTATTGTAATACAGTGACTCAAGCCATAACCGGGCACAGTTTTCTTTTTCCAGTAAAAATCGCAAACAAGTTGCACCTTCCTGCAGGGTGCATCCTAAAAGAAAGGAAGGGCGAAAAGTCGAGTGGCCAATGTGCATCCTGCTCATTGATTTTCCTTGGTGGCGAGACGACTCAAGACCGGGGTTGTCATCGTGCGTTGCTGAGCTGAGTCGTCGACCGGCTTCATTCATCTCTGTCTCGCCGGTCGTGCACGGCCAAGCTGTCACCACTCGACGTCCCAGTAGCCTTGACTAACCGGTGAAATATATTCGAGCAATCACGTACGTGCGTGTGCACCACCAAAAAAGGGGTGACGATTATCTTCAACGGCAAAATGCAATGCACCATTTTGGCAGTTACTTGGAGCTCGTTCCTTCGACTCGTGTCTATAAATACGGGGCCTGGGCGAGCCGCAGAAGGATCCTGGTACACAACGACACACAGCTCAAAGCTTTCGTTCACATTATATACGATAATGGCGTCCGTGGCCGGAGCTACCCGTCTCCTGGTGGTGGTGCTGCTGGTCGTCTTCTCCGCGGTGATCATGGGCGGCCACGGGGCCGCCGGCCGCGACATCAGGGGTTAGTGCCTTTCTTCTAAACTAGCCAAACGTTCGTCCAGTCCTTTCCTTAAAACATTGTAGTACGTTTGTATGAACAAAGTTGTTGTTTCCTTTTCCAGGTGGACCTGTTGTAATAATCCCCAGCCCGCGTGGCATCATCCCCCGGCCTAGCGTCCCATGCAGACCCATTTACGGATGCCGCGGCGGCGGCGGTGCACCTCCCCCTCTCCCGGACAACGGAGGGGTTGGAGGACAGCCTTGACGCATACATGCAACCGAGCTAGTGGACAATATATACCAGCCGATAGTAATATAATATCTGCTCAATCGATCGTGTGCTTGGTATCATCAGTACCTGACGCGGAATAAAACCTGAGTATATATGGCCCTGCCCGCGTGTGGGTCGTGAGCTATGCCTATGTTACAATGTGTAATCAATAAAACTGCTTTGGTTCAGAATTAACTAAAAATTATTATGTCAAGCCTCTCAAACCGTACTGTTCTAAGATAATCTACACAGCCGGGCGCCTCAAACCAGTCTAAACGCCCGGACGGATTGACCGGTCAAAAAATTCTGACCGACCCGGGCATCTCAAACCGGCCTCAAACGCCCGGGCTGTCCGGCACACCTCATATCCAGCCCAAGTGTAGGGCGGATATGCAGCCGCCCCGGCGGGCGCGACCGCCAAGTCAGCCCGGCCCACCGCTGGCCCAGAATGACCCCTCTCCGTCCCCACAAAAACCCCATTCGGTTCGAAACCTAACCTCACTTCACTTCGCTCCGGTCTCCGTCTCTTCTCCTCCCTTTCTCCAATCCGTCACCTCCTGATCTCCGTCCACAATGTCCAGCACCGGTAGCCACTCCGACGGCTCTGGTGACAACTAGGCCGCGTTCCTCCACGAGGCAGCGGCGACGAGGCCGGAGCTGGCCCTTCCCGCCCCGCGGGCAGCTCACTCCGCGTCGCCCGTCCGTCGACCTCCTTCCCCTCCGTCCGTTGCTCCGGAAGGGCAGCGATGGGTTTTAATGCCCACTTCGCCGGCGCCGAGGACGCGCACGCCTGAATCAGAGGCGCACACTGCCCACCACGGGAGGCAGCAGGCATGGGAGAGGGCGGCCGCGTCGGAGGCGGTCGCACAGTCCTCCTGCCACCACCGCATGATGCCAGCGGTGCCGAAAAAGGAGGAGCGGCTCCTCGCGTGGGTCTACCGCCGGTCACTTACGACAGCCGAGACGGATGCCCGCCGGCTTCGTAGGAAGAACACGAAGGCGCTTCGGCTGTGCCTGGAGCAGTTCCTGTGCGTGGCGGCGGAGGCGACGAGAGTGGCCAAGCTCAAGCAGAAGCAGGACCGCATCGTCCGGAGGATGAAGGGCTACGTCGTCCTCTACTCTTCCTTCGATGACTCCGATGACCCACCTCCTGCCGCAGATGCCTACCCGGACGCCTACAGCAGCGCTGGTGACCAGAAGGTCAAAGGGCCGGCGAGGAAGTGGTGAGGCTCGGCACTCTCCCTAGTAGAAAACAGGGCATCTGTCCCGGTTCCAGAGGGCCTTTAGTCCCGGTTCTGGAACCGGGACAAAACGATCGGGACTAATGCCCATCACTTTTAGTCTCGGTTGGCTTACGAACCGGGACTAAAGGTGCTCCACGTGGCCGCTTTGGGGCGCCCAGGCAGGAGGACCTTTAGTGCCGGTTGGTAACACCAACCGAGACTAAAAGGTAGCCACGCGTCAGCAGCTCCCAGGCGCTGGGTTTTTTTTTAGAAAGGGGGTGTTTAGGGGTTTCATATTGTGTTAGCTAGCTAATAAATATAGAGAGAAGTGACCTCTCTTTCTCCGTGCTTGGTCGACGCTAGCTACTACATATAGAGAGAACTCGACACTAGCTAGTAAGCAAATGAAGGAACCATTAATTACACAAGATCGTCATGAACATATATAGAGAGAAGTGACATCTCTTTCTCCATTCTTGGCCGAACAACAAGTTTTCGTATATCTATCCGAAGCTACTACATATATACAATATAACATCTCTTACGATCCCTGACATCATCTACCGAAAATCCATTTGAATTTCCACATGGTATTCTCCCTTTTGATGTATGACGTGGTCAAGAAAGAATCCCGCCAATTCCTCTTGAATTGCTCGTATGCGATCAAGTGGTAGGAGTTCATCCCACATCAGCCACATCTAATTTAAAGAAGGGGGTACATACATATATATGAATGAAACTCAACACAATTGATGGTAATAAAATAAAATTGTGAATATTGTTTATGTACTTGAAATTGTTTGTCAGAGTAGCCCCGCTCAGAGGTTGAGTGGCACATGAACTCGCAAACGTAGTATCCACATAAATTATTCCCGCCTTCCTGCCACAAGCACTTTACGAGAATAGAGTTCAATCAAACTGATAATCAAGCATGATAATGGTATTGATGAAACTAGAATCAATGAGAGATGCGCGGAACTAGCTAGTACTACTTACTTTGGGGTGTGCAAATCGCAGCTCCTTCTTCAGACCTGGAACCATTCCGGTGAACTTTTTCCAAACCCTGCTCGGCAAAGAATATGATTACTTCATATCAGCAAATGAACGAAAGTTGCCGATATGGTGCGATAATGATTGAACTTACTTCTGGAGCATTTCAGTCTTGTTCGCATACTCCTGTGGATCTTTACGTCTCGAGTCTAAGACAGTTACTACTCCTCCGTCAAGCTTAATGGATAGCAGAATAAAGTGGAACCTGCGCACGCATAACTCATCAATTACAGTACTTAACCTCGAGTAAGCGAAACCGAATATGCACAAGACAGTAACACTCACTTGAAGTTGTAAGGAAAGAGTATTTCCCTTTTATTTTGATGTCGAAGGAACACTTTTAGCAAGTTTTCCTCAGTATCTTCAACTCTGTTTACTACCGTCCATTCATTTACGGTATTTGGGCTAATGAACCCAATGTCATATATCTGTCCTCTCTTGCATTCTACGATCTTCAATCTGCATAATATAGCGAGGATAATTATGTATACATGCAATGAACGAGCTGAGCTAGAGACTTAATTATAGAAATAATACTTACAGACAGTAGCAAGACATGAGTTGTTTGTCCAGGGCGTCTTGATTGAATAACTGAAATAATTCCACAAATTCAACAGGCATCACCTCAACTCTAGTGAAATCGTGCTCATCTTTTCCACACAGTATACTGTCGGTCCTAGACTTGCTGCAGGTTTCCAAGTACCAGGCATGCAATCTTCGCATCATCATTGGTAGTTGCTTTAGCTGATCATCACTTTTGACGAGAGGCTTCCCGTGCTCGTATATAAAGGGAGCTACTACCTCAGCCTTTTCAAACTGTACATCATCGCCCATGTAATCACCAAGAGTTGTACCGGGCACTAGTCCCGGATGATTAGCGATATCGCGTGACACCTTGAGCGGGGGGCACGATTGCTTCTCCTGTTCACCGAGCTGGGGAATTTTTTTCCCACTTCATCTTGTAGCACTGGTAGTACTTTCCGACCGCCGCGCTTCATCATATGTCCTTTCAATACAGCGGTTATATTTGGATTGCGGCGGAGACGGTGGTGGTCGCTTAAGGGCATCCAGAGTGTGCTTCGCTTTCACCGGATCTACTACTTCCTTCTTTTCTGGACGTTTCCGTTCAAAATGGGCCCGCACTTCGGTAGAACTGATGTCCTTGTTTTCCTCGTCAGTCCTCTCATATGGTAACTTTGGAGGAGCCCTGAGGCTTGGACCAAATTTGAATTTCTTCCCACCACCTCTTGTACTGCTAGCCGCCAGAGCGGCGGCGGCTCTCTTCTGCCGTTGCTGATGAGGCAGAGTTCGCTAACGCGGTGGAGGAGGCGGAGTCCGCTGATGCGGCGCAGGAGGCGGAGTCCACTGACACCATGGAGGAGGCGAAGGAGGATTTTGCTGAGGAGCCTCCTCCGTCAGAGTCGGCTGACGCGACGGAGACAGCTGACGCGCCGGAGACGAATGAGGCAGTGGAGTCTGCTGAGGGGCCTCCTCCGGCTTAGTCTGCTGAGGCGGCGTCCAGTTTGGAAGCTTGATGTTCTCCTTTCTCCATAGGCAGGTACTCCTTAAGGTATTTTCCAGAAACATCTCCCCTTCACCCGTAGGGTACTCAAGCTCCAGCCTCTCAAATCCCTCCATTATTTCAACCACCCCGACAATAGCAAAGCCATGTGCAATCGGACGGCAATGGAAAGTTCCTTCAGCTCGAGGAGGTAAGACAGAGCCGAGCGCCACCTTCAAGGTTAGGTTATGGCATTTCGCCATTAGCACACAATGTTCATTTTCCATGATACTATCCTCGGGGTAGCGAGGAGCCGTGATATCAGGCTGAACGAGCTCCGTGTAAGCCACGCTGCTTCTCCGCTGAGATGGTGGGGTAGCTTCGTGAAGGAAATATGCCCTAGAGGCAATAATAAAATTGTTATTTATATTTCCTTATATCATGATAAATGTTTATTATTCATGCTAGAATTGTATTAACCGAAAACTTAGTACATGTGTGAATACATAGACAAACAGAGTGTCACTAGTATGCCTCTACTTGACTAGCTCGTTGATCAAAGATGGTTAAGTTTCCTAGCAATAGACATGAGTTGTCATTTGATGAATGGGATCACATCATTGGAGAATGATGTGATTGACAAGACCCATCCGTTAGCTTAGCACTATGATCGTTTAGTTTGTTGCTATTGCTTTCTTCATGACTTATACATGTTCCTATGACTATGAGATTATGCAACTCCCGAATACCGGAGGAACACCTTGTGTGCTATCAAATGTCACAACGTAACTGGGTGATCATAAAGATGCTCTACAGGTGTCTCCGAAGGTGTTTGTTGGGTTGGCATAGATCGAGATTAGGATTTGTCACTCCGAGTATCGGAGAGGTATCTCTGGGCCCTCTCGGTAATGCACATCATATGAAGCCTTGCAAGCAATGTAACTAATGAGTTAGTTGCGGGATGATGCATTACGGAACGAGTAAAGAGACTTGCCGGTAACGAGATTGAACTAGGTATGATGATACCGACGATCGAATCTCGGGCAAGTAACATACCGATGACAAAGGGAATAACGTATGTTGTTATGCGGTTTGACCGATAAAGATCTTCGTAGAATATGTAGGAGCCAATATGAGCATCCAGGTTCCGCTGTTGGTTATTGACCGGAGATGTGTCTCGGTCATGTCTACATAGTTCTCGAACCCGTAGGGTCCGCACGCTTAACGTTCGATGACGATTTGTATTATGAGTTTATGTGATTTGATGAACGAAGTTTGTTCGGAGTCCCGGATGAGATCAGGGACATGACGAGGAGTCTTGAAATGATCGAGAGGTAAAGATCGATATATTGGAAGGCTATATTCGGACATCGGAAAGGTTCTGAGTGATTCGGGTATTTTTTGGAATACCGGAGAGTTACGGGAATTCGTATTGGGCCTTAATGGGCCATACGGGAAAGGAGAGAAAGGCCTCAAGGGTGGCTGCGCCCCTTCCCCATGGACTGGTCCGAATTGGACTAGGGAAAGGGGGCGCCCCCTTCCTTCCTTCTCCTTCTCCCTTCCCCTTTTCCTATTCCATGTGGGAGGTGGAATCCTACTAGGACTAGGGAGTCCTAGTAGGACTCCACACTTTGGGCGCACCCTATGAGGGCCGGCCTCCTCCTCCCTCCATCCTTTATATACGTGGCCAGGGGGCACCCCATAGACACACAAGTTAATTATTTTAGCCGTGTGCGGTGCCTCCCTAAACAGATTTCCACCTCGGTCATATTTTCGGAGAGCTTAGGCGAAGCCCTGCCGGAATCACTTCATCATCACCGTCACCACGCCCTCGTGCTGACGAAACTCTCCCTCAGCCTCAGCTGGATCTAGAGTTCGAGGGACGTCACTGAGCTGAACGTGTGCAGATCACGGAGGTGCCGTACGTTCGACACTTGATCGGTGGATCGCGAAGCTGTTCGACTTCATCAACCGCGTCACTAGACGCTTCCGCTAACGGTCTACAAGGGTATGTAGACACACTCTCCCGCTTGTTGCTATGCTTCTCCTAGATAGATCTTGCGTGATCGTAGGAAATTTTTGAAATACTACATTCCCCAACAGTGGCATCAGAGCCAGGTCTATGCGTAGATGTTATATGCACGAGTAGAACACAAAGGAGTTGTGGGCGTGGGTGTATACATATTGCTTGCCGTTACTAGTTGTTACTTGGTTCAGCGGTATTGTGAGATGAAGCGGCCCGGACCGACATTACGCGTACGCTTACGCGAGACTGGTTTCACCGCTGCGAGCACTCATTGCTTAAAGGTGACCGGCGGGTGTCTGTCTCTCTCACTTTAGTTGAATCGGTTTCAATGAAGAGGGTTCTTTTAGAAGATCAAAAAGCAATCACTACACCACGTTGTGGTTTTGCGTAAGTTAAGAATCGGTTCTTCAAACCCGTAGCAGCCACGTAAAACTTGCAACAACAAAGTAGAGGACGTCTAACTTGTTTTTGCAGGGTATGCTAAGTGATGTGATATGGTCAAGACATGATGTGAGATAAGTTGTTGTATGAGTTGATCATGTTTTGTAAATTATCGGCAACCGGCAAGAGCCTTATGGTTGTCTCTTTATTGTATGCAATGCCAACACTATGTAATTGCTTTACTTTACCGCTATGAGTTAGAGGTAGTAGTAGTAGCAATAGTCGGTGAGACGACCACGACACCATGATGGAGACCCAGGTGGGGCGCCGGTGACGATGGAGATCATGGAGGTGCTTCGGTGATGGAGATCAAGAGCACAAGATGATGATGGCCATATCATGTCACATATTGAATTGCATGTGATGTTAATCCTTTTATGCATCTTATTTTGCTTAGGACGACGGTAGCATTATAAGATGATCTCTCACTTAATTTCAAGATAAAAGTGTTCTCCCTAAGTATGCACCATTGCGACAGTTCGTCGTGCTGAGACACCACGTGATGATCGGGTGTGATAGGCTCAACGTTCACATACAACGGGTGTAAGCCAGTTTTACACACGCAAGAATACTTGGGTTAAACTTGACGGACCTAGCATATGCAGATATGGCGCCGGAACACTGGAGACCGAAAGGTCGAGCGTGAATCATATAGTAGATATGATCAACATAGCGATGTTCACCATCGAAGGCTATGCTATGTCACGTGATGATCGGACATGGTTTAACTGGAAGTGGATCACGTGATCATTTAGATGACTTGAGAGATGTCTATCTAAGTGGGAGTTCTTAAGGAATATGATTAAATTGAACTTTAATTTATCATGAACTTAGTCCTAGTAGTATTTGCAAATTATGTTGTAGATCAATAGCTCGCGTATAGCTCCCCTGTTTTATTTTTGATATGTTCCTAGAGAAAACTAAGTTGAAAGATGATAGTAGCAATGATGCGGACTGGTTCCGTGATCTGAGGATTATCCTCATTGCTGCACAGAAGAATTATGTCCTTGATGCACCGCTAGGTGACAGACCTATTGCAGGAGCAGATGCAAATGTTATGAACATTTAGCAAGTTCGATGTGATGACTACTTGATAGTTTAGTGCGCCATGCTTTACGGCTTAGAACCGGGACTTCAAAAATGTTTTGAACGACATGGAGCATATGAGATGTTCCAAGAGCTGAGATCGGTATTTCAGACTCATGCCCGTGTTGAGAGGTATGAGACCTCTGACAAGTACTTCGCCTACAAGATGGAGGAGAATAGCTCAACCAGTGAGCATGTGCTCAGAATGTCTGAGTACTATAGTTGCTTGAATCAAGTGGGAGTTAATCTTCCAGATAAGATAGTAATTGACAGAATTCTCTAGTCACTATCACCAAGTTACTGGAACTTCATGATGAACTATAATATGCAAGGGATGACAAAAACGATTCCCGACCTCTTCGTGATGCTGAAATCAATGAAGGTAGAAATCAAGAAAGAGCATCAAGTGTTGATGGTTAACAAGACCACTAGTTTCAAGAAAAAGGGCAAAGGGAAGAAGGGTAACTTCAGGAAGAATAGCAAGCAAGTTGCTACTCCCGGGAAGAAGCCCAAGTCTGGACCTAAGCCTGAAACTGAGTGCTTATACTGCAAAGGGACTGGTCACTGGAAGCGGAACTGCCCCAAGTATTTGGCGGATAAGAAGGATGGCAAAATGAACAAAAGTATATTTGATATACATGTTATTGATGTGTATTTTACTAGTGTTCATAGTAGCCCCTGGGTATTTGATACTGGTTCAGTTGCTAACATTAGTAACTCGAAATAGGAGTTGCAAAATGAACAGAGACTAGTTAATGACGAGGTGACGATGTGTGTTGGAAGTGATTCCAAGGTTGATAAGATCACCATCGCACACTCCCTCTACCTTCGGGATTAGTGTTGGACCTAAATAAATGTTATTTGGTATTTGCGTTGAGCATGAATATGATTGGATCATGTTTATTGAGAAACGGTTATTCATTTAAGTCAGAGAATAATTGCTGTTCTGTTTAAATGAATAAAACCTCATATGGTCATACACTCAATATAAATGGTTTATTGAATCTCGATCGTAGTGATACACATATTCATAATATTGATGCCATAAGATGCAAAGTTGATAATGATAATGCAACATATTTTGTGGCACTGCCGTTTAGGTCATATTGGTGTAAAGCGCATGAAGAAACTCCATTCGGATGGACTTTTGGAATCACTTGATTATGAATCATTTGATGCTTGCGAACCATGCCTCATGGGCAAGATGACTAAGACTCCGTTCTCCGGAACAATGGAGCAAGCTAATGACTTACTGGAAATAATACATATCGATGTATGCTGTCCGATGAGTGTTGAGGCTCACGGCGGGTATCGTTATTTTCTGACTTTCACAGAAGATTTGAGCAGATATGAGTATATCTACTTGATGAAACATAAGTCTGAAACATTTGAAAAGTTCAAAAGAATTTCAGAGTGAAGTAGAGAATCATCGTAACAAGAAAATAAAGTTTCTACGATCTGATCGCAGAGGCGAATATTTGAGTTACGAGTTTGGCCTTCAATTAAAACAATGTGGAATAGTTTCACAAACTCATGCCACCTGGAACACCACAGCATAATGGTGTGTCCGAACGTCATAACCGTACTTTATTGGATATAGTGCAATCTATGATGTCTCTTACCGATTTACCACTATCGTTTTGGGGTTATGCATTAGAGACAGCTGCATTCACATTAAATAGGGCACCGTCTAAATCCGTTGAGACGACACGTTATGAACTGTGGTTTGGCAAGAAACCCAATTGTCGTTTCTTAAAGTTTGGGGCTGTGATGCTTATGAGAAAAAGCTTCAACCTGATAAGCTCGAACCCAAATCGGAGAAATACGTCTTCATAGGATACCCAAAGGAGACTGTTGGGTACACCTTCTATCACAGATCCGAAAGCAAGATATTCGTTGCTTAAGATGGATCTTTTCTAGAGAAGGAGTTTCTCTCGAAAGAAGTGAGTGGGAGGAAAGTAGAACTTGATGAGGCAATTGTACCTTCTCTCGAGATTGGAAAGTAGTTCATCACAGAAATCAGTTCCAGTGATGCCTACACCAATTAGTGAGGAAGTTAATGATGATGATCATGAAACTTCGGATCAAGTTACTACCGAACCTAGTAGGTCAACCAGAGTACGTTCCGCACCAGAGTGGTACGGTAATCCTGATCTGGAAATCATGTTACTAGACCATGACGAACCTACAAACTATGAGGAAGCGATGATGAGCCCAGATTCCGCGAAATAGCTTGAGGCCATGAAATCTGAGATGGGATCCATGTATGAGAACAAAGTATGGACTTTGGTTGACTTGCCCGATGATCGGCAAGCCATAGAGAATAAATGGATCTTCAAGAGGAAGACAGACACTGATAGTAGTGTTACTATCTACAAAGCTCGAATTGTCGCAAAAGGTTTTCGACAAGTTCAAGGTGTTGACTACGATGAGAGTTTCTCACTCGTATCGATGCTTAAGTCTGTCCGAATCATGTTAGTAGTTGCCGCATTTTATGAAATCTGGCAAATGGATATCAAAACTGCATTTCTTTAATGGATTTATTAAAGAAGAGTTGTATATGATGCAACCAGAAGGTTTTGTCAATCCTAAAGGTGCTAACAAAATGTGCAAGCTCCAGCGATCCATCTATGGACTGGTGCAAGCATCTCGGAGTTGGAATATACGCTTTGATGAAGTGATCAAAGCATATGGTTTTATACAGACTTACGATGAAAGCCTGTATTTACAAGAAAGTGAGTGGGAGCTCTGTAGCATTTCTGATATTATATGTGGATGACATATTGTTGATTGGAAATGATATAGAATTTCTGAATAGCATAAAAGGATACTTGAATAAGAATTTTTCAATAAAAAAGACCTCGGTGAAGCTGCTTAAGTATTGAGCATCAAGATCTATAGGGATAGATCGAGACGCATAATAGGACTTTCACAAAGCACATACCTTGACAAGATTTTGAAGAAGTTCAAAATGGATCAGTCAAAGAAGGAGTTCTTGCCTGTGTTACAAGGTGTAAAATTGAGTAAGACTCAAAACCCGACCACGGCAGAAGATAGAAAGAGAATGAAAGTCATTCCCTATGCCTCAGTCATAGGTTCTATAAAGTATGCCATGCTATGTACCAGACCAGTTGTGTGCCTTGCTATAAGTTTAGCAAGGAGGTACGATAGTGATCCAGGAGTGGCTCACTGGATAGCGGTCAAAGTTATCCTTAGTTACCTAAGAGGACTAAGGAAATATTTCTCGGTTATGGAGGTGATAAAGAGTTCGTCGTAAAGAGTTACGTCGATGCAAGCTTTGACACCGATCTGGATGACTCTGAGTCTCAATCTGGATACATATTGAAAGTGGGAGCAATTAGCTAGAGTAGCTCCATGCAGAGCATTGTAGACATAGTAATTTGCAAAATACAAACGGATCTGAATATGGCAGACCCGTTGACTAAACCTCTCTCACAAGCAAAACATGATCACACCTTAGAACCCTTTGGGTGTTGGTCACATGGCGATGTGAACTATTGGTGTTAATCACATGGCGATGTGAACTAGATTATTGACTCTAGTAAACCCTTTGGGTGTTGGTCACATGGTGATGTGAACTATTGGTGTTAATCACATGGCGATGTGAACTAGATTATTGACTCTAGTGCAAGTGGGAGACTGAAGGAAATATGCCCTAGAGGCAATAATAAAATTGTTATTTATATTTCCTTATATCATGATAAATGTTTATTATTCATGCTAGAATTGTATTAACCGGAAACTTAGTACATGTGTGAATACATAGACAAACAGAGTGTCACTAGTATGCCTCTACTTGACTAGCTCATTGATCAAAGATGGTTAAGTTTCCTAGCCATAGACATGAGTTGTCATTTGATGAACGGGATCACATCATTGGAGAATGATGTGATTGACAAGACCCATCCGTTAGCTTAGCACTATGATCGTTTAGTTTGTTGCTATTGCTTTCTTCATGACTTATACATGTTCCTATGACTATGAGATTATGCAACTCCCGAATACCGGAGGAACACCTTGTGTGCTATCAAACGTCACAACGTAACTGGGTGATCATAAAGATGCTCTACAGGTGTCTCCGAAGGTGTTTGTTGGGTTGGCATAGATCGAGATTAGGTTTTGTCACTCCGAGTATCGGAGAGGTATCTCTGGGCCCTCTCGGTAATGCACATCATATGAAGCCTTGCAAGCAATGTAACTAATGAGTTAGTTGCGGGATGATGCATTACGGAACGAGTAAAGAGACTTGCCGGTAACGAGATTGAACTAGGTATGATGATACCGATGATCGAATCTCGGGCAGGTAACATACCGATGACAAAGGGAATAACGTATGTTGTTATGCGGTTTGACCGATAAAAATCTTCATAGAATATGTAGGAGCCAATATGAGCATCCAGGTTCCGCTATTGGTTATTGACCGGAGATGTGTCTCAGTCATGTCTACATAGTTCTCGAACCCGTAGGGTCCGCACGCTTAACGTTCGATGACGATTTGTATTATGAGTTTATGTGATTTGATGACCGAAGTGTGTTCGGAGTCCCGGATGAGATCGGGGACATGACGAGGAGTCTCGAAATGGTCGAGAGGTAAAGATCGATATATTGGAAGGCTATATTCGGACACCGGAAAGGTTCTGAGTGATTCGGGTATTTTTTGGAGTACCGGAGAGTTACTGGAATTCGTATTGGGCCTTAATGGGCCATACGGGAAAGGAGAGAAAGGCCTCAAGGGTGGTTGCGCCCCTTCCCCAGGGACTGGTCCGAATTGGACTAGGGAAAGGGGGCGCCCCCTTCCTTCCTTCTCCTTCTCCCTTCCCCTTTTCCTATTCCATGTGGGAGGTGGAATCCTACTCCGACTAGGGAGTCCTAGTAGGATTCCACACTTTGGGCGCACCCTATGAGGGCCGGCCTCCTCCTCCCTCCATCCTTTATATACGTGGCCAGGGGGCACCCCATAGACAGACAAGTTAATTATTTTAGCCGTGTGCGGTGCCCCCCTCCACAGATTTCCACCTCGGTCATATTTTCGGAGAGGTTAGGCGAAGCCCTGCCGGAATCACTTCATCATCACCGTCACCACGCCCTCGTGCTGACGAAACTCTCCCTCGGCCTCAGCTGGATCTAGAGTTCGAGGGACGTCACCGAGCTGAACGTGTGCAGATCGCGGAGGTGCCGTATGTTCGACACTTGATCGGTGGATCGCGAAGCTGTTCGACTACATCAACCGCGTCACTAGACGCTTCCGCTAACGGTCTACAAGGGTATGTAGACACACTCTCCCGCTCGTTGCTATGTTTCTCCTAGATAGATCTTGCGTGATCGTAGGAATTTTTTTGAAATACTACGTTCCCCAACACTTCGGGGGCAGGGTCGAATGAAGGATCTTTGTGCCACTGAGATGGTTGACCGGTAGCTCGCTGGCTCTCAAGTTCCTCTAGTTTCGCTAATCTTGCATTGATCTTCTCCAGTTCGCTTGCTTCCGCTTTCTTCTTTCTCCCTCGGCTTCTATAACCACCGCTGTCGGCAAACCCATACACCCACGGAAGGGAGCCTGATGTGCCTCGTGTTCGTCCAGGGTGTTCAGGATTCCCAAGGGCAAGTGTCAGCTCGTCATTCTCTCTGTCGGGATGTAACCTCCCTTCCTGCGCTGCCTGGATTTCTTCTTCAAGCATCTTGACTGGTATTGCAAGTTGAGCTTTTGTCCAAACACACTTCCTTGTGTCTGTGTCCAAAGTTCCCCCAACCTCGAAGAACCAAGTCCTTGACCAATCTGGCAAGTGCAATGTCGCTGGTTGGACCCCTTTAGCAAGCAGGTCTTGCTGAACTTTGTCCCATGTAGGCCGGGCTTTGCTGTAGCCACCTGACCCCGTAACATGGTGATACTTCTTCTTTGCAGCATTTAGCTTATTTGTCGCCGACCTTTGCTTGCCCTTGTCCGATTTCTTGTAGGCCACAAATGCGGGCCAGTGATCTTTTATCTTCTCATATGGACCGGTGAATTCTGGAGTCTTGTCTTTTTGGACAAACTTTTTGTTCAAATCTTTCTTCCAGTTCTTGAATAGTTCTGCCATCTTCTTAAGAGCAAACGCCTTGACCTTATTCGGATCCGCCTCTGGCGGTAGGCTGAAATTTGTCATCAGCGAGGTCCAAAGATCATCTTTCTGTCTATCCTGGACATAAGAAACTTCAGGGTCCTTTTTCTTATTCCATTCTTGGATGCTGATGGGGCCGCTGTCCCTAACAATAACTCCACACTGATGTATAAATGTGTCCTTGCTCCGCTTGGGAGCAATCGGTTGGCCATCTCGACCGACTTCTTCGATCGTGAACCTTTCATCATGGCGCAACCTTTTCTTCGGGCCTCGTCTCTTTACGGAAGTTTGGCTCGATCCGGAGGGCTAATTAAAAGAAGAAAAAAGCTTTAATATATGTACATACAAAACAATTAATGCATCAAGTCAGCAGAGGCTTAATTAATATATGTATATATACCTCGCCGGACTTTGCAACAGTTAAGTCTCCCTCCTCCATTCGGTCACCGGAGCCGTCATGATCTCCTTCCTCCTCCGTTCGGTCACCGGAGCCGTCATCATGATCTCCTTCCTCGTCCATTGGATCGCCGGAGCGGTCATCCTCTCTTTCCTGACCATCGGTGTCGTTGAGAAGCGACAAGGTGATATCACCTCCGTCGCGGATTATATCCCCCAACAAATCTTCTGTTTCTATATCTCTGGCGTCCATAGTTTCTACAAATATTACAACCATGAGAGATGGATTAGTGACAAACATAGACCTAGCTAATCACAACAAGGAATCATATGCATATATGAGCAATGTATTAGTCGCAAACATCATGCAAAGTTATCGGGGGTTATACTTTCCAGAGAGGATACTTTGCGGACCGCCTCTCTCATGCATGTCCGACGTCCCCCTCATGTCGAAGTTATCGGGGTTATACTTTCAGGAGAGGGGACAGATGAATCGGAGGGGGTCGACGTTTCCAGGTTCGCTACGCTAGCTGCTTGTGACAGTCAATTTCAGACAATCGTCGAGGACTCCTCCCCCCTCATGTTGAAGTTATCGTGGATATGTTGAATTCCCGAGAGAGTTAGGGGTGTTCTAACGCGGCACTACACGATATATGTGAAGGGGGATAACATCCGGGAATGTTTTCCCGAAGTCTGCATTAATTTCGGACAGATGAACCGGAGGGGGACGGTTCCAGGTTCGCTATGCTAGCTGCTTGTGACAGACGAACGGAGGGCATATTCGGATTCTTCATATTTTTCTGATCGATTTTCATATATAAATTATTTTCATCGGAGTTACGGTTAATTTTCTACGAATTTTCTATATACATACATCCATCGATATCCATGCATACATATATATACATCTACATTATATATGAACAAAAAAATAATTCATTATATTAATATTTACGTATACATACACATACATACATACACATGATTAATAAACACTAAGCATCTACATATACATTATATATGAACGAAAAAAAATTATCATATCAATATGTACATATACATACACATACATATATACACATGATTAATAAACACTAAGCATCTACATATACATTATATATGAACAAAAAAAATTCATCATATAAAAAAATGCACAGCGGGCTGGGGCGACGACGGCTCACAGCGGGGGCGGCGACGGCGACGACGGGGCAGGGGGCAGGGGCGTGGTAACGGGGACGGCGACGACGGAGTAGGGGCGCGCTGCGGTGTGGTGGGAGTTCTGTCCCACCTCGCTAGTTGAGAGAGGGCAGTACTGTTTTATAAGGCGCGTTGCGGCTGAACTTTCGAGCTCCTCTCTAATGCATGCAGTACTTGCCTAACCTTTGTCACTGTTATGTTGGGCCTGTTGGGCCCGCGGGCCTGTATCCTAACCCATGTAAAGATGGGTTTCTAGTCGTATGCAGGCCGTGGTGGCCTAGTAGGCGGCATTTTTTTATTTTTTATGTCATTTTAGTTTGCTATTAAAGTTTTTTACATAAAATACTTTATGAAAATTCTTTTTGATATTAAAGTTTTTAACAAAAAATACTTTGATAATTTTAGTTGCATAAATTTTATATAATTTTAAGTTAATATTATTTTGATAATATTTTTTTATTTTTTATGTCATTTTAGTTTGTTATTAAAGTTTTGACCATAAAATACTTTATGAAAATTCCTTTTTCTATTAAAGTTTTTAACAAAAAATACTTTGATAATTTTAGTGCATAAATTTTATATAATTTAAGTTAATTATTTTGAATATTTTTTATTTTTATGTCATTTTAGTTTGCTATTAAAGTTTTAACATAAAAATCTTTTTGAAAATTCTTTTGCTATTAAAGTTTTTAACAAAAAATACTTTGATAATTTTAGTTGCATAAATTTTACATAATTTTAAGTTAATATTATTTTGATATGAACTAGAGGTTTATGAAAGCTTTTTAGTTGATTTTTTTTTGCTTTTGAAGAATATTATAGTCTTGTTTTAGTTGATCATAACAAAATATTTTAATTGATTCTTTTTAGTTCATTCTTTTTGCTATTAGAGTTTTATAAAAGTTTTTTAGTTCATTCTTTTTGCTATTAGAGTTCTATAAAAGCTTTTTAGTTCATTCTTTTGAAAAGCACTACAAATGAACTCTGAAATGGTTGAAAGTTTGCATGGTATCATCATTTCACCCACATAGCATGTGCTAAAAAGTTGAGAGGGTTACGGCAAAAACTGGATGCACTTCGTGTACAAAATGGACAATCTCTTTCGAAGTACCAGGGTTTCGGACGAAAACTTATATGTTACAAAGGCATTTCATTTTTTTTAACTTATTTCAACTCTAGACTTTTTTGTGCATTCAACATGCACCATTCAAAGCCACATTATCAATTTTCAACCCTTTCTGACTTCATTTGCTATTTTTCATGAATTTACTGATTTTTTTAGCTAAATGACCCTAAAATTGAAAAGCAGTACAAATGAACTCCGAAAAGGTTGAAAGTTGGCATGGTATCATCATTTCACCCACATAGCATGTGCTAAAAAGTTGAGAGGGTTACGGCAGAAACTGGATGCACTCCGTGTATAAAATGGACAATCTCTTTCGAAGTACCATGGTTTCGGATGAAAACTCATATGTTACAAAAGGCATTTCATTTCTTGACATGTAACTGCAGTGATATTCTAGATCAAAGCCATCATCATAATAGTTGTGGAGAGAAAGTCTTCACTTTTTCTTCGCGTGTGTCCCTTGCTTATTGCGCCGTAACCATGGATAATCTTCATCGTTTAACAGGGTGCTTGGGTCAGCCTTCACTTTGAAGGGAGGAATTTCATGAAACTTTTCATAATCTTCAGACATGTCTGTCTTGCCCTCCACTCCCACGATGTCTCTTTTCCCTGAAAGAACTATGTCGTGCTTTGGCTCATTGTGTGATGTATTCGTTTCCTTATCTTTTCTTTTTCTCGGTTTGGTAGACATGTCCTTCACATAGAAAACCTGCGCCACATCATTGGTTAGGACGAATGGTTCGTCTGTGCACCCAAGATTGTTGAGATCCACTGTGGTCATTCTGTACTGCGGGTCTACCTGTACCCCGCCTCCTGACAGATTGACCCATTTGCACCAAAACAAAGGGACCTTAAAATCATGTCCATAGTCAAGTTCCCATATGTCCACTATGTAACCATAATATGTGTCCTTTCCCCCGTTGGTTGCTGCATCAAAGCGGACACCACTGTTTTGGTTGGTGCTCTTTTGATCTTGGGTGATCATGTAAAATGTATTCCCATTTATCTCATACCCTTGGTAAGTCAATACAGTCGAAGATGGTCCCCTGGCCAACGAGTACAGCTCATCTCCAACAATGTTGTTACCCATGAGATGTGTTTGCAACCAACTGCCGAATGTCCTGACGTGTTCACATGTAATCCAGTCGTCAGACTGCTCTGGGTGTTTGGAGCGCAGAAAATTCTTGTGTTCATTGACATACGGGGTCACCAAGGTAGAATTCTATAGAACTGTGTAGTGTGCTTGAGCCCAAGAATGCTCGTCCCTACACATTTTTGAATCCGCTCCTAGCGTGCCTTTTCCAGTCAGTCTCCCCTCATATCGGGATTAAGGGAGACCAACCGGCTTAAGGTCAGGAATAAAGTCAACACAAAACCCAATGACCTCCTCTGTTTGATGGCCCATGGAGATGCTTCCTTCTGGCCTAGCACGGTTACGAACATATTTCTTTAAGACTCCCATGAACCTCTCAAAGGGGAACATATTGTGTAGAAATACAGGACCCAGAATGGCAATCTCGTCGACTAGATGAACTAGGACGTGCGTCATGATATTGAAGAAGGATGGTGGGAACACCAGCTTGAAACTGACAAGACATTGCACCAAATCATTCTTTAAGCTTGGTAGGATTTCTGGATCGATTACCTTCTGAGAGATTGCATTGAGGAATGCACATAGCTTCACAATGGCTAATCGAACGTTTTCCGGTAGAAGCCCCCCTCAATGCAACCGGAAACAGTTGCGTCATAATCACTTGGCAGTCATGAGAATTTTGGTTCTGAAACTTTTTCTCTGCCATATTTATTATTCCCTTTATATTCGACAAGAATCCAGACAGGACCTTCATACTAAGCAGGCATTCAAAGCAGATTTCCTTCTCTTCTTTGGTAAGAGCGTAGCTGGCAGGACCTTCATACTGCTTTGGATGCATGCCGTCTTTTTCGTGCACACGTTGCTGGTCCTCCCGTGCCTCCAGTGTATCTTTTGTCTTCCCATACACGCCCAAGAAGCCTAGCAGGTTCACGCAAAGATTCTTCGTCACGTGCATCACGTCAATTGCAGAGCGGACCTCTAGGTCTTTCCAATAGGGTAGGTCCCAAAATATAGATTTCTTCTTCCACATGGGTGCGCGGCCCTCAGCATCATTCGGAACAGGTTGTCCGCCAGGACCATTTCCATAGATTACTTGTAAATCCTTGACCATATCAAGTATGGCATCACCAGTACGGAGGGCGGGCTTCTTCCGGTGATCTGCCTCACCTTTGAAATGCTTGCCATTCTTTCTTAAGAGATGGTTGGTCAAAATAAATCAACGATGTCTCAGGTACACATTCTTCCTACATATGTCCAAATATATACTTTCGGTATCATCTAAATAGTGCATGCATGCATGGTATCCCTTGTTTGTCTGTCCTGAAAGAGCAGGCCAATAATTGATGGTTACAAATAGCAATGCATGTAGGTCAAATTCCTCCTGTTTATGCTCATCCCACACACGTACACCTTCTCCATTCCACAGCTGTAAAAGTTCTTCAACAAATGGCCTTAGGTACATATCAATGTCGTTGTCGGGTTGCTTAGGGCCTTGGATGAGCACTAGCATCATAATGAACTTCCGCTTCATGCACAACCAAGGAGGAAGGTTATAGATACATTGAGTCACGGGCCAGGTGCTATGATTGCTGCTCTGCTCCCCAAAAGTATTAATGCCATCCGCACTTAAACCAAACCATATGTTCCTTGCGTCACCTGCAAAGTCCCCCCACCTTCTCTCGATTTTTCTCCACTGCGACCCGTCAGCGGGTGCTCTCAACTTCCCGTCTTTCTTACGGTCCTCTTTGTGCCATCGCATCAACTTGGCATGCTCTTTGTTTCTGAACAGACGTTTCAGCCATGGTATTATAGGAGCATACCACATCACCTTGGCAGGAACTCTCTTCCTGGGGCACTCACACTCAACATCACCAGGGTCATCTCGCCTGATCTTATACCGCAATGCACCGCATACCAGGCATGCATTCAAATTCTCGTCCTCCTCACCGCGGTAGAGGATGCAGTCATTAGGGCATGCATGTATCTTCTGCACCTCTAATCCTAGAGGGCAGAGAACCTTCTTTGCTCCGTACGTACTATCAGGCAATTTGTTATCCTTTGGAAGCTTCTTATTCATTATTTTCAGTAACTTCTCAAATCCCTTGTCAGATAAACCATTCTCTGCCTTCCATTCCAGCAATTCCATTGTGGTACCGAGCTTTGTGTTGCCATCTTCGCAATTTGGATACAACCATTTTTTGTGATCCTCTAACATGCGATCGAACTTCAACTTCTCCTTTTCATTCTCGCATTCTCTCTGTGCATCAACAATGACCCGGCGAAGATCATCATCGGGCACATCGTCTGGTTCATCTTGATCTTCACCTTCCCCTGTTGCAGTATGACCGTATTCAGGGGGATAGTTGTCATCATCCTCTTCTTCTTCGTTGTCTTCCATCACAATCCCTATTTCTTCATGCTTGGTCCAATCATTATAGTGTGGCATGAAACCCTTCTCAAGCAGGTGCAAGTGAAGGGTTTTCGAGTCAGAGTAATCCTTCGTATTCCCACAGACAGTACATGGAATACATAAAACCATTCTGAGTGTTTGCCTCAGCCACTTCGAGAAAATTATGCATGCCATCAATGTACTCGGAGGTGCGTCGATCACCGTACATCCATTGCCAGTTCATCTGCGTGCATTATATAATTAAGTATATCAAAAACCATTACAGAACATCATGAATACAGAAGTGACCAAATTAATACAAGTTCATCATCACATTAAAACCAAAGTACTGTAGTGATCAAATGTTATTACTGAAAAATAAATACATAAAGTTCATACATAGTTCTCATAGAACAACGTATAGCTCTCTAGCTAGAGCATCTAATTAAAACATACATTGAAATTATCGCAACTAAGGTAACAATTGATCCAACAGCATAATGATATCAAGCCTCATTATCAATGGCATATTTTATAATCTATCTAATCTTCAAGCGCATTGCATCCATCTGGATCTAGTGATCATCGACGACATCGGCAACATACAACTCCAGTTTCATCTTCTCTTCTTCAATTCTTTTCAATTTTTCTTTCAAATACTCATTTTCTTTTTCAACTAAAATTAACTTCTCGACAAGAATATCTATGTCGGTTAGAATTTCCGGTTGACATACCGCCTAGATAAAAATATCTATGTCACGTTGGTCGGCATAATTGTCATAAACACTAAATGAAACAAATAGTAATGAAAGAGAATATACCATATCTGAATCATAGACAAGACGAGGGCCGACGGGGGCGGATACCAAAACCATGTCACTATATAATAACAAACAATAATAAAAGTAAGAAAATTATACAAGTATCTATCTAAATCATACAAGTAAGATTTTTCTTATTTTAAAAAGAAGATAAGAACAAGAGGCTCACCACGGTGGTGCCCGCGACGAGATCGGCCTGGGCAATCGACGGCGGTGAGGATGGGGACGGGGACGGCACACTACACATGTGCAGACTCTAAGAAGTTAATTTCATCTCAAATTGTGCATCTAAATCAAAAGAACTCCCACATACACTGCTAGACTAAGACCCACAAACCACTCTACTTCTAGCAGTGTGAGATGAAACGATGAAGTTGCTAACCTTTTAGAACACTTGTGTAGTGGGTGCACCGCCAAACCTAGACAAATCTTGGGAAAAATGTAGCTTGGAGAGGAGAAAGCTTAGTGTGGCTCGGGCATTTCATCAAACACCTTATGTGCATAGGAGGTGAGAACAGAGTAGCACAAAGCTTCCACCCTTCCACGGCAACAAAACAGAGGATGGGGGGGGGGGGGGGGGGGGGGGGGCGTGGATATATATAGGCAAAATTTCAGTCCCAGTTTGTGCCTGAAACCGGGTCAGACTAACCGGGACTAGTGCCTGCCGTGGCCCGGCCGGCGCCCGGGCCTCATGAACCGGGACTGATGCACCCATTGGTCCCGGTTGGTAACAGAACCGGGACTGATGCACCCATCTGGCCTGGACCAAAGCCATGTTTTCTACTAGTGTCTCTCCGCGTTTAATTTCCGTTATTATTAATCTAGTTAGAATTTGTGCATCTGCTGAACTGTGGTGATCTTTTGGTGATCGTTTATGTGAATTATGTCCGTTTGCTGTTGCATTTGTATGTCCGTTTGATGATCTACGTAGTTTAGTTCAAGGTTGCATGCTTTAGTATGGATATAGGGTACCGGATATGAGATAAACGGCTATGGACGCGGAGATTTGAGGACTGCCCAGTCATTGTCCGCGGACGCGCCCGGGCATGCCCGCGAACATATAGGGTGTTGGATTTGGCAAGTCCGGCTGTAGATGTTCCAACTATATGATAAGCTGAAGCATTTTTTTTTTGAGGGGATGATAAGCTGAAGCAAGGATGAGCAATCTACCCTTTTCACTCCACACTGGCACAAACCGGCCCGCAGAGGATGCCGGAGCAGCATAGCACAAAGTGCGTCGTCTGCGGGATCGGATGCATTGTCGCACATCACCCACTCGATTCGTTGCGCCGCCTACGGCACATCATTGTCGGACCTCACCTCCGCCAGGAAGCTTCACATGCACAGGTGACTGTCACCTGCAAACTAGATAGACTGTCATCCTGTTGAAGCCGTCACCGAGGTCCTGAAGATAATCCCAACTCCGGCTAGACAGAGGAGGGAGTTGTGTCTGGCTGAACTTCATCGGAGGGGGATAGGACTGGAGAACAAAAACACGCCATAACGTCATCTGTGGAGCTTCCTCAATGCGCCACCGCGGTGAACATACGCTAATGGCCTTGTAGAGATGCAAATTCTATTTTGGTAGTGGCCTTGTACTCCCTTCATTTTTATATACAAGGCCACAAATTCAAATTACAGTTACCAAGGTAAAATTTAATTCTTGCTTTGCAAGCCAGCTTTTCTTTTCGTTTACTGGGATCATTAATATGCCGCATGCATACAAGAAAGGAATAGGAAACTCAGCAAACGTTGAACGAGGATGTAGTTGAGTGTCATTATGACTGCATGCATGCAAGTATTAAACATGTTGCTAGTATGAGAAAATATTATTAATTTTTTCTAATATCAAATTCCTCCGCCGCCGCGTCAACCTCCACGAACATGGCTTCTTTATCCGCCTACCGTACGGGGTGCCGCCATCGCTCGCGGCGGATTTGGCGGGCGGTGGTATAGGTTAGCCTGGACGGGCGAGGGCGGCCCATGGTGATGCCGGACTAGACCGGGGATGGCGGTGGTGGTGGCTACAGAGGGCTTGCTGGCAAGCCCCTGCATCCGGCCCGCTCGGCAAGCCACCCAGCCGGCTGCAATGCCGAAGAGTTCCTTCTTCTGCTCGTCCCACAGGGCTTTGGAGCTCAAGGATATGGCATGTGCGCTGCAAAGAGGTGTTCGAGGGCGGAAGTGTGGCGCGGCTGTTGCTTCGCACCTGGCCACAATGAAATAGCGGGTGGATGCTAGGCGCTAAGAGGTGCGGTGTTTAATGCCGGCCGGCATGTGGAAGGACGTGTGGCGCTCGGGGCATCGGAGTAGGCTTAATAGAGGCAGGCGGGCGGACAGATGGCATTTCAGTGTGGAGCAAAGACGCGTGCAGTGGGCGGCACTCTCGGCTGGCGTGCCGCTTCAATTCCGGCTCCAGTGAGAGTTCGCATTCGCTCTGCGCCGGCATGGATGGGGCACTGACGCTCTCGATCGGCACTAACCGCTTCGGGCGAGAAAAGGCGTGGGTGAGGGAGAGGGTTTTGGGTGAGATCTGGTTGGCGGAGGCGTGCGTGGTAGTGGTCCAGACGCCCACAAAGCCCCCCTCCCACGGTTTGCTTCCGGTTTGCGGGAAAAGGACGTCCGGACCAGCCAGCGGACGGATACAGGCCCATGTTGGATGGCAAAATGCGTCCGGACAATCTGGTCCGGACGGATGCGGCCGATTAGAGGGTCCGCGTTGAAGATGCTCTAAGTGCATTTTACTTACTAGCAAACATGCCCGTGCGTTGCAATGGGAGATAAAAAATAGCACACGGTGTCTACCTGATCACAACATGTTCTGCCACCGTGCAACATACAACAACAATTGGCATCTCATCAGATCATGACAAATCGATGTGAACAGACCACGCAACACAACAAATGGGGCAGCCAATATGCATTAAAAAATCCTCAGATACTCAAAATCTTTTGCCTTTCTACAAAAGCTCACTGTGCACTTGCCATAGTAAAAGCAAAAGGGAAACACATGAAACCAATGGAAAGCAAATAAAATACTTACTTGATTTAGAATCAAAGAAAATCATCATATATACAATCAAAGAAAAATGAATTATCTTTGCCTATCTAGGAATTGATAGAAAAAAGAATGTAGCACCGCAATAACACAATCCAAGGCAAGTAACTACATTCAACAGACATATTTCTTCTTAGTAGTTGCACTGAGCAACAAAGGAGTCTTTCAAAGGCAAACCATGCCTCGTCAGTACCAAGATTTGTGCACAAAGACGCAAGGAATCAATTGCAATGACTCACCTTAGGTAAATACCTCCACTCTTCCAAGGTGTAGTTCATCATATGTCTGATGTCCTTCTTGTGAAATTCTTTTGCTACAGGTGAAAGGATCCCCTTACTTATTTCAGTGTTATTTTAAATGCTATTTTTTAAATGCACTTATTTCAGTGTTCAAACTCGATAACTGCCTAATTATACCAATATCCTCTAAGAATTTGTCACTCTTGATTAAAGCATTGACAACAAAATCAAGAATGTCTCCTTTGCAAGAACCTAATGCAACTGCAAGCATGTCCAAATACACTTGTAATACTAACTCCAACTTTCTCCTTCTGACCAAAAGATTCAGAAGTATTTGGTAGCATGAGGCTGAAGGAATAAAACACATAGACCTTGCATCGTTGAATGATAAGAAATAGCCATTGATTTGTGGAGGTGGCCAACTTCAAAATAAATCTGGATAATCAGACGAACAGTCCACTTGTGGCCTTGTTATCATCCAGCAAGAGCAGCAATGATTCGCTTGATAATTTGCCTTGGCTGAGCATATGAGAATCTGCAACACAACAGGATTCACGTGCTATGCCGACTGCTTAAAGGCCCGTAAACCGTCGTCATAGCCTTTGCCGACGGTGGCTGTCGGCATAGGCCCGTCGGCATAAATGGCCTCGGCAAACAACGCTCGCCCGTCGGCATAGAAAAGCCGTCGGCACTCTCACTAGTAGAAAACAGGGCATCTGTCCCGGTTCCAGAGGGCCTTTAGTCCCGTTTCTGGAACCGGGACAAAATGATCGGGACTCTTGCCCATCACTTTTAGTCCCGGTTGGCTTACGAACCAAGACTAAAGGTGCTCCACGTGGCCGCTTTGGGGCGCCTACGAAGGAGGACCTTTAGTCCCGGTTGGTAACACCAACCAGGGCTAAGAAGTAGCCACGCGTCAGTAGCTCCTAGGCGTTGGGTTTTTTTTAGAAAGGGGGGGTAGGGGTTTTGGAGGGTTTTGGGGTTTCATATTGTGTTAGCTAGCTAATACATATAGAGAGAAGTGACCTCTCTTTCTCCGTGCCTGGCCGATGCTAGCTACTATATATAGAGAGAACTCGACGCTAGCTAGTAAGCAAATGAAGGAACCATTAATTACACAAGATCGTCATGAACATATATAGAGAAGTGACCTCTCTTTCTCCGTGCTTGGTCGAACAACAAGTTTTCGCATATCTATCCGAAGCTACAACATATATACAATATAACATCTCTTACGATCCCTGACATCATCTACTGAAAATCCATTTGAATTTCCACATGGTATTCTCCCTTTTCATGTATGACGTGGTCAAGAAAGAATTCCGCCAATTCCTCTTGAATTCCTTGTATGCGATCTTGTGGTAGGAGTTCATCCCGCATCAGCCACATCTAATTTAAAGAAGGGGGTCAATACATATATATGAATGAAACTCAACACAATTGATGGTAATAAAATAAAATTGTGAATATTGTTTACGTACTTGAAATTGTATGTCAGAGTAGCCCCGCTCAGAGGTCGAGTGGCGCATGAACTCCCAAACATAGTATCCACATAAATTATTCCCGCCTTCCTGCCACAAGCACTTTACGAGAATAGAGTTCAATCAAACTGATAATCAAGCATGATAATGGTATTGATGAAACTAGAATCAATGAGAGATGCGCGGAACTAGCTAGTACTACTTACTTTGGGGTGTGTAAATCGCAGCTCCTTCTTCAGACCTCGAACCATTCTGGTGAACTTTTTCCAAACCCTAGCCGGCAAAGAAAATGATTACTTCATATCAGCAAATGAATGAAAGTTGCTGATATGGTGCGATAATGATTGAACTTACTTCCAGAGCATTTCAGTCATGTTCGCATACTCCTGTGGATCTTTACGTCCCGAGTCTAAGACAGTTACTACTCCTCCGTCAAGCTTAATGGATAGCAGAATAAAGTGGGACCTGCGCACGCATAACTCATCAATTACAGTACTTAACCTCGAGTAAGCGAAACCGAACATGCACAAGACAGTAACACTCACTTGAAGTTGTAAGGAAAGAGTATTTCCCTTTTATTTTGATGTCGAAGGAACGCTTTTAGCAAGTTTTCCTCAGTATCTTTAACTCTGTTTACTACCGTCCATTCATTTACGGTATTTGGGCTAATGAACACAATGTCATAGATCTGTCCTCTCTTGCATTCGACGATCTTCAATCTACATAATATACCAAGGATAATTATATATACATGCAATGAACGAGCTGAGCTAGAGACTTAATTACAGAAATAATACTTACAGACAGTAGCAAAACATGAGTTGTTTGTCCAGGGCGTCTTGATTGAATAACTAAAATAATTCCATAAATTCAACAGGCATCACCCAAACTCCAATGAAGTCATGCTCACCTTTAATTCCCAGCAATATACTGTCGGTCCTAGACTTGCTGCAGGTTTCCATGTACCAGGCATGCAATCTTCGCATCATCGTTGGTAGCTGCTTTAGCTGATCATCACTTTTGACGAGAGGCTTCCCGTGCTCGTATATAAAGGGAGCTACTACCTCAGCCTTTTCAAACTGTACATCATCGCCCAGGTAATCACCAAGAGTGGTACCGGGCACTAGTCCCGGATGATTAGCGATATCGCTAGACACCTTGAGCAGGGGCACGAATGCTTCTCTTGTTCGCCGAGCTGGGGAATTTTTTTCCCACTTCGTCTTGTAGCACTGGTAGTACTTCCTGACCGCCGCGCTTCATCATATGTCCTTTCAATACAGCGGTTATATTTGGATTGCGGCCGAGACGGTGGTGGTCACTTAAGGGCATCCAGAGTGCACTTTGCTTTCACCGGATCTACTATTTCCTTCTTTTCTGGGCGTTTCCGTTCAAAATGGGCCCACACTTTGGCAGCACTAATGTCCTTGTTTTCCTCATCAGTCCTCTCATATGGTAACTTTGGAGGAGCCCTGAGGCTTGGAACAAATTTGAATTTCTTCCCACCACCACTTGTACTGCTAGCTGCCGGAGCAGCGGCAGCTCTTTTCTGCCGTTGCTGACGAGGCGGAGTTCGCTGACGTGGCGGAGGAGGCGGAGTCCACTGACACGGCGCAGGAGGCGGAGTTCGCTGACGCCACGAAGGAGGCGAAGGAGGATTCTGTCGAGGGTCCTCCTCCGCCGGAGTCGGCTGACGCGACGGAGACAGCTGAGGTGGCGGAGACAGCTGACGCGCCGGAGACGGATGAGGCAGCGGAGTCTGTTGATGGGCCTCCTCCGGCTGAGTCTGTTGTGGCGGCGTCCAGTTTGGAAGCTTGATGTTCTCCTTTCTCAATAGGCAGGTACTCCTTAAGGCATTTTCCAGAAACATCTCCCCTTCACCTGTAGGGTACTCAAGCTCCAGCCCCTCAAATCCCTCCATTATTTCAACCACCCCGACAATAGCAAAGCCATGTGGAATCAGATGGCAATGGAAAGTTGCCTCTACTCGAGGAGGAAAGACAGAGCCGAGCGCTACCTTCAAGGTCAGGTTATGGCATTTCGCCATTAGCACACAATGTTCATTCTCTGTGACACTATCCACGGGGTAGCGAGGAGCCGTGATATCAGGCTGAACGAGCTCCGTGGAAGCCACGCTGCTTCTCCGCTGAGATGGTGGGGTAGCTTCGGGGGCAGGGTCGAAAGAAGGATCTTCGTGCCGCTGAGATATATGGTTGGCCGGTAGCTCGCTGGCTGTCAAGTTCCTCTAGTTTCACTAATCTTGCATTCGTCTTCTCCATTTCGCTTGCTTCCGCTTTCTTCTTTCTCTCTCGGCTTCTATAACCAGCGTTCTTAGCAAACCCATACACCCACAGAAGGGAGCCTGATGTGCCTCGTGTTCATCCAGGGTGTTCAGGATTCCCAAGAGCAAGTGTCAGCTTGTCATTCTCTCTGTCGGGATGTAACCTCCCTTCCTGCGCTGCCTGGATTGCTTCCTCAAGCTTCTTGACGGGTATTGCAAGTTGAGCTTTCGTCCAAACACACTTCCCTGTGTCTGGATCCAATGTTCCCCCAACCCCAAAGAACCATGTCTTTGACTGATCTGGCCGGTGCAATGTCATTGGTTGGACCCCTTTAGCAAGCAGGTCTTGCTCAGCTTTGTCCCACGTAGGCCGGGCTTTGCTTGAGCCACCTGACCCCGTAACATGGTGATACTTCTTCTTTGCAGCATTTAGCTTATTTGTCACGGACCTTTGCTTGCCCTTGTCCGATTTCTTGTAGGCCACAAATGCGGGCCAGCGATCTTTTATCTTCTCATATGGATCGGTAAATTTTGGAGTCTTGTCTTTCTGGATAAACTTTTTGTTCAAATCTTTCTTGCAGTTCTTGAATAGTTCTGCCACCTTCTTAAGAGCAAATGCCTTGGCCTTATTCGGATCGGCCTCTGGCGGTGGGCTGAAATTTGTCATCAGTGAGGTCCAAAGATCATCTTTCTATCTATCCTGGACATAAGAAACTTGAGGGTCCTTCTTCTTATTCCATTCTTGGATGCTGATGGGGACGCTGTCCCTAACAATAACTCCGCACTGATGTATAAATGTGTCCTTGCTCCGCTTGGGAGCAATCGGTTGGCCATCTCGACCGACTTCTTCGATCGTGAACCTTTCATCCTGGCGCAACCTTTTCTTTGGGCCTCGTCTCTTTACGAAAGTTTGGCTCGATCCAGAGGGTTAGTTAAAAGAAGAAAGAAGCATTAATATATGTACATACAAAACAATTAATGCATCAAGTCAGCAGAGGCTTAATATATGTGTATATACCTCACCGGACTTTGCAAATGTTAAGTCTCCCTCCTCCGTTCGGTCACCGGAGCCATCATGATCTCCTTCCTCCTCCGTTCGGTCACCGGAGCCGTCATCATGATCTCCTTCCTCCTCCATTGGATCACCAGAGCCGTCATCCTCTCTTTTCTGACCATCGGTGTCGTTGAGAAATGATAAGGTGATATCACCTCCGTCGTGGATTATATCCCCCAACAACTCTTCTGTTTCTATATCTCTGGCATCCATAGTTTCTGCAAATATTACAACCATGTGAGATGGATTAGTGACAAACATAGACCTAGCTAATCACAACAAGGAATCATATGCATATATGAGCAATGGATTAGTCACAAACATCATGCAAAGTTATTGGGGGTTATACTTTCGAGAGAGGATACTTTGCGGACTGTCTCTCTCGTGCATGTCCGACGTCCCCCCTCATGTCGAAGTTATCGGGGTTATACTTTCAGGAGAGGGGACAGATGAACCGGAGGTGGTCGACGGTTCCAGGATCGCTATGCAAGCTGCTTGTGACAGTCAATTTCAGACAATCGTCGAGGACTCCTCCCCCCTCATGTCGAAGTTATCAGGGATATGTTGAATTCCCGAGAGAGTTAGGGGTGTTCTAACGCGGCACTACACGATAGAGGTGAAGGGGGATAATTTCGGACAGATGAACCGGAGGGGGACGGTTCCAGGTTCGCTATGCTAGCTGCTTGTGACAGACGAACGGAGGGCATATTCAGATTCGTCATATTTTTCTAATCGATTTTCATATATAAAATATTTTCATCGGATTTACGGTTAATTTTCTACGAATTTTCTATATACATACATCCATCGATATCCATCCATACATATACATCTACATTATATATGAACATTTTTTTTTCATCATATCAATATTTACATATACATACACATACATACATACATACACATGATTAATAAAAAATAAGCATCTACATATACATTATATATGAACAAAACAATTTCATCATATCAATATTTACATATACATACACATACATACATACACATGATTAATAAACACTAAGCATCTACATATACGTTATATATGAACAAAAAAAATTCATCATATAAAAAAATGCACAGCGGGCCAGGGCGGCGGCGGCGACGACGGGGCAGGGGGTAGGGGCGCGGCAACGGCGACGACGGGGCAGGGCCGCGGCGACGGTGGAGGCGGGGCGGGGCAGGGATGCGGGCTCGGGGGCGGGGCAGGGGAGCGGGCTCGGGGGCGACGACAGCGACGGCGATGGAGACGATGGGGCAGGGGCGCGGCGACGGCGACGGCGTGGGCGGCGGACGGCGTCGGGGCAGCCTGGCGGTGTCGATGTGCTCGGCGTCGTCGGGGGGAAACTGTGGATGAACTATGAAAATTTTCTAAGTGTGAGCTTATATACCCCAACCTTTAGTCCTGGTTGGTGACACCAACCAGGACGAAAGGCCCCCTTTCGTCCCGGTTGGAGCCACCTACCGGGACGAAAGGGGGGTATTTGTCCCGGTTGGTGGCTCGAACCGGGACCAAAGGCACTCTTTCGTCCCGGTTCAAGCCACCAACTGGGACCAATAGCCTGGCATAGTGGTGTGGTGGGAGTTTAGTCCCACCTCGCTAGTTGAGAGAGGGCAGCACTGGTTTATCAGACGCGCTACGGCTGAGCTTTCGAGCTCCTCTCTAATGCAGGCCGTACTTGCCTAACCTTTGTCACTGCCATGTTGGGCCTGTTGGGCCGGCGGGCCTCCATCCTGGCCCATGTACAGATGGGTTTCTAGTCGTATGCAGGTCGTGGTGGCCCAGTAGGCGGCATTTTTTTATTTTTTATGTCATTTTAGTTTGCTATTAAAGTTTTTTACATTAAATACTTTATGAAAAATCTTTTTGCTATTAAAGTTTTTAACAAAAAATACTTTGATAATTTTAGTTGCATAAATTTTATATAATTTTAAGTTAATATTATTTTGATAATAACTAGAGGTTTATAAAAGCTTTTTAGTTGATTCTTTTTGCTATTAAAGAATATTATAGTTTTGTTTTAGTTGATCATAACAAACTATTTTAATTGATTCTTTTTAGTTCATTCTTTTTGCTATTAGAGTTTTATAAAAACTTTTTAGTTCATTCTTTATGCTATTAGAGTTTTATAATATCCTTTTAGTTCATTCTTTTGAAAAGCACTACAAATGAACTCTGAAAAGGTTGTAAGTTGGCATGGTATCATCATTTCACCCATATAGTATGTGCTAAAAAGTTTAGAGGGTTACGGCAAAACTAGATGCACTTCATGTACAAAATGGACAATCTCTTTCGAAGTACCAGGGTTTCGGACGAAAACTCATATGTTACAAAGGCATTTAATTTTTTTAACTTATTTCAACTCCAGAATTTTTGTCTGTTTAACATGCACCATTCAAAGACACATCATCAATTTTCAACCCTTTCTGACTTCATTTGCTATTTTTCATGCATTTACTGATTTTTTTTAGCTAAATGACCCTGAAATTGAAAAGCAGTACAAATGAACTCTGAAAAGGTTGAAAGTTGGAATGGTATCATCATTTCACCCACGTAGCATGTGCTAAAAAGTTGAGAGGGTTACGGCAAAAAATGGATGCACTTCGTGTACAAAATGGACAATCTCTTTTGAAGTACCACGGTTTCGGACGAAAACTCATATGTTACAAAAGTTATTTCATTTCTTGACATGTAACTACAGTGATATTCTAGATCAAAGCCATCATTAGAATAGTTGTGAAGAGAAAGTCTTCACTTATTCTTCGCGTGTGTCCCTTGCTTATTGCGCCGTAACCATGGATAATCTTCATCGTTTAACAGGGTGCTTGGGTCAGCCTTCACTTTGAAAGGAGGAATTTCATGAAACTTTTCATAATCTTTAGACATGTCTGTCTTGCCCTCCACTCCCACGATGTCTCTTTTCCCTGAAAGAACTGATATTGTATGATGTATTCGCTTCCTTATCTTTTCTTTTTCTCGGTTTGGTAGACATGTCCTTCACATAGAAAACCTACGCAACATCATTGGCTAGGACGAATGGTTCGTCTTTGTACCCAAGATTGTTGAGATCCACTATTGTCATTCCATACTACGGGTCTACCTGTACCACGCCTCCTGACAGATTGACCCATTTGCATCAAAACAAAGGGACCTTAAAATCATGCCCATAGTCAAGTTCCCATATGTCCACTATGTAACCATAATATGTGTCCTTTCCCCTGTTGGTTGCTGCATCAAAGCGGACACCACTGTTTTGGTTGGTGCTCTTTTGATCTTGGGCGATCGTGTAAAATGTATTCCCATTTATCTCGTACCCTTGGTAAGTCAATACAGTCGAAGATGGTCCCATGGCCAACGAGTATAGCTCATCTCCAACAATGTTGTTACCCATGAGATGTGTTTGCAACCAACTGCCGAAAGTCCTGATGTGTTCACATGTAATCCAGTCGTTAGACTGCTCCGGGTGTTTGGAGCGCAGAAAATTCTTGTGTTCATTGACATACGGGGTCACCAAGGTAGAATTCTGTAGAACTGTGTAGTGTGCTTGAGACCAAGAATGCACGTCCCTACATATTTTTGAATTGACTCCTAGCGTGCCTTTTCTAGTCAGTCTCCCCTCATACCAGGATTGAGGGAGACCAATCGGCTTAAGGTCAGGAATAAAGTCAACACAAAACCCAATGACCTCCTCTGTTTGATGGCCCATGGAGATGCTTCCTTCTAGCCTAGCACGTTTACGAACATATTTCTTTAAGACTCACATGAACCTCTCAAAGGGGAACATATTGTGTAGAAATACAGGACCCAGAATGGCAATCTTGTCGACTAGATGAACTAGGACGTGCGTCATGATATTAAAGAAGGATGGTGGGAACACCAGCTCGAAACTGACAAGACATTGCATCAAATCATTTTTAACCTTGGTAGGATTTCTGGATCGATTACCTTCTGAGAGATTGCATTGAGGAATGCACATTGCTTCACAATGGCTAATCGAATGTTTTCCGGTAGAAGCCCCCTCAATGCAACCGGAAGCAGTTGCATCATAATCACGTGGCAGTCATGGGACTTTAGATTCTGAAACTTTTTATCCGCTATATTTATTATTCCCTTTATATTCGACGAGAAGCTAGACGGGACCTTCATACTGAGCAGGCATTCAAAGAATATTTCCTTCTCTTCTTTGGTAAGAGCGTAGCTGGCAGGACCTTCATACTTCTTTGGATGCATGCCGTCTTTTTCGTGCACACGTTGCTGGTCCTCCCGTGGCTTCGGTGTATCTTTTGTCTTCCCATACACGCCCAAGAAGCCTAGCAGGTTCACGCAAAGATTCTTCGTCACGTGCATCACGTTGATTGCAGAGCGGACCTCTAGTTCTTTCCAATAGGGTAGGTCCGAAAATATAAATTTTGTCTTCCACATGGGTGCGCGTCCCTCAGCGTCATTCGGAACAGATTGTCCGCCAGGACCCTTTCCATAGATTATTTGTAAATCCTTGACCATATCAAGTATGGCATCACCAGTACGGAGGGCGGGCTTCTCCCGGTGATCTGCCTCACCTTTGAAATGCTTGCCTTTCTTTCTTAAGAGATGGTTGGTCGAAAGAAATCAACGATGTCCCAGGTACACATTCTTCCTGCATTTGTCCAAATATATACTTTCGGTATCATCAAAACAGTGCGTGCATGCATGGTATCCTTTGTTTGTCTGTCCTGAAAGGTTACTAAGAGCAGGCCAATCATTGATGGTTACAAACAGCAATGCATGTAGGTCAAATTCCTCCTGTTTGTGCTCATCCCACACACGTACACCTTCTCCATTCCACAGCTGTAAAAGTTCTTCAACTAATGGCCATAGGTACACATCAATGTCGTTGTCGGGTAGCTTAGGGCCTTGGATGAGCACTAGCATCATAATGAACTTACGCTTCATGCACAACCAAGGAGGATGGTTATAGATACATAGAGTGACGGGCCAGGTGCTATGATTGCTGCTCTGCTCCCCAAAAGGATTAATGCCATCTGCGCTTAAACCAAACCATATGTTCCTTGTGTCACCTGCAAAGTCCCCCCACCTTCTCTCGATTTTTCTCCACTGCGACCCGTCAGCGGGTGCTCTCAACTTCCCGTCTTTCTTACGGTCTTCTTTGTGCCATCGCATCAACTTGGCATGCTCTTTGTTTCTGAACAGACGTTTGAGCCCTGGTATTATATGAGCATACCACATCACCTTGGCAGGAACTCTCTTCCTGGGGCGCTCGCCCTCAACATCACCAGGGTCATCTCGTCTTATCTTATACCGCAATGCACCGCATACCGGGCATGCATTCAAATTCTCATACTCCTCACTGCGGTAGAGGATGCAGTCATTAGGGCATGCATGTATCTTCTGCACCTCTAATCCTAGAGGGCAGAGAACCTTCTTTGCTCCGTTCGTACTGTCAGGCAATTCGTTATCCTTTGGAAGCTTCTTCTTCATTATTTTCAGTAACTTCTCAAATCCCTTGTCAGATACACCATTCTCTGCCTTCCATTCCAGCAATTCCAGTGTGGTACTGAGCTTTGTGTTGCCATCTTCGCAATTTGGGTACAACATTTTTTGTGATCCTCTAACATGCAATTGAACTTCAACTTCTCCTTTTCACCCTCGCATTCTCTCTGTGCATCAACAATGACCCAGCGAAGATCATCATCGGGCACATCGTCTGGTTCATCTTGATCTTCAGCTTCCCCTGTTGCAGTATGACCGTATTCAGGGGGAAAGTTGTCATCATCCTCTTCTTCTTCATTGTCTTCGATCATAACCCCTATTTCTCTGTGCTTGGTCCAAACATTATAGTGTGGCATGAAACCCTTCTCAAGCAGGTGCAAGTGAAGGGTTTTTGAGTCAGAGTAATCCTTCGTATTCCCACAGACAGTACATGGACAATACATAAAACCATTCTGCTTGTTTGCCTCAGCCACATCAATAAAATTATGCATGCCATCAATGTACTCGGAGGTGCGTCGCTCACCGTACATCTATTGCCGGTTCATCTGCATGTATTATATAATTAAGTGTATCAAAAACCATTACAGAACATCATGAATAGAGAAGTGACCAAATTAATACAAGTTCATCATCGCATTAAAACCAAAGTACTGTAGTGATCAAATGTTATTACTGAAAAAATAAATACATAAAGTTCATACATAGTTCTCATAGAACAACATATAGCTCTCCAGCTAGAGCATCTAATTAAAACATACATTGAAATTATCGCAACTAAGGTAACAATTGATCCAACAGCATAAGGATACCAAGCCTTATTATAAATGGCATATTTTCTAATCTTTCTAATCTTCAAGTAATCTTCAAGCGCATTGCATCCATCTGGATCTTGTGATCATGGACGACATCGGCAACATGCAACTCCAGTTTCATCTTCTCTTCTTCAATTCTTTTCAATTTTTCTTTCAAATACTCGTTTTCTTTTTCAACTAAATTTAACTTCTCGACAAGAATATATATGTCGGTTGGAATTTCCGGTTGACATACCTCCTAGATAAAAACATCTATGTCACGTTGGTCGGCATAATTGTCATAAACACTAAATGAAACAAATAGTAATAAAAGATAATGTACCACATCCGAATTATAGACAGGACGAGGGCCGACGGGGGCGGATACAAAAACCATGGCACTACATAATAACAAACAATAATAAAAATAAAAAAATTATACAAGTATCTATCTAAATCATACAAGTAAGAGTTTTTTTATTTTAAAAATAAGATAAGAACAAGAGCCTCACCACGGTGGTGCTGGTGATGAGATCGGCGCGGGCGATCGACGGCGGTGAGGACGGGGACGGGGACAGCACCCTACACATGTGCAGACTCTAAGAAGTTAATTATAGCTCAAATTGTGCATCTAAATCAAAAGAACTCACACATACACTCCTCCACTAAAACCCACAAACCACTGTACTTCTAGTAGTGACAGATGAAACGATGAAGTTGCTTACCTTTTAGAACACTTGTGTAGTTGGTGCACCGCCAAACCTAGACAAATCTTGGGGAAAATGTAGCTTGGAGAGGAGAAAGCTTAGTGTGGCTTGGGCATTTCATCAAACACCTCATGTGCATAGGAGGTGAGAACAGAGTAGCACAAAGCTCCCACCCTTTCACGGCCAAAAAACAGAGGAGATGGGGGGCGTGGATATATATAGGCAAAACTTCAGTCCCGGTTTGTGCCTGAAACCGGGACCAAAGGCCAATCTTTGGTCCCGATTCCAGCCACCAACAGGGACTAAAGGGGCTGCGCCAGGAGCGAGGCCCTTTAGTACCGGTTGGTGGCTGGAACCGGGACCAAAGGGGTCAGACTAACCGGGACTGGTGCCTGTCGTGGCCCGGCCGGCGCTCGGGCCTCAGGAACCAGGACTGATGCACCCATTGGTCCTGGTTCGTAACAGAACCGGGACTAATGCACCCATCTGGTCTGGACCAAAGCCATGTTTTCTACTAGTGTCTCTCCGTGTTTAATTTCCGTTATTATTAATCTAGTTAGAATTTGTCCATCGGCTGAACTGTGGTGATCTTTTAGTGATTGTTTATGTGAATTATGTCCGTTTGCTGTCGGTTTATATGTCCGTTTGCTATCGCATTTGTATGTCCGTTTGATGATCTACGTAGTTTAGTTCAAGGTTGCATGCTTTAGTATGGATATAGGGTACCGGATATGAGATACATGGCTATGGATGCAGAGATTTGAGGACTGCCCAGTCATTGTCCGCGGACGCGCCCGGGCATGCCCGCGAACATATAGGGTGTTGGATTTGGCAAGTCCGACTGTAGATGCTCCAACTATATGATAAGTTGAATCATTTTTTTTTGAGGGGATGATAAGCTGAAGCAAGGGTGAGCAATGTACCCTTTTCACTCCACACTGGCACAAACCGGCCCGCAGAGGATGCCGGAGCAGCGCAGCACAAACTGCGTTGTCTGCGGGATCGGATGCATTGTCGCACATCACCCACTCGATTCGTTGCACCGCCTACAGCACATCATTGTCGGACCTCACCTCCGCCAGGAAGCTTCAAATGCACAGGTGACTTGCACCTGCAACCTGGATAGACTGTCATCCTGGAGAAGCCGTCACCGAGGTCCTGAAGATAATCCCAACTCCGGCTAGACAAAGGAGGGAGTTGTGTCTGGCTGAACTTCATCGGACGGGGATAGGACTGGAGAACAAAAACACGCCACAACGTCATCTGTGGAGCTTCCTCATGACGCAACCGCGGTGAACATACGTTAATGGCCTTGTAGAGATGCAAATTCTATTTTGGTAGTGGCCTTGTACTCCCTTCATTTTTATATACAAGGCCACAAACTCAGATTACATATACCAAGGTAAAATTTAATTCTTGCTTTGCAAGCTAGCTTTTCTTTTCGTTTACTGGGATCATTAATATGCCGCATGCATGCAAGAAAGGAATAGGAAACTCAGCGAACATTGAACGAGGAAGTAGTTGAGTGTCATTATGACTGCATGCATGCAAGTATTAAACATGTTGCTAGTATGAGAAAATATTATTAATTTTTGCTAGTATCAAATTCCTCTGCCACCACGTCAACCTCCATGAACATGGCTTCTTTCTCCGCCTACCGGACGGGGTGCCGCCATCGCTCGCGGCGGATTTGGCGGGCGGCGGTGTAGGCCAGCCTGGACGAGCGAGGACGGCCCATGGTGATGCCGGACTGGACCGGGGATGGCGGTGGCTACGGAGGGCTTGCTGGTAAGCCCCTGCATCCGGCCCGCTCGGCAAGCCACCCAGCCGGCTGCAATGCCGGAGAGTTCCTTCTCCTGCTCGTCGTAGAGGCCATCCCACAAGGCTTTGGAGCTCAAATCTATGGCGTGTGCACTGCAAAGAGGGGATCGAGGGTGGAGGTTTGGCACGGCTGTTGCCCGGCGCCTGGTCACAATGAAATAGCGGGTGGATGCTAGGCGCTAAGAGGTGGGGTGTTTAATGCCGGCCGGCATGTGGACGGACGTGTGGCGCCCGGGGCACCGGAGTAGGTTTAATAGAGGTAGGCGGGCGGACAGATGGCGTTTCAATGCGGAGCAAAGACGCGTGCAGCGGGTGGCACTCTCGGCTGGCGTGCCGCTTCAATGCCGGTTCCAGTGAGAGGTCGCATCCGCTCTGCACTGGCATGGATGCGGCACTGACGCTCTCGATCGGCACTAACCGCTTCGGGCGAGAAAAGGCATGGGTGAGGGAGAGTGTTTTGGGTGAGATCTGGTTGTCGGAGGCGTGCGTGGTAGTGGTCTGGACGCCCGCAAAGCCCCCCTCCCCCGGTTTGCTTCCGGTTTGCACGGAAAGGACGTCTGGACCGGCCAGCGGACGGATACAGGCCCGTGTTGGATGGCAAAACGTGTCCGGACAACCTGGTCCGGACGGATGCGGGCGATTAGAGGGTCCGCGTTGAAGATGCTCTAAGTGCATTTTACTTAGTAGCAAACATGCCCGTGCGTTGCAATGGGAGATAAAAAATAGCACACGGTGTCTACCTGATCACAACATGTTCTGCCACCACGCAACATACAACAACAATTGGCATCTCATCAGATCATGACAAATCGATGCGAACAGACCATGCAACACAACAAACGAGGCAGCCAATATGCATTAAAAAAATCCTCACATACTCAAAATCTTTTGCCTTTCTACACAAGCTCACTGTGCACTTGCCATAGTAAAAGCAAATGGGAAACACATGAAACCAATGGCAAGCATATAAAATACTTACATGATTTAGAATCAAAGAAAATCATCATATATAAAATCAAAGAAAATTGAATTATCTTTGCCTCTCTAGGAATTGATAGAAAAAAGAATGTAGCACCTCAATAACACACTCCAAGGCAAGTAACAACATTCAACAGACATATTTATTCTTAGTAGTTGCACTGAGCAACAAAGGAGTCTTTCAAAGGAAAACCATGCCTCGTCAGTACCAAGATTTGTGCACAAAGACACAAGGAATCAATTACAATGACTCACCTTAGGTAAATACCTCCACTCTTCCAAGGTGTAGTTCATCATATGTCGGATGTCCTTCTTATGAAATTCTTTTGCTACAGGTGAAAGGATCCCCTTACTTATTTGAGTGTTATTTTAAATGCTATTTTTTTAAATGCACTTATTTCAGTGTTCATACTCGATAACTGCCTAATTATACCAATATCCTCTAAGAATTTGTCACTCTTGATTAAAGCATTGACAAGAAAACAAAGAATGTCTCCTTTGCAAGAACCTAATGCAACTGCAAGCATGTCCAAATACACTTGTAATACTTACTCCAACTTTCTCCTTCTGACTAGAAGATTTAGAAGTATTTGATAGCATGCGGCTGAAGGAATAAAACACGTAGACCTTGGATCGTTGAACGATAAAAATAGCCATTGATTTGTGGAGGTGGCCAATTTCTAAATAAATCTGGATAATCAGACAAACAGTCCACTTGCGGCCTTGTCATCATCCAGCAAGAGCAGCAACGATTCGCCTGATAATTCGCCTTGGCTGAGCATATGAGAATCTGCAACACTACAGGATTCACGTACTATGCCGACGACTTAAAGGCCCGTAAACCGTCGGCATAGCCTTTGCCGACGGTGGCCGTCGGCATAGGCCCGTCGGCTTAAATGGCCTCGGCAAACCATGCTCGCCCGTCGGCATAGAAAAGGCGTCGGCATATATGACCTATGCCGACAACTTCACTGTGGCCGTCGGCATATATGCCCGTCGGCAAAAAGAATTGACGGCGCGTCCCTCAAGTGCCATAAGGCCACGTGCACGCTGCAGCTGTTGCCATGTATAGCTGTCGGCATATATAGCATCTATGCTGACGGCTATACCGTCGGCATAGACTGCCACGCGGCAGCAGCTGGTGGCTCCCGTGGCTTGACTATGCCGATGGTATAGCCGTCGGCATAGATACTATATATGCCAACAGCTATAGCCGTCGTCATAGACTGCCACGTGGCAGCACCTGGTGTCTCCTGCCGTCGGCATATACGCCACGTGTCAGTCGCTGGTAGCTCGGGCCATGGCTATGCCGACGGTTTAACCGTCGGCATAGCTTTGGTCAATTTTTTTTGTTGATTTTGCTTCTGCCCTGCAAATAAAATAGCTACAGCACCAAAACCAATATATATTTAATAGCATCACCATCACACATTGCATCATCATGCATCATCCAAACCAACATAGCATCATCCACATATATAACATCATGAAAATCAAATATATAACATCATCCACATAGCACAAAGTCATCCACATAGCATCATCCACATCACACACATATGTATCACACAAAATACCAACTAAAGCAACTACATAGCATGAAACCAACTATATAGCAAGAAGATCGTCGGCCGTAGAGCACCGCCCACCACCAGAACCCGAAGTCCACCTCTAAATAGGGATGCTCACTACAAAAAGAAGAAGAACACCCGTTTAGGATGGCATTTAGCATGGCATTTTGTCTAGTTCTAAGTTTACGGCTTTGGAAATGTTCTAACTATGAAAAATTGCATCTTGAGAGTGAGTAGGGGATTTACAAAAAGAGGCGATCCACGGGTCGAGGTGGAACCACCACCAGCATCACCACCTGGGTTATGAACTGGGATGACTGGGCTCCGTGAAGTAAGAGTACCATCACCTGGAGCAGCAAAAGAACTACCACCTACGTTTGATCCGTAGGACCCCTACATTGTGTTCGAAAGAGACATTAAGAAGAGATCTCAAGCTATTTGTTGAAATAATGATGTGTAATGCTTGATGGGTTTGGCATTACTAGGGCCGGTCCAGGATTGGGTGGTGGTGGTCCCTTTGGTGGAGCCCAATTGCCATTTTCCATCCCAATGTACATATTCTACATGTTAGTTAACAAAGCGAAGACGGAGGTCAAAAATAGTGAAAGCACAAAATTTAGCTAGCTTGTCTCTAAGTGGTGAAAACTAACTAACCTACATCTGTTGGGCGTGGTAGTCATCGAGTAAAGTCCGTTCTGCATCGTGTTCAATGCACTCTTGACGATAAGCATTGAGATACCTAAAGTAGGCCTACAATTGGACACAATGGATCTAATCATCATAGCCATGCGGGAAAGAAAAGTGTGAAAGAGGATAAAAAGGAGAGATGCTTACTTCTTCCTCTCTGGATCGGCTAGGCTGTGCCTGGGATGGTTAGATGCACTCGCGCCAGTGGAGGAAGTCCGGAGCTGTACGTATCTGACGGTCGGCTGGATCACGCCCTGAAGAACCCCCGAGCGACCATGTGGCCTGCCGAGTCCAGACATAACCACCGCCGTCTCATCGGTCTCTGATAGTATGGGATCAGCTCCATCTGGATTCCGCTCACTAAATGCAGTCTTATAGGCTGTCAGATGTTCCTCGAATGTGCCGTAGTAAGCACTCTCCCCCTTCTTGGGTGCCTTCCGCATACGGCTAAGCGTCCATGCCTCCATATGTGATACGGGCTTCTTCAACACGGCCTCCTGCAATGCTAAACAGATGTTATGCATATATACATACGAACATGACGGGAAATGAAAGTAAGGATGTTTCATATATATACCAAGTTCTTCTTGTGGCGATGGTGGCTCCGGTTTCCTTGAATGTGTGTTTCGTCAGATCCCCGATTTTTCCTGTTGATGCTGCTTGTGGCCACAAACCCTTCATCTTCCCCGAGCAACATATCCGCCAACGCCGCCCATCCATCATCCTTTCTAGGGCACCAACCGGGAATCACCTAAATAATGAAAGCCTGGCATTTCAAGATCAAAAAATGAAATTTAGCACAAACATGACAATAAAAAGGATGTGCTCCTTACGTCCAAGTACTGCTCCTTGGTTATACTGGGGCGCTCCGTCCTCGCTTGCCTCTTGGTCATCTTCCGGTGCAGAACAGTGTGGTAGTATTGCGTGGTGGCCACCCAGCCCACCTCGTACAGCATCTGACGGAGCTGCTTAGCCGCAACCACCAGGAAGACCTAGTCGGCTCTGACCTTGTCCTCCGGGTCAACTCTATAGAATTCCTACAGTCATGCATATAAACAGAATGGAACAAGTCATGAGTTAAGTGATGAACTATGAACGAAATGGACACAATATTTGACTTTAGTACTTCTGAAGAAGATTTACCCAGATACAATCGGTCATGGACTTGCATGAGTCTCGTAGTCTGCAAGCCTGGCAGCTTCGTAGTGATGCCAGTGTGTTGCTAACACCCGCTCCTCGCATGGCGGGTTCGCATCAGGGCGCGGGTTGAACAGGCCCGGCCAAAACTCCCTCAGGAGAATAGTAATCACGCCGTTTGGAATCCGGCCCTTCCCAACAATCTCCCAATTGCTGCAGAAGAATCAAAATATTAGTATGTGCTGATTTATTAGAATCAAAAAACAAGAAAGGATTTAAAACAAAATAACACTTACTCTGCCCCCTTGGGCCTAGTGAGGGTCTTTTCTTCCTCGGTAGCAGGACGGCAAGGGAGGGTTGCCACTCCACGCAGCCACCCTTGGAGCCTGTACTCCCCTCGCCCTCCTCTTCCTCGTCCGCCCTCTCCTCACCCTCAACCTCCTCCCTCTCCTCAGCCACCCCGTCCTCGGCCGCCCCCTCCTCATCCTCCCTCTCCTCCTCATACTCCTCCCTGTCCTCATCGTCCTCGCCCGCGGTGCCACTGGCAAAGGCCACCTCACAAGAGGAGGATATCCGAGGCCGGCCCCCTATGTCGGAGACGGAGCGCAGTTTTCGTACACGTGTACCGTCTGTAGAGGAGCCTCTCCCTCCTTCCCCTCCCCCTCGTCGCCTGCCCCCTGCTCCTCTAGGGGGTCTTCCCTCGTCAGACTCACGTACTCGAGAGGGAACGGTGCTGGCTCTTCCACTTCGAGTCATCATATCGCGAAGTGTGTCAACCAAACTGCTGGAATTAGCCTTGCCCATGGTTCAATCACCTGCATCTAGAAAGAATAAACAATTAGTAAAGATAATAAAAACTTTATGCAAAGGAAGGAAGCATATTAATAATTCTATATGAAAAGAAAGGGAAAAAAGCATATTAATAAATCATAAAAAATACATAAAACGTACATCTGCTAGAACCCATATGAATCATCACTTTTGTAATCCATTCCTCGACCGGTCTCATCATCACTATCATGCATATCATTGTCATTGTTTGAGGGGGGTGGAGGTTCATCTATGTTGTCATCGTCGTCATGTAACTTCTCAAGCTTATCTATGTCCTTTATATTGGCAACTAGCTCACCATCACACCGTGCATCGTCATTATCTGGGTCCACATCAACACACCCAAACATATGTTTACGTCATCATTTGGGTCCACATCATAATGTCGGTCTTGATAGAACACTCCCGCATATGTCATAGGGTTTATGTTGTCGCAGTCATCATCGTTTGGGTCGGGTAGCTCACAATGTGGCGATACTTAGAACACAACTTCCCAGCCCATTAGGTATTCTTTCTGGCATGGATAGGGCAGATAATAAACTTTCGTGGCCTGGTTAGCTAGAATAAAGAGATCGGCTCCCGCATATGCCATTGACGGTTTAACTTCGACTAAACGAATGGAAGGCGTATGTTTCAGGCCCTTATCTAGGTCGAACCATTGGCATTTGAGCACAACGAGACTGAGATCTTCGCACCCAAGAGGGAATGAAAGCACGTATATTTTTCCAACCCTTCCATAGTACTCAACTTTATTATCTCCTTCGGTAAACACTCCTGTATTTATAGTTTTTGGATCAGGCCGACTGTTCTGGTGCTCCTCTGTATGGAAGCGATACCCATTCATATCATATTTTTCACATGTCATGACACAACGGCCAAAACCCATTGAAACCCATATCAATTCCACATCCATGGGTGAGTTGGTATCTTTCCCCTACAAGTTTAATTGAAATTGTTGGGTTTATTAGTTCCGTGTAATAGAAACTATAAATGTTAAACTAGGTCCTAGGGAAAGTTAGAAATTTCTTTTCCATGAACCAAGCAACAAATTTTTTTCTTCCGGGGGCACCCTTTCGCAGAAGAGTATCCAGCTCCTTGGCATTAGGAGGCATCATTCCCAACCACTCTGGAAGCACAAATTCACTAAAAGAAGAAAAGGGGTATTAGACAGAACCAAAGTGAATGGTTGCAAAGTATTTTGTTCACCATTTACCTCATCCACACATCGTGAACTTCCTTAATGTTGTCCAAGACATAGAACATGACATCCTCCCACTCAGAGTTTGGCATTTTATAAGATTTGGAGCCCCTAGCCTTGCCACCATGCCTATTGAAAAGGAGGAGTTTGGGTTTATACTTGGGCTCTTCTGCATTATATAGACACAACTTATTATGCAGAGTGGGAACGTCGTCCGGATAGTATGTTGCCCTAATGTTTGACACTTCCTCTAGGATAACTGCCTCAACTATGGATGCTTCAATCTTAGCTTTATTTCCGCATTTGTATCGAAGATGCTTGTTCTACCTCTCAGGCCCGTACTACCAATGATTCTGCACAGGGCCCCCAACAATGCCTCGTTTGCGAGGTGCAACATGAGATGTGCCATCGGAGTAAAGAAGCCCGGTGGAAAGATCATCTCTAACTTGTATGTCAACTCCGGCACCTTCTTCTGCAATTGTTCCATTATCTTCGGACATATTTCTTTAGCATAGAGCATGCGGAAGAAATGGCTAACCTCCACAAGCACTCGCCAGAAACGCTCAGGGAGATAACCTCGAACCATCACTGGCATTATCCGCTCAATCCATACATGATAGTCATGACTCTTGAGCCCAGTGACTTTGCCCGTTGAAAGATTGACTCCCTTACTCATATTCGATGCATAACCATCAGTGAACTTGATGATGTGTTTGAGCCACTTCAATGCCTCCATCTTTTGCTGCTTTGTAAGGATGAAGTCAGCATCTGGCTTGAACCAAGTTCTTCAACTGATAGTGGGAGGCTGCATGTTTAGCTTTTTTGTATCACAAATCTTCTCTTGATCGGATCTTGCCTTAATGTTATCCTTTGTCTTATCAGGAAAGTTGAGAATCATGCGAAAAAGGGACTCTGCGACATTATTTTCTGTGTGCATCACATCGATATTATATGGAAGTTTGAGGTCCTTGAAATAGGGAAGCTTCATGAAGCCAGCAATGTGAGTCCATTTGTGCGTCTCGCCATATCCCTCAAAACCTTTACCCCCTTTGCCTTTGCCTTTACCTTTGCCTTTAGGCTTGAGAGCATTTAGCTGAGCAAGAACATCTTCACCCGAAAACATTGGAATCCGCTTTACTTCATGGACAACCCGACCTTTCATGAAGTTCTTCTTGTCTTCCCTATATTCATGGTCGGTAGGGAGAAATTGTCGATGCAGGTCAAAGGCAACATACTTGCCACCCTTCTTCAGCCAAATGAAATGTAGAGCCTGCATGCACAATGGGCATGGCATCTTCCCACTTGTACACCATCCGCAGAATGGGGCATAGCCAGGAAAGTCAGGGATGCAATAATGCAACCAAACTTTCATCAAAAAGTTTCTCTGCAAATGTCGGTCGTATGTCAACCTTAGGAAGTACCAAGAATGGTGCAAATCGTCAACCAGCGGCTGCATGAACACACTCAAATTCTTCCCTGGGTATTCAGGCCCCAGAATGATCAGTGACAGGAACATGGTCTTGTGTTGCATTAGGGCGCTGGGAGGGAGATTGAGTGGAATAACATACACGGGCCAGCAGCTGTATGGATTAGACGAGATACCATATGGATTGAACCCATTGCCTGATATCACAATTCTTATATTCCCAGCCTCTTCAGCTTCATCGGGGTATTCTCTATCGAATGCCGTCCATGCCTCAGCGTCCGATGGATGTACTATCTTACCTGGATGGTACCTTTTCACACTCTTGTGCCACTTCATCATTTTGGCAGACTACTCGGTGATGAAAAGATGCTGCAGTCTTTCTATGAGATGGAGATATCGAAGAACCTTTATGGGGATAGCTAGCTGCTTCTTCTGACCATCAGCAATGTCCACCTTAATATACCTAGAGGAACTGCATTCCCTACAGTACTTGTCATCCGCATACTAGTTTCTAAACAAAAGGCAATTCTTTGGACAAACATGTATCTTCTCATAATCCATAGAGAGCACCTTCATGAGTTTCTTCGTCTCGTACATGCTTTTCGGCAGTTCATGATCCTCAGTGAGGCCGTTACCCCATACTCCCAGAAATGCTTCAAGGCAAGCTCAGCTACAGCCGTACTCAGCCTTCATTGCCACCAATTGCGAGATGGCATCCAACTGGGAAATTTTGGCTCCCTTGTAAAGAGGTTTCTTTGACGAGGCCAACATATGCATGAACTTCTTTGCGGTTTCCTCCGGTACATTCTGTGGAGGTGTTGAATGTGGCGTCTCTACAACACGGATATCATCTACCATGTTTCTAACCCCCTCGTCCTCATGATCATCGATACGTTGTCGCATAAAATCCTCTCTAACACGCCCCTCCTCGGCAAAGTTTATCGGCATGGTAAAATTTTCATATACCCATACTTGCAAAGGTGTTTTGTCATGTTAGACTTTTTTAGACGATGACGGTTCTCGCATCCGGCGCAAAGGCAATGTGGGGGAGCTCTCTGTGGACGACAGTGGACTTCCTTCAAGAACACATCGGTTTTTGTGACCCACTCTTTTGTTGTTCTATTCGGACTGGTAAGGCCACTTTACATCCACTCATTATCAGCCATCCTCTACTTTATTGGGAGCCACACAACAAAAGTAACATTTCATTTAAATTAATTGTATCAAATTAATAGCATCAATTTTTTATTTTCTACTGGGTTTACGAGATACGGCAATGAATCCACCTAAATCTCTAATAGGTAAAGAGGGTCCTAATCCCACCCGGGGATGTGTAGATTGATCACGTTCTCCATGCTCTACCCCATTCCGAGACAAAATTTTGGAAGCAACTCCCCACTGTTCTCCAGATACACGTCTCGGCAAAAATCCAAGAGAATGTGCATCCAGAGAACAACGGGGAGGCACTGCCAAAATCCTATCTCAGAACGAAGTAGACCACGGAAAACATACCCAATCTACACATCCTCAGGCTATCCGTGGAAAATGCAAGACTATTCAAAAGAGTTATGGTTATAAATATGCAATTGAATGCATATTTACCAATGAAACCCTTTCGAATGGGAGACGCCTAGGTTACGCAATTTTTTTACAATTTTATTTTGAAATTCGGGTGTGCCTAGAATCATATTCCGTTGTGTATTTTCACTTGCAATGTTGCCTCTTTCATTTGTGGAACTGATGTTTTGGGGAATATGAGAAGTCTGCATGTAGTGTTGCCTCTTTGATTGAAGACTCTCTGATTTTTTGGCAAATCATGGGAATTAAGGAGGTTTACCACCATGACATAAATCTAGGGAAGAATACCTACTCAGATTAATGCCTTTGAAATATGAGAAGACTACATGCAGCTGCCTAGCGAAGGTAGCCCTGCATGCAGTCTTCTCATATTCTGAAGGCATTAATCTGAGTAGGTATTCTTCCCTAGATTTATGTCATGGTGGTCAAGCTCCTTAATTCCCATGATTTCCCAAAAAATCAGAGAGTCTTGAATCAAAGATGCAACACTGCATGCAGACTTCTCATATTCACCAAAACATCAGTTCCAAAAATCAAAGAGGCAACACTGCATGCGAAAATACACACCGGAACATGCATCTAGGCACACCCAAATTTCAAAATAAAAGTGGTAAAAAAATGATGCAATGCATAAGCATAAAAATTGAAGATGAGAGGGAGAGGAGATGCTCACGGTGGGTGGCTTGATCGGCGAGGCGAGGCCGGAGACGACGGATGGTGGAGACCTCGAGGAGGCCCATGAGGGGACGGCAGCGGGATGAGGGACCAACAATTCTGATGATGATCACGCCAGGAAGATTACCCTATTAATAAAGCAAATCACATCTCATCTTAAAATCTAGGAGGTGGCCATAACTATCATTTCTGAACACTATAAGAGTTCAACGAAGGACGACATATATCTATATATACACAATAGTACATCACCATAAGTGTATTAAACCATGGGAACTCCTTGGTAGGAATGCACAATTTGCCAGTCAATAAGTATATTAACTGTCAGGCATCTAATACTTGGAAAAAAAGATACTTGTGATCATAGAAGATAGATATGGTAGCCCCAAATACCAAAGTAACAACACTTCTGAAATAAAGAATGTTTTCATTTTTTTGCTACAAAAGAGGTTCAACTACAAATAGAATGACTAATCTCATTGACAGTATAAATCATCTAGCAACTAACAACATCATACATACATCTATTGACCATTGACAGTAGCAAATCATCTACCAAAAAACTACATATGCACCATTCATCCAACAATCAAGCAAGAAACTAGGACTGGATCATCTACCAAATCTGTAGCAACTAACAACATCATTCATATCCAGCAACAATAATCATTCATCATCTATCCAGCAGCAAATCCGTAGCAAACAAAATTGTTCAATCCATACAAAGTAAGTAACTAGACAGGGAGGAGGGGCACCCATGGGAGGGGAGGGAGGGAGGAGGGCATACCGGTCGTTGAGGAGGGGCTGGTTGGCGTCGGCGAGAAGCACGCATGGCGGCGTTACCTCACCATGGCGGAGGCGAGCGGCGTGACACGCGGCCAGGGTCGGGCCGTAGGAGCACTGCACGGGGCGACGGAGTTGGCGTGGCGCATGGAGGGGGGTGAGGACTGCGGAGATCTCCGGCTGGAGGCCGGAGCCGGCGGCTACAGCGGAGGCCCCGAACCCTAGCAAGGATGGCGGCGAGGAACCCTAGCGTGGCGGCGGGCGGTGGCCTCTCTCTCTATTTTGATTTGGATCGAAATGGGGAGGAAGGTAGGAGACGGCTCGCGCCTGACCTAACCATGTCAACCCTATGCCGACGGCCACCGTCGGCATATCATCGAGGCGCCACGTGTCCATATATACCGACGGCAACCATCGGCATACTTTTTTATTTTTATTTTTTATTAACAATTCTCCCATTATTAGTTTTATAATCATATATTTATGTCTTTATAATTAATTTTACTAAATATAATGATATATTTAGGCCGCACGGAAAACTCCGAGCGGCCTAACCCTAATCTATTCGGTGTGTTGTCACCATCCGTGAAGGGGGTCAGACTCCGGGAGCTGTGTGCTGGGTGTTTGAATATCCCACCACACTGTCAGACATGTATGAGGACAAAATGCAATCTTTGGTGGGATTGCTATCCCCCGAAGGCCCCCGAGCGGCCTAACCCTGGCCTGTTTGACCCGGAGATCTAAACCTTTGACTTTTGATGAATGGCGTTGGACCAATGGACTTTTCTACCTCGTAGTGCTAGGTTAGCCCATAGGAACATATTACAACAAAATTTGAGCCCAACCTATCACAATACTGCCTTCGGGTTGAACCTCCGTCGCAACTTCCCCCTCTAAGTCCTGGCGGCAGCGCCGTCTGTGAAGGGGGTCACACTCCGGAGCTACGTGCTGGGTGTTTGAACCTCCCACCACTCTTTAAGATATGTATGAGAACTCACTGCAAGATTTGGTGGCATTGCTACCCCCGAAGAACCCCGAGCAGCCTAACCCTAGCCAGTATGACCGGGAAAGCTACCCCCTTGACTTTCTCTATTGCAGCGAAGCATCAAAGTCATAATAAAACTTTTCAAACTAAACACATGATTTTGATTTGCTATCCAAGTGATATAAAGATTAAACAAACAAACATGAGCACCCAACACAACTGTAACAACAATCGAAGTAAAGAACAATTTGTAAAGTGGAATTAATTAATATACTTTTACATCTCTAAAAACTATGAAAAATTACCACGTAGCTTATATCTCATGTGTGTGTACTGTGTAAAAATTTCAGGAATTGATTGCATTCTGAATATTCAGATATATTCATAAAACAACAAAACTGCAGAACGTTACTTCGGTGTGTTATCGCCGTCCGTGAAGGGGGTCACACTCCGGGAGCTGTGTGCTGGGTGTTTAAACATTCCACCACACTGTCAGACATGTATGAGGACAAAATGCAAGCTTTGGTGGGATTGCTACCCCCCGATGGCCCCCGAGCGGCCTAACCCTGGAATGTATAACACGGAGATCTAGCCCTTTGACTTTCGATGAACGGCGTTGGACCAATGAACTTTTCTACCTGGTTGTGCTAGGTTTGCCCATAGGAACATTTTAAAACAAATTTTGAGCCCAACCTATCACAAGACTCCCTCCGGGTTGAACCTTCGTCGTAGTTTTCGCCTATAAGTGCTGACGGTACCGTCGTCCGTGAAGTGGGTCACACTCCGGAGCTGCGTGCTGGGTGTTTGAACCGCCCAGCACACTTTCAGACATGTATGAGGACTCAACGCACGATTTGGTGGCATTGCTACCCCTCGAAGACCCCCGAGCGGCTTAACCCTAGCCAGTATGACCGGGAATGCTACCCCTTGACTTTCTCTAATGCAGCGAAGCATCAAAGTAATAATTAAACATTTCAAACTAAACACATGATTTTTAATTGCTATCCAGTGATATCAACACTAAACAAACAAACAAGAACAAAGAACACAACTATAGCAATAATCAGAGTAAAGAACAATCTGTAAAGAGCAATTAATTGAGATACTTCTACATCTCTAAAAACTATGAAAATTGCCACATAGCTTATATCTCATGTGTCTGTACTGTGTAAAAATTTCAGAAATTGATCGCATTCTGACTATTCATAAATATTCAAACAACAACGAAACTGCAGAACGGTACTTCGGTGTGTTATCGCCATCCGTGAAGGTAGTCACACTCCGGGAGCTGTGTGCTGGGTGTTCGAACATCCCACCACACTGTCAGACATGTATGAGGATAAATTGCAACCTTTGGTGAGATTGCTACCACCCAAAGGCCCCCGAGCAGCCGAACCCTGCCACGTTTGACCCGGAAATCTAGCCATTTGACTTTCGCTGAACGGCATTGGACCAATGGACTTTTCTACCTAGTTGTGCTAGGTTAGCCCATAGGAACATTTTAAAACAAATTTTGAGCCCAACATATCACAAAACTCCCTCCAGGTTGAACCTTCGTCGCAGTTTACTATGTATGTGCTGGTGGTAGCGCCGTCCGTCAAGGGGGCACACTTCGGAGCTGCGTGCTGGATGTTTGAACCTCCCACCACACTTTGAGACATGTATGAGGACTCAACACAAGATTTGGTTGCATTGCTACCCCCCGAAGACCCCCGAGTGGCCTAACCCTAGCCAGTATGACCGAGAAAGCTTCCCCCTTGACTTTCTCTATTGTAGCGAAGTATCAAAGTAAAAATTAAATAATACAAACTAAACACATGATTTTTAATTGCTATCCAGTCATATAAACATTAAACATACAAACATGAGCAACCAATGCAACTATAACAACAATCGGAGTAAAGAACAATCTGTAAAATGGAATTCACGAAGATACTATTACATCTCTAAAAACTATGAAAAATTACCACATAGCTTATATCTCATGTGTCTGTACTGTGTAAAAATTTTAGGAATTTATGACATTCTGACTATTCAGAAATATTCATATAACAAAAAAAACTGCAGAACGTTATCGCCGTCCGTGAAGGGGGTCACACTCCGGGAGCTGTGTGCTTGGCATTTAAGTATCCCACCACACTGTCAGACATGTATGAGGACAAAATGCAAGCTTTTGCGGGATTGCTACCCCCGATGGTCCCCGAGCGGCCGAACCCTAGCCTGGTCGACCCGGAGATCTAGCCCTTTGACTTTCGATGAACGGCATTGGAGCAATGGACTTTCCTACCTGGTTGTGCTACGTTAGCCCATAGGAACATTTTAAAATAAATTTTGAGCCCAACCTATCACAAGACTCCCTCCGGGTGAACCTTCGTCATAGTTTTCCCCTCTAAGTGCTGGCAGTAGTGCCGTCCGTGAAGGGGGTCACACTCCGGAGCTGCGTGCTGGGTGTTTGAACCTCCCACCACACTTTCAGACATGTATGAGGACCCAACGCAAGATTTGGTGGCATTGCTACCCCTCGAAAACCCCCGAGCGGCCTAACCCTAGACAGTATGACCGAGAAAGGTACCCCTTGACTTTCTCTTTTGCAGCGAAGCATCAAAGTAATAATTAAACTTTTCAAAATAAGCACATGATTTTTTAATTGCTATCCAGTGATATCAACATTAAACACACTAACATGAGCAACGAACGCAACTATAACAACAATCGGAGTAAAGAACAATCATTAAAGAGGAATTAATTAAGATACTTGTACATCTCTAAAAACTATGAAAAATTATCACGTAGCTTATATCTCATGTGTCTGTACTGTGTAAAAATATCAGAAATTGATCGCATTCTGACTATTCATAAATATTCATACAACAACGAAACTGCAGAACGTTACTTCGGCGTGTTATCGCCATTCGTGAAGGGAGTCACACTCCGGGACCTGTGTGCTGGGTGTTTGAACAACCCCCCACACTATCAGACATCTATGAGGATAAAATGCAAGCTTTCGTGAGATTGCTACCCCCCGAACACCTAGCCATTTGACTTTCGATGAACGGCGTTAAACCAATGGACTTTACTACCTGGTTGTGCTAGGTTAGCCCATAGGAACATTTTAAAACAAATTTTAAGCCCAACCTATCACAAGACCCACTTTGGGTTGAACCTCCGTCGCAATTTCCCTTGTATGTGCTGGCGGTAGCGCCGTCCGTGAAGGGAGCACACTTCGAAGCTGCGTGCCGGGTGTTTGAACCTCCCGCCACACTTTCAGACATGTATGAAGACTCAACACAAGATTTGGTGCCATTGCTACCCCCCGAAGACCCCCGAGTGCCCTAATCCTAGCCAGTATGACCAAGAAAGCTACCCCCTTGACTTTCTCTATTGTAGTGAAGCATCAAAGTAAAAATTAAATATTTCAATCTAAACACATGATTTTTAATTGCTATCCAGTCATATAAACATTAAACATACAAACATGATCAACCAACGCAACTATAACAACAATCGGAGTAAAGAACAATCTGTAAAGAGGAAATAATTAAGAGACTTTTACATCTCTAAAAACTGTGAAAATTTACCATGTAGCTTATATCTCATGTGTCTGTACTGTGTAAAAATTTCAGGAATTGATCGCATTCTGACTATTCAGAAATATTCATACAACAACAAAACTGCAGAACGTTACTTTGGTGAGTTATCGCCGTCGGTGAAGGGGGTCACACTCCGAGAGCTGTGTGCTAGGTGTTTAAACATCCCACCCCATTGTCATAAATGTATGAAGACAAAATGCAAGTTTTGGTGGGATTGCTACCCCTTGAAGGCCCCCGAGCGGCCTAACCCTGGCATATTTAACCCGGAGATCTAGCCCTTTGACTTTTGACGAACAGCGTTGGACCAACGGACTTTTCTACCTGGTTGTGCTAGGTTAACCCATAGGAAAATTATAAAACAAATTTTGAGCCCAACCTATCAGAAGACACCCTCTGAGTTGAACCTCCGTCGTAGTTTTCCCCCATATGTGCTGGCGGTACCGCTGTCCGTGAAGGTAGTCACACTCCGGAGCTGCGTGCTGGGTGTTTGAACCTCCCACCAAACTTTTAGACATGTATGAGGACACAACGCAAGATTTGGTGGCATTGCTACCCCTCGAAGATCAGCGAGCGGCCTAACCCTAGCCAGTATGAAAGGGAAAGCTACCCCTTGACTTTCTCTATTGCGGCGAAGCATCAAAGTAATAGTTAAACATTTCAAACTAAACACATGATTTTTAATTGCAATCCAGTGTTATCAACACTAAATAAACAAACATGAGCAATGAACGCAACTATAACAACAATCAGAGTAAACAACAATCTGTAAAGAGAAATTAATTAAAATACTTCTACATCTCTAAAAACAATGAAAAATTACCACATAGCCTAAATCTCGTGTGTCTGTACTGTGTAAAATTTTTAGAAATTGATCGCATTCTGACTATTCATAAATATTCATACAACAACGAAACTGCAGAACGTTACTTCGGTGTGTTACCGCCGTTCGTGAAGGGAGTCACACTCTGGGAGCTGTGTGCTGCCTGTTTGAACATCGCACCACACTGTCAGACATGTATGGGGATAAAATGCAAGCTTTGGTGAGATCGCTACCGCCCGAAGGCCCCTGAGCGGCCTAACCTTGGCACGGTAAGATCTAGCCCTTTAACTTTCGACGAACGCTGTTGGACCAATGGACTTTTCTACCTGGTTGTGTTAGGTTAGCCTATAGGAACATTTTAAAACAAATTTTGAGCCCAACCTATCACAAGACCCCCTCCATGTTAAATCTCCGCCTCAGTTTCCCCTGTATGTGGTGGCGGTAGCGCCGTCCATGAAGGGAGCACACTACAGAGGTGCGTGCTGGGTGTTTGAAGCTCCCACCACACTTTTAGACATGTATGAGGACTCAACACAAGATTTGGTGGCATTGCTACCCCCCGAAGACCGCCGAGCAGCCTAACCCTAGCTAGTATGACCGAGAAAGCTACCCCCTTGACTTTCTCTATTGTACCGAAGCATCAAAGTAAAAATTAAATATTACAAACTAAACACATGATTTTTAGTTGCTTTCCAGTCATACAAACCTGAGCAACCAATGCAACTATAACAACAATCAGAGTAAAGAACAATCTGTAAAGAGGAATTAAATAAGATACTTTTACATCTCTAAAAACTACGAAAAATTACCACATAGCTTATATCTCATGTGTCTGTAATGTGTAAAAATTTCACGAATTGATCACATTCTGACTATTCAGAAATATTCATACAACAACAAAACTGCAGAACGTTACTTCAGTGTGTTATCGCCGTCCGTGATGGGAGTCACACTCCGGGAGCTGTGTGGTGGGTGTTTGAACAACCCACCACACTATCAGACATGTATGTGGACAAAATGCATGCTTTGGCGGGATTGCTACCCTCGAACGTCCCCGAGCTGCCGAACCCTGGCCTGGTCGACCCGGAGATCTAGCCCTTTGACTTTCGATGAACGGCATTGGACCAATGGACTTTCCTACCTGATTGTGCTACGTTAGCCCATAGGAACATTTTAAAACAAATTTTGAGTCCAACCTATCACAAGACAACCTCTGGGTGAACTTTCATCTCACTTTTCCCCTCTAAGTGATGGCGGTAGCGCCGTCCGTGAAGGGGGTCACACTCCGGAGCTGGGTGCTGGGTGTTTGAACCTCCCACCACACTTTCAGACATGTATGAGGACCCAACGCAAGATTTGGTGGCATTGCTAAAACCCCCAAGCGGCCTAACCCTAGACAGTATGACCGAGAAAGGTACCCCTTGACTTTTCTCCGTTGCAGCGAAGCATCAAAGTAATAATTAAACGTTTCAAACTAAGCACATGATTTTTTAATTGCTATCCAGTGATATCAACATTAAACAAACAAACATGAGCAACCAACGCAACTATAACAACAATCGGAGTAAAGAACAATCTGTAAAGAGGAATTAATTAAGATACTTCTACATCTCTAAAAACTATGAACAATTATCACGTAACTTATATCTCATGTGTCTGTACTGTGTAAAAATATCAGAAATTGATCATATTCTGACTATGATAAATATTCATACAACAACGAAAGTGCAGAATGTTACTTCGGCGTGTTATCGCCGTCCGTGAAGGGAGTCACACTCCAGGAGCTGTGTGCTGGTTGTTTGAACAACCCACCACACTATAGGACATCTATGAGGATAAAATGTAAGCTTTTGAGAGATTGCTACCCCCGGACATCTAGCCCTTTGACTTTCGACGAACGGTGTTAGACCAATATACTTTTCTACCTGGTTGTGTAGGTTAGCGCATAGGAACATTTTAAAACAAATTTTAAGCCCAACCTATCACAGGACCCCCTTCGGGTTGAACCTCCGTCGCAGTTTCCCCTGTATGTGCTGGCGGTAGCGCCGTCCGTGAAGGGAGCACACTTCGGAGCTGCATGTTGGGTGTTTGAACCGCCCGCAACACTTTCAGACATTTATGAAGAATCAACACAAGATTTGGTGGCATTGCTACCCCCCGAAGACCCCCGAGCGGCCTAATCCAGGCCAGTATGACCGAGAAAGCTACCCCCTTGACTTTCTCTATTGTAGTGAAGCATCAAAGTAAAAATATTATATTTCAAATTAAACACATGATTTTTAATTGCTATCCAGTCATATAAACATTAAACATACAAACATGATCAACCAACGCAACTATAACAACAATCGGAGTAAAGAACAACCTGTAAAGAGGAATTAATTAAGAGATTTTACATCGCTAAAAACTGTGAAAAATTACCATGTAGCTTATATCTCATGTGTCTGTACTGTGTAAAAATTTCAGGAATTGATCGCATTCTGACTATTTAAAAATATTCATACAACAACAAAACTGCAGAACGTTACTTCGGTGTGTTATCACCGTCTGTGAAGAGGGTCACACTCCGAGAGCTGTGTGCTAGGTGTTTAAACAACCCACCCCATTGTCAGAAATGTATGAGGACAAAATGCAAGCTTTGGTGGGATTGCTACCCCTCGAAGGCCCCCGAGCGGCCTAACCCTGGCCTATTTAACCTGGAGATCTAGCCCTTTGACTTTCGACGAACAGCGTTGGACCAACGGACTTTTCTACCTGGTTGTGCTAGGTTAGCCCATAGGAAAATTTTAAAACATATTTTGAGCCCAACCTATCACAAGACTCCCTCCGAGTTGAACCTCCGTCACAGTTTTCCCCTATATGTGCTGGTGGTACCGCTGTCCGTGAAGGTGGTCACACTCCGGAGCTGCGTGCTGGGTGTTTGAACCTCCCACCACACTTTCAGACATGTATGAGGACTCCACGCAAGATTTGGGGGCATTGCTACACCTCAAAGAACACCGAGCGGCCTAACCCTAGCCAGTATGACAGGGAAAGCTACCCCTTGACTTTCTCTGTTGCGGCGAAGCATCAAAGTAATAGTTAAACATTTCAAACTAAACGCATGATTTTTAATTGCAATCAAGTGATATCAACACAAAATAAACAACAATCGGAGTAAACAACAATCTGTAAAGAGAAATTAATTAAGATACTTCTGCATCTCTAAAAACTATGAAAAATTGCCACATAGCTTAAATCTCATGTGTCTGTACAGTGTAAAAATTTCAGAAATTGATCGCATTCTGAATATTCATAAATATTCATACAACAACAAAACTGTAGAACGTTACTTCGGTGTGTTATAGCTGTCCGTGAAGGGAGTCACACTCTTGGAGCTGTGTGCCGCCTGTTTGAACATCGCACCACATTGTTAGACATGTATGGGGATAAAATGCAAGCTTTGGTGAGATCCCTACCGCCCGAAGGCCCCTGAGCGGCCTAACCCTTGCACTTTTGACCTGAAGATCTTGCCCTTTAACTTTCGATGAACGGCGTTGGACCAATGGACTTTTCTACCAGTTTGTGTTAGGTTAGACTATAGGAACATTATAAAACAAATTCTGAGCCCAACCTATCACAAGACTCCCTCCGGGATTAACCCCTGCCGCAGTTTCCCCTGAATGTGCTGACGGTACCGCCGTCCATGAAGGGAGCACTCTCCGGAGCTGCGTGCTGGGTGTTTGAAGCTCCCACCACACTTTCAGACATGTATGAGGACTCAACACAAGATTTGGTGGCATTGCTACCCCCCGAAGACCCCCGAGCAGCCTAACCCTAGCCAGTATGACCGAGAAAGCTACCCCCTTGACTTTCTCTATTGTACCGAAGCATCAAAGTAAAAATTAAATATTACAAACTAAACACGTGATTTTTAGTTGCTATCTAGTCATACAAACATGAGCAACCAATGCAACTATAACAACAATCGGAGTAAAGAACAATCTGTAAAGAGGAATTCACGAAGATACTTTTACATCTCTAAAAACAATGAAAAAAATACCACATAGCTTATATCTCATGTGTCTATACTGTGTAAAAATTTCAGGAATTGACCACATTCTGACTATATAGAAATATTCATACAACAACAAAACTGCAGAACGTTACTTCGGTGTGTTATCGCCATCCGTGAAGGGACTCACACTCTGGGAACTAAACACATGATTTTTAATTGCTATCCAGTGATATCAACACTAAACAAACAAACATGAGAAAAGAAAACAACTATAGCAATAATCGGAGCAAAGAACAATCTGTAAAGAGCAATTAATTGAGATACTTCTACATCTCTAAAAACTATGAAAATTGCCACATAGCTTATATCTCATGTGTCTGTACTATGTACAAATTTCAGAAATTGATCGCATTCTGACTATTCATAAATATTCAAACAACAAGGAAATTGCAGAAGGGTACTTCGGTGAGTTATCGCCATCCGTGAAGGTAGTCACACTCCGGGAGCTTTGTGCTGGGTGTTCGAACATCCCACCACACTGTCAGAGATGTATGAGGATAAATTGCAAGCTTTGGTGAGATTGCTACCACCCAAAGGCCCCCGAGCAGCCAAACCCTGGCACGTTTGACCCGGAGATCTAGCCATTTGACTTCCGCTGAACGGCATTGGACCAATGGACTTTTCTACCTGATTGTGCTAGGTTAGCCCATAGGAACATTTTAAAACAAATTTTGAGCCCAACATATCACAAAACTCCCTCGAGGTTGAACCTTCGTCGCTGTTTCCTATGTATGTGCTGGTGGTAGCACCGTCCGTGAAGGGGGCACACTTCGGAGCTGCGTGCTGGGTGTTTGAACCTCCCACCACACTTTCAGACATGTATGAGGACTCAACACAAGATTTGGTGGCATTGCTACCCCCCGAAGACCCCCGAGTGGCCTAACCCTTGCCAGTATGACCGAGAAAGCTACCCCCTTGACTTTCTCTATTGTAGCGAAGTATCAAAGTAAAAATTAAATAATACAAACTAAACACATGATTTTTAATTGCTATCCAGTCATATAAACATTAAACATACAAACATGAGCAACCAATGCAACTATAACAACAATCGTAGTAAAGAACAATCTGTAAAGAGGAATTCACTAAGATACTTTTACATCGCTAAAAACTATGAAAAATTACCACATAGCTTATATCTCATGTGTCTGTACTGTGTAAAAAATTTAGGAATTTATCACATTCTGACTATTCAGAAATATTAATATAACAAAAAAAACTGCAGAACGTTATAGCCGTCCGTGAAGGGGTCACACTCCGGGAGCTGTGTGCTTGGCATTTAAGTATCCCACCACTCTGTCAGACATGTATGAGGACAAAATGCAAGCTTTTGCGGGATTGCTACCCCCGATGGTCCCCGAGCAGCCGAACCCTGGCCTGGTTGGCCCGGATATCTAGCCCTTTGACTTTCGATGAACGGCGTTGGACCAATGGACTTTCCTACCTGGTTGTGCTACGTTAGCCCATAGGAACATTTTAAAACAAATTTTGAGCCCAATCTATCACAAGACTCCCTCCGGGTGAACCTTCGTCATAGTTTTCCCCTGTAAGTGCTGGCGGTAGTGCCGTCCGTGAAGGGGGTCACACTCCAGAGCTGCGTGCTGGGTGTTTGAACCTCCCACCACACTTTCAGAAATGTATGAAGACCCAACGCAAGATTTGGTGGCAATGCTACCCCTCGAAAACCCCCGAGCGGCCTAACCCTAGACAGTATGACCGAGAAAGGTACCCCTTGACTTTCTCTATTGCAGCGAAGCATCAAAGTAATAATTAAACGTTTCAAACTAAGGACATGATTTTTTAATTGCTATCTAGTGATATCAACATTAAATACACAAACATGAGCAACCAACGCAACTATAACAACAATCGGAGTAAAGAACAATCTGTAAAGAGGAATTAATTAAGATACTTGTACATCTCTAAAAACTATGAAAAATTATCACGTAGCTTCTATCTCATGTGTCTGTACAGTGTAAAAATATCAGAAATTGATCGCATTCTTACTATTCATAAATATTCATACAACAACGAAACTGCAGAATGTTACTTTGGCGTGTTATCGCCATTCGTGAAGGGAGTCACACTCTGGGAGCTGTGTGCTGGGTGTTTGAACAACCCACCACACTATCAGACATCTATGAGGACAAAATGCAAGCTTTCGTGAGATTGCTACCCCCCGGACATCTAGCCATTTGACTTTCGACGAACGGCGTTAAACCAATAGACTTTTCTACCTGGTTGTGCTAGGTTTGCCCATAGGAACATTTTAAAACGAATTTTAAGCCAAACCTATCACAAGACCCACTTCGGGTTGAACCTCCGTCGCAGTTTCCCCTGTATGTGCTGGCGGTAGCGCCGTCCGTGAAGGGAGCACACTTCGGAGCTGCGTGCTGGGTGTTTGAACCTCCCGCCACACTTTCAAACATGTATGGAGACTCAACACAAGATTTGGTTGCATTGCTACCCCCCGAAGACCCCCGAGCGGCCTAATCATAGCCACTATGACCGAGAAAGCTACCCCCTTGACTTTCTCTATTGTAGTGAACCATCAAAGTAAAAATTAAATATTTCAAACTAAACACATGATTTTTAATTGCTATCCAGTCATATAAACATTAAACATACAAACATGATCAACCAACGCAACTATAACAACAATCGGAGTGAAGAACAATCTGTAAAGAGGAAATAATTAAGAGACTTTAACATCTCTAAAAACTGTGAAAATTTACCATGTAGCTTATATCTCATGTGTCTGTACTGTGTAAAAATTTCAGGAATTGATCGCATTCTAACTATTCAGAAATATTCATGCAACAACAAAACTGCAGAACGTTACTTTGGTGGGTTATCGCCCTTGGTGAAGGGGGTCAGACTCCGAGAGCTTTGTGCTAGGTGTTTAAACATCCCACCCCATTGTCAGAAATGTATGAGGACAAAATGCAAGCTTTGGTGGGATTGCTACCCCTTGAAGGCCCCCGAGCGGCCTAACCCTGGCCTATTTAACCCGGATATCTAGCCCTTTGACTTTTGACGAATGGCTTTGGACCAACGGACTTTTCTACCTGGTTGTGCTAGGTTATCCCATAGGAAAATTTTAAAATAAATTTTGAGCCCAACCTATCACAAGACTCCCTCTGAGTTGAACCTCCGTCGCAGTTTTCCCCTATATGTGCTGGCGGTACTGCTGTCCGTGAAGGTAGTCACACTCCGGAGCTGCGTGCTGGGTGTTTGAACCTCCCACCACACTTTTAGACATGTATGAGGACACAACGCAAGATTTGGTGGCATTGCTACCCCTAGAAGACCAGCGAGCGGCCTAACCCTAGCCAGTATGACAGGGAAAGCTACCCCTTGACTTTCTCTATTGCGGCGAAGCATCAAAGTAATAGTTAAACATTTCAAACTAAACACACGATTTTTAATTGCAATCCAGTGATATCAACACTAAATAAACAAACATGAGCAACGAACGCAACTATAACAACAATCGGAGTAAACAACAATCTGTAAAGAGAAATTAATTAAGATACTTCTACATCTCTAAAAACTAAGAAAAATTGCCACATAACATAAATCTCATGTGTCTGTACAGTGTAAAAATTTCAGAAATTGATCGCATTCCGACTATTCATAAATATTCATACAACAACAAAACTGCAGAACGTTACTTCGGTGTGTTATCGCTGTCCGTGAAGGGAGTCACACTCTGGGAGCTGTGTGCTGCCTGTTTGAACATCGCACCACACTGTCAAACATGTATGGGGATAAAATGCAAGCTTTGGTGATATCGCTACCGCCCGAAGGCCCCTGAGCGGCCTAACCCTGGCACGTTTGACCCGAAGATCCAGCCCTTTAACTTTCGACGAACGGCGTTGGACCAATGGACTTTTCTACCAGGTTGTGTTAGGTTAGACTATAGGAACATTTTAAAACAAATTCTGAGACCAACCTGTCACAAGACTCCCTCTGGGTTAAACGTCTGCCGAAGTTTCCCCTGAATGTGCTAACGGTAACGCCGTCCATGAAGGGAGCACACTCCGGAGCAGCGTGCCTGGTGTTTGAAGCTCCCACCACACTTTCAGACATGTATGAGGACTCAACACAAGATTTGGTGGCATTGCTACCCCCCGAACACCCCAGAGCAGCCTAACCCTAGCCAGTATGACCGAGAAAGCTACCCCCTTGACTTTCTCTATTGTACCGAAGCATCAAAGTAAAAATTAAATATTACAAACTAAACACATGATTTTTAGTTGCTATCCAGTCATACAAACATGAGCAACCAATGCAACTATAACAACAATTGGAGTAAAGAACAATCTGTAAAGAGGAATTCACTAAGATACTTTTACATATCTAAAAACCATGAAAATATACCACATAGCTTATATCTCATGTGTCTGTACTGTGTAAAAATTTCAGGAATTGATCACATTCTGACTATTCAGAACTATTCATACAACAACAAAAGTGCAGAACATTACTTCGGTGTGTTATCGCCGTCCGTGAACGGAGTCACACTTCGGGAGCTGTGTGCTGGGTGTTTGAACAACCCAGCACACTATCAGACATGTATGAGGTTAAATGCAAGCTTTCGTGAGATTGCTACCCCCCGAAGGCCCTCGAGCGGCCGAACCCTGGCACGTTTGACCCGAAGATCTAGCCCTTTGGCTTTCGACAAACGGCGTTGGACCAATAGACTTTTCTACCTAGTTGTGCTAGGTTAGCCCGTAGGAATATTTTAAAACAAATTTTGAGCCCAACCTATCACAAGACTCCCTTCGGGTTGAACCTCTGTCGTAGTTTCCCCTGTATGTGCTGGCGGTAGCACCGTCCGTGAAGGGGGCACATTCCGGAGCTGCGTGCTGGGTGTTTGAACCTCCCGCCACACTTTCAGACATGTATGAGGACTCAACACAAGATTTGGTGGCATTGCTACCCCCCGAAGACCCCCGAGCGGCCTAACCCCCTTGACTTTCTCTATTGTAGTGAAGCCTCAAAGTAAAAACTAAATATTTCAAACTAAACACATGATTTTTAATTGCTATCCAGTGATATAAATATTAAACATACAAACATGGGCAACCAACGCAACTATAACAACAATCAGAGTAAAGAACAATCTATAAAAAGGAATTAATTAAGAGACTTTTACATCTCTCAAAACTATGAAAAATTATCACGTAGCTTATATCTCATGTGTCTGTACTGTGTAAAAATTTCCGGAATTGATCGCATTGTGACTATTCAGAAATATTCATACAATAATAAAACTGTAGTATGTTACTTCGGTGTGTTATCACCGTCCGTGAAGGGTGTCACACTCCGAGAGCTGTGTGCTGGGTGTTTAAACATCCTACCACACCGTCAAACATGTATGAGGACAAAATGCAAGCTTTGGTGGGATTCCTACCCCCTGAAAGCCCCCGAGTGGCCTAACCCTGTCCTGTTTGACTCGGAGATTTAGCCCATTGACTTTCGATGAATGGCATTGGACCAATGGACTTTTCTACCTGGTTGTGCTAGGTTAGCCCATAGGAACATTTAAAAAAAAATTGAGCCCAACCTATCACGAGACTCCCTCAGGGTTGAACCTCCGTCCTAGTTTTCCCCTCTAAGTGCTGGCGGTAGCGCCGTCCGTGAAGGGGTCACACTCCGGAGCTGCGTGCGGGGTGATTGAACCTCCCACCACACTTTCAGACATGTATGAGGACCCAATGCAAGATTTGGTGGCATTCCTAGCCCTCGAAGACCCCCGAGTGGCCTAACCATAGCAAGTATGACTGGGAAAGCTACCCCTTGACTTTCTCTATTGCAGGAAGAATCAAAGTAATAATTAAACATTTCAAACTAAACACATGATTTTTAATTGTTATCCAATGGTATCAACATTAAACAAACAAACATGAGAAACGAACTCAACTATGACAACAATGGGAGCAAAGAACAATCTGTATAAAGGAATTAATTAAGATACTCCTACATCTCTAAAAACTATGAAAAATTACCACATAGCTTATATCTCATGTGTCTGTACTGTGTAAAAATTTCAGAAATTGATCGCATTCTGACTATTCATTAATATTCATACAACAACGAAATTGCGGAACGTTACTTCGGTGTGTTATCCTCGTCCGTGAAGGGAGTCACACACCGGGAGCTGTGTGCTGGGTGTTTGAACATCCCACTACACTGTCAGACATGTATAAGGATAAAATGCCAGCTTTGGTGAGATTGCTACCCCCCGAAGGCCCCCGAGCGGCCGAACCCCGGCACGTTTGACCCAGAGATCTAGCCATTTGACGTTCGACCAATGGATTTGAACCAATGGACTTTTCTACCTGGTTGTGCTAGGTTAGCCCATTGGAACATTTTAAAGCAAATTTTGATCCCAATCTATCACAAGACTCCCTCCGGGTCGAACCTTCATTGTAGTTTCCCCTGTAAGTGCTGGCGGTAGCGCCGTCCATGAAGGGGGCACACTCCGGAGCTACGTGATGGGTGTTTGAACCTCCCACCACACTTTCAGACATGTATGAGGACTCAACACAAGATTTGGTGGCATTGCTACCCCTCGAAGATCCCCGAGCGGCCAAACCCTAGCCAGTATGACAGGGAAAACTACCCCCTTGACTTTCTCAATTGCACGAATCGTCAACATAAAAATTAAATATTTCAAACTAAACACATGATTTTTAATTGCTATCCAATCACATAAACATTAAACATACAAACAAGAGCAACCAACGCAACTATAACAACAATCCGAGTAAAGAACAATCTGTAAAGAGGAATTAATTAAGAGTGTTTTACATCTCTAAAAACTATGAAAAATTACCACATAGCTTATATCTCATGTGTCTGTACTGTGCAAAAATTTCAAGAATTGATTTCATTCTGACTATTCAGAAATATTCATACAACAACAAAACTACAGAACGTTACTTTGGTGAGTTATCGCCGTCGGTGAAGGGGGTCACACTCCGAGAGCTGTGTGCTGGGTGTTTAAACATCCCACCACACTGTCAGACATGTATGAGGACAAAATGCATGCGTTGGTGGGATTGCTACCCCCGAAGGCCCCCGAGCGGCCTAACCCAGGCCTATTTGACCCGGAGATCTAGCACTTTGACGTTCGATGAACGACGTTGGACCAATCGACTTTTCTACCAGGTTGTGCATAGCTAGCCCATAGGAACATTTTAAAACAAATTTTGAGCCAAACCAATCACAAGACTCCCTCTGGGTTGAACCTCCGTCGCAGTTTTCCCCTCTAAGTGCTGGCGGTAGCCCCGTCCGTGAAGGGGGTCACACTCCGGAGCTGCGTGCTGGGTGTTTGAACCTCCCACCACACTTTCAGACATGTATGAGTACTCAACGCAAGATTTGGTGGCATTGCTACCCCTCGAAGACCACGGAGCGGCCTAACACTAGCCAGTATGACCGGGAAAGCTACCCCTTAACTTTCCCTATTGCATCAAAGTAATAATTAAACATTTCAAACTAAACACATGATTTTTAATTGCTATCCAGTGATATCAACACTAAACAAACAAACATGAGCAACGAACGCAACTATAACAACAATAGGAGTAAAGAATAATATGGAAAGTGGAATTAATTATGATACTCCTACATCTCTAAACACTATGAAAACATACCACATAGCGTATATCTGATGTGTCTGTACTGTGTAAAAATTTCAAAAATTGATCGCATTCTGACTATTCATAAATATTCATACAACAACAAAACTGCAGAACGTTACTTCGGTGTGTTATCGCCGTCCGTGAAGGGAGTCACCCTCCGGGAGCTGTGTGCTAGGTGTTTGAACATCCCATAACACCCTCAGACATGTATGCGGATAAAATGCAAGCTTTGGTGAGATTGCTACACCCCGAAGGCCCTTGAGTGGCCTAACCCTGACACGTTTGACCCGGAGATCTAGCCCTTTGACTTTCGACGAACGGCGTTGGACCAACGGACTTTTCTACCTGCTTGTGCTAGGTATTCCCATAGGAACATTTTAAAACAATTTTTTTGCCCAACCTGTCACAAGGCTCCCTCCGGGTTAAACCTTTGTCGTAGTTTGCCCTGTATGTGCTGGCGGTAGCACCGTCGATGAAGGGGCACACTTCGGAGCTGCGTGCTGGGTGTCTGAAACTCCCACCACACTTCAGACATGTATGAGGACTCAACACAAGATTTGGTTGCATTGCTACCCCTCGAAGGCCCGCGAGTGGCCTAACCCTAGCCAGTATGACCGGGAAAGCTACACCTAGACTTTCTCTATTGCGGCGAAGCATCAAAGTAAAAATTAAAAATTTCAAACTAAACACATGATTTTAAATTCCTATCCAGTGATATCAGCATTAAACAACCAAACATGTGCAACGAACGCAACTATAACAACAATCGGAGTAAAGAACAACCTGTAAAGAGGAATTAATTATTATACTTCTCCGTCTCTAAAAACTATGAAAAATTACCACATACCTTATATCTCATGTGTCTGTACTGTGTAAAAATTTCAGAAATATATCATGTTCTGACTATTCATTAATATTCATACAACAACGAAACTGCAGAACGTTACTTCGGTGTGTTATCGCCGTCCGTGAAGGGAGTCACACTCCGCGAGCTGTCTGCTGGGTGTTTGAACATCGCAATGCACTGTCAGACATGTATGTTGATAAAATGCCAGCTTTGGGGAGATTGCTACCCCCCGAAGGCCCCTGAACAGCTGAACCCTGGCACGTTTGACTGGGAGATCTAGCCCTTTGACTTTTAAAACAATTATTTGGCCCAACCTATCACAAGACTCCCTCCGGGTTGAACCTCCATCGCAGTTTCCCGTGTAAGTGCTGGCGATAGCGCCATCCGTGAAGGGGATCAGACTCCGGAGCTGCGTGCTGGATGTTTGAACCTCCCACCACATTTTCAAACATGTATGAGGACTCAACACAAGATTTGGTGGCATTGCTACCCCCCGAAGACCCCCGAGCGGCATAACCCTAGCCAGTATGGCTGGGAAAGCTACAACCTTGACTTTCTCTATTGTACCGAAGCATCAAAGTAAAAATTCAATATTTCAAGCAAAACACATGATTTTTAATTGCTATCCAGTGATATAAACATTAAACATACAAACACGAGCTACCAATGCAACTATAACAACAATCGGAGTAAAGAACAATCTCTAAAGAGGAATTAATTAAGGTACTTTTACATCTCTAAAAACTATTAAAAATTACGACATAGCTTATATTTGATGTGTCTATACTGTGCAAAAAATTCAAGAATTGATCGCATTCTGACAATTCAGAAATATTCATACAAAAACAAAACTGCAGAACTTTACTTCAGTGTGTTATCATCGTCCGTGTAGGGGGTCACACCCCAAGAGCTGTGTGCTGGTTGTTCAAACATCACACCACACTGTCAGACATGTATCAGGACAAAATGCAAGCTTTGGTGGGATTGCTACCCCTCGAAGACCCCCCGAGTAGCCTAACCCTGGCATGTTTGACCCGAAGATCTAGCCCTTTGACTTTTGACAAACGCCATTGGACCAATGGACATTTCTACCTCGTTGTGTTAGGCTAGCCCATAGGAACATTTCAAAACAAATTTTGAGCCCAACCTATCATAAGACTCCCTCCGGGTGGTAGAGCCGTCCATGAAGGGGGTCACACTCCGGAGCTGCGTGCTGGGTGTTTGAACCTCCCACCACACTTGCAGACATGTATGAGGACCCAACGCAAGATTTCGTTGCATTGCTACCCCTCAAAGACCCCCGAGCGGCCTAACCCTAGCCAGTATGACCGGGAAAGCTACCCTCTTGAACAAAGAAACATGAGCAACCAACACAACTGTAACAACAATCGGAGTAAAGAACAATTTGTAAAGAGGAATTAATTAATATAATTTTACATCTCTAAAAACTATGAAAAATTACCACGTAGCTTATATCTCATGTGTCTGTACTGTGTAAAAATTTCAGGAATTGATTGCATTCTGAATATTCAGAAATATTCATAAAACAACAAAACTGCAGAACGTTACTTCGGTGTGTTATCGCCGTCCGTGAAGGGGGTCACACTCAGGGAGCTGTGTGCTGGGTGTTTAAACATTCCACCACACTGTCAGACATGTATGAGGACAAAATGCAAGCTTTGGTGGGATTGCTAACCCCCGATGGCCCCCGAGCGGCCTAACCCTGGAATGTATAACACGGAGATCTAGCCCTTTGACTTTCGACGAACGGCGTTGGACCAATGAACTTTTCTACCTGGTTGTGCTAGGTTTGCCCATAGGAACATTGTAAAACAAATTTTGAGCCCAACCTATCACAAGACTCCCTCCGGGTTGAACCTTCGTCGTAGTTTTCGCCTATAAGTGCTGACGGTACCGCCGTCCATGAAGGGGGTCACACTCCGGAGCTGCGTGCTGGGTGTTTGAACCTCCCACCACACTTTCAGACATGTATGAGGACTCAACGCACGATTTGGTGGCATTGCTACCCCTCGAAGACCCCCGAGCGGCCTAACCCTTGCCAGTATGACGGGGAATGCTACCCCTTGACTTTCTCTATTGCAGCGAAGCATCAAAGTAATAATTAAACATTTCAAACTAAACACATGATTTTTAATTGGTATCCAGTGATATCAACACTAAACAAACAAACAAGAACAAAGAACACAACTATAGCAATAATCGGTGTAAAGAACAATCTGTAAATAGCAATTAATTGAGATACTTCTACATTTCTAAAAACTATGAAAATTGCCACATAGCTTATATCCCATGTGTATGTACTGTGTAAAAATTTCAGAAATTGATCGCATTCTGACTATTCATAAATATTCAAACAACAACGAAACTGCAGAATGGTACTTCGGTGTGTTATTGCCATCCGTGAAGGTAGTCACACTCCGGGAGCTGTGTGCTGGGTGTTCGAACATCCCACCACACTTTTAGACATGTATGAAAATAAATTGCAAGCTTTTGTGAGATTGCTAGCACCCAAAGGCCCCCGAGCAGCCGAACCATGGCATGTTTGACCTGGAGATCTAGTCATTTGACTTTCGCTGAACGGCATTGGACCAATGGACTTTTCTACCTGGTTGTGCTAGGTTAGCCCATAGGAACATTTTAAGACAAATTTTGAGCCAACATATCACAAAACTCCCTCCAGGTTGAACCTTCGTCGCAGTTTCCTATGTATGTGCTGGTGGTAGCGCCGTCCCTGAAGGGGGCACACTTCGGAGCTGCGTGCTGGGTGTTTGAACCTCCCACCACACTTTCAGACATGTATGAGGACTCAACACAAGATTTGGTGGCATTGCTACCCCCCGAAGACCCCCGAGTGGCCTAACCCTAGCAAGTATGATCGAGAAAGCTTCCCCCTTGACTTTCTCTATTGTAGCGAAGTATCAAAGTAAAAATTAAATAATACAAACTAAACACATGATTTTTAATTGCTATCCAGTCATATAAACATTAAAAATACAAACATGAGCAACCAATGCAACTATAACAACAATCGGAGTAAAGAACAATCTGTAAAATGAAATTCACTAAGATACTTTTACATCTCCAAAAACATGAGCAACCAATGGCATTTAAGTATCCCACCACTCTGTCAGACATGTATGAGGACAAAATGCAAGCTTTTGCGGGATTGCTACCCCCGATGGTCCCCGAGCGGCCGAACCCTAGCCTGGTCGACCCGGAGATCTAGCCCTTTGACTTTCGATGAACGGCGTTGGAGCAATGGACTCTCCTACCTGGTTGTGCTACGTTAGCCCATAGGAACATTTTAAAATAAATTTTGAGCCCAACCTATCACAAGACTCCCTCCGGGTGAACCTTCGTCATAGTTTTCCCCTCTAAGTGCTGGCAGTAGTGCCGTCCGTGAAGGGGGTCACACTCCGGAGCTGCGTGCTGGGTGTTTGAACCTCCCACCACTCTTTCAGACATGTATGAGGACCCAACGCAAGATTTGGTGGCATGGATACCCCTTGAAAACCCTCGAGCGGCCTAACCCTAGAAAGTATGACCGAGAAAGGTACCCCTTGACTTTCTCTATTGCAGCGAAGCATCAAAGTAATAATTAAACGTTTCAAAAAAGCACATGATTTTTTAATTGCTATCCAGTGATATCAACATTAAACACACTAACATGAGCAACCAACGCAACTATAACAACAATCGGAGTAAAGAACAATCGTTAAAGAGGAATTAATTAAGATACTTGTACATCTCTAAAAACTATGAAAAATTATCACGTAGCTTATATCTCATGTGTCTGTACTGTGTAAAAATATCAGAAATTGATAGCATTCTGACTATTCATAAATATTCATACAACAACGAAATTGCAGAACGTTACTTCGGCGTGTTATCGCCATTCGTGAAGGGAGTCACACTCCGGGAGCTGTGTGCTGGGTGTTTGAACAACCCCCCACACTATCAGACATCTATGAGGATAAAATGCAAGCTTTCGTGAGATTGCTACCCCCCGGACACCTAGCCATTTGACTTTCGATGAACGGCGTTAAACCAACGGACTTTACTACCTGGTTGTGCTAGGTTAGCCCATAGGAACATTTTAAAACAAATTTTAAGCCCAACCTATCACAAGACCCACTTCGGGTTGAACCTCCGTCGCAGTTTCCCCTGTATGTGCTGGCGGTAGCGCCGTCCGTGAAGGGAGCACACTTCGGAGCTGCATGCTGGGTGTTTGAACCTCCCGCCACACTTTCAGACATGTATGAAGACTCAACACAAGATTTGGTGCCATTGCTACCCCCCGAAGACCCTCGAGCGGCCTAATCCTAGCCAGTATGACCGAGAAAGCTACCCCCTTGACTTTCTCTATTGTAGTGAAGCATCAAAGTAAAAATTAAATATTTCAATCTAAACACATGATTTTTAATTGCTATCCAGTCATATAAACATTAAACATAGAAACATGATCAACCAATGCAACTATAACAACAATCGGAGTAAAGATCAATCTGTAAAGTGGAAATAATTAAGAGACATCTACATCGCTAAAAACTATGAAAAATTACCATGTAGCTTATATCTCATGTGTCTATAATGTGTAAAAATTTCAGGAATTGATCGCATTCTGACTATTTAGAAATATTCATACAACAACAAAACTGCAGAACGTTACTTCGGTGTGTTATCACCGTCTGTGAAGAGGGTCACACTCCGAGAGCTGTGTGCTAGGTGTTTAAACATCCCACCCCATTGTCAGAAATGTATGAGGACAAAATGCAAGCTTTGGTGGATTGCTAACCCTCGAAGGCCCCCGAGCGGCCAAACCCTGGCCTATTTAACCTGGAGATCTAGCCCTTTGACTTTCGACGAACGGCGTTGGACCAACGGACTTTTCTACCTGGTTGTGCTAGGTTAGCCCATAGGAAAATTTTAAAACATATCTTGAGCCCAACCTATCACAAGACTCCCTCCGAGTTGAACCTTCGTCACAGTTTTCCCCTATATGTGCTGGCGGTACCGCTGCCCGTGAAGGTGGTCACACTCCGGAGCTACGTGCTGGGTGTTTGAACCTCCCACCACACTTTCAGACATGTATGAGGACTCCACGCGAGATTTGGGGGCATTGCTACACCTCGAAGAACACCGAGCGGCCTAACCCTAGCCAGTATGACAGGGAAAGCTACCCCTTGACTTTCTCTGTTGCGGCGAAGCATCAAAGTAATAGTTAACATTTCAAACTAAACACATGATTTTTAATTGCAATCCATCAACACTAAATAAACAACAATCGGTGTAAACAACAATCTGTAAAGAGAAATTAATTAAGATACTTCTACATCTCTAAAAACTATGAAAAATTGCCACATAGCTTAAATCTCATGTGTCTGTACAGTGTAAAAATTTCAGAAATGATCGCATTCTGACTATTCATAAATATTCATACAACAACAAAACTGCAGAACGTTACTTCGGTGTGTTATAGCTCTCCGTGAAGGGAGCCACACTCTGGGAGCTGTGTGCCGCCTGTTTGAACATCGCACGACACTGTTAGACATGTATGGGGATAAAATGCAAGCTTTGGTGAGATCGCTACCGCCCGAAGGCCCCTGAGCGGCCTAACCCTGGCACGTTTGACCTGAAGATCTAGCCCTTTAACTTTCGACGAATGGCGTTGGACCAATGGACTTTTCTACCAGGTTGTGTTAGGTTAGACTATAGGAACATTTTAAAACAAATTCTGAGCCCAACCTATCACAACACTCCCTCCGGGTTAAACCTCTGCCGCAGTTTCCCCTGAATGTGCTGACGGTACCGCCGTCCATGAAGGGATCACAGTCCGGAGCTGCGTGCTGGGTGTTTGAAGCTCCCACCACACTTTCAGACATGTATGAGGACTCAACACAAGATTTGGTGGCATTGCTACCCCCCGAAGACCCCCGAGCAGCCTAACCCTAGCCAGTATGACCGAGAAAGCTACCCCCTTGACTTTCTCTATTGTACCGAAGCATCAAAGTAAAAATTAAATATTACAAACTAAACACATGATTTTTAGTTGCTATCCAGTCATACAAACATGAGCAACCAATGCAACTATAATAACAATCGGAGTAAAGAACAATCTATAAAGAGGAATTCACGAAGATATTTTTACATCTCTAAAAACAATGAAAAAATACCACATAGCTTATATCTCATGTGTCTGTACTGTGTAAAAATTTCAGGAATTGACCACATTCTGACTATTCAGAAATATTCATACAACTACAAAACTGCAGAACGTTACTTCGGTGTGTTATCGCCGTTCGTGAAGGGAGTCACACTCTGGGAACTAAACACATGATTTTTAATTGCTATCCAGTGATATCAACACTAAACAAACAAACATTAGAAAAGAACACAACTATAGCAATAATCAGAGTAAAGAACAATCTGTAAAGAGCAATTAATTGAGATACTTCTACATCTCTAAAAACTATGAAAATTGCCACATAGCTTATATCTCATGTGTCTGTACTATGTAAAAATTTCAGAAATTGATCGCATTCTGACTATTCATAAATATTCAAACAACAAGGAAACTGCAGAAGGGTACTTCGGTGTGTTATCGCCATCCATGAAGGTAGTCACACTCCGGGAGCTGTGTGATGGGTGTTCGAACATCCCACCACACTGTCAGACATGTATGAGGATAAATTGCAAGCTTTGGTGAGATTGCTACCACCCAAAGGCCCCAGAGCAGCCGAACCCTGGCACGTTTGACCCGGAGATCTAGCCATTTGACTTCCGCTGAACGGCATTGGACCAATGGACTTTTCTACCTGGTTGTGCTAGGTTAGCCCGTAGAAACATTTTAAAACAAATTTTGAGCCCAACATATCAGAAAACTCCCTCCAGGTTGAACCTTCGACGCGGTTTCCTATGTATGTGCTGGTGGTAGCGCCGTCCGTGAAGGGGGCACACTTCGGAGCTGCGTGCTGGGTGTTTAAACCTCCCACCACACTTTCAGACATGTATGAGGACTGAACACAATATTTGGTGGCATTGCTACCCCCCGAAGACCCCCGAGTGGCCTAACCCTTGCCAGTATGACCGAGAAAGCTACCCCCTTGACTTTCTATATTGTAGAGAAGTATCAAAGTAAAAATTAAATAATACAAACTAAACACATGATTTTTAATTGCTATCCAGTCATATAAACATTAAACATACAAACATGAGCAACCAATGCAACTATAACAACAATCGGAGTAAAGAACAATCTGTAAAGAGGAATTCACTAAGATACTTTTACATTGCTAAAAACTATGAAAAATTACCACATAGCTTATATCTCATGTGTCTGTACTGTGTAAAAATTTTAGGAATTTATCACATTCTGACTATTCAGAAATATTCATATAACAAAAAAAAAACTACAGAACGTTATAGCCGTCCGTGAAGGGGGTCACACTCCGGGAGCTGTGTGCTTGGCATTTAAGGATCCCACCACTCTGTCAGACATGTATGAGGACAAAATGCAAGCTTTTGCGGGATTGCTACCCCCGATGGTCCCCGAGCAGCCGAACCCTGGCCTGGTTGACCCAGAGATCTAGCCCTTTGACTTTCGATGAAGGGCGTTGGACCAATGGACTTTCCTACCTGGTTGTGCTACATTAGCCCATGGGAACATTTTAAAACAAATTTTGGGCCCAATCTATCACAAGACTCCCTCCGGGTGAACCTTCGTCATAGTTTTCCCCTCTAAGTGCTGGCGGTAGTGCCGTCCGTGTAGGGGGTCACACTTTGGAGCTGCGTGTTGGGTTTTTGAACCTCCCACCACACTTTCAGAAATGTATGAGGACCCAACGCAAGATTTGGTGGCATTGCTACCCCTCAAAAACCCCCGAGCGGCGTAGCCCTAGACAGTATGACCGAAAAAGGTACCCCTTGACTTTCTCTATTGCAGCGAAGCATCAAAGTAATAATTAAGCGTTTCAAACTAAGCACATGACTTTTTAATTGCTATCCATCGATATCAACATTAAATACACAAACATGAGCAACCAACGCAACTATAACAACAATCGGAGTAAAGAACAATCTGTAAAGAGGAATTAATTAAGATACTTGCACATCTCTAAAAACTATTTAAAATTATCACGTAGCTTATATCTCATGTGTCTGTACTGTGTAAAAATATCAGAAATTGATCTCATTATGACTATTCATAAATATTCATACAACAACGAAACTGCAGAACGTTACTTCGGCGTGTTATCGCCATTCATGAAGGGAGTCACACTCTGGGAGCTGTGTGCTGGGTGTGTGAACAACCCACCTCACTATCAGACATCTATGAGGATAAAATGCAAGCTTTCGTGAGATTGCTACCCCCCGGAGATCTAGCCATTTGACTTTCGACGAACGGCGTTAAACCAATGGACTTTTCTACTTGGTTGTGCTAGGATAGCCCATAGGAACATTTTAAAACAAATTTTAAGCCCAACCTATCACAAGACCCACTTCGGGTTGAATCTCCGTCGCAATTTCCCCTGTATGTGCTGGCGCTAGCGCCGTCCATGAAGGGAGCACACTTTGGAGCTGCGTGCTGGGTGTTTGAACCTCCCACCACACTTTCAGACATGTATGACGACTCAACACAAGATTTGGTGGCATTGCTACCCCCCGAAGACCCCCGAGCGGCCTAATCCTAGCCACTATGACCGAGAAAGCTATCCCCTTGACTTTCTCTATTGTAGTGAATCATTAAAGTAAAAATTAAATATTTCAAACTAAACAAATGATTTTTAATTGCTATGCAGTCATATAAACATTAAACATACAAACATGATCAACCAACGCAACTATAACAATAATCGGAGTGAAGAACAATCTGTAAAGAGGAAATAATTAAGAAACTTTTACATCTCTAAAAACTGTAAAAATTTACCATGTAGCTTATATCTCATGTGTCTGTACTGTGTAAAAATTTCAGGAATTGATCGCATTCTGACTATTCATAAATATTCATGCAACAACAAAACTGCAGAACGTTACTTTGGTGTGTTTCGCCGTCCGTGAAGGGGGTCACACTCCGAGAGCTGTGTGCTAGGTGTTTAAACATCCCACACCATTGTCAGAAATGTATGAGGACAAAATGCAAGCTTTGGTGGGATTGCTACCCCTTGAAGGCCCCCAAGCGGCCTAACCCTGGCCTATTTAACCCGGATATCTAGCCCTTTGACTTTTGACGAATGTCGTTGGACCAACGGACTTTTCTACCTGGTTGTGCTAGGTTATCCCATAGGAAAATATTAAAATAAATTTTGAGCCCAACCTATCATTAGACTCCCTCTGAGTTGAACCTCCGTCGCAGTTTTCCCCTATATGTGCTGGGGGTACCGCTGTCCGTGAAGGTAGTCACACTCCGGAGCAGCATGCTGGGTGTTTGAACCTCCCACCACACTTTTAGATATGTATGAGGACTCAACGCAAGATTTGGTGGCATTGCTACCCCTAGAAGACCAGCGAGCAGCCTAACCCTAGCCAGTATGACAGGGAAAGCTACCCCTTGACTTTCTCTATTGCGGCGAAGCATCAAAGTAATAGTTAAACATTTCAAACTAAACACATGATTTTAAATTGCAATCCAGTGATATCAACACTAAATAAACAAACATGAGCAACGAACGCAACTATAACAACAATCGGAGTAAACAACAATCTGTAAAGAGAAATTAATTAAGATACTTCTACATCTCTAAAAACTATGAAAAATTACCACATAGCTTAAATCTCATGTGTCTGTACTGTGTAAAAATTTCAGAAATTGATCGCATTCTCACTATTCATAAATATTCATACAACAACGAAACTGCAGAACGTTACTTTGGTGTGTTATCGCCGTTCGTGAAGGGAGTCACACTCTGGGAGCTGTGTGCTGCCTGTTTGAACATCGCACCACACTGTCAGACATGAATGGGGATAAAACACAAGCTTTCGTGAGATCGCTACCGCCCGAAGGCCCCTGAGCGGCCTAACCCTGGCACGGAAAGATCTAGCCCTTTATCTTTGGATGAACGGCGTTGGACGAATGGACTTTTCTACCTGGTTGTGTTACATTAGCCTATAGGAACATTTTAAAACAAATTTTGAGCCTAACCTATCATAAGACCCCCTCCATGTTAAACCTGCGCCGCAGTTTCCCCTGTATGTGCTGGCGGTAGCGCCGTCCATGAAGGGAGCACATTTCGGAGCTGCGTGTTGGGTGTTTGAACCTTCCGCCACACTTTCAGACATGTATGAGGACTCAACACAAGATTTGGTGGCATTGCTACCCCCCGAAGACCCCCGAGTAGCCTAACCCTAGCCAGTATGACCGAGAAAGCTACCCCCTTGACTTTCTCTATTGTATCGAAGCATCAAAGTAAAAATTAAATATTACAAACTAAACACATGATTTTTAGTTGCTATCCAGTCATACAAACCTGAGCAACCAATGCAACTATAACAACAATCGGAGTAAAGAACAATCTGTAAAGAGGAATTCACTAAGATACTTTTACGTCTCTAAAAACTATGAAAAATTACCACATAGCTTATATCTCATATGTCTGTACTGTGCAAAAATTTCACGAATTGATCACATTCTGACTATTCAGAAATATTCATACAACAACAAAACTTCAGAATGTTTCTTCGGTGTGTTATCGCCGTCCGTGATGGGAGTCACACTCCGAGAGCTGTGTGCTGGGTGTTTGAACAACCCACCACCCTATCAGACATGTATGTCGACAAAATGCAAGCTTTGGCGGGATTGCTACCCCCGAAGGTACCCGAGCGGCCGAACCCTGGCCTGGTCGACCGGGAGATCTAGCCCTTTGAGTTTCTATGAACGGCGTTGGACCAATGGACTTTCCTACCTGGTTGTGCTACGTTAGTCCATAGGAACATTTTAAAACAAATTTTGAGCCCAACCTATCACAAGACAACCTTCGGGTGAACCTTCGTCACAGTTTTCCCCTCTAAGTGCTGTCGGTAGCGCCGTCGGTGAAGGGGGTCACACTCCGGAGCAGCGTGTTGGGTGTTTGAACCACCCTCCACACTTTCAGACATGTATGAGGACCCAACGCAAGATTTGGTGGCATTGCTAAAACCCCCAAGCGGCCTAACCCTAGAAAGTATGACCGAGTAAGGTACCCCTTGACTTTCTCTATTGCAGCGAAGCCTCAAAGTAATAATTAAATGTTTCAAACTAAGCACATGATTTTTTAATTGCTATCCAGTGATATCAACATTAAACAAACAAACATGAGCAACCAACGCAACTATAACAACAATCGGAGTAAAGAACAATCTGTAAAGAGGAATTAATTAAGATACTTCTACATCTCTAAAAACTATGAAAAATTATCACGTAACTTATATCTCATGTGTTTGTACTGTGTAAAAATATCGGAAATTGATCGCATTCTGACTATTCATAAATATTCAACAACGAAAGTGCAGAACGTTACTTCGGCGTATTATCGCCGTCCGTGAAGGGAGGCACACTCCGGGAGCTGTGTGCTGGTTGTTTGAACAACCCACCACACTATCGGACATCTATGAGGATAAACTGTAACCTTTCGTGAGATTGCTACCCCCGGACATCTAGCCCTTTGACTTTCGACGAACGGCGTTAGACCAATATACTTTTCTACCTGGTTGTGCTAGGTTAGCCCATAGGAACATTTTAAAACAAAATTTAAGCCCAACCTATCACAAGACCCACTTCGGGTTGAACCTCCGTCGCAGTTTCCCCTGTATGTGCTAGCGGTAGCGCCGTCCGTGAAGGGAGCACACTTCGGAGCTGTGTGCTGGGTGTTTGAACCACCCGCCACACTTTCAGACATTTATGAAGAATCAACACAAGATTTGGTGGCATTGCTACCCCCCAAAGACCCCCGAGCGCCCTAATCCTGGCCAGTATGACCGAGAAAGCTACCCCCTTGACTTTCTCTATTGTTGTGAAGCATCAAAGTAAAAATTTAATATTTCAAACTAAACACATGATTTTTAATTGCTATCCAGTCTTATAAACATTAAACATACAAACATGATCAACCAACGCAACTATAACAACAATCGGAGTAAAGAACAACCTGTAAAGAGGAATTAATTAAGAGACTTTTACATCACTAAAAACTGTGAAAACTTACCATGTAGCTTATATCTCATGTGTCTGTACTGTGTAAAAAATTTAGGAATTGATCGCATTCTGACTATTTAGAAATATTCATACAACAACAAAACTGCAGAACGTTACTTCGGTGTGTTATCACCGTCCGTGAAGGTGGTCACACTCCGAGAGCTGTGTGCTAGGTGTTTAAACATCCCACCCCATTGTCGGAAATGTATGAGGACAAAATGCAAGCTTTGGTGGGATTGCAACCCCTTGAAGGCCCCCGAGCGGCCTAACCCTGGCCTATTTAACCTGGAGATTTAGCCATTTGACTTTCGACGAACGGCGTTGGACCAACGGACTTTTCTACCTGGTTGTGCTAGGTTAGCCCATAGGAAAATTTTAAAACATATTTTGAGCCCAACCTATCAAAAGACTCCCTCCGAGTTGAACCTCCGTCGCAGTTTTCCCCTATATGTGCTGGCGGTACCGCTGTCCGTGAAGGTGGTCACACTCCGGAGCTGCGTGCTGGGTGTTTGAACCTCCCACCACACTTTCAGACATGTATGAGGACTCCACGCAAGATTTGGGGGCATTGCTACACCTCGAAGACCACCGAGCGGCCTAACCCTAGCCAGTATGACAGGGAAAGCTACCCCTTGACTTTCTCTATTGCGGCGAAGCATCAATGTAATAGTTAAACATTTCAAACTAAACACATGATTTTTAATTGCAATCCAGTGATATCAACACTAAATAAACAAACATGAGCAACGAACGCAACTATAACAACAATCGGAGTAAACAGCAATCTGTAAAGAGAAATTAATTAAGATACTTCTACATCTCTAAAAACTAAGAAAAATTGCCACATAGCTTAAATCTCATGTGTCTGTACAGTGTAAAAATTTCAGAAATTGATCGCATTCTGACTATTCATAAATATTCATAAAACAACAAAACTGCAGAACGTTACTTCGGTGTGTTATCGCTGTTCGTGAAGGGAGTCACACTCTGGGAGCTATGTGCTGCCTGTTTGAACATCGCACCACACTGTCAAACATGTATGGGGATAAAATGCAAGCTTTGGTGAGATCGCTACCGCCCGAAGGCCCCTGAGCGGCCTAACCCTGGTACGTTTGACCCGAAGATCCAGCCCTTTAACTTTCGACGAACGGCGTTGGACAAATGGACTTTTCTACCAGGTTGTGTTATGTTCGACTATAGGAACATTTTAAAACAAATTCTGAGCTCAACCTATCACAAGACTCCATCTGGGTTAAACCTCTGCCGCAGTTTCCCCTGAATGTGCTGACGGTACTGCCGTCCATGAAGGGAGCACACTCCGGAGCTGCGTACCGGGTGTTTGAAGCTCCCACCACACTTTCAGACATGTATGAGGACTCAACACAAGATTTGGTGGCATTGCTACCCCCCGAAGACCCCCGAGCAGCCTAACCCTAGCCAGTATGACCGAGAAAGCTACCCCCTTGACTTTCTCTATTGTACCGAAGCATCAAAGTAAAAATTAATTATTACAAACTAAACACATGATTTTTAGTTGCTATCCAGTCATACAAACATGAGCAACCAATGCAACTATAACAACACTTGGAGTAAAGAACAATCTATAAAGAGGAATTCACTAAGATACTTTTACATCTCCAAAAACCATGAAAAAATACCACATAGCTTATATCTCATGTGTCTGTACTGTGTAAAAATTTCAGGAATTGATCACATTCTGACTATTCAGAAATATTCATACAACAACAAAACTGCAGAACGTTACTTCGGTGTGTTATCGCCATCCATGAAGGGAGTCACACTCCGGGAGCTGTGTGCTGGGTGTTTTAACAACCCAGCACACTATCAGACATGTATGAGGTTAAATGCAAGCTTTCGTGAGATTGCTACCCCCCGAAGGCCCTCGAGCGGCCGAACCCTGGCACATTTGACCCGAAGATCTAGCCCTTTGACTTTCGACGAACAGCGTTGGGCCAATAGACTTTTCTACCTAGTTGTGCTAGGTTAGCCCGTAGGAATATTTTAAAACAAATTTTGAGCCCAACCTATCACAAGACTCCCTTCGGGTTGAACCTCTGTCGTAGTTTCCCCTGTATGTGCTGGCGGTAGCACCGTCCGTGAAGGGGGCACATTCTGGAGCTGCGTGCTGGGTGTTTGAACCTCCCGCCACACTTTCAGACATGTATGAGGACTCAACACAAGATTTGGTGGCATTGCTAGCCCCCGAAGACCCCCGAGCGGCATAACCCCCTTGACTTTCTCTATTGTAGTCAAGCATCAAAGTAAAAATTAAATATTTCAAACTAAACACATGATTTTTAATTGCTATCCAGTCATATAAATATTAAACATACAAACATGGGCAACCAACGCAACTATAACAACAATCGGAGTAAAGAAGAATCTATAAAAAGGAATTAATTAAGAGACTTTTACATCTCTCAAAACTATGAAAAATTATCACGTAGCTTATATCTCATGTGTCTGTACTGTGTAAAAATTTCCGGAATTGATCGCATTGTGACTATTCAGAAATATTCATACAATAATAAAACTGTAGTACGTTACTTCGGTGTGTTATCACCGTCCGTGAAGGGTGTCACACTCCGAGAGTTGTGTGCTGGGTGTTTAAACATCCTACCACACCGTCAGACATGTATGAGGACAAAATGCAAGCTTTGGTGGGATTCCTACCCCCCGAAAGCCCCCGAGTGGCCTAACCCTGGCCTGTTTGACCCGGAGATTTAGCCCATTGACTTTCGATGAATGGCATTGGACCAATGGACTTTTCTACCTGGTTGTGCTAGGTTAGCCCATAGGAACATTTTAAAACAAATTTTGAGCCCAACCTATCACAAGACTCCCTCAGGGTTGAACCTCCGTCCTAGTTTTCCCCTCTAAGTGCTGGCGGTACCGCGGTCCGTGGAGGGGTCACACTCTGGAGCTGCGTGCGGGGTGATTGAACCTCCCACCACACTTTCAGACATGTATGAGGACTCAATGCAAGATTTGGTGGCATTCCTAGCCCTCGAAGACCCCCGAGCGTCCTAACCATAGCCAGTATGACTGGGAAAGCTACCCCTTGACTTTCTCTATTGCAGGGAGAATCAAAGTAATAATTAAACATTTCAAACTAAACACATGATTTTTAATTGTTATCCAATGGTACCAACATTAAACAAACAAACATGAGAAACGAACTAAACTATGACAACAATGGGAGCAAAGAACAATCTGTAAAAAGGAATTAATTAAGATATTTCTACATCTCTAAAAACTATGAAAAATTACCACATAGCTTATATCTCATGTGTCTGTACTATGTAAAAATTTCATAAATTGATCGCATTCTGACTATTCATAAATATTCATACAACAACGAAACTGCGGAACATTACTTTGGTGTGTTATCCCCGTTCGTGAAGGGAGTCACACTCCGGGAGCTGTGTGCTGGGTGTTTGAACATCCCACTACACTGTCAGACATGTATAAGGATAAAATGCAAGCTTTGGTGAGATTGCTACCCCCCGAAGGCCCCCGAGCGGCCGAACCCCGGCACGTTTGACTCGGAGATCTAGCCATTTGACGTTCGACCAATGGATTTGAACCAATGGACTTTTCTACCTGGTTGGTCTAGGTTAGCCCATTGGAACATTTTAAAGCAAATTTTGAGCCCAATCTATCACAAGACTCCCTCCAGGTCGAACCTTCATTGTAGTTTCCCCTGTAAGTGCTGGCGGTAGCGCCGTCCGTGAAGGGGGCACACTCCGGAGCTACATGCTGGGTGTTTGAACCTCCCACCACACTTTCAGACATGTATGAGGACTCAACACAAGATTTGGTGGCATTGCTATTCCCCGAAGATCCCCGAGCGGCCAAACCCTAGCCAGTATGACCGGGAAAACTACCCCCTTGACTTTCTCTATTGCACGAATCGTCAACATAAAAATTAAATATTTCAAACTAAACACATGATTTTTAATTGCTATCCAATCACATAAACATTAAACATACAAACATGAGCAACCAACGCAACTATAACAACCATCGGAGTAAAGAACAATCTGTAAAGAGGAATTAATTAAGAGAGTTTTACATCTCTAAATACTATGAAAAATTACCACATAGCTTATATCTCATGTGTCTGTACTGTGCAAAAATTTTAGGAATTGATTGCATTCTGACTATTCAGAAATATTCATACAACAACAAAACTACAGAACGTTACTTTGGTGAGTTATCGCCGTCGGTGAAGGGGGTCACACTCCGAGAGCTATGTGCTGGGTGTTTAAACATCACACCACACTGTCAGACATGTATGAGGACAAAATGCATGCGTTGGTGGGATAGCTACCCCCGAAGGCCCCCGAGCGGCCTAACCCTGGCCTATTTGACCCGGAGATCTAGCCCTTTGACTTTCGATGAACGACGTTGGACCAATGGACTTTTCTACCAGGTTGTGCATAGTTAGCCCATAGGAACATTTTAAAACAAAATTTGAGCCCAACCAATCACAAGACTCCCTCTGGTAGAACCTCCGTCGCAGTTTTCCCCTCTAAGTGCTGGCGGTAGCCCCGTCCGTGAAGGCGGTCACACTCCGGAGCTGCGTGCTGGGTGTTTGAACCTCCCACCACACTTTCAGACATGTATGAGTACTCAACGCAAGATTTGGTGGCATTGCTACCCCTCGAAGACCACCGAGCGGCCTAACCCTAGCCAGTATGACCAGGAAAGCTACCCCTTGACTTTCTCTATTGCATCAAAGTAATAATTAAACATTTCAAACTAAACACATGATGTTTAATTGCTATCCAGTGATATCGACACTAAACAAACAAAGATGAGCAACAAACGCAACTATAACAACAATAGGAGTAAAGAATAATATGGAAAATGGAATTAATTATGATACTCCTACATCTCTAAAAACTATGAAAACATACCACATAGCGTATATCTCATGTGTCTGTACTGTGTAAAAATTTCAAAAATTGATCGCATTCTGACTATTCATAAATATTCATACAACAACAAAACTGCAGAACGTTACTTCGGTGTGTTATCGCCGTCCGTGAAGGGAGTCACCCTCCGGGAGCTGTGTGCTAGGTGTTTGAACATTCCATAACACCCTCAGACATGTATGCGGATAAAATGCAAGCTTTGGTGAGATTGCTACACCCCGAAGGCCCTTGAGTGGCCTAACCCTGACACGTTTGACCCAGAGATCTAGCCCTTTGACTTTCGACGAACGGCGTCGGACCAACGGACTTTTCTACCTGGTTGTGCTAGGTAATCCCATAGGAACATTTTAAAACAATTTTTTTGCCCAACCTGTCACAAGACTCCCTCCGGGTTAAACCTTTGTCGTAGTTTGCCATGTATGTGCTGGCGGTAGCACCGTCGATGAAGGGGCACACTTCGGAGCTGCGTGCTGGGTGTCTGAAACTCCCACCACACTTCAGACATGCATGAGGACTCAACACAAGATTTGGTTGCATTGCTACGCCTCGAAGGCCCGCGAGTGGCCTAACCCTAGCCAGTATGACCGAGAAAGCTACCCCCTTGACTTTCTCTATTGTACCGAAGCATCAAAGTAAAAATTAAATACTACAAACTAAACACATGATTGTTAGTTGCTATCCAGTCATACAAACATGAGCAACCAATGCAACTATAACAACACTTGGAGTAAAGAACAATCTATAAAGAGGAATTCACTAAGATATTTTTACATCTCCAAAAACCATGAAAAAATACCACATAGCTTATATCTCATGTGTCTGTACTGTGTAAAAATTCCGGAATTGATCACATTCTGACTATTCAGAAATATTCGTACAACAACAAAACTGCAGAACGTTACTTCGGTGTGTTATCGCCATCCATGAAGGGAGTCACACTCCGGGAGCTGTGTGCTGGGTGTTTGAACAACCCAGCACACTATCAGACATGTATGAGGTTAAATGCAAGCTTTCGTGAGATTGCTACCCCCCGAAGGCCCTCGAGCGGCCGAACCCTGGCACGTTTGACCCGAAGATCTAGCCGTTTGACTTTCGACGAACGGCGTTGGGCCAATAGACTTTTCTACCTAGTTGTGCTAGGTTAGCCCGTAGGAATATTTTAAAACAAATTTTGAGCCCAACCTATCACAAGACTCCCTTCGGGTTGAACCTCTGTCGTAGTTTCCCCTGTATGTGCTGGCGGTAGCACCGTCCGTGAAGGGGGCACATTCTGGAGCTGCGTGCTGGGTGTTTGAACCTCCCGCCACAATTTCAGACATGTATGAGGACTCAACACAAGATTTGGTGGCATTGCTAGCCCCCGAAGACCCCCGAGCGGCCTAACCCCCTTGACTTTCTCTATTGTAGTGAAGCATCAAAGTAAAAATTAAATATTTCAAACTAAACACATGATTTTTAATTGCTATCCAGTCATATAAATATTAAACATACAAACATGGGCAACCAACGCAACTATAACAACAATCGGAGTAAAGAAGAATCTATAAAAAGGAATTAATTAAGAGACTTTTACATCTCTCAAAACTATGAAAAATTATCATGTAGCATATCTCATGTGTCTGTACTGTGTAAAAATTTCCGGAATTGATCGCATTGTGACTATTCAGAAATATTCATACAATAATAAAACTGTAGTACGTTACTTCGGTGTGTTATCACCGTCCGTGAAGGGTGTCACACTCCGAGAGCTGTGTGCTGGGTGTTTAAACATCCTACCACACCGTCAGACATGTATGAGGACAAAATGCAAGCTTTGGTGGGATTCCTACCCCCCGAAAGCACCCGAGTGGCCTAACCCTGGCCTGTTGGACCCGGAGATTTAGCCCATTGACTTTCGACGAATGGCATTTGACCAATGGACTTTTCTACTTGGTTGTGCTAGGTTAGCCCATAGGAACATTTTAAAACAAATTTTGAGCCCAACCTATCACAAGACTCCCTCAGGGTTGAACCTCCGTCCTAGTTTTCCCCTCTAAGTGCTGGCGGTACCGCGGTCCGTGGAGGGGTCACACTCCGGAGCTGCGTGCGGGGTGATTGAACCTCCCACCACACTTTCAGACATGTATGAGGACCCAATGCAAGATTTGGTGGCATTCCTAGCCCTCGAAGACCCCCGAGCGGCCTAACCATAGCCAGTATGACTGGGAAAGCTACCCCTTGACTTTCTCTATTGCAGGGAGAATCAAAGTAATAATTAAACATTTGAAACTAAACACATGATTTTTAATTGTTATCCAATGGTACCAACATTAAACAAACAAACATGAGAAACGAACTAAACTATGACAACAATGGGAGCAAAGAACAATCTGTAAAAAGGAATTAATTAAGATATTTCTACATCTCTAAAAACTATGAAAAATTACCACATAGCTTATATCTCATGTGTCTGTACTGTGTAAAAAATTTAGAAATTGATCGCATTCTGACTATTCATAAATATTCATAAAAAAACGAAACTGCGGAACGTTACTTCGGTGTGTTATCCCCGTTCGTGAAGGGAGTCACACTCCGGGAGCTGTGTGCTGGGTGTTTGAACATCCCACTACACTGTCAGACATGTATAAGGATAAAATGCAAGCTTTGGTGAGATTGCTACCCCCCGAAGGCCCCCGAGCGGCCGAACCCCGGCACGTTTGACTCGTAGATCTAGTCATTTGACGTTCGACCAATGGATTTTAACCAATGGACTTTTCTACCTGGTTGGTCTAGGTTAGCCCATTGGAACATTTTAAAGCAAATTTTGAGCCCAATCTATCACAAGACTCCCTTCGGGTCAAACCTTCATTGTAGTTTCCCCTGTAAGTGCTGGCGGTAGCGCCGTCCGTGAAGGGGGCACACTCCGGAGCTACATGCTGGGTGTTTGAACCTCCCACCACACTTTCAAACATGTATGAGGACTCAACACAAGATTTGGTGGCATTGCTATTCCCCGAAGATCCCCGAGCGGCCAAACCCTAGCCAGTATGACCGGGAAAACTAACCCTTTGACTTTCTCTATTGCACGAATCGTCAACATAAAAATTAAATATTTCAAACTAAACACATGATTTTTAATTGCTATCCAATCACATAAACATTAAACATACAAACATGAGCAACCAACGCAACTATAACAACCATCGGAGTAAAGAACAATCTGTAAAGAGGAATTAATTAAGAGAGTCTTGCATCTCTAAAAACTATGAAAAATTACCACATAGCTTATATCTCATGTGTCTGTACTGTGCAAAAATTTCAGGAATTGATTGCATTCTGACTATTCAGAAATATTCATACAACAACAAAACTACAGAACGTTACTTTGGTGGGTTATCGCCGTCGGTGAAGGGGGTCACACTCCGAGAGCTATGTGCTGGGTGTTTAAACATCACACCACACTGTCAGACATGTATGAGGACAAAATGCATGGGTTGGTGGGATTGCTACCCCCGAAGGCCCCCGAGCGGCCTAACCCTGGCCTATTTGACCCGGAGATCTAGCCCTTTGACTTTCGATGAACGACGTTGGACCAATGGACTTTTCTATCAGGTTGTGCATAGTTAGCCCATAGGAACATTTTAAAACAAAATTTGAGCCCAACCAATCACAAGACTCCCTATGGTAGAACCTCCGTCGCAGTTTTCCCCTCCAAGTGCTGGCGGTAGCCCCGTCCGTGAAGGCGGTCACACTCCGGAGCTGCGTGCTGGTTGTTTGAACCTCCCACCACACTTTCAGACATGTATGAGTACTCAACGCAAGATTTGGTGGCATTGCTACCCCTCGAAGACCACCGAGCGGCCTAACCCTAGCCTGTATGACTGGGAAAGCTACCCCTTGACTTTCTCTATTGCATCAAAGTAATAATTAAACATTTCGAACTAAACACATGATGTTTAATTGCTATCTAGTGATATCGACACTAAACAAAAAAGATGAGCAACAAACGCAACTATAACAACAATATGAGTAAAGAATAATATGGAAAATGGAATTAATTATAATACTCCTACATCTCTAAAAACTATGAAAACATACCACATAGCGTATATCTCATGTGTCTGTACTGTGTAAAAATTTCAAAAATTGATCGCATTCTGACTATTCATAAATATTCATACAACAACAAAACTGCAGAACGTTACTTCGGTGTGTTATCGCCGTCCGTGAAGGGAATCACCCTCCGGGAGCTGTGTGCTAGGTGTTTGAACATCCCATAACACCCCCAGACATGTATGCGGATAAAATGCAAGCTTTGGTGAGATTGCTACACCCCGAAGGCCCTTGAGTGGCCTAACCCTGACACGTTTGACCCGGAGATCTAGCCCTTTGACTTTCGACGAACGGCGTCGGACCAACGGACTTTTCTACCTGGTTGTGCTAGGTAATCCCATAGGAACATTTTAAAACAATTTTTTGGCCCAACCTGTCACAAGACTCCCTCCGGGTTAAACCTTTGTCGTAGTTTGCCCTGTATGTGCTGGCGGTAGCACCGTCGATGAAGGGGCACACTTCGGAGCTGCGTGCTGGGTGTCTGAAACTCCCACCACACTTCAGACATGTATGAGGACTCAACACAAGATTTGGTTGCATTGCTACCCCTCGAAGGCCCGCGAGCGTCCTAACCCTAGCCAGTATGACCGGGAAAGCTACACCTAGACATTCTCTATTGCGGCGAAGCATCAAAGTAAAAATTAAAAATTTCATACTAAACACATGATTTTAAATTCCTATCCAGTGATATCAGCATTAAACAACCAAACATGAGCAACGAACGCAACTATAACGACAATCGGAGTAAAGAACAACCTGTAAAGAGGAATTAATTATGATACTTCTACATCTCTAAAAACTATGAAAAATTACCACATAGCTCATATCTCATGTGTCTGTACTGTGTAAAAATTTCAGAAATAGATCATGTTCTGACTATTCATTAATATTCATACAACAACGAAACTGCAGAACGTTACTTCGGTGTGTTATCGCCGTCCGTGAAGGGAGTCACACTCCGCGAGCTGTGTGTTGGGTGTTTGAACATCGCAATGCACTGTCAGACATGTATGCGGATAAAATGCCAGCTTTGGTGAGATTGCTACCCCCGAAGGCCCCTGAACGGCTGAACCCTGGCACGTTTGACCGGGAGATCTAGCCCTTTGACTTTCGATGAATGGCGTTCGACCAATGGACTTTTCTACCTTGTTGTGCAAGGTTAGCCAATAGGAACATTTTAAAACAATTATTTAGCCCAACCAATCACAAGACTCCCTCCGGGTTGAACCTCCATCGTAGTTTTCTCTGTAAGTGCTGGCGATAGCGCCATCCGTGAAGGGGATCAGACTCCGGAGCTGCGTGCTGGATGTTTGAACCTCCCACCACATTTTTAGACATGTATGAGGACTCAACACAAGATTTGGTGGCATTGCTACCCCCCAAAGACCCCCGAGCGGCATAACCCTAGCCAGTATGGCTGGGAAAGCTACAACCTTGACTTTCTCTATTGTAGCGAAGCATCAAAGTAAAAATTCAATATTTCAAACAAAACACATGATTTTTAATTGCTATCCAGTGATATAAACATTAAACATACAAACACGAGCAACCAATGCAACTATAACAACAATCGGAGTAAAGAACAATCTCTAAAGAGGAATTAATCAAGGTACTTTTACATCTCTAAAAACTATGAAAAATTACCACATAGCTTATATTTGATGTGTCTATACTGTGCAAAAAATTCAAGAATTGATCGCATTCTGACAATTCAGAAATATTCGTACAAAAACAAAACTGCAGAACTTTACTTCAGTGTGTTATCATCGTCCGTTTAGGGGGTCACACCCCAAGAGCTGTGTGCTGGGTGTTTAAACATCACACCACACTGTCAGACATGTATCAGGACAAAATGCAACCTATGGTGGGATTGCTACCCCTCGAAGACCCCCCGAGTAGCCTAACCCTGGCATGTTTGACCCGGAGATCTAGCCCTTTGACTTTTGACAAACACCATTGGACCAATGGACTTTTCTACCTCGTTGTGTTAGGCTAGCCCATAGGAACATTTGAAAACAAATTTTGAGCCCAACCTATCATAAGACTCCCTCCGGGTGGTAGAGCCGTCCATGAAGGGGGTCACACTCCGGAGCTGCGTGCTGGGTGTTTGAACCTCCCACCACACTTTCAGACATGTATGAGGACCCACCGCAAGATTTCGTTGCATTGCTACCCCTCAAAGACCCCCGAGCGGCCTAACCCTAGCCTGTATGACCGGGAAAGCTACCCTCTTGACTTTCTCTATTGCAGTGAAGCATCAAAGGAATAATTAAACATTTCAAACTAAACACATGATTTTTAATTGCTATCCAGTGATATAAACATTGAACAAACAAACATGAGCAACGAACGCAACTATAACAATAATCGGAGTAAAGAACAATCTGTAAAGAGGAATTAATTAAGATACTTCTACATCTCTAGAAACTACAAAAAATTACCACATAGCTTATCTCTCATGTGTCTGTACGATGTAAAAATATCAGGAATTGACCGCATTGTGACTATTCATAAATATTCATACAACAACAAAACTGCAGAACGTGTCTTCGGTGTGTTATCGCCGTCCAAGAAGGGGGTAACACACCGGAGCTGTGTGTTGGGTGTTTGAACATCCCACTACACTGTCAGATATGTATGAGGACAAAATACAAGCTTTGGTGGGATTGCTACCCCCCGAAGGCCCCTGAGCGGCTGAACACTGGCACGTTTGACCCGGAGATCTAGCCCTTTGACTTTTGATGAACGGCGTTGGACCAATGGACTTTTCTACTTGGTTGTGCTAGGTTAGCCCATAAAAACATTTTAAAACTAATTTTGAGCCCAACCTATCACAAGACTCCCTCCGGGTTGAACCTCCATCACTATTTCCCCCTGTAAGTGCTGGCGGTAGCGCCGTAAGTGATGGGGGTCACACTCCAGAGCTACGTGCTGGGTGTTTGAACCTCCCACCACACTTTCACACATGTATGAGGAATCAACACATGATTTGGTGGCATTGTTACCCCCCGAAGACCCCCAAGCGGCCTAACCCTAGCCAGTATGACCGGGAAAGCTACCCCCTTAACTTTCTCAAATGCAGCGACGCATCAAAGTAAATATTAAATATTTCAAACTGAACACATGATTTTTAATTGCTATCCAGTGATATAAACATTAAACATGCAAACATGAGCAAATAACACAACTATAACAACAATCGGAGTAAAGAACAATCTGTAAAGAGGAATTAATTCAGATAGTTTTACATCTCTAAAAACTATGAAAAATTACCACATAGCTTATATCTCATGTGTGTGTACTGTGTAAAAATTTCTGGAATTAATCGCATTCTGACTATTCAGAAATATTCATACAACAACAAAACTGCAGAACGTTACTTCGTCGTGTTATCGCCGTCCGTGAAGGGGGTCACACTCCGGGAGCTGTGTGCTTGGTGTTTGAACATCCCACCACACTGTCAGACATGTATGAGGACAAAATGCAAGCTTTGGTGGGATTGCTACCCCCTGAGGCCCCCGACTGGCCTAACCCTGACCCATTTGACCCAGAGATCTAGCCCTTAGACTTTCAACGAATGGCTTTGGACCAATGGACTTTTCTACCTGGTTGTGCTAGGTTAGTCCATAGAAACATTTTAAAACAATTTTTAAGCCCAACCTATCAAAAGACTCCCTCCGGGTTGAACTTCCTTCGCAACTTTCCCCCCTAAGTGCTGGCGGTAGCGTGATGACCCACAAGTATAGGGGATCTATCGTAGTCCTTTCGATAAGTAAGAGTGTCGAACCCAACGCGGAGCAGAAGGAAATGACAAGCAGTTTTCAGTAAGGTATTCTCTGCAAGCACTGAAATTATCGGTAATAGATAGTTTTGTGATAAGGTAATTCATAACAGGTAACAAGTAACAAAAGTAAACAAGGTGCAGCAAGGTGGCCCAATCCTTTTTGTAGCAAAGGACAAGTCTGGACAAACTCTTATATAGAGAAAACCGCTCCCGAGGACACATGGGAATTATCATCAAGCTAGTTTTCATCATGCTCATGTGATTTGCGTTCGTTACTTTGATAATTTGATATGTGGGTGGACCGGAGCTTGGGTACTGCCCTTCCTTGGACAAGAATCCCACTTATGATTAACCCCCCTCGCAAGCATCCGCAACTACGAAAGAAGATTTAATGTAAACCTAACCATAGCATGAAACATATGGATCCAAATAAGCCCCATACGAAGCAACGCATAAACTAGGGTTTAAGCTTCTGTCACTCTAGCAACCCATCATCTACTTATTACTTCCCAATGCCTTCCTCTAGGCCCAAATAATGGTGATGTGTCATGTAGTCGACGTTCACATAACACCACTAGAGGAGAAACAACATACATCTCATCAAAATATCGAACGAATACCAAATTCACATGATTACTTATAACAAGACTTCTCCCATGTCCTCAGGAACAAACGTAACTACTCACAAAGCATAATCATAATCAAGATCAGAGGAGTATTAATTATCATTAAGGATCTGAAAATATAATCTTCCACTGGATAAACCAACTAGCATCAACTACAAGGAGTAATCAACACTACTAGCAACCCACAGGTACCAATCTGAGGTTTTGGGACCAAGATCGAATACAAGAGATGAACTAGGGTTTGAGAGGAGATGGTGCTGGTGAAGATGTTGATGGAGATTGACCCCCTCCCGATGAGAGGATCGATGGTGATGACGATGGTGACGATTTCCCCCTCCCGGAGGGATGTTTCCCCGGCAGAACAGCTCCGCCGGAGCCCTAGATTGGTTCCGCCAAGGTTCCGCCTCGAGACGGCGGCGCTTCGTCCCGAATGCTTCCTTCTAATTTTTTCAGGGCAAAAGACACCTTATACCAGAAGATGGGCATTGGTGGGCTTCCAGGGGGCGCACCCAGGGGGGTAGGGTGCGCCCTCCACCCTCGTGGACAGTGGGTGGCCCCCCTCTGGTGATTTCTTCGCCCAATATTTTTAATATATTCCAAAACTGACTTTCGTGGAGTTTCAGGACTTTTGGAGTTGTGCAGAATAGATCTCTAATATTTGCTCCTTTTCCAGCCCAGAATTCCAACTGCCGGCATTCTCCCTCTTCATGTAAACCTTGTAAAATAAGAGAGAAAAGGCATAAGTATTGTGACATAATGTGTAATAACAGCCCATAATGCAATAAATATCGATATAAAAGCATGATGCAAAATGGACGTATCAACTCCCCCAAGCTTAGACCTCGCTTGTCCTCAAGCGGAAGCCGATATCGAAAAATATGTCCACATGTTTAGAGATAGAGGTGTCGATAAAATAAAATATGGACATGAGGGCATCATGATCATCTTTAGAACAGCAACATATATTGTCATATAATTCCTTATGCTAATGTAACAATTCGTTCACAAGGTAAAGTATGAATCAGAACTTCATTGAAAACTAACAAACTATGATCTCAGTCATTGGAGAAATTGCAATTTATCATAACATCGGAAAGAGTCAAATAAAGAGCTTTTCAGCAAGTCCACATACTCAACTATCATTTAGTCTTTCACAATTGCTAACACTCACACGATATTTATGGGTACAAAGTTTCAATCGGACACAGAGAAAGATAGGGGCTTACAGTTTTGGCTCCCAACTCTCTACCTCAAGGGTAATGTCAACAAAAATACTTTATGAAAACCTACATCCGAGTGGATATATATATCTGGATCTTTCTCCAACACATAGTGCTTGCCAAAGGAAAAAGTGTAAAAAGGAAAGGTGTTGATCACCATGACTCTTGTATAAAGGTAGAAGATAAAAGTAAAAGATAGGCCCTTCGCAGAGGGAAGCAGAGGTTGTCATGCGCTTTTATGGTTGGATGCACAAAATCGTAATGCAAAAGAACGTCACTTTATATTGCCGCTTGTGATAAAGACCTTTATTATGCAGTCCATCACTTTTATTTCTTCCATATCACAAGTTCGTATAAAGCTTATTTTCTTCACACTAATAGATCATACATATTTAGAGAGCAATTTTTATTGCTTGCACCGATGAAAACTTACTTGAAGGATCTTACTCAATCCATAGGTAGATATGGTGGACTCTCATGGCAAAACTGGGTTTAAGGATATTTGGAAGCAAAAGTAGTATCTCTACTTGGTGCAAAGAATTTGGCTAGCATGAGGGGGGAAAGGCAAGCTCAACATGTTGGAGGATCCATGACAATGTAACTTCTATTCGAATATAAGAAAACATAACCCATTATGTTGTCTTCCTTGTCCAACATCAACTTTTTAGCATGTCATATTTTAATGAGTGCTCACAATTACAAAAGATGTCCAAGATAGTATATTTATATGTGAAAACCTCTCTTTCTTTATTACTTCCTATTAATTGCAACGGTGACCAAAACTATGTTTGTCAACTCTCAACAACTTTTATTCATCATACACTTTATATGTGAAGTCATTACTCGCCATAAGATCAATATGATCTCTTTATTTCTTTTTATTCTTTTTTTTTATTCCCTCAAGATCATAGCAAGATAACCAAGCCCTCAACTCAAGACCAATCTTTATTATATATAGCTCACGGACTCGATTACACAGATAAGGATCAACACAAAAACTCAAAGCTAGATCATACTAAACTTTATTCTACTAGATCAAGATATAACCAAAAGGATCAAACTAAGAAAAACGGTAAAGATAGAAGTGTGATGGTGATACAATACCGGGGCACCTCCCCCAAGCTTGGCAGTTGCCAAGGGGAGCGCCCATACCCATGTATTTATGTCTCTTTCTTCGGAGGTGGTGATGTGATATTTTTGGTGATGAGGCCCCTTAGGATACGGTTCTCTTCCTCGAGCTTATTGACTTGCTGCTTAAGGTCCCTTGTTTCCTTTCGGAGTTTATCCGTGACGGCTAAAGCTCCTTTCACCCATGGATGTTGCATTGCTGCGGGAGAACAAGTAACACTCTTTTTCATATTTTCATAAGAAAGAAATCTAGCATTGGGAGGGATGACCGAATTTGGAATTGCTGAGCTCTGGAGTTCCTCCATCATATGTCTGGCTTGGAGACGAGAGGTAACTTCTTGATCTTCCTCCATGGCATCTATCCTTTTCAAGTCGGCCTCCATCTCTTCCTCAGTTGATGGCCCAAAGTGATCGGCATTGCTGTTTACTTTTGGCCATGGTGTCGAGTGAGATACCCGGCTCTCCCCGACTAACTCTTGAGAAGACATCTTGATCTAATCTGTGGCAGAAACAACTCAAAACAAAAACAAAGGATTTTGTCGTGGTACGGTGGTCAAAACCTTTGGGAGATTATATAATGAATTTTTACCGACCAAAAGAAGTATCGTGCAAGAAAACGGAGTCTGGATGGCACACAAGGTGCCCACGAGGCAGGGGGGCGCGCCCAGGGGGGTAGGGCGCCCCCTCCACCCTCGTGGATGCCTCGTGTCCTTTCCGGACTACTTCTTATTTTTCTATTTTCTTAAGTATTCCAAAACGGAGAAAAATTGCTGTTAGAACTATTTTGGAGTCAGTTTACTTACCGTACCACATAATTATTCCTTTTCGAAGTCTGAAACGTTCTGGAAAGTGTCCCTTATGTACTCCTCCGGGGTTACGGTGTCAATAACATTGGTTTCAACATTTATGGGATTACCTGAGATATAATGTTTGATTCTTTGACCGTTCACCACCTTCAGATTTGTGCCTTCGAAGTTGTTGATTTTTATGGCACCGGAATGATAGACCTCCTCGATAATGTAAGGACCTTCCCATTTAGAGAGGAGTTTTGCTGCAAAAAAATCTTAAACGAGAGTTGTATAACAGAACATAATCACCTACATTAAACTCATGCTTTTGTATCCTTTTGTCATGCCATCTTTTAACTTTTTCTTTAAACAGTTTGGCATTCTCATAGGCCTAGGTTCTCCACTCATCAAGTGAGCTAATGTCAAATAGTCTCTTCTCACCGGCAAGTTTGAGATCATAATTGAGCTCTTTAATGGCCCAATATGCCTTATGTTCTAGTTCGAGAGGTAAGTGACATGCTTTTCCATAAACCATTTTATACGGAGACATACCCATAGTATTTTTATATGCAGTTCTATAGGCCCATAATGCATCATCAAGTTTCTTGGACCAATTCTTTCTAGATCTATTAACAGTCTTTTGCAAAATTAATTTAATCTCTCTATTACTCAGTTCTACTTGACCACTAGATAGTGGGTGGTATGGAGATGCAATTCTATGATTAACATCATACTTAGCAAGCATTTTACGAAAAGCACCATGAATAAAATGTGAACCACCATCAGTCATTAAGTATCTAGGGACTCCAAACCTCAGAAAAATAACTTCTTTAAGCATCTTAATAGAGGTGTTATGATCAGCACTACTAGTTGGAATAGCTTCTACCCACTTAGTAACGTAATCAACAGCAACTAAAATATGTGTATACCCATTAGAGGAAGGAAACGGTCCCATATAATCAAAGCCCCAAACATCAAATGGTTCAATAACAAGTGAATAGTTCATAGGCATTTCTTGACGTCTACTAATATTACCAATTCTTTGACATTCATCACAAGACAAGACAAACTTACGGGCATCTTTGAAAAGAGTAGGCCAATAAAAACCAGATTGCAATACCTTATGTGCAGTTCTATCTCCAGCGTGGTGTCCTCCATAAGCCTCGGAGTGACACTTGCGTAGGATCTGTTCCTGTTCATGCTCAGGTACACAACGTCTAATAACACCATCTACTCCTTTATAAAGGTGTGGGTCATCCCAGAAGTAATGTCTTAAATCATCGAAAAACTTTTTCTTTTGCTGGTATGTGAAACTAGGTGGTATAAATTTAGCAAGAATGTAATTAGCATAATCAACATACCATGGAGCAGTACGACAAGCATTTATGACAGCTAAATGTTCATCAGGAAAACTATCATCAATAGGGAGTGGGTCATCAAGAACATTTTCTAACCTAGACAAGTTGTCTGCAACGGGGTTCTTAGCTCCCTTCCTATCAATAATATGCAAATCAAATTCTTGTAGCAAGAGAACCCATCTAATAAGTCTAGGTTTAGCATCTTTCTTTTCCATAAGGTATTTAATAGCAGCATGATCAGTGTGAACAGTTACTTTAGAATCAACAATATAAGGTCTGAACTTATCACAAGCAAATACAACTGCTAAAAATTCTTTTTCAGTAGTAGCATAATTTCTCTGGGCACTGTCTAGAGAATTACTAGCATATTGGATAACATTTAATTTCTTATCAACTCTTTGTCCTAGAACAGCACCTACATCATAATCACTAGCATCACACATAATTTCAAAGGGTAAATTCCAATCATGCGGCTGAACAATAGGTGCAGAAATCAAGGCTTTCTTAAGTATTTCAAATGCTTCTACACAATCATCATCAAAGACAAAAGGTAAGTCTTTTTGTAAGAGATTAGTCAGAGGCCTAGAAATTTTTTAGAAGTCTTTAATGAACCTCCTATAAATACCGGCATGACCAAGGAAACTTCTTATACATTTAATGTCCTTAGGACACGACATCTTTTCAATAGCATCAACTTTAGCTTTATCAACTTCAATACCTCTTTCAGAAATTTTATGCCCCAAGACAATACCTTCATTAATGATAAAGTGGCACTTCTCCCAATTCAAGACAAGATTAGTTTCTTCACATCTCTGCAAAACTCGATCAAGGTTGCTTAAGCAATCATCAAAAGAAGTTCCATACACGGAGAAATCATCCATGAAAACCTCAACAATCTTTTCAAAAAAGTCAGAGAATATAGCAAGTAAAAGTGGTCTTTTCCTGATCCCCTTTCGACACAGGTATTTGAGAGAAACTAGAGTAACCATCTAGAAAGCAAAAATGTGTATGTTTCGATAATATTTCTAGCATTTGATCAATAAAAGGTAAAGGGTAATGATCCTTTCTAGTAGCTTTATTTAATTTGCGGAAATCAATTACCATTCTATAAACTGTAACAATTATTTGTGGGATCAATTCATCCTTATCATTAGGAACAACAGTAATACCTCCCTTCTTAGGGACACAATGGACAGGACTTACCCACTGACTATTAGCAACAGGATAAATTATACCTGCCTCCAGAAGCTTTAGTATTTCATTTCTTACCACTTCTTTCATCTTAGGATTTAACCGTCGTTGGTGATCAACAACTGGTTTAGCGTCTTTCTCCAGTTTTATTTTGTGCTGGCATAGAGTGGGACTAATGCCCTTAAGATCATCAAGAGTATATCCAATAGCGGCACGGTGCTTCTTCAGAGTTTTCAATAATTTCTCTTCTTCCTGCTCTGAAAGGTTAGCACTAATAATAACAGGATATATCTTCTTTTCATCAAGATAAGCATATTTAAGAGTACCAGGTAATGGTTTAAGCTCAAACACGGGATCACCCTTGGGTGGAGGAGGATCCCCTAGAATTTCAACAGGCAAGTTGTGTTTCAAAATAGGTCCCTGTTTAAAGAATACTTCATCTATTTCCCTTCTTTCATTCATAAACATATCATTTTCATGGTCTAGCAAATATTGTTCTAAAGGATCATTAGGAGGCACGGCGATAGAAGCAAGACCAATAATTTCATCTTTAGTAGGCAATTCTTTATCATGGGGTTGTCTACGAAATTTAGCAAAATTAAAATCATGAGACATATCCCCTAAACCAACAGTAACAATATCCTTTTCACAGTCTATCCTAGCATTAACAGTATTCAAGAAGGGTCTACCAAATATAATGGGACAAAAGTCATCTTGTGGGGAACCATGAACAAGAAAATCAGTAGGATATTTAATTTTCCCACACAAGACTTCAACATCTCTAACAATCCCAATTGGTGAAATATTTTCTCTATTGGCAAGCTTAATAGTAACATCAATACCTTCTATTTCAGCTGGTGCAATATCATGCATAATTTCTTTGTATAAGGAATGAGGTATTGCACTGACACTAGCACCCATATCACATAAGCCATGATAATAGTGATCTCCTATTTTAACAGAAACAACAGGCATGCCAACAACCGGTCTATGTTTACCTTTAGTATCGGGTCTAGCAATTCTAGCAGCTTCATCACAGAAGTAAATAACATGCCCATCAATATTATCGACCAAGAGATCCTTAACCATAGCAATACTAGGTTCAACTTTAATTTGCTCAGAGGCTGTAGATGTTCTAGCATTACTCTTACGAACCATAGTTGAAGCTTTAGCATGATCCTTTATTCTAACAGGGAAAGGTGGTTTCTCAATATAAGCGGTAGGAACAATAGGATCAACATTATAAGTGATAGTCTTTTCTTCAACTTTAATAGGTTCAACTACTTTAACTTCAATGGGAGGATGATATTTAAACCACTTCTCCTTAGGGAGATCAACATGAGTAGCAAATGATTCATAGAAAGAAGCTACTATCTCAGAGTCAAGTCCATATTTAGTGCTAAATTCACGAAAAGCATCGGTATCCATAAAAGATTTAACACAATCAAACTTAGGTGTTATACCTGACTCCTTACCTTCGTCGAGTTCCCAATCTTCAGATTTGCGTTTAATTCTTTCCAATAAATACCATCTGAATTCAATAGCCTTCATCATAAAAGAACCAGTACAAGAAGTATCGAGCATGGAGCGATTATTGAGAGAAAGCCGAGCATAAAAAAATTGAATAATAATTTCTCTTGAGAGCTCATGATTGGGGCATGAATATAACATTGACTTAAGCCTCCCCCAATCTTGAGCGATACTTTCTCCTTCGCGAGGCCAAAAATTATATATATAATTACGATCACGATGAACCAGATGCATAGGATAAAACTTCTAATGAAATTCCAATTTCAATCGGTTGTAGTTCCATGATCCAATATCATCACATAGCCTAAACCATGTCAATGCCTTTCCCTTCAAAGATAAAGGGAAGACCTTCTTCTTGATAACATCCTCGGGCATACCTGCAAGCTTAAATAATCCACAAACTTCATCCACATAGATTAGGTGCATATCAGGATGTAATGTTCCATCTCCTGTAAAAGGATTAGCTAGCAGTTTCTCTATCATACCCGAAGGAATTTCAAGGTAAACATTTTCAGTAGGTTCAGAAGGTTGAGGAGCACCTCTTTGCTCTACTGGTCGGTGTGAAGATACCCCGAACAAGCCCCTCAAAGGATTATTTTCCATAGTAACAAGTGACAGTAAATTTCAGAAACACTATATAAATTTTTCCTTACCAAATTCCACCGACCAAAGGCGCTTCACTCCCCGGCAACGGCGCCAGAAAAGAGTCTTGATGACCCACAAGTATAGGGGATCTATCGTAGTCCTTTCGATAAGTAAGAGTGTCGAACCCAACGAGGAGCAGAAGGAAATGACAAGCAGTTTTCAGTAAGGTATTCTCTGCAAGCACTGAAATTATCGGTAACAGATAGTTTTGTGATAAGGTAATTCGTAACAGGTAACAAGTAACAAAAGTAAACAAGGTGCAGCAAGGTGGCCCAATCCTTTTTGTAGAAAAGGCCAAGCCTGGACAAACTCTTATATAAAGAAAAGCGCTCCCGAGGACACATGGGAATTATCGTCAAGCTAGTTTTCATCATGCTCATGTGATTCGCGTTCGTTACTTTGATAATTTGATATGTGGGTGGACCGGAGCTTGGGTACTGCCCTTCCTTGGACAAGCATCCCACTTATGATTAACCCCCCTCGCAAGCATCCGCAACTACGAAAGAAGAATTAAGGTAAAGCTAACCATAGCATGAAACATATGGATCCAAATCAGCCCCTTACGAAGCAACGCATAAAATAGGGTTTATGCTTCTGTCACTCTAGCAACCCATCATCTACTTATTACTTCCCAATGCCTTCCTCTAGGCCCAAATAATGGTGAAGTGTCATGTAGTCGATGTTCACATAACACCACTAGAGGAGAAACAACATACATCTCATCAAAATATCGAACGAATACCAAATTCACATGATTACTTATAACAAGACTTCTCCCATGTCCTCAGGAACAAACGTAACTACTCACAAAGCATAATCATAATCAAGATAAGAGGAGTATTAATTATCATTAAGGATCTGAAAATATAATCTTCCACCGGATAAACCAACTAGCATCAACTACAAGGAGTAATCAACACTACTAGCAACCCACAGGTACCAATCTGAGGTTTTGGGACCAAGATCGAATACAAGAGATGAACTAGGGTTTGAGTGGAGATGGTGCTGGTGAAGATGTTGATGGAGATTGACCCCCTCCCGATGAGAGGATCGATGGTGATGTTGATGGTGACGATTTCCCCCTCCCGGAGGGATGTTTCCCCAGCAGAACAGCTCCGCCGGAGCCCTAGATTGGTTCCGCCAAGGTTCCGCCTCAAGACGGCGGCGTTTCGTCCCGAAAGCTTCCTTCTGATTTTTTTCAGGGCAAAAGACACCTTATACCAGAAGATGGTCATCGGGGGGCTTCCAGGTGGCCCACAAGGCAGGGGGGCGCGCCCAGGGGGGTAGGGCGCGCCCTCCACCCTCGTGGATAGTGGGTGGCCCCCCTCTGGTGCTTTCTTCGCCCAATATTTTTAATATATTCCAAAACTAACTTTCGTGGAGTTTCAGGACTTTTGGAGTTGTGCAGAATAGGTCTCTAATATTTGCTACTTTTCCAGCCCAGAATTCCAATTGCCGGCATTCTCCCTCTTCATGTAAACATTGTAAAATAAGAGAGAAAAGGCATAAGTATTGTGACATAATGTGTAATAATAGCCCATAATGCAATAAATATCGATATAAAACCATGATGCAAAATGGACGTATCATAGCGCTGTCCGTGAAGGGGGTCACACTTTGGAGCTGCGTACTGCGTGATTGAACCTTCGACCGCACTTTTAAACATGTATGAGGACTCAACGCATGATTTGGTGGCATAGCTACCCCCCGAAGACACCCGAGCGGCCTAACCCTAGCCAGTATGACCGAGAAAGCTACCCCCTTGCCTTTCTCTATTGCAGCGAAGCATCAAAGTAATAATAAACTTTTGAAACTAAGCACATGATTTTAATTGCTATCCAGTGATATAAACATTAAACAAACAAACATGAGCAACGATCGCAACTACAACAACAATCGGTGCAAAGAACAGTCTGTAAAGAGGAATTAATTCAGATACTTCTGGATCTCTAAAAAGTATGAAAATTACCAGATAGCTTATATCTCATGTGTCTGTACTATGTAAAAATTTCTGGAACTGATCGCATTCTAACTATTCATAAATATTCATACAACAACAGAACTCCAGAACGTTACTTCAGTGTGTTATCGCCGTCCGTGAATGGGGTCATACTCCGGGAGCTGTGTGCTGGGTGTTTGAACATCCCACCGCACTGTCAGACATGTACGAGGACAAAATGCAAGCTTTGGTGGGATTGCTACCCCCCAAAGGCCCCCGAGCGGCCTAACCTTGGCCCGTTTGACCCGGAGATCTAGCCCTTAGACTTTCGATGAACGGCGTTGCACCAATGGACTTTTCTACCTGGTTGTGCTAGGTTAGCCCATAGGAACATTTTAAAACAAATTTTGAGCCCAACCTATCATAGGTCTCCCTCCGGGTTGAACCTCCGTCGAAGTTTTCCTCTCTAAGTGCTGGCGGTAGCGCCGTCCGTGAAGGGGGTCACAGTCCGGAGCTGCGTGCTAGGTGTTTGAACCTCCCACCACACTTTCAGACATGTATTAAGACTCAACACAGGATTTGGTGGCAATGCTACCCCACGAAGACCCCCACCGGCCTAACCCTAGCCAGTATGACCGGGAAAGCTGCACCCTTGACTTTCTCTATTGCAGCGAAGCATCAAAGTAAAAATTAAATATTTCAAACTAAACACATGTGTTCGTACTGTGTAAAACTTTCAGGAATTGATCGCATTTTGACTATTCAGAAATATTCATATAACAACAAAACTGCAGAACGTTACTTCGGTGTGTTATCGCCGTCCGTGAAGGGGGTCACACTCCGGGAGCTGTGTGCTGGGTGTTTGAACATCCCACCACACTGTCAGACATGTATGAGGACAAAATGCAAGCTTCGGTGGGATTGCTACCCACAGAAGGCCCCCGAGCGGCATAACCCTGGCCGTTCGACTCGGAGATCTAGCCCTTTGACTTTTGACGAACGGCGTTGGACCAATGGACTTTTCTACCTGGTTGTGCTAGGTTAGCCCATAGGAATATTTTAAAACAAATTTTGAGCCCAACCTATCAAAAGACTCCCTCCGGGTTGAACCTCCGTCGCAGTTTCCCCCTGTAAGGGCTGGCGTTAGCGCCATCCATGAAGGGAGTCACACTCCGGAGCTTCGTGCTGGGTGTTTGAACCTCTCACCACACTTTCAGACATGTATGAGGACCCAACGCAAGATTTGGTGGCATTGCTACCCCTCGAAGACCCCCGAGCGGCCTAAACCAAGCTTTATGACCGGGAAAGCTACCCCCATGACTTTCTCTATTGCAGCGATGCATCAAAGTAATAATTAAACTCTTCAAACTAAACACATGATTTTTAATTGCTATCCAGTTATATAAACAATAAACAAACAAACATGAGCAACCAACGCAACTATAATAGCAATCGGAGTAAAGAACAGTCTGTAAAGAGGAATTAATTAAGATACTTCTACATCTCTAAAAACTATGAAAAATTACCACATAGCTTACATCTCATGTGTCTATACTGTGTAAAATTTTAGGAATTGATCGCATTCTGACTGTTCAAAAATATTCATTAAACAACAAAACTGCAGAACGTTACTTCGGTGTGTTATCGCCGTCCGTGAAGGGGGTCACACTCCGAGAGCTGTGTGCTAGGTGTTTGAACATCCCACCACACTGTCAAACATGTATGAGGACAAAATGCAAGCTTTGGTGGGATTGCTACACCCTGAAGGCCCCCGAGCGGCCTAACCCTGGCCCGTTTAACCCGAAGATCTGGCCCTTTGACTTTTGACAAACGGCGTTGGACCAATGGACTTTTCTACCTGGTTGTGCTAGGTTAGCTCGTAGGAACATTTTAAAACAAATTTTGAGCCCAACCTATCACAAGACTCCCTCCAGGTTGAACTTCCATCGTAGTTTCCCCCTCTAAGTGCTGGCGGTAGCGCCGTCCCTGAAGAGGGTCACACTCTGGAGCTACGTGATGGGTGTTTGAACCTCCCACCACACTTTCAGACATGTATGAGGACTCAACACAAGATTTGGTGGCATTGCTACGCCTCGAAGACCCCCGAACTGCCTAACCCTAGCCAGTATGACCGAGAAAGGAACCCCCTTGACTTTCTCTATTGCAGCGAAGCATCAAAGTAATTATTAAACATTTCAAACTAAACACATGACTTTTAATTGCTATCCAATGATATAAGCCTTAAACATACAAACATGAGCAACCAATGCAACTATAATAACAATCAGAGTAAAGAACAATCTTTAAATAGGAATTAATTAAGATAGTTTTACATCACTAAAAACTATTAAAAATTACCACAAAGCTTATATCTCATGTGTCCGTACTGTCTAATTTTTTTAGGAATTGATCGCATTCTGACTATTCAGTAATATTCATACAACAACAAAACTGCAGAACATTACTTCGGCGTGTTATCGCCATCCCACCACACTCTGGTAGCTATGTGCTGGGAGTTTGAACATCCCACCACACTGTCAGTCATGTATGAGGACAAAATGAAAGCTTTGGTGGGATTGCTATCCCCCGAAAGCACACGAACGACATTGGACCAATGTACTTTTGTACCTAGTGGTGCTAGGTTAGCCCATAGGAACATTTCTAAATAAATTTTGAGCCCAACCTATCACAAGACTTCCTCCGGATTGAAACTCCGTCGTAGTTTCCCCCTCCAAGTGCTGGCGGTAGCGCCGTCCGTGAAGGGGTCACACTCTGGTGCTACGTGCTGGGTGTTTGAACCTCCCACCACACTTTGAGACATGTGTGAGAACTCAACACAAGATTTCGTGGCATTGCTACCCCTCGAAGACCCCTTAGAGGCCTAACCCCGGCTAGTATGATAGGGAATGCTACCCCCTTCACTTTCTCTATTGCAGTGAAGCATCAAAGTAATAATTAAACATTTTGAACTAAACACATGATTTTTAATTGCTATCAAGTGATATAAACATTAAATTAAAAAACATGAGCAACGAACGCAACTATAAGAACAATCGGAGTAAAAAACAATCTGTAACGAGCAATTAATTCAGATAGTTCTACATCTCCAAGAACTAAGAAAAATTACCACATAGCTTATATCTCATGTGTATGTACTGTTTAAACATTTCAGGAATTGATAGCATTCTGACTACTCAAAAATACTCATACAGCAACAAAACTGCAAAATGTTATTTCGGTGTGTTATCACCGTTCGTGAAGGGGGTGACACTCTGGGACCTGCGTGCTGGGAGTATGAACATCCCACAACACTGTTAGGCATGTATGAGGACAAAATGAAAGCTTTGGTGGGATTGCTACCCCCCGAAAGCCCCCAAGCGGCCTAACCCTGGCCCGTTTGACCCGGATATCTAGCCCTTTGACTTTCGACGAACGGCATTGGACCAATGGACTTTTGTACCTGGTTGTGCTAGGTTAGTCCATAGGAACATTTTTAAACAAATTTTGAGCCCAACCTATCACAAGAGTCCATCCGAGTTGAACCTCCATCGCAGTTTCCTGCTCTAAGTCCTGGCAGTAGCGCCGTCCGTGAAGGGGTCACACTCTGGTGCTACTTGCTGGTTGTTTCAACCTGCCACCATACTTTAAAACATGTATGAGAACTCAACGCAAGATTTGCTGGCATTGCAACCCCCCGAAGACCCCTTAGTGGCCTAACCCTAGCCAGTATGACCGGTAAAGCTACCCCCTTGACTTTCTCTATTGCAGCGAAGCATCAAAGTAATAACTAAACATTTCAAACTAAACACATGATTTTTAATTGCTATCCAGTGATGTAAACATTAAACAAACAAACATGAGCGACAAACACAACTATAACAACAAACGGAGTAAAGAACAATCTGTAAAGAGAAACTACAAATAATTACCACATAGCTTATATCTCGTGTCTCTGTACTGGGCAAAAATTTCAGGAATTGATTCAATTCTGACTATTCAGAAATATTCATACAACAATAAAACTGCAGAACGTTACGTCGGTCTGTTATCGCCATCCGTGAAGGGGGTCACACTCCGGCAGCTGTGTGCTGGGTGTTTGAACATTCCACCAAACTATCAGACATGTATGAGGACAAAATGCAAGCTTTGGTGGGATTGCTACACCCCGAAGGCCCCTGAACGGCCTTACCCTGATCTGTTTGAGACGGAGATCTAGCCCTTCGACTTTTGACGAACGGCATTCGACCAATGGACTTTTCGACCTGGTTGTGCTAGGTTAGCCCATAGGAACATTTTAAAACAAATTTTGAGCACAACCCATCACAAGACTCCCTTCGGGTTGAACCTCCTTCACAGTTTCCCCTTCTAAGTGCTGGCGGTATCGTCGTTCATGAAGAGGGTCACACTCCGGAGCTACGTGCTGGGTGTTTGAACCTCCCACCACACTTTCAGACATGTATGAGGACCCAACGCAAGATTTGGTGGCATTGCTACCCCCCCGAAGACCCCCGATTGGCCTAACCCTAGCCAGTATGACCGGAAAAGCTACCCCCTTGACTTTCCCTATTGTAGTGAAGCATCAAAGTAAAAATTAAAAATTTCAAACTAAACACAACTATAACAACTATCGGAGTTAAGAACAATTCTTAAAGAGGAATTAATTAAGATACTTCTACATCTCCAAAAACTATGAAAAATTACGACATAGCTTATATCTCATGTGTCTGTACTGTGTAAAAATTTCAGGAATGGACCGCATTCTGACAGTTCATAAATATTCATACAACAACAAAACTGCAGAAAGTTACTTCGGTGTGTTACCGCCGTCGATGAAGGGAGTCACACTCCGGGAACTGTGTGCTGGGTATTTTAACATTCCACCACACTACCAGACATGTATGAGGACAAAATGCAAGCTTTGGTGGGATTGCTACCCCCGGTGGCCCCTGAGCGGCCTAACACTGACCCGTTTGACCCTGAGATCTAGCCTTCTGACTTTCGGGAACGGCATTGGACCAATGGACTATTCTACCTGGTTGTGCTAGGTTAGCCCATAGGAACATTTTAAAACAAATGTTGAGCCCAACCTAACACAAGACTCCCTCCGAGTTGAACCTCCGTCACAGTTTCCCCCTATAAGTGCTGGCGGTAGCGCCGTCCGTGAACGGGGGCACACTCCGGAGCTGCGTGATGGTTGTTTGTACCTCCCACCGCACTTTCAGACATGTATGAGGACCCAACGCAAGATTTGGTGACATTGCTATGTCACAGCCCTAGAAACTTTTAGTGTAATTAAATGCATTAGAAGCATTCATGCATCATATTTAAGTTTATGAAAGTTGAATTGAGGTTAGTTGAAACCCTTAGAAATCATTTTAGAAATAATCAAGTTGAAAATCTTTTCAAATGAGTCCAAGAAAATGTTCCTTTTAAACTAGAAAAATATTGGCAACAGAAATAATTCATGCCAATATTTTTGGAGGCTTAAATGCAATTTTCTTGGGCCTTTGAATTAATCCATATATTATTTGAGTTGGATTTATATTCATAATAATTAGTTTATAAATCCAATAATTCTGAAAATGTTGTGTGGATCTGGATGAACCCAATTAGCTCACACAATTGATTTGTAGTTTTAAACAAATCAAAACAGTGGAAATTAAATAAAATAAAACAGAAAATGGTTAAAAATAAGAAAAGCAAACCTGGCCCGACTTACCTACGAGGCCCAGCCCACAAGGGCATCCTCATCTTCTACCTCTACCAAAAGGTAGAGGCGAACCAGAGCACGACGCCTGTCGTGCCGGCTCCTGCTTCACGCTGATGAGTTCCTCTTCATCCCAATCCTGCGCATAGGAGTCGTGGACGAGGCCCCGAGTCAATCCCCGTCACTCTATGCTCTCTCCCTCCTCTCTAGCCGCGTCCCCGCAGCTGCCCGAGAGCACCGCAGTGCGCCGCGCCATTGTCCTCGCGCCCTCAGCCACCCCCTCAATGAGCCAACATGTCTGGGAGCCCCACCATGGAACAGAGCTTGTCCGCGCCGAAGATCACGAGCGCGGGAGCACCACACCGATGGCATCGAGCTTGTCTCTGCCGCTGCTGCCCGAGCACCACCGTCGTCAATCCTCGCCATCCAGGGCCTCCCCGACCTCTCCGTTTGCTCCTCTTCATCCGCGGTGAGCCCCCGAGAGATTCCCCTCTCCCCTTTCGCTCGTTCCCGTGCCATAGCCCTCTCACCCATGAGCTCGAGCTCCGGCCACCGCCATGGCCGGCAAGCCCTATGCTCCCGAGGCCTCCTCCTCGCTGCAGTATCACTGGCATTCTTGCCGTGTCCCTAGGAAGCTAACACACCACGCCATTCGCTCCAACTCATGCTAAAACTCCGCACCCGCTAAAGTCTGAATTCTACCGCCGTGCGAGGTCATCGCCGATCTCGACTCCGGCGACCCCTCGATCTCCCATTTGGTCCGTTAGATGTGGTTGAGCATGGACTCCCTCCTGGTGCCCTCGATGGGCCCAGCCGCAGCCACTAGCGCCGCTCCAGCATGCTTCTGCCGTCCTGTGTGGTCGCCGGCTGCTTGATCCTGTGGTGATGATGTGGTGGTTAATCACTTAATCAGTTAACCCCTAGAGCCACTGACATGTGGGCCCCCGTACCTGTTTAAGTTAATTTAACTTTCTGTTTAGTTTAGTGTTAATCGTGTGGCCCCACATATCAGCTTTGACTTTGGCCTAGTCAGCGTTGATCAGTCCCACCAGTCAGTGACACTGGCTAGCCCAGCCCTGAGAAACAAAAGTATCTCCTGGAATTTAAATAAATTAGAAATGTTTTTTGAATTTCAGAAAATAATTTAAACATTAAAAAATCATAGAAAATAATCTATAAGTCATATGAAAATAATTTATATATGAAAAATGATCAGAAAAATGAAGAATCTGGTTATGCCCTGTTCATGTATGTTTGAGGAAGTTAACATCATCAACTAGGACAATTCATGATTATGGAATATATGGTAATTAGTTTTGGAGTTGGAATTTGCTATATGTTTGAATTCCACTTCAATTAATATAACTAACTATTGCATTAGGTCAATTCAGTACCTTAATATGACATACCATCCATTGGATGTGCATCATTGCCATGAATTGAATGTTGTTCCTTTGTTTGTCGGTGTTTGTTCCTTCCCGGTAGAAGACGATTTTGACATTGTGATCGTTGACACCGATGAAGAGCAGTACTGTCTTCAGAAGTGCTAGGCAAGCAAACCCCCATTGAGCATTCCGATACAATCCCACGCTCTCGCTCCTGTTCTCTTTTATTGCATTAGGACAACAATGATTCAACTGTTACATTTTTTGGTAGTTGAACCTGTTCCTTTGCATGACCTGTCTTTGTCACAGAAAATAGTAAAACCTACTAGTATGAGTTGGAATTGCTTGAGCCATGATGTGTCTACCCATCCATGCTTGCTTGTTATGCTTGCTATTCTTAGAGTCATGTCGGGTCTGATCCATCTGGGCGATGAATTGGAATGCTTGTGTTCATGTCCTACTGTGTGAGAGCTGTGTGTGAACATGATTTGGTAAAGGTGGCGATGAGAGGCCATGTAGGAGTACATGGTGGGTTGTCTCATTGGAACCGTCCTTAGGAACTGAGTTCTGTGTATGTGATCCAAGACAGTTACTACCACACATTAGGCCCTGAAATATGACCCCGCTCGACTTATTAATTGCCTTGATCTCTGTCCAGGAGTTGCAACTAGTTTCTGGTGTTTGTAGGATATGTCTTGGAGTCCACGCGTAGCGCTGCCCGACGGGGTAGGCTATGATGTGGTAGATACACCGTGGCACGGTGTACCAAGTGGCTCCCGATTGGTGGGCTTGGAAACCGTGCACACATCGTTTGGGGCCGTGAAGGAAACTTCGGCTAGACTTCCTTGCGGGTTCAGTCTCAAATAGGCGATAAACCTGGACTAGAGACTTGCGTGGTTAATCAGCTCATGGTCTACACCCTCGCCAGCTTTCGCTTGAGGTCTGCCGAGCACATGTCGTGTGCGGGCGCTAAGTGGTGGACACATGTGTGAAGAAGTACACCCCTGTAGGGTAAATGATCTATTCGAATAGCCACGTCCGCGGATATCGACTACTTGGAAGCTTACGTCATTCATAGATAATTTGAAATGGATACTCTAAAATGGGAAAGATAAGTGTGAGTGCTATGGATGGCCTTCTCGTAGGGAGACAGGAGAGGATCCATAGTGGTGTATTGTTGTGGTGAATATGTGGACTCGTGTGCGCTCTCTCACCCCAAAGAGATAGTGGTAGTCATAGTACAGGTTAGTTAAGAGTCAAAGCTGGCTTGCTGCAGTTAAATTCCACAACCCCTTTGTTGATACTGATGCATAGGTAGTTAGTTCGGATGTAAGTCTTGCTGAGTACCTTTGTACTCACGGTTGCTTAAATTATGTTTCGCAGAGGAGGCCTTAGTCTCACTAGTGGCTTCTACGTGAAGTTTGATGTTGACCAAGTAGCTTGGGAATCCTAGACAGAGGTCTAGTTCCTATGGAGGGTCTTGTGGACAGACAGGTTTTCGAGCCATCTTTCTTTTCAACTGTCTGTACTCAGATAGATTTATGCTTCCGTTGCTTGTATTACTTGTATGATGAGTCATGTGACCCCTGTTTGTAATATCATACTATGTTGGCTCTTTTGAGCCTTATCTATACTCAAGTTGTAGAGTTATGTTGTGAGTCATGTTGTATCTACACATATCGTGCATACTGTGTGTATGTTTGAGATACATTGGTGTGTGTGGGATTCGACACCTAGTTGTTTGCTTTGGTAGCCATCCTTACAGGGAAATGCCTCTTTGTGCTTCCAATGAGCCTTGGTAGCTCGCTACTGTTCCGGACACATTGATTGACCGACATGTATCCTTCTCTGCTCCTATGTCTGTCCCTACGGGGAAATGCCATGCGGTGTTTACTATAGACTTGTAGCTTTGCTACGACTTGGTTACACTCGCTACTGACTGACACGTGCATTGCTGGATTACCTATGTCTGTTCCTTTACGTTTGTGCCACCTTGGTTTACGACTAGTCATGTCGATCCGGGTTCTTTGACATACGGATGCTAGCAACATAGTCATATACGTGACCCAAACGAGGCAAACGGTCTCGGCCAGGGTAATGTGGTAGCCGCGGGTTACCGTGTGTGAGGCCGCAAAGCGATATGATGTGCTACATGCTAGATCTGTGTGACCTAGGATCGGGGTCCCAACATGCTACCCGCCGAAGACCCCCGAGCGGCCTAACCCTAGCCAGTATGACCAGGAAAGCAACCCCCTTGACTTTCTCTATTGCAGCAAAGCATCAAAGTAATAATTAAACATTTCAAACTAAACACATCATTTTCAATTGCTATCCTATGATATAAACATTAAACAAACAAACATGAGCAGCCAACACAACTATAACAACAATCAGCATGAAGAACAATCTATAAAGAGCAATTCATTAAGATACTTCTACATCTCTAAAAACTTTGAAAAATTACCACATAGCTTATATCTCATGTATCTGTACTGTGTAAAAATTTCAGGAATTGATCGCATTTTGAATATTCAAAAATATTCATACAACAACAAAACTGCAGAATGTTACTTTGGTGTGTTATCGCTTCTGTGAAGGGGGTCACACTCCGACAGCTGTGTGCTGGCTGTTTGAACATCCGACCACACTGTCAGACATGTATGAGGACAAAATGCCAGCTTTGGATGGATTGCTACCCCCCGAAGGCCCTCGAGCGGCCAAACCCTGGCCCGTTTGACCTGGAGATCTATCCCTTTGACTATTGATGTACGGCGTTGAACCAACGATCTTTCGTAACTGGTTGTGCTAGGTTAGCCCATAGGAACATTTTGAAACAACTTTTGAGCCCAACCTATCACAAGACTACCTCTGGGTTGAACGTCCGTCGTAGTTCCCCCCTAAGTGCCGGTGATAGTGCCGTCAGTGAAGGGGCTCACACTCTGGAGCTGCATGCTGGGTGCTTGAACCTCCCACCACACTTTCAGACATGTATGAGGACTCAACGCAAGATTTGGTGGCATTGCTACCCCCTGAAGACCCCTGAGCAGCCTAACCCTTGCCAGTATGATCGGGAAAGCCACCTCCTTGACTTTCTCCATTGCAGCAAAGCATCAAAGTAATAATTAAACATTTCAAACTAAACACATGATTCTTAATTGCTATCCAGTGATATAAACATTAAACAAACAAACATGAGCAACGAACGCAAGTATAACAACAATCGGAGTAAAGAACAATCTGTAAAGAGGAATTAATTAAGATACTTCTACATATCGAAAAACTATGAAAAATTACCACATAGCTTATCTCTCAGGTGTCTGTACTGTGTAAAAATTTCAGAAATTGATCGCATTCTGACTATTCAAAAATATCCATACAACAACAAAACTGCAAAATGTTCCTTCGATGTGTTATCGCAGTCCGTGAAGGGGGTCACACTCTGGCAGCTGTGTGCTCGGTGTTTGAACATCCCATCACATTGTCAGACATGTATGAGGACAAAATGCAAGCTTTGGTGGTATTGCTACCCCCCAAAGGCCCCCGAGCGGCCTAACCCTGGCCCGTTTGACCTGGAGATCTAGTCCGTTGACTTTCGACGACTGGCTTTGGACCAATGGAATTTTCTACCTGGTTGTGCTAGGTTAGCCCATAGGAACATTTTAAAACAAAATTTGAGCCCAACCTGTCACAAGACTCCCTCCGGGTTGAACCTCCATCGCAGTTTCCCTTGCAAGTGCTGGCGGTAGCGTTGTCCGTGAACGGTGTCACACTCTAGAGCTGCGTGTTGGGTGCTTGAACCTCCCACCACACTTTCAGATATGTATGAGGACCCAAGGCAAGTTTTGGTGTCATTGCTACCCCCCGAAGACCCCGGAGGGGCCTAACCCTAGCCAGTATGACCGGGAAAGCTACCCCTTACTTTCTGTATTGCCGCGAAGTATCAAAGTAATAATTAAACATTTATTACAAAACACATGATTTTTGAAATCCTTGTAACTTTTTGATGCAAATAGATATAAACTTCGCCTCATTTGGCCAAGGAATGAAAAATATACAAACAAATCAAAATAAGAGGGAGTTATCTTGAAATTGTGAAACAAACATGATTTTATTTTGTTCAAATTTCTAAACATAGTATACCAACAGAATCCTTTCAAGATTCTGATCCAAAAACATATAAAGTTTGTCAAAATCGATGCAAGTATGAATTAGTTGTGATTTTTATAATGTATAAGGACCTATTTGCAAAAATACATGAGGTCACATTTTAAACATTTTCAAAAACATAAACTAAGTGTATATTCATACTCTATGAAAAATTCTACCCCAAATTGATATATAATTTGTATTTGTTTATGTAGGAGATATGCCCTAGAGGCAATAATAAATGTTATTATTATCTCCATGTTCGTAATTATGTTTATTTTCCATGCTATAACTGCTATGATTCTTGAGTCTACAATAACCACGAGGATCGGAGGAAAACTCATATGCACGTGTGGAATAATAAATGATAAAACGTATTCCTAGTCTGGCCTCTAAGACTGGCTCAAGTGTTGCATGGTGGTTCTATTTTCTTGATCATGGGCATGACTATGCTGGCAACTTTGAGGACACAATGTTAGAAGAACACTTGTGATTGAATCGACCCAATATTGATGTTATGCCATGAGATACATTCGTCACAAGTTAATGGTAAATAACACAGAGAAAGTTAACGTTTGCATAATTTCTTAGACCACGAGAGTGTCGAGTTCCTTCGTACTTGCTTCGTGAACTTTGGGGTTTGTTAAATGTCATCTCTAATAGGGTGGCTATTACGGTGGCTTACGGGTTCACAAAAAAGTGTGGCAAGAAACTTGATAGCTCAAGATTGGGATTTGCTCCTCCGACGATGGAGAGATATTCTTTGGGCCCTCTCGGTGTTACGGTATCCATCATCATCTGGCTAGACACAATGTGATTTGATCACAGGGATGCCGGAACGTGAAAACGAGAAAAGAGAACAAAACCAGTAATGAGGTAACTAGCATAGTGGACAAGTTGTTGATCCACAGGGATGCCGATAACTCTCACCTCGGGTGTTTGTAACATATCGCAAGGCAACAGGAATAGCACACGGCAAACTAGAGGTTCACTCGAATATTCATTAGTGTGGGTATAGGGATCAATATGGATGTCCACGGTTCCGCTATTGATCATTGATCGAAAAGTGTTCCAGTCATGTCTATACTTCACCGAACCTATAGGGTCACACGCTTAAGGGTCATCTATCTGCTGAATTCTGGACAGGGAGTCTGAGAAAAAGTCACCGAAAAAGTTTCGGAGACAACGGAAAAGTTTCGGAGAGGTCACCAGAAAAGTTTCGGAGACAACGAAAAAGTTCCGAAGAGAACACCGGAAAAGTTTTCGTAAAACCAAAAAGTTGTTTCAGAGTAAACCATTGAGCCAAATAGGATTTGGCACGCGCTTAGAACTTTTTGGAGGTACCGGAATTGTTCTCGAAACTTCTAAAAAAGTTCCGGAGAGAAAAACCGGAAATGTTCCGGAGCAGCCGAAAATGCTTTGGTTACTTTTCGCTGAAGAAAATCCTTGATCCGGAAATGTTTTGAAATGCGTCTAGAATTATTTTAGTGGGTACTAGAAATGTTCTGGGCCTACATAAATATTTCCGGATTTAATGGTCGTGGAAAAATGTTTTTGTGAATAGTGAAAAGCACTTTATGGTTGCTTTTTGCAAACCATCTTTTTGGGCTTTCCCCAAAAAGATCTAAGGGGTGACTTGGTGTGGAGGGAACCCCTTTTGGGGGAGGACCCACAAGGGGTGGCCGACCAAGGGTGGGCTCCTCCATGGAGCCCCACTTGCCTTCCCCTTTTACCCTTGTGAAGGTCACCATTCATGGGCATTTTGGTATATTCAAGTGCCACACTACCCCTTGGGTTTTCCTATAAAAGGAGGTGGAGAGGAGCTTTCCACACTCACTCTTCTCTCACATACAAATGCCATGCATGATCTGGCTTTCTCTCTCCCTTCCAAGAAATAGTTTCTTAGAGCTGAAAGGCTGTCTGGGTTCCGGTGGGAACTAGTTCTGTGCCACGAAGCCCTGCTGGATAGATGGCACCATATGTGTGCAACCCCATAGAGACGTCATAGTTTTGATCTTTTGCCCAAGGGGCTGTTCGAGGGTCCTCCCGAAGGGCTGTCCATGACACCGTCCGAGGGACTGTCCGACCGCCTCCCGAAGGGCTGTCTGAGGGACTGTCCGAGGTGCGGATGTGGGAAAACATCCTCGCTATTAGGAGGTTATAAATCCTAGCTCCAAGGATCTACACCGACGATCTTCATCGACTCTACTTCCGTTGCACAATGAGTCGGTAATGATCAGATCAAAAACCTTGTATGCATCTCCATAGTGATCCTGGGCATGATCATAGTGCAGAATTTTTTTGTTTTCTGCTGTGTTCCCCTACAGTTTATGCTTAGTTAACTCAAATTCAACCTTTTGAAAAACAAAAAAGAAATTAAAATAAAAAAATAAAAAGAATCTATGCCGACGGCCGCTGTCAGAGCCGTCGGCATAGCTGTAACGGCGTTGGCCTTCCGTCAGCCAATGGATTGTATGCCGGCGGCCACCATCGTCGTATATTGGTGTTTTGCCGACGGTCACCATCGGTTTATATGGGAGGCTTGTCGATGGCTATTCTTTGCCGACGGTCACCGTCGGCATATACTGAGATTTGCCGAAGGCCTGGGTTTGTTGACGATTTTATTCTGGCCGTCGGCTTAGCTCCAGGTATGCCGACGGCCCCGATAATTAGCCGTCAGCATACCTTATGCCATCGGCATATTCATTGTTTCGTGTAGTGCAAGTATGGGTTGGGAAGGATCAGCATCCATCAGCAAGATCCAACATGAACAAATTCGCTGCAATCGCACATGCATGTATAAACAGGTTAGAGTTGAACTTGCTGGAGAACAAATTTGTTATAACCTCAAAATCTGGTGTTAATCTTGCTGAACAACACATGCATGTACATGAAGTTTGCTCCTTGGTGGATTCCAACACTGGCCAGATGTACATGTAAGAAAGGACAATGATGCTTGCTTACGAACAACATAATTATAGAAAACCCAGATTTGAGTATCCGACGAATGTGGCTGGATGCGAGCGAAGATGATTTGGTTCTAACACATCAAGTTGAGCAGCTCTGTGTTCTTATCCCTCTGCTCAAATATCACATGCGTGGACTATGACAATGGAGCAACATGACACACGCACGCGATGCAGCTGCTTGACCCCATCATCTTCACCTCGCCACCGTCCCAGCACCTCCATACGCACCACCCCGCTACCGTCGCCCTGGCCTGCTGATACGTCTCCGTTGTATCTATAATTTTTGATTTTTTCATGCAAATATTCTACAACTTTCATATACTTTTAGCAACTTTTTATACTATTCTTGGGACTAACATATTGATCCAGTGCCTAGTGCCAGTTCCTGTTTGTTGCATGTTTTTTGTTGCGTAGAATATCCATACCAAATGAAGTCCAAATGCGATAAAAACTTACGAAGTTTTTTTTGGAATATATGTGATTTTTGGAAAAAAAGAATCAATGCGAGACAATGCCCGAGGGGCCCACAAGCCATAGGGGCATGCCCAGGGGGTAGGGCACGCCCTGGACCCTTGTGGTCACCCCGTAAGGCGGTTGGTGACCTTCTTTTGCCGCAAGAAAGCTAATATCCAAATAAAAATCGTGTTAAAATTTCAGTCCAATCAGAGTTACAGATCTCCGGGAATTTAAGAAACGGTGAAAGGCCAGAATCTGGGAAGGCAGAAACAGAAGGAAACAAAGAGAGAGATCCAATCTCGGAGGGGCTCCCGCCCCTCCGCCGCTATGGAAGCCAAGGACCAGAGGGGAAACCGTCCTCCCATCTAGGGGGGAGGTCAAGGAAGAAGAAGGAGGGGGGCTCTCTCCCCCTCTGTCCCGATGGCACCGGAACGCCGCCGGGGCCATCATCGTGACGGTGATCTACACCAACAACTTCGCCGCCGTCATCACCAACTCTCTCCCCCTCTATGTAGCAGTTCAACACCTCTTCTCCCCGCTGTAATCTCTTCTTAAACATGGTGCTCAATGCTATATATTATTTCCCAATGATGTATGGCTATCCTATGATGTTTGAGTAGATCCATTTTGTCCTATGGGTTGATTAATGATCATGATTGGTTCGAGTTGCATGTTTTATTATTGGTGCTGTCCTATGGTGCTCTCCGTGTCACGCAAGTGTGAGGGATCCCCGCTGTAGGGTTTGCAATATGTTCATGATTCGCTTATGGTGGGTGGCGTGAGTGATAGAAGCACATACCCGAGTAAGTAGGTTGTTTGCGTATGGGAATAAAGAGGACTTGATACCTTATAATGCTATGGTTGGGTTTTACCTTAATGATCTTTAGTATTTGCGGATGCTTGCTAGAGTTCCAATCATTAGTGCATATGATCCAAGTAGAGAAGGTATGTTAGCTTATGCCTCTCCCTCATATAAAATTGCAATAATGATTACCGGTCTTGTTATCGATTGCCTAGAGACAAATAACTTTCTTGTGACAAAAAGCTCTCTACTAAAACTAACTTAGTTGTTTCTTTATCTAAACAGCACCTAGTTTTTATTTACATGCTCTTTATTATCTTGCAAACTTGTCCTACAACACCTACAAAGTACTTCTAGTTTTATACTTGTTCTAGGTAAAGCGAACGTTAAGCGTGCGTAGAGTTGTATCGGTGGTCGATAGAACTTGAGGGAATATTTGTTCTACCTTTAGCTCCTCGTTGGGTTCAACACTCTTACTTATCTAAAGAGGCTACAACTGATCCACTATACTTGTGGGTTATCACGACCTTTTTCTGGCGCCGTTGCCGGGGAGCAATAGCGTGGGGTGAATATTCTCGTGTGTGCTTGTTTGCTTTATCACTAAGTAGATTTTATTTGCTGTTCTAAGTTGTTCTCTATCTTTAGTTATGGATATGGAACAAGAAATACCAAAAAAATTAGGTGTACTTGCTACTCATGGAGATGAGGAACCTCCTAAAACTCTTGATGCTCATTATGTGAAAATATTAAACACTACTTTGATAATCTTGAGAAAACCCCATTCAACTTGATAATGGGATACACGTTGGATCAACGTGAATACTTTAGGGATTATCGCTTGACTCAAAAAGGAAACTGTTATGGGATCAAATTCATATGTTGCATTGGTATGCTCGGGATCTATGCTTGAGATATGATTATACTTGTTGCTCTAGGATGAAGGTTCCACACCTTCCCTTTTCATGTAAATTTAATGATAACAAAACCTTGGCTTCTTATGCTAATGGTATATATGATTACTATGATGTGAAATAAATAGAAGAATTCATTAGTTTTAAGGGTGCTTATGAAATTGAATCTTTGTTTGAAAAGTGTGAAAATTATGATGACGCTGTTTACAGGCCTGAAAATTTTGCTGTACTTAAATATTGCTATGAGAATTATGAATACAATGCCGATATTGATGCATTTATTGAGAAAGTGTCCGCTGTCCAAGAAGAGACTAATATTTTGCAGGAATCTATGGAAGAAGAAATTGCTGAAACTGTGAGCTCATTAGATGAAAAAGATGACGAGGAGAGCGAAGAACAAAAGGAGGAAGAGCGGATTAGCTACCCGTGCCCACCTTCTAATGAGAGTAACTCTTCAACTCATACATTGTTTAATTTCCCTTCGTGCTTGCCAAAGGATGATTGCTATGATCCCTTGGATTCGTTTGAAATAACCCTTTTTGATGAACTTGATGCTTGCTATGCTTGTGGCCATGATGCCAATATGAATGTTGCTTATGGAGATGAACTTGCTATAGCTCCTTATGTTAAGAATGAAATTGTTGCTATTGCACACACGCATGATAGTCCTATTATCTTTTTGAATTCTCCCAACTACACTATATCAGAGAAGTTTGCGCTTATTAAGGATTATATTGATGGGTTGCATTTTATTACTACACATGATGATTTTGCTGAATATAATATGCATGTGCTTGCTGCTCCTACTTGTAATTATTATGAGAGAGGAACTACATCTCCACCTCTCTATGTTTCTAATACGATAAAATTGCAAGAAACTCCTTATGATATGTATCGGCCTTTACTTTGTGTGCATCAATTGTTCTTTTATGACATGCCGATGCATAGGAAGAGAGTTAGACTTCGTCATTGCATGATATATATTACTTTGTGCTCAATACTAAATTACAAATCATTGTTAATAAAAATTGGCTTTGATATACCTTGGGATCCGGGTGGATCCATTACTTGAGCACTTTATGCCTAGCTTAATGGCTTTAAAGAAAGTGCTGCCAGGGAGACAACCCGGAAGTTTTAGAGAGTCATTCTATTCTGTTGTGTTCTTTTATATAGTTTAAAAGCAAAAATATAAAGTGGGGAACCTAAAACGTTTCAATAAGGGAAGTGAAAGTAAGAAAGACGAGCACCGTTGAAGTGGGGGAGCTCCTTGAACTTTGTTCATGCTCATGGAAACTTTGCAAATATTGATTACAGAAACTTTTCAACAAAAATAATTATCCCTTTGTATAAATCCATTGTATTATGAAAATAATGTGCCAAGATTTTACCTTTAGGATGATTAGATTGCTTGTTTGGTGTGTGCAGTGAAAAACAGAAACTTTGGTTGTAGTGCGTGAATTTATGTTTTTTACTAGAATGTCAAAAGTTTCTGAAATTTTTACACAGTACTGCTATACAAATTGTTTATTTTTTCCTAATTTTTCAGAATTTTTGGAGTTACAGAAGTATAGTAAATGTTCAGATTTCTATAGACTGTTCTGTTTAAGACAGATTATGTTTTTGATGCATTTTTTTGCTTGTTTTGATGAAACTACCGATTGTATCGGTGGTATAAGCCATAGAGAAGTTATAATACAGTAGCTAAAATGCAAAAATAAAATGTAAATGGGTTTTCAACAGTACTTAAAGTGGTAATTTGCTTTATTATACTAACGGATCTCACGAGGGTTTTGTTAAGTTTGGTGTGATTGAAGTTTTCTAGTTTTGGGTGAAATCATGATGGATGAAGGAATAAGGAGTGGAAAGAGGCTAAGGTTGGGGATGCTAGAGGCACCCCAAGGTAATATTCAAGGACTCCCAAGAAACTAAGCTTGGGGATGCCCCAGAAGGCATCCCCTCTTTCTTCTAACAACCATCGGTAATTTTACTTGGAGCTATATTTTTATTCGTCACATGATATGCGTAAATCTTGGAGCGTCGTGTGCTTTTTATTTTTCTTTGAATAATGCACCATTCTGGTATGAGAAAGTCCTTGGTTGATTTATAGAAGGCTCTTTGCACCTCACTTATATCTTTTGAGTATGGCTTTATAGAATGCTTCATGTGCTTCACTTATATCATTTGAAGTTTGGATTGGTTGTTTCTCTGCACATAGAAAACCACCATTTGTAGAATGCTCTTTTGCTTCACTTATATTTGTTAGAGCATGGGCATATCTTTTGTAGAAAGAATTAATACTCTCATGCTTCACTTATATCTATTTAGAGAGTTAGAAGGAGTTGGTCATTCACATGGTTAGTCATAAAATCCTACATAAAACTTGTAGATCACTGAATATGATATGTTTGATACCTTGCAATAGTTTTGTGATATAAAGATGGTGATACTAGAGTCATGCTAGTGAGTAATCGTGGATTGGTAGAAATACTTGTGTTAAAGTTTGTGATTCCCGTAGCATGCACGTATGGTGAACCGTTATGTGATGAAGTCGGAGCATGATTTATTTATTGATTGTCATCCTTTGTGTGGAGGTCGGGATCGCGCGATGGTTAACTCCTACCAACCCTTCCCCTAGGAGCATGCGTCTAGTACTTTGCTTCGATGGCTAATAAATTTTTGCAATAAGTATGTGAGTTCTTTATGACTAATGTTGAGTCCCTGGATTATACGCACTCTCACCCTTCCACCTTTGCTAGCGTCTCTAGTACCACGCAATTCTCGCCGGTGCATTACACCCACCATATACCTTCCTCAAAACAGCCACATACCTACCTATTATGGCATTTCCATAGCCATTCTGAGATATATTGCCATGCAACTTCCACCGTTCCGTTTATTATGACACGCACCATCATTGTCATATTGCTTTGCATGATCGTAAGATAGCTAGCATTATGTTTTCATGGCTTGTCCTTTTTTGAAGTCATTGCTACACTAGATTATTGCACATCCTGGTACACCGCCGGAGGCATTCATATAGAGTCATATTTTGTTCCAGTATCGAGTTGTAACTCTTGAGTTGTAAGTAAATAAAAGTGTGATGATCATCATTGTTAGAGCATTGTCCCATGTGAGGAAAGGATGATGGAAGCTACGATTCCCTCACAAGTTGGGATGAGTCTCCGGACTTTATATAAAATAAAAGAGGCCAAATAAGCCCAAATAAAAAAGAGAGGCCAAAGAAGCCCCAAAAAAACAAAAAAAAAATGAGAGAAAAGAGAGAAGGGGCAATGTACTATTACTTTTTCCACACTTGTGCTTCAAAGTAGCACCATGATCTTCATGATAGAGAGTCTCCTATATTTTCACTTTCATATACTAGTGGGAATTTTTCATTATAGAACTTGGCTTGTATATTCCAATGATGGGCTTCCTCAAATTGCCCTAGGTCTTCATGAGCAAGCGAGTTGGATGCACACCCACTTAGTTTCTTTTTGAGCTTTCATATACTTATAGCTCTAGTGCATCCGTTGCATCGGAATCCCTACTCACTCACATTGATATCTATTGATGGGCATCTCCATAGCCCGTTGATACGCCTAGTTAATGTGAGGCCATCTCCTTCTTTTTGACTTCTCCGCAACCACCATATTCTATTCCACCTATATATAGTGCTATATCCATGGCTCATGCTCATGTATTGCGTGAAAGTTGTTTGAGAACACTAAAGTATGAAACAATTGCTTGGCTAAAACCGGGGTTGTGCTTGATTTAATACTTTGTGTGATGAAGATGGAGCATAGCCAGACTATATGATTTTGTAGGGATAACTTTCTTTTATGTAACACCCTGGATTTTGCCCATTTTCTTTTTCTTCCGATTTTGGTCTTGTTTCGCTTTTCAGTGGCTTAGTGGTCTTGAAACCTAGAGAGATCCCCCTCAATCCCTCTCCTAATTGGCTTGTCATTATCAAAACCATCCCAAGACCATGTCAATCCCATCTTTGACCAAACCCAATATTCTTTTCTCAGGAATATTCCTTTTTTCTATTAAAGGAATAACACTGTCTGTCCTGGGTTGTGAAGCAACCCACATTTCTGTCATTCTTAAAATTCCCAAATAATTCTCATAAATTTTTTTGGGTCATAACTTCCTCAGATATGTCAAAATACTCCTTGCAATGTTCCAAAATAATTCCCAAATAATCCTTTTCCTATTCTGCCCTAAATTGCACTCTGTGAAGGAAGTGCTATTTATATTTTCTTGTTGAACCCCAAACTTTTTGGACACTCTTTCCTATCCATATCATTTCCACATGCTAAATTTAAACTTCATTTGCCTAGTGAATATTCCTGAGCAATTTTTCAAAGTTTCTGTTCAAACAGAGGCCCTGTGAAGGAAGTGCAAGCTAGGCATATCCAAATGAGTTGAAATTTTGCCAGTATCTTAATATGCTCTAATTAACACTGTCCACAAGATTTGAGCATCATCCCATCTTCTATGTGAGCATACCATTAAATCTTGGCTTTTGTTCATATTTTGCTGTTGTGAAGCAACTATGTTTTATAGTGCTTCATAATTGCTGAAAATTCACCAGAGCTTTCCCCTACCCGTATAACACCTACCCACAAAATTTGGGCTCATTTCATCTAGCCATTTAACCTCAGTTATTTTTCTAAAATTCTGTCCAGTGGGATGCTGTGTGAAGGAAGTACCATTTTGGTTTATCCAAATGGTATGAAATTTATACAGTGTCTTCAATTGATCAAATCATTCATCTCCTCCAATTTTCAGCTCAATCCAAGGTAGTATATGAGTGCCACTTCAAGATTTGCAATTCTAGACAGTGTAGTCATTTGAACAGCAAATGCTATCTACACAACTCCATTTGGACTGAAACTTGGCCATCATGATCATCTTAGTTTATGATCACACCATGCCAAAGATCAGAGCCAATCTCCAGACGAGTCTTCCTCACCAAGTAACAAACACCTTCCTGTGCCAGACAAAACCTGCAAGCTGCAGTCAACTCAAGTGCCACTATGCTTGGTTCTTTCTACCTTGACCTCATCCATTGAGTGACCGATCAAATTGACACTATGGGATTGACCAGGACGCGTGGCAACGCCACGTCCACGCGGTGACCGCCACCCTGGCATGCCTTGGACGCGAGCTGAGGGCTTGTCAGCTCAGGCCCCTCCTCTGGTCGTCGTTTCTGCGTGCCCCATCGTGTCCAACAGGTCCCCCTCGTCGTCGCCTTCCTCCCCAGATCAGTCTCCCCCTCTCCCATCCCCTCCATCGCGGTGTAGCCGCCGCGCCCATGACCTGTCTCCTCTGCCCCTCTCTGGTTCAGTCGATCGCGAGCCCTCCCGAGCATTCCCGAGTCTGCCGGAGCTCTCTCCGCCCCTCCGAGACCCCCTGGAACCCTCTCCCCCTATCCAGGCGAGCTCTAGAAGCACCGGGATGCTGGCACACGCGTCGCCGTGGCGGTGCTCGGCCCTCCTCGCCGCTCGCCTATTTAAAGGCCTCCCCGAGCCCTTCCGACCTCACCATCGACTTCGCCATCCTCCTCTACCCCTCCCTAGTCTCTCTCCCGAGCCTCAGAGCTCCTCCTCGCCGCCCAACGCTGCCACGGCTGCCGCCGGCCTCCTCCAAAATTTGGCCGAGGAAGAGCCCCTCTCTCCCTCTTTTATTCTACAGTAGAAACCCACAACTCCGGCGACCCTCCCCACCTTCTTTTTGGCCCACCGGAGTCACCACGGTGCTGTGTCCATCTCCACCGTCGTTGGTCTCTGCCACGCTCGGAGAAGCCCCGTGCTCGGCTTTCCCCGAGGCCCATGCCCCGCCTGGATGGGTGCGGTGCCTCCTCCTGCAGCCGCCGGTGGCCTCGCCCGAGCCAGAGACCGCCGGAGCTGCCGTAGCCGTCGCCGGCGTCAAGCCTCCCCTGCTCCTCCTCTGTGTCAGTCGGGGACAGGGAGAGGAGGGAGAAGACGACGACGCGGGCCGGGCTCGGCCGTGACCCAGTCTCCCCTCATTTTTTTTAAAAATGAGGCGGTGGCTGTTGGGCCGGCCCGAGTGGGCAGCAGCCGGCCGCGCGGCTCGGCCAGGGCCCAGGCGCCGGAGGCTTTCGGCCCGGATCGGCCGGGGTGCACAGTTGGTTTTATTTTTATCAGTGGAAAACTGCTAAGGACCCGTATGGAAATAAAACATTTGCAGAAAGGCCCCTGGCAGAAAAACCACCACATCTCTTCAACCGTAACTCCGATCGAGGTGAATCCAAAGCCCACGTCTTCGTATCGTTGAGCCCGTTCTGTTGGTGTCAACTTCATGGCGTGTTGACACTGTGATAATGACCATTCTGCCCTTGCCGTAAACAGCCCCTCCAAGAGAGAACTGTTTCCGGCAATCGTCTCCGCGGACTCTCCGCACTTCTTTCCGGTGGATCCTTCATCCCCAGGCAAGCCACGACAGCCACTTGCATGATAGATTTGCAGTAGCTATGGTTTCTACTTGAATAATTATTTAATAAGTGCGTGTTAATATTTATATGCTCATGTGACATGCTAGCTATCAAGTACTTATTGGTAGAGTTATGCTCATGCTTAATCCTTGCAGTAGTTCATGCTAGGATGATAACATGTCTGTATGTTCATTAAATGGTTGTTATGGACATATTGAGGTTATTCACGCTCATCATGATCATCCGCATTTAGCTGGATAAGTGCTTGCATGCTGTTGATATTATGACCCAGATAGTATGCTTTCCATCCCTGCTAGGGTTGTATCATGCTTATGTGCATTATGGTTTCATCATCATGACTCAGCACATCATCATTCAAAGTCAAACCGGATGTTAATCGAACTTGAACACCTGTTGGCTGAGTCATAGTGCGGACCCAACCGAGCTTACCAGTGCAACCACACTTGCTGGGATGGGGCAGCCCTAATTCGGTCTATTGTCATGCCTCTCGCCGGTGCCTCCAACCAGGGAAGGTTATGCGGCAGCGCTACCCTGATCTGGTAGGCGGCAGAAGCCTTGTGAACCCAGGTTTGGTATTGAGCTCAGGTCCCCGTTTGGGACAGTTTTGTTTGGCCATGATGATGGCAGGTGTCGGAAGGACACAGGGTCACCCATGACATAGCCCAAAGGGGAGTTTGTCGGAGTGGCCGGGAGAGTGCCATGCAATAGACTGGGTTTTGTCGGAACGTCGTTGGTCCACCCGAATGGGAGCACGAGGCCATGAGTTCCGTGGTGTGGGTACAATGTACTAACCTCTGCAGAGTGTATATAATCTATCGATAGCCGCGTCCTCGGATATGGGCACAGTTCGTAGTAGGACACACTATGGGTCAACAGAATAATAATCTTGCTAATAACAACCCCGATGAGAAAGAAGTTGGTTGATCTTTATGTGATCGCGAGAGGATCACCGTGGTATCAAGGATACCGACGTTGGTTGATCGTGATCATGTGAGGATCACTGTGGTATCGTGGATACCGGATTTGGTTGATAGTGTTATGTGGTGATCTCGGGTAAAGTCCAAGCTCCTTGTGATCATGTTATCACTACGGTATTGTAATACCAAGCTTGGTTGGCCCCGAGGTTATCGTATGGCACGCTCGATGGTAAGTTCTTACAGGTGATGGTTACGGGGTAACCTCACGACAGAGTAAGTTGCAACCTGTTGCATGTAGTATATGCCATGCCATGCTTACATTGCTCTAGCATCATCATGTTTACACCTGCTTAACCAGTAAATGCCATGCTGTTGCTTGTCTTGATTGCTTTGGTTGCTGTGAGCTTGCGAGTACATTCAAAGTACTCACCTGGCGTGTCATGCCAGTTTGCAGGTCATGCCATGATTGCTTGCTTGTCAAAGATTCTGAGTTTGCGAGCTAGGATACGCGTTCCAGCCAGAGTCCCTGCGGAGTGGAGTCCATCATCGTCGTCATAGTTCTGCTACATCGGGTTGTTTTGCTGTTAGCATAGAGCTACCCTGGGCAGGCGTAGTATCGTTGTGCCGATGTAATCCTTGTACCCTTGTAACCTTATTCATAGTAATAAAGAGCTGATTTGTTCTATGCCAACAGTGTCGTATTCCAGAAGACTTGTCTCTGGGCTGGAATACGGGGCGTTCCGGTTTCCTCTGAGCCGGGGTGCCACATTTTAGCCATGATATTTTGAGAAGACATGATTGCTTTATTAGTATGCTTGAAGTATTATTGTCTTAATGTCAAATGATAGACTATTGCTTTGAATCACTCGTGTCTTAATATTCATGCCATGATTAGATTATATGAACAAGATTATGCTAGGTAGCATTCCACATCAAAAATTATCTTTTTTATCATTTACCTACTCGAGGACGAGCAGGAATTAAGCTTTGGGATGCTAATATGTCTCCATCGTATCTATAATTTTTGATTGTTTCATGCCAATATTCTACAACTTTCATATACTTTTGGCAACTTTTTATACTATTTTTGGTACTCACATATTGATCCAGTGCCCAGTGCCAATTCCTGTTTGTTGCATGTTTTTTGTTTCGCACAATATCCATACCAAACGAAGTTCAAACGCGATAAAAACTTACGGAGATTTTTTTGGAATATATGTGATTTTTGGGAAAAAGAATCAACGCGAGACGATGCCCGAGGGGCCCACAAGCCCTAGGGGGTTGGGAGCGCCCTGGACCCTTGTGGTCACCCCGTAAGGCGGTTGGTGCCCTTCTTTCGTCGCAAGAAAGATAATATCCGGATAAAAATCGTGTTAAAATTTCAGCCCAATCGGAGTTACAGAACTCCGGGAATTTAAGAAACGGTGAAAGGCCAGAACCTGGGAAGGTAGAAACAGAAGGAAATAGAGAGAGAGATCCAATCTCGGAGGGGCTCCCGCCCCTCCGCCGACATGGAAGCAAAGGACCAGAGGGGAAACCCTCCTCCCATCTAGGGGGGAGGTCAAGGAAGAAGAAGAAGGAGGGGGCTCTCTCTGATGGGGAACGTAGCATGCAATTTCAAAATTTTCCTACGCTCATGCAAGATCTATCTAGGAGATGATAGCAACGAGAGGGGGAGAGTGTGTCTACATACCCTCGTAGACTGAAAGCAGAAGCGTTTGACAACGCAGTTGATGTAGTCGAACTTCTTCTTGTTCCGACCGATCAAGCACCGAATGTACGGCACCTCCGAGTTCTGCACACGTTCAGCTCGATGACGTCCCTCGAACACTTGATCTTGCAAAGTGTCGAGGAAGTAGATGAGTTCCGTCAGCACGACAGCGTGGTGACGGTGATGGTGAAGTGATTCGCGCAGGGCTTCGCCTAAGCACTACGTGAATATGACCGGTGGCGTAAACTGTGGAGGGGGGCGCCGCACACGGCTAACAATTGTTGGTGTGTGTTCTAGGCGCCCCCTCCCCACGTATATATAGGTGGGAGGGGGAGGGGAGCAGCCTTGGGGTGCCCCAAGTAGGAGGAATCCTACTTGGTGCCCTAGTCCAATTCGCCCCCCCCCTTCCTTATTAACCGGAGGGGAAAGGAAAGAGAGGGGGGAGGGAAGGAAGGGGGAGGCCGAATCCTCCCCTTTACTTCTCCCTTCTCCTCTTTCTTTCTCCTCCTATTTCAGCTCATATGGGGGCGCAACAGCCCCTACTGGCTGCTGTGTTTTCCCTCTTGGCCCATTAGGCCCATATCTTTTGTCGGGGGTGCCCGGAACCCCTTCCGGTGACCCCATATGTAACCGGTACCCTCCGGAAAACTTACGGTGTCCGAATATCATCGTCCTATTTATCAATCTTTACCTCTCGACCATTTCGAGAGTCCTCGTCATGTCCGTGATCTCATCCGGGACTCCGAACAACATTCGGTCACCAAATCACATAACTCATATAGTACAAAATCGTCATCGAACGTTGAGCGTGCGGACCCTACAGGTTCGAGAACTATGTAGACATGACCGAGACACTTCTCTGGTCAATAACCAATAGCGGAACCTGGATGCTCATATAGGCTCCTACATATTCTACAAAGATCTTTATCGGTCGAACCGTTGTGACAACATACGTTATTCCCTTTGTCCATCGGTATGTTACTTGCCGGAGATTTGGTCGTCAGTATCTTCATACCTAGTTCAATCTCGTTACCGGCAAGTCTCTTTACTCATTCCGTAATACATCATCCTGTAACTAACTTGTTAGTCACTTTGCTTGGAAGGCTTCCTATGATGTGCATTACCGAGAGGGCCCAGAGATACCTCTCCGATACTCGGAGTGACAAATCCTAATCTCGATCTATGCCAACCCAACAGACACCTTCGGAGATACCTGTAGAGCATCTTTATAATCACCCAGTTATGTTGTGACGTTTGATAGCACACAAGGCATTCCTCCGGTATCCAGGGGTTGCATAATCTCATAGTCGAAGGAATATGTATTTGACATGAAGAAAGAAGTAGCAATAAACCCGAACGATCATTATGCTAAGCTAACGGATGGGTCTTGTCCATCACATTATTCTCCAAATGATGTGATCCCGTTATCAAATGACAAGTCATGTCCATGGTTAGGAAACCATAACCATCTTTGATCAACGAGCTAGTCAAGTACAGGCTCACTAGGGACACAGTGTTTGTCTATGTATTCACACTTGTATTTAGGTTTCCAATCAATACAATTCTAGCATGAATAATAAACATTTATCATGAATAAGGAAATATAAAATAACAACTTTATTATTGCCTCTGGGGCATATTTCCTTTAGTCTCCCACTTGCACTAGAGTCAATAATCTAGATTACATTGTAATGATTCTTGTTGGGGAACGTAGCACGCAATTTCAAAAAAATTCCTACGCTCACGCAAGATCTATCTAGGAAATGCATAGCAACGAGAGGGGGAGAGTGTGTGTACATACCCTCGTAGACCGAGAGCGGAAGCGTTTGTTAATGCGGTTGATGTAGTCGAACTTCTTCTCGTTCCGACCGATCAAGCACCGAACGTACGACACCTACGAGTTCTGCACACGTTCAACTCAATGACGTCCCTCAAACTCTTTATACAGCAAAGTGTCGAGGGAGAGTTCCATTAGCATGATGGCGTGGTGACGGTGATGGTGAAGTGATCCGCGCAGGGCTTCGCCTATGAACTACGTGAATATGACCGGAGGCGTAAACTGTGGAGGGGGGCGCCGCACACGGCTAACAATTGTTCATGTGTGTTCTAGGCGCCTCCCCCCTTTTATATATAAAGGTGGGAGCGAGAGGGAGCAGCCAAGGGGGCGCCCAAGTAGGAGGAATCCTACTTGGGCCCCAAGTCCAATTCGGCCCCCCCCCCTTCCATAAGTGTCGGAGGGGGAAGGAAAGAGAGGGGGGGAGAGAAGGAAAGGGGGAGGCCAAATCCTCCCCTTTCCTTCTCCCTTCCCCTCCTTCCTTTTCCTCCGATTTCGGCCTATATGGGGGCGCACCAGCCCACCAGGGGCTGGTCTGTCCCTTTCTTGGCCCATAAGGCCCATATCTTTGCTGGGGGTGCCCGGAACCCCTTTCCGGTGACCAGATATGTACCCGGTATGCTCGAAACACTTCCGGTGTCCGAATATCATCGTCCTATATATGAATATTTACCTCTCGACCATTTCAAGACTCCTCGTCATGTCTGTGATCTCATCCGGGACTCCGAACAACATTCGGTCACCAAATCACATAACTCATATAATACAAAATCGTCATCGAACGTTAAGCGTGCGGACCCTACGGTTTCGAGAACTATGTAGACATGACCGAGACACCTCTCCGGTCAATAACCAACAGCGGAACCTGGATGCTCAAATAGGTTCCCACATATTCTACGCAGATCTTTATCGGTCGTACCGTAATGACAACATACGTTATTCCCTTTGTCATCGGTATGTTACTTGCCCGAGATTCGATCGTCGGTATCTTCATACCTAGTTCAATATCATTACCGGCAAGTCTCTTTACTCATTTCGTAATACATCATACTATAACTAACTCATTAGTCACTTTGCTTGCAAGGCTTCTTATGATGTGCATTACCGAGAGGGCCCAGAGATACCTCTCCGATACTCGGAGTGACAAATCCTAATCTCAATCTATGCCAACCCAACAGACACCTTCGGAGATACCTATAGAGCATCTTTATAATCACCTAGTTACGTTGTGACGTTTGATAGCACACAAGGCATTCCTCCGGTATCCGGGAATTGCTTAATCTCATAGCCGAAGGAATATGTATTTGACATGAAGAAAGTTGTAGCAATAAACCTGAACGATCATTATGCTAAGCTAACAGATGGGTCTTGTCCATCACATTATTCTCCAAATGATGTGATCCCGTTATCAAATGACAACTCATGTCCATGGTTAGGAAACCATAACCATCTTTCATCAATGAGCTAATCAAGTAGAGTCTCAATAGGGACACAGTGTTTGTCTATGTATTCACACTTGTATTTAGGTTTCCGATCAATACAATTCTAGCATGAATAATGAACATTTATCATGAATAAGGAAATACAAAATAACAACTTTATTATTGCCTCTAGGGCATATTTCCTTCAGTCTCCCACTTGCACTAGAGTCAATAATCTAGTTCACATCGCCATGTGATTTAACACCAATAGTTCACATCTTTATGTGATTAACACCCATAGTTCACATCGCCATGTGACCAACAACCAAAAGAGTTTACTACAGTCAATAATCTAGTTCACATCGCTATGCGATTAACACCCAAAGAGTACTAAGGTGTGATCATGTTTTGCTTCTGAGAGAAGTTTAGTCAACGGGTCTGCCACATGCAGATCCGTAAGTATTTTCCAAATTTCTATGTCTACAATACTCTGCATGGAGCTACTCTAGCTAATTGCTCCCACGTTAAATACGTATCTAGATTCAGACTTAGAGTCATCTAGATCAGTGTCAAAGCTTGCATCGACGTAACTCTTTACGACGAACTCTTTATCACCTCCATAATCGAGAAACATTTCCGTAGTCCTCTTTAGGTACTTAAGGATAATTTTGACCGCTGTCCAGTGATCTACTCCTGGATCACTATTGTACCCCCTTGCCAAACTCATGGCAAGGTACAATAGGTCTGGTATACAGCATGGCATACTTTATAGAACCTATGGCTGAGGCATAGGGAATGACTTTCATTCTCTCTCTATCTTCTGCCGTGGTCGGGTTTTGAGTCTTACTCAACTTCACACCTTGCAACACAGGCAAGAACCCTTTCTTTGACTGATCCATTTTGAACTTCTTTAAAATCTTGTCAAGGCATGTGCTTTTGTGAAAGTCCTATTAAGCGTCTCGATCTATCCCTATAGATCTTGATGCCCAATATATAAGTAGCTTCACCGAGGTCTTTCATTGAAAAATTCTTATTCAAGTATCCTTTTATGCTATCCAGATATTCTATATCATTTCCAATCAATAATATGTCATCCACATATAATATCAGAAATGCTACAGAGCTCCCACTCACTTTCTTGAAAATACAGGCTTCACCATAAGTCTGTATAAAACCATATGCTTTGATCAGCTTATCAAAGCGTATATTCCAACTCCGAGATGCTTGCACCAGTCTATAAATAGATCGCTGGAGTTTGCACACTTTGTCAGCACCTTTAGGATAGACAAAACATTCTGGTTGCATCATATACAACTCTTCTTTAAGAAATCCATTAAGGAATGCAGTTTTGACGTCCATTTGCCAGATTTCATAATCATAAAATGCGGCAATTGCTAAAATGATTCGGACAAACTTAAGCATTGCTACGGGTGAGAAGGTCTCATCGTAGTCAACTCCTTGAACTTGTCGAAAACCTTTCACGACAAGTCGACCTTTGTAGACAGTAACATTACCATCAGCGTCAGTCTTCTTCTTGAAGATCCATTTATTTTCTATGGCTCGCCGATCATCGGGCAAGTCAACCAAAGTCCATACTTTGTTCTCATACATGGATCCTATCTCAGATTTCATGGCCCCAAGCCATTTATCGGAATCTGGGCTCATCATCGCTTCTTCATAGTTCGTAGGTTCGTCATGGTCTAGTAACATGACTTCCAGAAAAGGATTACCGTACCACTCTGGTGCGGAACATGCTCTGGTTGACCTACGAGGTTCGGTAGTAACTTGATCTGATGTTTCATGATCATTATCATTAGCTTCCTCTCTAGTTGGTGTAGGCATCACGGGAACATATTTCTCTGATGAGCTACTTTCCAAATTGAGAGAAGGTACAATTACCTCATCAAGTTCTACTTTCCTCCCACTCACTTCTTATTGACAGAAACTCCTTCTCGGATCCATTCTTAGCAACAAAGATCTTGCCTTCGGATTTGTGATAGAAGGTGTACCCAACAGTTTCTTCTGGGTATCCTATGAAGACGCACTTCTCCGATTTGGGTTCGAGCTTATCAGGCTGAAGTTTTTTCGCATAAGCATCGCCACACCAAACTTTAAGAAACGACAGCTTAGGTTTCTTGCCAAACCACAGTTCATACGGTGTCGTCTCAACGGATTTAGATGGTGCCCTATTTAACGTGAATGCAGCTGTCTCTAATGCATAACCCCAAAATGATAGTGGTAAATCGGTAAGAGACATCATAGATCGAACCATATCCAATAATGTACGGTTACGACGTTCGGACACACCATTACGCTGTGGTGTTCAAGGTAGCGTGAGTTCTGAAACTATTCCAGATTGTTTTAAATGAAGGCCAAACTCATAACTCAAATATTCGCCTCCGCGATCAGATCGTAGAAACTTTATTTTCATGTTACGATGATTCTCCACTTCACTCGGAAATTCTTTGAACTTTTCAAATGTTTCAGACTTGTGTTTCATTAAGTAGATATACCCATATCTGCTCAAATCATCTGTAAAGGTTAGAAAATAACGATACCCGCCGCGAGCCTCAACACTCATCGGACCGCATACATCGGTATGTGTTATTTCCAATAAGTCAGTGGCTCGCTCCATTGTTCCGGAGAACGGAGTTTTAGTCATCTTGCCCATGAGGCATGGTTCGCAAGCATCAAATGATTCATAATCAAGTAATTCCAAAAGTCCATCCGAATGGAGTTTCTTCATGCGCTTTACACCAATATGACCTAAACGGCAGTGCCACAAATATGTTGCACTATCATTATCAACTTTGCATCTTTTGGCATCAATATTATGAATATGTGTATCACCACGATCGAGATTCAATAAAAATAGACCACTCTTCAAGGGTGCATGACCATAAAAGATATTACTCATATAAATAGAACAACAATTATTCTCTGATTTAAATGAATAACCGTCTCGCATTAAACAAGATCCAGATATAATGTTCATGCTCAACGCTGGCACCAAATAACAATTATTCAGGTCTAAAACTAATCACGAAGGTAGATGTAGAGGTAGCATGCCGACGGCGATCACATCGACCTCGGATCCATTCCCGACGCGCATCGTCACCTCATCCTTAGCCAATCTTTGTTTAATCCATAGCCCCTGTTTCGAGTTACAAAAATGAGCAGCCGAACCGGTATCAAATACCCAGGCACTACTACGAGCATTAGTAAGGTACACATCAATAACATGTATATCAAATATACCTTTGTTCACTTTGCCATCCTTCTTATCCGCCAAATACTTGGGGCAGTTCCACTTCCAGTGGCCAATCCCTTTGCAGTAGAAGCACTCAGTTTCAGGCTTAGGTCCAGACTTGGGCTTCTTCCTAGGAGTGGCAACTTGCTTGCCATTCTTCTTGAAGTTCCCTTTCTTTCCTTTGCCCTTTTTCTTGAAACTAGTGGTCTTGTTAACCATCAACACTTGATGCTCCTTCTTGATTTCTACCTCCGTAGCTTTGAGCATAGCGAAGAGCTCGGGAATTGTCTTATCCATCCCTTGCATATTATAGTTCATCACGAAGCCGTTATAGCTTGGTGGCAGTGATTGGAGAACTCTGTCAATAACACTATCATCTGGAAGATTAACTCCCAGCTGAGTCAAGTGATTATGATACCCAGACATTTTGAGTATGTGTTCACTGACAGAGCTATTCTCCTCCATCTTGCAGCTATAGAACTTGTTGGGGACTTCATATCTCTCAACTCGGGCATTTGCTTGAAATATTAACTTCAATTCCTGGAACATCTCATATGGTCCATGACGTTCAAAATGTCTTTGAAGTCCCTATTTTAAGCTGTAAAGCATGGCACACTGAACTATCGAGTAGTCATCAGATCGAGCTTGCCAGACATTCATAACATCAGCATCTGCTCCTGCAGCAGGCCTTTCACCTAGCGGTGCATCAAGGATATAATTCTTCTGTGCAGCAATGAGGATAATCCTCAAGTTATGGATGTAACACCCCCAGTGGTTAACTACAGTAATCCCCTTCTGATTATGCCTGGTCATCATAATTAACAGTGCCTAATCATTATTTGCATTCAACTCCTAAGTCAAAATCAAATTTAAATGAAAGTGGAAAATAAAAGTTGTCCAACATAGAAACTAAAATGTTCAATAAATAGCAAGTATTGCAGAGGCCATTCTAAAATTGTAACCAACATTTAGTAAATTGTTTAAGTGGCCCAAACCACTTTTAACAGTGGCTGAAAATAATATTTAATGACCTTTTAATTAATTTAAATCAAATATGAAATGATGTTTTGCCCAAACTAATTTCTGGTGTTAGGGTATAATGCGCTGGTATTTATGGTCTAGGTCACACTTTTTACAAGAACCATTTGGGGCCCATGTAATTAACAAAACAGAAAAGAAAGAAACAGAAAAAGAGAAAAAGAAAAAGACCTAAATACTACACTGTGCACTTGGCCTGCTCGCTACAGTCGCGGCCCAGCCCACCCCCGCGCCGTCCCCTACCTCCACTGCTCACCCCGCGCCCCGCTGTCGAACACCGCGCGCGCGCGTTCCAGGCCCCCCTCGCTCGCCGCTCGACAACGCGCCGCGCCCGCGACGTGGATAAGGAGCAAACCTGCACCCCCCTGGCGAACCCTAGCCCCAGTTCCCCCCTTCCTCCCTCGTTCCCCACCTCGCCCGACGCCGCCATGATCGGCCGCCGCTGAAGCTCGCGGCCACCGCCTCTCCCTCACCGCCCCGACGTGTCCAACGTACTCGCCGTCGTCCCCTTCTTCGACTACGCCGACGAACCGAAGATGAGGACCACCGCAGCGCCTCCCCGAGCCTTTCTTCCTCCTCGGATCGCCGCCGCACGCCGTCGTCGATTCCGGCCACGTCGAGCCTTCCCCGAGCCCATTACGCACACCTGCAGGAGCGCTGTAAGCTGTTGCCCCTTCTCCCTCTCCTCGCGCCGTCCTTTGCGGCCCCTAGCGAGCTCCTCCACCGTAGCCGAACACGCCGCCGCTTAGCTCGTCGCCGACGCCGTTCCGGCGGCCAGCTGGCCTTGGGCTCGTGCCCGTTGAACTCACACGCGCGCGTAGATGCCTCCTAGCTCCTTCGTTCGACTCGCGCGCGACCGCACTGCCGTTTGCCATCGCCACCCGAGACCGGCCACCGCCGACGTGCTCACCGCCGTCGCTACGCGTCGTCTCCGGCCACGCCACCACCATCAATGCACGCGGCGTGGACCGCCCGTTCGAACGAACCAAACCCCAGCCCCGGAGATGCCACGTACGCAAATCTCACGCGTCGCCGCCGTCTTCTATGGTCACCGGCGATGCTCCAGCCGCCACGCCGGCCGGCTCCTACGTGGCACGCGGGCCCCACCCCCAGTGCCACTGCCAGTGGGCCAGGCCGGCCCCAGTTGACCAGTTGACTTGGTCAACTGGCTGACTGGGCACAACCCAGTCACTGACTGGTGGGGCCCCTCTCCCTGTGTCTATGACATATGGGCCCCCCCTGTCAGGTGCCTAATTAACTAATTAGGTTAATAAAAATAATTAAAACCCTAATCAGTCACTGACTGCTGGGCCCCACCTGTTAATTAACTCAGTTAATTAAATTAACCCCTCTGATTAAGCCACAGTGAATGACATGTGGGTCCCACCTGTCTGGTTTGACTGGTCAACCGACCAGTTGACCTGCTGATGTCATGTTTAGGTCATGCTGACGTCCCTTACACTATTTTGGATAATTCGAATTTAAATAAATATTTAAATTCCAGAAATTAATAAAAACTTTAGAAAATCATATCTTTTAAACCGTAACTCCGATGAAAATAATTTATATATGAAAAATGATCAGAAAATCCCACGAATCCGAATACGCTACCCACATACCTGTTAGATGCCTCTAACTATCTGGACATGCAACTTTTTGCCTGTTTCAGCTAAATGAATAATGCATGAGTTTAATAAAATAAATCCAAACAAATTCCTAAATTAACTAAATCATTTAGTTAGGCCACAGAACACCCCAGCACATCATTTAGGCATGTCATACACATTGATTGCATTATTGCCGTGAATTTATTGTTTCTCTCCCCCTCCTTCTCTTTCGATAGACGCCGGGACCGACACTGACGCGGCTGAGTTCTACTACACTACAGACGAGCAGCCCGTTGACGACCCCTCTGTCTTGCCCGAGCAACCAGGCAAGCACCCCCCCTTTGAGCATACCGATATCGCCTATTCTTTCTCTCTCATGCTTGCATTAGAATTGCTGCTGCTACTGCTTTACCTATTCTGTTGCATAGCCTGTTTATTGTAACCTTCTATTGAAACCTTACCTGCTTAACCTAAACTGTTTAGTCTAGGCTGGGTAGAGACCTATCAGTGACCCCCCTTGTCCCGACTGCCCCGTTGGATTAACTGAAGACCCGATCAACGGGATTGAAGACCAGGCCCCGGCATCGCACATCACCCCCCTTAGTTGTAATGACACTGTAGCGTTACTATCGAGTGCCGAGGGTGAATCCTCTTGTAGCACTTTTGATGCTAACTCTGTAGAGAAGCTATTCGGTCGTGGTCATCGAGGGTGATTCCTCCTTCCCCACTTTCGATAACGACGTTGTCGTGCAACGCATCAAGTGTGAACCCAACGAGGGTGATTCCTCCGAGTTCACCTTGACGGATACATCGAGCAGGAATCCAACGAGGGTGATACCTCGGATTCCCCTGATGTTATGGACACACGGATACTTGGACTGTACTATTGTTATTTGGAAAGGCGGGTCGACCCTGAGGGGTACCCGCATGTGATGTGAAGACGGGTTGCCTGTATGGTGCCCGAGTGATAAATACGAGGCGTGACCGGGCATTCTTGGCCCTTGCCGCAAGTCCTCGAGACGGGGCGACGGGGTCACATCGATCGTGAGTCTCTGCTCGTTACCGCACCCCCAAGGTACTAACAGTTTGGATATGTGATCTGAGTGGGCCTCTTGCCCGATAGCACTAACCATCACGCGGGAATGATTATGGGTACTCTGCATCGTGGCATCAGCCGAAAGTTCTGTCAGACGTCCAGTTCAGCATTGCGGCCGGGCCGGATCGTGTCGTTGGCGCTAGTATCCACCCTGCTCGCAACGACCCGGAGTGCACAGGGCGATGGCCAAGACCCCTGAGCGCTTAGGATGTAGACCGGCGGGGACCTCTCTGCTGAGCTGTAGGTAGGGTTGCGGTGTGTCATTTGGCCGAGGTCGGGCATGACCCGGAAAAGTGTGTCCGGCCGAAGTTAAGCGAGCGTGGTGGGTAAGTTGGTGCAGCCCTGCAGGGAAGAAAACTTCTATCGATAGCCGGATCCTCGGTAATGGACACTCGGAGTATATCCCGATTGATGCAATTAGAATTGGATACTATGGCTCTGTGATTGCTTCTCGCAGGGAGTCGAGAAGGGATCTCAGGACGAGGTCGATGACTGTATGGCTCTGGGATTGCTTTCCCGCAGGGAGTCGAGAAAGGATCTCTGGGTGAGGATGAGACTTAATGATACTACTACTTTAGGCGGTACTAATCTACGCTCTTCTAATGCTGCAAGACCGCTGAAGATGCTAGTCTTTGATAGGACTAGGCCTTCTATCTATTCTGGCATTTCTGCAATCCAGTCCACATATACAGCCTCTCTTTGATAATGTTGCATATGTAGTGTAGATCTTTGCTTGCTGTGTACTTCGGATGAGTACTCACGGTTGCTTTACTTTCTCTTTTTCCCGAAACCCCCACCTTGATGATACATCAGACGATGGAGTCCAGGAGCCAGATGTCCCAGCCGGTGCTTACTACCAGGAGGGTCCTGACGGCACGTACTACTGGATCGAGCCAGCCGACCAGGAGTAGGATCGGAGGTTCCCAGGTAGGAGGCCTTGCGCCTTTCGATCGTAGTGTTTTCTTTTGCCCCGCCTTCTAAAGGGCCTTTCTGTGTTTCCTTTTATGTCTGTACTCAGATATTTGATGCTTCCGCTGACGCTTGTACGCAAGCTTTTGTATTCGAGCCCTCGAGGCCCCTGGCTTGTAATATAAAGCTTGTATGACTTTATTTATGGTTTAGAGTTGTGTTGTGATATCTTCCCGTGAGTCCTTAGGCTTGATCGTGTGCATTTGCGTGTATGATTAGTGCACGATTGAGCCGGGGGCGTCACAATGGACCCAGTCCGTGTAGTTGCTACCATCATCTTTCAACTTAGCTTTCTCTAGGAACGCATTAAAATTCAAGGGAACGGTAGCACAGGCCATTGATCTACAACATAGATATGCAAAAACTATCAGGACTAAGTTCATGATAAATTAAGTTCCATTAATCATATTACTTAAGAACTCCCACTTAGATTGGCATCCCTTAAGTCATCTAAATGATCACGTGATCCAAATCAACCAACCCATGTCCGATCATAACGTGAGATGGGGTAGTCATCAATGGTGAACACCTCTATGTTGATCATATCTACTATATGATACACGTTCGACCTTTCGGTCTCCAGTGTTCCTAGGCCATGTCTGTACATGCTAGGCTCGTCAAGTTTAACCCGAGTATTCCGCATGTGCAAAACTGTCTTGCACCCGTTGTATGTGAACGTAGAGCCTATCACACCCGATCTTCACGTGGTGTCTCAGCACGACGAGCTGTCGCAACGGTGCATACTCAGGGAGAACACTTATACCTTGAAATTATAGAAGGGATCATCTTATAATGCTACCGCCCTACTAAGCAAAATAAGATGCAAACAAGATAAACATCACATGCAATCAAAATATGTGACATGATATGGCCATCATCATCTTGTGCCTTTGATCTCCATCTCCAAAGCACCGTCATGATCTCCATCATCACCGGCTTGACAACTTGATCTCCATCGTAGCATCGTGGTCGTCTCGCCAACTATTGCTTCTACAACTATCGCTAACGCATAGTGATAAAGTAAAGCAATTACATGGCGTTTGCATTTCATAGAATAAAGCGACAACCATAAGGCTCCTGCCAGTTGCCGATAACATTTACCTAACATGATCACCTCATACAACAACGTATATCACATCATGTCTTGACCATATCACATCACAACATGCCCTGCAAAAACAAGTTAGACGTCCTCTACTTTGTTGTTGCAAGTTTTACGTGGCTGCTACGAGTTTCTAGCAAGAACCGTTCTTACCTACGCATCAAAACCACAACGGTGTTTCGTCAAGTTTGTTGTTTTAACCTTCAACAAGGACTGGCCTTAGTCAAATTTGATTCAACTAAAGTTGGAGAAACAGACACCCACCGGCCACCTTTATGCAAAACTAGTTACATGTCTGTCGGTGGAATCGGCCTCATGAACATGGTCATGTAAGGTTGGTCTCGACCGCTTCATCCAACAATACCGCTGAATCAAAATAAGATGTTGGTGGTAAGCAGTATGACTATCACCGCCCACAACTCTTTGTGTTCTACTCGTGCATATCATCTACGCGTAGACCTGGCTCTGATGCCACTGTTGGGGAACGTAGCATGCAATTTCAAAAAAATTCCTACGCTCACGCAAGATCTATCTAGGAGATGCATAGCAACGAGAGGGGGAGAGTGTGTCTACGTACCCTCGTAGACCAAGAGCGGAAGCGTTTGTTAACGCGGTTGATGTAGTCGAACTTCTTCTCCTTCCGACCGATTAAGCACCGAACGTACGTCACCTCCGAGTTCTGCACACGTTCAGCTCGATGACGTCCCTCGCACTCTTGATCCAACAAAGTGTCGAGGGGAGTTCCGTCAGCACGATGGCGTGGTGACGGTGATGGTGAAGTGATCCGCCCAGGGCTTCGCCTAAAAACTACGTGAATATGACCGGAGCAGTAAACTGTGGAGGGGGGAGCCGCACACGGCGAACAATTGTTCGTGTGTGTTCTAGGCACCTCCCCCCTTTCATATATATAGGTGGGAGTGAGAGGGAGCAGCCAAGGGGGCGCCCAAGTAGGAGAAATCCTACTTGGGCCCCTAGTCCAATTCGGCCCCCCCTTCCACAAGTGTCGGAGGGGGAAGGAAAGAGAGGGGGGAGAGAAGGAAAGGGGGAGGCCGAATCCTCCCCTTTCCTTCTCCCTTCCCCTCCTTCCTTTTCCTCCTATTTCGGCCTATATGGGGGCGCACCAGCCCACCAGGGGCTGGTCTATCCCTCTCTTGGCCCATAAGGCCCATATCTTTGCCGGGGGTGCCCGGAACCCCTTTCCGGTGACCTGATATGTACCCGGTACCCTCAGAACACTTCTGGTGTCCGAATATAATTGTCCTATATATGAATCTTTACCTCTTGAACATTTCGAGACTCCTTGTCATGTCCGTCATCTCATCCGGGACTCCGAACAACATTCGGTCACCAAAGCACATAACTCGTATAATACAAAATCGGCATCGAACGTTAAGCGTGCGGACCCTACGGGTTCGAGAACTATGTAACCAACAGCGGAACCTGGATGCTCATATTGGATCCCACATATTCTACGAAGATCTTTATTGGTCGTACCATAATGACAACATACTTTATTCCCTTTGACATCGGTATGTTACTTGCCCGAGATTCGATCATTGGTATCTTCATACCTAGTTCAATCTCGTTACCGGCAAGTCTCTTTACTCGTTCTGTAATACATCATCCTGTAAATAACTCATTAGTCACTTTGCTTGCAAGGCTTCTTATGATGTGCATTACTGAGAGGGCCCAGAGATACCTCTCCGATACTCGTAGTGACAAATCCTAATCTCGATCTATGCCAACCCAATAGACACCTTCGGAGATACATGTAGAGCATCTTTATAATCACCCAGTTACGTTGTGACATTTGATAGCACACAAGGCATTCCTCCGGTATCCTGGAGTTGCATAATCTCATAGTCGAAGGAATATGTATTTGACATGAAGAAAGCAATAGCAATAAAACTGAACAATCATAATGCTAAGCTAACAGATGGGTCTTGTCCATCACATCATTCTCCTAATGATGTGATCCCGTTCATCAAATGACAACACATGTCTATGGTTAGGAAACTTAACCATCTTTGATTAACGAGCTAGTCTAGTAGAGGCTTACTAGGGACACGGTGTTTTGTCTATGTATCCACACATGTATCAAGTTTCCGGTAATACAATTCTAGCATGAATAATAAACATTTATCATGAAATAAGGAAATATAAAATAACAACTTTATTATTGCCTCTAGGGCATATTTCCTTCAATTCCAACACGCATGCAGTCTTGGTGCTGATAATGTTTTGCTCGTGGAAGAGGCTTAGTCAACAAGTCTGCTACATTCAGATCCGTATGTATTTTGCAAATCTCTATGTCTCCCTCCTTGACTTGATCACGGACGGAGTTGAAGCGTCTCTTGATGTGCTTGGTTCTTTTGTGAAATCTAGATTCCTTCGCTAAGGCAATTGCTCCAGTATTGTCACAAAAGATTTTCATTGGACCCGATGCACTAGGTATTACACCTACATCGGATATGAACTCCTTCATCCAGACTCCTTCATTTGCTGCTTCCGAAGCAGCTATGTACTCCGCTTCACACGTAGATCCCGCCACGATGCTCTGCTTGGAACTGCACCAACTAATAGCTCCACCATTCAATATAAATACGTATCCGGTTTGTGACTTAGAGTCATCCGGATCAGTGTCAAAACTAGCATCGACGTAGCCATTTACGACGAGCTCTTTGTCACCCCCATAAACGAGAAACATATCCTTAGTCCTTTTCAGGTACTTCAGGATGTTCTTGACCACTGTCCAGTGATCCACTCCTGGATTACTTTGGTACCTCCCTGCCAAACTTATGGCAAGGCACACAACAGGTCTGGTACACAGTATAGCATACATGATAGAAACTATGGCTGAAGCATAGGGAATGACTTTCATTTTCTATCTATCTTCTGCAGTGGTCGGGCATTGAGTCTTACTCAACTTCACACCTTGCAAAAAAGGCAAGAACCCTTTCTTTGACTGATCCATTTTGAACTTCTTCAAAACTTTATCAAGGTATGTGCTTTGTGAAAGTCCTATTAAGCGTCTCGATCTATCCCTATAGATCTTGATGCCCAATATATAAGCAGCTTCACCGTGGTCTTTCATTGAAAAACTCTTCTTCAAGTATCCTTTTATGCTATCCAGAAATTCTACATTATTTCCAATCGATGATATGTCATCCACATATAATATTAGAAATGCTACAGGGCTCCCACTCACTTTCTTGTAAATACAGGCTTCTCCGAAAGTCTGTATAAAACCATATGCTTTGATCACCTCATCAAAGCATATATTCCAACTCTGAGATGCTTACACCAGTCCCGAGCCTCAGAGCTCCTCCTCGCCGCCCAACGCTGCCACGGCTGCCGCCGGCCTCCTCCAAAATTTGGCCGAGGCAGAGCCCCTCTCTCCCCCTTTTCTTCTCCAGTAGAAACCCACAACTCCGGCGACCCTCCCCGCCTTCTTTTTGGCCCACCGGAGTCACCATGGCGCTGTGTCCATCTCCGCCGTCGTTGGTCTCCGCCACGCTCGGAGAAGCCCCGTGCTCGGCTTTCCCCGAGGCCCATGCCCCGCCTGGATGGGTGCGGTGCCTCCTCCTGCAGCCGCCGGTGGCCTCGCCCGAGCCAGAGACCGCCGGAGCTGCCGTAGCCGTCGCCGGCGTCAAGCCTCCCCTGCTCCTCGTTTGTTTCAGTCAGGGACAGGGAGAGGAGGGAGAAGACGACGACGCGGGCCGGGCTCGGCCGTGACCCAGTCTCCCCTCATTTTTTTTAAAAATGAGGCGGTGGCTGTTGGGCCGGCCCGAGTGGGCAGCAGCCGGCCGCGCGGCTCGGCCAGGGCCCAGGCGCCAGAGGCTTTCGGCCCGGATCGGCCGGGGTCCACAGTTTGTTTTCATTTTATCAGTGGAAAACTGCTAAGGACCCGTATGGAAATAAAACATTTGCAGAAAAGCCCCTGGCAGAAAAACCACCACATCTCTTCAACCGTAACTCCGATCGAGGTGAATGCAAAGCCCACGTCTTCGTATCGTCGAGCCCGTTCTGTTGGTGTCACCTTCATGCTGTGTTGACACTGTGATAATGACCATTCTGCCCTTGCCGTAAACAGCCCCTCCGAGAGAGAACTGTTTCCGGCAATCGTCTCCGCGGACTCTCCGCACTTTTTTCCGGTGGATCCTTCATCCCCAGGCAAGCCACGACAGCCACTTGCATGATAGATTTGCAGTAGCTATGGTTTCTACTTGAATAATTATTTAATAAGTGCGTGTTAATATTTATATGCTCATGTGACATGCTAGCTATCAAGTACTTATTGGTAGAGTTATGCTCATGCTTAATCCTTGCAGTAGTTCATGCTAGGATGATAACATGTCTGTATGTTCATTAAATGGTTGTTATGGACATACTGAGGTTATTCACGCTCATCATGATCATCCGCATTTAGCTGGATAAGAGCTTGCATGCTGTTGATATTATGACCCAGATAGTATGCTTTCCATCCCTGCTAGGGTTGTATCATGCTTATGTGCATTATGGTTTCATCATCATGACTCAGCACATCATCATTCAAAGTTAAACCGGATGTTAATCGAACTTGAACACCTGTTGGCTGAGTCATAGTGCGGACCCAACCGAGCTTACCAGTGCAACCACACTTGCTGGGATGGGGCAGCCCTAATTCGGTCTATTGTCATGCCTCTCGCCGGTGCCTCCAACCAGGGAAGGTTATGCGGCAGTGCTACCCTGATCAGGTAGGCGGCAGAAGCCTTGTGAACCCAGGTTTGGTATTGAGCTCAGGTCCCCGTTTGGGACAGTTTTGTTTGGCCATGACGATGGCAGGTGTCGGAAGGACACAAGGTCACCCATGACATAGCCCAAATGGGAGTTTGTCGGAGTGGCCGGGAGAGTGCCATGCAATAGACTGGGTTTTGTCGGAACGTCATTGGTCCACCCGAATGGGAGCACGAGGCCATGAGTTCCGTGGTGTGGTTACAGTGTACTAACCTCTGCAGAGTGTATATAATCTATCGATAGCCGCGTTCTCGGATATGGGCACAGTTCGTAGTAGGACACACTATGGGTCAACAGAATAATAATCTTGCTAATAACAACCCCGATGAGAAAGAAGTTGGTTGATCTTTATGTGATCGCGAGAGGATCACCGTGGTATCAAGGATACCGATGTTGGTTGATCGTGATCATGTGAGGATCACTGTGGTGTCGTGGATACCGGATTTGGTTGATAGTGTTATGTGGTGATCTCGGGTAAAGACCAAGCTCCTTGTGATCATGTTATCACTACGGTATTGTAATACCAAGTTTGGTTGACCCCGAGGTTATCGTATGGCACGCTCGATGGTAAGTTCTTACAGGTGATGGTTACGGGGTAACCTCACGACAGAGTAAGTTGCAACCTGTTGCATGTAGTATATGCCATGCCATGCTTACATTGCTCTAGCATCATCATGTTTACACCTGCTTAACCTGTAAATGCCATGATGTTGCTTGTCTTGATTGCTTTGGTTGCTGTGAGCTTGCGAGTACATTCAAAGTACTCACCTGGCGTGTCATGCCAGTTTGTAGGTCATGCCATGATTGCTTGCTTGTCGAGGATTCTGAGTTTGCGAGCTAGGATACGCGTTCCAGCCAGAGTCCCTGCGGAGTGGAGTCCATCATCATCGTCGTAGTTCCGCTACATCGGGTTGTTCTGCTGTTAGCATAGAGCTACCCTGGGCAGGCGTAGTATCGTTGTGCCGATGTAATCCTTGTACCCTTGTAACCTTATTCATAGTAATAAAGAGCTGATTTGTTCTATGCCAACAGTGCCGTATTCCAGAAGACTTGTCTCTGGGTAGGAATACGGGGCGTTCCGGTTTCCTCTGAGCCGGGGTGCCACATTTTAGCCATGATATTTTGAGAAGACATGATTGCTTTATTAGTATGCTTGAAGTATTATTGTCTTAAAGTCAAATGATAGACTATTGCTTTGAATCACTCGTGTCTTAATATTCATGCCATGATTAGATTATTTGAACAAGATTATGCTAGGTAGCATTCCACATCAAAAATTATCTTTTTTATCATTTACCTACTCGAGGACGAGCAGGAATTAAGCTTTGGGATGCTAATATGTCTCCATCGTATCTATAATTTTTGATTGTTTCATGCCAATATTCTACAACTTTCATATACTTTTGGCAACTTTTTATACTATTTTTGGGACTAACATATTGATCCAGTGCCCAGTGCCAATTCCTGTTTGTTGCATGTTTTTTGTTTCACAGAATATCCATACCAAACGAAGTTCAAACACGATAAAAACTTACGGAGATTTTTTTGGAATATATGTGATTTTTGGGAAAAAAGAATCAACGCGAGACGATGCCCGAGGGGCCCACAAGCCCTAGGGGGTTGGGAGCGCCCTAGACCCTTGTGGTCACCCGTAAGGCGGTTGGTGCCCTTCTTTCGCCGCAAGAAAGATAATATCCGGATAAAAATCGTGTTAAAATTTCAGCCCAATCGGAGTTACAGATCTCCGGGAATTTAAGAAACGGTGAAAGGCCAGAATCTGGGAAGGTAGAAACAGAAGGAAATAGAGAGAGAGATCCAATCTCGGAGGGGCTCCTGCCCCTCCGTGGCCATGGAAGCCAAGGACCAGATGGGAAACCCTCCTCCCATCTAGGGGGGAGGTCAAGGAAGAAGAAGAAGGAGGGGGCTCTCTCTGATGGGGAACGTAGCATGCAATTTCAAAATTTTCCTACGCTCAAGCAAGATCTATCTAGGAGGTGATAGCAACGAGAGGGGGAGAGTGTGTCTACATACCCTCGTAGACTGAAAGCAGAAGCGTTTGACAACGCAGTTGATGTAGTCGAACTTCTTCTCGTTCCGACCGATCAAGCACCGAACGTACGGCACCTCCGAGTTCTGCACACGTTCAGCTCGATGACGTCCCTTGAACACTTGATCTAGCAAAGTGTCGAGGAAGTAGATGAGTTCCGTCAGCACAACAGCGTGGTGACGGTGATGGTGAAGTGATCAGCGCAGGGCTTCGCCTAAGCACTACGTGAATATGACCGGAGGCGTAAACTGTGGAGGGGGGCGCCGCACACGGCTAACAATTGTTGGTGTGTGTTCTAGGCGCCCCCTCCCCACGTATATATAGGTGGGAGGGGGAGGGGAGCAGCCTTGGGGCGCCCCAAGTAGGAGGAATCCTACTTGGTGCCCTAGTCCAATTCGCCCCCCCCCTTCCTTATTAACCGGAGGGGAAAGGAAAGAGAGGGGGGAGGGAAGGAAGGGGGAGGCCGAATCCTCCCCTTTCCTTCTCCCTTCTCCTCTTTCCTTCTCCTCCAATTTCAGCCCATATGGGGGCGCAGCAGCCCCTACTGGCTGCTGTGTTTTCCCTCTTGGCCCATTAGGCCCATATCTTTTGCCGGGGGTGCCCGGAACCCCTTCCGGTGACCCCATATGTACCCGGTACCCTCCGGAAAACTTACGGTGTCCGAATATCATCGTCCTATATATCAATCTTTACCTCTCGACCATTTCGAGAGTCCTCGTCATGTCTGTGATCTCATCCAGGACTCCGAACAACATTCTGTCACCAAATCACATAACTCATATAATACAAAATCGTCATCGAACGTTAAGCGTGCGGACCCTACGGGTTCGATAACTATGTAGACATGACCGAGACACTTCTCTGGTCAATAACCAATAGCGGAACCTGGATGCTCATATTGGCTCCTACATATTCTACAAAGATCTTTATCGGTCGAACCGTTGTGACAACATACGTTATTCCCTTTGTCCATCGGTATGTTACTTGCCCGAGATTTGATCGTCGGTATCTTCATACCTAGTTCAATCTCGTTACCGGCAAGTCTCTTTACTCATTCCGTAATACATCATCCTGTAACTAACTTGTTAGTCACTTTGCTTGGAAGGCTTCCTATGATGTGCATTACCGAGAGGGCCCAGAGATACCTCTCCGATACTCGGAGTGACAAATCCTAATCTCGATCTATGCCAACCCAACAGACACCTTCGGAGATACCTGTAGAGCATCTTTATAATCACCCAGTTATGTTGTGACGTTTGATAGCACACAAGGCATTCCTCCGGTATCCGGGAGTTGCATAATCTCATAGTCGAAGGAATATGTATTTGACATGAAGAAAGAAGTAGCAATAAACCCGAACGATCATTATGCTAAGCTAACGGATGGGTCTTGTCCATCACATTATTCTCCAAATGATGTGATCCCGTTATCAAATGACAACTCATGTCCATGATTAGGAAACAATAACCATCTTTGATCAACGAGCTAGTCAAGTAGAGGCTCACTAGGGACACAGTGTTTGTCTATGTATTCACACTAGTATTTAGGTTTCCGATCAATACAATTCTAGCATGAATAATAAACATTTATCATGAATAAGAAAATAAAAAATAACAACATTATTATTGCCTCTGGGGCATATTTCCTTTAGTCTCCCACTTGCACTAGAGTCAATAATTTAGATTACATTGTAATGATTCTTGTTGGGGAACGTAGCATGCAATTTCAAAAAAATTCCTACGCTCACGCAAGATCTATCTAGGAAATGCATAGCAACGAGAGGGGGAGAGTGTGTCTATGTACCCTCGTAGACCGAGAGCGGAAGCGTTTGTTAATGCGGTTGATGTAGTCGAACTTCTTCTCGTTCCGACCGATCAAGCACCGAACGTACGACACCTACGAGTTCTGCACACGTTCAGCTCAATGACGTCCCTCAAACTCTTTATCCAGCAAAGTGTCGAGGGAGAGTTCCATTAGCACGACGGCGTGGTGATGGTGATGGTGAAGTGATCCGCGCAGGGCTTCGCCTATGCACTACGTGAATATGACCGGAGGCGTAAACTGTGGAGGGGGGCGCCGCACACGGCTAACAATTGTTCATGTGTGTTCTAGGCACCTCCCCCCTTTCATATATATAGGTGGGAGCGAGAGGGAGCAGCCAAGGGGGCGCCCAAGTAGGAGGAATCCTACTTGGGCCCCAAGTCCAATTCGGCCCCCCCCTTCCATAAGTGTCGGAGGGGGAAGGAAAGAGAGGGGGGTGAGAGAAGGAAAGGGGGAGGCCGAATCCTCCCCTTTCCTTCTCCCTTCCCCTCCTTCCTTTTCCTCCTATTTCGGCCTATATGGGGGTGCACCAGCCCACCAGGGGCTGGTCTGTCCCTTTCTTGGCCCATAAGGCCCATATCTTTGCCGGGGGTGCCCGGAACCCCTTTCCGGTGACCAGATATGTACCCGGTATGCTCGAAACACTTCCGGTGTCCGAATATCATTGTCCTATATATGAATATTTACCTCTCGACCATTTCAAGACTCCTCGTCATGTCCGTGATCTCATCCGGGACTCCGAACAACATTCGGTCACCAAATCACATAACTCATATAATACAAAATCGTCATCGAACGTTAAGCGTGCGGACCCTACGGTTTCAAGAACTATGTAGACAGGACCGAGGCACCTCTCCGGTCAATAACCAACAGCGGAACCTAGATGCTCAAATAGGTTCCCACATATTCTACGAAGATATTTATCGGTCGTACCGTAATGACAACATACGTTATTCCCTTTGTCATCGGTATGTTACTTGCCCGAGATTCGATCGTCGGTATCTTCATACCTAGTTCAATCTCATTACCGGCAAGTCTCTTTACTCATTCCGTAATACATCATCCTATAACTAACTCATTAGTCACTTTGCTTGCAAGCCTTCTTATGATGTGCATTACCGAGAGGGCCCAGAGATACCTCTCCGATACTCGGAGAGACAAATCCTAATCTCGATCTATGCCAACCCAACAGACACCTTCGAAGATACCTATAGAGCATCTTTATAATCACCTAGTTACGTTGTGACGTTTGATAGCACACAAGGCATTCCTCCGGTATCCGGGAGTTGCTTAATCTCATAGTCGAAGGAATATGTATTTGACATGAAGAAAGCAGTAGCAATAAACCTGAATGATCATTATGCTAAGCTAACAGATGGGTCTTGTCCATCACATTATTCTCCAAATGATGTGATCCCGTTATCAAATGACAACTCATGTCCATGGTTAGGAAACCATAACCATCTTTCATCAATGAGCTAATCAAGTAGAGGCTCACTAGGGACACAGTGTTTGTCTATGTATTCACACTTGTATTTAGGTTTCCGATCAATACAATTCTAGCATGAATAATGAACATTTATCATGAATAAGGAAATATAAAATAACAACTTTATTATTGCCTCTAGGGCAAATTTCCTTCAGTCTCCCACTTGCACTAGAGTCAATAATCTAGTTCACATCGCCATGTGATTTAACACCAATAGTTCACATCTTTATGTGATTAACACCCATAGTTCACATCGCCATGTGACCAACAACCAAAAGAGTTTACTAGAGTCAATAATATAGTTCACATCGCTATGCGATTAACACCCAAAGAGTACTAAGGTGTGATCATGTTTTGCTTCTGAGAGAAGTTTAGTCAACGGGTCTGCCACATGCAGATCCGTAAGTATTTTCCAAATTTCTATGTCTACAATGCTCTGCATGGAGCTACTCTAGCTAATTGCTCCCACGTTAAATACGTATCTAGATTCAGACTTAGAGTCATCTAGATCAGTGTCAAAGCTTGCATCGACGTAACTCTTTACGACGAACTCTTTATCACCTCCATAATCGAGAAACATTTCCTTAGTCCTCTTTAGGTACTTAAGGATAATTTTGACCGCTGTCCAGTGATCTACTCCTGGATCACTATTGTACCCCCTTGCCAAACTCATGGCAAGGTACAATAGGTCTGGTATACAGCATGGCATACTTTATAGAACCTATGGCTGAGGCATAGGGAATGACTTTCATTCTCTCTCTATCTTTTGCCGTGGTCGGGTTTTGAGTCTTACTCAACTTCTCACCTTGCAAAACAGGCAAGAACCCTTTCTTTGACTGATCCATTTTGAACTTCTTTAAAATCTTGTCAAGGCATATGCTTTTGTGAAAGTCCTATTAAGCGTCTCGATCTTTCCCTATAGATCTTGATGCCCAATATATAAGTAGCTTCACCGAGGTCTTTCATTGAAAAATTCTTATTCAATTATCCTTTTATGCTATCCAGATATTCTATATCATTTCCAATCAATAATATGTCATCCACATATAATATCAGAAATGCTACAGAGCTCCCACTCACTTTCTTGAAAATACAGGCTTCACCATAAGTCTGTATAAAACCATATGCTTTGATCAGCTTATCAAAGCGTATATTCCAACTCTGAGATGCTTGCACCAGTCCATAAATAGATCGCTGGAGTTTGCACACTTTGTCAGCACCTTTAGGATCGACAAAACATTCTGGTTGCATCATATACAACTCTTCTTTAAGAAATCCATTAAGGAATGCAGTTTTGACGTCCATTTGCCAGATTCCATAATCATAAAATGCGGCAATTGCTAACATGATTCGGACAAACTTAAGCATTGCTACGGGTGAGAAGGTCTCATCGTAGTCAACTCGTTGAACTTGTCGAAAACCTTTCACGACAAGTCGACCTTTGTAGACAGTAACATTACCATCAACGTCAGTCTTCTTCTTGAAGATCCATTTATTTTCTATGGCTCACCGATCATCGGGCAAGTCAACCAAAGTCCATACTTTGTTCTCATACATGGATCCTATCTCAGATTTCATGGCCCCAAGCCATTTATCGGAATTTGGGCTCATCATCGCTTCTTCATAGTTCGTAGGTTCGTCATGGTCTAGTAACATGACTTCCAGAAAAGGATTACCGTACCACTCTGGTGCGGAACATTCTCTGGTTGACCTACGAGGTTCGGTAGTAACTTGATCTGATGTTTCATGATCATTATCATTAGCTTCCTCTCTAGTTGGTGTAGGCATCATGGGAACATATTTCTCTGATGAGCTACTTTCCAAATTTAGAGAAGGTACAATTACCTCATCAAGTTCTACTTTCCTCCCACTCACTTCTTATTGACAGAAACTCCTTCTCGGATCCATTCTTAGCAACAAAGATCTTGCCTTCGGATTTGTGATAGAAGGTGTACCCAACAATTTCTTCTGGGTATCCTATGAAGACGCACTTCTCCGATTTGGGTTCAAGCTTATCAGGCTGAAGTTTTTTCGCATAAGCATCGCAACACCAAACTTTAAGAAACGACAGCTTAGGTTTCTTGCCAAACCATAGTTCATACGGTGTCGTCTCAACGGATTTAGATGGTGCCCTATTTAACGTGAATGCAGCTGTCTCTAATGCATAACCCCAAAATGATAGTGGTAAATCGGTAAGAGACATCATAGATCGCACCATATCCAATAAAGTACGGTTACGACGTTCGGACACACCATTACGCTGTGGTGTTCCAGGTGGCGTGAGTTCTGAAACTATTCCAGATTGTTTTAAATGAAGGCCAAACTCATAACTCAAATATTCGCCTCCGCGATCAGATCGTAGAAACTTTATTTTCTTGTTACGATGATTCTCCACTTCACTCTGAAATTCTTTGAACTTTTCAAATGTTTCAGACTTGTGTTTCATTAAGTAGATATACCCATATCTGCTCAAATCATCTGTGAAGGTTAGAAAATAATGATACCCGCCGCGAGCCTCAACACTCATCGGACCGCATACATCGGTATGTATTATTTCCAATAAGTCAGTGGCTCGCTCCATTGTTCCGGAGAACGGAGTTTTAGTCATCTTGCCCATGAGGCACGGTTCGCAAGCATCAAATGATTCATAATCAAGTAATTCCAAAAGTCCATCCGAATGGAGTTTCTTCATGCGCTTTACACCAATATGACCTAAACGGCAGTGCCACAAATATGTTGCACTATCATTATCAACTTTGCATCTTTTGGCATCAATATTATGAATATGTGTATCACCACGATTGAGATTCAATAAAAATAGACCACTCTTCAAGGGTGCATGACCATAAAAGATATTACTCATATAAATAGAACAACAATTATTCTCTGATTTAAATGAATAACCGTCTCGCATTAAACAAGATCCAGATATAATGTTCATGCTCAACGCTGGCACCAAATAACAATTATTCAGGTCTAAAACTAATCCCGAAGGTAGATGTAGAGGTAGCGTGCCGACGGCGATCACATCGACCTCGGAACCATTCCCGACGCGCATCGTCACCTCATCCTTAGCCAATCTTTGTTTAATCCATAGCCCCTGTGTCGAGTTACAAAAATGAGCAGCTGAACCGGTATCAAATACCCAGGCACTACTACGAGCATTAGTAAGGTACACATCAATAACATGTATATCAAATATACCTTTGTTCACTTTGCCATCCTTCTTATCTGCCAAATACTTGGGGCAGTTCCACTTCCAGTGACCAATCCCTTTGTAGTAGAAGCACTCAGTTTCAGGCTTAGGTCCAGACTTGGGCTTCTTCCTAGGTGTGGCAACTTGCTTGCCATTCTTCTTGAAGTTCCCTTTCTTTCCTTTGCCCTTTTTCTTGAAACTAGTGGTCTTGTTAACCATCAACACTTGATGCTCCTTCTTGATTTCTACCTCCGCAGCTTTGAGCATAGCGAAGAGCTCGGGAATTGTCTTATCCATCCCTTGCATATTATATTTCATCACGAAGCCTTTATATCTTGGTGGCAGTGATTGGAGAACTCTGTCAATAACACTATCATCTGGAAGATTAACTCCCAGCTGAGTCAAGTGATTATGATACCCAGACATTTTGAGTATGTGTTCACTGACAGAGCTATTCTCCTCCATCTTGCAGCTATAGAACTTGTTGGGGACTTCATATCTCTCAACTCGAGCATTTGCTTGAAATATTAACTTCAATTCCTGGAACATCTCATATGGTCCATGATGTTCAAAATGTCTTTGAAGTCCCGATTCTAAGCTGTAAAGCATGGCACACTGAACTATCGAGTAGTCATCAGATCGAGCTTGCCAGACGTTCATAACATCAGCATCTGCTCCTGCAGCAGGCCTTTCACCTAGCGGTGCATCAAGGATATAATTCTTCTGTGCAGCAATGAGGATAATCCTCAAGTTACGGATGTAACACCCCCAGTGGTTAACTACAGTAATCCCCTTCTGATTATGCCTGGTCATCATAATTAACAGTGCCTAATCATTATTTGCATTCAACTCCTAAGTCAAAATCAAATTTAAATGAAAGTGGAAAATAAAAGTTGTCCAACATAGAAACTAAAATGTTCAATAAATAGCAAGTATTGCAGAGGCCATTCTAAAATTGTAACCAACATTTAGTAAATTGTTTAAGTGGCCCAAACCTCTTTTAACAGTGGCTGAAAATAATATTTAATGACCTTTTAATTAATTTAAATCAAATATGAAATGATGTTTTGCCCAAACTAATTTCTGGTGTTAGGGTATAATGCGCTGGTATTTATGGTCTAGGTCACACTTTTTACAAGAACCATTTGGGGCCCAAGTAATTAACAAAACAGAAAAGAAAGAAACAGAAAAAGAGAAAAAGAAAAAGACCTAAATACTACACTGTGCACTTGGCCTGCTCGCTACAGTCGCGGCCCAGCCCACCCCCGCGCCGTCCCCTACCTCCACTGCTCACACCGCGCCCCGCTGTCGAACACCGCGCGCGCGCGTTCCAGGCCCCCCTCGCTCGCCGCTCGACAACGCGCCGCGCCCGCGACGTGGATAAGGAGCAAACCTGCACCCCCCTGGCGAACCCTAGCCCCAGTTCCCCCCTTCCTCCCTCGTTCCCCACCTCGCCCGACGCCGCCATGATCGGCCGCCGCTGAAGCTCGCGGCCACCCCCTCTCCCTCACCGCCCCGACGTGTCCAACGTACTCGCCGTCGTCCCCTTCTTCGACTACGCCGACGAACCGAAGATGAGGACCACCGCAGTGCCTCCCCGAGCCTTTCTTCCTCCTCGGATCGCCGCCACACGCCGTCGTCGATTCCGGCCACGTCGAGCCTTCCCCGAGCCCATTACGCACACCTGCAGGAGCGCTGTAAGCTGTTGCCCCTTCTCCCTCTCCTCGCGCCGTCGTTTGCGGCCCCTAGCGAGCTCCTCCACCGTAGCCGAACACGCTGCCGCTTAGCTCGTCGCCGGCGCCGTTCCGGCGACCAGCTGGCCTCGGGCTCGTGCCCGTTGAACTCACACGCGCGCGTAGATGACTCCTAGCTCCTTCGTTCGACTCGCGCGCGACCGCACTGCCGTTTGCCATCGCCACCCGAGACCGGCCGCCGCCGACGTGCTCACCGCCGCCCCTACGCGCCGTCTCCGGCCACGCCACCACCATCAATGCACGCGGCGTGGACCGCCCGTTCGAACGAACCAAACCCCAGCCCCGGAGAAGCCCCGTACGCAAATCCTGCGCGTCGCCGCCGTCTTCTGTGGTCGCCGGCGATGCTCCTGCCGCCGCGCCGGCCGGCTCCTACGTGGCACGCGGGCCCCACCCCCAGTGCCACTGCCAGTGGGCCAGGCCGGCCCAGTTGACAAGTTGACTTGGTCAACTAGCTGACTGGGCACAGCCCAGTCACTGACTGGTGGGGCCCCTCTCCCTGTGTCTATGACATATGGGCCCCCCCTATCAGGTGCGTAAATAACTAATTAGGTTAATAAAAATAATTAAAACCCTAATCAGTCACTGACTGCTGGGCCCCACCTGTTAATTAACTCAGTTAATTGAATTAACCCCTCTGATTAAGCCACAGTGAATGACATGTGGGTCCCACCTGTCTGGTTTGACTGGTCAACCGACCAGTTGACCTGCTGATGTCATGATTAGGTCATGCTGATGCCGCTTACACTGTTTTGGATAATTCAAATTTAAATAAATATTTCAATTCCAGAAATTAATAAAAACTTTAGAAAATCATATCTTTTAAACCGTAACTCCGATGAAAATAATTTATATATGAAAAATGATCAGAAAAATCCCACGAATCCGAATACGCTACCCACATACCTGTTAGATGCCTCTAACTATCTGGACATGCAACTTTTTGCCTGTTTCAGCTAAATGAATAATGCATGACTTTAGTCATACACATTGATTGCATTATTGCCGTGAATTTATTGTTTCTCTCCCCCTCCTTCTCTTTCGATAGACGCCGAGACCGACACCGACGCGGCTGAGTTCTACTACACTACAGACGAGCAGCCCGTTGATGACCCCTCTCTCTTGCCCGAGCAACCAGGCAAGCACCCCCCCTTTGAGCATACCGTTATCGCCTATTCTTTCTCTCTCATGCTTGCATTAGAATTGCTGCTGCTACTGCTTTACCTATTCTGATGCATAGCCTGTTTATTGTAACCTGCTATTGAAACCTTACCTGCTTAACCTAAACTGTTTAGTCTAGGCTGGGTAGAGACCTATCAGTGACCCCCCTTGTCCCGACTGCCCCGCTGGATTAACCGAAGACCCGATCAACGGGATTGAAGACCAGGCCCCGGCACCGCACATCACCCCCCTTAGTTGTAACGACATTGTAGCGTTACTATCGAGTGCCGAGGGTGAAACCTCTTGTAGCACTTTTGATGTTAACTCTGTAGAGAAGCTATTCGGTCGTGGTCATCGAGGGTGATTCCTCCTTCCCCACTTCCGATAACGACGTTGTCGTGCAACACATCAAGTGTGAACCCACCGAGGGTGATTCCTCTGAGTTCACCTTGACGGATACATCGAGCAGGAATCCAACGAGGGTGATACCTCGGATTCCCCTGATGTTATGGACACACGGATACTTGGACTGTACTATTGTTATTTGGAAAGGCGGGTCGACCCTGAGGGGTACCCGCGTGTGATGTGAAGACGGGTTGCCTGTATGGTGCCCGAGTGATAAATACGAGGCGTGACCGGCATTCTTGGCCCTTGCCGCAAGTCCTCGAGACGGGGCGACGGGGTTACATCGATCGTGAGTCTCTGCTCGTTACCGCACCCCCAAGGTACTAACGGTTTGGATATGTGATCTGAGTGGGCCTCTGGCCCGATAGCACTAACCATCATGCGGGAATGATTATGGGTACTCTGCATCGTGGCCTCAGCCGAAAGTTCTGTCAGACGTCCAGTTCAGCATTGCGGCCGGGCCGGATCGTGCCGTTGGCGCTAGTATCCACCCTGCTTGCAACGACCCGGAGTGCACAGGGCGATGGCCAAGACGCCTAAGCGCTTAGGATGTAGATCGGCGGGGACCTCTCTGCTGAGCTGTAGGTAGGGTTGCGGTGTGTCGTTTGGCCGAGGTCAGGCATGACCCGGAAAAGTGTGTCCGGCCGGAGTTAAGCGAGCGTGGTGGGTAAGTTGGTGCACCCCTACAGGGAAGAAAACTTCTATCGATAGCCAGATCCTCGGTAATGGACACTCGGAGTGTATCCTGATTGATACAATTAGAATTGGATACTATGGCTCTGTGATTGCTTCTCGCAGGGAGTCGAGAAGGGATCTCAGGACGAGGTCGATGACTGTATGGCTCTGGGATTGCTTTCTCGCAGGGAGTCGAGAAAGGATCTCTGGGTGAGGATAAGACTTAATGATACTACTACTTTAGGCGGTACTAATCTACGCTCTTCTAATGCTGCAAGACCGCTGAAGATGCTAGTCTTCGATAGGACTAGGCCTTCCCTCTATTCTGGCATTTCTGCAGCCCAGTCCACATATACAGCCTCTCTTTGATAATGTTGCATATGTAGTGTAGATCCTTGTTTGCTGAGTACTTCGGATGAGTACTCACTGTTGCTTTACTTTCTCTTTTTCCCCATACCCCCACCTTGATGATACATTAGATGATGGAGTCCAGGAGCCAGATGTCCCAGCCGGTGCTTACTACCAGGAGGGTCCTGACAGCACGTACTACTGGATCGAGCCAGCCGACCAGGAGTAGGATCGGAGGTTCCCAGGCAGGAGGCCTTGCGCCTTTTGATCGTAGTGTTTTCTTTTGCCCCGCCTTCTAAAGGGCCTTTCTGTGTTTCCTTTTATGTCTGGACTCAGATATCTGATGCTTCCGCTGACGCTTGTACGCAAGCTTTTGTATTCGAGCCCTCGAGGCCCCTGGCTTGTAATATAAAGCTTGTATGACTTTATTTATTGTTTAGAGTTGTGTTGTGATATCTTCCCGTGAGTCCTTAGGCTTGATCGTGTGCATTTGCGTGTATGATTAGTGCACAATTGAGCCGGGGGCGTCACAATGGACCCAGTCCGTGTAGTTGCTACCATCATCTTTCAACTTAGCTTTCTCTAGGAACGCATTAAAATTCAAGGGAACGGTAGCACAGGCCATTGATCTACAACATAGATATGCAAAAACTATCAGGACTAAGTTCATGATAAATTAAGTTCCATTAATCATATTACTTAAGAACTCCCACTTAGATTGGCATCCCTCAAGTCATCTAAATGATCACGTGATCCAAATCAACTAACCCATGTCCGATCATAACGTGAGATGGGGTAGTCATCAATGGTGAACATCTCTATGTTGATCATATCTACTATATGATACACGTTCGACCTTTCGGTCTCCAGTGTTCCGAGGCCATGTCTGTACATGCTAGGCTCGTCAAGTTTAACCCGAGTATTCCGCATGTGCAAAACTGTCTTGCACCCGTTGTATGTGAACGTAGAGCCTATCACACCCGATCATCACGTGGTGTCTCAGCACGACGAGCTGTCGCAACGGTGCATACTCAGGGAGAACACTTATACCTTGAAATTATAGAAGGGATCATCTTATAATGCTACCGCCGTACTAAGCAAAATAAGATGCAAACAAGATAAACATCACATGCAATCAAAATATGTGACATGATATGGCCATCATCATCTTGTGCCTTTGATCTCCATCTCCAAAGCACCGTTATGATCTCCATCATCACCGGCTTGACACCTTGATCTCCATCGTAGCATCGTGGTCGTCTCGCCAACTATTGCTTCTACAACTATCGCTAACGCATAGTGATAAAGTAAAGCAATTACATGGCGTTTGCATTTCATAGAATAAAGCGACAACCATAAGGCTCCTGCCAGTTGCCGATAACATTTACCAAACATGATCATCTCATACAACAACATATATCACATCATGTCTTGACCATATCACATCACAACATGCCCTGCAAAAACAAGTTAGATGTCCTCTACTTTGTTGTTGCAAGTTTTACGTGGCTGCTACGAGTTTCTAGCAAGAACCGTTCTTACCTACGCATCAAAACCACAACGGTGTTTCGTCAAGTTTGTTGTTTTAACCTTCAACAAGGACTGGCCTTAGTCAAATTCGATTCAACTAAAGTTGGAGAAACAGACACCCACCGGCCACCTTTATGCAAAACTAGTTACATGTCTGTCGGTGGAACCAGCCTCATGAACGTGGTCATGTAAGGTTAGTCTCGGACGCTTCATCCAACAATACCGCTGAATCAAAATAAGATGTTGGTGGTAAGCAGTATGACTATCACCGCCCACAACTCTTTGTGTTCTACTCGTGCATATCATCTACGCATAGACCTGGCTCTGATGCCACTGTTGGGGAACGTAGCATGCAATTTCAAAAAATTTCCTACGCTCACGAAAGATCTATCTAGGAGATGCATAGCAACGAGAGGGGGAGAGTGTGTCTACGTACCCTTGTAGACCGAGAGCGGAAACGTTGGTTAACGCGGTTGATGTAGTCGAACTTCTTCTCCTTCCGACCGATTAAGCACCGAACGTACGTCACCTCCGAGTTCTGCACATGTTCAGCTCGATGACGTCCCTCGCACTCTTGATCCAGCAAAGTGTCAAGGGGAGTTCTATCAGCACGATGGCGTGGTGACGGTGATGGTGAAGTGATCCACGCAGGGCTTCGCCTAAAAACTACGTGAATATGACCGGAGCCGTAAACTGTGGAGGGGGGAGCCGCACACGGCTAACAATTGTTCGTGTGTGTTCTAGGCACCTCCCCCCTTTCATATATATAGGTGGGAGGGAGAGGGAGCAGCCAAGGGGGCGCCCAAGTAGGAGGAATCCTACTTGGGCACCTAGTCCAATTCGGCCCCCCCTTCCATAAGTGTCAGAGGGGGAAGGAAAGAGACGGGGGAGAGAAGGAAAGGGGGAGGCCGAATCCTCCCCTTTCCTTCTCCCTTCCTCTCCTTCCTTTTCCTCCTATTTCGGCCTATATGGGGGCGCACCAGCCCACCAGGGGCTGGTATGTCCCTCTCTTGGCCCATAAGGCCCATATCTTTGCCGGGGGTGCCCGGAACCCCTTTTCGGTGACCTGATATGTACCCGGTACCCTCAGAACACTTCCGGTGTCCAAATATAATTGTCCTATATATGAATTTTACCTCTTGACCATTTCGAGACTCCTTGTCATGTCCGTCATCTCATCCGGGACTCCGAACAACATTCGGTCACCAAATCACATAACTCATATAATACAAAATCGGCATCGAACGTTAAGCGTGCAGACCCTATGGGTTCGAGAACTATGTAACCAACAGCGGAACCTGGATGCTCATATTGGATCCCACATATTCTACGAAGATCTTTATTGGTCGTACCGTAATGACAACATACGTTATTCACTTTGTCATCGGTATGTTACTTGACCGAGATTCGATCATTGGTATCTTCATACCTAGTTCAATCTCGTTACCGGCAAGTCTCTTTACTCGTTCTATAATACATCATCCTGTAAATAACTCATTAGTCACTTTGCTTGCAAGGCTTCTTATGATGTGCATTACCGCGAGGGCCCAGAGATACCTCTCCGATGCTCGGAGTGACAAATCCTAATCTCGATCTATGCCAACCCAACAGACACCTTCGGAGATACCTGTAGAGCATCTTTATAATCACCCAGTTACGTTGTGACATTTGATAGCACACAAGGCATTCCTCCGGTATCCTGGAGTTGCATAATCTCATAGTCGAAGGAATATGTATTTGACATGAAGAAAGCAATAGCATTAAAACTGAACAATCATAATGCTAAGCTAACAGATGGGTCTTGTCCATCACATCATTCTCCTAATAATGTGATCCCGTTCATCAAATGACAACACATGTCTATGGTTAGGAAACTTAACCATCTTTGATTAACGAGCTAGTCTAGTAGAGGCTTACTAGGGACACGGTGTTTTGTCTATGTATCCACACATGTATCAAGTTTCCGGTTAATACAATTCTAGCATGAATAATAAACATTTATCATGAAATAAGAAAATATAAAATAACAACTTTATTATTGCCTCTAGGGCATATTTCCTTCAATTCCAACACGCATGCAGTCTTGGTGCTGATAATGTTTTGCTCGTGGAAGAGGCTTAGTCAACAAGTCTGCTACATTCAGATCCGTATGTATTTTGCAAATCTCTATGTCTCCCTCCTTGACTTGATCACGGACGGAGTTGAAGCGTCTCTTGATGTGCTTGGTTCTTTTGTGAAATCTGGATTCCTTCGCTAAGGCAATTGCTCCAGTATTGTCACCAAAGATTTTCATTGGACCCGATGCACTAGGTATTACACCTAGATCGGATATGAACTCCTTCATCCAGACTCCTTCATTTGCTGCTTCCGAAGCAGCTATGTACTCCGCTTCACACGTAGATCCCGCCACGATGCTCTGCTTGGAACTGCACCAACTAATAGCTCCACCATTCAATATAAATACGTATCCGGTTTGTGACTTAGAGTCATCCGGATCAGTGTCAAAACTAGCATCGACGTAGCCATTTACGACGAGCTCTTTGTCACCCCCATAAACGAGAAACATATCCTTAGTCCTTTTCAGGTACTTCAGGATGTTCTTGACCACTGTCCAGTGATCCACTCCTGGATTACTTTGGTACCTCCCTGCCAAACTTATGGCAAGGCACACAACAGGTCTGGTACACAGTATAGCATACATGATCGAAACTATGGCTGAAGCATAGGGAATGACTTTCATTTTCTATCTATCTTCTGCAGTGGTCGGGCATTGAGTCTTACTCAACTTCACACCTTGCAAAAAAGGCAAGAACCCTTTCTTTGACTGATCCATTTTGAACTTCTTCAAAACTTTATCAAGGTATGTGCTTTGTGAAAGTCCTATTAAGCGTCTCGATCTATCCCTATAGATCTTGATGCCCAATATATAAGCAGCTTCACCGTGGTCTTTCATTGAAAAACTCTTCTTCAAGTATCCTTTTATGCTATCCAGAAATTCTACATTATTTCCAATCGATGATATGTCATCCACATATAATATTAGAAATGCTACCGGGCTCCCACTCACTTTCTTGTAAATACAGGCTTCTCCGAAAGTCTGTATAAAACCATATGCTTTGATCACCTCATCAAAGCATATATTCCAACTCTGAGATGCTTGCACCAGTCCCAAGCCTCAGAGCTCCTCCTCGCCGCCCAACGCTGCCACGGCTGCCGCCGGCCTCCTCCAAAATTTGGCCGAGGCAGAGCCCCTCTCTCCCTCTTTTCTTCTCCAGTAGAAACCCACAACTCCGGCGACCCTCCCCACCTTCTTTTTGGCCCACCGGAGTCACCACGGCACTGTGTCCATCTCCGCCATCGTCAGTCTCCGCCACGCTCGGAGAAGCCCCGTGCTCGGCTTTCCCCGAGGCCCATGCCCCGCCTGGATGGGTGTGGTGCCTCCTCCTGCAGCCGCCGGTGGCCTCGCCCGAGCCAGAGACCGCCGGAGCTGCCGTAGTGGTCGCCGGCGTCAAGCCTCCCCTGCTCCTCCTCTGTTTTAGTCAGGGACAGGGAGAGGAGGGAGAAGACGACGACGCGGGCCGGGCTCGGCGGTGGCTGTTGGGCCGGCCCGAGTGGGCAGCAGCCGGCCGCGCGGCTCGGCCAGGGCCCAGGCGCCGGAGGCTTTCGGCCCGGATCGGCCGGGGTCCACAGTTTGTTTTCTTTTTATCAGTGGAAAACTGCTAAGGACCCGTATGGAAATAAAACATTTGCAGAAAGGCCCCTGGCAGAAAAACCACCACATCTCTTCAACCGTAACTCCGATCGAGGTGAATCCAAAGCCCACGTCTTCGTATCGTCGAGCCCGTTCTGTTGGTGTCACCTTGTTGCTGTGTTGACACTGTGATAATGACCATTCTGCCCTTGCCGTAAACAGCCCCTCCGAGAGAGAACTGTTTCCGGCAATCGTCTCCGCGGACTCTCCGCACTTCTTTCCGGTGGATCCTTCATCCCCAGGCAAGCCACGACAGCCACTTGCATGATAGATTTGCAGTAGCTATGGTTTCTACTTGAATAATTATTTAATAAGTGCGTGTTAATATTTATATGCTCATGTGACATGCTATAAGGAAATATAAAATAACAACTTTATTATTGCCTCTAGGGCATATTTCCTTCAATTCCAACACGCATGCAGTCTTGGTGCTGATAATGTTTTGCTCGTGGAAGAGGCTTAGTCAACAAGTCTGCTACATTCAGATCCGTATGTATTTTGCAAATCTCTATGTCTCCCTCCTTGACTTGATCACGGATGGAGTTGAAGCGTCTCTTGATGTGTTTGGTTCTTTTGTGAAATCTGGATTCCTTCGCTAAGGCAATTGCTCTAGTATTGTCACAAAAGATTTTCATTGGACCCGATGCACTAGGTATTACACCTAGATCGGATATGAACTCCTTCATCCAGACTCCTTCATTTGCTGCTTCCGAAGCAGCTATGTACTCCGCTTCACACATAGATCCCGCCATGACGCTCTGCTTGGAACTACACCAACTGATAGCTCCACCATTCAATATAAATACGTATCCGGTTTGTGACTTAGAGTCATCCGGATCAGTGTCAAAACTAGCATCGACGTAACCATTTACGACGAGCTCTTTGTCACCCCCATAAATGAGAAACATATCCTTAGTCCTTTTCAGGTACTTCAGGATGTTCTTGACCGCTGTCCAGTGATCCACTCCTGTGTTACTTTGGTACCTCCCTGCCAAACTTATGGCAAGGCACACAACAGGTCTGGTACACAGTATAGCTTACATGATAGAAACTATGGCTGAAGCATAGGGAATGACTTTCATTTTCTCTCTATCTTCTGCAGTGGTCGGGCATTGAGTCTTACTCAACTTCACACCTTGCAAAACGGGCAAGAACCCTTTCTTTGACTGATCCATTTTGAACTTCTTCAAAACTTTATCAAGGTATGTGCTTTGTGAAAGTCCTATTAAGTGTCTCGATCTATCCCTATAGATCTTGATGCCCAATATATAAGCAGCTTCACCGAGGTCTTTCATTGAAAAACTCTTATTCAAGTATCCTTTTATGCTATCCAGAAATTCTACATTATTTCCAATCGATGATATGTCATCCACATATAATATTAGAAATGCTACCGGGCTCCCACTCACTTTCTTGTAAATACAGGCTTCTCCGAAAGTCTGTATAAAACCATATGCTTTGATCACCTCATCAAAGCATATATTCCAACTCTGAGATGCTTGCACCAGTCCCAAGCCTCAGAGCTCCTCCTCGCCGCCCAACGCTGCCACGGCTGCCGCCGGCCTCCTCCAAAATTTGGCCGAGGCAGAGCCCCTCTCTCCCTCTTTTCTTCTCCAGTAGAAACCCACAACTCCGGCGACCCTCCCCACCTTCTTTTTGGCCCACCGGAGTCACCACGGCACTGTGTCCATCTCCGCCATCGTCAGTCTCCGCCACGCTCGGAGAAGCCCCGTGCTCGGCTTTCCCCGAGGCCCATGCCCCGCCTGGATGGGTGTGGTGCCTCCTCCTGCAGCCGCCGGTGGCCTCGCCCGAGCCAGAGACCGCCGGAGCTGCCGTAGTGGTCGCCGGCGTCAAGCCTCCCCTGCTCCTCCTCTGTTTTAGTCAGGGACAGGGAGAGGAGGGAGAAGACGACGACGCGGGCCGGGCTCGGCGGTGGCTGTTGGGCCGGCCCGAGTGGGCAGCAGCCGGCCGCGCGGCTCGGCCAGGGCCCAGGCGCCGGAGGCTTTCGGCCCGGATCGGCCGGGGTCCACAGTTTGTTTTCTTTTTATCAGTGGAAAACTGCTAAGGACCCGTATGGAAATAAAACATTTGCAGAAAGGCCCCTGGCAGAAAAACCACCACATCTCTTCAACCGTAACTCCGATCGAGGTGAATCCAAAGCCCACGTCTTCGTATCGTCGAGCCCGTTCTGTTGGTGTCACCTTCATGCTGTGTTGACACTGTGATAATGACCATTCTGCCCTTGCCGTAAACAGCCCCTCCGAGAGAGAACTGTTTCCGGCAATCGTCTCCGCGGACTCTCCGCACTTTTTTCCGGTGGATCCTTCATCCCCAGGCAAGCCACGACAGCCACTTGCATGATAGATTTGCAGTAGCTATGGTTTCTACTTGAATAATTATTTAATAAGTGCGTGTTAATATTTATATGCTCATGTGACATGCTATAAGGAAATATAAAATAACAACTTTATTATTGCCTCTAGGGCATATTTCCTTCAATTCTAAGACCCATGCAGTCTTGGTGCTGATAATGTTTTGCTCGTGGAAGAGGCTTAGTCAACAAGTCTGCTACATTCAGATCCATATGTATTTTGCAAATCTCTATGTCTCCCTCCTTGACTTGATCACGGATGGAGTTGAAGCGTCTCTTGATGTGTTTGGTTCTTTTGTGAAATCTGGATTCCTTCGCTAAGGCAATTGCTCTAGTATTGTCACAAAAGATTTTCATTGGACCCGATGCACTAGGTATTACACCTAGATCGGATATGAACTCCTTCATCTAGACTCCTTCATTTGCTGCTTCCGAAGCAGCTATGTACTCCGCTTCACACATAGATCCCGCCATGACGCTCTGCTTGGAACTACACCAACTGATAGCTCCACCATTCAATATAAATACGTATCCGGTTTGTGACTTAGAGTCATCCGGATCAGTGTCAAAACTAGCATCGACGTAACCATTTACGACGAGCTCTTTGTCACCCCCATAAATGAGAAACATATCCTTAGTCCTTTTCAGGTACTTCAGGATGTTCTTGACCGCTGTCCAGTGATCCACTCCTGTGTTACTTTGGTACCTCCCTGCCAAACTTATGGCAAGGCACACAACAGGTCTGGTACACAGTATAGCTTACATGATAGAAACTATGGCTGAAGCATAGGGAATGACTTTCATTTTCTCTCTATCTTCTGCAGTGGTCGGGCATTGAGTCTTACTCAACTTCACACCTTGCAAAACGGGCAAGAACCCTTTCTTTGACTGATCCATTTTGAACTTCTTCAAAACTTTATCAAGGTATGTGCTTTGTGAAAGTCCTATTAAGTGTCTCGATCTATCCCTATAGATCTTGATGCCCAATATATAAGCAGCTTCACCGAGGTCTTTCATTGAAAAACTCTTATTCAAGTATCCTTTTATGCTATCCAGAAATTCTACATTATTTCCAATCAACGATATGTCATCCACATATAATATTAGAAATGCTACAGGGCTCCCACTCACTTTCTTGTAAATACAGGCTTCTCCGAAAGTATGTATAAAACCATATGCTTTGATCACCTCATCAAAGCATATATTCCAACTCTGAGATGCTTGCACCAGTCCCGAGCCTCAGAGCTCCTCCTCGCCGCCCAACGCTGCCACGGCTGCCGCCGGCCTCCTCCAAAATTTGGCCGAGGCAGAGCCCCTCTCTCCCTCTTTTCTTCTCCAGTAGAAACCCACAACTCCGGCGACCCTCCCCACCTTCTTTTTGGCCCACCGGAGTCACCACGGCACTGTGTCCATCTCCGCCATCGTCAGTCTCCGCCACGCTCGGAGAAGCCCCGTGCTCGGCTTTCCCCGAGGCCCATGCCCCGCCTGGATGGGTGTGGTGCCTCCTCCTGCAGCCGCCGGTGGCCTCGCCCGAGCCAGAGACCGCCGGAGCTGCCGTAGTGGTCGCCGGCGTCAAGCCTCCCCTGCTCCTCCTCTGTTTTAGTCAGGGACAGGGAGAGGAGGGAGAAGACGACGACGCGGGCCGGGCTCGGCGGTGGCTGTTGGGCCGGCCCGAGTGGGCAGCAGCCGGCCGCGCGGCTCGGCCAGGGCCCAGGCGCCGGAGGCTTTCGGCCCGGATCGGCCGGGGTCCACAGTTTGTTTTCTTTTTATCAGTGGAAAACTGCTAAGGACCCGTATGGAAATAAAACATTTGCAGAAAGGCCCCTGGCAGAAAAACCACCACATCTCTTCAACCGTAACTCCGATCGAGGTGAATCCAAAGCCCACGTCTTCGTATCGTCGAGCCCGTTCTGTTGGTGTCACCTTGTTGCTGTGTTGACACTGTGATAATGACCATTCTGCCCTTGCCGTAAACAGCCCCTCCGAGAGAGAACTGTTTCCGGCAATCGTCTCCGCGGACTCTCCGCACTTCTTTCCGGTGGATCCTTCATCCCCAGGCAAGCCACGACAGCCACTTGCATGATAGATTTGCAGTAGCTATGGTTTCTACTTGAATAATTATTTAATAAGTGCGTGTTAATATTTATATGCTCATGTGACATGCTAGCTATCAAGTACTTATTGGTAGAGTTATGCTCATGCTTAATCCTTGCAGTAGTTCATGCTAGGATGATAACATGTCTGTATGTTCATTAAATGGTTGTTATGGACATACTGAGGTTATTCACGCTCATCATGATCATCCGCATTTAGCTGGATAAGTGCTTGCATGCTGTTGATATTATGACCCAGATAGTATGCTTTCCATCCCTGCTAGGGTTGTATCATGCTTATGTGCATTATGGTTTCATCATCATGACTCAGCACATCATCATTCAAAGTTAAACCGGATGTTAATCGAACTTGAACACCTGTTGGCTGAGTCATAGTGCGGACCCAACCGAGCTTACCAGTGCAACCACACTTGCTGGGATGGGGCAGCCCTAATTCGGTCTATTGTCATGCCTCTCGCCGGTGCCTCCAACCAGGGAAGGTTATGTGGTAGCGCTACCCTGATCAGGTAGGCGGCAGAAGCCTTGTGAACCCAGGTTTGGTATTGAGCTCAGGTCCCCGTTTGGGACAGTTTTGTTTGGCCATGACGATGGCAGGTGTCGGAAGGACACAGGGTCACCCATGACATAGCCCAAAGGGGAGTTTGTCGGAGTGGCCGGGAGAGTGCCATGCAATAGACTGTGTTTTGTCGGAACATCGTTGGTCCACCCGAATGGAAGCACGAGGCAATGAGTTCCGTGGTGTGGTTACAGTGTACTAACCTCTGCAGAGTGTATATAATCTATCGATACCCGCGTCCTCGGATATGGGCACAGTTCGTAGTAGGACAAACTATGGGTCAACAGAATAATAATCTTGCTAATAATAACCCCGATGAGAAAGAACTTGGTTGATCTTTATGTGATCGCAAGAGGATCACCGTGGTATCAAGGATACCGACGTTGGTTGATCGTGATCATGTGAGGATCACTATGGTATCATGGATACCGGATTTGGTTGATAGTGTTATGTGGTGATCTCGGGTAAAGACCAAGCTCCTTGTGATCATGTTATCACTACGGTATTGTAATACCAAGTTTGGTTGGTCCCGAGGTTATCGTATGGCACGCTCGATGGTAAGTTCTTACAGGTGATGGTTACGGGGTAACCTCACGACAGAGTAAGTTGCAACCTGTTGCATGTAGTATATGCCATGCCATGCTTACATTGCTCTAGCATCATCATGTTTACACCTGCTTAACCTGTAAATGCCATGCTGTTGCTTGTCTTGATTGCTTTGGTTGCTGTGAGCTTGCAAGTACATTCAAAGTACTCACCTGGCGTGTCATGCCAGTTTGCAGGTCATGCCATGATTGGTTGCTTGTCGAGGATTCTGAGTTTGCGAGCTAGGATACGCGTTCCAGCCATAGTCCCTGCGGAGTGGAGTCCATCATCATCGTCGTAGTTCCGCTACATCGGGTTGTTCTGCTGTTAGCATAGAGCTACCCTGGGCAGGCGTAGTATTGTTGTGCGGATGTAATCCTTGTACCCTTGTAACCTTATTCATAGTAATAAAGAGCTGATTTGTTCTATGCCAACAGTGCCGTATTCCAGAAGACTTGTCTCTGGGCTGGAATACGGGGCGTTCCGGTTTCCTCTGAGCCGGGGTGTCACATTTTAGCCATGATATTTTGAGAAGACATGATTGCTTTATTAGTATGCTTGAAGTATTATTGTCTTAATGTCAAATGATAGACTATTGCTTTGAATCACTCGTGTCTTAATATTCATGCCATGATTAGATTATATGAACAAGATTATGCTAGGTAGCATTCCACATCAAAAATTATCTTTTTTATCATTTACCTACTCGAGGACGAGCAGGAATTAAGCTTTGGGATGCTAATATGTCTCCATCGTATCTATAATTTTTGATTGTTTCATGCCAATATTCTACAACTTTCATATACTTTTGGCAACTTTTTATACTATTTTTGGGACTAACATATTGATCCAGTGCCCAGTGCCAATTCCTGTTTGTTGCATGTTTTTTGTTTCACAGAATATCCATACCAAACGAAGTTCAAACACGATAAAAAACTTACGGAGATTTTTTTGGAATATATGTGATTTTTGGGAAAAAGAATCAACGCGAGACGATGCCCGAGGGGCCCACAAGCCCTAGGGGGTTGGGAGCGCCCTGGACCCTTGTGGTCACCCCGTAAGGCGGTTGGTGCCCTTCTTTCGCCGCAAGAAAGATAATATCCGGATAAAAATCGTGTTAAAATTTCAGCCCAATCGGAGTTACAGATCTCCGGGAATTTAAGAAATGGTGAAAGGCCAGAATCTGGGAAGGTAGAAACAGAAGGAAATAGAGAGAGAGATCCAATCTCGGCGGGGCTCCCACCCCTCCGCGGCCATGGAAGCCAAGGACCAGAGGGGAAACCCTCCTCCCATCTAGGGGGGAGGTCAAGGAAGAAGAAGAAGGAGGGGGCTCTCTCTGATGGGGAACGTAGCATGCAATTTCAAAATTTTCCTACGCTCATGCAAGATCTATCTAGGAGATGATAGCAACGAGAGGGGGAGAGTGTGTCTACATACCCTCGTAGACTGAAAGCAGAAGCATTTGACAACACAGTTGATGTAGTCGAACTTCTTCTCGTTCCGGCCGATCAAGCACCGAACGTACGGCACCTCTGAGTTCTGCACACGTTCAGCTCGATGACGTCCCTCGAACACTTGATCTAGCAAAGTGTCAAGGAAGTAGATGACTTCCGTCAGCACGACAGTGTGGTGACGGTGATGGTGAAGTGATCCGCGCAGGGCTTCGCCTAAGCACTACGTGAATATGACCGGAGGCCTAAACTGTGGAGGGGGCGCCGCACACGGCTAACAATTGTTGGTGTGTGTTCTAGGCGCCCCCTCCCCATGTATATATAGGTCGGAGGGGGAGGGGAGCAGCCTTGGGGCGCCCCAAGTAGGAGGAATCCTACTTGGTGCCCTAGTCCAATTCGCCCCCCCCCCTTCCTTATTAACCGGAGGGGAAAGAAAAGAGAGGGGGGAGGGAAGGAAGGGGGAGGCCGAATCCTCCCCTTTCCTTCTCCCTTCTCCTCTTCCTTCTCCTCCTATTTCAGCCCATATGGGGGCGCAGCAGCCCCTACTGGCTGCTGTGTTTTCCCTCTTGGCCCATTAGCCCCATATCTTTTGCCGGGGGTGCCCGGAACCCCTTCCGGTGACCCCATATGTACCCGGTACCCTCCGGAAAACTTACGGTGTCCGAATATCATCGTCCTATATATCAATCTTTACCTCTCGACCATTTCGAGAGTCCTCGTCATGTCCGTGATCTCATCCGGGACTCCGAACAACATTCGGTCACCAAATCACATAACTCATATAGTACAAAATCGTCATCGAACGTTAAGCGTGCGGACCCTACGGGTTCGAGAACTATGTAGACATGACCGAGACACTTCTCTGGTCAATAACCAATAGCGGAACCTGGATGCTCATATTGGCTCCTACATATTCTACAAAGATCTTTATCGGTCGAACCGTTGTGACAACATACGTTATTCCCTTTGTCCATCGGTATGTTACTTGCCCGAGATTTGTTCGTCGGTATCTTCATACCTAGTTCAATCTCATTACTGGCAAGTCTCTTTACTCATTCCGTAATACGTCATCCTGTAACTAACTTGTTAGTCACTTTGCTTGGAAGGCTTCCTATGATGTGCATTACCGAGAGGGCCCAGAGATACCTCTCCGATACTCGGAGTGACAAATCCTAATCTCGATCTGTGCCAACCCAACAGACACCTTCGGAGATACCTGTAGAGCATCTTTATAATCACCCAGTTATGTTGTGACGTTTGATAGCACACAAGGCATTCCTCCGGTATCCGGGAGTTGCATAATCTCATAGTCGAAGGAATATGTATTTGACATGAAGAAAGAAGTAGCAATAAACCCGAACGATCATTATGCTAAGCTAACGGATGGGTCTTGTCCATCACATTATTCTCCAAATGATGTGATCCCGTTATCAAATGACAACTCATGTCCATGGTTAGGAAACCATAACCATCTTTGATCAACGAGCTAGTCAAGTAGAGGCTCACTAGGGACACAGTGTTTGTCTATGTATTCACACTTGTATTTAGGTTTTCGATCAATACAATTCTAGCATGAATAATAAACATTTATCATGAATAAGGAAATATAAAATAACAACTTTATTATTGCCTATGGGGCATATTTCCTTTAGTCTCCCACTTGCACTAGAGTCAATAATCTAGATTACATTGTAATGATTCTTGTTGGGGAACGTAGCATGCAATTTCAAAAAATTTCCTACGCTCACCCAAGATCTATCTAGGAAATTCATAGCAACGAGAGGGGGAGAGTGTGTCTACGTACCCTCGTAGACCGAGAGCGGAAGCATTTGTTAATGCGGTTGATGTAGTCGAACTTCTTCTCGTTCCGACCGATCAAGCACCGAACGTACGACACCTACGAGTTCTGCACATGTTCAGCTCAATGACGTCCCTCAAACTCTTTATCCAGCAAAGTGTCGAGGGAGAGTTCCATTAGCACGACGGCGTGGTGACGGTGATGGTGAAGTGATCCGCGCAGGGCTTTGCCTATGCACTACGTGAATATGACCGGAGGCGTAAACTGTGGAGGGGGGCGCCGCACACGGCTAACAATTGTTCATGTGTGTTCTAGGCGCCTCCCCCCTTTCATATATATAGGTGGGAGCGAGAGGGAGCAGCCAAGGGGGCGCCCAAGTAGGAGGAATCCTACTTGGGCCCCAAGTCCAATTCGGCCCCCCCTTCCATAAGTGTCGGAGGGGGAAGGAAAGAGAGGGGGGAGAAAAGGAAAGTGGGAGGCCGAATCCTCCCCTTTCCTTCTACCTTCCCCTCCTTCCTTTTCCTCCTATTTCGGCCTATATGGGGGCGCACCAGCCCACCAGGGGCTGGTCTGTCCCTTTCTTGGCCCATAAGGCCCATATCTTTGCCGGGGGTGCCCGGAACCCCTTTCCGGTGACCAGATATGTACCCGGTATGCTCGAAACACTTCCGGTGTCCGAATATCATCGTCCTATATATGAATATTTACCTCTCGACCATTTCAAGACTGCTCGTCATGTCCGTGATCTCATCCGGGACTCCGAACAACATTCGGTCACCAAATCACATAACTCATATAATACAAAATTGTCATCGAACGTTAAGCATGCGGACCCTACGGTTTCGAGAACTATATATACATGACTGAGACACCTCTCCGGTCAATAACCAACAGCGGAACCTGGATGCTCAAATAGGTTCCCACATATTCTACGAAGATCTTTATCGGTCGTACCGTAATGACAACATATGTTATTCCCTTTGTCATCGGTATGTTACTTGCCCGAGATTCGATCGTCGGTATCTTCATACCTAGTTCAATCTCATTACCGGCAAGTCTCTTTACTCATTCCGTAATACATCATCCTATAACTAACTCATTAGTCACTTTGCTTGCAAGGCTTCTTATGATGTGCATTACCGAGAGGGCCCAGAGATACCTCTCCGATACTCGGAGTGACAAATCCTAATCTCGATCTATGCCAACCCAACAGACACCTTCGGAGATACCTATAGAGCATCTTTATAATCACCTAGTTACATTGTGACGTTTGATAGCACACAAGGCATTCCTCCGGTATCCGGGAGTTGCTTAATCTCATAGTCGAAGGAATATGTATTTGACATGAAGAAAGCAGTAGCAATAAACCTGAACGATCATTATGCTAAGCTAACAGATGGGTCTTGTCCATCACATTATTCTCCAAATGATGTGATCCCGTTATCAAATGACAACTCGTGTCCATGGTTAGGAAACCATAACCATCTTTCATCAATGAGCTAATCAAGTAGAGGCTCACTAGGGACACAGTGTTTGTCTATGTATTCACACTTGTATTTAGGTTTCCGATCAATACAATTCTAGCATGAATAATGAACATTTATCATGAATAAGGAAATATAAAATAACAACTTTATTATTGCCTCTAGGGCATATTTCCTTCAGTCTCCCACTTGCACTAGAGTCAATAATCTAGTTCACATCGCCATGTTATTTAACACCAATAGTTCACATCTTTATGTGATTAACACCCATAGTTCACATCGCCATGTGACCAACAACCAAAAGAGTTTACTAGAGTCAATAATCTAGTTCACATCGCTATGCGATTAACACCCAAAGAGTACTAAGGTGTGATCATGTTTTGCTTCTGAGAGAAGTTTAGTCAACGGGTCTGCCACATGCAGATCCGTAAGTATTTTCCAAATTTCTATGTCTACAATGCTCTGCATGGAGCTACTCTAGCTAATTGCTCCCACGTTAAATACGTATCTAGATTCAGACTTAGAGTCATCTAGATCAGTGTCAAAGCTTGCATCGACGTAACTCTTTACGACGAACTCTTTATCACCTCCATAATCGAGAAACATTTCCTTAGTCCTCTTTAGGTACTTAAGGATAATTTTGACCGCTGTCCAGTGATCTACTCCTGGATCACTATTGTACCCCCTTGCCAAACTCATGGCAAGGTACAATAGGTCTGGTATACAGCATGGCATACTTTATAGAACCTATGGCTGAGGCATAGGGAATGACTTTCATTCTCTCTCTATCTTCTGTCGTGGTCGGGTTTTGAGTCTTACTCAACTTCACACCTTGCAACACAGGCAAGAACCCTTTCTTTGACTGATCCATTTTGAACTTCTTTAAAATCTTGTCAAGGCATGTGCTTTTGTGAAAGTCCTATTAAGCGTCTTGATCTATCCCTATAGATCTTGATGCCCAATATATAAGTAGCTTCACCGAGGTCTTTCATTGAAAAATTCTTATTCAAGTATTCTTTTATGCTATCCAGATATTCTATATCATTTCCAATCAATAATATGTCATCCACATATAATATCAGAAATGCTATAGAGCTCCCACTCACTTTCTTGAAAATACAGGCTTCACCATAAGTCTGGATAAAACCATATGCTTTGATCAGCTTATCAAAGCGTATATTCCAACTCCGAGATGCTTGCACCAGTCCATAAATAGATCGCTGGAGTTTGCACACTTTGTCAGCACCTTTAGGATCGACAAAACATTCTGGTTGCATCATATACAACTCTTCTTTAAGAAATCCATTAAGGAATGCAGTTTTGACGTCCATTTGCCAGATTTCATAATCATAAAATGAGGCAATTGCTAACATGATTCGGACAAACTTAAGCATTGCTACGGGTGAGAAGGTCTCATCGTAGTCAACTCCTTGAACTTGTCGAAAACCTTTCACGACAAGTCGACCTTTGTAGACAGTAACATTACCATCAGCGTCAGTCTTCTTCTTGAAGATCCATTTATTTTCTATGGCTCGCCGATCATCGGGCAAGTCAACCAAAGTCCATACTTTGTTCTCATACATGGATCCTATCTCAGATTTCATGGCCTCAAGCCATTTATCAGAATCTAGGCTCAGCATCGCTTCTTCATAGTTCGTAGGTTCGTCATGGTCTAGTAACATGAGTTCCAGAAAAGGATTACCGTACCACTCTGGTGCGGAACATGCTCTGGTTGACCTACGAGGTTCGGTAGTAACTTGATCTGATGTTTCATGATCATTATCATTAGCTTCCTCTCTAGTTGGTGTAGGCATCACAGGAACATATTTCTCTGATGAGCTACTTTCCAAATTGAGAGAAGGTACAATTACCTCATCAAGTTCTACTTTCCTCCCACTCACTTCTTATTGACAGAAACTCCTTCTCTATAAAGGATCCATTCTTAGCAACAAAGATCTTGCCTTCGGATTTGTGATAGAAGGTGTACCCAACAGTTTCTTCTGGGTATCCTATGAAGACGCACTTCTCCGATTTGGGTTCGAGCTTATCAGGCTGAAGTTTTTTTTGCATAAGCATCGCAACACCAAACTTTAAGAAACGACAGCTTAGGTTTCTTGCCAAACCACAGTTCATACGGTGTCGTCTCAACGGATTTAGATGGTGCCCTATTTAAAGTGAATGCAGCTGTCTCTAATGCGTAACCCCAAAATGATAGTGGTAAATCGGTAAGAGACATCATAGATCGCACCATATCCAATAAAGTACGGTTACGACGTTCGGACACACCATTACGCTGCGGTGTTCCAGGTGGCGTGAGTTCTGAAACTATTCCAGATTGTTTTAAATGAAGGCCAAACTCGTAACTCAAATATTCGCCTCCGCGATCAGATCATAGAAACTTTATTTTCTTGTTACGATGATTCTCCACTTCACTCTGAAATTCTTTGAACTTTTCAAATGTTTCAGACTTGTGTTTCATTAAGTAGATATACCCATATCTGCTCAAATCATCTGTGAAGGTTAGAAAATAACGATACCCGCCGCGAGCCTCAACATTCATCGGACCGCATATATCGGTATGTATTATTTCCAATAAGTCAGTGGCTCGCTCCATTTTCCGGAGAACGGAGTTTTAGTCATCTTGCCCATGAGGCATGGTTCGCAAGCATCAAATGATTCATAATCAAGTAATTCCAAAAGTCCATCCGAATGGAGTTTCTTCATGCGCTTTACACCAATATGACCTAAACGGCAGTGCCACAAATATGTTGCACTATCATTATCAACTTTGCATCTTTTGGCATCAATATTATGAATATGTGTATCACCATGATCGAGATTCAATAAAAATAGACCACTCTTCAAGGGTGCATGACCATAAAAGATATTACTCATATAAATAGAACAACAATTATTCTCTGATTTAAATGAATAACCGTCTCGCATTAAACAAGATCTAGATATAATGTTCATGCTCAACGCTGGCACCAAATAACAATTATTCAGGTCTAAAACTAATCCCGAAGGTAGATGTAGAGGTAGCGTGCCGACGGCGATCACGTCGACCTCGGAACCATTCCCGACGCGCATCGTCACCTCATCCTTAGCCAATCTTTGTTTAATCCATAGCCCCTGTTTCGAGTTACAAAAATGAGCAACCGAACCGGTATCAAATACCCAGGCACTACTACGAGCATTAGTAAGGTACACATCAATAACATGTATATCAAATATACCTTTGTTCACTTTGCCATCCTTGTTATCCGCCAAATACTTGGGGCAGTTCCACTTCCAGTGACCAATCCCTTTGCAGTAGAAGCACTCAGTTTCAGGCTTAGGTCCAGACTTGGGCTTCTTCCTAGGAGTGGCAACTTGCTTGCCATTCTTCTTGAAGTTCCCTTTCTTTCCTTTGCCCTTTTTCTTGAAACTGGTGGTCTTGTTAACCATCAACACTTGATGCTCCTTCTTGATTTCTACCTCCACAGCTTTGAGCATAGCGAAGAGCTCGGGAATTGTCTTATCCATCCCTTGCATATTATAGTTCATCACGAAGCCTTTATAGCTTGGTGGCAGTGATTGGAGAACTCTGTCAATAACACTATCATCTGGAAGATTAACTCCCAGCTGAGTCAAGTGATTATGATACCCAGACATTTTGAGTATGTGTTCACTGACAGAGCTATTCTCCTCCATCTTGCAGCTATAGAACTTGTTGGGGACTTCATATCTCTCAACTCGAGCATTTGCTTGAAATATTAACTTCAATTCCTGGAACATCTCATATGGTCCATGACGTTCAAAATGTCTTTGAAGTCCCGATTCTAAGCTGTAAAGCATGGCACACTGAACTATCAAGTAGTCATCAGATCGAGCTTGCCAGACGTTGATAACATCAGCATCTGCTCCTGCAGCAGGCCTTTCACCTAGCGGTGCATCAAGGATATAATTATTCTGTGCAGCAATGAGGCTAATCCTCAAGTTACGGATGTAACACCCCCAGTGGTTAACTATAGTAATCCCCTCTGATTATGCCTGGTCATCATAATTAACAGTGCCTAATCATTATTTGCATTCAACTCCTAAGTCAAAATCAAATTTAAATCAAAGTGGAAAATAAAAGTTGTCCAACATAGAAACTAAAATGTTCAATAAATAGCAAGTATTGCAGAGGCCATTCTAAAATTGTAACCAACATTTAGTAAATTGTGTAAGTGGCCCAAACCTCTTTTAACAGTGGCTGAAAAATAATATTTAATGACCTTTTAATTAATTTAAATCAAATATGAAATGATGTTTTGCCAAAAACTAATTTCTGGTGTTAGGGTATAATGCGCTGGTATTTATGGTCTAGGTCACACTTTTTACAAGAACCATTTGGGGCCCAAGTAATTAACAAAACAGAAAAGAAAGAAACAGAAAAAGAGAAAAAGAAAAAAACCTAAATACTACACTGTGCACTTGGCCTGCTCGCTACAGTCGCGGCCCAGCCCACCCCCGCGCCGTCCCCTACCTCCACTGCTCACCCCGCGCCCCGCTGTCGAACACCGCGCGCCCGCGCCCCAGGCCCCCCTCGCTCGCCGCTCGACAACGCGCCGCGCCCGCGACGTGGATAAGGAGCAACCCCGCACCCCCCTGGCGAACCCTAGCCCCAATTCCCCCCTTCCTCCCTCGTTCCCCACCTCGCCCGACGCCGCCATGATCGGCCGCCGCTGAAGCTCGCGGCCACCCCCTCTCCCTCACCGGCCCGACGTGTCCAACGTACTCGCCGTCGTCCCCTTCTTCGACTACGCCGACGAACCGAAGATGAGGACCACCGCAGCGCCTCCCCGAGCCTTTCTTCCTCCTCGGATCGCCACCGTACGTTGTTGTCGATTCCGGCCCGTAGCGGCGGCTAGCGGCCGCCGCACGCACACCTGCAGGAGCGCTGTAAGCTGTTGCCCCTTCTCCCTCTCCTCGCACCGTCGTTCGCGGCCCCTAGCGAGCTCCTCCACCGTAGCCGAACACGCCGCCGCTTAGCTCATCGCCGGCGCCGTTCCGGCGAACAGCTGGCCTCGGGCTCGTGCCCGTTGAACTCACACGCGCGCGTAGATGCCTCCGAGCTCCTTCGTTCGACTCGCGCGCGACCGCACTGCCGTTTGCCATCGCCACCCGAGACCGGCCGCCGCCGACGTGCTCACCGCCGCCGCTACGCGCTGTCTCCGGCCACGCCACCACCATCAATGCACGCGGCGTGGACCGCCCGTTCGAACGAACCAAACCCCAGCCCCGGAGATGCCCCGTACGCAAATCCCGCGCGTCACCGCCGTCTTCTGTGGTCGCCGGCGATGCTCCTGCCGCCGCGCCGGCCGGCTCCTACATGGCACGCGGGCCCCACCCCCAGTGCCACTGCCAGTGGGCTAGGCCGGCCCCAATTGACCAGTTGACTTGGTCAACTGGCTGACTGGGCACAGCCCAGGCACTGACTGGTGGGGCCCCTCTCCCTGTGTCTATGACATATGGGCCCCCCCTGTTAGGTGCCTCATTAACTAATTAGGTTAATAAAAATAATTAAAACCCTAATCAGTCACTGACTGCTGGGCCCCACCTGTTAATTAACTCAGTTAATTAAATTAACCCCTCTGATTAAGCCACGGTGAATGACATGTGGGTCCCACCTGTCTGGTTTGACTGGTCAACCGACAAGTTGACCTGCTGATGTCATGATTAGGTCATGCTGACGTCCCTTACACTGTTTTGGATAATTCGAATTTAAATAAATATTTAAATTCCAGAAATTAATAAAAACTTTAGAAAATCATATCTTTTAAACCGTAACTCCGATGAAAATAATTTATATATGAAAAATGATCAGAAAAATCCCACGAATCCGAATACGCTACCCACATACCTGTTAGATGCCTCTAACTATCTGGACATGCAACTTTTTGCCTGTTTCAGCTAAATGAATAATGCATGACTTTAATAAAATAAATCCAAACAAATTCCTAAATTAACTAAATCATTTAGTTAGGCCACAGAACACCCCGGCACATCATTTAGGCATGTCATACACATTGATTGCATTATTGCCATGAATTTATTATTTCTCTCCACCTCCTTCTCTTTCGATAGACGCCGAGACCGACACCGACGTGGCTGAGTTCTACTACACTACAGACGAGTAGCCCGTTGACGACCCCTCTCTCTTGCCCGAGCAACCAGGCAAGCACCCCCCCTTTGAGCATACCGATATCGCCTATTCTTTCTCTCTCATGCTTGCATTAGAATTGCTGCTGCTACTGCTTTACCTATTCTGATGCATAGCCTGTTTATTGTAACCTGCTATTGAAACCTTACCTGCTTAACCTAAACTGTTTAGTCTAGGCTGGGTAGAGACCTATCAGTGGACCCCCTTGTCCCGACTGCCCCGCTGGATTAACCGAAGACCCGATCAATGGGATTGAAGACCAGGCCCCGGCACCGCACATCACCCCCCTTAGTTGTTACGACACTGTAGCGTTACTATCAAGTGCCGAGGGTGAAACCTCTTGTAGCACTTTTGATGTTAACTCTGTAGAGAAGCTATTCGGTCGTGGTCATCGAGGGTGATTCCTCCTTCCCCACTTCCGATAACGACGTTGTCGTGCAACACATCAAGTGTGAACCCACCGAGGGTGATTCCTCTGAGTTCACCTTGACGGATACATCGAGCAGGAATCCAACGAGGGTGATACCTCGGATTCCCCTGATGTTATGGACACACGGATACTTGGACTGTACTATTGTTATTTGGAAAGGCGGGTCGACCCTGAGGGGTACCCGCGTGTGATGTGAAGACGGGTTGCCTGTATGGTGCCCGAGTGATAAATACGAGGCGTGGCCGGGCATTCTTGGCCCTTGCCGCAAGTCCTCGAGACGGGGCGACGGGGTCACATCGATCGTGAGTCTCTGCTCGTTACCGCACCCCCAAGGTACTAACGGTTTGGATATGTGATCTGAGTGGGCCTCTGGCCCGATAGTACTAACCATCACGCGGGAATGATTATGGGTACTCTGCATCGTGGCATCAGCCGAAAGTTCTGTTAGACGTCCAGTTCAGCATTGCGGCCGGGTCGGATCGTGCCGTTGGTGCTAGTATCCACCCTGCTCGCAACGAGCCGGAGTGCACAGGGCGATGGCCAAGACCCCTGAGCGCTTAGGATGTAGACCGGCGGGGACCTCTCTGCTGAGCTGTAGGTAGGGTTGCGGTGTGTCGTTTGGCCGAGGTCGGGCATGACCCGGAAAAGTGTGTCCGGTCGGAGTTAAGCGAGCGTGGTGGGTAAGTTGGTGCACCCCTGCAGGGAAGAAAACTTCTATCGATAGCCGGATCCTCGGTAATGGACACTCGAAGTGTATCCCGATTGATACAATTAGAATTGGATACTATGGCTCTGTGATTGCTTCTCGCAGGGAGTCGAGAAGGGATCTCAGGACGAGGTCGATGACTGTATGGCTCTGGGATTGCTTTCTCGCAGGGAGTCGAGAAAGGATCTCTGGGTGAGGATGAGACTTAATGATACTACTACTTTAGGCGGTACTAATCTACGCTCTTCTAATGCTGCAAGACCGCTGAAGATGCTAGTCTTCGATAGGACTAGGCCTTCTCTCTATTCTGGCATTTCTGCAGCCCAGTCCACATATACAGCCTCTCTTTGATAATGTTGCATATGTAGTGTAGATCCTTGCTTGCTGAGTACTTTGGATGAGTACTCACGGTTGCTTTACTTTCTATTTTTCCCCATACCCCCACCTTGATGATACATCAGACGATGGAGTCCAGGAGCCATATGTCCCAGCCAGTGCTTACTACCAGGAGGGTCGTGACGGCACGTACTATTGGATCGAGCCAGCCGACCAGGAGTAGGATCGGAGGTTCCCAGGCAGGAGGCCTTGCGCCTTTCGATCGTAGTGTTTTCTTTTGCCCCGCCTTCTAAAGGGCCTTTCTGTGTTTCCTTTTATGTCTGTACTCAGATATCTGATGCTTCCGCTGACGCTTGTACGCAAGCTTTTGTATTGGAGCCCTCGAGGCCCCTGGCTTGTAATATAAAGCTTGTATGACTTTATTTATGGTTTAGAGTTGTGTTGTGATATCTTCCCGTGAGTCCTTAGGCTTGATCGTGTGCATTTGCGTGTATGATTAGTGCACGATTGAGCCGGGGGCGTCACAACGGACCCAGTCCGTGTAGTTGCTACCATCATCTTTCAACTTAGCTTTCTCTAGGAACGCATTAAAATTCAAGGGAACGGTAGCACAGGCCATTAATCTACAACATAGATATGCAAAAACTATCAGGACTAAGTTCATGATAAATTAAGTTCCATTAATCATATTACTTAAGAACTCCCACTTAGATTGGCATCCCTCAAGTCATCTAAATGATCACGTGATCCAAATCAACTAACCCATGTCCGATCATAACGTGAGATGGGGTAGTCATCAATGGTGAACATCTCTATGTTGATCATATCTACTATATGATTCACGTTCGACCTTTCGGTCTCCAGTGTTCCGAGGCCATGTCTGTACATGCTAGGCTCGTCAAGTTTAACCCGAGTATTCCGCATATGCAAAACTGTCTTGCACCCGTTGTATGTGAACGTAGAGCCTATCACAGCCGATCATCACGTGGTGTCCCAGCACGACGAGCTGTCGCAACGGTGCATACTCAGGGAGAACACTTATACCTTGAAATTATAGAAGGGATCATCTTATAATGCTACCGCCGTACTAAGCAAAATAAGATGCAAACAAGATAAACATCACATGCAATCAAAATATGTGACATGATATGGCCATCATCATCTTGTGCCTTTGATCTCCATCTCCAAAGCACCGTCATGATCTCCATCATCACCGGCTTGACACCTTGATCTCCATCGTAGCATCGTGGTCGTCTCGCCAACTATTGCTTCTACAACTATCGCTAACGCATAGTGATAAAGTAAAGCAATTACATGGCGTTTGCATTTCATAGAATAAAGCGACAACCATAAGGCTCTTGCCAGTTGCCGATAACATTTACCAAACATGATCATCTCATACAACAACGTATATCACATCATGTCTTGACCATATCACATCACAACATGCCCTGCAAAAACAAGTTAGACGTCCTCTACTTTGTTGTTGCAAGTTTTACGTGGCTGCTACGAGTTTCTAACAAGAACCGTTCTTACCTACGCATCAAAACCACAACGGTGTTTCGTCAAGTTTGTTGTTTTAACCTTCAACAAGGACTGGCCTTAGTCAAATTCGATTCAACTAAAGTTGGAGAAACAGACACCCACCGGCCACCTTCATGCAAAACTAGTTACATGTCTGTCGGTGGAACCGGCCTCATGAACGTGGTCATGTAAGGTTGGTCTCGGCCGCTTTAGCCAACAATACCGCTGAATCAAAATAAGATGTTGGTGGTAAGTAGTATGACTATCACCGCCCACAACTCTTTGTGTTCTACTCATGCATATCATCTACGCATAGACCTGGCTCTGATGCCACTGTTGGAGAACGTAGCATGCAATTTCAAAAAATTTCCTACGCTCACGCAAGATCTATCTAGGAGATGCATAGCAACGAGAGGGGGAGAGTGTGTCTATGTACCCTCATAGACCGAGAGCGGAAGCGTTTGTTAACGCGGTTGATGTAGTCAAACTTCTTCTCCTTCCGACCGATTAAGCACCGAACGTACGTCACCTCCAAGTTCTGCACACGTTCAGCTCGATGACGTCCCTCGCACTCTTGATCCAGCAAAGTGTCGAGGGGAGTTCCGTCAGCACGATGGCGTGGTGACGGTGATGGTGAAGTGATCCGCGCAGGGCTTCGCCTAAAAACTACGTGAATATGACCGGAGCCGTAAACTGTGGAGGGGGGAGCCGCACACGGCTAACAATTGTTCGTGTGTGATCTAGGCACCTCCCCCCTTTCATATATATAGGTGGGAGGGAGAGGGAGTAGCCAAGGGGGCGCCCAAGTAGGACGAATCCTACTTGGGCCCCTAGTCCAATTCGGCCCCCCCTTCCATAAGTGTCGGAGGGGGAAGGAAAGATAGGGGGAGAGAAGGAAAGGGGGAGGCCGAATCCTCCCCTTTCCTTCTCCCTTCCCCTCCTTCCTTTTCCTCCTATTTCGGCCTATATGGGGGCGCACCAGCCCACTAGGGGCTGGTCTGTCCCTCTCTTGGCCCATAAGGCCCATATCTTTGCCGGGTGTGCCCGGAACCCCTTTCCGGTGACCTGATATGTACCCGGTACCCTCAGAACACTTCCGGTGTCCGAATATAATTGTCCTATATATGAATCTTTACTTCTTGACCATTTCGAGACTCCTTGTCATGTCCTTCATCTCATCCGGGACTCCGAACAACATTCGGTCACCAAATCACATAACTCATATAATACAAAATCGGCATCGAACGTTAAGCGTGCGGACCCTACGGGTTCGAGAACTATGTAACCAATAGCGGAACCTGGATGCTCATATTGGATCCCACATATTCTATGAAGATCTTTATTGGTCGTACCATAATGACAACATACGTTATTCCCTTTGTCATCGGTATGTTACTTGCCCGAGATTCGATCATTGGTATCTTCATACCTAGTTCAATCTCGTTACCGGCAAGTCTCTTTACTCGTTCTGTAATACATCATCCTGTAAATAACTCATTAGTCACTTTGCTTGCAAGGCTTCTTATGATGTGCATTACCGCGAGGGCCCAGAGATACCTCTCCGATACTCGGAGTGACAAATCCTAATCTCGATCTATGCCAACCCAACAGACACCTTCGAAGATACCTGTAGAGCATCTTTATAATCACCCAGTTACGTTGTGACATTTGATAGCACACAAGGCATTCCTCCGGTATCCTGGAGTTGCATAATCTCATAGTCGAAGGAATATGTATTTGACATGAAGAAAGCAATAGCAATAAAACTGAACAATCATAATGCTAAGCTAACAGATGGGTCTTGTCCATCACATCATTCTCCTAATGATGTGATCCCGTTCATCAAATGATAACACATGTCTATGGTTAGGAAACTTAACCATCTTTGATTAACGAGCTAGTCTAGTAGAGGCTTACTAGGGACACGGTGTTTTGTCTATGTATCCACACATGTATCAAGTTTTCGGTTAATACAATTCTAGCATGAATAATAAACATTTATCATGATATAAGGAAATATAAAATAACAACTTTATTATTGCCTCTAGGGCATATTTCCTCCAATTCTAACACCCATGCAGTCTTGGTGCTGATAATGTTTTGCTCATGGAAGAGGCTTAGTCAACAAGTCTGCTACATTCAGATCCGTATGTATTTTGCAAATCTCTATGTCTCCCTCCTTGACTTGATCACGGATGGAGTTGAAGCGTCTCTTGATGTGTTTGGTTCTTTTGTGAAATCTGGATTCCTTCGCTAAGGCAATTGCTCCAGTATTGTCACAAAAGATTTTCATTGGACCCGATGCACTAGGTATTACACCTAGATCGGATATGAACTCCTTCATCCAGACTCCTTCATTTGCTGCTTCCGAAGCAGCTATGTACTCCGCTTCACACGTAGATCCCGCCACAACGCTCTGCTTGGAACTGCACCAACTGATAGCTCCACCATTCAATATAAATACGTATCTGGTTTGTGACTTAGAGTCATCCGGATCAGTGTCAAAACTAGCATCGACGTAACCATTTACGACGAGCTCTTTGTCACCCCCATAAACGAGAAACATATCCTTAGTCCTTTTCAGGTACTTCAGGATGTTCTTGACCGCTGTCCAGTGATCCACTCCTGGATTACTTTGGTACCTCCCTGCCAAACTTATGGCAAGGTACACAACAGGTCTGGTACACAGTATAGCATACATGATAGAAACTATGGCTGAAGCATTGGGAATGACTTTCATTTTCTCTCTATCTTCTGCAGTGGTCGGGCATTGAGTCTTACTCAACTTCACACCTTGCAAAACAGGCAAGAACCCTTTCTTTGACTGATCCATTTTGAACTTCTTCAAAACTTTATCAAGGTATGTGCTTTGTGAAAGTCCTATTAAGCGTCTCGATCTATCCCTATAGATCTTGATGCCCAATATATAAGCAGCTTCACCGAGGTCTTTCATTGAAAAACTCTTATTCAAGTATCCTTTTATGCTATCCAGAAATTCTACATTATTTCCAATCGATGATATGTCATCCACATATAATATTAGAAATGCTACAGGGCTCCCACTCACTTTCTTGTAAATACAGGCTTCTCCGAAAGTCTTTATAAAACCATATGCTTTGATCACCTCATCAAAGCATATATTCCAACTCTGAGATGCTTGCACCAGTCCATAGATGGATCGCTGCAGCTTGCACACTTTGTTAGCACCTTTAGTATCGACAAAACCTTCTGGTTGCATCATATACAACTCTTCTTTAAGAAATCCATTAAGGAATGCAGTTTTGACGTCCATTTGCCAGATTTCATAATCATAAAATGCGGCAATTGCTAACATGATTTGGACGGACCTAAGCATCACTACGGGTGAGAAAGTTTCATCATAGTCAACTCCTTGAACTTGTCAAAACCTTTCGCGACAAGTCGAGCTTTGTAGACAGTAACATTACCATCAGCGTCAGTCTTCTTCTTGAAGATCCATTTATTTTCTATGGCTCGCCGATCATCGGGCAAATCATCCAAAGTCCGCACTTTGTTCTCATACATGGATCCTATCTCAAATTTCATGGCCTCAAGCCATCTGTTGGAATCTGGGCTCATCATAGCTTCTTCATAGTTCGTAGGTTCGCCATGGTCTAGTAACATGACTTTCAGAACAGGATTACCATACCACTCTGGTGAGGATCATACTCTGGTTGATATACGAGGTTCAGTAGTAACTTGATCTGAAGTTTCATGATCATCATCATTAGCTTCCTCTCTAGTTGGTGTAGGCATCACGGGAATAGATTTCTCTGATGAACTACTTTCCAAATTGAGAGAAGGTATAATTATCTCATCAATTCTACTTTCCTCCCACTCACTTCTTTCGAGAGAAACTCCTTCTCTAGAAAGGATCCAATCTTAGCAACAAAGATCTTGCCTTCGGATCTGTGGTAGAAGGTGTACCCAACAGTTTCTTTTGGGTATCCTATGAAGACGCACTTGTCCGATTTGGGTTCGAGCTTATCAGGTTGAAGATTTTTCACATAAGCATCGCAACCCCAAACTTTAAGAAACGACAGCTTAGGTTTCTTGCCAAACCATAGTTCATACGGTGTCGTCTCAACGGATTTAGACGGTGCCCTATTTAACGTGAATACAGCTGTCTCTAATGCATAACCCCAAAACGATAGTGGTAAATCGGTAAGAGACATCATAGATCGCACCATATGTAATAAAGTACGGTTACGACGTTCGGACACACCATTACGCTGTGGTGTTCTAGGTGGCGTGAGTTATGAAACTATTCCATATTGTTTTAAATGAAGGCCAAACTCGTAACTCAAATATTCGCCTCCGCGATCAGATCGTAGAAACTTTATTTTCTTGTTACGATGATTTTCTACTTCACTCTGAAATTCTTTGAACTTTTCAAATGTTTCAGACTTATGTTTCATCAAGTAGATACACCCATATCTGCTCAAATCATCTGTGAAGGTCAGAAAATAACGATACCCGCCATGAGACTGAACACTCATCGGACCGCATACATCGGTATGTATTATTTCCAATAAGTCATTGGCTCGCTTCATTGTTCCGGAGAACGGAGTTTTAATCATCTTGCCCATGAGGCATGGTTCGCAAGTATCAAATGATTCATAATCAAGTGATTCCAAAAGCCCATCTGCATGGAGTTTCTTCGTGCGCTTTACACCAATATGACCTAAACGGCAGTGCCACAAATATGTTGCACTATCATTATCAACTTTGCATCTTTTGGCATCAATATTATGAATATGTGTATCACCACGATCGAGATTCAACAAAAATAGACCACTCTTCAAGGGTGCATGACCATAAAAGATATTTCTCATATAAATAGAACAACCATTATTCTCTGATTTAAATGAATAACTGTCTCGCACTAAACAAGATCCAGATATAATGTTCATGCTCAACACTGGCACCAAATAACAATTATTCAGGTCTAAAACTAATCCCGAAGGTAGATGTAGAGGTAGCGTGCCGACGGCGATCACATTGACCTTCGAACCATTCCCGACGCACATCGTCACCTCGTCCTTAGCCAATTTTCGTTTAATCCGTAGCTCCTGTTTCGAGTTACAAATATGAACAACCGAACCAGTATCAATTAACCAGGTGCTACTATGAGCATTAGTAAGGTACACGTCAATAACATGTATATCAAAGATGCCTTTGTTCACTTGCCATCCTTCTTATCCACCAAATATCACTACAACAAAAACATATCAGTAAGCCCACTTTTTCTAAGACACTTTTATATTTGTCCCTATACTAGGAAGCATCCAGTATGTAGACACGCTTCTTGGGACGATTTATATTACGTCACAAATCTTAATTTTTTGGGCATATCACATTTATTAATTTTTATATGTGTAAATACGTAGAGACGATTTTTAAGACGTTTTAGGATACATAAAAGAGTTTAACAATAAAATAATAAAACCAAATAAAAAAGGGGCAGAAAATGGAAATTACCTTGGCCCATCTCTGCCCACGAACGCAACAGAATCGTAGCGCGTGCTCTCCTTCACCCTATCCCGCCGCCACGACCTTCCGCTGCCCATCTATGGTGCCGTCGGGCTGGCTCCTCCTGCAACCCTGTGCCGCGTAGTCCCCCTGCCAATCTCCGTCGCGGCGGGCTGGCTTCTCCTGTACCCGTGCGCCGCCTAGGCGGGCTGGCATGTCCGCCGACTATGCTGCCGCCGGGCTGCCTCCTCCTGCATCCCTGCGCCGCCTAGATCTCCACCGCAGCTGGTCTTCCATCTACTGCCCCACACCGCCCCCCTTGCCCCCACTACGTTGCAGCTTAATCGTACGAGCTGGTGGCCTCTCGTACCCTGTTGGATCAGGGCAAGGAGAAGGCGTCAGGGGCGCCACCGTCGGCAACACTGTACTTTAGTTGCAACGTCGCCGGTAGCTTCTCCACCAACACATAGCCCAGTCAGTGGTAATCAATCGATTCCCTTGCTTAATTCCAAAAATCATCATGTTTGGATTCCCTTGTTTAACTTCAGCAATCACCATGTTTGGATGTTCATGTTCATGTTTAATTTCAGCAACCGATTCCGTTGTTTAATTTCAGAAATCACCATGTTTGGATGTTCACATCTCAAATTAAGACAATCTATAGTTGATGTTCATGTTTGGATCTGTTCGGTTTGCATCTCTGATACTAATGGTATTATGCAGCTGTCACTGGTTAATATTATTTTTGATGTGTTAACTGGCATGTATACTCACGACAGGTTCATGACCATGCTATATACTGATGATATATTCTTAATGAAGTCTGCTAAAGTTAGTTTTGACCATATTTTTGAAGCTGACCCATATGTTCGGATGAACTGAACTAAGCTTTTCCTTTGACTGGTTTTGATCATTTTCTGGTTGTCCTGGTGCACATGGAGACACCTAAAATGCTTTAACTAGATTCTGGAGTGAGCTCGCTGCCCTGCTCCTCAGCGAGAGACATACCATTCGTCCAAAAGTATCAAGCATTGGACGTAAAGTGGATAACCTACTCGGTACTAAAACAATATGTAGCATGTATGAAGCTGAATTATCCTTATAACACTGAAGAACATAGTAACTTCCATAACGCAAGTGAAGCTGCAGTCTTGCAGGATTTTTGATAAAAAGGTCGGCAACCGCCACTCACCTAAGCTGTGTTTTCAGTGCATCCCACCACACGTCTGTGAGGCAAGTGGAAGCATATCCTGAAAATCCCCTTTTCCGATGGTCTAAACACATGCAGCAACTGATTGACGTCTTATCAGATTCGTTACTGAGTCCAACTTGCAAATTGTCACCAAGGGAGTTTTGCTTGTCAGATAGATAATTTAACATCGGTGTTGAACAATCATCGGATGAAACAGATTAGAGCATTGTGGTTTTGGTCCTTCGTAGGCGGCCAGTAGGAAATTCAGCATTCAGAACAATTCTGGCCGAAGTACAGGTGGAAGATTTTTGCTGGTGTGGTTCTTTGCATGCAGCTGCAATTTTAGTTATGGTTTTAGTAGTAGTTTAGGAGCACATAGTCAAAATGCTTTATTATAGTTTATGGTTGCTGTCGTTTTTCCGTACTAATTGAGGGCACAACCAAAGTTAACTTGGTTGGTTATGTTACAAGACATTGGACACGGATACAATATTTTTTATACTTTGCATGTGGTTTGTGAAGATTGTATGATAGCTGCATTGATAATATTTTAGGCTGAAAATATCTCTGCTAAAATGCTGTCTATGTTATGGTGAAGCCATGGGGAAGAACACACAGTTGAACATATGAGGGATTATTTTTGGAAGTCAGTAGTATGCTTGCACAAGAAAGGAACGAACTTGAGGTAAGCCTATTTTATCTCTCGTTGATTCTTCTTCTAACCAAAGGAGACACACTATCTGTGCTGAATATTGGAGTGGAAAGACTGGAAGCAACTATAAATTCTTCTGAGGATTTTGACATTTCTCGTAGTGGCATAATTTCAGAGATGGATCAGTTTGCTGAGAAATCACCAATTAAAGAGTTTGGTGATTACTGAAAAATCACCAAGTAACCCTACTTGCCTTGCAAATATTCTGGGAATACATCAGGTCCAGGAACTTATTTATTTTTTGCAAAGCTCTATACTGTTAATGCTCACGCTATCTACTGTCCATGTTCTAATTCTCTCTAACTACTATTGCAGGTCAAGGAAATTAGGAATGGTAAGGAGGCAAGGATTAGTTTCATGATTATTGAGAATCTTTTATTTGGCCATAACATACTGCGTAGATATGATCTGAAGGGTGCTCTTTTCTCATGATATGCTACTGATTCAACAAATCCCAAGAGTGTACGGTTGGATCAAAATTTTATTGAAGACATGCGTACCATGCCTATCTACATTAAAGGGAAAAACCAAAAACTTCATGGAACGTGCTCTTTGGAACGATACATCCTTTTTATGTGTAAGTATTCCTATTGCTGCAAATGGTTTTCATCGACTTCATATGCATTTGGGCGTATGCTTATGATGTTAGCTTACAAGTTGCATCTCTTATGTTTCCAGAACATGAATTTCATGGATTACTCCATGTTCGTTGGAGTGGACAAACAGAAGAAGGAACTTGTATTTGGAATAAAGGATTACTTGAAGCAATATACCTGGGACAAACAACTGGAGTTGTGGGTGAAGACATAGCTTGTTGTTTCCCAGAATCTATCTCCAACAGTAATCTCATCGAAGGAGTACAAATTAAGATTCAGGGCAATTACATCTCAGTACTTCAAATCAGTCCCATATGCTCGAGTCTTGAGGCATGATCATTTGTAATGTTGGTATATGACTCTTGAAATCTTAAGTATGGTTCATGTTGCCATGGTCCTTGTCTTACTGGAAAATATGGCTTAATCCATGTTTAGCTGCCTACAACGTCGGATGTGTCCAGCGTTAAGTTTCCTTCTGTTCATTTTGTGTTGTATGTATCATTGTCCATATTGCTTCTCGGCTCTTGTACATAACATTAGGACTTAAGATTCCCGCAAAAGGAAAATGAATGGTGATCGACATGCACATAACCAAAGATATGTTCTTTGTTGATGATCTAGCTGCCAAATTTTGAATCGAAAAGAAGTGTCCAAAATTTGATGAAATCTTGGCACAAGGACAAGCATATGATGACTAGTATTCTGGGAAATTTTCAGCAAATTTGGAGTCATCTTTCGAGAGAATTGTCAATTCTTTTCAACCAAAATTTGGCCTCAAATTTGAACCGAAAAACAAATTGTCCAGAAAATTATGAAATTTTTACACAAGGACAACAATATGATGATTAGTAGCCTGGAAATTTTTCAATCGTTTCTGCCGAACCAATTAAAAATTAAAATTTAGAAACAAATACAGCCCTATTTGGCCAAAAGTTGAACAGAAAAGTGTGCAATGCTAATGGTTTCGAAGTTGAGGGTTGTAAATCAATTAAGGGTGCAATTTGTCATCTAACGCGGTACCCCATCGGTCCGCAAACTAGTCCATTTGTCCATTTTCCTGCAAATTAATTGTAAACTAGTGGGGCTTTGTAGGCATAGAAACCGCTACCACCTACGCATTTGCCACCCTAGTCCCACACAAAACCTTCTCCGCACGAAACGGTTGCTGTCCATTCATGCTTGCCAGCGTCGCTCCAGAGCGGACGTGACTCCATGGAACTGATGCCGGTCAAAGCGACGCGACATGACCGGATGAGCGGCCGGCGCCGCTTCAATGCCGAGACGGCGACCAAGAAGCCTACTCCGACTGCTACCAACGCGTTGAAGCCGGTTTCCCATGGCTTTTCGTCCTTTCGCATTGGTCCGGTTGCGTCTATTTAAGCGGGGCTCCAGCGTCGTCCTCACCGCATCGCATATGGACGTTGAGTTCGTCCGTCAGATGGAGCGGTCGCTATGGGGCCATGGTCTAGCGTCTCCCTGGCCCCTACCAGCACGTGAAGGAGGATCCGCCCCCGCCGTCGTGCTACCGCACTCGTGAAGAAGGAGCTGGCATCGCCGCCTCTCTGTCGCGTGAAGACGGAGCTGCAGTCCTCCCACACAACCACGATGTTCAAATCGGACGCCGCGTGAAGGACAAGCCACAACCTTCGCCGCCATGCAGCCGCTACAATAGAGCTACAAAGCCGCGATGGCCACATCGACCAGACGACATTGCCACCTCGCTGCGCCTTGCGCGGCAAGGCCGTCAAGGAAGAGGTGCCGTCGGCGACCGTGATGGTGCGTGACCGCCTCCTCCACTACCTCGGTGGCTGCAGTGACCACGACTCCTCGTTGCCGCGGCTCATTGTGTCGACCGAGAACAGTGGCGGATTCAGGCCCAGGCAGCCCGGGCGGCGGCCTGGGGTGTGAGGCCCATCTCCTTTAATGATTGTAGCACTATAGTTCTACATTCAATGAAGGATACCTGGGGCCTGGCCCAGTTCGCTTCGGCTTGGGGCCATGCCCATTCCTCGGTTCACCACTGGCTGAGGAGAGGGCGGCTAGGGAGGTAGGAGCGGCGTAACGTGCCGCGTGGCTTTGTGTTCGCCAAGTCCGAAGAGGCACCTACCTGGTTCCGCACGGACCCGACCTCGCGGAGGCCTAGGCCGGCGACCGGTTGCTCACCACTATGGAAGCGGAAACGGAGCGGCTCCTTCGCGAGCACCAGATGGCAGCCCGACGTGGCTTTGCGCCCGTGCGCCCTTCTGTCGCTAGAATGGTTACTCCGACGACGGCGACATAGTGGCGACGGAGGTGCGGCCGGCCAGGACGGCCACGTGTACGAGGTCATGGTCCTCTGCAAGCTATGTAGGTCTTTTTAGGTTTTAGTTGAACAGATGAGATATCAGTTTTATGTAAATTAAGTCCGAACTTCAAGCAATTTCGTCAAATTTTTATAAATCCACTATGAAATGTATGCGGGCATAGTTGAATGACCAGATACCGTATCGCCGGAGACAAATACAGTGTCTGTTTAGCGGTCAGCGTTAGAGATGCCCTTATACACAAGAATCCCCTTGCATAATATGATATAATGGAATTCTATGTTTCTAGGAAAAAATCATTTCAGAATGTATGAAAATAATAATAATAGATCAAGTGACCACTAGCCCTTTTCTGGTTGTCTGTGTAGAATAAAAATAAATAGACTTTTTCCAAATGATAAGGACTAAGTTTCCCGCATTTCATTGGGAGGTAAATATTTTGGCATTTGGCGCCCTATTTTCCATTTGCCGCCAAACAAATAGGGCGGCAGCACTCTTATTATTGAAAAAAAAATCCTCGTAATATATACTCCGCCACGCTGCCCTCTCTCCACTTCTCATCACCCACACCGCCATCTCTCCACTTCCTCTCTTCTCCAACCTCCTAATCCATCTTATCAGATCCCTTCAATCCGCTAGCCGCTGATGTGAATCGCCTCAATACATGAACGGCGGATGGCGGCCGATTGGCTTGGTGGGCGGATTCACGGAGGTTCAGCGGGCGAGCGGGCGATCGGAGGCCGGGGAGGTTGGGGGACAGAGACTGGCCGACGTGTGCGTCGGGGTCGACGGCGGCGATTGGGCGGGTAGGTCGCAGGAAACATATGCTGCAACGAGCAACTTCGTCTTCAACCTACAGTTGGACTAAACAGAGCAAGCACGGAAGTACAACCATCCTGCCTAGGGTAGCTACGCCCCAGGTTCGTATTGGTCCTGACCATTGTGCTGTGCTCTCTCAGGTCTTCGTCTAGAAATTACTCAAATTCTTTTATCTCAAATTCATGGCGTAATTTGATTTCTTGTGGCTTAATCTGTGTAAAGGTTCTGATGTTCGGTTGTGCAAACTGCAGCAGATTTCCTCCATGCTAGAACTATGTTGCATCTTGAGTCGCACAAACATGCATTGGTCAAACACAAAGCGAACTAGGATCACAGATCATGTTAATACCCGCTGATCTGTGTTTCTGGTACTGTACCAACATCTTCCTGGCGAAACATGCAGTATGTTCCAGGTCAGTGTGTTGAACTTACAAGTCAAAACGCACACAAGGATTCATGTAGATATATTGTTGGTTCACATTATACTATACACACACAACAGTCTTGTGTTTGAAGTGGCTATTACATATGTGCTGATCACACGAAGTTGTAATTTTTTTTCTTATGTCAGGGAAATATAGGAAGCTCTCACAGAATCCATCTTTGCAAAACAGGCACGTCTGGGTCTAAATAAAGAGACAACGTAAGCCAGTTATTGTTTTCTTTGAGTTGGGCTCAGATAGCTTTAATAAACTATTCCATAAAGGTGTGTCCTGCATTTTCGAGCAAGTTAAATTCTCCACAGTGTGTATCTGATGCCATCGATGGATCATTTTCACTAGATTGTTTCCTTTTAAATGTCCTTCCTTCAATTGCTCAGTCTTTCTCTCAAGAGACGGAAAAGGGTCATCATGACTATGCAAAAGTTCGATCTATGGTTGCATTGTTTTGGCACAACAACACATGAGAATTCATGGTTTATCAGTTTTATTCTTAGTGGTCATGTAACTGTAAACATGTATCTATTTTGTGTGCTTCCAATTAGTTTTGATTATTATTAGTTGAGACATAGCTTTGGTATGTCATGTAGAGTTCCAACATGCAACATATTGGTCGATACGTGCGTTGCACGTGCTCGGTTACTATAGTTACTAGTAATACAAAACATTCAAAAGCTATGTTGGCAGAACCATTTGGAAGAGTCTCATCCCAATCATTTTTTGCAAACTGTTTGGGTCAGCAGTTGTTTTTGTAGTTCTGTAGTCTGTACTAGTGAAACCACTAAACTGGTGAATGTTTCTTTCAGATTGTTCTTGTGCTGCTTTGCAGAATGCCCATGCTGAAAATAATTTTGCAATGCAGCAAGGTGGTCCTGAACCAAGTATACGACTTCACCAAGTCACTAAGCAGGTAAACATATGCTACATATCCAAATGCAAATGACTGTACAAGAGCTTGACTAATTTTGTGTGTAAGTGGAAGCTAAATGACATTATTATGAAACACCAATTCCGTTTTGACAAGCGCTTTTTAAATACTATCATGACACCACTAGCAGATTATAAGTCAGATTCAACCAGGCAATTAAAAATTGTATTGCATACAACAATAACACGATTTGGCTCGATGGAACCACAAGTTAGTCACACACATATCATTGCTGCTCCAAGAGATCTCGTATTCAAAGAAAATAATTACTTACTTTTGAATTGATACATGAGTAGTAATAAAACACCAACCTCGCATAGATGTTCTTTTTGATGGAAACCTTGCATAGATGTTGAGGAACACCTTGCCTTTGAATATTAGGTGAATTATGTTTTTCGTGTATAAATTTACAAGACATTTACTTCATTTGTTTGCATGGTGCATTCATGTTTAGTTTTCGCAATAAATAATTTTGTAGTAAGACTTTAATCTAATTTGATACTCCCGTAAATTAGCAACCTCACGATCATGGTTGCAGTTTTTGTTCGCTGCTATACATATCTAGGAGATGAGAGACTAGTTAGACCATATGAAAAATTGCAAACAGCAAGGGATGCTATTCGTTCTGTTATTGCTTGGCCTCACTCACATGTAAGTATGTTCCCATTCAAGCATTGTGTATGCTCCAATCTGCACATGTATGGTGTTATTTATCAAGAATCTTTGTGATTTTTAGATAAAAATAGTTAAGCCAACCACTCCAGCACAAACACAAACCATTGGTATGACACATTTCTTATAATTTCATCAAAGAATCACTTATCTTCCACTTCCCTATAAACATATGTTCATGTAAACGTTGTTCATCTCCTTTTCAGGGTGATGAGGACTTGAAAAGGGAGTGCATTAAAAGAGCCGGGAGTAGCTGGGTAGTTGAGGATTTGAAAAGGGAGTGCACTGGAGGAGTCAGGTGCAGTTGATGAATCTATCTTTCAATGAACAAATATTATGGATTATGTATAGATTATAGCTTCATAGAGAAACATAGTTCCCGTCTATAAGATATTTTCTTATTTATTTGCGTCAGCGCACGCTTCATATGAATGTTTGATATTATTCAGCTGGAAACTCCACGTACTTTCAGAAGAGACAATATTCCTGCTAATTAATGCATTGGATGTTGTTCCTGAGGTTGCTAATGTTTGCAAATGCATCTGTGACACGGAATGATACCTCCGTATCATGATATTATTTGATCAATCTGCATGTGCACCCATGACAAGATACAGTAATTGAATTTGAAACGGTGGAAGAAATTTGAAATAACTCAAATAATATTTGAAGTAAAATATTCCATTCGTGTAAAGATGCTCATGTATGTTTGGAGACGAGTATAAGAGGCGAATAAAACGTGTCTATGAGTAGAGACGTTAATTGAATTTGAAATAGTGAAACAAATTTGAAATAAATCAAATAGTATTTGAAGTAAAATATTCCAATTGTATAAAGATGCTTATGTATATTTAGAGACGACTATAAGAGGCGAATGAAACGTGTCTATGGGTAGAGACGTAATAGAAGCATGCCTAATATAACGTCTCTACATGTAGACATGAGTATCAACGTCCCAAGAAAGCGTCTCATGCCATGTAAGACACGCTTGGCAAACGTGTCTACTTGGTTGAGACTGTCCGTGGGGATACGCTCCAAGGACGCTTTACTAAAACGGCTCTATAGTTGCCTAGAGATGAAACAACATGTCCCTAGGTATGAAATTGAGCGTGTCTAGTGACTGTTTTTGTTGTAGTGTACTTGGGGCAGTTCTGCTTCCAGTGACCAGTCCCTTTGCAGTAGAAGCACTCAGTTTCAGGCCGTGGTCGAGCTTTGGGCTTCTTCCCGGGAGTGGCAACTTGCTTGCCATTCTTCTTGAAGTTTCCCTTCTTTCCTTTGCCCTTTTTCTTGAAACTAGTGGTCTTGTTAACCATCAACATTTGATGCTCCTTCTTGATTTCTACCTCCACAGCTTTGAGCATTGCGAAGATCTTGGGAATTGTCTTCTCCATCCCTTGCATATTATAGTTCATCACGAAGCCTTTGTAGCTCGGTGGCAGTGATTGGAGAACTCTGTCAATAACACTATCATCTGGAAGATTAACTCCCAGCTTAGTCAAGTGATTATGATATCCAGACATTCTGAGTATGTGTTCACTGACAGAACTGTTTTCCTCCATCTTGCAGCTATAGAACTTGTTGGAGACTTCATATCTCTCAACTCGGGCATTTGCTTGGAATATTAATTTCAACTCTTGGAACATCTCATATGCTCTATGACGTTCAAAACGTCTTTGAAGTCCCGATTCTAAGCCCTAAAGCATGGCACACTGAACTATCGAGTAGTCATCAGATCGAGCTTGCCAGACGTTCATAACATCAGCATCTGCTCCTGCAGCAGGCCTTTCACCGGGTGGTGCATCAAGGACGTAATTCTTCTGTGCAGCAATGAGGATAATCCTCAAGTTACGGACCCAGTCCGTGTAGTTGCTACCATCATCTTTCAACTTAGCTTTCTCTAGGAACACATTAAAATTCAAGGGAATGGTAGCACGGGCCATTGATCTACAACATAGATATGCAAAAACTATCAGGACTAAGTTCATGATAAATTAAGTTCAATTAATCATATTACTTAAGAACTCCCACTTAGATAGACATCCCTCAAGTCATCAAAATGATACGTGATCCAAATCAACTAAACCATATCCGATCATCACGTGAGATGGAGTAGTCATCAATGGTGAACATCTCTATGTTGATCATATCTACTATATGATTCATGTTCGACCTTTCGGTCTCCAGTGTTCCGAGGCCAAGTCTGTACATGCTAGGCTCGTCAAGTTTAACCCGAGTATTCCGCATGTGCAAAACTGTCTTGCACCCGTTGTATTTGAACGTAGAGGCTATCACACCCGATCATCATGTGGTGTCTCAACACCATGAACTGTCGCAACGGTGCATACTCAGGGAGAACACTTATACCTTGAAATTTAGTTAAGGGATCATCTTATAATGCTACCGCCGTACTAAGCAAAATAAGATGCATGTAAAAAATAAACATCACATGCAATCAAAATATGTGACATGATATGGCCATTATCATCTCGTGCTTTTGATCTCCATCTCCGAAGCACCGTCATGATCTCCATCATCACCGGCTCAACACCTTGATCTCCATCGTTGTGTCATGGTCGTCTCGCCAACTATTGCTTCTACAACTATCGCTAACGCATAGTGATAAAGTAAAGCAATTACATGGCATTTGCATTTCATACAATAAAGTATATCACATCATGCCTTGACCATATCACATCACAACATGCCCTGCAAAAACAAGTTAGACGTCCTCTACTTTGTTGTTGCAGGTTTTACATGCCTGCTGCGGGTTTCTAGCAAGAACCGTTCTTACCTACGCATCAGAACCACAACGGTGATTTATCAAGTTTGCTGTTTTAACCTTCAACAAGGACCGGCCGCAGTCAAATTTGATTCAACTAAAGTAGGAGAAACAGACACCCGCCAGCCACCTTTATGCAAAACTAGTTTCACGTCTGTCGGTGGAACCGGTCACAAGAACGTGGTCATGTAAGGTTGGTCTGGGCCGCTTCATCCAACAATACCGCTGAATCAAAATATAACATTGGTGGTAAGCAGTATGATGATAACCGCCCACAACTCTTTGTGTTCTACTCGTGCAAATCATCTACGCATAAACCTAGCTCTGATACCACTGATGGGGAACGTAGCATGCAATTTCAAAATTTTCCTACGCTCACGCAAGATCTATCTAGGAGATGATAGCAATGAGAGGGGGAGAGTGTGTCTACGTACCCTCGTAGACCGAAAGCGGAAGCATTTGACAACGCGGTTGACGTAGTCCAACTTCTTCTCGTTCCGACCGATCAAGCACCGAACGTACGGCACCTCCGAGTTCTGCACACGTTCAGCTCCATGACGTCCCTCGAACTCTTGATCTAGCAAAGTGTCGAGGAAGTAGATGAGTTACGTCAGCACGATGGCGTGGTGACGGTGATGGTGAAGTGATCTGCGCAGGGCTTCGTCTAAGCACTACGAGAATATGACCGGAGGCGTAAACTGTGGAGGGGGGCGCCGCACACGGCTAACAATTGTTGGTGTGTGTTCTAGGCGCCCCCTCCGCACGTATATATAGGTGGGAGGGGGAGGGGAGCAGCCTTGGGGCGCCCCAAGTAGGAGGAATCCTACTTGGGGCCCTAGTCCAATTCGCCCCCCCTTCCTTATTAACCGGAGGGGAAAGGAAAGAGAGGGGGGAGGGAAGGAAGGGGGAGGCCGAATCCTCCCCTTTCCTTCTCCCTTCTCCTCTTTCCTTCTCCTCCTATTTCGGCCCATATGGGGGCGTAGCAGCCCTTGCTGGCTGATGTGTTTTCCCTGTTGGCCCATTAGGCCCATATCTTTTGCCGGGGGTGCCCGGAACCCCTTCCGGTGACCCGATATGTACCCGGTACCCTCCGGAACACTTCCAGTGTCCAAATACCATCATCCTATATATCAATCTTTACCTCTCGACCATTTCGTGACTCCTCGTCATGTCCGTGATCTCATCCGGGACTACAAACAACATTCGGTCACCAAATCACATAACTCATATAATACAAAATCGTCATCGAACGTTAAGCGTGCAGACCCTACGGGTTCAAGAACTATGTAGACACGACCGAGACACTTCTCCAGTCAATAACCAATAGCGGAACCCGGATGCTCATATTGGCTTCTACATATTCTACGAAGATCTTTATCGGTCAAACCGTTATGACAACATACGTTATTACCTTTGTCCATCGGTAAGTTACTTGCCCGAGATTCGATCGTCGGTATCTTCATACCTAGTTCCATCTCGTTACCGGCAAGTCTCTTTACTCATTCCATAATACATCATCCTGTAACTAACTCATTAGTCACTTTGCTTGCAAGGCTTCTTATGATGCGCATTACCGAGAGGGCCCAGAGATACCTCTCCGATACTCGGAGTGACAAATCCTAATCTCGATCTATGCCAACCCAACAGACACCTTCGGAGATACCTGTAGAGCATCTTTATAATCACCCAGTTAGGTTGTGACATTTGATAGCACACAAGGCATTCCTCCGGTATCTGGGAGTTGCATAATCTCATAGTCGAAGGAATATGTATTTGACTTGAAGAAAGCAGTAGCAATAAAACGGAACGATCATTATGCTAAGCTAACGGATGGGTCTTGTCCATCACATCATTCTCCTAATGATGCGATCCCGTTATCAAATGACAACTTATCTCCATGGTTAGGAAACCTTAACCATCTTTGATCAACGAGCTAGTCAAGTAGAGGCTCACTAGAGACACAGTGTTTGTCTATGTATTTACACATGTATTTAGGTTTCCGATCAATACAATTCCAGCATGAATAATAAACATTTATCATGAATAAGGAAATATAAAATAACAACTTGATTATTTCCTCTAGGGCATATTTCCTTCACTCTCCCCCTCTCTCCCGGTGGCGCCGGAACGCCGCCGGGGCCATCATCGTGACGGCGATCTACACGAACAACTTCGCCGCTGTCATCACCAACTCTCTCCCCCTCTATGCAGTGGTTCAACACCTCTTCTCCCCACTGTAATCTCTACTTAAGTATGATGCTCAACGCTATATATTATTTCCCAATGATGTATGGCTATCCTATGATGTTTGAGTAGATCCGTTTTGTCCTATGGGTTGATTGATGATCATGATTGGTTTGAGTTGCATGTTTTATTATTGGTGCTATCCGATGGTGCTCTCCGTGTCGCGCAAGCATGAGGGATCCCCGCTGTAGGGTTTACAATATTTTCATGATTCGCTTATGGTGGGTGGCGTGAGTGACAGAAGCACAGACCCGAGTAAGTAGGTTGTTTGCGTATGGGAATAAAGAGGACTTGATACATTGTAATGCTATCGCTGGGTTTTACCTTAATGATCTTTAGTAGTTGCGGATGCTTGCTAGAGTTCCAATCATAAGGGCATATGATCCAAGTAGAGAATGTATGTTAGCTTATGCCTCTCCCTCATATAAAATTGCAATAATGATTACCTGTCTAGTTATCGATTGCCTAGGGACAAATAACTTTCTTGTGACAAAAAGCTCTCTACTAAAACTAACTTAGTTGTTTCTTTATCTAAACAGCCCCTAGTTTTTATTTACGTGCTCTTTATTATATTGCAAACCTATCCTACAACACCTACAAAGCACTTCTAGTTTCATACTTGTTCTCGTTGGGTTCGACACTCTTACTTATCGAAAGAGGCTACAACTGATCTCCTATACTTGTGGGTTATCACCTGCGCTGCCCAGCTTCGCTCCACACGATGGCCGCGGGAACCTCCGGCGCACGGACTTAGGAACTGCCCTAGGTGCTGGTGGTAGCCAACGTCATGGTGGGCTGCTTGGTGGAGCACAGGACATCGACTTAGGTGGGCATTGCCGGGAGCGGTGCCATGGGAGGGGAGAGAGACGGCTGACAAGAGAGTTCGATGTAGGGATCAAATCGGGGACGCGGGCATCCGTTCAGCCGCCGCTCCCTCCGCTCTCGCAACTATTGACCCGGCCGCGCAGCTGCCGCCACCAGAACATAGCACAGATAAATGTTTAGCCTTTAGCGCTAAGGAGCCACGTGCATGTGACCGGCTTAATTGGCCAGGACTTTCCTTGTTTTCGTGTAGCATTGTGTCTCTCATGGATTCCATAGCAATCTGCCTACATCCACTTCTGGGTATGTGCAAGTTTTGCACGTATATTAACTGGTGTGGTTGGACGTAAGAGGTCGAGGTGGGACTATTTTATATGGACGGGACCTCTTTCCAAACACAAACATGTGCTAGCTCAACTGACCGCGGCCTTATACGCTTTGCGGGAGGACGTGAGTTCTCGATCCCATGTACTCGCGCTTATTTTTGCATCGTTTCCCTAAGTAGATGGGCGATTGAGATGGGCCACAGCGCAGGCTGCCACTAAAAATTCTGGTGGAAAATAATGCGGCCTGCTTCGGACAAAAATTTGGATTCCCTGCGTTGATGGACGGACGAAAATTCGGGAGTAAGAAGCGTTCATCCTTTTAATAGTAGGTATAGATTAATTTTCCTTGGTGTTTAAGACGACCCAGAGTCAGTCGTCATTGGCTGGTGTGCACGGTCATCGTCGTTATTTTCCTAGGTGTTGAGACACTACAGGAATCATTTTATATGCCGACGACAAAAATCCCTCGGCAAAGCAACGAAAACCCTTGGCATACCCCTATGCTGACGGCTGCCCTCGGCATAAGGCCGTCGGCTTCAATCTCCTCGGCAACTAGCCAGATGGCCGTCGGCATACAAAAGTCATTGGCATATATGACAACGCCGAAGGTTTAGTGTGGCTATCGTCATAGAAAAGTCGTCGGCAAAAAAGAGACGGCACCGCCTGTTTGACGCCGTTTGGACATGTGTGCTGAGGGCTTTGCCGTCGGCTTATGATGCCACGTGGCAGCACCTGGTGCTACCTGGTAGCGAGCTATGCCGAGGACAAAGCGGTCGGCATAGCTGGGAGCTATGCCGAGGGCTTTGCCGTGGGCATAGTTCACCACGTGGCAACACCTGGTGCTCCCTGGTGGTGTGCTATGCCGAGGGCTTTGCCGTCGGCATAGCCCGCCATGTGGCAGCACCTGGTGTTCCCTGGTGGTGTGCTATGCCGAGGGAAAAGTCGTCGGCATAGCTGTGAGTTATGACGAGGGCAAAGCCGTCGGCATGTTTGCTGAATAGAACAAAAAAAATATTAGCCAATAAAAGGCTGGCAGTTTACGGATACAATTACAAGGCTGACCAGATCAAATATTCATATAGGAGTGAAGTGGAAAAGGAAAAGACATAAAAGTGTTATTTACGGAAAACAATAGGGTTCACATTGTATCTCTATTGTCATCCCTTAGATTACAATCTTGAATTATAGGCATCATAACAAATACCAACTTTAACACATATGTACTAAGAACTCAAAAACTGTGAGTAAACAAAAGGCCAAAAGCAACATGGCATGGTTGTTTAGCTGGTACTGGAAAATAAGGATTATAAAATTGACATGAACCATTAAAGATTTTAATTTCCAGATAGCTATTAAGGAAGTAGGCATTTGATCCTAATGCGAGCACACATGGACGACACCCTATCTTTTACTACATGGCCGCTCAACCTGGTGCACCTACAGAACATAGAGGAAGAACAAGATGGGCGTCAGAGAGACAGAGAGAGAGAGTGTGAGAGTGAGGGAGCGCAGAGAGGAGAGGAGGTCGAGGTCGTCTCATGTCCCAGCTGTCCATGGAAGCAAGGAACTGGAGGTGGCCTGCTGCTCCTGCCACGGACCAAACCGAACAAGCAAATAAAAAGGAGATTCGAGGGAATAAGAAGAAATTGAAGAGGAGAGGGGGAACGGACCTCGATGGTGTCTCGAGCAGGGGGAAGGGAAGCTCCATGGCCGCGGCCTTCCTCTCCCGACATACGCGTGACCAAACCCTAGCCATGGGGAGGGCTACGGGTGGCCGCTGGAGGACGCCCGCCACAGATCTGGTTGGTGGGGACGATGTAGCGGAGGGAGGCGCTCGTGGGAGGCTGGGCCGTGCCACTGGCAGCCGCCGGTATCGGCCGGAGAAGGCGGTGGCGGCGAGGGCTCGCGTGAGGGAGAGAGAGAGGTGGTTTTTTTAGCCTCAGCTCAACTGAGTATACAAGCTGTAGAATCTTTTCAGACGCAGAGACACACACCACACACACGCACACCACAACTCGTGCCCCGACTATGCACCTAAACAAGACCTATAACCTATATCTCCATCCGTCTTATGAGAGTTCTGAAGTGCTGAACTCCGGGAACGACGGGCACGTCGTTCTCGCCTGTGGCTCAAAGGCGTCGTGAGGCACCTGCGAAGTGCCGCAATGTGAGACAGCCCAGAAATTCATCCCATAAGGGGATCAAACCGGGGTGGGTGGGTGTCCACTAGCGGCCACCACCACTGCGCTACAGTGCAGTCCTCGAGAGAGAGGTGGGTTGGGTCACGACTGAGGGAGAGAGAGATGGGTTCTGTCGTGTGGGCGATCTCTCTCTCTCTCTCTCTCTCTCTCTCTCTCTCTCTCTCGCTTTTCTTCTTTTTTTTTTCTTTTCTCATTTGGTTTTCACTTCTTACTTGGGTGGGACACAGGAGCGCCAGCGGGTTGGCCCAAAAATATTTTGACCGCGCATGGGGTAGCCCAAAAATATTTGGTCTCGAGCTTTAATTATTGTATTTCGGTTAATTCGGGAGTTAAGTTAGCAGACTCCAATGAACAAACTCACCGAAATAATTTTGGTTTCTACCGTTCCCTAACCGGGTGCACAACCAAAGATTTGGTCCTCTGTTTTCTCGGCTTCGGCTAAAACAACCATCCGGCTATTTGGATATTCGTTATCTCTTCCGCTAATTTTTTTTTACTATTCTCTCTCACACAAAACAAAACAAAACTAAAAATTCTGAACAAATTGAGCGGGCCGCCCCGTCGAGCCCAAACTCTTTCTAACAACCCTAGGTGTAACATCATATGCCATAGGAGAAGGGGAGGGAATTAGAGAGACAGACATGCGGTAACAACTTTCTCCTTCGCAGAAGATCGGCCCGAGGAAGTCCATTTTCAACATTAAATATATTTACGGTGCAAGACCTTCCTACGATGTTAATGTCGTCCGTTAAGCAGGTCACACTTGGTACCTGTGTATTCGCTATTTAAAGCCCCAACACACTTGTATACATATATTAGGACACAAGGCAAGTTTTGGTGGGATTCGGACCGTCCGAAAACCCCACAGCGACCGAACCCTGACCCGTTTGACCGACGTCGAATACCCTTTGACCGGCGTCGAACAACATTTGACATAAGGACTTTTCTGCTTGCTTGTGTTAGGTTAGGCCATAGAAACATGGAAAACAAAGTTCGAGCCCAACTTATCACAAGATTCCTTCTGGCTTACCCGAAGTGGGAATTTCCCGCTCTAAGTGCTGAACATTCCTTCGGTGTTAGTGTCATCCATGAAGTGGGTCACACTTGGTACCTGGGTATTTCCTATTTAAATCCCCCACCATACTTGTATACATATATTAGGACACAAGGCAAGTTTCGGTGGGATTCGGATGCTCCGAAGACCCCACAGCAATCGAACCCTGACCCGTTTGACTGGCGTTGAACACCCCTTTCACCGGTGTCGAATGATGTTCGACCAATGGACTTTTCTACTTGGTTGTGTTAGAATAGGCCATAGGAACATGGAAAACCATGTTTGAGCCCAACTTATCACAAGATTCCTTCCGGCTTAACCGAAGTGGGAGTTTCCCGCTCTAAGTGCAGAACATTCCTTCGGTGTTAGTGTCGTCCGTGAAGCGGGTCACACTTGGGTCTGGGTATTGACTATTTACTCCCCCTGCCACACTTGTATACATATATTAGGACATAAGGCAAGTTTTGGTGGGATTTTGACCCTCCGAAGACCCCACAGCGACCGAACCCTGACCCGTTTGACCGACGTCGAACACCCCTTTGACCGGCGTCGAATGACATTTGACCAATGGACTTTTCTACTTGGTTGTCTTAGGTTAGGCCATAGGAACATGGAAAACCAAGTTTGAGCCAAACTTATCACAAGATTCATTATGGCATACCCGAAGTGGGAGTTTCCCGCTCTAAGTGCAGAACATTCCTTCAGTGTTAGTGTCGTCCGTGAAGCAAGTCACACTTGGTACCTGGGTATTTACTATTTAAACCCCCACCACACTTGTATACATACATTAGGACACAAGGCAAGTTTTGGTGGCATTCGAACCTGACTCATTTGACCGGTGTCGTCAAGCCCTTTGACCGGCATCGAACGACATTTAACCAATGGACTTTTCTACTTGGTTATGTTAGGTTAGGCCATAGGAACATTTAAACCAAGTTTGAGCCCAACTTCACTAGTAGAAAATAGGGCATTACACCCAGTTCCAGAGGGCCTTTAGTCCCGGTTCTGGAATCGGGACAAAACAAATGGGACTAATGCCCAGGCCACATGGACCTCCTTTGGTCCCGGTTCGTAAGCCAACCGGGACTAAAGGGAAGCCACGCGTCAGTAGCTTGCAGGCGCTGGGTTTTTTTTGAAAGGGGGGTTTATTAGGGGTTTTGGATGGTTTAATTAGGGGTTTCATATTGTATTAGCTATAGCTACTACATATAGAGAGAAGTGACCTCTCTTTCTCCGTGCTTGGTCGACGGTAGCTACTACATATAGGGAGAAATCGACACTAGCTAGTAAGCAAATGAAGGAACCATTAATAACACAAGATCGAACATATATATACAGAGAGAAGTGACCTCTCTTTCTCCGTTCTTGGTCGAACAACAAGTTTTCGTATATCTATCCGACGCTACTACATATATACAATATAACAGCATCTCTTACAATCCCTGACATCATCTACCGAAAATCAGCTTCAATTTCTATATGGTATTCTCCCTTTTGAGGTATGACGTCGTCAAGAAAGAATCCTGCCAATTCCTCTTGAATTGCTCATATGCGATCATGTGGTAGGAGTTCATCCCGCATCTGCCACATCTAATTTAAAGAAGGGGGTCAATACATATATATGAATGAAACTCAACACAATTGATGGTAATAAAATAATATTGTGAATATTGTTTACGTACTTCATATTGTTTGTCAGAGTAGCCCCGCTCAGAGGTCGAGCTGCGCATGAACTCGCAAACGTAGTATCCACATAAATGATTCGCGCCTTCCTGCCAGTAGCACTTTACGAGAATAGAGTTCAATCAAACTGATAATCAAGCATGATAAATGGTATTGATGAAACTAGAATCAATGAGAGATGCGCGGAACTAGCTAGTACTACTTACTTTGGGGTGTGTAAATCACAGCTCCTTCGGCAGACCCGGAACCATTCCGGTGAACTTTTTCCAAACCCTGCCAGGCAAAGAAAATGATTACTTGATATCAGGAAATGAACGAAAGTTGCCGATATGGTGCGATAATGATTGAACTTACTTCTGGAGCATTGCAGTCATGTCCGCATAATCCTGGGGATCTTTCCGTCTCGAGTCTAAGACAGTTACTACTCCCCAGTCAAGCTTAATGGATAGCAGAATAAAGTGGAAGCTACGAACGCATAACTCATCAATTACATTACTTAACCTCGAGTAAGCGAAACCAAATATGCACAAGACAGTAACACTCACTTGAAGTTGTAAGGAAAGAGTATTTTCCTTTTGTTTTGATGTCGAAGGAACGATTGTAGCAAGTTTTCCTCAGTTTCTTCGACTCTCTTTTTTACCGTCCATTCATTTACGGTATTTGGGCTAAGGAACCCAATGTCATAGATTTGTCTTTCCTTGCATTCGACGATCTTCAATCTGCATAATATAGTGAGGATAATTATATATACATGCAATGAACGAGCTGAGCTAGAGACTTAATTACAGAAGTAATACTTACAGACAGTAGCAAGTCATGGGTTGTTTGTCGAGGGCCTCTTGATTGAATAACTGAAATAACTCCACAAATTCAACAGGCATCACCTCAACTCCAATGAGGTCATGCTCCTCTTTAATTCTCAGCAACATACTGTTGGCCCCACTCTTCCTGCAGGTATCCATGTACCATTTATGCAATCTTCACATCATCGTTGTTAGAGGAGGATGATCAGGTTTGACGAGAGGCTTCCCGTGCTCGTACCTGAAGATCTCTACTGTCTCTAACATTTCAAACTGTACATCATCGCCCAGGTAATCACCAAGATTGGTACCGGGCAGTAGCCCCGGATGATTAGCGATGATATTGCTAGACACCTTGAGAGGGAGCACGATTGCTTCGCCTGTTCGCCGAGTTGGGGAATTGTTTTCCCACTTCTTCGTTTTGCTTCTCTTGCAGCACTGCAAGTACTTCCCGACTGCTGCGCTTCCTTATATGTCCTTTCAATAATGTGCTCATAGTTGGATTGCGGCGGAGACGGTGGTGGTCACTTAAGGGCACGCAGAGTGCGCTTCACTTTCACCTGATCTATTGTTTCCTTCAGAGGTGTAGGTTTCCGTGCAAAATGGGCCTCCACTTCGGCATCACTAATTCCATGTTTTACTTGTCAATCCTCTCATATGGTAACTTTTCCAGAGTCTTGAGGCTTGGACCGTATTTGAATTTGTTCCCGCCTCTTGTACTGCTAGCCGCCGGAGTGGCGCCGTCTTTGTTCCGCCGTTACGGAGTGCCCTGACGCGTCGGAGGAGGCAGAGGAGGAGGTGGAGTGCCCTGATGTGCCAGAGGAGGCGGAGGAGGAGGCGGAGTGCCCTGACGCGCCGGAGGAGGTGGAGGAGGAGGTGAAGTGCCCTTACGTGCCGAAGGAGGCGAAGTGCCCTGACGCGCCGGAGGAGGCGGAGTGCCCTGACTCGCCGGAGGAGGCGGAGTGCCCTGACTCGCCGGAGGAGGAGGAGGAGGAGGAGGCGGAGTGCCCTCATGCGCCGGAGGAGGAGGAGGAGGTGTCCAGTTTCGAAGCTTGATGTACTCCTTTCTCCATAGACAGGTACTCCTTAAAGCATTTTCCAGACGAATCTCCCCTTCACCTGTAGGGTAGTCAAGCTCTAGCTCCTCAAATCCCTCCATTATTTCATCCACTGTCACAACAGCATAGCCATGTGTGGAATCGGACAGCAATGGAAAGTTCCCTCAGCTTGAGGAGGTGCAACAGAGCCGACCACCGCCTTCAAGGTCAGGATCTGGCATTTCGTCAATAGCTCGCAATGTTCAGCCTCCGTGATACTATCCACGGGGTAGCGAGGAGCTGTTAAATCAGGCTGAACGAGCTCCGTGGAAGCCACGCTGCTTCTCCACTGAGATGGTGGGGTAGCTTCTGGGGCAGCGTCGAAGCAAGGATCTTCGTGCCGCTGAGATGGTTGGCCGATAGCTTGCTGGCTCTCAAGTTCCTCTAGCTTTGCTAATCTTGCACTCAGCCTCTGCATTTCGGTTGCTTCCTCTTTCCTCTTTCTCTCTCGGCTTCTATAACCACCGCTGTCGGGAAACCCATGCACCCACAGAATGGAGCCTGGTGTGCCTCATGTTCGTCCAGGGTGCTCAGGATCCCCGAGGGCTTCTGTCAGCTCATCCTTCTCTCTGTCAGGAATGAATGTCCCTTCCTGTGCTGCCTTGATATATTTCTGAAGCTTCTTGATGGGTATTGCAAGTTGCTCATCCGTCCAAACACGCTCTCCTATTTCTGTGTCCGGAGTTCCCCCAACCCCGAAGAACCAAGTCATTGAACGATCTGGCCAGTGCAATGTCGCTGGTTGGACCCCTTTAGCAAGTAGGTCTTGCTCAGCTTTGTCCCACAACGGCAGGGCTTTGTGGTAGCCACCTGAACCCGTGTGATGGTGATACTTCTTCTTTGCAGCATTTTGCTTGTTTGTCAGTGACCTTTTCTTACCCTTCTCCGATTTCTTATAGGCCACAAATGCGGGCCAGTGATCTCTTATCTTCTCATATCGACCGATGAATTCTGGAGTCTTCTCTTTGTCGACAAACTTTGTGTTCAACTCTTTCTTCTAGTTCCTGAATAGTTCTGCCATCTTCTTAAGAGCAAACGCCTTGACCTTTCTCTCTATAACTGGGTTATTCGGCTCCTCCTCTGGCGGTAGGCTGAAATTTGTCATCCAAAGATCATCTTTCTGTCTATCCTGGACATGAGAAACTTCAGGGTCGTCCTTATTCCTATTCCATTGCACGATGCTGATCGGGATGCTGTCCCTAACAACAACTCCGCATTGATGTACAAATGCGTCCTGGGTCCGCTTGGGAGCAATCGGTCAGCCATCTTTCGCCACTTCTGTGATCATGAACCTTTCATCCTGGTGCAACCTTTTCTTCGGGCCTCGTCTCCTTACGGAAGTTTGGCGCGATCCGGAGGGCTAACAGAAGAAAGAAGCGTTAATATATATATGTACATACAAAAACAATTAATGCATCAAGTCAGCACAGGCTTAATTAATATATATATATACCTCGCCGAACTTTGCAACAGTTAAGCCTTCCTCCGCCATTCGGTCATCGAAGCCGTCATCATGATCTCCTTCCTCCGCCATTCGGTCACCGGGGTCGTCATGATCTCCTTCCTCCTCCATTGTTGGATCACCGGAGCCGTCATCCTCTCCTTCCTGACCATCGGTGTCGTTGAGAAATGACAAGGGATCACCTCCGGTGAGGATTATATCCCCCAACAATTGTTCTTGTTCTAAGTCTCTTTCCATAGTTTCTGCAAATATTACAACATGGCAATATACAAACATGAGAGATGGATTAGTGGCAAACATAGACCTAGCTAATCACAACAAGGAATCATATGCATATATGAGCAATGGATTAGTTGCGGACCGCCTCTCTCATGCATGTCCGACGTCCCCCCTCATGTCAAAGTTATCGGGGAGGGGGTAGATCGACAACGATGCTCTTTCTTCTAGGATTTGGGTGGCCTCGATAGTTGGTTGGTTGAGCGGACCGCCTCTCTCTCATGCATGTCCGACGTCCCCCCTCATGTCGAAGTTATCGGGGAGGGGGTAGATCGACAACGACGCTCTTTCTTCTAGGATTTGGGTGGCCTCGATAGTTGGTCGGGCGAGCGGACCGCCTCTCTCTCATGCATGTCTGACGTCCCTCCTCATGTTGAAGTTATCGGGGAGGGGGTAAATTTTAACTTAGAGTGAGTCTTTTAATTAACTTACTAGCTTAGTAACTTGGTAAATTTTAACTAATTTCTATGAACAAAAAAAAAACATCATATCATCATTTTCTATATAGTTACATCCATCCATCCATCCATACATACACATACATATATACATGGACCAAAAAATGCTATGAAAACAAAAATATTCAATGAACAAAAAAAACATCATATGATCATTTTCTATATAGTTACATCCATCCATGCATACATACACATACATATATACATGGACCAAAAAATGCTATGAACAAAAAATATTCTATGAACAAAAAAATCATCATATGAACATAAAAAATTCTAACTTTTGCATATTCTTTGCATATGAACATACATACATTTTATTTTTTTTCTTAAATGTAAATTTTGCATATGAACATACATACACAAAAAATTCTACCTTTAACATATTCTTTGCAAATTCTAACTTTTGCATATGCAAAATTCTAACTTTTGCATATGGAAGACAGGGGCGGTGGCAGCACAGGACAGGGGCGGTGGTGGCAGCGCAGGGGAAGGGGCCGGGGAGGAGCTCACTGCGGGAGGTAGGGCGTCGGGGCATCGACATCTGGGCGGGCGGCCGGAGTGCGGGCGGCCGGAGAGCGCGGGCGGCGTCGGCATCGCGGCGGGCGGCGGCGTCGGGGTGCAGGGGGGGAGGAGGAGAGAAGGGGAACAGCGCGGCGGCTCACAGTGGGAGCGGGTATGGCGTCGGGGCAACTCGGTGACGGTGACGACGGCAGCCGGATCGCGGGCAGCGACGGCGAGGAGGCCCGACGAGGGCGAGGGCGTCGGCATCGACGGCAGCAGCCTGGCGGCGTCGTGCGTTTCGCCGTCGGGGGAGAGAATGGGGAGAAAACTGCTAAGTGTTGGCTTATATAGCAAAGCCTTTAGTCTCGGTTTGTGGCACCAACTGGGACCAATGCCCCCCTTTCGTCCCAGTGCTTGCCACCAACCGGGACCAAAGGTGTATTTTTAGCAACCCAAAGGGCGGGAAGCAGAGACCTTTGGTCCCGGTTGGTGACACGAACCGGGACTAAAGGGGGGCATTGGTCCCCGTTGGTGACACGAACCGGGACCAAAGGGAGCCTTTCGTCCCAGTCGGAGACACCAACCGGGACCAAAGGGCTTGTGTTGTAACTAGCGCGGTGCGGTGGGAGTTTAGTCCCACCTCGCTTGCCGAGAGGCGATCGCAGTGGTTTATAAGCCCCGTTGCGATAGACCCGTCGAGCTCCTCTCTAATGCAGGCCTGTTGGGCCTAATGTTCTTCTGTGCCCTGTTGGGCCTACTTGCCCCGCGGACCTGCATACTGGCCTACGTGTAGGTGGGTTTCTAGTCGTATGCAGGCTGTGGTGGCCTAGTAGGCGGGCAATATTTTTTTTTTGCATATGTAATGTTTTTAAATTTTTAATGCTATTTTTTTGCATATGTTAAATTTAGTTATATAATTTTAGTTTCATAAATTTTATATAATTTCAGTTGCATAAATTTTATTTTTTATTGATTCTTTTTAGTTGATTCCTTTTGCTATTAGAGTTTTATAAAAGCTTTTTAGTTTGCTAAAGTTTGTAACAAAAAAAAACTTTATGAAAATTCTATTTGCTATTAAAGTTTTTAACAAAAAAATACTTTGATAATTTTTGTTGCATACATTTTATATAATTTTAAGTTAATATTATTTTGATCAAAACTAGAGGTTTATAAAAGCTTTTTAGTTGATTCATTTTGCTATTGAAGAATATTACAGTTTTGTTTTAGTTGATCATAACAGAATATTTAATTGATTCTTTTCAGTTCATTATTTTTGCTATTAGAGTCTTATAAAAGTTTTCTAGTTCATTATTTTTTCTATTAGTTCATTCTTTGAGCTAAATAACCCTGAAATTGAAAAGCACTACAAATGAACTCTAAAAAGGTTGAAACTTGGCATGGTATCATCATTTCACCCACATAGCATGTGCTAAAAAGTTGAGAGGGTTATAGCAAAAGCTGGATGCACTTCGTGTATGTTGGGGCCGGATTTACCGGGACATAAAATCCCAGCAAATGACCCTCGTGTCCTCACCAGCCCCAGGATTACTGTTGCTGGTGGACACCTTCTTGATACAGAATTCCAGGCAATTACAAGAAATTGAGTACAAGACCATAAAGGTCCAATGAATATAACAGGGATCTCTAGTGGTGGATGATGGAAGCGACTCGTGGATCTCCAACGCTGATGGGACTCCATTCCCATAGGAACAGCTGACCTGGATAACTCCTATCTCGCGTGGCTGCTATCTCCAATTCCTAGGTTGCAAGGGCTTCATGGAGCCCTTTCTGAAACATGATCTGGCCAAGACAATAGCCAGGGACAAGCCTGTGAGTATGTTTGAATGTACTCACAAACATAATGAACAAAAGATATAACGAATGCTTATGCTCATGTTGGATCCTACCAAATGCTTATGCTGACTAAAATCATAGACGTGGCATGATAATAACAAAAATGATACGGAAGTAAATATAGCATGTCAGTCATAATCAAGCTTAATAAAAAAATAGAAGCTAACGAATGTCACGGGTAGTCTAGCCAGCCCAGGTGACATTCAGAAAATAGGAGAAATGCCAACCGGGCGTCTAAAAGAGAGTCAAGCGAGACAGGACCGCCTGAAAACTCAAGCGATGCCACGAAAGGTCTTGAAAAGAAATGCCAGTCGGGTGTCAAGTGACGCCACGGTCGGTCTTGAAGAGAAATGCCAATCGGGTATCCACAAGAGTAGTGGCGTGATAGACCGCCTGTGAACTCGAGGGAAATCACAAAGAGGACTTTAAAATAAAACCGAATGCCCAGGGTAGTCTAGCCAGCCCCTGAGACACTCAGGAAAATAAAATAAGAGAAACGGGTTAGTCCACAATAATAGGCATAACCACAGTAATATTATTATGCATAGCAAAATATTCATGGTAGCAATAGAGTGACAAAAATTATCCTGCAAAAATAAGTCAGACACATTTTAACTATTTCCTCCGGAGACCGACATCGGGACCGACACTTGACCCACCCAGCTACGCCCATGACTAAGGACTCGGCTATTCGAATAGGTTTAAACTCTGCAGAGGGTGTACTCTTTAACCACAAGTAAATGATTTCTTTAGTCAGTACCATGACACTGACTAATTCCCATTACGGTCTTTGGGTTGAAAACACACCTGACCAGCGCACACCAGAATAACTTTCCGGATGCCAGGAATCACCCAAAGCATCATTCAAGAAAAACTCTAAGACGGGGAGACCAACGTCCTGCATGGGATCACTATTAATATGCGCGGATTCAAGGGCTGCCCTCCTCTCAGTCACAACTGGAAACACCCATGCCCCCTGACCCGATGACAGGATTTAGTCTGTGGCCACAGAAACCCTCATCGTGGCCCTCTGTACGGTGTGCACTTAGACAGGGGTTATCAACTTACTAAGCTGTACCTTCCTTGCAGAAGGACCCATGGCAGCACGGTATCCAGCTAGGTGTAAAGGAACAAGACTCGATCTAGGCCGACTCAGGAGGTGTTAATTATTATCACCGGTGTGTTCCACACATGTCACGTGACACCACTGTGTCAAAACAAGGCCCGTGCCCACCGGCACGTCCAAGGCAGGAGTACACTCCTGGTTTCTCACAATCTTTCTGCATGTCAAAACTTGAGTGGGATGCATGCAAGAGAAAATATACAAGACCGTGCATGCATGCACTTGCGGTATGCTTTTCATATGGTGCAAACTCAAAACTAGTGCAGTCATGCAAATGCAATCATCATATCCCGGGTTCAACATGCTTGCCTTGTTCAAAGCAGTCAGGGAAAAACCCCTTCAAAATTCCCGGCAAAGTTCCCCTCTTCTTTTTCTGAAAAATTCAAATTCAAACTCAAGTAAAAATTTCATCACAGTACAAAAACTTGTCTCAAAATATTTTGAAATAAATACTAAAAAAAACTAGAGATAAAAATAAGAATTTCAAAAAAAGAATCAAGTCATTTGGACTTGTGGTTAAAAAGTTGTAAAGGTTTTAAAACCAGGGACCTCTTTGTAAATAAAATAACTACTATCGGGTCCTTGCTGCAATAACAGAAAACGCCTCGGGCAAAAGTACGCCTTCCCGTACAAGAAGCGTAAAGCGCCGAATACGCTTTCGTTTTGAACGCAGAAAAAAAAAGAAAACGCTGACGGGTGGGGTCCACCCGTCAGGTTCAAAAACAAACGCGCTTGCGCGCGCGTACAGAGAAGGTGCGGCGATCACCGGCGACGATCGCCGGCATTTTAGAGGGCGACGAGGATATGAGCGTGCTCGGGGAGGTGTTCCGCGTCGGTGGGTGGTGGAGCTGGTCGTCGGCAAGCACCGGAGCGACGGCGAGGTCGACGGCGGCGGACGGTGTTGTGGGTGGTGGTGGATCTCGCCGGAGAGAGTTCTCCGCGTCAAATTGGAGACGGGGATCGATGAGTTGGTGTAAGAGCGTGCTTCTGGCGGAGTTTTAATGGTGGTGGTGGAGTAACGGCGTCGAGCCGATCGGGGAATGTGGTGGCGGGACGGTGACCGGAGAGGTTGAAGAAGAGCCTCTCGGGGTCGGGTGAGTGTGCGGGGAAGCGATTGAAGGTAAGAAGGAGCGATGAGGTGAGTGCACGAAGCTCGGGGCCCTTTATATACGCGATCCCGAGGTGGTCAGAGGCTTGCGGGCGACGCCGAAGTAAGTTTCGGCCGCCGTGGTAGGTTTGGGCGGTGGCGAGGTGCGGTGCATGCTTAGGGGTGAAGGTGGAGCTCTCCAGAATCCTTATCGTGGACGGAGTCGGGCTCGAGTGCCTCATCCACAGTGAGCTGGCCCGTATGGGTGCGGCGGCGGTGCCAGCTCCGGCGACTGCCAGGCGGGGCCCTGGCGGCATGGTCCGCGTGGAGAAGGTGCGGAGGAGGTGCCGCGTGGAGAGGAAGTAGGTGCGGGAGGGCGGTAGCCGCTGTGAAGAGGGCGGCGCCGCGATGATCCGCTCGGCGCGCCGCAGCCGAGGACAGAGGTAGCTGTACCGGCGAGCTACTGTTCTGTCGGCGGCGGCCACTGACCAGCGGGGTCCCGCGGTGGTTCATTTAAGAGGATAGGAGGCGTGGAGAGGAGGGAGGGCGATGGAGTGAAGCGCACGGCGTCGATCGGCTCTGCCGTTGGCCAAATTCAGTTTACTGAATTTCTGTCACCAATGAACCGTGTGCACATGAGATATATGACAGAATGTCAGGAGGTGCTAGGGATTTTAGGATTTTTTGTGGATTTTTGTGGTGATGTACTGATGCAGGACAAGAGTGATGGTGAAGTTTCAGAATTTTTGGAGAAGTTTAGAATGGGTTTTGAGCAAGGAATTTGTTTCTGGTCCAAATTTCAATTGGTTGAATTTTGTAAAATTTGAATTGTGGAACCCAATGTTTTTGGTGAAATGGGTTGTAGGTACCATCTAGTTGATAGGATAATTTTGGTGGAGGCAGAAGAGTGGTAGAAAATGTAGTTCCTTTGTAACTCAAATAAACTATGAATAATACAAACTGCAACTTTGGAATTTATCTAAAATATGAAAAACATTTTTGTGGGGTGGAAAGGGGTTGGATACTGTCCTAGAAGGTGTGAATGACTTGTGGGATAATTGAGGGGTCGTAGAAAAATTATTGGATGAATTTTGGAAGTGCTAGAGAGAAAAGGAAAGGCCATATTCTTGAAACAATTTTAATTCCTCAAAAAAAAAATTTAAAAGAAAATTATTTTTGATCCCTCAAAAATAATTACCCAATCAATAATTCATCCAAAACAGAACCATTAAAAAAATTTGAAACCCAGTTAAAAATAAAAAATATTTTTTCAGAACAGAGGAACTAGAAGAGAATAAAGTAAAAAAAAATTAAATGTATATTTTTTAAGGAAAAGATTTTGAAATTCCAAAAGAAATATTTTTGGGGTGTTACAACAGCTACCCCCCTTAAGAAAAATCTCGTCCTCGAGATTTGTTAAGGGCGGAGGAACTAAATGCATATCACACAAACAATCATATGCAGAATGCAAACATAGCAAGGCACTTATGTCATACGCCCTAAAATACAATACAAAGGTTGCATCACGCAAACTAGTGCCAGATATTATAACAAACATACTCGCGATCGTTTACAACATGAGGGTGGGATCTAAAGGGCAACAAGATTACAGGGAACTCGATGACCACTCTAGTGGACTCAGTCCACTTCGTTGACATCTAGCCGGGCGCGTCTTGCAAATGTCGAGGCTTCTTCGTGGGCTTCAACATCGGAGTTGTCTGGAGTGGAATGGGGAGCTGCAGGGTTGGGGTAGCGATGATGACCCATGCGGGGTGTAGTGGCTATAGTCCCGTTGGAGAAAATCCCCAAGAGACGACGGAGTTCATCCGGGGAAACGAATGCATTGCCCCGGGTGGACGACAGGGGCAGACCTTGGGGGCTCAACTGGCCGCCCAAGCAGCACTATTGGGGTGTTGGTGTCGGGTGCAGCTTCACTTCCTGCCGGTGCCAGGAGAGCGAGCGTCCTGCGGGTCTCAATCAGGTCAAAAGTGACCTGATCGAACAGTGCCTCTTGCGCTCTTAGGTAGCGCACCAGATGCACCAGAGAAGGATCCAACTCTTGGTCTCCATTGGCAACTTGGGTCGGTCTACCATAGCCTTCATGGCTAGGGTAGTAGTAGAAAGGGCGGCAGTTAACCCTCAGCGACAGATGCCAAAGACGAACTACAGCCTCTCGGGCTGCACGTTGGATGGCTTGGGGCTCGTCGGAGGTCGTCCTCCCGGTGAACCGGTAGGGACGCTCCGATGTGATGCTCCTCCAGTAGATGTGCACCGTGGCCTAGGGGTGATGGATGGAATCACTCGTGTGCTCATGGTACACGACATACTCCGGCGGCTCTTCCATGCCTAAAGCTCGCCAAGTGAGATTGGCGAGGATGGCTACAAAGCCTTCAAGCTCGACTGCGGTGGTCTCGTGGTGCACGATGGGGCCGGGCATCTTGGGGTGTCGGATATCAGGCTGCGAGTGAAGGCTGTGATGTGCTGGGTTGAGGCAAGGCTTTTCTTATAAGCCAGCGAAGTTTTCCATCGCACACTTGAGGATGGAACAACTTAGGTGTCAGCCACAGGCATACAGCCTATGGGCTAGGTTGATAGGTTGGGCACCGACTGTCAAAAAGATGTCGGCTGGCAACTGTGCGGTTATCAGATAGGATGGGCTTGAATGCGGATAGGAAAGGATGTGAATGGTGTGGAAACCTAGAGATAGCGACCAGGCTAAGATAGGATTAGCCAATGGTCAGCCTGGCTCTGATACCAAGTCTGTCGGGGCCAGATTTACCGGGACATAAAATCCCAGCAAATGACCCTCGTGTCCTCACCAGCCCCAGGATTACTGTTGCTGGTGGACACCTTCTTGATACAGAATTCCAGGCAATTACAAGAAATTGAGTACAAGACCATAAAGGTCCAATGAATATAACAGGGATCTCTAGTGGTGGATGACGGAAGCGACTCGTGGATCTCCAACGCTGATGGGACTCCATTCCCACAGGAACAGCTGACCTGGATAACTACTATCTCGCGTGACTGCTATCTCCAATTCCTTGGTTGCAAGGGCTTCATGGTGCAACTTTCCGAAACATGATCTGGCCAAGACAATAGCCAGGGACAAGCCTGTGAGTACGTTTGAATGTACTCGCAAACATAATGAACAAAAGATATAACGAATGCTTATGCTCATGTTGGATCCTACCAAATGCTTATGCTGACTAAAATCATAGACGTGGCATGATAATAACAAAAATGATACGGAAGTAAATATAGCATGTCAGTCATAATCAAGCTTAATAAAAAAATAGAAGCTAACTAATGTCACGGGTAGTCTAGCCAGCCTAGGTGACATTCAGAAAATAAGAGAAATGCCAATCGGGCGTCTAAAAGAGAGTCAAGCGAGACAGGACCGCCTGAAAACTCAAGCGACGCCACGAAAGGTCTTGAAAAGAAATGCCAGTCGGGTGTCAAGTGACGCCACGGTCGGTCTTGAAGAGAAATGCCAATCGGGTATCCACAAGAGTAGTGGCGTGATAGACCGCCTGTGAACTCGAGGGACATCACAGAGAGGACTTTAAAATAAAACCGAATGCCCGGGGTAGACTAGCCAGCCCCTGAGACACTCAGGAAATTAAAAAAAGAGAAATGGGTTAGTCCACAATAATAGGCATAACCACAGTAATATTAATATGCATAGCAAAATATTCATGGTAGCAATAGAGTGACAAAAATTATCCTGCAAAAATAAGTCAGACACATTTTAATTATTTCCTCCAGAAACCGACACCGGGACCGACACTTGACCCACCCAGCTACGCCCATGACCGAGGACTCGGCTATTCGAATAGGTTTAAACTCTGCAGAGGGTGTACTCTTTACCCACAAGTAAAGGATTTCTTTAGTCAGTACCGTGACACTGACTAATTCCCATTACGGTCTTTGGGTTGAAAACACACCTGACCAGCGCACACCAGAATGACTTTCCGGATGCCAGGAATCACCCAAAGCATCATTCAAGAAAAACTCTAAGACGGGGATACCAACGTCCTGCATGGGATCACTATTAATATGCGCGGATTCCAAGGGGTGCCCCCCTCTTAGTCACAACTGGAAACACCCATGCCCCCTGACCCGATGACAGGATTTAGTCTGTGGCCACAGAAACCCTCATCGTGGCCCTCTGCACGGTGTGCACTTAGATAGGGGTTATCAACTTACTAAGCCGTACCTTCCTTGCGGAAGGACCCATGGCAGCACGGTATCCATCTAGGTGTAAAGGAACAAGACTCGATCTAGGCCGACTCAGGAGGTGTTAATTATTATCACCGGTGTGTTCCACACATGTCACGTGACACCACTGTGTCAAAACAAGGCCCGTGCCCACCGGCACGTCCAAGGCAGGAGTACACTCCTGGTTTCTCACAATCTTTCTGCATGTCGAAACTTGAGTGGGATGCATGCAAGAGAAAATATACAAGACCGTGCATGCATGCACTTGCGGTATGCTTTTCATATGGTGCAAACTCAAAACTAGTGCAGTCATGCAAATGCAATCATCATATCCCGGGTTCAACATGATTGCCTTGTTCAAAGCAGTCAGGGAAAAACCCCTTCGAAATTCCCGGCAAAGTTCCCCTCTTCTTTTTCTGAAAAATTCAAATTCAAACTCAAGTAAAAATTTCATCACAGTACAAAAACTTGTATCAAAATATTTTGAAATAAATACTAAAAACAACTAGAGATAAAAATAAGAATTTCAAAAAAAGAATCAAGTCATTTGGACTTGTGGTTAAAAAGTAATAAAGGTTTTAAAACCAGGGACCTCTCTATAAATAAAATAACTACTATCGGGTCCTTGCTGCAATAACCGAAAATGCCCCGGGCAAAAGTACGCCTTCCCGTACAGGAAGCGTAAAAAAAGAAAACGCTGACGGGTGGGGTCCACCCGTCAGGTTCAAATACAAACGCGCTTGCGCGCACGTACAGAGAAGGTGCGGCGATCGCCAGCGTTTTAGAGGGCGACGAGGATATGAGCGTGCTCGGGGAGGTGTTCCGCGTAGGTGGGTGGTGGAGCTGGTCGTCGGCGAGCACCGGAGCGACAGCGAGGTCGACGGCGGCGGACGGTGTTGTGGGTGGTGGTGGATCTCGCCGGAGAGAGTTCTCCGCGTCAAATTGGAGACGGGGATCGATGAGTTGGTGTAAGAGAGTGCTTCTGGCAGAGTTTTAACAATGGTGGTGGAGTAACGGTGTCGAGCCGATCGGGGAATGTGGTGGCGGGACGGTGACCGGAGAGGTAGAAGAAGAGCCTCTCGGGGTCGGGTGACTGTGCGGGGAAGCGATTGGAGGTAAGGGGGAGCGATGAGGTGAGTGCACGGAGCTCGGGGCCCTTTATATACGCGATCCCGAGGTGGTCAGAGGCTTGCGGGCGACGCCGAAGTAAGTTTCGGCCGCCGTGGTAGGTTTGGGCGGTGGCGAGGTGCGGTGCATGCTTAGGGGTGAAGGTGGAGCTCTCCAGAATCCTTATCGTGGATGGAGTCGGGCTCGAGTGCCTCATCCACGGTGAGCTGGCCCGTATTGGTGCGGCGGCGGTACCAGCTCCGGTGACTGCCAGGCGGGGCCCTGGCGGCGTGGTCGGCGTGGAGAAGGTGCGGAGGAGGTGCCGCATGGAGAGGAAGTAGGTGCGGGAGGGCGGTAGCCGCAGTGAAGAGGGCGGCGCCGTGATGATCCGCTCGGCGCGCCTCAGCCGAGGACAGAGGTAGCTGTACCGGCGAGCTACTGTTCTGTCAGCAGCGGCCACTGACCAGCGGGGTCCCGCGGTTGTTCATTTAAGAGGATAGGAGGCGTGGAGAGGAGGGAGGGCGATGGAGTGAAGCGCACGGCGTCGATCGCCTCTGCCGTTGGCCAAATTCAGTTTACTGAATTTCTGTCAGCAATGAACAGTGTGCACATGAGATGTATGACAGAATGTCACGAGCTGCTGGGGATTTTAGGATTTTTTGTGGATTTTTGTGGTGATGTACTGATGCAGGACAAGAGTGATGGTGAAGTTTCAGAATTTTTGGAGATGTTTAGAATGGGTTTTGAGCAAGGAATTTGTTTCTGGTCCAAATTTCAATTGATTGAATTTTGAAAAATTTGAATCGTGGAACCCAATGTTTTTGGTGAAATGGGTTGTAGGTACCATCTAGTTGATAGGATAATTTTGGTGGAGGCAGAAGAGTGGTAGAAAATGTAGTTCCTTTGTAACTCAAAGAAACTATGAATAATACAAACTGCAACTTTGGAATTTATCTAAAATATGAAAAACATTTTTGTGGGGTGGAAAGGGGTTGGATACTGTCCTAGAAGGTGTGAATGACTTGTGGGATAATTGAGGGGTGGTAGAAAAATTATTGGATGAATTTTGGAAGTGCTAGAGAGAAAAGGAAAGGCCATATTCTTGAAAAAATTATTTCTGGAACCGAGACTAAAGGGCCGGGACTAAAGCCCAAAACCTTTAGTCCCGGTTCACTTACGAACCGGGACAGAAGGCGCTCCACGTGGCCGCTGCGGGGCGCCCAGGCAGGAGGACCTTTAGTCCCGGTTGGTAACACCAACCGGGACCAAAAGGCATCCACGCGTCAGTAGCTGGCAGGAACTGGGGTTTTTGTTTTTTTGTTTTTGAAAGGGGGGATTTAGGGGTTTGGAGGGTTAATTTAGAGGTTTCATATTGTGTTAGCTAGCTAATAGAGAGAAGTGACCTCTCTTTATCTCCGTGCTTGGTCAACGCCGGCTACTATACGTATAGAGAGAACTCGACACACTAGCTAGTAAGCAAATGAAGGAACCATTAAGTACACAAGATCGTCATGAACATATACAGAGAGAAGTGACCTCTCTTTCTCCGAGAGATTGGTCGAACAACAAGTTTTCGTATATCTATCCGATGCTACTAGCTACATATATACAATATAAGATCTCTTACAATCCCTAACATCTAAAGTCTATATCAATTTCCATATGGTATTCTCCGGCTTTATGTATGACGTGGTCAAGAAAGAATCCCGCCAATTCCTCTTGAATTGATCGTATGCGATCATGTGGTAGGAGTTCATCCCGCATCTGCCACATCTAATTTAAAGAAGGGGGTCAATACATATATATGAATGAAACTCAACACAAATGATGGTAATAAAATAAAATTGTGAATATTATTGTTTATGTACTTCATATTGTTTTTCAGAGTAGCCCCGCTGAGAGGCCGTCGCGTTGTAGATGAACTCGCAAACATAGTATCCACAAAAATCATTCCTGGCTTCCTGCCATAAGCACTTTACGAGAAATAGAGTTCAATCAAACTGATAATCAAGCTTGATAAATGGTATTGATGAAACTAGAATCAATGGGAGATGCAAGGAACTAGCTAGTAGTACTTACTTTCGGGTGTGTAAATCGTAGCTCGCTCGGCAGTCCCGGAACAAATCCGGTGAACTCTTTCCAAACCCTGCCAGACAAAGAAAATAATTAGTTGATATCCGGAAATGAACAAAGTTGCCGATATGGTGCGATAATGATCAATTGAACTTACTTCTGGAGCATTTTAGTCATGTCCACATAGTCCTGGGGATCTTTTCGTCCTGAGTCTAAGACAGTTACTACTCCCCGTTCAAGCTTAATCTCTAGCAGAATAAAGTGGAAGCTGTGCACGCATGCATGCATAACTCATTAATTACATTACTATAACCTCGATTAAGGGAAACAGAATATGCACAAGACAGTAACACTCACTTGAAGTTGTAAGGAAAGTGTATTTTCTCTTTGTTTTGATTTTTAAGCAACGATTGTAGTAAGTTGTCCTCGGTATCTGTGACTCTCTTTTTAACCGTCCATTCATGTATGATATTTGGGTTAATGAACCCAATGTCATAGATTTGTGCTTTTCTACATTCGACGATCTTCAATCTGCATAATATAGTGAGGATAATTATATATACATACAGACTTAATTACAGAAGTAGTACTTACAGACAGTAGCAAGTCATGAGTTGTTTGTCGAGGGCCATTTGATTGTATAACTGGAATAACTCATCAAATTCAACAGGCAACAGCTCAGTTCCAACGAGGTCGTGCTCCTCTTTAATTCTCAGCATCAAAGTATCCTTCCCAGACTCGCTGCAGGTTTTCATGTACCATTCATGCAATCTTCGCATCATCATTGTTAGAGGAGGATGATAAGGTTTGACGAGAGGTTGTCCGTACTGGTATCTGAATTCGCCCACCTCCATTGTTTCAAACTCTACATCATCGCTCAGGTAATCAGCAGGATTGGTACCGAGCACCATCCCCAGATGATTAGCTATGATATCGCTAGACACCTTGAGTGGGGGGCACGATTGGTTCGCCTGTTCGCCGAGCTGGGGAATTTTTTTTCCCACTTCTTCATTCTGCTAACCTTGCATCACTTCAAGGACTTCCCGACCGCTCCACTTCCTTATATGTCCTTTCAATAATGTGCTCACAGTTGGATTGCGGCGGAGGCGGTGGTGGTCTCTTCAGGCAATCGATAGTGCGCTTCACTTTCACGGGATCTACCGTTTCCTTCGAAGGTGGAGGTTTCTTTGCAAAAAAGTCCCTCACTTGGGCACGATAGATGTCCTCGTTTTCCTTGTCCGTCCTCTCATATGGTAACTTTTCTAGAGCCTTGAGAGATGGACCGTATTTGAATTGCTTCCCGCCTCTGCTTGTACTGCTAGGTGCCGGAGCGGCGGCGTCTCTCTTCCGCCTTGGCTGACGCGGTGGAGTCCGCTGACACGCCGGAGGAGGCGGAGTGCTCCGACGCGCTGGAGGAGGCGGAGGAGGAGACGGAGTGCCCTCATGCACTGGAGGAGGTGGAGTGCTCGTCAGAGGAGGCGGAGAAGGAGCTGGACTGCCGTCACGCGTCGGAGGAGGCGGAGGAGGAGGCAGAGTGCCCTGATCAATCGCCGGAGGAGGAGGCGGAGTGCCCTAACTCGTTGGAGGCGTCCAGTTTGGAAGCTTGATGTACTCCTTCCTCCATAGACATGTACTCCTCAAAGCATAAACTAGATGATTCTCCCCTTCACCTGTAGGGTGGTCAAGCTCCAGCTCCTCAAATCCTTCCATTATTTCATCCACCGTCACAACAGCAATGCCATGTCGAATCGGACTGGAGTGAAAAGTTCCGTCAGCTGGAGGAGGTGCAACAGAGCCGACAGCCGCCTTCAAAGTCAGGTTCTGCCATTTCGTCATAAGCTCGCAATGTTCAGCCTCCGTGATAGTATCCATGGCGTTGCGAGGAGCCATGAAATCAGGCTGGACGAGCTCTGTGGAAGCCACGCTGCTTCTCCGCTGAGATGGTGGGGTAGCTTCTGGGGCAGGATCTTCGTGCCGCTGAGATGGTTGGCCAGTACTTGCAAGTTCCTCTAACTTTGCTATTCTTGCATTGAGCTTCTGCATTTCGCTCAGCTCCGCTTTCATCTTTCTCTCTCGGCTTCTGTAACCGCCTGCGCCGGGAAACCCAACCACCCACGGAATGGAGCCTGGTGTGCCTCGTGTTTGTCCAGGGTGCTCAGGATTCCCGAGGGCCACAGTCAGCTCGTCCTTCTCTCTGTCGGGAATGAACATCCATTTCTGCGCCGCGCTGATATATTTATGAATCTTCTTGATGGGTATTGCAAGTCGCTCGTCTGTCCAACGACACTCCCCTATTTCTGGGTCCAAAGTTCCCCCAACCCTGAAGAACCAAGTCCTTGAACGGTCTGGCCAGTTCAATGTCGCTGGTTGGACCCCTTTAGCAAGCAGGTCTTGCTCAGCTTTGTCCCACAACGGCCGGGCTTTGTAGTAGCCACCTGACCCCGTGTGATGGTGATACTTCTTCTTTGTAGCATTTCTCTTGTTTGTCTCTGACCTTTGCTTACGCTTCTCTGATGTCTTGTAGGCCACAAATGCGGGCCAGTGATCTCTTATCTTCTCATATCGGCCCTTGAATTCTGGAGTCTTCCCTTGCTCGACAAACTTTGTGTTCAACTCTTTCTTCCAGTTCCTGAATAGATCTGCCATCTTCTTAAGAGCAAACGCCTTGACCTTTGGCTCTATAACTGGCTTATTCGGATCCTCCTCTGGCGGTAGGGTGAAATTTGCCATCAGCGCGATCCAAAGATCAACTTTCTGTCTATCCTGGACATAAGAAACTTCAGGGTGGTCCTTACTCTTATTCCATTGCTCGACGCTGATCAGGACATTGTCCCTAACAATAGCTCCGCACTGACTAACAAATGTGTCCTTGGTCCGCTTGGGTTCAATTGGTTGGCCATCATCCGCGATTGCTGTGATCGTGAACCTTTCATGCTGGCGCAACCTTTTCTTTGGGCCTCATCTCCTTACAGAAGTTTGGCTCGATCCGGAGGGCTGTAAAAGAAGAAAGAAGTGTGTTAATATATATATGTACATACCAAAACAATTAATGCATCAAGTCAGCACAGGCTTAATTAATATATATACCTCGCCTGACTTTCCAACAGCTCCCTCCTCCGTTCGGTCACCGGAGCCGTCATCATGGTCTTCTTCCTCCGCCATTTGGTCACCGGAGCCGTCATGATCTCCTTCCTCCTCCATTGTTGGATTACCAGAGCCGTCATCCTCTCCTTCCTGACCATTGGTGTCATTGAGAAACAACAAGACATCACCTCCATCGTAGATTATGTCCCCCAACAACTCTTCTTGTTCTAAGTCTTTGTCCATGGTCTCTGCAAATATTACAACATGGCAATATACAAACATGAGGGATGGATATATTAGCGGCAAACATAGACCTAGCTAATATGACAACAAGGAATCATATGCACAAACATATACCTAGCTAATGACAACAATGAACATAACAATTATGGGTAGGGGCGGGAGGGGGTAGATCGACAACACTCTTTCGGGTAGGGGTGGACTCGAGAGTTGGTCGGGCGAGAGGGGGTTGATCGACATCCCCCCTCATGTCGAAGTTACCGGAGTTTTCTTCTAGGGGTTTGGGTGGCCTCGAGAGTTTGTCGGGTAGGGGTGGGAGGGGGTAGGAGATCGACAACGCTTTTTTCTAGGGTTTGGGTGGCCTCGAGAGTTGGTCACCCGATATGTCCACCGCGATATAAAATGATACATATATAGATTATAAACAATTCTTTATTAGAAAGCAAACCCGATATCCTACATCTCTACATATCGTCCGATATATCTAGACTTGTTTTTCCGATATATCTAGACTTGTTCCGGTTTGGGGTGGCCTCAACAACGCTTTTTCAGTTAGGGTTTGGGTGGACTCGAGAGTTGGTCGGGCGAGAGGGGGTTGATCGACGTCCCCCCTCATGTCGAAGTTACCGGAGTTTTCTTCTAGTGGTTTGGGTGGCCTTGAGAGTTTGTCGGGTAGGGGCGGAAGGGGGTAGAGATCGACAACGCTTTTTTTCTAACATTTTAACATTTTGTTATTCGTTTTTTTATCATTTTAACCACATTTTAAAATTTATCTAAAACAATGTCTTTGGTCAACTTTGATAATAACCAATGATCATCTATGAACAAAAAAAATCATCATATAATATGAACAAAAAAAAATCATCATATAATATGAACAAAAAAAATCATCATATAATCATATAGCTAGACATACACATATCATCATATACACATGTACATGAAAAAAAAACATGCATATACATAACATCATATAGCTAGACAAATATATGAACAAAACAAAACATGCATATATATGAAAAAAAGGGGCACTGGAGGGAGGAGGACAGGGAGGGCGCTGGCTGGACCAAGGGGAGGAGGGGCAGGGCGCGGGGTCGGCGGCGAGGACGGCGACGGCGACGATGTCGATGGGGCAGGGGGCGCGGGCTCGGGGCAGGGGGCGACGACGACGACGGGGGCGGCAGGGGCGCGGGCTCGGGCAGGGGTGACGGCGACGACGGGGGCGGGCCGGGGCAGCGCGGGCGACGACGATGGTGAAGCGGACGGCGTCGGGGCAGGGGGCGACGGCGACGACGGGGGCTGGGCAGGGCGCGGGCTCGGCAAGGGCGACCGACACGCCGGGCAGGGCCGGGCAGCGCGACAGCGATGGTGACAGCGGGGCGGCAGACGGCGTCGGGGCAGGGGGTGACGGCGACGACGGGGGCGGGGCAGGGGCGACGGCGATGACGGGGGCGGGCTGGAGCAGGGGCGACGGCGATGGCGACGGTGGGGGCGGCGGACGGTGTCGGGGCAGCCTGGCGTCGTCGATGTCGTCGGCGTCGTCAGGGGCAACTGCAAGGTGAGAATGAAAAATTCCTAAGTGTCATGTTATATAGCAAAGCCATTAGTCCCGGTTGGTGCCTGGAACCGGGACCAATGCCCCCCTTTCGCCCCGGTTGGTGCGACCAACCGGGACCAAAGGCCTTGTGCTGGCGTGGAGCGGTGGGATGTTTAGTCCCACCTCGCAAGCTGAGAGGCCTCGTGTGTTGTTTATAAGCTCAGCTGCCTCATCCCTCTCGAACTCCTCTGAACTGCAGGCCTACGGGCCTAATCTAACACTGCTATGCCTGTGGGCCTACTGGGCCCGCTGCGGGCCTGCATCCTGGCCCAACAAGCTAGTTGGGTTTCTAGTCGTATGCAGGCCGTGGTGGCCCAGTAGGCGGCATTTTTTTAAATTTTTTTCCTGTACTTTTTTTTGTTTTATGGTTTACTTAATTTTTTTGAGTTTTTGAGTGATTCGTTTTGCTTTAGGTCACAAAAATTATAAACTTTCTGTTAGTGCCATTAGTTTTCAAATTTGAATAGTTTAAATTTGAATTTTATGAAATTTGTGTGAATCACTAGTTTGTGAATAAATTTAATTTAAAAATATATTTTTGAGTGATTCTTTTTCCTGCTATTTTATATAATTTCAGTTGCATAAATTTTATTTTTTATTGCTTCTTTTTTGTTGATTCCTTTTGCTATTTGAATTTTATAAAAGCTTTTTAGTTGATTCTTTTTGCTATTATAGAATATTATAGTTTTCTTTTAGTTGATCATAATAGAATATATTAATTGATTATTTTTGGTTGAGAGGGTTACAGCAAAAGCATAGCATGTGCTAAAAAGTTTCAAACTTGGCATGGTATCATCATTTCACCCACATAGCATGTGCTAAAAAGTTGAGAGGGTTACAGCAAAAGCTGGATGCACTTCATGTATAAAATGGACAATCTCTTTTGAAGTACCAGGGTTTCGGACGAAAACTCATCTTTTACAAAGGGATTTCATTTTTTTGAACTTATTTGAACTCCAGACTTTTTGTGTGTTCAAAATGCACCATTCAAAGCCACATCATTAATTTTCAATCCTTTCTGACTTCCTTTGGTATTTTTTCATGCATTTACTGATTTTTTGAGCTAAATTGCCCTGAAATTGAAAAGCACTACAAATGAACTCTGAAAAGGTTGAAAGTTGGCATGATATCATCATTTCACCCACATAGCATGTGCTAAAAAATTGAGACGGTTATGGCAAAAGCTGGATGCACTTCGTGTACAAAACGGACAATCTCTTTCGAAGTACCAGGGTTTCGGACGAAAACTCATCTTTTCAAAGGGATTTCATTTTTTTGAACTTATTTGAACTCCAGACTTTTTGTGTGTTCAAAATGCACCATTCAAATCCAGATCATCTATTTTCAACCCTTTCTGACTTCATTTGGTATTTTTCATGCATTTACTGATTTTTTTGAGCTAAATGACCCTGAAATTGAAAAGCACTACAAATGAACTCTGAAAAGGTTGAAAGTTGGCATGGTATCATCATTTCACCCACATAGCATGTGCTAAAAAGTTGAGAGGGTTACGGCAAAAGCTGGATGTACTTCGTGTACAAAATGGACAATCTCTTTCGAGGTACCAGGGTTTCGGACGAAAACTCATCTTTTACAAAGGGATTTCATTTTTTTGAACTTATTTCAACTCCAGACTTTTTGTGTGTTCAAAATGCACAATTCAAAGCCACATCATCAATTTACAACCCTTTCTAACTTCCTTTGGTATTTTTCATGCATTTACTGATTTTTTTAAGCTAAATGACCCTGAAATTGGAAAGCACTACAAATGAACTCTCAAAAGGTTGAAAGTTGGCATGGTATCATCATTTCACCCACATAGCATGTGCTAAAAAATTAAGAGGGTTACGGCAAAAGCTGGATGCACTTCGTCTACAAAACGGACAATCTCTTTCGAAGTACCAGGCTTTCGGACGAAAACTCATCTCTTACAAAGGGATTTAATTTTTTAAACTTATTTGAACTCCAGACTTTTTGTGCGTTCAAAATGCACCATTCAAAGCCACATCATCAATTTTCAACCCTTTCTGACTTCGTTTGGTATTTTTCATGCATTTACTGATTTTTTTAGCTAAATGACCCTGAAATTGAAAAGCACTACAAATGAACTCTGAAAAGGTTGAAAGTTGGCATGGTATCATCATTTTACCCACATAGCACGTGCTAAAAAGTTGAGAGGGTTACGGCAAAAAAGCTGGATGCACTTCGTGTACAAAATGGACAACTCTTTCATAGTATCAGGGTTTCGGACGAAAACTCATCTGTTACAAAAGGCATTTCATTTCTTCACATGTAAGAGCAGTGATATTCTAGAACAATGGCATCATCATAATAGTTGTGGAGAGAAAGTCTTCACTTTTTCTTCGCTTGTGTCCTTTGCTTATTGCGCCGTAACCATGGATAATCTTCATCATTTAACAGGGTGCTTGGGTCAGCCTTGACTTTGAAGGGAGGAATTTCATGAAACTTTTCATAATCTTCAGACATGTCTGTCTTGCCCTCCACTCCCACGATGTCTCTTTTCCCTGAAAGAACTATGTGGCACTTTGGCTCATCATATGATGTATTCGCTTCCTTATCTTTTCTTTTGCTCGGTTTGGTAGACATGTCCTTCACATGGAAAACCTGTGCCACATCATTGGCTAGGACGAATGGTTCGTCTGTGTACCCAAGATTGTTCAGATCCACTGTTGTCATTCCGTACTGTGGGTCTACCTGTACCCCGCCTCCTGACAGATTAACCCATTTGCACTGAAACAAAGGGACCTTAACATCATCTCCATAGTCAAGTTCCCGTATGTCCACTATGTAACCATAATATGTGTCCTTTCCCCTCTTGGTTGCTGCATCAAAGCAGACACCGTTGTTTTGGTTGGTGCTCTTTTGATCATGGTTGATTATGTAAAATGTATTCCCATTTATCTCGTACCCTTTGTAAGTCAATACAGTCGAAAATGGTCTCCTGGCCAACGAGTACAGCTCATCAGAAACAGTGTTGTCACCCATGACACGTGTTTGCAACCAACTGCCGAAAGTCCTGATGTGTTCACATGTAATCCAGTCATCACACTACTCCGGGTGTTTGGAGCGCAGAGTATTCTTGTGTTCATTGACATACGGGGTCACCAAGGTAGAATTCTGTAGAACTGTGTAGTGTGCTTGAGACCAAGAATGCCCATCCCTACATATTATTGAGTCCGCTCCTAGCTTGCCTTTTCTAGTCAGTCTCCCCTCATACCGCGATTGAGGGAGACCAATCTTCTTAAGGTCAGGAATGAAGTCAACACAAAACCCAATGACCTCCTCTGTTTGATGGCCCGTGGAGATGTTTCCTTCTGGCCTAACGCGGTTACGAACCTATTTCTTTAAGACTCCCATGATCCTCTCAAAGGGGAATATATTGTGTAGAAATACAGGGCCCAAAATGGCAATCTCGTCGACTAGATGAACTAGGACGTGCGTCATGATATTGAAGAAGGATGGTGGGAACACCAGCTCGAAACTGACAAGACATTGCACCAAATCACTCCATAACCTTGGTAGGATTTCTGGATCGATCACCTTCTGAGAGATTGCATTGAGGAATGCACATAGCTTCACAATGGCTAATCAAACGTTTTCCGGTAGAAGCCCCCTCAATGCAACAGGAAGCAGTTGCGTCATAATCACATGGCAGTCATCAGACTTTAGGTTCTGGAACTTTTTCTCTACCATATTTATTATTCCCTTTATATTCGACAAGAAGCCAGACGGGACCTTCATACTGAGCAGGCATTCAAAGAAGATTTCCTTCTCTTCTTTGGTAAGAGCGTAGCTGGCAGGACCTTCATACTGCTTTGAAGGCATGCCATCTTTTTCCTGCACACATTGCTAGTCCTCCCGTGCCTCCGGTGTATCTTTTGTCTTCCCATACACACCCAAGAAGCCTAGCAGGTTCACGCAAAGATTCTTCATCACGTGCATCACATCGATTGCCGAGCGGACCTCTCGGTCTTTCCAATAGGGTAGGTCCCAAAATATAGATTTCTTCTTCCACATGGGTGCGCGTCCCTCAGCGTCATTCGGAACAGATAGTCCGCCGGGACTCTTTCCAAAGATTACTTGTAAATCATTGACCATAGCAAGTGTGTGATCACCAGTACGGACGGCGGGCTTCTTCCAGTGATCTGCCTCGCCTTTGAAATGCTTGCCTTTCTTTCGACATTGATGGTTGGTCGGAAGAAATCGACGATGCCCCAGGTACACATTCTTCCTGCATTTGTCCAAATAAATACTTTCGGTGTCATCTAAACAGTGCATGCATGCGTGGTATCCCTTGTTTGTCTGTCCTGAAAGGTTACTGAGAGCAGGCCAATCATTGATGGTTACAATCAGCAACGCATGTAGGTCAAATTCCTGCTGGTCGTGCTCATCCCACACACGTACACCTTTTCCATTCCACAGCTGTAAAAGTTCTTCAACTAATGGCCTTAGGTACACATCAATGTCGTTGCCGGGTTGCTTAGGGCCTTGGATGAGCACTGGCATCATAATGAACTTCCGCTTCATGCACAGCCAAGGAGGAAGGTTATATATACATAGAGTCACCGGCTAGATGCTATGATTGCTGCTCTGCTCCCCAAAAGGATTAATGCCATCCGCGCTTAAACCAAACCATATGTTCCTTGCATCACCTACAAAGTCTGCCCACTTTCTCTCGATTTTTCTCCACTGCGACCCGTCAACGGGTGCTCTCAACTTCCCGTCTTTCTTACGGTCCTCTTTGTGCCATCGCATCAACTTGGCATGCTCTTTGTTTCTGAACAGACGTTTCAACCGTGGTATTATAGGAGCATACCACATCACCTTGGTAGGAACCCTCTTCCTGGAGCGCTCGCCGTCAACATCACCAGGGTCATCTCGTCTGATCTTATACCGCAATGCACCGCATACCGGGCATGCGTTCAACTCCTCGTATGCACCACGGTAGAGGATGCAGTCATTAGGGCATGCATGTATCTTCTGCACCTCCAATCCTAGAGGGCATAGAACCTTCTTTGCTCCATACGTACTGTCAGGCAATTCGTTATCCTTTGGAAGCTTCTTCTTCAATATTTTCAGTAGCTTCTCAAATCCGTTGTCAGATACACCATTGTCTACCTTCGATTGCAGCAATTCCAGTGTGGTACCGAGCTTTGTGTTGCCATCTTCGCAATTGGGGTACAACACTTTTTTGTGATCCTCTAACATGCGATCGAACTTCAACTTCTCCTTTTCACTTTCGCATTGTCTCTTTGCATCAACAATGACCCGGCGAAGATCATCATCGGGCACATCGTCTGGTTCCTCTTGATCTTCAGCTTCCCCCGTTGCAGCATCACTGTATTCAGGGGGCACATAGTTGCCATCATCCTCTTCTTCTTCATTGTCTTCCATCATAACCCCTCTTTCTCCGTGCTTGGTCCAAACATTATAGTGTGGAATGAAACCCTTCTCAAGCAGGTGGATGTGAAGGGTTTTCGCGTCAGAGTAAGACTTCGTATTCCCACAGATAGGGCATGGACAACACATAAAACCATTCTGCTTGTTTGCCTCAGCCACTTCGAGAAAATTATGCACGCCCTTAATGTACTCGGAGGTGCGTCTATCACCGTACATCCATTGCCGGTTCATCTGCGTGCATTATATATAATTAAGTGTGGCAAAAACCATTATAGAACATCATGAATAGAGAAGTGAGAAAATTAATAGAAGTTCATCATCACATTAAAACCAGAGTACAGTAGTGATCAAATGTTATTACTGAAAAAATAAATACATAAAGTTCATACATAGTTCTCATTGAACAACATATAGCTCTCTAGAGCATATAATTAAACCATACACATTAAAACTATGTAAAACATTTCAATGCAACAATAAATGCGATCATAATCGCAACTAAGGTAACAATTGATCCAACAGCATAATGATACCAAGCCTTAGTATGAATGGCATATTTTTTAATCTTTCTAATCTTCAAGCGCATTTTATCCATCTTGATCTTGTGATCATCGACGATATCCGCAACATGCAACTCCAATGCCATCTTATCCTCCTCAATTCTTTTCAATTTTTTCTTCAAGTAATCATTTTCTTTTTCAACTAAATTTAACCTCTCGACAAGAGGGTCGGTTGGAATTTCTGGTTCACATACCTCCTAGATAAAACATGTACGTCACGTTGGTCGGCATAATTGTCATAAACACTAAATGAAACAAATAGTTATAAAAGATAATATATACCACATCCGAATCATAGACAGGACGAGGGCCAACGGGGGCAGATACCAAAACCATCGCACTATATAATAACAAACAATAATAAAAGTAAGAAAATTATACAAGTATCAATCTAAATCATACAAGTAAGAATTTTTTTCTTTTAGAAAGAAGATAAGAACAAGAGGCTCACCACGGTGGTGCCGGCGACGAGATCGGCGCGGGCGATCGACGGCGGTGAGGACAGGGACGGGACAGGACGGACAGCCAAATCCAGACAAATCTTGAGGAAAATGGAGTTTGGACAAGGAGCTTCGAGAGGAGAAAGCTTAAGTGTGGCCCGGGCATTTCATCGAACACCTCATGTGCATAGGAGGTGAGCTAGAGCACCACAAAGCTCTCCCACGGCCGGCCAAAAAAATAGACCAGTGCACTGCTCTACTCGCGGGTAGGGGGTATATATAAGCCTCTCTTTAGTCCCGGTTGGTGGCTAAAACCGGGACTAAAGGACCACATTTGGTCCCAGTTCCAGCCACCAACCGGGACTAAAGGTTGTGGGCTAGGAGCGAGGCCCATTGGTCCTGGTTCATGTCTAGAACCGGGACCAAAGGGGTCAGACGAACTGGGACTAATGGCCCCCTAGGCCCGGCCAGCCCCCTGGCCTCACGAACCGGGACTGATGCCCCCTTTGATCCCGGTTCGTGAGTGAACCGGGATTAATGCCCTTACCCAGGCCTCAACCGAAGCCCTGTTTTCTACTAGTGTCACCCACATAGCATGTGCTAAAAATTTGAGAGGGTTACGGCAAAAACTGGATGCACTTCGTGTACAAACTGGACAATCTCTTTCGAAGTATCAGGGTTTCAGACGAAAACTCATGTGTTACGAAGGCATTTCATATTTTTTAAACTTATTTGAACTCCAGACTTTTTGTGCGTTCAATATGCGCCATTCAAAGCCACATCATCAATTTTCAACCCTTTATGACTTCATTTGCTATTTTTAATGCATTTAATCTTTTCTTTGAGCTAAATGAACCTGAAATTGAAAAGCAGTACAAATGAACTCTGAAAAGGTTGAAAGTTGGCATGGTATCATCATTTCACCCACATAGCATGAGCTAAAAAGTTGAGAGGGTTACGGCAAAAACTGGATGCACTTCGTGAACAAGCTGGACAATCTCTTTCGAAGTATCAGGGTTTCGGACGAAAACTCATGTGTTAAGACGGCATTTCATATTTTTTAAACTTATTTGAACTCCAGACTTTTTGTGCGTTCAATATGCACCATTCAAATCCACATCATCAATTTTCAACCCTTTATGACTTAGTTAGCTATTTTTAATACATTTAATCTTTTCTTTGAGCTAAATGAACCTGAAATTGAAAAGCAGTACAAATGAACTTTGAAAAGGTTGAAAGTTGGCATGGTATCAGCATTTCACCCACATAGCATGTGCTACAAAGTTGAGAGGGTTACGACAAAAACTGGATGCACTTCGTGTACAAAATGAACAATCTCTTTCGAAGTATATCAGGGTTTCGGACGAAAACTCATATGTTACAAAGGCATTTCATTACTTCACATGTAACTGCAGTGATATTCTAGATCAAAGGCATCATCAGAATAGTTGTGGAGAGAAAGTCTTCACTTTTTCTTCGCGTGTGTCCCTTGCTTATTGCGCCGTAATCATGGATAATCTTCATCGTTTAATAGGGTGCTTGGGTCAGCCTTGACTTTGACGGGAGGAATTTCATGAAACTTTTCGTAATCTTCAGACATGTCTGTCTTGCCCTCCACTCCCACGATGTCTCTTTTCCCTGAAAGAACTATGTGGCGCTTTGGCTCATCGTATGATGTATTCGCTTCCTTATCTTTTCTTTTTCTCGGTTTGGTAGACATGTCCTTCATATAAAAAACCTGCGCCACATCATTGGCTAGGATGAATGGTTCGTCTGTGTACCCAAGATTGTTAAGATCCACTGTTGTCATTCCGTACAGCGGGTCTACATTTACCCCGCCTCCTGACAGATTGACCCATTTGCACCGAAACAAAGGGACCTTAAAATCATGTCCATAGTCAAGTTCCCATATGTCCACTATGTAACCATAATATGTGTCCTTTCCCCTATTGGTTGCTGCATCAAAGTGGACACCACTGTTTTGGTTGGTGCTCTTTTGATCTTGGGCGATTGTGTAAAATGTATTCCCATTTATCTCGTATCCTTTGTAAGTCAATAAAGCCGAAGATGGTCCTCTGGCCAACGAGTACAGCTCATCTGCAACAGTGTTGTCACCCATGAGATGTGTTTGCAACCAACTGCCGAAAGTCCTGATGTATTCACATGTAATCCAGTCGTCACACTGCTCCGGGTGTTTGGAGCACAGAATATTCTTGTGTTCATTGACATATGGGGTCACCAAGGTAGAATTCTGTAGAACTGTGTAGTGTGCTTGAGACCAAGAATGCCCATCCCTACATATTATTGAGTCCGCTCCTAGCGTGCCTTTTCCAGTCAGTCTCTGCTCATACCGCGATTGAGGGAGACCAATCTTCTTAAGGTCAGGAATGAAGTCAACACAAAACCCAATGACCTCCTCTGTTTGATGGCCTGTGGAGATGCGTCATAATCACGTGGCAGTCATGAGACTTTAGGTTGTGGAACTTTTTCTCTGCCATATTTATTATTCCCTTCATATTCGATGAGAAGCCAGACGGGACCTTCATACCGAGCAGGCATTCAAAGAAGATTTGCTTCTCTTCTTTGGTAAGAGCGTAGCTGGCAGGACCTTCATACTGCTTTGGATGCATGCCGTCTTTTTCATGCACACATTGCTGGTCCTCCCGTGCCTCCAGTGTATCTTTTGTCTTCCCATACACGCCCAAGAAGCCTAGCAGGTTCACGCAAAGATTCTTCATCACGTGCATCAAGTCGATTGCAGAGCAGACCTCTAGGTCTTTCCAATAGGGTAGGTCCCAAAATATAGATTTCGTCTTCCACATGGGTGCGCGTCCCTGAGCATCATTCGGAACGGATAGTCCGCCAAGACCCTTTTCAAAGATTACTTGTAAATCATTGACCATATCAAGTATGTTATCACCAGTACGGATGGCAGGCTTCTTCCGGTGATCTGCCTCACCTTTGAAATGTTTGCCTTTCTTTCGACATTGATGGTTGGTCGGAAGAAATTGACGATGTCCCAGGTACACATTCTTCCTGCATTTGTCCAAATATATACTTTTGGTGTCATCTAAAAAGTGCGTGCATGCGTGGTATCCCTTGTTTGTCTGTACTGAAAGGTTACTCAGAGCAGGCCAATCATTGATGGTTACAAACAGCAACGCATGTAGGTCAAATTCCTGCTGGTCGTGCTCATCCCACACATGTACACCTTTTCCATTCCACAGCTATAAAAGTTCTTCAACTAATGGCCTTAGGTACACATCAATGTCGTTGTCGGGTTGCTTAGGGCCTTGGATGAGCATTGGCATCATAATGAACATCCGCTTCATGCACAAGCAAGGAGGAAGGTTATAGATACATAGAGTCACGGGCCAGGGGCTATGATTGTTGCTCTGCTCCCCAAAAGGATTAATGCCATCCGTGCTTAAACCAAACCATACGTTCCTTGCGTCACCTGCAAAGTCCCCCCATGTTCTCTCGATTTTTCTCCACCGCGACCCGTCAATGGGTGCTCTCAACTTCCCGTCTTTCTTACTGTCCTCTTTGTGCCATCGCATCAACTTGCCATGCTCTTTGTTTCTGAACAAACATTTCAACCATGGTATTATAGGAGCATACCACATCATCTTGGCAGGAACCCTCTTCCTGGGGTACTCGCCCTCAACATCACCAGGGTCATCTCGTCTGATCTTATACCGCAATGCACCGCATACCGGGAATGCGTTCAAATCCTCGTACACACTGCGGTAGAGGATGCAGTCATTCGGGCATGTATGTATCTTCTGCACCTCCAATCCTAGAGGGCATAGAACCTTCTTTGCTCCGTATGTACTTTCGGGCAATTCGTTATCCTTTGGAAGCTTCTTCTTCAATATTTTCAGTAGCTTCTCAAATCCGTTGTCAGATACACCATTGTCTGCCTTCCATTGCAGCAATTCCAGTTTGGTACCGAGCTTTGTGTTGCCATCTTCGCATTTTGGGTACAACCCTTTTTTGTGATCCTCTAACATGCGATCGAACTTCAACTTCTCCTTTTCACTTTCACGTTGTCTCTTTGCATCAACAATGACCAGGCGAAGATCATCATCGGGCACATTGTCTGGTTCCTCTTGATCTTCAGCTTCCCCCGTTGCAGCATCACCGTATTCAGGGGGCGGATAGTTGTCATCATCCTCTTCTTCTTTGTTGTCTTCCATCATAACCCCTCTTTCTCCGTGCTTGGTCCAAACATTATAGTGTGGCATGAAACCCTTCTCAAGCAGGTGGATGTGAAGGGTTTTTGAGTTAGAGTAAGACTTCGTTTTCCCACAGATAGGGCATGGACAACACATAAAACCATTCTGCTTGTTTGCCTCAGCCACTTCGAGAAAATTATGCACACCCTTAATGTACTCATAGGTGCGTCTATCACCGTACATCCATTGCCGGTTCATCGGCGTGCATTATATATAATTAAGTGTGTCAAAAACCATTACAGAACATCATGAATAGAGAAGTGACCAAATTAATAGAAGTTCATCATCACATTAAAACCAAAGTACAGTAGTGATCAAATGTTATTACTGAGCCTCACCACGGTGGTGCCGGCGATGAGATCGGCGCGGGCGATCAATGGCGGTGAGGATGGGGACGGGATAGGACGGACCGGCAAACTTAGGCAAATCTTGATGAAAATGGAGCTTGGACAAGGAGCTTGGTGAGGAGAAAGCTTAAATGTGGCTCGGGCATTTCATCGAATACCTCATGTGCATAGGAGGTGAGCTAGAGCAACACACACCTCTCCCACGGCCGGCCAAAAAAACAGAGTAGTGAGCGAACAGAGCAGTGAGCGGGCAGGGGTATATATAGGCTTCTCTTTAGTCCCGGTTGGTGGCTAGAACCAGGACAGAAGACTGACCTTTGGTCCCGGTTCCAGCCACCAACCGAGACTAAAGGTGCTGGGCCAAGAGCGAGGCCCATTGGTCCCGGTTCGTGTCTGGAACCGTGACCAAAAGTGTTAGACGAACCGGGACCAATGGCCCCCGAGGCCCGGCCGGTGCCTTGGCCTCATGAACCAGGACTGATGCACCCTTTGGTCCCGGTTCGTGAGTGAACCAGGATTAATGCCCTTATCCTGGCCTCAACCAAAGCCTTGTTTTCTACTAGTGCTTATCACAAGATTCCTTCCGGCTTACCCGAACTGGCAGTTTCTCGCTACAAGTGCAGAACATTCCTTCGGTGTTAGTGCAGTCCATGAAGCGGGTCACACTTGGTACCTGGGTCTTGGCTATTTAACCACCCCCCACCACACTTGTATACATATATTAGGACACAAGGCAAGTTTTGGAACATTCCTTCGGTGTTAGTGCTAGGGGTTAGTTGCCGCTAAGCACTATCAACCCTAACCGAGGGAGAGACTTAACCTAGCATGCATGCTAAAACTTAGGGCGCTAGCGCTTCATTTATTTATGCTCAGGGTCTGCGCCTGGCTTTGTACAGAGGGTTACATGCCTTGCCGGCAAGGCTTGTACAAAAGGTGGCTTGCTGGGGGGGGGGGGCGGCAACCGCGCCTTATGGGTAAAACTTGCGAAGATGTTCGATGTTCTAGGAGTTGCTCACTGGAATGGCATCTTCGGTCTCCAGGCGGACTGCGCCAGGCCTGGTGACTCGTATTACCCGATAAGGGCCTTCCAACTTCGGCGTCAACTTGTTGGAATTCTTGGCCGATTGAACGCGCCGAAGAACAAGGTCGCCTTCCTCAAAGCTTCAGGCATGAACCTTGCGGCTATGGTAGCGGCGCAAGGCTTGCTGGTAGCGCGCTGCTCTCACAGCCGCCCGAAGACGATCTTCCTCAAGGAGCGTCGCGTCATCTTGCCGCAATTGCTCTTGCTCAAGCTCGTCATAAGTGAGCACTCGAGGTGACCCGTATGTGAGTTCCGTGGGGAGAACTGCTTCTTCCCCGTAAACCAGGGCAAAGGGTGTCTGGCCGGTGGCTTGATTTGGCGTCGTTCTGATCGACCAAAGAACCGCCGGCAACTCATCAATCCAGCGCCTTCCGCTCTTGTGCAGCCTGTCAAAGGTTTTTGTCCTTAGGCCCCGCAGTACTTCAGCATTTGCCCTCTCCGCCTGTCCGTTGCTCCGTGGGTGTGCCACGGAAGCGAAACAGACCTTGCTGCCGAGGTCTTGGATGTATTGCATGAAGGTGTGGCTTATGAACTGCGTGCCGTTGTCGGTGATGACCCTGTTTGGCACACCGAAACGGCAGACTAGCCCCTTGAAGAACTTGACGGCTGACTGTGCTGTCACCTTCCTCACTGCTTCCACCTCCGGCCACTTTGTGAACTTGTCGATTGCAACGTACAAGTACTCAAAGCCCCCGATAGCGCGGGGGAAAGGGCCCAATATGTCGAGCCCCCAGACCGAAAATGGCCAGGAGAGAGGGATGGTTTGAAGGGCTTGAGCTGGTTGATGAAGCTTCTTCGAATGGAACTGACACGCTTCACACTTGGTTACTAGTGCCGTTGCATCTTGGAGGGCAGTGGGCCAGAAGAAACCTTGCCGGAATGCCTTGCCGGCAAGGGCCCTCGACCCTATGTGGGAGCCACATATGCCTCCATGTACCTCTGCCAACAGCTCCAGTCCTTCCTCTCGGGGAATGCACTTCAATTTCACACCGTTTGGTCTTTTTCTGTACAGGACGTCGTCGACGAACTGATACATAGCAGACCGACGGGCTACTTTCTCTGCTTCTTCCTGCTCCTCGGGAAGTTCCCCTGTTTGGAGGAATCAGACGGTATGCTGTGCCCATGCCGGAGCCTGGGGCTCGACGGCAAGAACTGAAGGCATTTCTTCTGCCATGGGAGCGGCTGTCTCTACGGCTAGGGCTTGACGCCCTGCCGGAGTCGGTTGCCCCATGGCAGGCTCAGTGTCCACGACAACATCTTTGCCGGCGGCTCCTGGGAGCTCGGATGGAAAGTACTTGCCGGGGCCTGATTTCCTCCGCTTGTTCTGCTCTGTTGCTGGCTCCACAGACGGTTGAGTTAATCGAAGCAAAAAGGTACCTGGTTCCACAGGTAGTTTGAAGGCAGCGCGCTTTGACAGGTAATCGGCGATGTCGTTCTCCATTCGGGGGACATGCTCCGCTTGTATACCGTCAAAACGCTCCTCCAGCTTCTTCACCTCATCTACGTAGGCCTCCATCAACGGGCTTTGATAATCTTTGTTGACTTGCCTGATGACAAGCTGTGAATCACCCCTGACGATGAGCTTCTTAATCCCGAGGTCCGCCGCGATCCTGAGACAGGCAAGCAACCCCTCGTATTCAGCGGTGTTGTTTGTGGACATCTCCCTTGGAAAGCGTATCTGGATCACATACTTGAGGTGCTCTCCGGTGGGTGCGACGAGCAGCACACCAGCACCGGCGCCTTGCAGCGAGAAAGCCCCGTTAAAGTACATAATCCAGTTGCGGCTTGCTTCCTTGCCGGGGAGAGTGGTCTCCTGGATTTCTTCGTCGGGCATTGGAGTCCATTCCGCAAGGAACTCTGCCAAGACTCTTCTCTGGATTGTCGAGGTACTTTCAAACTTCAAACCAAAGCTCGACAGCTCCAAGGCCCACTCCACAATCCTCCCGGTTGCATCTGGGTTATGCAGTATCCGTTGTAATGGGAGGCGGGTGACGACGGTGATTTCGTGTGCTTGGAAGTAATGACGCAGCTTCCTGCAAGACGGAGCTGACAAAGTAAACTGGAATTTCTGCACACCGGAATACCTTGACCTAGCCCCCTGCAAGACGGAGCTGACAAAGTAAACTGGGTGTTGCATTACCTTTCTTCTGCACCACTTCATTTGGTCGCACGGGCCCCATCCCGATGGTGTCAGACTCTGCCGGGGGCCTTGCCTTGCCGGCGCCAGACCCTGCCGGGGGGAGCCCTGGGTTGCCATCCGCCAGTCCCGCCGCTGCCACTGCCTTTTCATCGACCTCCCTCTGCGCCACTAGTGCGGCGCTGACCACCTGATTCGTTGCTGCTAGATACAACAACAATGGCTCTTGTGGTTTAGGCGCAACTAGTATTGGTGCAGAGGAGAGGTACTTCTTCAAATCCTGCAATGCTGCTTTGGCCTCTGGGGTCCATTCCATTGGGCCCGCCTTTTTCAAGATTTTGAAAAAGGGAAGGGCACGCTCAGCAGACTTGGAAATGAATCTTCTCATGGCGGCAACGTAGCCAGTGAGTCGACGCACATCCTTGATCCGCTTGGGTGCCTCAATCTGCTCAATAGCCTTGATCTTGTCTGGGTTTGCCTCAATCCCGCGCCGTGACACGAAGAACTCGAGAAGCTTGCCGGACGGAACGCCGAAGACACACTTCTCAGGGTTCAACTTGAGGTTGATCTTGCGCAGATTTGCAAACGTCTCTTCTAAATCTTGTACAAGTGTTGCCCTGTCCTTGGTTTTGACCACTATGTCATCCATATAAGCTTCCATATTTCTATGTAGTTGGGGCTCAAAACCAATTTGGACTGCCCTCGCAAATGTCGAGCCAGCACTCTTCAACCCGAAAGGCATCCGTAAAAAGCAATACGTACCACATGGGGTGATAAATGCTGTCTTCTCTTCGTCTTCTCTTGTCATGAAGATCTGGTGGTACCCGGAGTAGGCATCAAGGAATGATAACAAATCACACCCGGCCGTGGAGTCAACAATCTGGTCGATGCGCGGCAATGGGAAAGGGTCCTTGGGACAAGCCTTATTGATATCTGTGTAGTCAATACACAGCCTCCACTTCCCATTTACCTTGCGCACCACTACCGGATTGGCCAACCACGTCGGATGGAGTACTCCTCTAACCAAACCTGCCGCTTCCAACTTCCTGATCTCCTCTGTCATGAACTCCTGCCGCTCCAAAGCTTGCTTCCTAACCTTCTGCTTAACGGGCCGCGCATGAGGACAGACAGCAAGATGGTGCTCAATCACCTCCCTGGGAACGCCGGGGATGTCGGACGCTTGCCATGCAAACACATCGACATTCGCCCGCAGGAAGGTGATAAGCGCGCCTTCCTATTTGCCGTCGAGGGTGGAGCTTATGGTAAAAGCCCCTCCCGTGCCATCCTCCTTGACGGCCACCTTCTTGGTCTCTGGTGGTGCAGCTCTGGATTTCTTGCTCTTGCCGGTGGAGCTCTTTGGCACGTCCTCGACGGGTACACAACACTCCGAAGAGGTGCGCTTGCCGGAGTGGGTGCGAGAGGCCTTGTCGGTCTTCTTCCCTCCCGGGGCTTCAGCGGCAGGAGCAAGTGCCTTGGCGGCAGTCGCAGCAACTGCTTCCCGATAGAGTTGGTCGGTGCAGATCAGCGCGTCTTTCTTGTCGGAGGGGACGGTGATGATGGTCATCGGCCCAGGCATCTTCAGCGTGTTGGAGGCATAATGCGACGCCGCCATGAACTTGGCTAGTGCCGGGCGGCCGAGGATCCCGTTGTAAGGCAAGGGGATCTCGGCTACATCGAAGACAATCCTCTCCGTCCTGTAGTTCAACCTGCTTCCAAATGTCACAGGCAGCGTGACCTTACCCTTTGGCTGGCTCCTTCCCGGGTTGACCCCCTGAAACGTGCCCGTCTCCTCGAGGTCTCCATCAGGAATCTGTAGCCTTTTGATCACAACGGGTGAGATCAAGTTCAAACCGGCCCCGCCATCAACTAGCATCTTTGTCACCTTGAGGTTGCGTATCGTTGGTGAAACCAACAGTGGCAAACACCCGACCGCAGTTGTGCGATCAGGGTGGTCCTCGGTGTCAAAGATGATAGGCGTGCTGGACCACTTCAGTGGCTTTTGAGCGTCGAATGATGGTTCCGCTGCTGTGATCTCACGCGCCCACTGCTTGAGCTGGCGGTGAGAGGTATGCAGCGAGGCGCCACCATCGACGCACATGGCCTCCGTGGCCTTCTGGAACTCATGCTCGCCGGACTCGTCGTCCTCGTCGTGATCATTGTCTTCCTGCTCCTTATCGCGGCCCCGGGCGGGCCTCTCTTGCTGGTTATCCTTGCCGCGGCGGCCTCCTTGGCCGCCACGCTTCTTACCGGATCCCTCGGCACCATCCTGACCCTTCTCCTTGTCCCGCCTTTCGTACTCGGCTTTTTTGCTTTTCAGCAAGCAGCTCAACTTGTCGGCAGTTCTGGAGGTCGTGGCCCTTGGTGCGGTGGATCTTGCAATACTGCTTGTCGGAGCCCCCTGGCTTGTCGGCAGCTGCCAAGGCCCGGCAAGCGGCGTACCCGGCAATCTCCTTGCTGGGGGCGTCTGCCTTGGCCTTCTTGGCAGCACCGGTGTCGTCGGATCCCTTGACGGCGAGCACGGTCTTGCCCTTGCGCTGCCTGTTGCGGCGCCGGCACTTCTTTGTTGGGGCGGCGGTGTCTTCGTCTGTAGAGTCGGTTTCCACGCCGGCGTCTTCGCCGGGGTACTTTCTCCCCTCTTCAGCCCGAGCACATCTATCTGCCAGGACATAGAGCTCTGCTACATCTCTGACTTTGTTCATCGCCAGCTCTTCACGCATCTTGCGGTTCCGCATGTTCTGGTGGAACGCGCTGATGACAGCGGCAGGATGAACGTCTGGGATGTTGTACTGCACCTGGCTGAATCTCTGTATGTTCTTGCGCAGGTTTTCGCCTTCTTTCTGGGGGATGACATGCAAGTCGCTTGCCTAGCCATGAGCTTGGTGGCCTCCATAAAGGCGCCAACAAACTCATGGCACAAATCCGACCAAGAAGAAATGGAATCCGCTGGCAAATGCATCAACCAGGACATGACATTGGGTTTAAGTGCCAACGGGAAGTAATTGGCAAGCACCTTGTCGTTGCGAGCTCCAGCAGCTTGCATCGCGATGGTGTAGATGCTGAGGAACTCTGACGGGTGAGTTTTGCCGTTGTACTTCTCGCCGACGTCGGGCTTGAACGTGCGGTGAGTGGGCCACTGGAACTGCCGCAGCTCTCGGGTAAAGGCCGGGCAACCCACCTCTTAAGGTAGGCCACCAGAGCCCCCCGGTGCTGGGTGGTCCATAGTGGGCCCTGCCCGCCTATCTGACTGATGGCGGGCGTCGCGCCGCCGCTCGATAGTGGTCCGAGCGTCTTCATGGGCTCGTTCTCGCAGAACTTGGCGTTGATCGCGGAGGGTCCGTTGGTCGGACGACGCTATGGAGATGTCATCACCAGCGTCGTCCAGCCGGACCGGCACTCGCGGAAGCTGGCGTGGAGGAGGAGAGTGCACCGTGGGCGCAGCACCTCCGGTCCTCACACCGCTGGCATGCGGTGGCTCGACGAAGCGTCGGCCTGAGGGCCCCGCGGGTTGCGCCTCGTCTTTGTCGGCGATGCCGACGAGGCTCTGGATGATAGCTCTCCACTCGTCCAGCCTTTCCGCAGCAGGAGGGAAGTTGAGGAGCAACTGTGCGCGTGCCAAGGCTTCCGCTGGCGTGGGCGGCGGCGAGCGCTGCGCGGACCGTGACGCACTCTGGCTTCTAACCACGTTAGAAGGGGCTCTGTCCCGGTCTCGCGGCCGCGCGCCGCTTTCGTTAGCGCCTCGGCGATCGTGCTGGTCTGATGCGTCCCGTGGGTGGCGCACAGGGCTCTTTCCGCGGCGGCGCCCGAGGGTGCCGTCGTCGCGGTGTCGTCCATCATGCGCGTCCTGAGAAGGTCGCGGCGCAGGCGCCGGTGGGGGCGTCCGGTTGGTCACTGCGCCGCCCGTGGGCAGCATAGCTCCGTCCCCGGGCCCAACGACGCGCGGCTCGTCGTCTTGGATTCGGTTGGCGCCGCTGCCCTGGGTCCGATCACCGGAGCATCGTGGACGATCGCGGGCGGCGTCTCCAGCGCAATCCGTGGCCGTCCCGTCGCCTGCCTGTGCTGGTGCAGACGGGCCGGCTCCGGGCGACCCGATGGCTATGATGCCCTTCTTCCTGGGGGCCATGGTGATGACGAAGCTGATGCGCTAACTTCCAAACCGAATTTTCACAGCTTGCGCCCCCTACCTGTCGCGCCAAAGATGTCGGTGGAAACGACACCTATGGGATCACGGGGCGCGGATCCCTTTTGCTACGGTTGGCGGGCGCGGGGCTGTGGAAAGAGCTGGTCGAGAAGATGAACGCGGGGGTTTATCCAGGTTCGGGCCGCAAAGGTGCGTAATACCCTACTCCTGCTTTGGTGTATGTATTTGAGTGTTCTTGAGTGCTTGAACTAGCTACGTGGTGTAACTGGTTCAAAAGATCCGAATCCTTCTCCTGGACGCCTCGGGCCTCCTTTTATAGACAAAAAGGGGTTGCCACAGTGACACACAGGAGGTGGAAAGGTGTACAGTGGATGAGTCTATCCTTGGGCGCTGCGGGACAAAGCGCATTAAATGCGCTGCCGACGTGCCCCTCTTGCTTTATTGGGGACGGCGAGGAAGCTCGTCCCAGCTGTCGCCGTTCGCTTGGCCTCGACGCGCGTCCAGGCCAACGAGGCGTGTGGCGCCATGTAGGTAGGCAGGCAGCTGAGCTGGCGCGGTGGCAGGGCCTTCACGAAGACCTGCATGCAATTACGCAGGTGCTTGCTTAGTCGGTGTAGAAGTCGTATGTCGCCACGCAGGTGCCTGCTCAGCTTGTTCGGGCTAGCAGCTGTATGGGGATGGCGGTGGAGTTTTGGCTGACGCGGGCCTGACCGTGGCCCCGCTGATGTTCTCGGCAGGGGCCTTGCCGGGTCCCCGGCAAGGGTCTTGCCGTGGCGTCGTGGTCGTCCCGGATGACGTACCCGGCAAGGACCTTGCCGAGTCCCCGGCAAGGGCCTTGCCGTGGCGTCGTGGTCGTCCCCGATGACGTACTCGGCAAGGACCTTGCCGGGTCCCCGGCAAGGGTCTTGCCGTGGCGTCGTGGTCGTCCCCGGCAAAAATCTTGCCGGGGGGTCTCGTGGGTTTCCTTGGCAAGGATCTTGCCAAGGATCGTCGTCTTCTGGTCCTCATCTGATCTTGTGTAGTTATGATCTTCACAAATATCTGCATGCCACCATGGAGGTGCCTCCCGATCTTTGGTCCCAATGCGGTCGGTGGTGTTGGGAAAAACCTTGGGCTCAAGGGTGGCGCGCTCTGCTGGCGTTGGGCAAGTCGCCCCGGCAAGGCTCTTGCCGTGGCCGCGGAGGTCCCCCGGGCAAGGGCCTTGCCGGGGGCGTCTACCTCGCCCTTTTGCTCTTCATGTCTCTGGCCTTGGCGTTGCTTTGATCGCCTTGTGCTTCGGCTTCCCTCCTCTGTCCTGCTAAGTGTGGCCGTGGGCGTGGCTCTGACTGACCGTGCACAAGTAAAGGGGTCAAAAGGAGAGCCCCTACTTTTGTACATCGACACCAATATTTCAGGAAACTTTTTAAAGAAATAGATTATTTGTGCACAACATTAAAAAATTCACAACTGAGATGATCATGCTCCTTATACTGATAAGAGAAGTTAACAGGGTGTGCTCCGAAATGGGATTGTTGCTGTAAAGAGGATTTTCAGCCACCACACAATCAATGAAAGGTTACTTTATCATGAAGTTAACAGTCTATTGAATGTTAACCATGAAAATGTAGTCCGATTTCTTGGTACTGTGCTTGTACCGATGAGAAAGCAATGAGAATCGAAGGAGTAAGAGAATATACTTACGACGCCGAGATGAGAGAAAGATTGCTCTGTTTTGTGTATAACAGCAATGGAAGCCTTCATCCATATATTGCTGCAAAAATTTGTAGGGGCACGTGCGTGCGAGGGCACGTGCGTGAGGAAACGCCTCCAGCCGTCGATCTACGCCGTGATCCGAGCAGATGTTCACACCGATGTTGGTTGAAAAACTCATGGAAATTCTTAACCCTCTGAATACGAGACAGTATACGCGTTTATTCTATACACATACTTCCGTCTGGAGTGGTTATACGTCTTTCTACCTGTCCGTATGCCACATCCCCCATTCTGTTACATAGCTTGGTCGATGAGTTTGCTCTACTGTTCACCTTCTTCTTCATCCTCTGTTCCGGTACTGTTTCATCCTGTTATTTCTCTTCTTTTTTCCTTCTCTGGACCCACAGGAGATGATTTATAGCACGCAGGTCTGGGTGACTTATCAGTTCGTACTGTCTTGCTGCTTCGCAAGTTCATGCCATCGTTCTTGCCATGAACTCATCAGTTTGTATTGCCCTGCTGCTTCGCAAGTTCATGCCATCGTTCTTCCCAAGAACTTGCTAGACTCTTTTTGCGAATGTTTTATTTTCTTTTCCCTCAAATATGCATCCTTCTATCCAACACGTGCATGCTTGTACTATGAAATGTCAATTTGTCGAAAGACTTCGATGCGTTCTTACAAATTTTCCCAAACGAGATACCATTTCGAGTTTGTTCTTTCAAGTGCACTGATTTTTGTATGATTTGTTTTCATTTTTTAGACCTAACATTTGGTTTCTATTCTGCCAAGTTACACTATACGAAACTTAAGTCGGTGTGTTTAGTTTTGTACATAGGAACGGAAAGTCAATTCGGCTCCCGGGTGCATTTGCTCCCGGGGCCAAAAAAAAATTCTTGAAATGAAAAAAAAATCAAGACAAAATTTGTTTGTGTACTTAGTCACATCCAAATGCTACCTGCAAATTTTGAGGCAAAAAGATTAAACATTTTGGCTTGTACAAAAAAAACAAATCGAACACCAAAAGTTACCCCAAAATGTCATCCCAAATTTGTTATTTTTGCCGACGAAACACCGCAGCTCCGTTTCGCATGAAATTTGTCATGCATGTTTGCGACACTAATACAATCATCTACAAAAAATTTCAGAATTTTTCGAAAACATTTAATATATTTTTTCGCGTTACTGTTCACCCGGGAGCAAATGCTACCGGGAGCCAAAACGCCTGCCTCACATAGGAACTTGTATCTATTCTGCTGCTTACATTTATAATAATTTATTACTGCATGCATGCAACTCATAGTTTTAAATAGCTGGCTATAGCCTGCTATAGCTTTTTTAGCAGGGTGCCGCTAAATGGCCGCCTTCATAAATAGCCCGCTATAGCCTGCTATAGCCCGCTATAACTCCGCTATAGCTGATTTGGAGGCTCGCCACTATTTTCCATAGCCCGCTATTTAAAACATTGATGCAACTAGTGATGATGCGGAGTTAGCTAACATTTATTTTTCCGGTGCACACTCCACAGACGGCTCAACTTCTTTCTCGCTCCTCTTTCCCCTTCGTCTTCCTCCTTTCTACTATCATCCTGTAGATCTGTTGTCTTCAAACTCCTACCAGACATTTCTGCCACCGCTTGCCGGAGGTCGATGATGACATTCGTTGACAAGGACTACAACTACCGCTGGTGGTCGTCTACTTCCCCCTCAGAACTGGCGGTATGGAAGAAAACCCCATTGGACGTCAATCCAGTTCATGAAATGGCGGTAAATCACCATCTATCCTTCTTAATCTTGTGCAAATCATGTCAGATTACTTTTTCCCTACTAATCTGCGTGTTCGTACTTTTCTAGTGCCCAGTTTGTCACGACCGCAGAGCATTGTGCGACGAGGAGAACATTCTGAACAACCACAACTGGTTCTCTGTCTTTTTCCAATCAGACTGTAAAATAAGAACGGCAAGTTTCAAATAGTTATTCCAATCTTGTTCATGACACGTCTGATTTACATGCTATTCCACTATAGGCTATTCATAACTATGTTCTCCTTTCTTCACTGAACAACAGTAGATGCAACATTCTTTCAACTGCCTCTGATTATTTCATCTTTCCACAGTTTTGCCTATTAGTCCAACCACATGTCCTTTTAAGATATCATGATTTCTGCAGATTTCAACCTAGAACTCGTATGCACATTTTGCCTACTGCTGGACTAGTACATAAACATACATAAGTTGTGTTTGGATACCAATTTGATATTGTTGTCTACCTATTTGTAATTTCCACGTTTTGTAACATCACACTTGTTACAATTCAAAATTAAGGATACACATTCTTGTCTCAAATTAAGTTGATCTTATCATAATTTTTTGTTAGGTCATCCCTTGCTTTTCAAGAAATGATTTCTTAAGACACATAGGCATTACAAGATCTGTTTCAACTCGAGTTACAACTTTGCTTGAGACAAAAGAAGGTTTTACTTTCGTTGTGGACGTTCGCAATAATCCAGAAAGAACATATTTCATTGGCAAGTCTTGGAGACAGTTCATATATGTGTACGACCTGCACCTGGGAGTTGATACGGAGATGCACCTCACTTTAGCTGCCAACCCAGATCGCTCGATATCTGTTGAGCTGCCCAATGGTCCAGTTGTTCATCCATTTATGTATCTTACTACCATAGTTTTGTCAAAATTCCCTTCTCCTGTACTTCCACATATTTATAATATTATCATTAGTTACAACTTGTACTGATATAACATTATTTACTCCTTCCCCTGAAGTTCGACCTTACCGTCTAACTAACCTTTCTTATATACATGTTATAGCTTACTTCAAATTAGATAAAACACATAAGGACATTGTATTGAGCATTGTAGTACATGGGGCACAACGGCAACCTGGAAACACATTGCCCATGCAATTAAGTTTATTGAGCATATTCAGTGGTTTCTAAATGAATATGGAATTCAAAATGTTGATCATCTATACGCTCCACTCCTGCACATTTTGACGAAGTCGAACATTAAGAAGAAACTGCTGGTAATATTTTTATTCTATATTATGTCTTCAACACACTTGTCTTACAGTATGTATAGTTGTTGCTTTCTTACACTACTTTTGTTGTAACATAAACTGCCGAAATGTGCAATGCCAAACCTGATAGATGAAGTAGGTTTGATCAGGATTATTCTGCATCCCACTATCAATTTCACTTGTACGTACACATCTTCTGTCCATGATCAATCATCATTAATGGCTGGCCACAAGTACTCAAGCAAACCAAATTCAAAGTCCGACAGAAGCTGATGTTCATGCACCACCATAATAGTCAAGGGGTTTTCGTGTTTCTTATTCGCATTGGCGTATGAATTTAAGTTTATCTTATGTTCTGCCAACTGTACCAAATCGCGTTGTATGGAACTGTTTGTAGACATGTGCTGCTCATGCACATAACTGTTTTGTACTTTTGATACTATTCCTGTGGGATCTCTGTGCATTTCATGGTTTGCGAGACGCTTTTCTGTCACACTTTCTTAATCACCCTTCTATTACCACATTTTGCTTTTCTTGATTGCGCTCTACTTTAAGGTTAACTTCTAATCGTAGTTCACATATTCTTAAAACACATTTTATAAATCAATAATTGGCATATAATTACAATTTTGTGTTTGCTACCCATTGGCCTTCACTATCTCGTACGCATAATTCATAGCCGCAAACAATGTTGTTCTATAAGATCACCTTTTGACCACAGACTTATGTGTCGCTTTTCTGTACGTTCTATCCTTGTAACATTTTGTTCTCATCGTGCAGTTCAGTTCTTTTCTATTCTTCGGTTCTTATCCATTGTTCGAGTTCACCTTCTTCTTCATTCCTTCATGTCATGTACTGATGGATCCGGATATAGTCTTCTCTTTGGTGTCATATGGTTGTTTCCTTTTGGTCGTTCCATCGCCTTGTGTCTCAACTCCATTTAATTTTGTTGAACTATTATCATGTTCGTTTTCTTTCTGTTCTCACCCTTTCTTCTCAGCTGATCCTGCAGTTCTGGCGGATCACAACTTCATACGATAATTATTCGCATTGCAGTTTCGGTGACTCGTTAGTACTGCAAAGGTAACTGTACAACTTTTTACATCACTAATATAATGTATTCACTTTCTTCAAAGTGCAATGTTAATTCTTTTATTTAATTTGTTCTTACTCTTGACATATTACAATTTTTCCCTCAACTTAGGTTATACCAAACTAATATTGTAATTTTCCTTCTAGTATTATTTTCTTCCAATTTAACAATTAAGTTTTCTCTTCCGAAACTTGTTTGCCAGAAATTAACAAGCTAAGTGTCACTTACAAAACTCACTGTTAGCAACGTCCTGGGCAGCTTTCTCCGCCGCCCCGCACATCGGTTCTCTGACTTAGCATGCATTTATTTCCTTGGTCCCAACTTCTTCGGGTCTTATCTCCTCATTTTTGCTCTTGCTCTTCGTTTCCACTGTCATCTTCTACATTTAGACTCCTCTCACTTCTACTCCATGCTGTTTTCGCCGTTCGCCGCAAGTTCCCGCCTCGCGACGTCCGCAATCTTGTGCGGTTTCTCTGGTGTGGCCATCCCGCATTAGCGGCAGGGGAGAAAACCCCAATGGACCTGAATGGAGGGCTTCAGATTTAGGTAAATATTAAGTTGGTGTGGTTCTTTCCTGTCGGATGCTGTTTTCCAATTCCTAATCCATACATCGGTGTAGCGATACATAGTTTCTTTCTCAGTCTGATGTTAGGGTTCTTGTTCGCAGTGCCCAATCTGCAAGCACTCAAAAGGTGTGTGCGGTGTCCCGCAGAAGGAAATCTTCAATCTTACTCTACTACATGACTTCCGGTATCGCACGGTATGTTCATACAATTCCCGTTCTCTATACCATACGGCTGCGTTATTTAAAAAAAAATGTCCAATAAATTTTCTTATCCAATGCTAATCATGAGGATGATGTGAACATCAATATCTAATTACATATTCACACCTTCATACTTCTACCTTACTGACATTTTCTGAATATTCATTACTGAGATTTTACTGTCAATAAGTCAATATGTCCGAAATCTGACATTTTTTTTGTTCTATTTATTGAAATATAGTCTTATATAACAAAAGAAATTCTCACAAATTGCTCCATGATAAATACATCTCATATTTAGTTACCAAATTATCTGTTCATATAACTATAATACATTCTCTAGATACTACATACAACAATGTATTCATATTTCTGTGTGTTCAATAATGCTTTCTGTCAATACTTCATCAAATATAAATTGTATGTTTCTATTTCCTTCATTTGCCTAACCTATTATCTCCGCCAATCATTCTCTCATCTATTTTTCTGCAGTACATTCCTTGCTTTGCCAGAGAACCTGTTCTAAAAAAATTAGGCCTTCCAACAAATCAGGACAGCTGTACTACAGTCATATTGCAGACAAATCATGGATTTACATTCAAAGTTAGGATCACCAACGAAGCAAAAGGTTCTTCATATATTCATGGGCAAAACTGGAGAGACTTCACCACATGTTATTCACTGCAAGTTGGCAGTGAAATGTTACTCGACATACCAGCAAATGTCGCTGTCATTTATGCTACCTTACCTGAACACATCCATCCTTGGATTCATCATAGTTAGTTTATTTTCAATTTTCTGCATATTGACATATGGCTTACCGATGTACCTGCTTGAATGACTAATTTTGACTTTTCCTTCCAAGTAGAATCAATCATTCATCTCATTTTCTAAATGTTGTGTCTAATCATTTTTTACATGTAGGTTATTTCCAAACGGACTATCTTACACGTTCCTTAGTCAAAAAGATGCAGTTTACTCGTAATGCTAAATTTCATTGGCAACAAACAGAGCATGTCGTCCGGTTTGTTGCGAGTCTTACATTCCTTTGTGTGCATTTCAATGCTGGATTCCAACATGGGATATGTGTGCCTCTCGTTCATACATTGAACACATCCAACTGTGTGAAGAAAATGCTGGTACAAACTTATCTATATTAAATTTTATACATTTCCATTGTATATCATTCATAAGTCTTTATTCAAAAAAAAATTACATTTTGTTTGTTCTTGTTCGAACAAAAATTGCCTCGTCAAATTGTTCCTGAAATGATCCCAGAACGCGGTGCCATCACACTTGCCATCGGTCAAACTATGGAAATTATGTATAGCTACACCATTTGCCTTAAAAGTGAATGCAATACCATTAACTAGATGACCCGTTGCGCCAATTGGAACAAAGACCAACTGCATCCAGGAAGCTAAGTGAACTATTTGAAACATAAAATGTAAGTGAAGTGAACTGTTTGAAGCGTTGCAAATGATTATATTCATACTGCATCTCTATTTGCCTTGACAATGATCATTGCCCATAGCTTCTTTCTTTGGCGATTTGTTTTTGATAGATGACCCATTGCACCATTGGTGCAGAGACTGCAAATGATTATGTTTGTACTATGTTTCTATTTGCCTTGACGATGATCATTGCCCATAGATTTTTTTGGCCACACATAGACCGTTTGCTTCAGCAGGTGAATGGGACTCCGAATTTTCTTTGGATCCCCTCTAGGTCGACTCCGGCTCACATGGTACGCATTAACAACCATCCAGGATGGCGCAAGCCGGCAGAGCAATCGATGTTCCTGGGCAAGCACTCTCTCAGACGAAAGGGACCTACGGGGGGCCAACGCTGCTGACAGGACTCCTCGGTTCCGAATTACGTGAGCCGGTCGACGCATGGGTCCAGTCCACGTGAGCCGTCTGCTTTGCGGGTGCCAGTTTTGTCTGGTTAAAGTCAGCTCTGTGCATGATAGGGTGCGTTTCTCGTGAGAGCAAATAATCATTTATGTATTGCATTTGTATTTACCAATGATAGAATCCCATTTCCTTCTTTTTCCAGCCAAAGCAAACCAACAATCGGGTCCTAATAATCACCAAGTGCAAGGAATTGTTGTAGCACTTTCCAATGATGGAGGTGGTAAGTATGGAGGTGTCGAACCCACAAGGAGCTAAAGGTAAGATCAATATTTTCTCAGGTCCCATATGCCACTGATACTACCCTATGTGCACCGAGCGTTTGCTTTTTCTAGAAACAAGAAATAAAACTACGTTTCTAGCATAAAGAGGTAGCTTTGCAAGATAATGAAGAACATAAAAGATAGGTGCTGCTTAAGCAAAGATACAATATATTACAATATAATACAAATAGCGAGTGTGGAATAGTGGTGGTATGGTGTGTGGAATTGTCCCTAGAAAATTAGCTAAGTTACTAAACCGATCATCATCGCAAGTTTATATATGGGAGAGGCCTCTGCTAGCATGTCATCCCTTATTTGAAATTCTATGCACTTATGATTGGAACTATTAGCAAGCGTCAGCAACTACTAACAAGTTCATTAAGGTAAACCCAACCATAGCATTAAGATATATTGCCCCCTTCAATCTCGTATGTATCAATTTCCATGGCCCAGAGAGGTTTCGGTCACTCCTGCCCCCATATGCATAGTCCTATCAACAACTAACCCTATGGTGTGATCCACACGTGTGCTTATATGATGGGCACCAAAGGACAGTAACATAACCACAAGCAACTGAAATCAATCATGGCAATTCACCAATTAACCCATATAACAACCATAATCTACTCAAACACAATAGTGATGACCCAAATCACTGGATAATAATTCATAGCACCAACACACCATGTTCAAGTAGGGGATTACAGCGGGTTGCGGGAGATTGGACTGCTGAAAAGAGGTAAGGAAGATGATGAAGATGTTGGTGAAGACGATGACGTTGATGAAGACGATCGCCGCGATGATGGTTCCCCCGGCGGCACTCCAGCGCCACCGGGACAGAGGGGGGGAGAGCCCCCCTCCTTCTTGCTCCTCCATGGTCTCCCTCCTGGATGGGGAGAGGTTCTCCCCTCTGGTCCTTAGCTTCCATGGCGCCTGGAGGGGCGAGAGCCCCTCTGACATTGGATCTCTTCTCTCTCTGTTTCTCTGTTTTTGGGTACTATTTTCTGGTCGAACACCATTTCTTTTATAGCTGGAGATCCGTAACTCCGATCATGCTGAAATTTTGAGGGGATTTTTTCCATAAAATTAGATTTCTTGCGGTGAAAGAAGGGCACCAACCGACTTCCACAACCCCCACACGGGCCCATGGCACGGCCAGGGGGACGCCGCGCCACCTGGCCATGTGGGGCCCTCGGGCACGTTCTTGCGTCGATTCGATTGCCCAAAAATTACATATATTCTAGAAAAAATCATATTAAATCGTCGGGGTGTTTTGACCTTCCTAGATATTAATTTTTTGTAAAACAAAAAACATGCAGAAAACAGGAACTGGCACTGGGCACTAGATTAATAGGTTAGTCCAGAAAAATAATGTAAAAGGGCACCAAAACCATTAATAAATGATGTAAATATAGCATGAATACTTCAAAAATTATAGATACATTTGAGACGTATCAGCATCCCCAAGCTTAATCTTAGCTCGTCCTCAAGTAGGTAGATGGTAAAAAGAATACTTTTTGAAGTGTGAATCCTAGAATAGAGCAGACCTTTGATCACATAGGCAATGATAATTCTAATAAAAAGTAGCATCATTCCATTAGGTTCATGATACGTCTTAAACGTATCTATAATTTTTGATTATTTCATGCTGCTATGTTATCATTTATATATTCTTTTATTATCATTTTAAACCATTTTATAATATTTTGGTGGACTAACATATTAATTTAGTGCCCATTGCCAGTTCCTATTTTTGCTTGTTTTTGGTTTCATAGAAAATCAATATCTAGGAAGGTCCAAGCATGATGATTTTTTCTGGACCAAGGACCCTAGAAGCTTCGGGAGAAGTCGAGAGGAGGCACGAGGCTCCCACAAGGCTGCGCCGCGCGGCCGGGGGGGTGGCCGCGCCACCCAGGATTGTGGGCCCCCTTAGCCACTTTTTGACCTAATTCCACCGCCATAAATACCTATAAACACCGAAACTATCAGTCGTTCCCCAGGGAGAATTTTATCGCCACTGCAAGCCTCTGTTCCGAAGCGATCCCATCTGAAGCCCTATTCTGGAGTTCTGCAGGAGGGGGAAACTATTGGGGAGGCCATCTTCATCAACCTTGCTGCCTCCATGATGATGTGTGAGTAGTTCCTTTAGGACCTACGGGTCCATAGTAGTAGCTAGATGGCTTTTCTCTCTCTCTTTTGGATCTTCAATACCATGTTCTCTTCTGAGATCAATCCAAAGTAATTCTTGTGGTGTGTTTGTTGGGATCCGATGAATTGTGGATTTATTATCAGATTGTTCATTGACTATATTTGAATCTTTTGAAGTTTCTTTGCTGCATAATTAAATAGCTATGTATGCTTTCCGATCTATTTGTCTTCTCTGGCCAAGATTAATTAGTAGATCTTTAGAGGGAGTGGTGCATAGTACTGGGTTCAATCTTACGGTGATTTCTATATCCCAGTGATACAATGGGGACAAGACATGTATTTGTATTGTTGCCACTAAGGATAAAAGGACGGGGTTTAATCTTATTGCTAGATTTGTTTCTGTCTACATTATGTCATCTTGCTTATTGCGTTACTCTATTTCTTGCAAACTTAATACTTTGAGATGCATGCTAGATAGCGGTCTTGGGGTGGAGTAATAGTAGTAGATGCAGTTGGATTAATGGTCTACTTTTCACGGACGTAATGCCTTTGTGAGATTTTGCCATGAATGATCATAGTTATAAATTGCCACTTTTCTGTCAATTGCCCAATTGTAATTTGTCCACCATGCCATTACTTGCTTTCGAGAGAGATGCCACTAGCGAACCTATGACCCTCGGGTCCATTCTCCATTAATACTTGTTCTTGCCTAATTGCTCTTTTAGTTTCCCTTTACTATTTTGCCGTTACACTATATTATTATCCATCCACTATTTGCTATTAATCTTGTAACTAGCAAGACAAGGGGCCTGACAACCCCCTTGCCAAGTTGGGTGCAAGCATTTATTTTGTTTGTGTGCAGGTGCTGTTTATCTTGTTAGCTTGTTGACTCCTACTGTTTCGATTAAACCTTGGTTCTTAACTGAGGGAAATACTTTCTGCTGGTGTGCTACATCACCCTTCCTCTTTGGGGAAATCCTACAACTCCTATGAGAGTAGCAGAAGAATTTCTGGCACCGTTGCCGGGGAGTCATTATCTACCTATGGCCTTCGCACAAATCTTTTACTTTTCTTGTTTTTGTTTTCCTGTCTAGTTGCCTTTGCTTTTTATTTGCCTTTCTCTTATGTTTGCCATGTTTTTGAAAAATACCAAAAATTCTTGTGTTGCTATTCCCACTTTTGTTACTATTATGGTGTGTCCTCTTTGCCCTCCTATGTCACCCGAATTGGAAGTTCTTCACTTTAAACAAAGAAACGAGAGAGTTTGAAAGAAACTTGGTTCAGAATAATCAAATTCCATAATAATTCCACAATTAAAAATGACATGAAAATTCTTCTTAGAAATTTCTATGTGGGTTTATCTATACCAAATAGGAATATGTTGGATTATGCTGCAAAAGGAAATTTCATTGAAAATGATGTTATAAAAGCTTATGAGATGTTAGAAGGAATAGTTGGGGTACCTCCTACTATGAAGGGATCCCCATTTACCCAAGAAGGGATTCAAATTCTTGAGAAATTGAGTGATATGCAAAAGAATTTAATTGAATTGAGCAAAAATGGAGAATTATCTAAAACACTCTATCAACTCTAATCTGCAACGTATGAGTTCTCATCTAATAACTTGCAATAAAAACTTGAAATCTCAATAATTTTTTTGTTGATTTTGAGACTCTTAGAAACTCTATATCTTTACCTTTAGATCCTGATGTTGAGATTAATGGGAAGCGTAAGGAACCACCTAGATTTGAAAGAAATCTTTCCTTGAAAAGAGTTGCTAAGGAGCCATTAGATGATAAAACTTGATAGATTGCATTATGCCTAGCTAGGGGCATTAAACAATAGCGCTTGTTGGGAGGCAACCCAATATTTTTCTTAAAACCTTTATTTTGTTTTCAGTGTGTCAACATGATTATTGATACTATAGTAATTGTGTTTGTATATTTTATTTTATTTTTGTGACAAGTTAGACCTTTGGGATATTGCAAATGCTTGTTTATTAAGTTCTGTGCAGAAACAGAAACTTTTGCACCCAATATTTCAATTTTCATTCTTGACTGGAACATGGTCAATCCTTAAATTTTTATACAGTACTGAGTTACAAATTGTCTGCAGTTTCTAATTTTTTAGTTTTTTTGAGTTGTAGAAGTATGATATTTTATTATATTTTTACGTACTGTTCTGTTATTGACATATTCTGTTATGTTTTCTTTGTTTGCTTGTTTTGGAGTTTCCATGGCTTTTATTGGGGGATATAAATTGTGGGAATGATAGGAAATAGTAGACATCATTTGGGAATAATTATGAATATTGTCTTGATAGTACATGAGTGGATGATTTATTTTTATTATACTAACCTATCTCATGAGTTCTGTTAAGTTTTGTGTGAATGAAGTTTTCAAGTTTTGCGTGAGACTGAGATATGAGGGAGAATAAGGAGCGGCAAGAGCCCAAGCTTGGGGATGCCCAAGGCATCCCAAGGTAATATCTAAGGAAGACTAAAGCAACTAAGCTTGGGGATGCCCCGGATGGCATCCCCTCTTTCGTCTTTGAAACTATCGGTATATCTTACTTGGAGCATCATTTGCTTTTGTTTGATTTTATTTGCCGGTCTTTACAATCATTGTTTCATGATCACACCTATTAAGAGAGACACATGTTCATCTTATATTTATAGAATGCTCAATTATTCTTCACTTATATCTATTTGAGTTGAGGCAATTGCTCTTGTACTTCACTTATACTTGTTTGAGCATGGCGATATGTTTTTGTAGAAATATTAGGACTCTCATGCTTCACTTAAATCTTTTTAGAGAGTTAAATAAGAAGTGGTAATTTCCATGAATTATATGTTCGCCTAAAAATAATAGGTATATATGAGTGGTATAATAAAAACTTGCATGAACTTGTAGATCATTGAATATGATAAATTTGATTCCTTGCATTAGTTTTGCGATATTGAATTGGTGATATGTGATTGTGTGGGTGAATGATTAAAGTTAAGTATGGATATTGGTGTTAAGGTTTGTAAGTCTGTATACATGAAAGTGGTAGCCGCTGGCATTAGCGAAGAAGTCAGAGTATGGGATTTCTTAGAGTGGCACCCGCGTGCGTTCGGATCAGGGGAGCGCAATAGATAACTCCTACCAACCTCCCCCTAGGGGCTGATACGTCTCCAACGTATCTATAATTTATGAAGTATTCATGCTATATTTATATCAATTATATATAGTTTTGGTGCACTTTTATATTATTTTTATGGACTAACATATTAATTAAGTGCCCTATGCCAGTTGCTGTTTTCTACATGTTTTCAGTTTCACAGAAAATCCATATCTAGGATGGTCCAAACATGATGAAAATTTACGACAATTTTTATGGAATATATGTGATATTTAGGAGAAAGGATTAACGCAAAATAGTGCTCGCGGGCCCCATAACCCAGGGGCACGCCTACCACCCAGGGCATGCTGGGCTGGCTTGTGGGCAGCCCTTAAGTCCATTGGAGCCCTGCTTTCGCCGCAAGAAAGCTAATTTCTAGACGAAAATCCCCTCAAAATTTTAGCCCAATCAGAGTTACGGATCTCCGTCTATAAAAGAAATGGTTTCTGGCTAGAAAACAGAAGACAGAAGAGAGATGCAATCTCGGGGAGAGCTCCGTCTCGCCCCGGAGGGCCAAGGAAGAAGAAGAAGGAGGGTCCCCCTTCCCCATCTCCTCTGCTGGTGCTAGGACGCCGCCGGGGACTTCTCCGTCATCACCATCACCACCAATTTCTCCTCCGTTCTAATGGTGATGTGTGAGTGGTTCATCCTCGAGGCTAAGGGTATGTACTAGTAGTTATGTGTTTGATCTCTCTCTCATGTTCTTGATGGATTCCGATCTTGATGTATCATGAGCTTGATTAATAAATTTGGATCTTATGTTGTTCATCTCCCTCTATCTCTTTCTGTGGTGAATTGAGTCTTGCACTTTGAAGTTTCTTTATGTTGGATTGAGTACTTTGGATTTGAGCATGTCTATTATTAACTTGCGGGTTCCCGTTCTGACATTGGGGTACTCTAGGTGACATAAAGGTTGAATGATATGTATCATATGGTGTTGTCATAGTACGATCTGTAGGACTATTCTTGACACTTTGGGGGTGGTTCAAAACATTGATTGGAAAGACAACTTTGAGGTGGTTTTGCTACCTACACGATTTCATCCTACTTTATCCGATAGAATTGAAACTTTGGAGTGATTCTTTGCTGCACTTTGAGGGATTATCATGTGGTTCAATTATGTTAATGATGTTGAGAGATTTCACTAGTGAAAGTATAAACCCTTGGCCTTGTTTCCAGGCATTGAGACACCATTTTCATCCACTTTTGTTACTTGAAACATTGCTTTCAATTTGTTCAGATTACAAAAACCTATTTCTACCATCCAGATTACACATTTATCATCACCTCCTCGCCGAACTAGTGCACCTATACAACTGACAATTGTATTGGGTGTGTTGATGACACAAGAGATTACTTGTATTTGATTGCAGGGTTTTTTGAGAGAGTACCACTCTCATCCTACACCTCCCATGGATTGATAAACCTTAGGTCATCCACTTGAGGGAAATTTCCTACTGTCCTACAAAACTCTGCGCATGGAGGCCAAACCAAGTCTACAAGAAGAAAGTTGCGTACTAGACTTCAAGCTATTTCTAGCGCCGTTGCCGGGAAGGTGAGTGCTTGAAGGTATCTTCTTTAGATCTTGCAATTGAATCTTTTAGTTTCTTGTTTTATTCACTAGTTTGGTTTATAAAAGAAAACTACAAAAAAATGGAATTGAAGTTCTGTCAAATGCTTTATCTTTATAAAGTTTTTCTTGAAAACTATGAATCTGGCAATTGTTATGAAGTGTTAAAAGAAGAATTAAACAAAATGTTTGATGTGAGTTCCTTGAATGTTAAGAATGGTTGCAATGTTGCTATTATGAATTCTTGGAATATCCATGATGCTAATGATATGCAAAACCATAAGCTTGGGGATGCTATGTTCGATGAAGATGATCTTTTTAGTCCCCTTACTTTTTATGAGCAAATTTACTATGATGAAAACATGCCTCCTATTTATGATGATTACAATGATGAATGTGGGTTTGGAAGAGTGTCAACTTTAGGTAGGAATGATCCCACTATTTTGGAGGGTGTTGAATCTTATTGCAATAATTATGAAAGTGGATTTGGAGATGTCATGACTTTAGATAATTTTGATTCCACTCTTTTGGAGGATGTGTCAATTGATTATTATGAGAACAAAGTTGCTATCTATGATGATTATTGTGATGACACTTATGATATAAAGAATAATGATAACCATGAAATTTGTCATTATGATTTTAATGTTGAATTGAGTCATGTCAATCAAGTATCACATGATAGCTATTTTATTGAATTTGCTCCCACTACTATTAATGAGAAGAAATTTGCTTATGTGGAGAGTAACAAAAAATTTATGCTGCTACTGAAAATTATTATGAGAGCGAAAGATATGCTTATATATATTTCAACAACATCAAGTTTCCTCCCTTTATGTTGAAAGTTTTAAAGTTACACTTGTTTTGCCTTCCTATGCTAGTTAGTTCGTGCTCCAATAAATGGTTTGCTTATAAAATTCCTATGCATAGGAATTGGGTTAGGCTTAAATGTGTTTGCTATATGATGCCTGATGCTCCCTTTGTGTTTCAAGTCCTACTTTTATGTGAGCATCATTAAAATCACAATGCCTAGCTAAAAGGCTTTAAAGAAAAGCGCTTGTTAGGAGGTAACCCAATATTTATCCTTTCTGTTTTTGAGTGTTTACATGATTAATGTTGCTGTAGTAATAAGTTTTGTATGTTTTATTTCAATAAAGTGCCAAGTTTAGCCTTTGAGATGTTGCAAATGCTTGTTTATTAAGGTTCTGTGCAGAAACAGAAACTTTTGTGTCCACTGATTGAATTGTTTATCTTTGCTGGAATGTGATCAGTTGCTGAAATTTCTAAACAGTACTTAATTACAAATTCTCTGCATTGTACTAATTTTTTAGAATTTTTGGAGTTACAGAAGTATGATAATAAATTAGATCTTTCCGTACTATTCTGTTTTTGACAGATTCTTTTGTTTTCTTTGTTTACATGTTTGAAAGTTTCCATGGCATATATTGGATGATATAAATTGTGGAAATGATAGAATACAGTAAACATTATTTGGGAATGATTATGAATCTTATTTTGGTAGTACACAAGTGAATGATTTAATTATGTTATACTAACCTATCTCACGAGTTTCTGTTAAGTTTTGTGTGAATGAAGTTTTCATGTTTTGAGTGAGATTGAGATATATCGATAGTTTTGAAGACAAAGGAGGGGATACCTTCTAGGGCATCCCCAAGCTTAGACATGATATGTGCTATTTTTGGAGCATATTTTTGTTTTGTTTGTTGTTTGATACAATCCTTAGATCTGAAATTTTTGATTTGGAGGGAGTTTATACATAGCTACCTATTTACATAACTACTCTTTATTCTTCACTTATATCTTTTGGAGTAGTTTATTGTTTACTATTGTGCTTCACTTATATCCTAAGAACAAATTTTTGAATGAATTGAATATCATAAATTTGAAATTATATATGTTTCATATGCTTATCTCATGGGGAGTAGTGGCTTCACATTGGGTTGAGAAAGTAAAATCTATTAAAATTTAAGAAACACAACATTGGTCATTTGAATAATTCATGAAAGCTTAGTACAAGGTAGAGAGATTTCACATGCAAATATACTATCTTGGACATCTTTTGTGATTGTGAACCCTCATTAAATGTTTTCACACTTGATCAAATGGTTGATGTTCGATAAGGAAGACAACGTAATGAGTAATGTTTGTGTATATTTGCATAGAAGTTATATTGTCATGGATCCTCCAACATGTGGTGTTTGTTTATAATCATTGTAGCCAAATACTTTCGCACTAAGTAGAAATAATACTTGGGCATCCAAAACCAAAAACCTAGTTTCTTCCATGAGAGTCCACTATAACTACCTTTGGATTGAGCATGATCCTTCAAGTAAGTTGTCATCGGTGCATGCAATAAAACTTGCCATTAAATATGTATGATCTTTTATTGGAAGGGAAATAAGCTTTGTATGAACTTGTGGTGGTGGTGTAATAAGAGTAACAAACTGCTCAATAAAGGCCACTCTCACAAAGGGCAATATTAAAGTGATGTTCCTTTTCATTAAAAACTCAGACATCCAAATTGAAAAAGCGCATGTCAACCACTGCTTCCCTCTGCGAAGGGCCTATCTTTTACTCTTTCTGCAACTTTACTTTTATGTTGAGTCAACTTCTCTTTATTCCAACCTCAAATATTCTCCACTTGGCAAGTATCATGTGGTGCGGAAAGATTGTAGGGTAACACAGCAGAAAACAAAAAAATTCCGACCTACGCACCAGCCCAGGACCACTATGGAGACTACATACAAGGTTTGATCTTTTTCGTTACCGACTCGTAGCGCAGCGGAAGTAGAGTCGATGACGATCGGCGATGCAGATCCCCGCAGCTAGGATTTAGAACCTCCCAACCACGAGGATGTATACCCTCATCTGCCCCCCGGACAGCCCTCCGGGAGGCGATCGGACAGTCCCCCGGACGGTGTCGCGGACAGCCCTCCGGGAGGACCTTCGAAACTCGGACAGCCCTTCGGGAGGATCCTCAAAACACGGATGGTCACTCGGACAGCCCTTCGAGAGGCACTCACGAACTAAGACCAAAACTACGATCTCTCTACAGAGTTGCACACATACGGTGTCATCTATCCGACAGGTCTTCGCCGTCCAGAACTAGTTCCTGCCGGAACCCAGACAACCTTTCGGCTCTACGGAACTATTTCGCTGGGAGGGAGAGAGAAGCCAGACAAGTCAAGTGGCATGTGTATGGGAGAAGGGATGAAGGTTTGGGCAGCCCCCTCACCTCCTATTTATAGGAAAACCAAGGGGTAGGATGGGCATTCAAAATACCAAAAGTGCCCCCACTTTATGTCACACAAAAAGGGTATAAAAGGGAAAGTGGGTGCCATGTGGAGCTCCACCCTTGGATGGCCACTCCTTGGGGGCCCCCCATGAGGGGCTTCCTTGGCCCCCAAGCCCTTCTAGAAGCCTTTTGGAAATATCCCAAAAGGTGGTTTTCCAAAAATATCCCAAAAAGCACTTTCACTATTCACGACGACATTTTTCAGCGTCTGTTCGAACTGAAAATATTTACGTGGGCTTAGAACATTTCAAGTAACCACTAAAATAATTTTGAATGCATTCCAGAACAATTCCAGATTAGTGATTTTCATCTGCGAAAAGCATCTGAAGCGGTTCCGGCAGCTCCGGAACATTTCCGGTTTTCATCCCGGAAAATTCCAGAAAGTTTCCAGAATGATTTTGGCACCCTCCAAGAATTATCAGGCGTGTGCCGAAACCAATTTGACTTAATGGTATCCCCTGAAACAACTTTTCAGTTTCACCGGAACTCATCCGGTGACCTCTCTTTTCGAAACTTTTCTGCTGTCTCCGAAAACTTTTTCCGGAAATTTTCTCTCAGACTCCCTGTCTAGTATTCAGCAGATAGATGACCCTTAAGTGTGTGACCCTATAGGTTCGGTGAAGTATAGACATGACCCAGAACCCCTTCTGATCAATGATCTACATCGGAGCCATGGACACCCATATTGACCCCTATACCCACACGAATGAAAATTCGAGTGAACCCCAGTTGCCGTGTGCCATTCCTGTTGCTTCGCGATATGTTACAAATACCCGAGGTGATACATGTTGGCATCCCCGTGGATCAACAACTTGTCCACTATGCCAGTTACCTCGTTACCGGTATTGTTCTCTTTTCTCGTCACCGTGTTCCGGCATCCCCGTGATCAAATCACAAAGTGTCTGGCCAGACGATGATGGATACTGTAACACCGAGAGGGCCCAGAGATATCTCTCCATCATCGGAGGAGCAAATCCCAATCTTGAGCTATCAAGTTACTTGACATACTTTTCCATGAACCCGTAAGCCGCCGTAATAGCCACCCATTTACGGATGATGTTTAACAAACCCCAAAGTTCATGAAGAAAGCATGAAGAAACTCGATACTCTCATGGTCTAAGGAATTATGTAAACATTAACTTCTCTGTGTTATTAACCATTAACTTGTGACGAATGAATCTCATAGCATAACATCAATTCGGCTCGATTCAACACAAATGTTCTACCAACATTGTGCCCTCAAAGTTGCTGGCATAGACATGCCCATGATCAGGAAAATAGAACCATCATGCAACACTTGAGCTAGTCTTTGAGGCCATACTAGGAATACATTTTACCGTTTATTATCCCAGACGTGCATATGAGTCTTCCTCCGAGCCTCGTGGTTATTGTAGACTCGAGAACCATAGTAGTTATAGCATGGAATATAAACCTAATTATGAACAGGGAGATAATCAATAACATTTATTATTGCCTCTAGGGCATATCTCCTATAGACTCCCACTTGCACTAGAATCAATAATCTAGTTAATGCTAATGCACTTTACACCTGTGGCACACCGGTGTAAATATGCTTCGCTTGTGGTATAGCCTGATGTCCAACGGATCTAACGACTTCATCTTCGTGTGTATCTTTGCATATCCTCGCGTTTTCATGCTTTCACAAAATTCATATTTTGTGTGGACATGGCTTTGCATATGTGTGAATCATTGGTCGAAACCTGATTCTTCAGACTGAGCTATGGAGCAACTATCTGCAATAGTGTCCCATAGACCAATGCCATTTTGGAACCATATTAAGTTCATGAATGAACTATATGATTCAACATCTTGTTTGTCGCTTCAAAAGAGGCAACATACTTCGCCTCTGTTATAGAATTCGCCACAGTAATTTGTTTGGAACAATTTCCAACTAACTATGCCACCATATTGTGTGCAACACAAAGCCCTTAACGTAAATCGAAAATCGCATGGAGCATTGATGAAGACTGTATCGATGTAATTACTTACATCGAGCACTTCATAATCTCTGCTTGCGAGAAAACATGTCATCAGTACAACTCTAGTACTCAATGACATCTTTCACTGTTGTCCCATGATCAGTACTTTGATCACTTTGGTATCCATACTTGCAACAACCTTGGAGTATCAGACATATCTGGTTGTTTTATATACCATGGAATACATGATTAATCCAAACACAAGAGTGTGTGGAATCTCCATCATGTATTTTACTCATCAGTGTTTTAGGACACCGAGTCTTGCAAAAACTCTTTCCATGTGACTTCGGCAAGAATCACTCCTTGGTGTTTTAAATGCTAAAAAGTTTTAGCATCTTATCAATATGTATTCCTTGCTTATCCCATTAGGTAAATCTATCTCCATAGATCATCATGCCTAATATTGAGGCTATTTAGCCTAAGCACTTCATCGAAAAACTATTTTCAAATGAAGTCCTAATTCGTGTCAAGAAATTTATTTCCAATTAACAATGTGTCAAGCACACAACGTTTTTAGAAATATTATTATGCTCCCACATACTTTCTCAAATTACAAGCATCTTTGTTACCCATTGATGAAGTCACACCCCTTTGACCATTTCATCAAAACACGAAGATTCCAACTCCATTTTGCTCTCTTCTGTCCATCGCTGGAACTCTGAAGTTTGCACCCTTACTAGCATCCTCTGGATAGACAAAATACCTTGGACTGTAACACATGCAAGTCCTTGGTTTCATTTCCATCAGATGGAAATCCTTTCGTCATCTATTTTTCATATCTCATGATTGAAATATGTATTAATTGCTAGTTTAACCCGAACCGATTTTAAGCATCGCTACGGTGAGAAAACCTCATCGCAGTGAACTCCTTGAACTTGCTATTTCAACAAATCGAGCTTTATGGATAAAACATTTTTATCCGTATCAGTTTATAGTTCCAATACAATCTGTTAGACTCTAAGTCTTCCGGAGGGTTTATCAAGATTTAAATCTTGAATTATTTTATGGAAACTATCTCGAATTATATTCGCATTTAGGCAATCCCAGAGTCAGGGCCCATCAACGCTTCCTTGTGTATCGTAGGTATACTATTGTCTAACAACAATATCTTGTTTGTGCACCTGAGAGGTTTGCATGAGCCTTGCCAACGTGGTTCAGCTATGAGTTCAACCGAAGTCCATACATTTTATTGCAGAGACTTCCGTATCAGTCGCAATAGGAAACTCCGGAATCACTTCCAAGGTTCCTTTCCTTTGATCTGATGATGAAGATACTGGTTATCTCGTTGAGTTGCACTGCCCTCCCACTCACCTTTTGCAAGAACTATTCTCTTAAAAGCATACCGTTTTGTGGCAAAAACCTTTGCCTCGGTATAGTAGTGGGGGAATACCCAATGACTTGGGATAACCTACAAAGTAGCACTTGTCTGATTTGGAATAGGTTTGTAACCTTTTACACAAGCCCCATATTCCAAATGTTAAGAAAAGATATAACATGTTTGGGCGTACCATACCATGGCATCATTTCAACAGACCCGATGGAACTCTTTTCAGTGTAAAAACCGCAGTCTCTAAAGCATCACTTTAAAAGGGATAATGGCAAATTTATTTATGCCATCCTTGATCTTACCATGTCATAAATGGTTCGATTACATCTTCACGGACTTTCCACTTGCAGTGGTGTTCCGAGAGGTGCAAGTTATGAAACCCCTTTCACAACTCATCAGACATTCGCTAAACTTGTAACTCAAATATTCCTTTCTGCAATCTAGTTGCAGAAACATATTTTTCTTGTTACAATAATTTCTTCTTCATTTTGAAAACCTTTAATCGTAAAGCTACAGTGACTTAGTTTAATTAATAGAGTTGTCTAATTTAATCCTAAAGCTACAGTAGTGGGCCCGCATGTCAGTGAGTGTTTAGGGGGTTAGTTAGTGTAGCTAATCATGCGGGCCCCACATGTCATCGACACAAGGGCGGTGGTGGCCAGCGGCGATGCTCCAGCAACGAAAAGTAAGGCGAGGTGACTCGGTTCACCGGAAAATGGCCACAGGCGACCATTTGGAGCGCGGCAGGTGGCGTTCGAAAGCTGGCGCTCGCACGGGTCCAACGGAGCAAGCGGTAGTAGCTGGGGTAGCCTAAATCGATGGTGGCGTCGAGCGTGGCGGCTGTCGGAGCTCGGTCGAGCTCGGGATCGAGTGTAGAGGCTCGTGTTCGATGAAGTAAAGGCACGGGTGGTTGTGGGACGATGGCCTGAGAACGTTGCCGTGCTTGGCCGGCCATGAAACAGACGGTAGCGATGGCAGCTAACGTGCAGCGGCAACAAGCTCTGGTGGTGATGGCAGCAGCAGCAGGGAGCAACGGATTGAACTTATGGGAGAGGGGCTTTGACGGGGAGCTCACCGCGAGGTGCAAGAAAGGCCAGTGGGAGTTTAGTAGTGGGAGTTTAGTAGCTGTAGGAGGCGTCAAATCGATGGCGGTCAGCTACAGGCACCGAGCTTGAAGACAAACCCGATCCACGCGTTATAGTGGCTCCGAAGTTGATCCGGACCACACAGTCGACACAGTCGATGATGGTGAAGCAGATGGACACCAACTCAGGTGCCGGAGACGATGATGGTCACACAGGTGAGCTTGGCCATGGCGACGATGGCGTTGGGCTTGACCAGATCAAGAAGAGGGAGCAAGGGAGAGGGGTGAACGGGGGCTAGGGTTTCCTAGGGGGTTGCGATCGGCGACCTTATCCCCTCCAGGAGCGCGGCGGTGTCGAGGATCTAGCCGACGAGGGCGCGCGCAGGCGCGGGCGTGCCGACAGCACGGCCAAGGCGACGAGCAGAGGAGGTGGGCTAGGACAAGTCCTGTGCACTTGGGCACAACGTAGCGCGAGGTGAGTTTCTTCTTTTCTTTTTATTTTTTGTTTTCTATTTTACTCTCTGTTTTGTATTTAATTTCCATAGCAAACAATTTTTGGTAAATGTGCAACTTAGCACATAAATACTTTTCATTATTTTGAGTTAGCACACAAAGTTTGGGGCCATTTTAAAATCATTTGAATTCATGTTTATATTTGAATGGGATAAATAGGTGTTGTTAGGTCATGTTTATTGATGTTAGGGTCACTTTGGTAATTTGGGTGATGTTGTTTTCCTTAACATAATTACATATGGATTATTTGCAACAGTACCAACATTTTTGTTGCTATATTTGAAGAAGTTTTATTTTGCCTTGCAATTTGAATTTTGAATTTGATTGGGTTTTGGATCTTAGTGACAATTAGTAGTTTAATGATGATGACTTGGCAACTTTATTAGGCAGCAACAGTGCATCATTACATGGGGGTGTTACAACTCTCCTCCTCTAAAGAAAAATCTTGTCCCGAGATTTAAGAGGTAGAGGGAATCAGAGAGGGGTATTCATCCGGAAGATGATCCTCATGTTCCCACGTGGCTTCATCTTCAGAATGATTTGACCACTGAACTTTAAGGAAGTTGATTACCTTCTGACGGGTATGACATTCAGCTTGATCAAGAATACGGATTGGATGTTCTCGATAAGAGAGGTCTTCTTGCAAATCAAGCATCTCATGATCCACTAGACGGATAGGATCCTTGAAGTAGCAGCGGAGTTGTGACACATGGAAGACATCGTGAACCTAAGAAAGGTTCGATGGCTGTTCCAACTGATACACCACTACTCCACGTCTTGCAAGAATACGGAAAGGAGCAGCTACATTGCTCCTTGATGTTGGCAACAGTGTTCGAATCAAGGCAAAGGAATGCAAATACATCAGATTATAGAAACTCTAAGTAATGCCTTTATTTCACAATTGATCAAGGTTTCATTGTCTTTGAACAGTTCATGTCCGGAATGACATCTGAGCTGGAAGGATGAATTCTAAGAATCGACTGATGATTCTGAGTGTTCGCATACGTGTTGAGTCAATATGATCATAATTGCAACCACAGAGGATGTCATGAGCTTCTTTGAGAATGTCTTGAGTCATGTTCTTGAACTTAGGTAGCACTAGGCGGCCTCAAAAGAACAAGGTGTCCTGATCATCAAGGGTGAAGTCTGAGGAATCACCCTCGGTAAGATCACGCTTGATGTGCTGTACAGGAGAGTCCTGATCATCAAGGGTGAAGTCTGAGGTATCACCCTTAGTAAGATCACGTTTGATGTGCTACACTTTAGAGTCCTCATCATCAAGGGTGAAGTCTGAGGAATCACCCTCAGTATGATCATGCTTGATGTACTACGCTGCAGAGTCATATAGCTACATGATCCTAATTGTGCATTCAAGATTTGGTGCAACGACCAATGTGTTCAGGTAACCCTAAGGAACAAGCTCGAGGTTCAGCTTGTGGATGTGGCCATCCACCAGAACTTATCGGTGGTAATGAATTGCAAAGGCGGTAGGTTCAAAGGGTCTCAGATAAACATCGGAGAATATCTTCAAAGTTTTCTAGTGAATGAAGAGAGTAGCGGGAACGAATGGATCTCCGAAAGGAAGTCATCACGAGAACCTAGAGTTAGCAAAATTTATAACCCGAAGAGAAGAGAAGTTCAGAACACAGAGTAACGATGCGAAGTAAAAGAATCCTAATCCCATCCATATGCGACGTGGGCCCGTAAGCGACACAACACACCTAGTAGTTTGAAAATAGTTTTTGAAGACTAGACTCAACATCGGCCAAGGGGTTTGGGGGTTCCTACAGGCAGTCGGCTTTGATACCAACTTGTGGCGCCCCCGATCGAAACCATGCACTAACCATACATGCAGCATGCATGATCATGAACGGTGACTCAACGGTAGTACCACAACACAACTCTATGACACCAATTAAATAGGAAACAAATATATTACAAACAAAAGTCGCAAGACCCGATATTACATACAAGAGTTAGGTCTGACTACAGACAAAAATATAACAAGGATCCTACCCACAAGGCGCAGGCCTCCTGCCTGGGACCTCCAAACTACATGGCAACGTCGAACTCCATGTAGTAATCAGCGATGGGGATACCTGCATCCGGGGTGTTACCATCTGAAAGCAGCAACCGGGTTGAAGGAAAAATAAGTGCAAAGCAATGGTGAGTACTCATCCAAAGTACTCGCAAGACTTACATCAGGTCTATTCTACATATGCATCGGTATCAAAGGAATGGAGCTATATCTTTGCATTATACTGTAGAACTGCTAGAATAGAGGGGGGAAACTCTACGTATCATAACTACCAGCATCATCTTGCGGCATGAGAAGAGTAATATAGCATCTTGTAGCATTTAGAGGAGAAAGAGCGCATATGAGTAAACAACTTGTGTAACAACAATACACTACCCTTGGATCCTTCCTCGACTCCCGGCGAGAAAGCAATCCTCGGGCAGGCTTATAATATCTTGGTGAATTTTATTAAGTATCTGGTTCAAGTTGTGCAAGATCGGGATACATCTCCAAGCGCCCTGTTACCGTGGACACGGCTATCCGATTAGTTGATTCTTCCCTGTAGGGGTGCACCACATAACTCGACATGCTCGAACCCCTCCTTATGCCACCAGTATGAGCACACTGCCTGGTGTGTGCCGATAGAGGAGAATGACACGCCGAAGTCCTACGTCAGCTCTCCAGAGAGGTCACCCATCGGCCTACATCCTAAGCATGAAGGGTTGTTCGGCCGCTCACTGTAAGTGCTCCTGCACGTTGTGTCATGTGCCGGGGTCCAAGCCGGAACTCTTCTAGGATCCTCTTGCCCCGACTGCGCCACATATCTGAACTAGATATCTGCCAGAGCTTTCGATAAGGAACTGACGACGCCGAGGGTCCCATAACCATTATCCCGTGTGGCGGTTAGTGCGTATATGCCAATGGCAACTCGGATCAGATAACCAGAGCTCGTTAGCGTGTTATTGTTCAGCGACGACCATGGCCCAGGCCCACCTCTCTCTGGATGGTCTCCGCCTTCCCTGTCATTCCGACATGGGGAATATCTCACGGGTGCTCTCCGAGCCGACCCGACTTTAACATATCATGTGTAGTGTAATAATATAAAGTATATCCGCGATCATCGCCCAAAGGGGATCACATCATGGTAATAGCATGGCAAAACGGATAAGGGTGTAGGGCCAACAGATGGAACATAAGCATAGCTAAACTAGGCATGCTAGGATAAACATGTAAGGTATCAGTAGGAGGCGACAAAAATAGGCTATGCATGAGAATAGGTTCTACCGAAAAGATACATCGGAACCACTACCTAATGCATGAAGTAGAGAGAAAGAATAGGCGATATCGGAATGATCAAGGGGGGTTTGCTTGCCTAGTTGTTCTGTAGACGAGGCGGAATCCTCAGTGGCGTAGTCGATCTCAGGGTCTACGGCGGTATCAGGGTCTACCGGAAAGAAGCAAGGAAGGGAAACAAATAAACAACAGTGCAAACAAATGCAACATGATGCATGGCATGGAAAAATGTGTTGACGATTTACTCTAATGCATTACTAAGCATTTTAATTGAAGTGGAAAAATATTTGGGAATATTTTCCCAGCTCCAAATATTATTCGGTATATTGATCCGATAGCAAAATGTCAATGTTCTTTATGTTAGAGAGGTTTGTCATGCATATGGATGACATTTCAGATTCGTTATATTTTTGTGATCATTTTTCATATATAAATTATTTTCATCCGAGTTACGGTTTATTTTCTATGATTTTCCAAAGTTTAAATGATTTTTTGAATTTTCTGAATTTATTTTAATTTAAAAATTCATTAAATAAAAATGCTATGGGTGATGTGCATGTGAGGCTGACAGTGGGACCCAGTCAGCTGAGTCAGCAGCTGAGTGGTCAAACGTTATCCATTGGAACAGTGCAAAGGGACCCACATGTCTTACACAGTAGCTATTTAACAGAGTTTAATCTTATCTATACCTATACTAATTAGGCACTTCCAAGAAATTCCCATGTTAATTAGAAATTACCAGCCGTTAATCAGGTGGGATCGAATTATTACGTCCAGATTAATCCATATAATAATGTACAGAAAAGTACAGGTGGGATCGAATTATTACGTCCAGATTAATCCATATAATAATGTACAGAAAAGTACACGTGCTACTATAGGTATCTTCATCATCATCTCCCCTCACGATCTGTTCCTCTTCTCCGTTATATCTCTCTCGAATTATTACGGTCCAGATTAATCCATATAATAATGGACAGGAAACTACACGTGCTACTATAGGTATCTTCATCACCTCCCCTCACGATCTGTTCCTCTCCTGCGTTATCTCTCTCTCTCTCTCTCAAAGGAAAAAAAACCCACTCACGATCTCTTCCTCTCAATTATCTCTCTTTCCCCAGGTGGAAGCGAAATCCAATCACGATCTCTTCCTCTCTACTCCATACAACTACTGTCTTCTTCCTGTTTCCCCACGAGTCGCCCCCAACGTGCCTTTGGTTTGATGCGGTTGCCTTCGTCTCCTCTCTTCCCTCGCTCCCTGCCATTGTTGCTTCCTTCGAATTCATTAGGGCACATGACCCAATCTGAGCGCCCAAAATTTCCCATCTCGGTCTGTTTTCCTATGAAGATGGAAACTGAACGGCAGTTTTTCAAGAGTCAAGAAAGGAGGAGGGAAGAAACGGCAATTTCTGACGACAGTGCTCCTGATTTGTCACACCAATCAGCACCGCCCACCCGTATCTGGTGAAATCGAAAGATGGCGTTGCTACTCGCTGTGTTTTCAAGCTCAGGCGTCGGGATCTAGCCACCAACCAGAGAAAGAGAGATATCTTGTGTGGAGAGAAGGAAACGGCCAGGAGCAACTCAGGGCAGCAGACTGCACGTATTACTGGTTACTTCAGGGATAATTCAAGTGGAAGAGAGAAGGGAACACAGGCAATTGGAGAGAGCAAGGCAGCATCAGAACCGTAGTAGAGACAAAGATTGAGAACGAAGAAGAATTCGTGGCCTTTGTCCAAAATTTGTGAGCGTGCCATGGAAGATTTATTACGTGTTGCAAAGGTAAACCCTAATTAGTCATTAGTTGGAAACCTTATAGATGGATTGGAGAGATTCATGCTAAGTATTACCCTAGGGATTGGTTATGTGACCCTGTAAACGTAACTATAGAACTATGAATAAACAGTGCCTAATCTCAAATTAAATAAGTTATAAAGTCCTTGGGGATCGTAGTAAGCTTTCCAAAGCTACAAATTTTGTGAAATTTTCATTTACATTTTGGAAGTTACGACCAATAACTTGATACTGGCGCTGCAGTTTTCAGTATGAACAGATTGCTGTTTAGCCTATATGTTTTATATCGATTTGGAGGAAGAATCTATACCTCTATACCTATACCTATATGCTAATTAGAGACTCCCAGAAATTTTCACATTAATCAGAAATTATGAGGCATTAATCTGGTGGGATCCTTGCGGATGCAGGTTCCTTCACTTCGCCATCATGTTCCACCAGCCTATAGTCCCCGACCACGAGTGCTGCTTTCATCCTCCTCGCCACAACCTCATCATATTCAAAGTTGTATCCAGATTCCAAGATGCTGCAGTTTCTTAAAAAAGGCTCATGATTCAATACTTCCTCTCCCGGATCCCCTTCTTCCCGACCTTGCAGCAGTTCAGATCAGGCCAATCAACTAATCTATCTCATGGTTATTGTTGATGCATCAGAGCTTCACAGGTACAGGTGTGGCAACGGAAGTTTAAAGATAATTGGGCAGTTCTCCTATTGCCGTCATCGCCCAGCAGGGTGCTGATTGGAGGAACTGCGGCAGTTCACCTCCCCGGCATCATGGTTGAAGTTCACAGGAAAGTAACCGCTTCCCTTCCTTTAATCTTACTCTATTGTTCATCATGTTGAGTTCATGTCAAAAGCCTCAGCAAGCTGCTTTGCCCCGTCAACTAGATTTACCTTGACAACAAGATTGATGCAACTGTCCTGCACAACACCTAGGTGCATGAAGCACCTTTTCCTAAAAAAGTCGCTTTGTTTGGTTTCTAAAGAATAGCGTTCAGCTTCTGGAAGAGGTTTGATGCAGTCCTCCTCACAACACCTAGCTACGTGAAGCACCTGTTCGTAAAAAAATGTTTTGAGTCGTTGCTAAAGACCAATTTGAGTTGTACTCTTTCAAAGCCCTAAACTTGATCTGCTTAATTATTTACACACCAAAAATTATTCTTAATAAAAAATAAATCTATTGCATATCTATTTTGGATCCTTAAGGCACTACTGGAATTTTCACGTACGCCGGGTGTCATGATCTTTGCCGAGAGCCAAAACGCGGACACTCGGCAAAGGAAACAACGCCGAGTGCCACTCTCGGCAAACCTCGCTTCACGGCAAACTAACTGCTTTGCCGTCACTCTCTCACGGCAAAAAGTCACCGCACGGCAAACCCACATACGCCGAGAGTGGCACTCGGTAAAGAGGAGCCACGTGGCATGCCCGTCGGCAACAGACGGCTCCGTCAATTACTGTCTAAATTACCGAGAGCCAAAAATCGACACTCGGCAAAGTATATGCCACATCCTATTTTTTTTCTTTTTTGAGTAACTGACATGTGGTCCCACTAGTCACATTTATCAGTAAAAGTTACAAATAATTTGCTACATATTTTAAAAAAAATAACGATATGTTTGCCGAGAGGAGCTCTCGGCAAAGCTCCTGACCAGTAGGACAGCGTGGCCCACATGGCAGCTGACAGCTTACCGAGAGTCACCACTCTCGGAAAAGAGTGGCAGCCCTGGAAATGACTTTGCCGAGAGCATCTCTCGGCAATGCTCCTGACCAGCAGGACAGCCTGGCCCACATGGCAGATGGCACATTACCGAGTGTCATCACACTCGGAAAAGGGCGGCCAGCCCTGGAAATGTCTTTACCGAGAGCCCCTCTCGGCAAATCTGCCAGCCCTGGAGCAGTTAAGTACTCAGGGCCTTCTTTTCCGAGAGTGGCCCTCGGTAGTGCCACGTTTTCCGAGTGTTACTCTCGGAAATACTTTACATCCATTCTGCTGTTTAGCTCTTTCTTTCCTGTTCCCTGCTGATGAAAACAACTACAGTGCACTTGATCATAATCCACATATATATGCAGTAGTCCACACACATATATAGCCATAATTTGATCATATGTAGGCTTAATTTGATCTAATCCACATATATATGCATAATTAGAGATAATCCACATATTATCCATGACAAGTTGAATGTAGTACATAGTAAACGTCACACACAATCGTAACAGCCATCCGCAAGTCACAACACATGCAAGTCGAATGTAGTACATATTGTCACTACTTGCAAAACACAGGCAAGTCACAACAGAAGTACACGGGTTCATATATAGATCATTCCGAAGGAGGAGAGGCCATCGGGTTAACATTCCGGAGGAGGAGGAGGGGCATCACTTGCACTGCTTTGCTTTTGCATAAGAATCTATAAGAGGAGGAGAGTCACGTGAGGGTGGTTCGTCGCTATGTAATGAATCTTCTACTCTAGTTTAGAGAATGTTCTACCTGTAGTTGACTCTCAAGCTGCTGCAACCTATTGTTCATTTCTGCCCGTTCCTTTTCTCTGGCCTCCTGCTCAGCCGTCCGCCTTTGCTCCTCTTCAACCGCCCGCTGCTCCATTATATCCTGTAACATGACAGTAGGCTCATATAGGTTAGAGAGGTGCTTTTTCGAGGCATGGACTGAAAGGTTAGGATGCTAACCTTGAGACGCTTAATCTCACGTGATGCGGCGGTTGGGCGACTCCGTATGGACGGAGTTGAGCTGGTGCTCGACGCCCGTATCTCGTGGAGCTTGCGATGCGAGGAGGTGTCGATCGCCCCGTTGCAAAGGAAGTGGCGGCCATGGCCCTTCCCCTCGCCAGCAATGAGGATAAGCTCTGGATCAAAGGGCTTCGACGTAGGTTCGGCTTCCTCACCGTGCACCTCCTGGAAGACCTCTTTGAAGGTCCCCCACTTCTCCTCCGCCGACGAGCTGCAGAACTCGGCGCCATCCTTCCCATTGTGTCCTTCTCTCCAGGCTTCCAGGATGTGGACCTCGCGACCAGCCTTCGCCTCCTGCAAAATTAACGATCAAGTTAAATGAACCAAGATGCATCGTGCGAATAAGTTAACATAGTAATCCACATACCATGTGTTGCTTGAGAGCGGTTAGGTTCCGGCTCCCCCGGACATGAGCCGGGCCTGTCATTTTGGCTCGATCGTTGCTCTTCTCCACATGTTGCGCCTGCCATGCAGGGTCACACCACATGTCCACCAGGGCCGACCAACAATCCTCCTTCATCCAGGGCTCCCTCGCCTAGTCAGACAAGATCGAATAATTGAGGAACAACAGGGATGAATCAAAGTACTAGTACAACCGAAATAGTCACTTACCACTGACAGGTACTCTTCTCGCGACAAGTTTGTCTGGCAAGCGGTCTTTCTTGTCATCTTGTGTCCATTCTCATCGAGGGGCCGACACTTCATCACGGCCTTGTACCGCAATGTGTGCTTGGTGTCAGACAGGATCTTGCGGGCAGATTTAACGATGCCTTTGATCGCCTTCTCCTGCTCACCATCCACGCAAGCATATGTTTCCTACAAGAAAGCATATGGAGTCTTCTCACCATCCACGCAAGCAAGGATTTGGATATGGAAAAATGCAGTGGTCGGAGTGAAGATACTTACAAAAAAAGCATTGGTGACCCGGGTGGCCAGGGTGACATTTTTCTCGTCCTTGTTGTGTTGGTAATGCTCCCAGGTTAAACCTGGTGACGGCGGCTCTTCATTAGCCGACGAGGACAATCCAGGGAAGTGCTTCCTCAAGAGGGAGCCAATGACGTGGTTCGGCGGGCGTGCCCACTTAGGCTGTGTCGGGATAAATATCCACTGACTGCATGAAGAAAAAGACAACCATATGTGAGAGTCCAAGCTGTGGCATCCAAAATATGATGCAAATGAAATGCTTGCTTACCCCTCTCCTGTCGGGCGTATGACAGGACGGTCACTGGCAGCAGTTGGTTCCGGGACCTTCCCCGGACCACGCCCGGATTTCTTCCTCTTGGAAGTGTTGCTCGAGGTAGACCCCGAGCCGTCCGAGGCCTCCATGTCGCCCGACTCGGTAGCGAGCATATCTGGTTCATTTAAGCCCACTCCGACATCGTCATCCGATGACGACTCCTCGTAGGAAGTGGCCTGATGGGAGGCGGACGACTCGGTCGTGTCGGAGTTGCTGACGTGGGTCGCCCTACCACTCGGGACTCTCAGGTACTTATTAGTGCCCCCATCAGAATCTGAAAAACAGAATATATATGGTGAATATTTTAGCATCACAATTTCAAGTCAAATTTTTAAGATGCAAATGCACGTGTACTGAATCAAAACTCATGGCATTCAACTACCAAAATCATATCTTATAATGGTTCTAACATTAATAAAAATGACCAAAGATCAGTTCATGCCAACTCATCATGGATTTTCCAAGCATTATAGCTTATGTAAGTTCACAACTATGCTCAAATTGTTTTTTGGCAACTTAGACACTCATAATAAATTGAGGATTTCATTTGGTTTAGGCATGGAGCTTAGGTCTGTTGTGTGTTCAAGATGATCCAAATGCTCCCCCACTCATATCATCCACTGTGTTCATACTAGATTGCAAATTTATTTACCAAATATCCAACACTGATTACTAATTTGTATCTCAGGTCATAGCATTAATCATCATAATGTTAAAAATGTTGAAGAAGTTCAGCAGCAAAAATGAGGATGAAAACGACAAACAAGCATGCCAGCAGGTAGAGTTAACATTCTAACAGAGGACCCCAACGACCACGATGACAGTAGATAACCACCCCTGATAAACATAACAAGGATATTCGAAATGCATGGCAACACATACAATAGCCCACTTGCAGAACGTTACTACCATGCATACAACATAAGAATGCAAACCGACGGCAGTCATACCAATTCATCACCAGATTAATGTCTCATGGAATGGAAGCATTTTTTTCCAACAGGGTATTACAAACAGGACACAAATTCCACCAATGCTCTTTCTTCTAACCCGAGGGCATCTCCAGTTCTCGCGCTAGCCGAGGAGCTCCGCATCGAAGAACCGCCGAGCCGGCCGCCGGCCATGAAGCTTGGGAGGGGTGGCGGCGCGGTGCCGCAGTTGGGGGAGGTGGAGGACGGGTGGCGGCGGTGGCCGCAGTTGGGGGCGGTGGAGGAGGGGTGGCGGCGGTTGCGGGCGGCAGTTGGTGGCGTCGGCGGCGGCGGTGGCGATTTTGGCGTCGGCGGCGGCGGTGGCGCAGGAAAAGGTGGAGAGGAGAAGAATGGGGATAGAAAGAAAGTGGCACTCGGAAATGTTTCCCGCGGGGACTTATGCAAATTTCTCCCGCGCGCCCGCTCACTCGCTTGTGTCCCCGCGCCTACTCTGCTCGCCGCCGCCCCTCAGCGCCGCCGCCTCTTCCGGCGAGCTCCGCCGCCGGTGCCGCCTCCGCCGCCGCCCCCTCCGCCGCCGCCGCCACCGGGAGCGCGACCCCTCCCCCTCCACCTCACTAAGCCCCCCCCCCCCCACCACCGCCACCTCCACCCCCCACCGAGCCCCCTTCCGGCGAGCTCGACCGCCGCCGCCGCCGCCCCCACCGGGAGGGCCTCCCCCGCCCCTTCCACCTGCACCGAGCCCCCCCTCCCCACGTCCACCTCCACCGAGCCTCCCCCCCGCCACCTCCACCGAGCCCCCCCCACCCCCCCCCCCACCGAGCACACCGGTGCGGCATCCCCTCCACCGCGCTCTACCACGTCCGGCATCCACCTCCCCCGCTGCCCCCTGCCCCGTTGGTGAGCCCCTACTCAATATCGTTTTTTTTAAACAAAAGGTGTATAATGTGTGTATATATATGCATAGTGAATAATGTGTGTGAGTGTGTGCTTTGTATGTGTGTGTGTGAGTGAATGAGTGTTGTTGGTGTGTGGGGGTGAGTGCTATTGCTGTGTGAGTGAATGGGCACGGCTTTCAGGACAAGTGACATGGCCCTCCCCTATTGGCTGAGTTTGCCGAGAGTCACACTCGGTAGAGATGGACTTTGCCGAGAGTGGCTCTCGGCAAAGTTGGCCCTCGGCCTGTTCAGTTGGGCCCACATGTCAGGAGCTGACACGTGGCAGCCTCCTATTGGTTATCTTTCCCGAGAGGCCCTCTCGGCAAAGTTGGCCCTCGGCCTCTTCACGTGGGCCCACATGTCAGGAGCTGACACGTGGCAGCCTCCTATTGGTGATCTTTCCCGAGAGGGCCTCTCGGCAAAGTAGGCCCTCGGCCTCTTCACGTGGGCCCACATGTCAGGAGCTGACATGTGGCAGCCTCCTATTGGTTATCTTTGCCGAGAGTGGCTCTCGGCAATGTTGGCCCTCGGCCTCTTCACGTGGGCCCACATGTCAGGAGCTGACACGTGTCTGCCTCCTATTGGTGATCTTTGCCGAGAGGGGCTCTCGGTAATGTTTGCCCTCGGCCTCTTCACTTGGGCCCACATGTCAGGAGCCGACGTGGCAACCGCCGTCCCCGCCTGGCATCCGTTAGCTGCTTTATTTTGCCGAGAGGGGCTGTTTAGCTCTCGGCAAATACTTTGCCGAGTGCCCGTGTTCTGGCTCTCGGCAAAGTCCTGTTTGCCGAAGAGGGGTACGCCGGGTGGCCTTTGCCGAGGGTGACACTCGGCAAAGGCTTTGCCGGCGGTTTTCGGGCCTTTGCCGAGTGTCTGTGGCACTCGGCGTACGTCAGAATTCCAGTAGTGAGGGCATCATCATCAACGTGAATTTCCTGAACTAACATACCCGCACAGAGACTGCATGTCCGTGGTCGCATGACTGAAGATAGCCGATCTGCTCTCCAACCATCCACGTAAGATGGAGCAGAAATCCCTCCACACATGGCACTTTTGTTTGGAGATTGGATAAAAGCAGTGATGATCCTTTAGTTTTACCAAATTTTACACAATGGCAAGTTGGGGCTCGATATGCATACCGCAATGCCGACCATGGCCTAAATGTGATATGTATCTGATCTTATTTCTGTATGGTTTAGTTCAAGTCTACAGCACAATTTGCTTTCAATGTTTTTTGCTGCTGGATTCTTAGTTCCAACTCGAGATTAAATTAACGTATAATACACGACAAGGAGTTCACCAGATTCAACGAGTCCTTAATCTCCATCCGGTTACCGACAACGCTATCCAGTTTTTGCAATGCTGACCACTTGCAGACCCTAGCAAAGACAAAAAGGGTACGTAATTTTTGTTGATGTTGCAAGAGATCAATTATTTCTCTTTGTAATGAAGCAGTGCTTGCTATGGATGTGCTACCAAAGGACAATGACCTGGCATAGTATTTATTTGATGCAAGAATATTTGGACCCATAGAACTGAAAAAGATGTGCAGAAATACTGCTCCTTATATTCGGGGATGGTGTATAAGTCTCTATGATTGCTTCGGGATCACATAATGTAGATAAAAACATCACAGTGCTTCCCAAAATCTGGAGTTGGATTGAGACTAATCTTTAACCTTTGTAGTCAGTCAACTTTCTTTTCACCATTGTACTCCCTCCGTTCCTAAATACAAGTCCTTTTAGAGATTTCAATATAGACTACATACATATGTATATATACATATTTTAGAGTGTAGATTCACCATTTTGCTTCGTATGTAGTTCATATTGAAATCTCTAAAAAGACTTATATTTAGGAATGGAGGGAGTATATATTTATGTACATACTTGCTTAGTTTATCAAATTTATCCTAGAAGCTACCGGTTGCTCTATCCAGTTTTTGTCCACACTGGAAAAGACAAAGATGGTAAGCAATTTTTGGTAATGCTACAAGAGAAAGAGAGAAGTGTAGTAGCATACAGATAGGTCTAACACGAGGGCTAGAACACATGTAATTATTTATGCTACATAAACTGTGGCCACATTTAGTTACACCATGATCAAAAGTTCGATGTCACTTAAATATTGTATATTTGACCACATACTTTCTTTTTTAATGTCAAATTAGGTTAGTGAATAGAATGCATTTGTGAATGCATAGCATAATTAATCAATTATGGTGCCTGAATAAAATATTCATTGCTCCAAATACGTTTGGCTTAACCTACTCCAGCATTAACGCTATGTGTAGCAGCATGAGAAAACCACCGATCATCACACTGTAAAGAAGTGATGGACAGCTAATATTCCTGCTACGAGAAAGGAGAAGGCCTTGACTTTGCTACCTTTCAATGTGGGAGATGGCATACGCAAGCGTGTCTATCGGCAAGGATAGACAAGCATCGATTTAAATTTGGTTCCATAGTAAGCTCAAAAGGTCATCTATATAGAAATTCATGAGTCAAACTAAAGTGTGTATGTTTAGTAAATCATCTCATTATAAGATTTTCGCCCATATGGAAGTGTTCTTCCCATAAATTGTTGGTAAGGCTAGAAAACTAAAAAACATACTTTAGCATAGTTATGATGTACTGACATCAGTAAACATAGTACCATATTATTGACATTCTAATTAGATTTTCTATATGATAGCTAATAGTACTTAATAGGTCAATTTTGAACAAATGAAGATTTGGAGCATTTAGCCAACAGCGGAAAACCATTTTTTTAGGATTACTTGGAATTTGAATGTTGTGTCCTAACAATAGTTCATTTTAGAAATATACATTAGCATATCCGGCGTACTACTTGGCATTCTTATTTCTTTCGAAAATGTTACTTTGTGATGAGTTTTGAAAAAGTCATATTTTGTAAAGTATTTTATGCACTAGCCCGTGCAATTGCACGGGTTCACAGCTAGCCTATTAACAGTCCTTACTTTCTAGAAATTTAAAAAAAAAAATATTTAAACTATTATTAGTTGACAAATGCTTATAGTTAATTAATCATTTTATTCATGGGGCAAACATAAATTTTCAAGTAAGATGCGGCACAATTTTTCATATACCCATTTTTTCAGCACATATGTTTGACTCAGAACTTTCTTACACAATGTTGGCCTAGTTAGAAATTGGTGTCTTAGCTTATTGCACATTAGGGAAATTGCATTAAACAATAAGATTTAGTGTATAATTTAAAATTTGGCTGAACTCTATGATAGACAGAATGGCAACCTTCTACATATGAAAGACATTAGTATTTTTATTGTTGAAAGATTACTTGCTACTTTATTCGAGGAGTTAAAATCAGCTAAATAACCCTTACTTTGTTTTCTCTTTATATCTGATTGTTGTGTCCATCCGTCTCGATCGGTCCTTAACTTTGCCTCTTTAGATCCACTTCTTGCCAGTTTAACAGTGGCTAATTCTAGAACTCTTACAACGAACGTGCCACTGGTTTCCAAATCCCATCTCCTCTATCTATGAACATAGAATTGAATTGGCTAGTACCATCTGAATTATCCCCCCAATCCCCATTCATTTCTGAGGTGTCCCCACACCCGGTCGAATTTCTCTTGCAACTCTATGATGTGTTGTTTGTATCCATATCCCATTGCACAGGAGATGGGTCGAAGGTGTCTGGAGAGATGATTTTACGTGGGTCTTCAAGGACATTGCTGGATTTTTACTTCAAAATTATATTAGCTTTGAGTCAGCAAAGGAAATAACTGTACTTGCCAATATATTGTTGTCATATAAATGTATTATTGTTCCGTTGTTTTAGGCATGTAAATTACACGTGCAAACACATACTGGACCATTTTTTTCGCAATACTAAGAGTTCCTTTCACTAACATGTACTGTATCAATCAAATTCAATCAGACTAAGGAAATTATAAATAGCTCATGTGTAGGCAAGTAGTGGGTTAATCTAAGAAAACTTAGGTACAATTATTGTCTTAACAACTGAACTAAGTATTATCTCCAGACTCTTTCTAGTACGTTATGACACTGATGATGCATAAATACTGAGAATCAATTTACAGGATTCCTTCCAACTTTACTCATGGTTATCCTCAAACGCAATACTAAACTATTCTGTAAAAAGGAAAGTAACAGAATACTGCACTATTCAATAAAAAAAGTAAGAAACATAACACTGCATTTTTATGTAAGAAAGAAAAACACAATACTACTGTAATTAATTTTAAAAAAACCCAGGAAAAAAGAGAATGACAACATGTGCAGTGAGGGCGCATCATGTACCATCTTGAGCGGTCTCAGTATTCGAAGCAAAAAATTTCCTCCTTTGAGATCAGCATAGGCTGGACGTGCAGTTGTTGTCGCTGATGTGCAGAATGCCGAACCAAGCATGCACTCAGTCTACTAACCTGGATGTTGGACGCCATGACGGGTTCTGCTCTCCAACCTTGACGGAGACCCTCTCGACATACATGTTAAATTCGCATCATGCTGGCGTTACTCTGACATGTGTCGTAATTGCGAAGACAATACTACAGGTTAGCCGTGTCGTCCAGATCAGCACCTCGTGACGGTGGCAGCAGCGGAATGTCCTGCCTGGTTATGTGCGATGTGGTGATGTCACTAAGCCTTCATCAACTCAACAGATGATAACAGCGACATTCTGCCAGAATTAGCAAGGACTTGCAGCAATTCGATTCCAATTTGGCAAAATGCAGACATGCATGGCTTAAGGAAATACCACTTAACATCATTAATAACAAAAGGTATATATACAATCTGGAAGTTAGATGGCAATATATAGTGATATTACGGAATAGACAGTTAGTGAAAGGGTAAGCCTCGTCAGATGAATTTGCAATCGAGTTTCATGAACTTTTGGGCTAATTTTGGTGTGCATAGAAGAGCTACATTTGGATTTGCTTCACGGTTTGGTCGCAGCAAGATTCAAGTTATACACTTCTGAACCATGACTTGATGCACCCTGACAAGATGCTATTTAACAGAGTTTAATCTTATATTTACTAATTAGAGGCACCTTTCGAGCCTCCACGTTAATCCATATCATCAAGATTAATTCAGCAATTAGATTTAAAATTTAATGGTTAAGATTTATTAGAAGACTCTACCTTATAAAACAAGGTGTGCGTAAAGAATTAAACCTACACGTACAAGAAGGAGAGACATTGCCTATTATTAAAAAAAGACATCACGTAAACAAGGAGTCCTCATGCTATAAAAAAGCAACCATCATGATTTTAAAAAGAAAAACAACAAGCACGACGTCCAAGTTCCAAAAAAGCACATGCCTCCTCCATTTTCAAAAAAAGATACGTACAGATAAAGAATCTTATCCTCACGTTAAAAGAAACTGAGCCCACATCCCAATTCCCACCAAAGCCAAAACCACGTACATGTCCGCTCGAAGAAAGGAAAAAAGACACGTACAAATAAAGAGTTCACAAGCCTCACGTTAGGAATAACACCTATGCCTGGCTAAAAAAAAAATACCCACGAAGAAGGCTCACTCAAAATAAATTAAGTTATACACACATACATAAATCACTCCGTAACGGCTCCTAGATATTATCTCCACCGAGGTCATTAATTTAATATGGGAAATCACCTAATTTGTACAAGAAGGAAAATGTGTATAAATTGACACTCATCAGAAAATGTTATATGAATTAAAACCATTAGGAAATACAATTAAAGTAATATCATTGCATTTTCATGCGGTGGTTAGAATATCATTGCTTTTTTGTGCTAGAGGTTGGAAAAGGAGAACCTTGAGTATTTCAAATAGGGACATTTCACAACAAGATCCATTAGATTATATATTTTTTTAGAGGAATTTTTTTTCCAAGTATTATATATGGATACTCTATCTTTTGATTTGATGCTAGATAGATATATCAATTCCCATGCTAAAAAAGGATTCCATATTATCCTGATTCATATAAACACAAAACCATGTACCTGTCCGCTTCAAGTAAGAAAAAAGAAACGTACAAATCAGGACTCATCAAGCCTCACATCAATAAAATATAAGCATGTTCGTAATCAAAAAAGAAATTTCAATTGCACATAATGAAAAATCTCCCCAGTGGATCACATATATCACCACTACCAAGTACAAAACTAAGCATATATTGTCACGCATTGAAAAGTCATATATGAACACAAACCTATTAAAAAATATATGTTGAACGAATATCATTGCTTTTTTGGTAGGGGCTCGCAAGGCGAACTGTCAGTTTTTTAACTAGCGATATTTTGCAACCACACATATTAAATTTTAAATCTATAGGTTAATTTTTTTTCCAAGTTTAGGAAGATATTGTACTGTCTAATTTGATGATATATAGACACATTCTCAATTATGTATAAAAGTGTTCTTTCTTGGAAGTTGAGGCAAGAGCACTGCCCAATGCATTAAGAACCCTATTATATGGCAAAAGTAGCATTATTATTGTGGTACATGTATATACTGACGGCAATGCTTAGATAATGGAATCCATCACTAAATGGAACAGATATCTGTCACTAGAATTATCTTTAGAAAACACTTAGTACCTCTTCTAATAAAGTTTTTTGTGGCACTTTTTTGATATATAAATCATCTTTGAAGAAACCTTTCCCATGCAGCCTATGGCACTCATTTCAAATATTGTTGAGTGGTTGGTGTGCGTAGTGTATCTTTCTCGAAACTTTTACGGAGATGCGATACATATATACTACAATGTGGATCAAAAATATAAGTATAATCGTGTAAGTCTGGAAGATGTTTACCTTGCCATATGGATCGAAATAATATGTACTTTCTCCATCGCTTTGTATGTGGCATATAATTTACGAAGAGGTGTATCTTCTGATTATGATAGGAAAGGTTCGTTCAGACCAATGATTGGAGTTTGCAGAACATCGATGGGAAGAAAAGATGCACTCCATAAAAAAATGAAGCCTAGAATACATGTCTTTATTATTTTTTATCATTGTTTGAACAACTTAGCATTTGTACAATTGTATGATATCTGAAATTTATCCTCCTACATTTTACATGAAAATAGACTTTTGTTAATTATTATGTATCCGGATAATAGCTAGGACATGCAGGTGCACGGGTTGATGACTAGTTAGTCTAATTAACTTAGTTAGTGAGGTGGGGCCAGCATGTCAGTGACTCAGTTTAATTAACAGAGTTATTTAATTTAATCCTAATAATGCTACAGTAGTGGCTTGCATGTCAGTGAGTGTTTAGGGGGTTAGTTAGTGCAGCTAATCACATGGGCCCCACATTTCATCGACACAGGGGTGGTGGCGGCCGGCGGCGATGCTCCGGTGACGAAAAACACAGCAAAGTGGCTCGGCTCCGCTAGAAAACGGCCAAAGGCGACCATTTGGAGCGCGGCCTGTGGTGTTCGAAAGCTGGCACTTGCGCGCTTCCAACGGAGCAAGCGGCAGCAGCTGGGGCGGCCTAAATCGACGGTGGTGTCGAGCGTGGCGGCTATTGGAGCTCGGTTGAGCTTGGGATCGAGCGATGAGGCGAGCGATCGATGAACTAAAGGAACGGGCGGCTGCGGGAAGATGGTCTGAGCACGTTGCCGTGCTTGGCCGGCAAGGAAACAGACGGTAGCGACAGCAGCTAGCGCGGCAGTGGTGACTAGCTCCGGTAGTGAAGGCAGCAGCAACAGGGAGCAGCGGATCGAGCTCAGGGGGGAGGGGCTTTGATGGGGAGCTCACTGCGAGGTGCAAGAAAGGCCGGTGGGAGTTTAGTAGCTGCAGGAGGCGTCGAATCAACGGCGGTGAGCTACGGGCACCGAGCTTGAAGACGAGCTCGATCCATGCGTTGCAGGGGCCCCAAGGTTAATCCGGACCATGCAGTCGACGCAGTCGGCGACGGCGAAGCAGATGGACACCAACTCAGGTGCCAGGGGGTCATGGGAGGCGACCTTATCCCCACCAGGAGCGTTGTAGCGCCGCTGTGTCGAGGATTCGGCTAGCGAGGGTGCGCGTAGGCACGAGTATGCCGACAGCACGATGAAGACGATGACCAGAGGAGGTGGGCTGGGCCAAGTAATGTGCACTTCGGCCCAGTGCACGGCGAGGTGAGTTTCTCCTTCTCTTTTTACTTTCTGTTTTCTAATTTACTCTCTGTTTTGTATTTAATTTCCATAGCAAACGATTTTTGTTAAATGTGCAACTTAGCACATACATACTTTGCAATATTTTTAGTTAGCACACAAAGTTTGGGACCATTTTGAAATCATTTTAATTCATGTTTGTATTTAAATGGGATAAATAGGTGATGTTAGGTCATGTTTATTGATGTTAGGGCCACTTTGGTAATTTGGGTGATGTTGTTTTCCTTAACATAATTACTTATGGATTATTTGCAATACTACCAACATTTTTGTTGCTATATTTGAAGATGTTTTATTTTGCCTTGCAATTTGAATTTTGAATTTGAGTGGGTTTTGGATCTTAGTGACAATTAGCAGTTTAATGATGATGACTTGGCAACTTTATTAGGCAGCAACAGTGCATCATTACATGGGGGTGTTACAATTAAACATATGGATCCAAAATAGCCCCTCACGGAACAATTCATAAACTGGGGTTTAGGCATCAGTAACTCCTGCAACCCATCATCTACAAACTAATTCCACGATGCCTTCCCCGAGGCCCAAAGATGGTGAAGTGTCATGTAGTCGACGCTCACATAACACCACTAGAGGAAGAACAACACAACATATCATCAAAGCATTGAACGGTGATCAACTTCACATGATTACTAATAATGAGACTTCTCCCATGTCCTTAAGAACAAGTGCAACTACTCACAACTCATAATATTGAACATGTTCAATGTGTATAAATATGCAATCAACAATCTGAACATAACGGTTTTCCACCAAATAAACCGACTAGCATCAACTATAAGATGTAATCAACACTATTAGCACCCCCACGTGCCAATCCGAGGTTTGATACAAAGATTGAGCACAAGAGATGAACTAGGGTTTGGAGATGAGATGGTGTTGGTGAAGATGTTGATTAAGATCAAGCCTCCCACGATGAGAGGAACATTGGTGATGACGATGGCTTCGATTTCCCTCTCTTGGAGGAAAGTTTCCCCGGTAGAATCCCTCTGCCGGAGAGCAAAAGTGCTCCTGCCCTGGTTCCGCCTCGAGACGGCGTCGGTTGGTCCCCAAAGTCTTCTCTTTATTTGTTCTAGGGTAAATGGCTTCATATAGGGGAAGATCGCCAGCAGTGGACCTCCAAGGACCCCACAAGCCAGGGTTGCGCGCCGTGCGGGTAGGGCGCACCCTGGCTTGTGGGCCCACAGAGAATCTTCTTTGGTACTTCTTTCTTCTGGTATTTTTTATATATTCCAAAATAAATCTCCGTAAAATTTCACGTCCTTTTGAGCTCTGGAGAATTGCTATCTCGGCTGTAACTTTTTCAGGTCAGAATCCCACCTGCCGATAATTTCCCTATTTTGATGTATCTTGCATTTTAAGAGAGAAAAGGTATTAGAATCGCATCATAATAAGGAATATAACTTCAAAATAAGACAATTATAGTAGGAAATCATGATGCAAAATAGGCGTATCAACTCCCCCAAGCTTAGACTCCGCTTGTCCTCAAGCGAATACCAAACTCAGTAAACATGCCCACCAGTTTAAAGAGAGAGGTGTCGATAAAAAGAAAATACGGACAGGGAAGCATCAGGTTTATAAGTATCCTTAGGACAGCAAATATCATTCGTAAACCTTCTCATGATCAAGTAATAATCTATCCACAAGTTAAGGTATAAACAATAAACTCTCTTGAAACCTAACAAACTATGTTCTCAGTCCTTCAAGCAATTACAATTCATCATACTTTCTAGAACAGTCTATGTAAGAGCTTTCGATTTAGCAAACTTCACATGCTCAACTATCATATAATCTTCCAATGATTGCTGGTACTCAAAGCATATTTTTATAGCAAACGGTCTCCATTGGACACAAAGGAAGATGGGGGTTTAATGTTCACCTTCCAACTCATTTACCACCGGGGTAATTGTCAATAATAATAACTCATGATCATACATATTCAACTGGATATATGTGTCTGGATCTTTCCCCACCACATGATGCTTGCCAAGTGGAGAGTAATTAATGTTGGAATAGAAGAAAATATTTTGACTCTTGCATAAAAGTAAAGCTTTAAGAATAAAAGATAGGTTCTTCACAGAGGGAAGTAGAGGTTGTCATGCGCTTTTGGGTTGGATGTCTGAATTTTTAATGTAAAGGAAGATCACTTCAATATTGCTCCTTATGATAGTGGCCTTTATCGAGCATTCTGTCCCTTTTATTACTCCACCATCACAAGTTCGTACCAAGCTTATTTCCCTTACAATAAAAGATCACACATATTTAGAGGCAATTTTTATTGCTTGCACCGATGACAACTTACTTGAAGGATCTTACTCAATCCATAGGTAGTTATGGTGGACTCTCATGGCAAGAAACTGGGTTTAAGGGTATTTAGATGCACAAGTAGTATCTCTACTTCGTACAAAAATTTGGGCTAGCAAAGATTATAAGCAAGCACCACATGTTGAAGGATCCATGAGAATATAACTTCTATGCAAATATACATAAACATAATTCATTATGTTGTCTTCCTTGTCCAATATCAACTATTTGATCAAGTTTGGAAATAATTAATGAGGGTTCACAATCATAAAAGGTGTCCAAGGTAGTATATTTGCATGTGAAATCTCTCTTCCTTGATTATTCTTTCATGAATTGTTTGAATGACCAATGCTATGTTTGTTAACTTTCAATAGATTTTATTTCCTATACCCCTATGTGAAGTCATTACTTCCCATGGGATAAGCATATGAATTTTATTTTGCAAGGATAGAATGCAAGGTAACGAAAAGTAAAAGATACTCAAGCTAAACTTTATTATAGAAACTCTCACGCACGGTTACAATGATAGCATGGGGACGAAACAAACACTTCCAAACTACTTCATACTAATACTTTTTCTAAATCATGAGATAACTAAAGATCGAACTAAAATAGATAATAATGGTAAAGGGTGGTGATGATACGATACCGGGGCACCTCCCCCAAGCTTGGAACAATCTAGGAGTGGTGCCCATACCCGAATACTCAAGTTTCCTTCTTCGGTGATGGTGGTGATGAAGTGTCATGCTTGCCATCTTCCTTCCAGGGCATAGGTTCTCCATCCAAAAAACAAGAAGTGGTCTCTGGCATCGTGAAATCTGCAGCTAAACTAATCCTTTTAAACGTAGTTTCATACTCACAGTTTTGATTCTGCAGGTCGTAGACTTGTGCTTGAAGATCCTCAATCCTGATATGGAGATGATCAATAGCCTTCCAGATCTTGTCACTATCCCACTTCTACTCACGGACAAAGTTCTTGATCACAGAGTGGTTAGCATCGAGACAACACTCCACCATCCTCTGGCACTTGAAGAGTTCCTGCTCCACATCTTGGAGCCTGGCCTCCTCATCTCCCTCCTTCTTGGGTCCTTTGAGATCGTTGATATGAAGCACCCCATCACGGTACTCCATGGTTTGGGGATGCTTCATTACTCCAGCGAGATAGGGGTTGATGACCCTCTCAAAAAACTGATCCTTTGAGGAGCTTGATGACAACATAGCGATCTAAAACTCAAGAACCTGGCAAAAATAGTTCGAAACAAAAAAAAGACGAAAACTTGCGATACGGAGGTCAAAAAATCATGAGATATATATAATGAATTTTACCTTGCAGGACAAGTATTCGAGCAGAAAAGGGAGTCGGGAAAGTGCACGTGCCCCCCACAAGCCAGGGTGGCATGCCCTAGGGGTAGGGCGCGCCCCCTGCCTTGTGGGGCCCACAGGCACTCCCTCGGTTCTTTATTATTTTCCTAATTTTTTTTATTCCACAACATACAGAAAGTATTTTTATGGAATTTCTGGAGTCGGTTTACTTCCCGAGTCATGTACCTATTCCTTTTTCAGAATTCTGAAGGGCTCCGGAAGGTCCCGTCTATGTACTCTTCTGGTGTAATTACTTGAATAATGTCCGAATCAATGTTAATGGGGTTACCTGCAATATAATGCTTAAGTCTTTGCCCATTAACCACCTTCGGTTTGTTTCTGTAACAACCCTGTGTAAATGAGCTACAGTGATCTTCATATTAATGCTAAGCTACTTTGGTTTGCAAAGAATGATCACAGTGAATTCATATCTAATTTCAAACTCCTTTGAATTCAAAATTCAATTTGCAAGTGAAATATGAAGTTGCACAAATGTTGCTACAAAATAGTGAAGGAAATATGCCCTTGAGGCAATAATAAAGTTGTTATTATATTTCCTTATATCATGATAAATGTTTATTATTCATGCTAGAATTGTATTAACCGGAAACTTAGTACATGTGTGAATACATAGACAAACAGAGTGTCACTAGTACGCCTCTACTTGACTAGCTCGTTGATCAAAGATGGTTAAGTTTCCTAGCCATAGACATGAGTTGTCATTTGATGAACGGGATCACATCATTAGAGAATGATGTGATTGACACGACCCATCCATTAGCTTAGCACTATGATCGTTTAGTTTGCTGCTATTGCTTTGTTCATGACTTATACAAGTTCCTATGACTATGAGATTATGCAACTCCCGAATACCGGAGGAACACTTAGTGTGCTATCAAATGTCACAACGTAACTGGGTGATTATAAAGATGCTCTACAGGTGTCTCCGATGGTGTTTGTTGAGTTGGCATAGATCGAGATTAGGATTTGTCACTCCGATTGTCGGAGAGGTATCTCTGGGCCCTCTCGATAATGCACATCATATGAAGCCTTGCAAGCAATGTGACTAATGAGTTAGTTACGGGATGATGCATTACAGAACGAGTAAAGAGACTTACCGGTAACGAGATTGAACTAGGTATGATGATACCAATGATCGAATCTCGGGCAACATACCGATGACAAAGGGAACAACGTATGTTGTTATGCGGTTTGACCGATAAAGATCTTCGTAGAATATGTGGGAGCCAATATGAGCATCCAGGTTCCGCTATTGGTTATTGATCGGAGATGAGTCTCGGTCATGTCTACATAGTTCTCGAACCCGTAGGGTCTGCATGCTTAACGTCCGATGACGATTGGTATTATGAGTTTATGTGTTTTGATGTACCGAAGGTTGTTCGGAGTCCCGAATGTGATCACGGACATGACGAGGAGTCTCGAAATGGTCGAGACATAAAGATTGATATATTGGATGACTATATTCGAACATCGGAAATTTTCCGGTGATGTTTCGGATAAAACCGGAGTGCCGGAGGGGTTACCGGAACCCCCCGGGGGAACTAATGGGCCTCATGGGCCTTAGTGGAGAGAGAAAGGGGCGGCCAGGGCAGGCCGCGCACCCCCTCCCCCTTGGGTCCGAATTGGACTAGGGAAGGGGGGCGGCGCCCCCCTTTCCTTCTCCCTCTCCCTCTCCTTCCTTCCCCCTCTCTCCCTCTTGGTGGAATCCTACTAGGACTAGTAGTCCTAGTAGGACTCCCCTTGTGGGGCACGCCCTAGGAGGGCCGGCCGGCCTCCCCCTTGCTCCTTTATATACGGGGGCAGGGGGGCACCCTAGAACACACAAGTTGATTGTTTAGCCATGTGCGGTGCCGCCCTGCACAGGTTTCCACCTCGGTCATATTGTCGTAGTGCTTAGGCGAAGCCCTGCGTCGGTAACTTCATCATCACCATCACCATGCTGTGGTGCTGACGAAACTCTCCCTCGGCCTCAGCTGGATCTAGAGTTCGAGGGACGTCACTGAGCTGAACGTGTGCAGATCGCGGAGGTGCCATGCGTTCGGTACTTGATCGGTTGGATCGCGAAGACGTTCGACTACATCAACCGCGTTACTAAACGCTTCCGCTTTCAGTCTACGAGGGTACGTGGACACACTCTCCCCGCTCGTTGCTATGCTTCTCCTAGATAGATCTTGCGTGATCGTAGGAAATTTTTTGAAATACTATGTTCCCCAACAAATAGTTCATCATTTAGAAAACTTTCCATAACAAAGGATTGTTAAAGAAAACGACATCACCACTAAGCTAAGATGGACTATAGCAATTAAAACAGTGCAATTCTAGCATTTTAAAATGCCATTTTATTTGACGAAAATTCATTTGGGTTCAGTTGCCTCTCAAAATTTTTGTGGCCATGGCTAATAATGCAAGGGATTTTTGTGGCCTAGTCCCACATTTTTCTCAGGTCATTAGGTGGCCCAAATAAATCATTTTCTTCCTCTGTTTATTAAATAAATGGAAAAATAGAAGAAAAACATAAAAGGGGAAATCTTACCTGGCTTACCTAGCCTGAGGCCCGAGCCGGGCCAGCCCAGCTCCATGACGCCGGGGCAGGTGAGCCACGGGGATAAGGACTCGCTCCTGCACCCCTGGACCCCTGGCTCCCCTCCTTCCCCTTTCCCTCGCTCTCTCTCTCTCGCGCGAAGCGCACAGCCCGACGCTACCTTCGCCATGCCGCCGCCGTCCGCGTGGCCATCGGCCATCCCACGCCCTTGGCTCGTGTCCACCGGGACCGACGGCGAGTGCCACTTCACCTACGAATCCTCGTTCGAGCGGAGCTGCACCAATGCCACCGCATCGAGGCATTCCTCTTCTCTGCGGCCGCCGGTGTTCGTCGCCAAATACGCATCATCCTTGCGCTCCCGTTCACTCAAAATGCCTTCGTGAGCCTGCAAGGTGAGCTCCACTTCTTCTCTACTCGTCCGGGCTTCGTTTCTGTGACCGTAGCTAGCCGAACGCCGCGATCACCATTACCGGAGCTCTGGCTCTATTGTCAAGCTCGCCGCCGATGCTTTAGGCCCTGTCGTGGCCAAGCAAGCATGCCTACGCGCTCGGAGTGACCTCCTGGTGCTCCCTATAGTTTTAGTTTGCGCCCAAATGATGTCGGAGTGTCGAACATGTCGAGCCCCATTTCCGGCTGCCGCCTTAAGCTACCATCGCCGCCGTTCCCGACCACCACCACTCGCATTAGCACCACCATTCGATGCGGCTCAGCGAATGCTTTCGAACGAGCCCTCACGTGTGTGAAACGGCCCTTCCCTGGCGATTTCTGAAGCTGGTCGGATCACGCCGCCCCGTTTGGGGCTCACCATAGCAGCTCCGACACTGGCGCTGACCTGGCCTTGCCTGGGGCCCACCCCAGGGTCACTGCTAGTGGCCCCAGGTGGCCCAGTTGACCATGTTGACTGGTCAACAAGTCAATCGTTGACCTGCTGACTCAGCCAGACCACCGGCCCACTGTCAGCTCCTGTAGCCATCAGCTGGGCACACTCTCTGGGTGTACTTAGCATTTTGGCCCCTATTTTCGAATAAAAAATAATCCAGGAATTTTTCAGCAATGTTTAAAACTTGTAAAATTCGTAGAAATTCAACCGTAACTCGGATGAAAAAGTTTTCTATATGAAAGTTGATCAAAAAAATCCAACGAATCCGTTTATGTCATCTGTATGCATGACAGGATCCCCTAAGTAGGTGACCCCTGAGGACTACTACACCACCGAGGACCCCTCTTTTACCGCAGAGCTTCCAGGCAAGAAAAACCCCCTTGATCATTTCAATATCGCCCATTTCTTTCTCTCCCGTGCTTGTATTAGAATGTGCTACTGTTGTTTATTAGCTCCGATTCTGATGCATAGCCTGCTTTTGTAACCTGCTGTTGTTACCTTACATGTTATCCTATATGCTTAGCATAGGTTGGTTAGTGATCCATTAGTGACCCATCGGCCTTGTCCTTGTTGCCCCACATTGTTACCGGTGCCTCGATCACTGAGATCGATGTGCAGATGCCGACACATCATCGCACTCCCCCTTAGTTCTACGACTCTCCAGAGCTACTATCGTGTGTCGGGGTGATACCTCGTACCTCACTCCTGATGATATCTCTGTAGTGTAGCTACTCGGTCATGGATTACCGAGGGTGATTCGTCTTCCACCACCTCTGATGATGACTCTATCATGCAACCCCTCAAGTGTGAACCCCTCGAGGGTGATTCCTCCCAGTTCACCTCGAGGGATACATCGAGTAGGAATTCATCAAGGGTGATTCCTCGGATTCTTCCTTGCTGTTATGGACACACGGATACTTTAATGTTACCTCAGTCCCTTGTGAAGTCTGGTCGACCCCGAGGGGTACCCGCGAGAGTTATGGAAATCAAGATTACTGTGAGGGTACCCACGAGATAATTACGAGGCACGACTAGGCAGGCGGACCGCCCTAGAGAGGGATGGGCCTGACCCTTGTCGTAAGTCCTCGAGATGGGGCGACAGGAGCACAGATCATCACCACAAGCTCCCAACACACTAATGGGTTTGGATATGTCATCTGAGTAGGCCTCTAGCCTTTTATGCGCTAACCACCACGCGGGAATAAGTATGGGCACCCTGCGTTGTATGTTTCTTCCAAAGTTCCTCAGACATCAGCAATTGTGCGGCGCATGCTCGGGTGGACCGCGACAGCCTGCGTGTGTATATGGGGGCTAGGTCTCATCCGGTCGCATGCGCAACGTGCAGGAGTGCAAAGGGCGATGGGCCCAAACCCCTGAGTGCTTAGGATTTAGACCGGCGTGCTGGCCTCTCTATTGATCCTATGTAGGGCTACGGTGTGTCAATCAGCCGAGGCCGAGCATGACCCGGAAAAGTGTGTCCGACCAGAGTTAATCGAGCATGTTGGGTAAGTTGGTGCACCCCTGCAGGGAAGAACTTAATCTATTCAAATAGCCGTGTCCACGGTAATGGACGCTCTGAGAGTATCCCGATCTACTACAACTAGAACTGGATACTTGTGATACTTTAATAATTTGATAGCTTCGGGATCGCTTTCTCACAGGGAGTCGAGGAAGGATCACTGGGCATTGCTATTTACTTACTTACTGCTTATTTTATATATGCTAATCTGCACTCTTCTAATGCTGCAAGATGCTGCAAGAAGCTAGTCTTCGATAGGCTAGGCCTTCTCTCTATTCTGGCATTTCTGCAGTACAGTCCACATATACAGCCCCTTCATTTGATATCGATGCATAAATAGAATAGTTCTGATGTAAGTCCCGCGAGTACTTTGGATGAGTACTCATGGTTGATTTGCTCCCTCTTTTTCCCCTACCCGATTACTGCGATCAGATGACGAAGCCTCGGAGCTAGCTGTTCCCGTCAATGACTACTACTACCCCACTGATGGTGCTTACTACTACGTGGAGACCGACGACCAGGAGTAGTTCGGAGGCTCCCGGGCAGGAGGCCTGTGCCTTTTTGATCTAGATGTCGTTGTTTTGCTTAGCCTTCTTAAGGCAACCTTGTCTAATTATGTCTGTACTCAGATACTAATGCTTTTGCTGACTCTCTTGTGTGTAATCGAGCTTATGTATTCGAGCCCTCGAGGCCCCTGGCTCGTAATATAAAGCTTGTACTATTTTATTTTGTGTCTAGAGTTGTGTTGAGATATCTTCCCATTAGTGTCTGGGCTTGATCGTGCGCATCAAGTTGGTATCAGAGCCGACTGTCTGTAGGTAGTCCCCTTTCCAACTCCTTGGCCGAAGTTGAGTCTAGTCTTTGAAAACTGTTTTGCTAACATGGTTGTGTGGCTTACGGGCCCTCATCGCAAATGGGTGGTATTAGGATCTTTTATTCCTCTTCTTTACTCTGGGACTCTGATCTCTCTTCTATTCGGGTTGAAGATTTTTCTAACTATAACATTAGGTTCTCATGTTCACATTCACCCGGAGAGCTGGATTATCTGCAATTGTTCCTTTCCATGTATATCCTATGATTCTCACACTGCCATTTCATGTCTTACACTCCTTTGTTTCAGATGCGTCCCGCAAGATAGGTCGTATGTCAGACTTAGGCTCTTGATGCGACTGGGTTCCCTGCTATCCTAGTCGACCTCTTGACCAGGTTGGGATATCGCTGGTACCCCGAGTACACTATTTACAAGGATTGCCATGAGTTCAACCAGGAGCAATACCATGCTGTGGTTCGTATCTTTGATCGGCAGAACATCTCCATCACTGAGTTGCACACCTTGCACGGTGTTGGAGTGACTCTTGATATGCAGTTCATGATGCTGTCTTTTTTGCTATCATTCGTCTTCGTGGAGAGCACTCTCGCTTGGAGGAGACTGGATACAGATACATCCCGTATACTACTACTACAGAGGAGAGTGGTTACTACACTGCTGTTTGTACCCCTGACGTGCGATGTCGGTATGACCCACAGGTTTTGGTTCGGTACACAGAGGCTCTTGACCGCACTGCTTGAGCTCTTGCTATCGAGTGGTACGCCACTCGTACTCGTCTTTACGACGCTCTGACAGAGTTGCTGCCAGCAGTCAGTGCACGGATCCACCCAGAGTAGATCCTTTACCCACGCAGGACGGAGATGCCACCAGCTCTTAAGTGGCCTACTGTTGGAGGTCGTATCCCTCCACGTGGTCCTTGTCTTCTAGTTCAGGACCAGGTTCTACACCAGAGTCAGAACGGAGCATAAGATCCCGCCGTTGAGGGTAACCTTCATCGTCACTTGCAGCTCCCTCGTTACAGTGGTTTTCTCTGATGTTGATGTAGCTATCGCTAGGTCCCATTGTTGTATCTCTCCACCACACACCTGCGTGCCGCCTAGTGTGTCTAGCTTTTCCTTTCTGCTCTTGTAATGCTGGCTTGTACCCGACTCTATGTATGGATCTATATGTCATGTTTGACTATTGTGATGTATCTATTGCATTTCCTTTATTGTGCATGTTACTTCATGAATGATTCCATACATCTGCAATTTCTTGTCGCTGAACTAACCCCTGTTAATTTCTTGCAGGATGGTTAGACCAGGAGGTCATGATCGTGGTGCCAATCATCCACCACCGCCTGACTATATGGCTGGAATGATGCAACAATTTGAACTGAATCGCCAATTCATGCCAGGGATTATGGATCAGTTTCCTCATCCAAATGCTAATCAGTAGCCTTTCCCAATAAGTCTGCAAGACTTTGTTCGCCTCAACCCGGCAATATTCCACAACTCAACTCAGCCGCCTGATGCTGATGATTAGCTCTGTGACATCACGTATGAGATGGAGTCAGCCAATGTTGCTCCTGACAGCTATGTCACCTTTGCATCCTACTTCTTGAAGGGTCCCGCTGCTCAATGGTGGGACAGCCACAGACGCACTCTGCCTTTTGGAACAATCATTACTTGGTTGGAGTTCCAGGCTGCTTTCCGTGCCCGTTACATTCCGCAAGGTATCATGGACCGAAAGAAACATGAGTTCCGCAACCGATTATGGATCAGTTTCCTCATCTGAATGCTAATCGGCAGCCTTTCCCAATAAGTCTGCAAGACTTTGTTCGCCTCAAACCGGCAATATTCCGCAACTCAACTTAGCCGCTTGATGCTGATGACTGGCTCCGTGACATCATGTATGAGATGGAGTCAGCCAATGTTGCTCCTAACATCTATGTCACCATTGCATCCTGCTTCTTGAAGGGTCCCACTGCTCAATGGTGGGACAGCCACAAAGGTACTCTGCATATTGGAACAATCATTACTTGGTTGGAGTTCCAGGCTGCTTTCCGTGCTCGTTACATTCCACAAGGAATCATGGACCAGAAGAAACATGAGTTCCGCAACCTCACTTAGGGCAGTAAAGCTATGGATGTTTATCAGAGGGAGTTCCTTGAATTGTCTCTCAATGCTGAGGAAGACATCGCTACTGATGCGTGTCGTCAAGAGAAGTTCCATGAAGGGCTCAACCCCGATATCAAGCTTGCACTTCTTGTCCAAGACTTCACTGATTTCGCCACCTTGGTGAATAAGGCCATTCAAGTTGAGACCGGTCTGAAGGAACAAAAGGACGCACTCAAGCTCACCCGTGATGCGGGCTCATCTTTGGGCTCGTCATCGCAGAAGTGCCGTATTTGGATTCCTCACAGCGTTTATCGCCCAGTCGCACCTGCTTCAAGGCCCTCTTATGTTGCACCTCATCTGCCTCCCCCACCCCCGAAGCAGCCAAGACCTCAGGCTCCACTGCTTCAAGCTCCTGCTCCCCGTCCCAATGACGGGTTGTGTTTCATGTGTGGTCGTCCAGGTCATCGTGCTAAAGATTGCTGCCAGAATAAGAATCAGTTGGCACTTCCATCTGTTGGCCGTGGTAATGGTCATGGTAACAACCAGCCTCGCAACAACAATGCCAGACCTTCCTATGGTCATGGACAGGCTTATCACATTGATATTACTGAAGCTCAGGATCAACCAGCTACGGTGATGGGTAATCTTCTTGTTACCTCAATACCACCTTCTGTTTTATTTGATTCAGGAGCACCGCATTCATTCATATCAGTAGATTTTGCATACATGCATGGCATTAAATATGACAAGTTGCACCATCCAATAGTGGTAAACACGCCCGCGGGCCAATGTCAAGCCTCCATGTTCAGCCCCGATGTCACCATTGAGATTGAAGGGTTGGACTTCCATGCTGTTCCTATTATTTTGATGTCTTCCAAAATTGACCTCATTCTGGGAATGGATTGGTTGAAGGCTCATACAACCTCAATCGATTGTGCCACTAAAGTCGTCCAACTCCTGCATCCCTCGGATGAGATAGTAAACTACCAAGCTTATCTTATTCGAGATGCTGAAGCTCAAATTTATTCCTTGAATGCATTTAATGCTTCTCCTCTAGAGGGAATCGAAAACGTTCCAGTCGTTCGTGACATCCAAGATGTTTTCCTAGAAGATCATCTAGGAGTACCCCCTGTTAGAGATGTCGAGTTTGTCATCAACTTGAAACCAAGCACTACTCCTATTGCGAAGCGCCCTTACAAGATGCCTCCGCATGAACTCCTTGAGCTTAAGGAGGAAATTGATAAATCACTCCGCAAGGGTTTCATTCGTCCTAGTTCCTCTGCTTGGGGAGCACCTTCTCTCTTTGTCAGGAAGAAGGATGGTACAAACTGGTTGGTCCAAGATTACCGTCCCATCAACCAGGCAACCATTCAGAATAAGTATCCACTTCCTCGGATCAATGATCTATATGATCAACTTGCTAGTTCCTCTGTATTCTCTAAACTTGATCTGAGGTTGGGTTACCACCAGATCCGAGTTCATGAAGAGGATATTCCCAAGACCGCCTTCGTTACTCGCTATGGTTCATACGAGTACACTGTCATGTCTTTTGGCTTAACCAATGCCCGAGCAACGTTCTCCCGATTGATGAATTATATCTTCATGGATTACCTCAACAAGTTCATCATGGTTTATTTGGATGATATCCTGGTATATTCCAAGAATAAGGAAGAACATGCTGAACATCTTCGTCTTGTTCTGGAAAAGCTTTGAGAACATCAGCTATATGCCAAGTATTCCAAGTGTGAATTCTGGTTATCTGAAGTGACCTATCTTGGTCATGTGATTTCCAAAGATGGTATTGCTGTCAACCCAGAACGAGTTCAGGCTATACTTGGCTGGACTCCTCCGCAAAATGTGAAGCAAGTCAGAAGTTTTCTCAGACTCGCAAACTATTGGCGCCGATTTGTCAAGAACTTTTCCAAGATTGCCAAGCCTCTGACTAATCTGCTTCACAAAGGCGTTAAGTCTGAGTGGACAGATAAATGTCAGGAAAGTTTCCAAACTCTCAAGGACAAGCTAACTTCTACACCAGTGCTTGCTCCTCCGGATTCTCACAAGGACTTCATGATTTATTTTGATGCATCTCGTCAAGGATTAGGCTGTATCCTAATGCATGAGCGCAAGGTGATTGCTTATGCCTCACGACAGTTGCGTCCTCATGAAGAGAACTACCCAGTTCATGATCTCGAACTTGGTGCAGTTATTTATGCACTAAAGTGATGGTGACATTACCTTCTCGGTAATCGTTGTGAGGTCTACACGGATCATCAAAGTCTGAAGTATTTGTTTACTCAATCGGATCTAAATCTTCATCAGCAATGATGGTTGGAAACAATTACAGACTATGACTGTGGTATCTCATATACCCCCGGTAAGGGTAATGTTATGGCCGATGCTTTGAGTCACAAGTCTTATGGCAACAATCTCATGGTTCAGCAAGCTCAACCTCTTCTCTGTGAAGAATTCAGTAAGTTGAACCTCCATATCGTTTCGTAGGGTTCACTTAATGCCCTTGTTTTGGAACCGACTCTCGAGAAAGCTGTTAAGTCTGCGCAAGCAAAAGACACTGAAGTTGATCAGATGAAAAGGGATCTTGCCCTTGAAAAAGCCAGAGATTTCTCGCTTGGTGAAGATGGAACCTTGTACTTCAGAGATCGCCTTGTGGTACCTTGGTTCGAGCTTATGACAGATAAGGTTATGAAGGAAGCACATGATACCCCACTGTCTATTCATCCGGGTAGTACCAAGATGTATCAAGATCTTCGTCAAAGATACTGGTGGTCTAACATGAAGTAAGACATTGCTCGCTATGTTGTTGAATGTGTCATTTACCGCCGCATCAAAGCAGAACATCAAAAACCTACTGGACTTCTGCAGCCGCTTCCTATTCCTCTATGGAAATGGGATATGGTTCAAATGGACCTCATCACTGGCCTTCCTAGATCCCAGAAAGGTCATGATGCTATTCTTGTCGTCGTCGATCAATTCTCCAAAGTTGCACACTTTCTACCAGTCAAGGAGACGATCACTACTAGTCAGCTAGCAGATTTGTATATCTCCAGAATTGTATCACTCCATGGAATCCTGAAGGAAATCAGTTCAGACAGTGGCAGCATCTTCACCTCAAAGTTCTGGGAAAGTTTCCAAGCAGCCATGGGAACTCATATAACCTGGATCACCGCTTATCACACCCAATCCCAAGGTTAAGTTGAACGCCTTAATCAAGTGCTTGAAGATATGTTGTGTGCTTGTGTCATCTCATTTGGCAAGAAGTGGGAAGAATCTCTCCTGTATGCCGAATTCTCGTACAACAACACCTATCAAGCTAGCTTGAAGATGGCACCCTTCGAGGTACTATATGGACGTAAGTGTCAAACCCCTTTAAATTGGTCAAAAATTGGGGAATGACCAATCATTGATCCGGATATTATCCAACAAGCTGAAGAGCAAGTCCGTATTGTCCGAGTAAATCTCAAGGTGGCCCAGTCCCACCAGAAGAGCAATTATGATCGAAAACACTGGGGATCGATCTATCAACCTGGTGAGCAAGCTTATCTGCGTGTCACTCCTATGAAGGGCACTCATCGTTTCAGAATCAAGGGCAAGTTAGCTCCTCGCAACATTGGTCCCTTCCGCATTCTCGCCAAACATGGACAGGTGGCTTATAAATTGGAGTTGCCGCCATAGTTCTCTCACATCCATGACGTCTTCCATGTGTCGCAACTTCGTCGTTGCTTCAAGGATCCGCACCATGCAGTGGATCATGAAATGCTCAAATTGCAAAATGATCTCTCTTATAAGGAGCATCTGATCCGCATTCGGGATCAAGCTGAACGTCAGACTCGTCAGAAGGCAACCAAGTACCTTAAAGTGCAGTGGTCGAATCACACTGAAGATGAAGCCACTTGGGAACATGAAAATCGCCTACGGGAAGATACCCCGACCTTTTTCCTTCTACCTCCTGAATTCTCGGGACAAGAATTTCTTTTAGAGGAGGAGAATTGTAACACCCCTGTGTAAATGAGCTACCATGATCTTCATATTAATGCTAAGCTATGTTGATTTGCAAAGAATGATCACAGTGAACTCATATCTCATTTCAAAGTAATTCTCTGAATTCAAAATTCAATTTGCAAGTGAAATATGAAGTTGCACAAATGTTGCTGCAAAATAGTTCATCATTTAACAAAAAGTCCATAACAAAGGATTTTTAAGGAAAACAACATCACCACTAAGCTAAGATGGACTATAGCAATTAAAATAGTGCAATTCCAGCATTTTAAAATGCCATTTTATTTGAGAAAAAATCATTTGGGTTTAGTTGCCTCTCAAAATATTTGTGGCAGTACCTAATAATGCAAGGAATTTTTGTGGCCTAGTCCCACATTTTTCTCAGGTCATTAGGTGGCCCAAATAAATCCTTTTCTGCCGCTGTTTATTAAATAAATGGAAAAACAGAAGAAAAACAGAAAAGGGAAAATCTTACCTGGCTTACCTGGCCTGAGCCTGAGCCGGCCCAGCCCAGCTCCACCTTCTCCCACCTACCCTCCCCTGCGCGTCACCGCCGCCATGGCCGAGCTCGCGCCGCGCCGTCCGTAGCTCGCCATGACACCGGGGCAGGTGAGCCACGGGCATAAGGACTCGCTCCTGCACCCCTGGACCCCTGGCTCCCCTCCTTCCCCTTTCCCTCGCTCTCTCTCTCGCGCAGCGCACCGCCCGACGCTCGAATCCACCGAGACCGCCGGTCGGTGTCACTTCACCTGCGGATCCTCATTCGAGTGGAGCTGCACCAATGCCACCGCATAGAGGCATTCCTCTTCTCTGCAGCCACCAGCGTCCGTCGCCAAATATGCGTCGTCCCTGTGCTCCCGTTCACTCGAAAGGCCTCCTTGAGCCTGCTAGGTGAGCTCCACTTCTTCTCTACCCGTCCACGCTTTGTTTTCGCGACCGTAGCTAGCCGAACACCGTGGTTGCCATTATCGTAGCTCTAGCTCCGCTGTCAAGCTCGCCGTCGATGCTTTAGGCCCTATCATGGCCAAGCAAGCACACCTACATGCTCGAGTGACCACCTGGTGCTCCCTGTAGTTTTAGTTCACGCGCAAATGATGCCGGAGCATCGAACGCATCGAGCCCCATTTCCGGCCGCCACCTTAAGCTGCCATCGCCACCGTTCCCGACCACCACCACTCGCATTAGCACCACTGTTTTATGTGGCTTAGCGTATGTTTCCGAACGAGCCCTCGAGCGCGTGAAACGGCCCTTCCCTGGCGATTTCTGACGCTGGCCGGATCGCGCCGCCACGTTTGGGGCTCGCCGGAGCAGCTCCGGCGCCGGTGATGACCTGTCCTCGCTTGGGGCCCACTCCTGGGTCACTGCCAGTGGCCCCACGGGGCCCAGTTGACCATGTTGACTGATCAACAGGTCAACCGTTGACCTGCTGACTCAGCCAGACCCTCGGGCCCACTGTCAGCCCTTGTAGCCATCAGTTGGGTACACTCTCTGGGTGTACATAGCATTTTGGCCCCTGTTTTTGAATAAAAAATAATCCAGGAATTTTTCAGCAATGTTTAAAACTTGTAAAATTCGTAGAAATTCAACAGTAACTCACATGAAAAAGTTTTCTATATAAAAATTGATCAGAAAAATCTAACGAATCCATTTATGTCATCTGCATGCATGTCAGGGTCCCCTAAGTAGGCGAACCTATAAATTTTAGCCTGTTTTAGGCAGATGAATAGTGCCTGACTACCGGCTATTAATTCCATCTTAAATCCTAAAATACCTAAAATTGTTTAGAGATGCATTCAATCAACCAGGCATATCATATTGCCATGTCATGCTTTGTGTTTGCATTTGTATGTTGTGTATTTATCTGTTTTCCTCCCCCTCTTCTCTCCGATAGACCCCGACACTAACGTGACCCTTGAGGACTGCTACACCACCGACGACCCCTCTTTTACCGCAGAGCTTCTAGGCAACCAAAACCCCCTTGATCATTTCAATATTGCCCATTTTTTTCTCTCCCGTGATTGCATTAGAATTTGCTACTGTTGTTCATTAGCTCCTATTCTAATGCATAGCCTGCTTTTGTAACCTGCTGTTGTTACCTTACCTGTTATCCTATATGCTTAGTATAGGTTGGTTAGTGATCCATCAGTGACCCCTCGCCCTTGTCCTTGTTGCCCCGCTTTGTTACCGGTGCCTCGATCAGTGAGATCGATGTGCAGAGGCCGACACATCACCGCACTCCCCCTTAGTTGTACGACTCTGCAGAGCTACTATCGTGTGCCGAGGGTGATACCTCGTACCTCACTCCTGATGATATCTCTGTAGTATAGCTACTCGGTCGTGGATTACCGAGGGTGTTTCCTCTTCCACCACCTCCGATGATGGCTCTGTCGTGCAACCCCTCAAGCGTGAACCCCTCGAGGGTGATTCCTCCAAGTTCACCTTGACAGATACATCGAGTAGGAATCCATCGAGGGTGATTCCTCGGATTCCTCCTTGATGTTATGGACACACGGATACTTTAATGTTACCTCAGTCCCATGTGAAGTCGGGTTGACCCCGAGGGGTACCCGCGAGAGTTATGGAAGTTGGGATGACTGTGAGGGTACCCGCGAGATAATTACGAGGCATGGCCGGACAGGTGGACTGCCATAGTGAGGGATGGGCCTGACCCTTGTCGTAAGTCCCCGAGACGGTGCGACAGGAGCAATGATCATCACTGCGAGATCCCAACACACTAATGGGTTTGGATATGTGATCTGAGTAGGCCTCTGGCCTTTTATGCACTAACCACCACACGGGAATAAGTATGGGCACTCTGCGTCGTATGTTTCTTCCGAAGTTCCTCAGACATCAGCAATTGTGTGGCGCGCGCCCGGGTGGACAGCGACAGCCTGTGTGTGTATACAGGGGTGTCGTGGGAAACCACAGCCACCTATGGGGCCATGAGCCACTTTTGGTTCGGCGGGGGGATGGGCACGTTACACAAAGAGCGGAGAAGCATCACGCAGCACGACAGAGATCACCCGGGCAGTCTTTACCCAGGTTCGGGCCGCCGTGAGGCGTAAAACCCTACTCTTACTTTGGTGGATTGATGGTGGATAATGGTGGTGAACGTAGCACCCTCGCCCGGCAAGGTCGCTCTGGGGCAAGAGTGGCTACGCGCGTATGGATATGCGAGGGTCCAACCATTTCTACGGTCGCCATGGGCCTCCATTTATAGATTAATGGGTCACCACAGTGGAAAATTAGTCTTTGCCTACTGATTAGATAGCTAACAGTGCTATCATATCTAACTCTGCAGGCTGACAGAGCGCATTAAATGTGCTGCTCAGTGTCACATCATAGCTCGCCCGACAGGCCCTGCCGGGCTGTTTTGCCAGCTTTGCGCCTACTCGCTTGACACTGAGGGAGTCCTGGATTAAGGGGACCTCGGGCGTCCGGACTACGTAAAGTGGGCCGGCTGATGGGCCATGAAGATACAAGACAGAAAACTCTCTCCCGTGTCCGGATGGGACTCTCCTTGGCGTTCAGATATGAAGATTCCTTTCTCTGTAACCGACTTTGTACAACCCTAGTCCCCTCTGGTGTCTATATAAACCAGAGGGTTTAGTCCGTAGAGGCAATCATAATTAGACAGGCTAGACTTCTAGGGTTTTAGCCATTACGATCTTGTGGTAGATCAACTCTTGTAATACTCATATTCATCAAGATCAATCAAGCAGGACGTAGGGTATTACCTCCATAGAGAGGGCCCGAACCTGGGTAAACATCGTGTCCCCCGTCTCCTGTTACCATCGACCTTAGACGCACAGTTCGGGACCCCCTACCCGAGATCCGCTGGTTTTGACACCGACATTGGTGCTTTCATTGAGAGTTCCTATGTGTCGTCGCTTAGATGGCTCGATGGCTCCGTCAATCATCCACAATGATGCTGCCTTGAGGGTGGTCTTTCTCCCCGGCCAGATCTTCTTATCCAGCAGCTTCATACTGCGGGCCAACTCGCTTGGCCATCTAGAGCAGATCGACAGCTATGCCCCTGGCCATCAGGTCAGGTTTGGAAGCTTGAACTACGTTGCTGATATCCGCGGAGACTTGATCTTCGACGGATTCGAACCCATGGCAGCCGCTCCCTGCCACCACGATGAACATGACCTAAATCTGTCATCGGACTATGCTCGGGAGATAGCGCCTGTAACTGCTCTGTCCCTAGATCCGGAGCAGATTGCGCCATCCGAGGATGGGAAGCTCAACCCCGCCACGGAAGCCGCAGACTCAGCGGCGTTGGAGCCGCACACAGACACAACTTCGAATAGGATCTGTGTCACCGGAACCTCGGATTCGTTTCCGGCCACAGGTTCCGAACCGCGTGCATCCGTGCCCATCGAGCTCGATCGGGCGCCGATCATCGAGTTCAGCTCCGTGGACATCTTCCGGCACTCACCTTTGGGTGATGTGCTAAACTCATTAAAAACCCTCTCCTTAGCGGGGGACTCACAGCCGAATTATGTCCGGTTTGAACTGGAGGCTGATGACGGAGAATTTCGCTTCTCACCCACCGCCCACTTCATTGCCACTGTCGAAGACTTAACTGACATGCTCGATTACGACTCCAAAGACATCGACGGTATGGACGACAATGCCGGAGAGGAGCAGGCCCAAAACCCGCCATTTACTGGGCGCTGGACAGCCACCTCCTCGTATGACGTGTACATGGTGGATACTCCCAAAGAGAATAACGGTGATAACGAGAAAGATCCAGTCGAGGATAAACCTCCTGAGATACAGCCAAAGCGCCGACGTCAGCGGCACCGCTCTAAATCACGCCGTGGAAAAGACAGCAATACCGGCACGAGAGAAAACAATACTCCGGATGATGCCAAAGACAAAGAAGATCCCGTCGAGCCGACTTCCGAACAGGACCATAGGGAAGATGGGCAAGTCAGCCCTGACGAACAGGCCATAAATGAAGACTCAGTGGATAGCAACTATATTCCACTCTCCGAAGATGAGGTGAGCCTCGGCGACGAAGACTTTATCGTGCCTGAGGAACCCGTCGAGCAGGAGTGCTTTAAGCGCCGGCTAATAGCCACTGCGAGGAGCTTGAAAAAGAAACAGCAGCAGTTTCAAGCTGACCAAGAGCTACTCAACGACAGATGGACTGATGTCCTGGCAGCCGAGGAATATGGACTCGAGCGCCCCATTAAAAGTTACCCGAAGCGTAAACTGCTACCCCAATTCGACGACGAGGCACCTGAGCCCATGCCATCAACACGTAATGCGGCGGACCGACCACCACGTGGCCAGAACAAAGCGGCAGCTCAAGCCGAACACGAGCCCATACTACCTCGCTGCAAAAGCAGAGACATAACAGCCTGGGGTCATACATATGACCTACGGCAGGACCTGGACAATAGAGCAGGTCAGACCAGATCAATCTACGGATCACGGGGGCGCGCCCTAACGCGCGACAACGACCATCTAGCCGGACGTGACAAACATAACCACTCCCGGGCCGAAAAGTGCCGACAAACTCCATCCGAGCTACGCCGTGACTTGGCCCGATATAGAGGCGCCGCACACCCCCGTTGCTTCACTGATGAAGTAATGGAACACGAATTCCCGGAAGGGTTTAAACCCATGAATATCGAATCATATGATGGAACAACATATCCCGCAGTATGGATTGAAGATTTCCTTCTCCATATCCACATGGCCCGCGGTGATGACCTCCACGCCATCAAATACCTCCCACTAAAATTAAAGGGACCAGCGCGGCACTAGCTGAACAGCCTCCCAGAGAACTCCATTGGCAGCTGGGAAGACTTGGAAGGCGCCTTCCGTGATAACTTTCAAGGTACATATGTCCAGCCTCCGGATGCCGACGACCTAAGTCACATCATCCAGCAGCCCGGGGAGTCAGCCAGGAAGCTCTGGACTAGGTTCCCAATTAAAAAGAACCAAATTGTCGATTGTCCGGACGCCGAAGCCCTCGCGGCCTTTAAACATAGCGTCCGAGATGAATGGCTTGCCCGCCACCTCCGTCAAGAAAAACCAAAATCCATGGCAGCCCTTACCGCTTTGATGACCCGCTTTTGCGCGGGAGAAGATAGCTGGCTCGCTCGTAGAAGCAACAACACCAGTGATCCGGGCACTTCTGAAGTTCGAGACGGCAACGGCAAGCCACGACGCAATAAACACAAGCGTCGAAATAATAATGAAGGAACGCAAGACACGGCGGTAAACGCTGGATTCAGCGGCTCCAAAACCGGTCAACGGAAAAAGCCATTTAAGGCAAACAGAGACGGACCATCCAATTTAGACAAGATACTGGATCGGCCCTGCCAGATTCATAGCACCCCCGATAAACCAGCCAATCACACCAACAGAAGTTGTTGGGTCTTCAAACAAGCCGGCAAGCTTAACGCCGAACACAAGGGGAGGGGGCAGCCCAGTGACAGCGATGACGAAGAGACTCGCCAACCGAACACCGGGGGTCAGAAGCAATTTCCCCCCGAAGTAAAAACAATCAACATGGTATACGTGACGCACATCCCTACAGAGGAGCGCAAGCGCGCACTATAGGACGCCAATGCCATAGAGCCAGGCACCCCAAAATTAAGCCAATGGGCGGCCTACCCGATCACTTTTGATCGCAAGGACCACCCAGCCAGTATCCGTCACGAAAGTTCGGCAGCTCTGATCCTCGATCCAATTATCAATGGGTTCCATCTCACGAAAGTCCTTATGGACAGCGGCAGTAGTCTTAATCTACTCTACCAAGACATTGTCCGCAAAATGGGCATTGATCCTTCACGAATCAAGCCCACCACAGCTACCTTCAAGGGAGCAGTGTCCGGCGTAGAAGCTCGCTGCACGGTCTCAATTACATTGGAAGTCGTTTTCGGCTCGCCGAACAACTTTAGAAGCGAAGGCTTGACCTTCGATATTGTCCCGTTCCGCAGCAGCTACCACGCACTACTCGGGCATACCGCTTTTACTCGTTTTAACGCGGTCCCACATTACGCCTATTTCAATCTTAAGATGCCCAGTCCACGCGGCGTCATCACGATAAACGGAAATACGGAATGCTCCCTCCGTACAGAGGAGCGTCCTATGGCTACTGCAGCCAAAGTACAAAGCGGCCTTATCAAGCCGCGTATCTCATCGGCCGTCAAGCCGCCGGTCTCTACTAAACAGGACCAATCAATCTCAGAGCTGGATTAGCAGTTCGGCCTCCGTCGTCCGCCCCATATAGCCATGAAGTTTATACCGCGCATACATAATTATGCACTTAAAATACCGTGGTCATCGGGGGAGGCACAGTACGGACAGGCCTACAATGCGGTCCGCACCCTCATAATCTTTTTACTTTTTCTAACTATTTTTTATCTTTTAAAATAGGTGATTTAAAGCCTGGTCATCTTACGGACTCTTTTTCAAGTTCGGCTTCGTATAAATAACCAAAGGCTATTCCTACTAAGGAGTCCTTTAACCGAGGCAAGGCAACGCAGACGTGCGATAGGAGGTCCTCATGATTTTTGTAAGACCGCTCTCTTTATTTTAAACCTGTAAAGTGCTTTTTTTCCTCAGCTCTCGGCCCCCGGCATGTCAAATAGCCCGGGTAGGGGCGTTATAATTTGTAAAATTGCGTTTGACGTGTCAATCAGATTCCAGTGAACATAACTCGTATTCAGTATTCGCTTTTTCTACGTACTGAATTTTGCTTCTTCGGTTGTTTCACGAACGCACCTCGGCAAAAATTGCCAGGGGCTCGATACGGCAACACATGAGTTGCCAACAAGTCCGAACAGCTTTTTAGCACACTTCGGCATCACGAGTTGGCCTTATATGCATCAGCTCCGAATCATGTCTTTGGTCAATTGTTGGGTTGCCCGGCTCCTATGCTTACTACCTTACGTTTCGCTATATCGGCTAGGGTAGTAAAGGGAGAGCTACTGCGATTGTGTCCTGGTTTATCCGGATGAGCACCTCAGTAGAGAAAGCAGAAAACTGACTGTCATGATGCGGCGAGAGCTGGTCAACCACTCGATGACTCATCAGAATCCTTCACGATTCTTTCCGTATTACACGAAGGACCGTTCTTCAGGTCACCTATGTAACGCACCGTATTCGGGTAAACGCGTACATACCAGGGGCTATATCGTAGACCCGCCATCAAACTCCTATGGCTAAGTGAAAGTGTTAAAGCCCTATAGTCCGATTGCCTAGTTCGCCGCATTGACACCTCCTTCATGGACCAAGACGTTGGGTCAAGAGTGATCAAGTGCTTTTCCGAACACCCCCGTATTATATGCGAGGGGGCTGAAGCCGACGACTGGCAAACTTTCAGATTATACGAAGAACGGCCGCACAGGAGGAACCAAAACTTTCAGGCAAAAGTATAAAAAATATGGCCTTAATATATCATAATATTGTTTTTACAAATTTGGTATATTCACTCGAACATCATATCTTTCGAGCACTGACCCTCTATCAAGTGGGCGCCCTCTAGGACATCCTCAAAATAATGCTCTGGCGTGTGATGGTCCTTGCCCTCGGGTGGACTCTTCGCTGCAATATCGGTGGCCTTCATCTTTGCCCAGTACATCTTGACGCGGGCAAAGGCCATCCGTGCACCCTCAATGCACGTTGACCGCTTAACAGCGTCGATACGCGGCACCGCATCAACAAGTCGCTGCACCAAATCGAAATAACTATTCGGAATTGGCTCAGATGGCCACAGCCGGACCACAACGTCCTTCATGGCAGATCCGGATATCTTGTGGAGCTCAGCCCACAGGGCCATCTGTTCGTTCAGCAATAGTGGATGCTTCGGCATGCTGAATTGCGACCAGAAAAGTTTCTCCGTTGCACGTCCTTCTTGCGCTTGGAAAAACTGTGCCGCATCGGAGACACTCTTCGGCAAGTCCAAGAATGCGATGGAAAACTCCACATTTGATTAAGGGGGCATACTTCGGATCACCGAATTTAGTCTGTAATAAGAAAGGCTTACCGGCCGCTATCTCCCCAGCTTACCGGATCTCTTCCTGAGCCACTCTAGACTCGGATCGTGCTTCTCTCGCCTCTTGTAAGGCCTTGCCGAGGTTAACCATTCTAGCTTTGTTATCCTTCTCGAGGAATTCACATCGAACATTGGCATCCTTTAGCTCGCGCGTCATGGTAGATATTCTCTACTCGCACTGGCGCCGAGCAGCCTGTTCGGCCTTTAACTCAGCAGCTTCCTTCTTGGCAGCCGCCTCACTCATCCTGGCTTGCTCCTTGGCCCGAGCAAGCTCAGCCCATACGGCCTCAACTGCGGCAGCATTATCTGCAGTTATGCATATCTCAGTATACAATTTTCAGCGTCATGCTCATATTATCATACTTACATATACTGACTGCCCCAAAATCATACCTTGTGCCTCGTCGAGCCGTGTGTTAATAAGTGTGAGGTCGTCACCCGCCACATCAATTTTCTGCTTCAGCCTTGCAACCTCTGTAGCTTGGGCAGTCGTCATCGATGAAACAGCTTGTGTTCCAATTCATTAGATTATTTCCTGGGAATATCTTTTTTGATCCTCTCATCGCCTCCCTTCGGACGCTAACCAGAGTCTCAGGGGCTACTATCTATACACAGGTTCATTTTGCACGTAGAAGTGCAATTGAAGATATTACATTGCATACCTCGAAGCCTCTTAGCAGGCTCATGAAGGATTCATTTAATCCGCTTCTCGCGGACAGAATCCTCTCAACTACCGTACCCATTAAGGTACGATGTTCCTCTGAAACGGACGCATGTTGCAGCATGCCCGTCATTGTATCCGGCGCCCCCGGATCCCTAGGAGCGGCCGTGGGAGTACGAACTCCCTTCGAAAGAATATGTTTACCCGACTCTAGTGTCGTCCCCGGCCGTAAACCGGATAGTCCAGGCCCTTTATTGTTGGTCCCCATAGGGTCCGCATGCCCCGGACTCTGGACGGCCGAAGTATCACCTTCGGGCGTAGTTTTCATTATCCCTCGCACCGCTTGTTGATCGGGAGAGATCCTCCGGGACGACACCTCAGAGTCGTCTGCCCTGTCAGGCGAGAAGGTCTGTGGAGGCGTCTCGCTTTCCATCATCTCTGGAAGAAGATCCCCCGAGGAGGAGGACTGTTGAGGAAGACTGCGTGCCGGACTGCAAACATATATTTCAAATGTTACCCTGGTAACCGGAAAGCAATGGGATATGTTTCGGACGCCCCTGTTCACTTACGATTCGGCTAAGGGCTTGTCCTTACGGAGGTACTGCACGACAACATCGTCTTCTGAACCTGAGCCACCTGACAGAGACATCTTCCCTCGCTTAGGAGCCTTTGCTTCCAAATCTTCGGAGGGGGCCCTCTTCTTCCCATCGGGAGAGGGGATGTCGGTTTCTCCTTCTCTTTTGTCTTCGGAAGAGGGAGTTCCAATCTCCCCGGACAGAGTGTCTGGTGTACCTTTAGAATAGAGGTCACCTTTGGCCTTCTTGCTCTCCTCTTTGTCCCCCTTCGCCGACACTTGGTATGGCGCCGGAGCCAGCATCCTTGTTAACACAGGATCTACTGAGTCTTCGGGAAGAGGGGCTGAACACCTAATTCTTTCTGCCTTCTTGATCCAGCCCTGGTCGAAGATGGTTTTCTCAGTATATTGTTACGAGATATTTAACTAAGCTGTGTTCAGGAGTCGAGGGCCTACCGAGGTATCCGGATGGTTGCAGTCGAGGCCGATGTCCTCGGTAGTATCCGGCCACTATTTTCGTGTCCCGAAGAATAACTTCCACATTCCTTTGTGTGTCGTGCCAAAGAAGTGCTGAAGAGTCCGTGGTCCTTCCGGATTGAACTCCCACATGCGGAGGGGCCGTCGTTGGCATGGCAGGACCCGACGGACTAGCATTACTTGGATTACGTTGATGAGGCCGGTGTCCTTCTTGAGGAGGCTCCGGATGCGGCTTTGTAGCGCCTGCACTTCGTCTATTGATCCCCAGTCCAGCCCCTTATTAATCCATGATGCGAGCCGTAATGGAGGGCCAGACCAGAACGCAGGTGTAGCTGCCCACTTGGTACCACGGGGTTCAGTTATGTAAAACCGCTCACGTTGCCATAGATTGGAAGTTTCCCTGAAAGAGCCTTTTGGCCAAGGTGTATGGGTGAGTTTGCTCACCGTAGCATCGCCACACTCCGCTTGCTTCCCATCGACTACCTTCGGCTTCATATTGAAGGTCTTCAGCCATAAGCCGAAGTGTGGGGGAATACGGAGAAAGGCCTCGCACATGACGATGAACGCCGAGATGTGAAGAAAGGAGTCCGGAGCTAGATCATGAAAATCTAGCCCGTAATAGAACATGAGTCCGCGAACGAAGGGATGGAGAGCGAACCCTAGCCGTCGGAGGAAGTGAGAGATGAATACGACCCTCTCGCCGGATCTGGGAGTAGGAATGACCTGCCCTTGAGCAGGGAGCCTGTGGGGGATTTCTGCGGTCAGGTATTTTGCCGCCCGGAGCTTCGCGATATCCTCCTCTGTGATGGAGGAGGCCACCCACCAACCTTGAAGGTTGGGTCTGGACATGACTAGGAGGCTCAGAATAAATAAATTGAACCTTGGGTGCTAGAACTCGAGGTTGGAAGGGATGAGGATAGGGAAAGCGTGGAGGAGAAAGACGGGTCTGTGCCCCTTTATAAAGGCGATGAATATCAAAACGCCTCCTCCTATGCCTCAAAACCTGCCTATTCCCAAGGAATCATACCAATGGAACGGTTGGATTACCCACACCCGTATAGATGAGAATCCCGTAATAAAGGGACACGATCTCTTCTGTGACAAGACGTGACACTGGAAACCGCATCTTAAACCATGCGGGAGGCTAAAGAACGGTTCGAAATAATGACCGTGCAGGAACGTGGTGTCGTGTTACAAAAAGTTGTCAGCAGATTGGACTCGTGAAATATTATACTCCCTGCGGTTGTGTGTGGTACTTGTTTTGCAGAGCCGGACACGTTTTCTGTGCTCGAAGTCTGTTTTGGAGTATTCAGAGGAGGAACCCGCCTTGCAATGCCGAAGACAATCTGCGCGCCGACACATCGTCATTGAAGCCTGGTTCAGGGGCTACTAAGGGAGTCCTGGATTAAGGGGTCCTCGGGTGTCCGGACTACGTAACGTGGGCCGGACTGATGGGCCATGAAGATACAAGACAGAAGACTCTCTCCCGTGTCCGGATGGGACTCTCCTTGTCGTGGACGGCAAGCTTGGCATTCAGATATGAAGATTCCTTTCTCTGTAACCGACTTTGTACAACCCTAGTCCCCTCTGGTGTCTATATAAACCGGAGGGTTTAGTCCGTAGAGGCAATCATAATCAGACAGGCTAGACTTCTAGGGTTTTAGCCATTACGATCTCATGGTAGATCAACTCTTGTAATACTCATATTCATTAAGATCAATCAAGCAGGACGTAGGGTATTACCTCCATAGAGAGGGCCCGAACCTGGGTAAACATCGTGTGCCCCGTCTCCTGTTACCATCGACCTTAGACGCACAGTTCCGGACCCCCTACCCAAGATCCGCCGGTTTTGACACCGACAGACACGTCTAAGGACGGGTGTCATATGGAGGTGTTTGCTGTAGGAAGTGGCTGCCATGTGGCAGAAAGCAGCCACTTAGTCACCTTGGAGCTCGACACCGCTTTAATTACTGACTTGCGTCGCCTATGAGGTGGAGTGGTGGAGTGGCTTGCCTCCGCCAGCACCGGCAGGCTTGCCAGGACGATCTGGAGCTTGCTTCCGGGGCAAAACCCAACCCTGCCAGGCTCGCCTGCCCGGCAAGGTAGGTCCTTCCTTTAGTGATGCCTTGTTCCTCTGGCTCACCTTGGCCTTCTCGACTTGCACTTCGATCCTTCAAAGGTATTGATCCTCCTTGTTCTGGTATGATCTTGGTCTTGTAATCTTGTCTCTGGCCTGTGTATAGTCCGTGCAGTGGACCCAGGGTCTGTTGCACCGACACGAGCCCCCAGGCCTGGCACGGACGCGCCGCTGGGTTTCGTCAGGGTAGGCCCTAACCAGTGCACAGGCAGAAATGTAAGGGTGGCTCCGCCCCTTGAGATCTTCTTTGCTTCTTCATTAACCTGAGCTCAGGTCAGTTTTTGGTTTTCTCGTGCGTCGTGCAGCGCCAATTGTGGTGGGGCCATTCTTGTAATGGCCCGTGAATGACTTTAACACACGGGCGGGTAACTGCCAATTCACTCTTCCCACCGCGCCCTTATCCTTAGCCACGTATGCCGCATGCATTGAGTGGGGTAGGTAAATGGAGGCGCGTGGTGCGGGAGAGCATCAAGGCAGGGGCTCGATCTTCTTGGATTGGTGGAGGAGGACGGCGGGTACTCACCGGGGAATCAGCCCCCACCCCCAGCTTGCCTAAAAAAGGAGGAGCGAGGGAGGAGCGGAGGCATTCATCCACATTCCAATCCTGCTCCGCCTTCTGCTTCTTCTGGGTATGCTGAAAGGGAGAGCCCGGGGCTAGGCCTCGGGCCCTAGCTTGGAGTTGTTGACGATGTCAAATGCTTGTGCTAACGCTTGGGGAGTGAGTCTGGTCTGGTGCTGCGCATCGCCGGGGGTCGCCACCCAGTTGGCGAGGTGTCCAGGGCTCTTGATGCTCGCCTGGGATGCAGTATATGGGGTCCTTGGTAATCCTAGCACTGCTCCTTCCGATAGACCTCGCATTCTTGCTAAGGACGGCGGTCTCTTCCTGCCCACCAAGGTGGGAAGTGGCGCGCCTCGAGCGTCCTGCTCGTCGCAGTCGCCAGCCGTCTCTTCGGGGGAGGTGCCGGGCTGGGGGCCCGGCACCTTCTTGGAGCGGTGTTGATGAAGATGAAGTTAGGGAAGACGGAGAAGGCGGGAGGCAGACCGTCAGGTCAGAGTACGAGGGCATCGACGCACTCATCTCGTGCTGATTTCCTGCCGCCTCATCTTCCGTTGTTCCCCTCCCCTCCCCGGCACCGTCATCACCAGGCTCTCGACCGCAGGGGAGGGGGCCGCTCTCTTGGTGCCTTCGCCTCCTCCAGCAGTCTTCCAGCTGAGCTCCGACGGCCTTCCCTGTCGGCACTTGTGCTGTGGTTTTTGACTGGTCCTGGAAGTGGTGACTAGGGCACCGCCGAGCTGCTCTTTCCGCCCCCCTTCTTCGCAGCCTCACCACTCCCGATCTTGTCAGGCTGCACCCGGCAGGCCATGATGGGATCGGGGTGGGCTCCTGCTCGGGCAGTCCTCCCGAGCTCTCCTCTTCCCTCCGCACTACCTGGGATAAAAAGGGACAGGGAGAGGAGTTTACGGGGCACTTATCTTTTTTTAGTCTTAAATCTGAAGGCACTTGCCAAATTTTAGTTCAAATAATGTAATCTCTTGTATCCATGTTTATGTTCCATGAGATTTGTACTTGTTGAGCACCATACTAATGAAAAAGATAAGCTTTGCCGGGCACTTGTGCATGTATGATATCCATGCAGAGGTGAAACGCCTCCATACTTTCACGTAAACAAGTAGATCCCGGTAAGCTACCTTGCCGGCACCCCATAGGACTGCTGCCGTGAGGCTGAGCCTGCCGGTCGCAGAACCCATTGGGAGAGACCAGCCCCACGCCAACCCCTTTCAGCCAAAGGCCACTACGACCTTCCTGACCAAAGCAGCGTTCGTGTCTGTAGATGGGAGCACCTTTGTTTCCGAGGCGGCGAGGTTTTCATATGCACAAGTCCTACTCACGGAACATGTATGGATAAGAGATGGAACTTATCTGTTTGGCTTGCCGAAGATCGTAGTGTTGGCTTGTCTTCGCATCCTCTTCCTAGGACTGAGTCCACGGTAGGAGCCTGCAGTTTATGCAAATGAAGATGATGCCATATGCAATCTATCTACATGATCATGCAACCTATCTACATGAATCATGCAATGCTTATGAAATGCTTATGCATGCATGCAACTTGTCGGGGGCCCCCAGCGCTTCATTTATTTCTACGTTGCTCAGGGTCTGCGCCTGGCTTTGTACAAGGGGTTACATGCAGCTGAGGCAAGGCCAGTACAAAAGGGTGGCTGCCGGGCAGGGCCCGACAGCCGTGCCTTACGGGTAGAACTTGCGAAGATGCTCAATATTCCATGAGTTTTGCAATTGAATGCCATCTCCGTTCTCCAGACGGACTGTGCCAGGTCTGGTGACTCGTACTACCCGGTAAGGGCCTTCCCACTTCGGCGACAGCTTGTTTGTACCCTTGGCGGACTGAACGCGCCTAAGGACAAGGTCGCGTTCCTCAAAACACTAGGCATGAACCCTGCGGCTATGATAGTGATGCAGGGCATGCTGATAGCGTGAAGCACGCTTAGCAGCCCGGAGACGGTTCTCCTCGAGAAGCACAGCGTCGTCACGCATGTGTTGTTCCTATGCTACTTCATCGTAGGCAAGCACTCGAGGTGACCCGTAAATGAGTTCCATGCGGATAACTGCTTCTGCCCCATAGACAAGGGAGAAGGGAGTCTGCCCAGTAGCTCAGTTTGGTGTCGTTCTGAGGGACCAAAGAACCACCGGCAGCTCATTGATCCATTGCCTACCGTGCTTCCGCAGCTTATCAAACGTTCTTGTCTTGAGTCCCCGCACCACTTCAGCGTTCGCCCTCTCAGCTTGTCCATTGCTTCTGGGGTGTGCAACAGATGCAAATGAGATCTTGCTTCCGAGGGCATGAACATATTGCATGAAGGCGCGGCTCGTGAACTGTGTGCCGTTGTCGATGATGTTCCGGGCAGGGACCCCGAAGCGGCACACCAATCCTTTTAAGAACTTGATAGCTGACTGAGCAGTCACCTTTCTCACGGCATCTACTTCCGGCCACTTTGTAAACTTGTCGATTGCAATGAACAAGAATTCAAAGCCCTCGGCAGCTCGGGGGAAAGGGCCGAGGATATCGAGCCCTCAGACCGAAAACGGCCAGGACAAAGGGATTGTCTGGAGTGCTTGGGCAGGCAGATGGATATTTTTGGAATGGAACTGACAGGCTTCACACTTGGTGACGAGCTCAACCGCATCTTGGAGGGCTGTGGGCCTATAGAATCCTTGCTGGAATGCTTTCCCAACCAAAGCCCTTGATCCAATGTGGGAGCCGCACTTGCCTTTGTGTATCTCTGCCAGCAGTTCCTTTCCTCCTTACCGGCAAATGCACTTCAATTTCCCACCGTTCGGCCTTCTTCTGTATAGTGTGTCATCGACAAACTGATACATCCTGGCCCTCCAGGCTACTCTTTCAGCTTCTTCTTGCTCTTCGGGAAGTTCTCCGGTTTGGAGGAAATGGACTATGTGCCTTGCCCAAGTTGGAGCCTGAGGCTCGGCAACGAGGACTAGCGGCACCTCCTCATTCGTGGGGGCGCATCCCTCGTCTGCGGGGACCAGTGGCCCGGCAGGAGGGTGCAGCCCAGCAAGCGAAGGGGAGTTGTTCCCGGCAGGGTCCCTGCCAGGAGCCCTGGAAGGAACTACCGGGAGAGGCTTACCGGAGTCCAATTTCCTCCACTTTCGGGCCATTGTTGTCGGGGATACGGAGGGCTGAGTAAGATGGAGAACAAAATTCCCTGGTTCCATAGGAAGCTTCTGCGTAGCGCACTTCGATAGGTGATCAGCAATGCTGTTTTCCGCACGGAGTACGTGCTCTGTTTGCAACCCGTCGAAGCGCTCCTCCAATCTTCTCACTTCCTTGACGTATGCCTCCATCAATGGGCTTTGGTAATCCTTGTTGACTTGTCTCACCACCAGTTGTGAATCTCCTCGAATGATCAACTTCTTGATTCCCAATTCTGTGGTAATCCTGAGCCCGGCTAGAAGCCTTCATATTCTGCTGTATTGTTGGTCACCTCCTCTCGGGGAAAGTGCATCTGGATGACATACCTCAGGTGCTCTCCAGTGGGAGCCACGAGAAGCACGCCAGCCCCTGCACCTTGTAGGGAGAAGGCACCATCAAAATACATGATCCATTGTTGTGGCGCTTCCTTGCCGAGGATAACTGTTTCCTGTACTTCTTCATCAGGGGTTGGCATCCATTCTGCAATAAACTCTGCCGACGCCCTACTCTAGATCGTTGACGTGCTTTCAAACTTCAGGCCAAAGCTGGATAACTCCAATGCCCACTCCACTATCCTGCCGGTGGCCTCTGGGTTTCGAAATATCCTTTGCAACGGGAAGCGGGTGACAACCGTGATCTCATGGGCTTGGAAGTAGTGGCGCAGTTTCCTTGAGGCCATGACAAGGCCAAAGATCAATTTTTGCACGTCAGAGTACAAGGATCTAGCCCCCTGCAACAGGGAGCTGACGAAGTATACTGGGCGCTGCACCACCTTCTTCCTTGCCGTGTCCTTGGGGTTGCTTCCGCTGCCGTGCTCTTCTTTGTCCTAATCCGTATCTGGCCTTGCCGGACCGCTCTCTTCCTCTTCCGCGGGTGGCACACTTGCTGAGGTTGCTGTTTCTTCCACTTCTGTCTGCGCTACTAGGGCTGCACTAACCACTTGATTAGTCACTACCAGATATAGCAGTAACGGCTCTTGTGGTTTGGGTGCGACCAAATTAGGCACAGAAGACAAGTAGGCCTTGAGATCCTGCAGTGCTGCATCTACTTCTGGGGTCCACTTCATGGGTCCTGCCTTCTTCAAAATCTTGAAGAACGGCAAGGCTCGCTCGACAGACATGGAGATGAATCTGCTAAGCGCGGCAATGCATCCTGTCAAATGCCTCATATCCTTGACTGTCTTGGGTGCGTGTATCTGCTCAATAGCCTTCATCTTATCGGGGTTGGCCTCTATCCCATGGTGGGACACAAAGAAACCAAGTAGCTTGTCGAAGGGAACGCCAAACACGCACTTCTCCGGATTCAGTTTCAAGTTGATCTTGCGCAAGTTAGCAAATGTCTCTTCTAAATCCTGGATGAGGGTTGATCTATCCTTGGTCTTGACCACAATATCATCCATATAGGCTTCAATGTTCCTGTGCAACTGTGGTTCAAAGCCAATCTGGAACGCTCTTGCAAAAGTGGACCCGGCACTCTTCAACCCGAAAGGCATGCGCACAAAGCAGTACATGCCGCACGGGGTGATGAATGAGGTCTTTTCTTTGTCTTCCTTGGACATAAAAATCTGATGGTATCCAGAGTATGCATCCAGAAAAGAGAGCAACTCACATCCTGAAGTAGAATCCATGATCTGGTCGATGCGCGGCAAGGGAAATGGATCCTTTGGGCATGCCTTGTTCAGATCCGTAAAATCTATGCAAAGCCTCCATTTTCCATTAGCCTTGCGCACAACCACTGGGTTTGCTAACCATATTGGATGCAGTACTCCTCTGACCAAACCAGCTGCTTCAAGTTTCTTGATTTCCTCGGCAATAAACTGCTGCCATTCCAAGGCCTGCTTCCGAACCTTCTGCTTGATGGACCAGGCTTGTGGGCAGACAGCAAGGTGGTGATCGATTACCTCCTTGGGAACACCGGGGATATCAGATGGTTGCCAGGCAAACACATCGATATTTGCCCGCAGGAAGGCAACGAGTGCGCTTTCCTATTTGTCATCAAGGATGGCGCTGATAGTGAAAGTACCAACAGCGCCAGCCAGTCCTGCCGCGACCTTTTTCACTTGGGGTGGAGCAGCCTTGGATCTCTTACTGTTGGAACTCTCTGGCGTGTCATCAACGGGCGCGGCACATTCCACAGAGGTACGCTTCCCGGATTCTTTGGCAGTGCCTCTGCTATGCTTTTCCTTGGCGGGAACTGTGGCTTCCGCGACCTCCGCCGCGACCGCGTCCCGGTACATCTTATCCACGTAAATAATTGCATCTTTCTTGTCCGACGGAATGGAAATGACGCCCATCCGCCCTGGCATCTTCAAGGTGTTGTAGGCATAGAAGGATGCTGCCATGAATTTGGCCAAGGCCGGGCGCCCAAGGATCCCGTTGTACAGCAGAGGGAGGTCAACCACATCAAACACAACGTTCTCAGTCCTGTAGTTCAACTCTCCTCCAAATGTCACTAGCAACGTAACCTTTCCCTTAGGACGGCTCCTGCCGGGATTGACTCCTTGAAACATGCCTGTGGCCTTAAGTTCTTCCTCTGCTATCTGGAGTTTGCTGATAACCTTTGGGGAAATCAGATTCAACCCGGCCCCGCCATCAACCAGCATCTTTGTGACCTTAAGGTTGTGAATTGTTGGTGAGACCAACAACGGCAAGCACCCTACCACAGTAATGTGGTCGGGGTGGTCATCTTCATCAAAGATGATGGGCATGCGTGACCACTTGAGCGGCTTCCAAGAATCTGCCACTGGCTTCATGGCATTGACATCACGCGCACACTGTTTAAGTTGGCGGTGAGAGGAGTGCAAAGATGCACCCCCGTCAATGCACAGGGTGTCAGTGGCCTTCTGGAATTCCTGCTCGCTGGTTTCCTCTTCATTCCCTCCATCACTCTCGTTACTGCAATCCTCCTTCTCTCGGCCCTTGGCGGGTTTCCCTTGGTTCCGAGGAGCCTTGTCGGGGTGATTTGCTTCACCACCCCGGCCCTTCCCGCCGGTGCCATTCTGACCTTTTTCCTTATCGTGCTTCTCATACTCAGCCTTCTGTCCCTTGACGAGCTCCTCAACCTGATGACACTCCTAGAGATCATGGCCCTTGGTCTGATGAATCTTACTGTATGGCCCATCACTTTTCCTAGCCTTCTCGGCAGCCGCCGCCTCCCGGCAGTCAGCGCATGCGGTAGCCTCCTTGCCGGGGGCTTCAGCTTTGGCCTTCTTGCCGGTACTAGGCATGCCTGACCCCTCAACAGCCATCACTGTCTTATCCTTGCGCTTCTTGTTGTGCTTCTTGTTCTTCTTCTTCTTACTGATGGTTTCGTCATTATCTTCTGAGTCAATGTCGACGCAATCTTCCTCTTCAGGAAGTTTCCTCCCCTCTTCCACCCAAGCACATTTGTCCACCAAAGTGTAGAGCTCCTTCACAGTCTTGGGCAACCAAACGTTCATCTTGGAACGTATCGTACGGTTGCGCACGTTGGATTTGAAGGCAGCTATCACAGCAGCTGGGTGGATATCTGGGATATTTCTGTGGACTCGACTGTATCTCTGCAAGTACGTCTGCAAAGTTTCTCCTTTTTGCTGGAGAAGCTCCAAGTCGCTGGGCCGCCCTGGTTCTTGATGGCCACCCATGAAGGCACCAATGAACTCGTGGCACAGGTCAGCCCAGGTCGAAATGGAGTTCTCCAGCAGGTGCATCAGCCAAGACCTCACATTTGACTTGAGAGCCAAAGGGAAATAGTTGGCGAACACCTTCTCATCTCTTCCCCCGGCAGCTTGAACAGCAATGGTGTAGATGCTCAAGAACTCTGCCGGGTTTAGTCTCCCATCATACTTCTCGGGTATCTCTGGCTTGAACATGCGAGTGGACGGCCAACGGACTTGCCGCAGCTCACGGGTGAAGGCAGGGCACCCAACCTCGAAAGGCAGGCACCCGCCATCTCTTAGCGCGGGCGCGTTAACGTCGGGGCCATCACACCCACTGGACCGGCGGGGGTTGTCGCGGCGCCGCTCGTCAATGATGTGCGTGCCTTCCCTTCACCTACCCTCCGGGGCACGCTGTCGGCCTTGACGCGCTTGAGGATCTGATGAGGCCATCGAGACGTCATCGGGCGCTTGGTTTTGCGGCTCCCGGGCGGCTTGCCATGGTGGGGTTTGCACCGTGAGGGTGGCCCCTCCCGCACGACTAGCTGCACGAGCCGTCGTTGCTGCCAGGGAAGGCCGTGGCGGTCCGGCCCGCTATCATCCTTTCGCCTCGGTGAAACCAATCAAACTTTGGATGGTGGCTCGCCACTCATCCATCTGGTCTGCCACTGGTGGAAATCTCAACAGCAGTTGGTTCGCACCATGGCCTCTGAGGCAGTGCTTGGCATAGGTGATGACGATGTAGATCGTAGTGTCACCCATCTCCTGACGTTGCCGGTGGCGACTGCGCCGCGCCCTTGCTGCTGCGAACCAGCCATTTGGACGGCATGATGACGCGGCGGAGGCGCCTGAGGGCCAGCGGCTCCGTAAGGCACAGTAGCTGGGTCAGCCCGCCTCGGGGGTGGCTCATGCCCTGTGGTCGCGCCCGCAGCGGGGGCGGCAGGAGGGTTGCGATTTGCCCCAGAGCGAGCATCATCACTGCGGGTGTGTCCGTTGGCGAGGAGAAGGGGTTCAGGTAGAATGATCCCTCCATCCGTATCTCCTGGAGCATGGCCGTCGAGATGTGGCTGATGTTGTCCTTCTCCGGTACCTCCCGTTCCTGCTTCGGCCGTGGGGGAGGTGGTGACGGCGCCGCCTGCGCCGACCAAGACCCCCGCAGCATCCAGACCCTCGCGAGACCCCACATTCCCTGCGACGTCGGCGGTCGCGGGCGGTGGAGCCTTCGAGGTGGACGGGTGATTTGCAGCTCCGGGCTTTCTCTTGGGCGCCATAGTCGATGACGCCGTCAACGACGAAAATGTCGATGAAGATGACGTGCAGCGTACGCTCTCGGTTTCGCGCAAGTGATCCCCCTACCTAGTGCGCCAAAGATGTCGTGGGAAACCACGGCCACCTATGGGGCCATGAGCCCCTTTTGGTTCGGCGGGGGGATGGGCACGTTGCACAAAGAGCGGAGAAGCGTCGCGCAGCACGGCAGAGATCACACGGGCAGTCTTTACCAAGGTTCAGGCAACCGTGTGGTGTAAAACCCTACTCCTGCTTTAGTGGATTGATGGTGGATAATGGTGGTGAACGTAGCACACTCGCCCGGCAAGGTCGCTCTAGGGTCGAGAGTGGCTACGGGTGTATGGATATGCGAGGGTCCAACCCTTTCTACGATCGCCATGGGCCTCCTTTTATAGATTAAGAGGTCACCAAAGTGGCAAATCAATCTTTGCGTACTGATTAGATAGCTAACAGTGCTATCATATCTAACTCTGCAGGCTGACAGAGCACATTAAATGCGCCGCTCAGTGTCACATCACAGCTCGCCCGGCAGGCCCTATCGGGCTGTTTTGCCACCTTTGCGCCTGCTCGCTTGACACGTCTCGGGACGGGTGTCATATGGAGGTGTTTGCTGTAGGAAGTGGCTGCCATGTGGCAGAAAGCAGTCACTTAGTCACCTTGGAGCTCGACACCACTTTGATTACTGACTTGCGTTGCTTGTGAGGTAGAGTGGTGGAGTGGCTTGCCTCCGCCAGCCCCGGCAGGCTTGCCGGGATGATCTGGAGCTTGCTTCCGGGGCAAAACCCAACCCTGCCCGGCAAGGTTGGTCCTTCCTTTAGTGATGCCTTGTTCCTCTGGCTCACCTTGGCCTTCTCGACTTGCACTTGGATCCTTCAAAGGAATTGATCCTCCTTGTTTTGGTACGATCTTGGTCTTATAATCTTGTCTCTGGCCTGTGCACAGTCCGTGCAATGGACCCAGGGTCTGTTGCACCGACAAGGGGCTAGGTCTAGTCCCGGCCGCGTTCGCAATGTGCAGGAGTGCAAAGGGCTATGGGCCCAGACCCCTGAGCGCTTAGGATTTAGACCGGCGTGCTGGCCTCTCTGTTGAGCCTAGGTAGGGCTATGGTGTGTCGATCAGCCGAGGCCGGGCATGACCTGGAAAAGTGTGTCCGACCAGAGTTAATCGAGCGTGTTGGGTAAGTTGGTGCACCCCTGTATGGAAGAACTTAATCTATTCGAATAGCCATGTCCATGGTAACGGACGCTCAGAGAGTATCCCAATCTACTACAACTAGAACTTGATAATTGTGATACTTTAATAATTTGATAGCTCCGGGATCGATTTCTGACAGGGGGTCGAGGAAGGATCTCTGGGCATTGCTACTTACTTACTGCTTATTTTATATATGCTAATCTGCACTCTTCTAATGCTGCAAGATGCTAGTCTGCGATAGGCTAGGCCTTCTCTCTATTCTGGCATTTCTGCAGTACAGTCCACATATACAGCCCCTTCATTTGATACCGATGCATAAATAGAATTGTTCTGATGTAAGTCTTGCGGGTACTTTGGATGAGTACTCACGGTTGCTTAGCTCCCTCTTTTTCCCCTACCCGGTTACTACGATTAGATGACGGAGCCTCGGAGCCAGCTGTTCCCGTCGACGACTACTACTACCCCACCGACGGTGCTTACTACTACGTGAAGACCGATGACCAGGAGTAGTTCGGAGGCTCCCAGGCAGGAGGCCTGTGCCTTTTCGATCTAGATGTCGTTGTTTTGCTCAGCCTTCTTAAGGCAACCTTGTCTAATTATGTCTGTACTCAGATACTAATGCTTTCACTGACTCTCTTGTGTGTAATCGAGCTTATGTATTCGAGCCCTCGAGGCCCCTGGCTTGTAATATAAAGCTTGTATTATTTTATTTTGTGTCTAGAGTTGTGTTGTGATATCTTCCCATGAGTCTCTGGGCTTCATCGTGCGCATTTCCGTGTATGATTAGTCCATGATTGTGTTGTGATATCTTCCCATGATTGAGTCCGGGGCATCATAGTTTCCTTCGGTGTTATTGATCTTGATGCCTCTGGAACGGTAAACTTCTTCGATGACTTAGGGTCCTTCCCATTTGGATAGAAGTTGGCCTGCAAAATGTTTGAAACGAGACTTGTACAAAAGAACTTTATCACCAGTATTAAATTCTTGTTTCTAAATTCTTTTATCATGCCATCTTTTAACCTTTTCTTTGAATAATTTAGAATTTTCATAAGCCTCCGTTCTCCACTCATCTAGAAAACTTATATCAAATAACCTCTTTTTACCAGCAAGTTTGAAATCATGATTAAGTTCTTTAACTGCCTAATAAGCTTTATGTTCTAACTCAAGAGACAAATGATATGCTTTTCCATAAACCATTTTATAAGGGGACATACCCATAGGATTTTTATAAGCAGTTCCATATGCCCAAAGTGCATCATCCAGTTTCTTAGACCAATTCTTCCTAGATTTATTAACAATCTTTTGCAAGATTAATTTCATTTCTCTATTAACAATTCTACTTGCCCACTAGACTGAGGATGATAAGGTGATGCTACTATATGGTTTACATCATATTTAGCTAAAACTTTCCTGAAAGCACCATGAATAAAATATGAACCACCATCAGTCATTAAATATCTAGGGACTCTAAACCTTGGGAAGATAACCTCTTTAAGCATTTTAATAGATTTTTTGTGATCAGCACTCTTAGTTGGAATAGCTTCTACCCACTTAGTGACATAATCAACAGCAACTAGTATATGAGTGTACCCATGCGAGGATGGAAAAGGCACCATATAATCAAAACCCCAAACATCAAATGGTTCAATAACAAGTGAGTAATTCATAGGCATTTCCTGACGTCTACTAATATTTCCAACTCTTTGACATTCATCACAAGAAAGGACAAACTTATGTGCATCTTTGAAGAGAGTAGGCCAATAGAACTCAGATTGTAATACCTTATGTGTTGTATAGTCTCCTGCGTGGTGTCCTCCGTATTCACCAGAGTGGCACTTCCTCAAGATTTTTTCCTGTTCATACTCAGGTACACATCGTCTAATCATACCATCTACTCCTATATACAAGTGTGGATCATCCCAAATGTAATGTCTTAAGTCAAAGAAGAAGTTTTTCTTTTTTTGATAGGTGAAACTATGTGGTATATATTTGTCAACAATGTAATTAGCATAATCAACATACCAAGGGTTATCACAAGAAGAAGTACATCAGGAAAACTATCATTGATAGGTACTAGGTCATCAAGAATATTTTCCATCCTAGACAAATTTTCTGCTACAGGATTATCAGCTCCCTTTCTATCAACAATATGCAAATCAAACTCCTGTAACAGAAGCACCCACCTAATCAGTCTAGGCTAAGCAACTTTTTATCCATACGATATTTAATAGCAACATGGTTAGTGTGAATAGTAACTTTTGAATCAACAATATAAGGCTGAATTTATCACAACCAAACACAACTACTAGAAATTCTTTCTCAGTAGTAGCATAATTTTTCTGAGCATTGTCCAAGGTCTTACTAGCATAATAAATAACATTCCATTTCTTATCAACCCTTTGACCAAGAGCAGCACCTATAACATAATCACTAGCATCACACATAATTTCAAAGGGTAAATTCCAATCAGGCAGTTGAACAATAGGAGCTGTGATCAAAGCTTTCTTAAGTATTTCAAAGGTTTCTACACAATCATCATCAAAAACAAATGGAACATCTTTTTGCAATACATTAGTAAGAGGCCTAGAAATTTTGGAAAAGTCTTTAATGAACCTTCTATAAAAACCAGCATGACCAAGAAAACTCCTTATACCTTTGATATCTTTAGGACATGGCATTTTCTCAATGGCATCAACTTTAGTTTTATCTACCTCAATGTCCCTTTCAGAAATCTTATGACCAAGGTCTATACCTTCATTTACCATGAAGTGGCACTTCTCCTAGTTCAAGACAAGACTAGTTTCCTCACATCTCTTTAAAAGTTTATCAAGATTGCTCAAACAGTCAACAAAAGAAGTTCTGTAGATGGAAAAATCATCCATGAAAACTTCAACATTTTTTTCACAGAAATCAGAAATTATGGCAGTGATGCATATTTGAAAGGTAGCAGGTGCATTGCATAAACAAAACGGCATTCTTCTATAAGCAAAAGTTCCAAAAGGGCAAATAAAAATAGTTTTCTCCTGATCCTTAAGGGAAAGAGGTATTTGAAGAAAACTAGAGTATCCCTCTAAGAAGCAAAAATGTGTTTGCTTAGATAATCTTTCTAACATTTGGTCAATAAAAGGCAAAGGATAATTATCTTTTCTAGTAGCCTTATTCAATTTTCTAAAATCAATAACCATCCTATAACCAGATACAACTCTTTGTGGGATAAGTTCATTCTAATCATTCGGAACAACAGTAATGCCACCTTTCTTTGGGACACAATTAATAGGACATACCCATCTACTATCAGCTATAGGATAAATTATACCTGCCTCGAGGAGCTTCAATATTTCATTTCTTACCACTCGTTCATCTTCGGATTCAAGCGGTGTTGATGATCAACAACAGGTGTAGCGTCTGGCTCCATATGAATTATGTGTTGACACATAGTTGGGCCAATGCCCTTAAGATCATCCAGAGTATATCCAATTGCAGCTCGTTGTTTCCTTAGAGTTTTCAACAATCTTTCCTCTTTGTGCACTGAAAGGTTAACATTAATAATAACATGATATATTTTCTTTTCATTAAGGTAACCATATTTCAAAGTATCAGGGAGTTTCTTTAATTCAAACACAGGATCACACTTAGGTGGTGGAGGATCTCCCACAATTTCAACAGGCAAATTATGCTTAAGAATAGGTTCTTGCCTAAAGAATATTCATCTATTTCATTTCTTTCTTTCATATGCATATCATTTTCATGGTCTAACAAATATTGTTCTAAAGGATCAGTAGGACGCACAACAATAGAAGCAAGACCAACAATAACATCTTCATTAGGTAAATCCTTAGCATGATCTTGTTTGGAGAACTTAGAAAAATTAAAATCATGGGATTCATCTCCAAACCTAACTTTAACCTTTTCCTTAGCACAGTCAATTTTAGCATTAACAGTATTCAACAAGGGTCTACCAAATATAATGGGACAAAAATTATCTTGTTCGGATCCAAGTACTAAGAAATCAGTTGGATATTTGATATTAACACACAAGAGTTCAACATCTCTTACAATCCCAAGAGGTGAGATGGTATCCCTATTTGCAAGCTTAATAGTAACATCAGTCTCTTCTATCTCAACAGGTGAAATATTATGCATAACTTCTTGATAGAGAGAGAAAGGAATTGCACTTATACTAGCACCCATATCACATAAATCATGGTAACAATGATCTCCTATTTTAACAGAAATAACAGGCATGCCAACAACCTTTTTATTCTTATCTAACTTATCATGTTCTTTTCTAACAGGTTTAGCAATTCTAGTAGCATCATCACAAAAATATATAACATGCCCATCAATATTATCAACCAAGAGCTCTTTAACCATTGCAATTGAAGGTTCTACTTTAATTTGTTCAGAAGGTTTAGGTGCTTTAATATGACTCTTACGAACCATAGTTGTAGCCTTAGAGTGCTCCTTACGTCTAACAAGAAAAGGAGGCTTTTCAATATAAACAGTGGGCACAACTGGATTGGCAGAATAAGCTTGTATCTCAGTATTAGCAATAATAGGTTCTTCGATATTTAAACCACTTCTCTTTTGGAAGATCAACATGACCAGTGAAAGATTTGCAGAAATTACCTACTATCTCAGAATCAAGTCCAAATTTTGCACTGAGCTCATGAAAAACATCTATTTCTACAAAAGAGCTAACACAATCATATTCAAGATTTATACCTGACTCTTTACCTTTGTCGACCTCCCAATCTTCAGAGATGCATTTAATTCTTTCAATAAGATCCCATTTGAATTCAAATTGTCTATTCGAGAAAGAATGAGCAGAAGAAGAATCGAGCATTTCTTTATCGTGAAGAGAAAGCGTAGCATCAATATTTTGAACAATAATATCTCTCGAGAGCTCATGATTGGGGCATTTGAGCATTAAGTCATTGAGCCTCCTCCAACCTTGAGTAATACTTTCTCCTTCACGCTGCCAAAAATTGTAGATATAATTCCAATCACGATGAACCAAGTGCATAGGATAAGATTTCTGATGGAATTCAGGCTTCGTCGGTTCCAGTCCCATGAATCAGAATCATCCAATAGCCTATACCATGCCAATGCTTTTACCGCCAAAGATAAAGGGAATAAGTTCTTTTTAACTCAATCCCTCGATAATCTTGCAAGCTTAAATAATCCACATAGTTCATCCGTAAAAATTAAGTGCATATGAGGATGTATTGTTCCATCTCCTGCACAGGGATTATGTGATGCCCCGATCCCAACCGTGCACTAATCATCCACGCAGCATGCACGATCAAGATCAGCGACTCACGGTAGGGTATCACAACACAACTCTACAACAAAAATTTAAACATAAATCTTTATATTACAAACCAGGGTCACGGGGACCCAGAATACAACAGTTAGCAAACAGCAAAAGTCTGGGTACAGACGAAGTTAGACAAGTTTTCCTTGAGAAGGTGAAAACAAACAATGACTCCCGATTGAAAAGGCGTAGGCCTCCTGCCTGCGACCTCCGAACTACTCCTGGTCATCGTCGATCTCCACGTAGTAGTAAGCGTCCTCGGGATCCTCTGGCTCCAGGGCTCCATCGTCTGATCGCAGCAACCGGGTAGAACAAAAGAGGGTGCAAAGCAACCATGAGTACTCATCCAAAGTACTCGCAAGACTTACATCAGAACTATGCTAGATATGCATCGGTATCAAACGAATGGGGCTATATCTTTGGACTAAATAGCAGAAATGCCAGAGAAGAGGGGGAAAAGCATGTCCTATCGAGGACTAGCATCATGCAGCATCAGAAGAGAATAGTGTAATATACAGCATATTATAACATGTATGTAATATCCAAACCCAGATATCCTTCCTTGACTACCCTGCGAGAAAGTGATCCCGGAGTAACTAAAATAGTTAAATAATATTATAGTATCCGATTCTAGTTCTAGTATATTAGGATACAACTCCGAGCATCCTATTACCATGGACACGGCTATTCGAATAGATTACAGAGCTGTTTGGATGATGCCCCAGCATGCCTTGCCAATTCATGGGCAAGCCAAAATTTTGGCGCAGCTTTCAGCCGCCCATGACCCTGCCAACTTTGGCGAGAAAATGAACTAGAGAAGTCCCCCATGGCCTGGGCGAGCCAATTATTTGGTGCGCTTGGTCATGTACCAATTTTTTGGCTTGGCAACTTCAGGCTTCAATCCAAACAGCCCCTACTTCCCTGCAGGGCTGCACCATAGTGCCCAACATGCTAGATTACCTTTGGCCGGACACACTTTCCCAGGTAATGCCCGGCCTCAGATGATCAACATGCCTTAGTCCTACCTAGGCTCTCTAGAGAGGTCCCCGCTGGTCTACATCCTAAGCATGAAGGGGTCATGGACCGATCGCCCTAGGCACTCCGGGTCATTGCGTGGGTGAACGGGACCAAGCACCACCTCTGTCATGGATGGCACTTGCCCGAATGCGCCGCAATGCTAAACTAGAGGTCTAATGGAGCTGTCAGGAGGAATGTACGACGCTGAGGGCCCCATAAACTGTTATCCCACATGGTGGTTAGTGCATATAGGACAGCGGCCAAATCAGATCAAATACCCAAATAGGTTAGTGTATTATGTGTAGCTCGCAGACACGAACAGGTCTCCTATCGCTCTGACTTGGTAACTCATGAACCATGACCAGGGACCAGGCCCACCTTTCTCCTAGGTTGTCTCTGCCTGCCCTATCCCTCACCTTTCTCCAGGGACTGGTCCCGAGCTACAACCATATCCGGGGTGCTACCGTTAAATAGCCAGCCGCCACGGGGAATCTCTCGTGGGTGCTCTTGGAGCCGACCCGACTATCATTGTTTCATGGGTGCCCTTGCGGCCGACCCGTTTTTAACGTAGGGGGATGTCAAGACTCAGGTCCATACCATCAAGGTGAAACTGAGGAATCACCCTCGATGAGTTCACACTTGATATATGATACGTCTCCAACGTATCTATAATTTTTTATTGTTTCATGCTGTTATAATATCAATCTTGGATGTTTTATATATCATTTACAGCAATTATATATCATTTTTGGAGACTAACCTATTAACCTAGTGCCTAGTGCCAGTTGCTATTTTTTGCTTGTTTTTGGTTTTCCAGGAAATCAATACCAAATGAAGTCCAAATGCCACGAAACTTTTTGGAGACTTTTTTCTGGACATAAGAGACCTACCAGACTTGGGGATGAAGTCAGAAGAGAAAAGGGGGGGCACACAGCACCGGGGCACGGTGCTACTTCTTGAGCTTGCGTTGGTTTTCCCTTGAAGAGGAAAGGGTGACGCAGCAAAGTAGAGGTAAGTATTTCCCTCGGTTAGAGAACCAAGGTATTGTGACACCCTGATAGTTAAGCTACAGTAAACCCTTGCTAATCATGCCAGGTCATCATAATTAAACTTTTGCTAAACCTCACTTGTTTCAAACTGAGATCAAATTCAAATAACAAGTCAAATTATAATTTCATAAAACAGTGAATTAAAAATGTTCAAAAGGTTTTAAATATTCACTAACAAATTAACAAACATCATACAACATTTTGGGAATGTTGATATGCCTCTAAGATAATTAAAACAAGAACAAACAACATTTAAATTAACCTTTTAAAAGTAAACAAATATTAGTCCGTTTCAAAATGACTTGAAACTTTGTGTGCAACTCAATTATATGACCTAATATTTATGTGCCAAGTTTCATGTTCACCAAAATTCATTTGCTACCTAAACTAAAGGCAAAACAGAGGAGAAATAAATAAAAGGAAAATAGAAAGAAAAGAAAAGGAAAAGAAAACTCACTGTGCTCTGGGCCTAAGTGCATAGTGCATAGCCCAGCCCACCTAAGGGGTCACCCCTTACCTGCTCACCCGAGGAGGGGTGGCCGCCGTTCCACCGCCCGCGGCCAAGGATGGCCACGGGGCGGCCATCCGCCGTTTCCCCGTCGCCTACTAGGTCACCCCGACCTAAACCCTAACCCTAGCGCGCCCAGTTCCCCTCTTCCTCGTGCCGCTCCTCTCTTCCCTTCTTTCTCCGCCCCCTTCGAATTCTTCGATCTGGGCCATACCCGACGCGGCCGTCGCCATGGTCTACGTCATCCTCGCGTGCACCGTCGTCCCCGCTCCGAGAGGCTGTGTCCGTATGCTCTGTCGTCGCCTCCCACTTCGCCTGCAAGGAACGGAGCAGGCTAGGCTACACCGAGCCGTCGCCATCATCGTCCCCACCAACTACGGCCACCGCACACCATCGTCGATCCCCGTCGACTCTGACCACCCCAGCTTCCCTCGAGCCCCTACTCGCCCTCTGTGAGCCTCCGCTACCTCCCCTCCCCTCTGTCCTCGAGCTCTGGCTCCCCCTAGCTAGTATTTCCCCCCGAGCTCCGGATCGGCCACCGTGCTCAGCACGTCCAGTTCGTGCCTCGGCCTCCTGCTGTGCAGCTCCTGTATGCACCTGCTGGTGCTGAGCGCGCACCCGCAGCCCTCCTCCTCGCCCCGCTCTACTGCAGGTCCAGCCATGCCGGCCCGCACTCGACCCCGCTGGCCGCCTGCGCCCGTGCGCCTCTGCCCCCTTCGCTTCGCAGCTGCTGCCACTTCCCGCGCTCCCCCACATGCTCCTGGCCGTTCCTATCGCGCCCCACCGCTACTGCGCGTGCTGCGCCTCCCCCTGGACAGCGCCATGGGTGCAGCTCGCCTTGCCGAACCTCCGGCCGCCACTAATCTCACTGCAGACGCCGGTGCGGTGCGCCTCGGGCCACCACGCGATCACCATTGGACTCACCACGTTGTCAGCTCTCCAATGGACCCAGCGGCGCTTGCTCCCGTCGCCGCCGCCGTCCCTGTTAGCTGTGGCGGTTAGCCGCCGTTGATCCCGCTGACGTGGCTAGATTAGGCACTAATTAGAACCCCTAACACTCGCTGACAATGGGCCCCAGGCCGCTAACTAATTGAATTAGTATTTAATTAAAATTCTATTAATTTTCCAAAGACACTGACGTGTGGGACCCACAGGGGTCAACGGGTCAATGTTGACTGCTGACTTGGCAGTCAACGAGACCCACTGTGGGCCTCTAGTGCACTGCCTGGTGCACTAGACCGGGTGCATCTAACTTTTTTTTGTGTATTTTCAAATTTAATTTAAATTCCAGTAATTGTAGAATATTGTTTAAAATTTGGAAAATCATAGAAAAATAACCGTAACTCAGATCGTAAAACTTTATACATGAAAGTTGATCAGAACGACGAGATAAATCTGAATACATGGTCCGTTCATCTGTTAGATGCCCCTAGCTACCTGAACATGGAACTTTTAGACTGATTTTGATAAATGAATAATGCTCAACTTTAATAAAAAAAATCTAAATAAATTCCTAATTTAACTAATTCATTTAGTTAGGCAGTAGAACACCTCTGCATATCATTTAGACATGTCATGCATATTGTTTGCATTTTTGCCGTGAATTTATTGTTTCTTCCCCCTCCTTCTCTCTTGATAGACGCCGAGAGCGACGCCGACGCAGCAGAGTACGACTATGCTCTGGACGAGCAGCCTTTCGACGACTCCTCCTCCTTGCCAGAGCAACCAGGCAAGCCCCCCCTCCCCCCCTTGAGCATCCCGATATCGCCCATTTAATTTTCTCCTGCTTGCATTAGATTTTGCTACTGTTACTGTTTGCTCCTATTCTGATGCATAGCCTGCTTTTTTAACCTGCTTATTGTTACCTTACCTGCCTTTTTCAACTGCTTAGTATAGGTTGGTAATGAACCATCAGTGACCCCCATCACTTTACCCTTGTTGCCTCTGCTTTATCATCGACTACTCGATCAACGTGATCGATGACCAGAGACCGACACATCACCTCACCCCCCTTAGTTGTACGACTCTGAATAGTTACTGTCGAGTGCCGAGGGTGATACCTCGTAATGCACTCCTGATGATAACTCTGTAGTATAGCTGTTCGATCGTGGTCATCGAGGGTGATTCCTCCTTCACCACTTCCGATACGACTCAGTCGTGTAACCCCCTCAAGTGTGAACCTCGAGGGTGATGCCTCCTACGTTCACCTTGATGATTTCATCAGGTGGAATCCTCCGAGGGTGATTCCTCGGGTTTCCCCCTTGATGTTATGATCACGCGGTTACTTTGACCTTTGTCACAGGTGGGTGGACCCTCAGGGGTACCCGCAGGGAGATCTATGATGTTGGGCTTGCCAGGAAGGGCACCCGAGTGTGATATTGTGGCGGAGCTTCAGAAACTCTGATTGTCTCCGCGTGTTATTAAATGAGCCTATTGGATTTGGGTATTTTATCTGAGTGGGTCGACATGCCCTATACGCACTACCACCATGCGGGATAATGGTTTATGGGGCCCTCTATGTCGTACGTTTCTCCCGAAAGCTCTTTAGACGTCACGGTTCACCGTGCGGGCTGATCGCCAGGAATGGACTGGATACTTCACTGATGAGTTCAGTGTCGCGCCTGCACCCCGGCCAGCCACGCAACGCGTAGGGTGCCCAGGGCGATGGCCCAAGACCTCTGGGTGCATAGGTTAGTCCGGCGTGCTGACCTCTCTGCTGAGCCTAGGTAGGGCACTGCTTCGTATTGATCTCACGAAGCCGGGCATTACCCAGCAAGTGTGTCCGGCCAGAGGTGATCGAGCGTGTTGGGTAACAGTAGTGCACCCCTGCAGGGAAGAAAACATCTATCGATAGCCGGTCCTACGGTAAAGGACGCTTAGTTTGGTATTCCGATCTATTACTTGAACTGGATACTTGTTTAATTAATTGAACCTTCGGGATCGCTTTCTCGTAGGGAGTCGAGGAAGGATCTCTAGGCTTTGCCTCAACATGCTTGCTTAATAGAAATGCTTTTCTGTACTCTTCTAATTGCTGCAAGATGGTGGCTTCGTGAAGATGCTAGTCTTCGGTAGGATTAGGCCTTCTCTCTATTCTGGCATTTCTGCAGCCCAGTCCACATATACAGCCTCTCTTTGATAATGTTGCATATGTAGTGTAGATCCTTGCTTGCTGAGTACTTCGGATTAGTACTCACGGTTGCTTTGCTACTTTTTTCTTTTTCCCCCATTCCCCTTTTGATGTTACTTCAGACGATGGAGCTCCGGAGCCAGAAATCCCCGCAGGAGCTTACTACCAGGAGGGTCCAGACGGCACGTACTACTGGATCGAGCAAACCGACCAGGAGTAGGCTCGGAGGTCCCAGGCAGGAGGCCTTTGCCTTTCGATCTAGAGTCGTTGTTTGTGCTAGCCTTCTTAAGGCAAACCTTGTCTAACTATGTCTGTACCCAGATATTATTTGTATGACTGACTTATGTATTCGGATCCTCGTGATCCTTGGTCGGTAATATTCGTGGATCTCCGTTTATTTATGTTAGAGTTGTGTTGTGATATCTTCCTGTGAGTCCCTGTGCTTGATCGTGCATGTTTGCGTGTATGATTAGTGCACGATTGAGTCGGGGGTGTCACAAGTTGGTATCAGAGCCGACTACCTATAGGAACCCCCTCCCTTCCACACTCCTTGGCCGAAGTCGAGTCTAGACATTTCGAAACTTTTACTAACATGGTTGTGTGTTCTTCGGGCCCACGTCGCCATTTGGTGGTATTAGGATCTTTTACTCCTCTCTATACTCTGGGACTCTGATCTCTCTTCTACTCCGGTTAAATGGTTTTACTAACTCCGACTCTAGGTTCTCGTAACTACTTCTTCCCGGAGAGCCCCTTACGCCAGATGATTGCTTGGTTCACCAGAATATTCCGAAGATGCTCTTTGAGGTTCTCTCGAGACTTTGTGCCCGTCGCTTTTGCATTTCCCTTCCATCGATAAACCCCTATGGATGACCACGTACACTTGTCATTCATACAATCATTTCCCGATGATCTTATTATTACAAAATACCCCAAAATCCTCTCTATTGCTCCGAGAATGCTCTATGCCTACTGCCTGGCAGTACCTTGCCACATGGATACCCCTACGGATAATTCCTCACATTTATCGAGGATTTGTTCATTTCTAGTTTTTCGTGTGTTTCACAAAGTTCTTTGAAAAACTATTTGATCTTCTGAAAATCCTCAGCAGCCTATTGATCCTGAATTTCTTGCCTTCCGGCATTATGGTTAATTCCATATTTCTGGTAATCTCTGTTGACATTCTTTGTCACTATCATTCTAAGTCCCCTGATTCAATATGTTGCAAATGCTCGCAATCCTCAGTCAGATCCTAGAATTCATCCTTCCAACTCAGACGTCATTTTGAACGTGAGCTGGTTCTCGACCAATCAAATTGCTGTCAATTGTACCCCTAAGTCTATTCAACTTATCCATCCTTTATCAGAGCGTTTGGTTATGATCCTTGATTTGAAAAATCATAATTCCATTGCATTTGAGCTTGAATTAGTCAGTTGTTTCTATAATCTGATCTCCTTGCATTCTTTCTTCTTCTGGTTGAGTACCGATGCTCACATCAGATCCCTTGTGGACCACCAGATCCTTTGTTGGATTTCATCTGGCAGTGTCCTTCGTATACAAAAACCTCGAGGAGTTATTTCCCTGATACATAATGCCATTGGTAAATCCCATTCTCTGATTTTGGCCAACCATGCTCTACTTTCGAGCTTGTGTTATTTACTCTTGAAGTTTTTGGTATATGTTCCTAAGATGCCCCGATGGGTTGAACCTATACCTTCCCTAAAACCGTATGAACCCGAAAGTTTTCACAAGTCATACCCTTCTGGTGTTTTACCAGATAATTTTCTACCATACAACATCTTCGAAGACGAGAAGTGAATGAAAGGTTAGGCATTGAAGAAGTGGGAGTCGACCTTGAACCTTTGTGTTCATGCCCATGGACCCGATGTGGAACTTATCATGGAAGCTTCATGTAAATAATAATAATCCCCATATTATAAGTTCATCTGGTATCTATGTTTGGTCCTTTGCAACCATGGTTCCGACCATGATTGTTTTTCTTTGATCCCATTTTTCGGAGAAGTGAAAGCACTTGCCTTCTGCAGATCAATACGCCTGGCCAACCTCTATTTTGATTTGCCTTTGAGTATTAGCCCCTGGTATCTCGAGGATATCATGCCATTGCACTACATCTTATGAATTTCTGATGAAGTAGTACCTTTCCCTGTCCTAGTCACTCCACGGGTTCTGGGTTGTCATCAACCGAGAATGCTGAGTAGTGAATCATATCTGCACTGCAATTCAGTACTTCTAGTACTTTGTTGTTGGGAAGTTTAATACCCCATCACATCATTCCTAGCCGGTTCGTCTATACCATTATCGTGATAAATTTTAAACTGTGCTAATTGGTCCTTCTTCTCGGAGTACCATTTTCGACGATGAGCTAAGCCTACGTCGATCTTCCTCGTCATATCGTATTGCCTTGAACAATAAGCTTGATTCCGTGTTTGTGGCGTATCCGTGATTCCAGTAGTCTTTTGCTTCACCATTCCTTTTGCTTGATGTAGTCATTGTTCGATTGTTTCTTCGTGGAGCCTCTCGACAAAATTTGTCGTGATCACCATCAACATTTTGACTCCTTCCAGAATATTAATCGAATTCATGATGATAAGTGCCATCCTCGTCACTTGGTAATTTGAGTTACCAATGACATCCTTACCGTCCTTTCATCACAATCTAGTTCATGTTATGGATGCAACTTGCTATCCATGCTTGTATTATGTGCTGCCTTGAAGTATTACTATCTTTTATGTCAAGGATGTTGTGAGGATTGCTCCACCTCTTAAGAATTCTTGGTATAGTGATACTTCTCACCATCACAGTTCCTTAGTGGTCCCCGTATCGGTTCTAATGAGAATACCAACACGTGGACCATGCTGCATGGATTCTATACTTCTAGCCACCCTATTGCTTTGAAGTAATGGTCGATAGTTCATTCTTAGACTATTGGTTATTGAATCACCATTCTAACATTGATCGTGCTACCTAAGCCCATATTTCGGGTGCACCTTTCAACCAATGTTTAATTGTGTACGATTTCCTCGAGCATACATCATTATATCATTTGACCTGACAATTGTCATCTCTTTGTTAACATAATTGTGGAATTCTCGGTGAATTGTCGCTGACTCCATCAGCCACATCCTCATCTTCTCCTTGGTTAATGATGAACTCTTTCTTGGGAACTTGCTTCTATAGTTCATTTCCCGAGAATCTTATAATACCATCTCGTCAATTTGTGTGCACCTTTCCTTCTCAGGCATCTTGAGTCTGCGGTATCCTGACACCAATCAAATCTGAATCTCAGTCAGATATGATGGTTGGAACATATTTCCAAGAGTTATAACATTGGCCTTTATTTGAACCGGTTAGGTGATGTCATGCCTAGCATACCTGCCCGAAGGACCTATTGTTATAGTTTCCTTTTTAGCAAGGTTATCCATTTTTTTCAGGAGGAAATTATCAGACTTATTCTAAAAGATGATCCTGATGGATCCTTCGTGTATCTGAAGTCTGACCTTTGCTTGAAGACCATGGCAATGCTATCTCGAAGCATGTTTGTGGTTGAAAGTGCAACTAATCCCTGGGTGGTTTTGGTAATTCTTAACAACATATAGCTCATTGAACTAATACTCTTTCAAGATGATCTTTTCATAAAGTTCAATGATTGGCATGGCATGGACTAGAGATGTGGACCCCTCAAAATGCTAAGGACATATATTGGCAAAAGCTCAAGACTCTACATTTTCTTTTTGGTGATCCAAGATCACATTGAGTCCATAGGAAAAGCCAATACTATTAAAAGGGGATGAGGTGTTGCTTAATGGCTTGCTTGCTCAAAATGCTTAGTGATATGCTCCAAAAGCCCGCAACCACTTTCTCATTTCCACAAATGTCCTAAACCTAAAGTCAAACTCGGCCCCACCGATTTGATCTATCCGGCGGCACCGAGTTCACTTGACATAGCCATAGCCAGAAACCCTAATCAGTTCGGTCTCACCGATAGGGATCTCGGTCTCACCAAGATGGGATTGTAAACTCTCTGTTTCCCTTTGTAACATTTCGGTCTAATCGAAATGAGCGATCGGTCCCACCGAGTTCGCAATGCAAACTCTCTGTTTCCTTTTCGTAACGTTTCGGTCTAACCGAAATGAGCGATCGGTCACACCGAGTTTGCCTGACCAACTCTCTGTTTGCCTATTACTGAAATTGGTCACACCGAGTTCATGTGATCGGTCTCACCGAGATCAAGTTATGCCCTAACCCTAGCACATCGGTCCCACCGAGTTGATCACGTCAGTCCCACCAAAAATCCTAACGTTCACATTTTGAACTAAGTCGGTCTGACCGAGATTCACTATTCGGTCCCACCGAGTTTGGTAAATTGTGTGTAACGGTTTGATTTTGTGTGGAGGCTATAAATACCCCTCCACCCCCTTCTCCATTTGTGAGAAAGCCATCAGAACGTGCCTACACTTCCGCTACTCATTTTCTGAGAGAGAACCACATACTCATGTGTTGAGACCAAGACATTCCAATCCAACCACTAGAATCTTCATCTCTAGCCTTCCCCAAGTTGCTTTCCACTCAAATCATCTTTCCACCATATCCAAATCTGTGAGAGAGAGTTGTGTGTTGGGACTATCATTTGAAGCACAAGAGCAAGGAGTTCATCATCATCACACCATCTATTACCTTTTGGAGAGTGGCGTCTCCTTGATTGGTTAGGTGTTACTTGGGAGCCTCCGTCAAGATTGTGGAGTTGAACCAAGGAGTTTGTAAGGGCAAGGAGATCGCCTACTTCGTGAAGATCTACCCGAGTGAGGCAAGTCCTTCGTGGGCGATGGCCATGGTGGGATAGACAAGGTTGCTTCTTCGTGGACCGTTCGTGGGTGGAGCACTCTGTGGACTCGCGCAACCGTTACCCTTCGTGGGTTGAAGTCTCCATCAACGTGGATGTACGATAGCACCACCTATCGGAACCACGCCCAAAATCTCCGTGTCTACATTGCGTTTGCTCCCTCCAAACTCCTCCCCTTTACCTTCATATGCAATGATTTACATTCCGCTGCTATACTCTTAGAATTGCATGCGTAGGTTGATTGCTTGACTTGTGCTAAGTTGCTAAAATCTGCCAAGACTTAAAATTGGGAAAAGGCTTGATTTTTAATTGCTCAAGTAGTCTAATCACCCCCCCCCCTCTCGACATACTTTCGATCCTACAAGTGGTATCAGAGCTTTGGTCTCCATTTGCCTTGATTTCCATTGCTTTGGTGATCATAGCCTTGGTTTCACAACCTAGGAGAGTATGGCGTCTAGCGAGGGAAATTACCACCGTAGAGGTCCTTACTTTGATGGTACTAATTTTGCTAGTTGGAAGCATAAGATGAAAATGCATATTCTTGGACATAACCCCACCGTTTGGGCTATTGTGTGCATTGGTTTGCAAGGTGAATTCTTTGATGGGAGAGAACCGAACCGTGAAGCTACCGCTGAAGAATTGAAGATGTTGCAATACAACGCTCGAGCTTGCGATATCCTCTTCAATGGATTGTGCCCCGAAGAATTCAACAAAATCAGCCGTCTTGAGAATGCAAAGGAAATTTGGGATACTTTGATAGATATGCACGAAGGTACCGACTCCATCAAGGAATCCAAATTGGATGTGCTTCAAAGTCAACTTGAAAAGTTCAAAATGAAGGATGGTGAAGGTGTCGCTAAAATGTACTCTAGGCTTGCTCTCATCACAAATGAGATTGCCGGCTTAGGAAGTGAAGAGATGATCGATAGATTCATCATCAAGAAGATCCTAAGAGCCTTGGATGGAAAATATGATATCGTGTGCACTTTGATCCAAATGATGCCCAATTACAAAGATCTCAAACCAAACGAAGTCATTGGAAGAATTGTTGCTCATGAGATGTCACTCAAGGATAAAGAGGAGCTTCACAACAAGTCTAGTGGTGCTTACAAAGCCTCATGTGATGCTCCTACATCATCAAGTGAGAAACAAGCCTTCAATGAAGAATTGAGCCTAATGGTGAAGAACTTCAACAAGTTCTACAAGAGTAGAAGCAAAGAAAGAAGTTCCAAGTCAAGGTCCTACAATCACAAAAGATCTTATAGTCGTGAGTGAAATTGCTATAATTATGGAAGACACGGACACTACTCCAATGAGTGTATGGCCCCACACAAAAGAAGGGAAGACTCACCTAAGAGAAGAAGTAGAAGAGAAGAATCACCTGCAAGAGAAAGAAGGAGTAGAGATGATCGTTATGAATGAAGACCCTCTCGTAGAAGCAAGGATGCAGAAAGGAAGGACAAGTCATCAAAGAGCTACACAAGACGAAGACATCAAGCTCATGTTGGTGAATGGGTATCCGGTTCCGACTCCGACCACAACTCCGAGAGAAGTTATCACTCTGACTCTGAACATACTCAAGATGAAGGTGTTGCCGGTCTAGCACTTGTGTCAACCAACTCCTATGACATATTTGATTCACCAAATGAAGGAATTGGAAGATGCTTCATGGCTAAAGGCCCAAAGGTATCACACCCCGAGTATGTTGATTTCAATAGTGATGAAGATGATTTGCTAGGAGATGATGATTTACTTGTTGACAACTCTAGTGATGAAAACTATGATGAACTTGCTATTAATCATGCTAATCAAGATAAAACGAATGACAATGATAAGGAGGAGATTGAGCGTCTAACTAAAGAACTAAACACTCTTAAGTTAGCTCATGAAATTACTTTAGAAGATCATCGAGAACTTTTAAAGACTCATGAGAAGCTACGCTTTGAAAAGCTCAATCTAGAGCAAGAGCATGAGTTCTTAAAAGCCAACAATGAAGATCTTCGGAAGAAAAGTTATTCTTACATTGCCAAGCGTTTACTCTTGTCTACTTACATGCCACAAGTAAAGTCTAGCAACAAGAGTAAGAAAGATTCTTCTTCTAGTAGTAACAATAATCATGCTAAATCCAATATTGTTGCTTCTAGTAGTTCTCTTGATTCCACTAATGATTCTCTTAGCCAAGTTACACTTGAGCAAGAAAATAGCTTATTGAAGGGAATTATAGAGAAAGGTGTTTACAAGAGCCTTGCCAGAAGTAAGCAATTTGAGGAAATTGTACACAAGCAAGGAAGGCACCGGAAGAATCAAGGTGTTGGTTTTGAACGAAAGTTCAATGCCAATGGAGTTGGGTGGGAAGAAGATCAATACCCCAAGATGAAGTTTGTTCCTCAACAAGAGAAGTATGATCCTACTTCCTTCAAGGGGACACAAGCTCAAGATGATCTTCCACCACAAGACCACAAGCTAAAAGGCAAGGACAAGCTTCAAGAGGAGATTGATGCATTTGAAGAAGCTCCAAAGGCCTTGGTCAAGCGGGTTCCCAATACTACATCAAGTTCTACTTCATCAAGTTCATCTACAACCCCAAGGATTCCCATCAAGATGGTGTGGATCCCGAAGAAGAAGAACTAGAGAGTTCTTGAGGGTGACTCCGCCAACATACTTCACTCACATTCACTTTGGCAAGGACAAGTGCAATCAACTTCCACATCTTGCACAAGTTCAAGGAGTCACAAACCCTCTTGTTGGTAAGTCAAGGGACAAGGTAACCTAATGCTTTCATGGACATCATCTTGTGTGTACTTCACTCTATGTCTATGGATATTCTTGCTTGTTCCTTGTGGGACTAACCCATGTAGGTATTGAAAGTGCAACTCACTCCAATGGATTCCTCCAAATGATCTACATCAACATTGAGCATCCACATCTTCAACATCTACATGAAGTCATCATCGACAAAACCCAAGGTTAGTTCATCCCTCTTAGGGGGGACATCACATCTAGGGGGAGCTTTACTCTAAGAATTGAGCTAAAGCAACTCTAATGGTGTGAACACAACAATGCTTTATGTAAAAGTGGTAACCCCACTTGTGCTTAAACGATGAGTATGACCTATGATCAAATGTTCTCATTTGACTCCTAAGTCAATATACCCATATATAGATGACCTAGTCATCGCCAATTGCTTGATAGATGATAGAGTGTTTGTGCATGCTTTGCCACATATTTCATTTGCCATCTTATTGTGTGAGCATGTTGATTGCATATTTTTCTTCATTCAAGGACATCCATTTGTTGCTTTGATTGTTTGGTCTTTTCTTTTGCCAAATGGATGGACAAGAATGCCTAAGAACTTCCACTAGCTATCTATGCTTTTCTCGTCTCAAACTCTATTCTTGCTACATCACAAAGTTTGATCAAGTCAGATTCGAACCCTCTGGGTGAGGAGCACTCAGAGCCACGGATTCGTCATAGACTTAAACTTCCAAAACCTCTCACTGTATTTCGGTCTGACCGATTCATTCCATTCGGTCATACTGAGTTCATTGAGTTGATCTAGGTTTTCAATCTCGGTGCAACCGATTTGAGCAATTCGGTCACACCGAGTTGCAGTAACAGCTTGCGGTTCTGCATCTCGGTGCCACAGAGTTGTTCCACTCGGTCACACCGACAGTGTCAGGATATATATACCCACGGGTCAAATTTTGGAAATTTCTCCAAAAACCCTTCGCCCGCGCATATCCTGCTCTGCCGACTCGAGTCTCCGGATCGTCTCCTCATCGCTAGTGACCTCCTGCCACTGGTCTCCGCCACCGTCAACAGAAATCTTCGCCGCCGTTGCCGCCGTAGCGAGTTCACCGCCAAGTTAGGGTATGAACTCGACCCCTATGTGCAATCTTTACCTCTGATTCCTGCACTTAGGTCAATGCCATGATTCTTACCACGTATGAGATTACTCTATCCAGCAAAAACTTCCTTTAGATTAGTTTTGATTCAAAAATTTAGGGTTAGGTTTCTGCCGAACTCATCTCGGACCGACCGAGTTGTAGAAATCGGTCTCACCGATTTGGCCTAGGCCATTGCACTTGTAATTTTCGGTCTGACCGAAACTTACGAATCGGTGCGACCGAGTTCAACTCTCAGTGAAACCCTAGCAATCTCAGAGTCACCAAACTGTGTCTCGGTCTAACCGATTCCACTAGTTTAGACTCTTATGTTGCTTCGGTGTCACCGAGTTTAACAAATCGGTAGATCCGAAATGCTTTCTGTAGAAAACTAAAACTAAGTTTTTGACTCAATTGTTTTGCAAAATCTCTGCACTTTGTGATGCTCATCCACTCTATCTCAACTACATCTATTCACAGGGTCAGCTTTCAGTTTGCAGTGTCAGCTATGTCAGATCAAAGTGACAGCCAGAACAAGTCTGAGGAGCAAGTTAGCATGAGTGAGGGCACTAGTCCCTCTGGCAGCTATGATGAGGGTAGCAGAAGCACCCCAAGCAACTTGCCCAAAGCAGCTACCAGGGCAAGGAGAAAGAGAAACTTAGATTCTGAGGATGAAGATTATGTTGCTGTTGAGGAGGAGGTCAGCTCAAAGAAGAAAGTTGTCCAGAAAGAATTTGGCACTACAGCATCAACCAGGCCTGGACTGCACAAGAAAGCTCCTGCCAAGAGAGTGCCCATGTCTAAGGCCAGAGCCTCAACTCTTGAAGCCTCCAAATCAACTGTTGAAGAGGCTGCTGGTGAGGGCAGCAAGAGAAAGGAAAGGGTCAAGAAGACCATGGCCAGAGTGATTGGCAAACCCTCTATGATGAGAGACCCAGCTGAGCATGAAGAAGAAGATGAAGAAGAGGATGTTGCACCAGCACCCAAAGCTCAGAAGCTGATGGGGGATGCCATCGAGTTTGGGGGTGCTCCATCAAAGCCCAAGACTGCCCCCAAAGCTACTGCTCAAGCCTCTAAGACTGCACCAAAGAGAAGCACCAGAAACATACCTGCTGCAGAAAAGAACAAGGCCCCAGTGCCTGAAATGGAAGAAGAAGAGGAAGCCCAAGTGCTCAGAAAGTTGAAGCCAAAGATCCCTGATCATGATGATAATCATCCAGTGGCTGAAAACATGAAGGAAAGAAAGGATGCAGGTCTCTGATTGTGGAGACAATCAGACCCCAATGCTGCAAGGAGAAGAACTGCTGTGGACTACAGATTTCACACCAAGGAACAGCAGGACTATTATGAGACAATTCTATTGGATAAGAAGCCCATAGTAAGTGACATGAGATGGGTTGATTGGGAATACATTGATGAAAATGAAGACCACTTCCCTAGAGTACATGAGAGCTTCAGACTCAATGGAGTTGACACCTTTGTGGGTCAGAAACTGACCAAGTGGAATGATGAGCTTATCATGCAGTTTTATTCAACAGCTCACTTCTACCTAGATGGAAGAATTGTTTGGATGTCTGAGGGTACAAGGTACCAGTCAACTGTTGCAGAATGGGCCAAGCTTATCAATGCCCCTGAAAAGCATGAGGATGACACTGATGTCTATGCAAAGCACAAGAAAGATCACAACTCCATGGCCAATATGTACAAGGAGATACCTGACAAGGCCTTGGACACTCACAGGCTAGGCTCAGTATACTATCTGTTGTCTGGACTGGCCACCATAAACACCATATTGAGGCACACCCTGTTGCCAAAATCAGGAGATCACAGGATGATCAGAGGCCACTCCATCAACTTGCTTCATTTGTTTGATGTGCCACAAAAATTCAAGGTGATGACTTGATAGTTGAAACCATCAAGAGAACTGCAGCAGACCAAAAGAGATCATGTGGGTATGCTCCACACATTCAGATACTCATCAACTCCAAGATGGGCAAAGGCATATATATGTTGGATAAAGAGCACCTTCCCTTGAGGCCTGATTTTGAGGACAACACAGTTGTCATGGATGCTACAGATCCTACTTCAGTAGAGACTCAAGAGAAGAGAGAAAAAGCAAAAGCAGAGAAGGCAGCCAAGATGCCAAGTGTTGAAGAGGCATCTCAAGTTTTTCTCAAGTCTAAACAAGATCAACTCAGCTATCTCATTCTATCTACTTTGAGGATTGAGAAAGGATTGGCCACCCTGACTCAGAATCAAGAGAGTCTTGAGAGAATTTTTGAGACAAAACTTCATGACTTGGATGTCAAGGTGACAGAGATTCAGACTTCTGTGGAGAAGATACAAGAAGAGCTTGAGGATAGGAATGACAAGACCACCACTGATGCTTATCAAAGGGTGCCTAGAAGACAGAGGTCTACAGCAGTGCCACTGACAGACACTAGAGCTACAACTTCAGCTCCTGCAGCCGCAACTTCAGTTGCCCCTCCAGTTGTAACTCCACCAGCTCCTACAACCTTTTCAGATGCATTTGTTGCAGGACTCCTCTCCACGCCACCTCCCGAAGAACAAGCTTAGAGAGCCGCATAGCACTATGCATTTTCAAGCTTTTTGGTAACTTGTTGCCAAAGGGGGAGAAAGTGTATAGATCATAGGCTTCGAGAGAGAGAGCTTTGCTTCTTTTTGCCTCTTTTGCTACCTTTTGCTACTTATTTATTTGCCTGCTTAGATGATACTCTATGGTTGTGCGTGTGAGACACTTCTATGGTCATGTCCTTGATCATATCATATGTTAATGCTTGTGCTTGGATGATGATATTCTCTATCTCTCATATGATCATTCACTTTGTCTTGGTGATGTGTGTATATTTCATATTCTATCATTTTGAGTGCTCCACCAAGATGTATGTGACATGGAACAGTAACCCATGATCCTAATCGTTTGTGCATTTGCATTCAAAAGCAAATTTTAAATAATGCACAAATTTAGGGGGAGCTCTTGCTTATCACATACTTCTCAAAGCGATGATGTATTTCATTCTTATTATCTTTTGTCGAAGCTTTGATCTATATGTTGTCATCAATTACCAAAAAGGGGGAGACTGAAAGTGCAACTAATCCCTGGGTGGTTTTGGTAATTCTTAACAACATATAGCTCATTGAACTAATACTCTTTCAATATGATCTTTTCAGAAAGTTCAATGATTGGCATGGCATGGACTAGAGATGTGGAGCCCTCAAAATGCTAAGGACATATATTGGCAAAAGCTTAAGACTCTACATTTTCTTTTTGGTGATCCAAGATCACATTGAGTCCATAGGAAAAGCCAATACTATTAAAAGGAGATGAGGTGTTGCTTAATGGCTTGCTTGCTCAAAATGCTTAGTGATATGCTCCAAAAGCCCTCAACCACTTTCTCATTTCCACATATGTCCTAAACCTAAAAGTCAAACTCGGCCCACCGATTTGATCTATCCGGCGCCACCGAGTTCACTTGACATAGCCATAGCCAGAAACCCTAATCAGTTCGGTCTCACCGATAGGGATCTCGGTCTCACCGAGATGGGATTGCAAACTCTCTGTTTCCCTTCGTAACGTTTCGGTCTAATCGAAATGAGCGATCAGTCCCACCGAGTTCTCAATGCAAACTCTCTGTTTCCTTTTCGTAACGTTTTCGGCCTAACTGAAATGAGCGATTGGTCCCATCGAGTTTGCCTGACCAACTCTCTGTTTGCCTATTACTGAAATCGGTCCCACCGAGTTCATGTGATCGGTCTCACCGAGATCAAGTGATGCCCTAACCCTAGCACATCGGTCCCACCGAGTTGATCATGTCGGTCCCACCGAAAATCCTAACGTTCACATTTTGAACTAAGTTGGTCTGACCGAGTTTCACTATTCGGTCCCACCGAGTTTGGTAAATTATGTGTAACGGTTAGATTTTGTGTGGAGGCTATAAATACCCCTCCACCCCCTTCTCCATTTGTGAGAAAGCCATCAGAACGTGCCTACACTTCCACTACTCATTTTCTGAGAGAGAACCACCTACTCATGTGTTGAGACCAAGACATTCCAATCCAACCACTAGAATCTTGATCTCTAGCCTTCCCCAAGTTGCTTTCCACTCAAATCATCTTTCCACCATATCCAAATCTGTGAGAGAGAGTTGAGTGTTGGGGAGACTATCATTTGAAGCATAAGAGCAAGGAGTTCATCATCATCACACCATCTATTACCTTTTGGAGAGTGGTGTCTCCTAGATTGGTTAGGTGTTACTTGGGAGCCTCCGTCAAGATTGTGGATTTGAACCAAGGAGTTTGTAAGGGCAAGGAGATCGCCTACTTCGTGAAGATCTACCCGAGTGAGGCAAGTCCTTCGTGGGTGATGGCCATGGTGGGATAGATAAGGTTGCTTCTTCGTGGACCCTTCGTGGGTGGAGCCCTCCGTGGACTCGCGCAATCGTTACCCTTCATGGGTTGAAGTCTCCATCAACGTGGATGTACGATAGCACCACCTATCGGAACCACGCCAAAAATCACCGTGTCTACATTGCATTTTCTCCCTCCAAACTCCTCCCCTTTACCTTCATATGCAATGATTTACATTCCGCTGCTATACTCTTAGAATTGCATGTGTAGGTTGATTGCTTGACTTGTGCTAAGTTGCTAAAATCTGCCAAGACTTAAAATTGGGAAAAGGCTAGATTTTTATTTGGTCAAGTAGTCTAATCACCCCCCCTCTAGACATACTTTCGATCCTACAATGGTACTCTGATTTTCAATAAGAAAATTTGAAACACAATGCTAAAATTTCATTGTCAATTATCCAAACACCATTGTATGGGTAATGTCATGAAATTTCTCTCACCTCACCTAAACTGTTTTCTACTTAATATCCTGTCATGGTTATCATGCTCTGCTTGTCCTTGGGAAGGATATACCCCTGAAATATGTGTGTATACACATTTTCCTTTCCATTGTTCTGTTTAAACCTGATAATCACTTTTCCTTTCCATTGGTTTGTTTAACCCTTCTTGTGATCTATATTATATAAGCAGTAATATTTCCCTGCTTATGTAAACACCTCATTGTACCACTCTGTCAGTAAGACCCTGTTGCTTTTATTGATGACATTTCAGTAACCATCGATGGACGAGAACTTTGCCTATTGGTCCGCCTCGTTCAACGAGCAGGAAAATGGTTCTCTTCATCCCTCGCCCTTGGCACCGACGTTGTTGCCGACATAACTGGCAGGCTACCCTCTAACATGCCTTGCTATCATGACCGTGCAAGATATCACCGCTCCTTCCACTTTTAACCCACATGGTGGGCCCATAACCCACAGTTCCACAGGATCGAAACCTGACTCTCCTGTACACCCATGTTGCCAAAGTTATTCCTCACGCTTGATTTCGTATGTAATTCATGGGTCATCTTCCTAGTAATTTACTCTGGTATCAGACGCAATACTTATTCTCGTTGCTCTGGACCCCTTTCACACTTTGTTTCAGGCATTGAACGATTGCCTACCCGCTTAAACTTCTCATGGTACCTTCTTACTTTGCTCTCGAAATTTTCTTAAGTTTCAGTTCGAGAGTTACTTTCCGCCACCTTCCCCGATGTTAGCTACCAGGTAGTCAACCTTGCAGAGGTCCATTCTTCAGGAATAACCGCCCTTATTCTACCATAAGTACGATGGAGATCCTGAATATAGGGTGCCGACTTCATCATGATCAACTGAAGTAGAGAGATGAAGACATTAACGTAGTGGATCGACCTCGTTTAGAAGAGCAAGCAAGACCGAAAAGAAACGTTAGAATTTCGTAACCAGAACTTTCATCCTTACCACAACTCTTAAATCTCGGGACGAGATTTCTTGTAGTGGAGGAGAATTGTGACACCCCGATAGTTAAGCTATAGTAAACCCTTGCTAATCATGCCAGGTCATCATAATTAAACTTTTGCTAAACATCACTTGTTTCAAACTGAGATCAAATTCAAATTCGAATAACAAGTCAAATTATAATTTCATAAAATAGTGAATTAAAAATGTTCAAAAGGTTGTAAATATTCACTAACAAATTAACAAACATCATACAACATTTTGGGAATGTTGATATGCCTCTAAGATAATTAAACAGGAACAAACAACATTTAAATTAACCTTTTAAAAGTAAACAAATATTAGTCCTTTTCAAAATGACTTGAAACTTTGTGTGCAACTCAATTATATGACCCAATAATTACGTGACAAGTTTCATGTTCACCAAAATTCATTTGCTACCTAAACTAAAGGCAAAACAGAGGAGAAATTAGTAAACAGAAAAGAAATAAAAGGAAAATAGAAAGAAAAGAAAAGGAAAAGAAAATTCACTATGCTCTGGGCCTAAGTGCATAGTGCACAGGCCCAGTGCACAGCGCAGCCCATGTAAGGGGTCACCCCTTACCTGCTCACCCGAGGCGGGGTGGCCGCCGTTCCACCGCCCGCAGCCAAGGATGGCCACGGGGCGGCCATCCGTCGCTTCCCCGTCGCCCCGACCTAAACCCTAACCCTAGCGCCCCCAGTTCCCCTCTCCCTCGCGCCGCTCCTCTCTTCCCCTCTTTCTCCGCCCCCTTCGAATTCTTCGATCTGGGCCATACCCGACGCGGCCGTCGCCATGGTCTACGTCATCCTCGCGTGCACCGTCGTCCCCGCACCGTGAGGCTGTGTCCGGATGCTCCGTCGTCGCCTTCCACTTCGCCTGCAAGGAATGGAGCAGGCTGGGCTACATCGAGCCGTCGCCATTGTCGTCTCCACCAACTGCGGCCGCCGCACACCATCATCGATCCCCGTCGACTCCGACCACCCCAGCTTCCCTTGAGCCCCTACTCGCCCTCTGTGAGCCTCTGCTACCTCCCCTCCCCTCTGTCCTCGAGCTCTGGCGCCCCCTAGCTAGTCTTTCCCCCCCGAGCTTCGGATCGGCCACCGCACTCACCGCGTCCAATTCGTGCCTTGGCCTCCCGCTGTGCTGCTCCTGTCTGCGCCTACTGCTGCTGAGCGCGCGCCCGCAGCCCTCCTCCTCGCCCCGCTCTAGCGCACGTCCAGCCACGCCGGCCCGCACTCGACCCCGCTCGCTGCCTACGCCCGTGTGCCTCTGCCTCCTTCGCTTCGCTGCTGCTGCCACTTCCCGCGCAACCCCACACGCTCCTGGCCGTTCCTATCGCACCCCGCCGCTACCACGCGTGCTGCGTCTCCCCCTGGACAGCGCCATGGGCGCAGCTTGCCTTGTCGAACCTCCGGCCGCCGCTCATCTCGCTGTAGATGCCGGTGCGGTGCGCCTCGGGCCACCACGCGATCACCATTAGACTCGCCACGCTGTCAGCTCTCCAACAGACCTAGCGGCACTTGCTCCCATCGCCGGAATCGGTCGGACTGTCGCCACCGCTGTCCCTGTTAGCCGTGGCGGTTAGCCGTCGTTGATCCCGCTGACGTGGCTAGATTAGGCACTAATTAGAACCCCTAACACTCGCTGACAATGGGCCCCAGGCCGCTAACTAATTGAATTAGTATTTAATTAAAATTCTATTAATTTTCCAGAGACACTGACGTGTGGGACCCACAGGGGCCAATGGGTCAATGTTGACTGCTGACTTGGCAGTTAACGGGACCCACTGTCGGCCTCTAGTGCACTGCCTGGTGCACTAGACCGGGTGCATCTAACTTTTTTTGTGTATTTTCAAATTTAATTTAAATTTCAGTAATTTTAGAATATTGTTTAAACTTTGGAAAATCATAGAAAAATAACCATAACTCAGATCAAAAAACTTTATACATGAAAGTTGATCAGAACGACGAGACGAATCCGAATATGTGGTCCGTTCATCTGTCAGATGCCCCTAGCTACCTGAACATGGAACTTTTAGACTGATTTCGATAAATGAATAGTGCTCAACTTTAATAAAATAAATCCGAATAAATTCCTAATTTAACTAAATCATTTAGTTAGGCAGTAGAACACCTATGCATATCATTTAGATATGTCATGCATATTGTTTTTTTTTTTGCTGTGAATTTATTGTTTCTTCCCCTCCTCTCTCGATAGACGCCGAGACCGACGCCGACGCAGCAGAGTACGACTATGCTCCAGACGAGCAGCCTTCCGACGAACCCTCCTCCTTGCCAGAGCAACCAGGCAAGCCCCCCCTGAGCATCTTGATATTGCGCATTCAATTTTCTCCTACTTGCGTTTGATTTTGCTACTGTTACTGTTTGCTCCTATTCTGATGCATAGCCTGCTTTTGTAACCTGCTTATTGTTACCTTACCTGCCTTTTTCAACTGCTTAGTATAGGTTGGTAATGAACCATCAGTGACCCCCATCACTTCACCCTGGTTGCCTCTGCTTCATCATCGACTACTCGATCAATGTGATCGACGACCAGAGACCGACACATCACCTCACCCCCCTTAGTTGTACGACTCTGCATAGTTACTATCAAATGTTGAGGGTGATACCTCGTAACGCACTCCTGATGATAACTCTGTAGTATAGCTATTCGGTCGTGGTCATCGAGGGTGATTCCTCCTTCACCACTTCCGATACGACTCTGTCGTGTAACCCCCTCAAGTGTGAACCTCGAGGGTGATGCCTCCTACGTTCACCTTGATGATTTCGTCAGGTGGAATCCTCCGAGGGTGATTCCTCGTGTTTCCTCCCTGATGTTATGACCACACGGTTACTTTGACCTTTGTCACAGGTGGGTGGACCCTTAGGGGTACCCGTAGGGAGATCTATGATGTCGGGCTTGCCCGGAAGGGCGCCCGAGTGTGATATTGTGGCGGAGCTTCAGAAACTCTGATTGTCTGCGCGTGTTATTAAATGAGCCTATTGGATTTGGGTATTTGATCTGAGTGGGTCGACGTGCCCTATAAGCACTGTCACCACGCGGGATAATGGTTTATGGGGCCCTCTACGTCGTACATTTCTCCCGAAAGCTCTTCAGACGTCACGGTTCACCGTGCGGGCTGATCGCCGGGAATGGGCTGCATACTTCACTGACGAGTTCAGTGTCGCGCCTGCACCATGGCCAGCCACGCAATGCGCAGGGTGCCCAGGGCGATGGCCCAAGACCTCTGGGTGCATAGGTTAGTCCGGCGTGCTGACCTCTGTGCTGAGCCTAGGCCAGAGGTGATCGAGCATGTTGGGTAACAGTAGTGCACCCCTACAGGGAAGAAAACATCTATCGATAGCCGGTCCTATGGTAAAGGACGCTCAGTTTGGTATCCCGATCGATTACTTGAACTGGATACTTGTTTAATTAATTGAAGCTTCGGGATCGCTTTCTCACAGGGAGTCGAGGAAGGATCTCTAGGCTTTGCCTCAACATGCTTGCTTAATAAAAATGCTTTTCTGTACTCTTCTAATTGCTACAAGATTGTGGCTTCGTGAAGAAGCTAGTCTTCGATAGGATTGGGCCTTCTCTCTATTCTGGCATTTCTGCAGCCCAGTCCACATATACAGCCTCTCTTTGATAATGTTGCATATGTAGTGTAGGTCCTTGCTTGCAGAGTATTTCGGATGAGTACTCACGGTTGCTTTGCTACTTTTTTCTTTTTCCCCCATTCCCCTTTTGATGTTACTTCAAACGATGGATCTCCGGAGCTAGATGTCCCCGCAGGAGCTTACTACCAGGAGGGTCCAGACGGCACGTACTACTGGATCGAGCCAACCGACCAGGAGTAGGATCGGAGGTCCCAGGCAGGAGGCCTTCGCCTTTCGATCTAGAGTCGTTGTTTGTGCTAGCCTTCTTATGGAAAACCTTGTCTAACTATGTCTGTATCCAGATATTATTTATATGACTGACTTATGTATTCGGATCCTCATGATCCCTGGTCTGTAATATTCGTGGATCTCCGTTTTTTTATGTTAGAGTTGTGTTGTGATATCTTCCCGTGAGTCCCTGTGCTTGATCGTGCATGTTTGCGTGTATGATTAGTGCGTGATTGAGTCAGGGGCGTCACAGGTATAAATCCAGTAGGAGGTTCAAGCAAGGCCACAATCTATGTACATGCACAAACAATCAAACACTTGCACCCTACGCGAAAAAGGGGTTGTCAATCCCTTAACGGTCACTTGCAAGGATAAGATCTGATAGAGATAGGTATAAAAGATTGCTAAAAGATAAACTAAATAAAATTCAATAAAATTGCAGCAAGGTATTTTTGGTATTTTTAGTTTATAGAAATGGAAATATATGATGGAAAATAGACCCGGGGGCCATAGGTTGCACTAGAGGCTTCTCTCATGAAGGAAAACATTACGGTGGCTGAACAAATTACTGTCGAGCAATTGATAGAAAAGCGCATAGTTATGATGATATCCAAGGCAATGATTATGTATATAGGCATCACGTCCGTGTCAAGTAGACCGACTCCTGCCTGCATCTACTACTATTACTCCACACATCGACCGCTATCCAGCATGCATCTAGAGTATTAAGTTCATAAAGAACGGAGTAACGCCTTAAGTAAGATGACATGATGTAGAGGGATAAACTCAAGCAATATGATGAAAACCCTATCTTTTTATCCTCGATGGCAACAATACAAATACGTGCCTCGCTACCCCTACTTTGTCACTGGGTGAGGACACCGCAAGATTGAACCCAAAACTAAGCACCTCTCCCATTGTAAGAACTACCAATCTAGTTGGCCAAACCAAACCGATAACTCGAAGAGAAATACAAAGATATGAAATCATGCATATAAGAATTCAGAGGAGATTCAAATAATATTCATAGATAATCTGATCATAAATCCACAATTCATCGGATCTCGACAAACACACCGCAAAAGAAAATTACATCGGATAGATCTCCAAGAACATCTAGGAGAACATGGTATTGAGGATCGGAGAGAGAGAAAAAGCCATCTAGCTACTAGCTATGGACCCGTAGGTCTGAGGTAGACTACTCACGCTTCATCGGAGGGGCAATAGGGTTGATGTAGAAGCCCTCTGTGATCGAATCCCCCTCCGACAGATTACCGAAAAAGACCCCAAGATGGGATCTCACGGGAATAGAAGGTTGCGGCGGTGGAAAAGTATTTTTTTTGCTCCCCCCCCCCCCCGGTGGTTATGGAATATATGGGAATATATAGGCCAAGGAAGGGGGTCAGGGGTTCTACGAGGCGGCCACAAGCTCTGGGGGCGCCCCCCCTAGGGCGCACCCTCGCGGCTTGTGTTGGCCTCAGGGACTCTCTGACATGGACTCCAAGTCCTACGTGCGGCTTGTGGTCGATGTAATACTTTTTTGCGGTGTGTTTGCCGAGATCCGATGAATTGTGGATTTATGATTAGCTTATCTATGAGTATTATTTGAATCTTTTCTGAATTCTTATATGCATGATTTGATATCTTTGTAATTCTCTTCGAACTATCGGTTTGGTTTGGCCAACTAGACTGGTTTTTCTTGCAATGGGAGAAGTGCTTAGCTTTGGGTTCAATCTTGCGTTGTCCTTTCCCGGTGACAGTAGGGGCAGCAAGGCACGTATTGTATTGTTGCCATCGAGGATAAAAAGATGGGGTTTCCATCATATTGCTTGAGTTAATTCCTCTACATCATGTCATGTTACTTAATGCATTACTCCGTTCTTTATGAACTTAATACTCTAGATGCATGCTGGATAGCGGTAGATGTGTGGAGTAATAGTAGTAGATGCAGAATCGTTTCGGTCTACATGACACGGACGTGATGCCTATATTCATGATCATTGCCTTAGATATCGTCATAACTTTGCGCTTTTCTATCAATTGCTCGGCAGTAATTTGTTCACCCACCGTATTATTTTCTATCTTGAGAGAAGCCTCTAGTGAAACCTATGGCCCCCGGGTCTATTTTCCATCATATAAGTTTCCAATCTACTATATTAGTTTCCGCTCTACTGTTTTGCAATCTTTTACTTTCCGATCTATAAAACAAAAATACCAAAAATATTTACTTTATTGATTATCTATCTCTATCAGATCTCAGTTTTGCAAATAACCATGAAGGGATTGACAACCCCTGTATCGCGTTGGGTGCAAGTTGTTTGATTGTTTGTGCAGGTATTCGGTGATTTGTTGGTTGTCTCCTACTGGATTGATACCTTGGTTCTCAAACTGAGGGAAATACTTATCTCTACTTTGTTGCATCACCCTTTCTTCTTCAAGGGAAAAACCAACGCAAGCTCAAGAAGTAGCAGGAAGAATTTTTGGCGCCGTTGCCGGGGAGATCTACGCCAAGTCAAGACATACCAAGTACCCATCATAAACTCTCATCTCTTGCTTTACATTATTCACCATTCGCCTCTCGTTTTCCTCTCCCCCACTTCTAAAACGATTTTCTAAAAAATTTGCCTTTTCTTCGCCCTTCTTCTTTTCGTCTTCTTCATTTGCCTTTTCTCTCGCTGCCCTCTTGTTTGCTTAAGTTCACCTTTCTATCGTTATGGCCGAATCAAAAAGGGTTAAGGGTTTTCTCCCGAGTTTTAATTCTTTAGATAGCCCCTCTATCCTCTCTAAGCTTATAAATAATGATGCTACGGAAAGACCTACCGGGGTTGTTAATGACAATTTTAACAATTTTGATGAAGATGACCCTGGAATTTTTCGTTATCTGCTTGATGAATCTTTGAAAGATGCTTGGGATAGGTTGTTGAGGATCCGAGCTAGCTATGTGCCCCAATATCATATTGAGATATACTTGAAAAGCTTTTATGTTGGTTTACCCTCTTCTTTTAAGCAAGTTTTGGATTCTATATTTGAAAATGGTTTTCTTGAAGGGGATGCCATAGATACTTATGAAAATATGAAAACTATATTTGGGCACTCCAAAAGGTGAAAATGTTGAATCAACTACTCTTATGTGCTTTTATCAAAATGAAATAATCAAAGAGATGAAGGCTAGTTTAGATGCAAATTTTTGAAGTGTGCATAATCTTTCTTCCACCATCAATGGCCACGTACTTACATAAAATAGAAAGATAAGTGCTCTCGACAAGAAGTTCTCTCTTTACTACCAAAAGGGAGAAGATGACAATACCTAGATCTATTCGTGTTTTTATGCCTAGCTAAGGGTGTTAAACAATAGCGCTTGTTGGGAGGCAACCCAATTTTATTTTTATTTTCACCTTTTTGTTCCTGTTTTGCTTTGAATAATTCATCTAGCCTCTGGTTAGATGTGTTTTTGTGTTTTAATTAGTGTTTTTGCCAAGTAAGACCTTTGGGATGGCTTATGGTGATAGTTGATTTGATCTTGCTGAAAAACAGAAACTTTTGTGTAGAGTCTCAGAATTTTAATAATTCACTGGAGTGTTCAAAAACCCTGAATTTTTTATACGTGATTTATATAAAAATTTCTTATGTTTTCCTAATTTTTCAGAATTTTTCAAGTTACAGAAGTATTAGAAAAATTCGGTCCTACGCAGACTATTCTGTTTTTGACAGATTCTGTTTTCTTTGTGTTGTTTGCTTATTTTGATGAATCTATTGTTGGAAATATGCCCTAGAGGCAATAATAAAATGGTTATTATTATATTTCCTTGTTCATGATAATTGTCTGTTATTCATGCTATAATTGTGTTATCCGGAAATCGTAATACATGTGTGAATACATAGACCACTACATGTCCCTAGTAAGCCTCTAGTTGACTAGCTCGTTGATCAATAGATGGTTACGGTTTCCTGACCATGGACATTGGATGTCATTGATAATGGGATCACATCATTAGGAGAATGATGTGATGGACAAGACCCAATCCTAAGCCTAGCACTAGATCGTGTAGTTCATTTGCTAAAGCTTTTCCAATGTCAAGTAACTTTTCCTTAGACCATGAGATTGTGCAACTCCCGGATACCGTAGGAGTGCTTTGGGTGTACCAAACGTCACAACGTAACTGGGTGGCTATAAAGGTGCACTACGGGTATCTCCGAAAGTGTCTGTTGGGTTGGCACGAATCGAGACTGGGATTTGTCACTCCATGTAACGGAGAGGTACCTCTGGGCCCACTCGGTAGGACATCATCATAATGAGCTCAAAGTGATCAAGGAGTTGTTCACGGGATGATGTGTTATGGAAACGAGTAAAGAGACTTGCCGGTAACGAGATTGAACAAGGTATCGGTATACCGACGATCGAATCTCGGGCAAGTATCGTACCGATAGACAAAGGGAATTGTGTACGGGATTGATTGAATCCTCGACATCGTGGTTCATCCGATGAGATCATCGAGGAGCATGTGGGAGCCAACATGGGTATCCAGATCCCGCTGTTGGTTATTGACCGCAGAGTCGTCTCGGTCATGTCTACGTGTCTCCCGAACCCGTAGGGTCTACACACTTAAGGTTCGATGACGCTAGGGTTATAGGGAAAGTTTGTACGTGGTTACCGAATGTTGTTTGGAGTCCCGGATGAGATCCTGGATGTCACGAGGAGTTCCGGAATGGTCCGGAGGTGAAGATTTATATATGGGAAGTCATCATACGGTCACCGGAAGTGTTCGGGGGTATGCCGGTATTGTACCGGGGCCACCGAAGGGGTTCCGGGGGTCCACCGGGAGGGTCCACCTGCCCCGGAGGGACCTATGGGCTGTAGGAGGAAGGGAACCAGCCCCTAAGTGGGCTGGGCGCCACCTCTCCCTAGGGCCCATGCGCCTAGGGTTTAGGGGAAACCCTAAGGGAGGCGCCCCCCTTGGCTTGGGGGGCAAGCCACCTCCCCCTGGCCGCCGCCCCCCCTCTAGATCCCATCTAGAGGGGCCGGCCCCCTTCCCCCTTTGCCCTATAAATAGAGGGGAGGAGGGAGGGCTGCAGCACCCCAATCCCTGGCACAGCCCCTCCCCTCTCCAACACCTCCTCCTCCTCCCGCGGTGCTTGGCGAAGCCCTGCAGGAATACCACGCAGCTCCAACTCCACCACGCCGTCGTGCTGCTGCTGGAGTTGTCTTCCCCAACCTCTCCCTCTCTCCTTGCTGGATCAAGGCATGGGAGACGTCTCCGCTCCGTACGTGTGTTGAACGCGGAGGTGCCGTCCGTTCGGCGCTAGGATCATCGGTGATTTGGATCACGACGAGTACGACTCCATTAACCCTGTTCTCTTGAACGCTTCCGCTCGCGATCTACAAGGGTATGTAGATGCACTCCCCTCTCTCTCGTTGCTAGATGACTCCATAGATTGATCTTGGTGATGCGTAGAAAATTTTAAAATTCTGCTACGATCCCCAACAGTGGCATCATGAGCTAGGTCTATGCGTAGTATCTTGCACGAGTAGAACACAAAGTAGTTGTGGGCGTCGATTTGTCAATCTTCTTGGCGTTACTAGTCTTATCTTGATTCGGCGGCACTGTGGGATGAAGCGGCCCGGACCGACCTTACACGTACGCTTACGTGAGACAGGTTCCACCGACTGACATGCACTAGTTGCATAAGGTGGCTAGCGGGTGTCTGTCTCTCCCACTTTAGTCGGATCGGATTCGATGAACAGGGTCCTTATGAAGGGTAAATAGAAATTGGCATATCACGTTGTGGTTTTGGCGTAGGTAAGAAATGTTCTTGCTAGAAACCTATAGCAGCCACATAAAAAAACTTGCAACAACAATTAGAGGACGTCTAACTTGTTTTTGCAGCAAGTGCTTTGTGATGTGATATGGCCAAAGGATGTGATGAATGATATATGTGATGTATGAGATGATCATGTTCTTGTAATAGGAATCACGACTTGCATGTCGATGAGTATGACAACCGGCAGGAGCCATAGGAGTTGTCTTAATTTATTATATGACCTACGTGTCATTGAAATTCGCCATGTAATTACTTTACTTTATTGCTAACCGTTAGCCGTAGTAGTAGAAGTAATAGTTGGCGAGACAACTTCATGAAGACACGATGATGGAGATCATGATGATGGAGATCATGGTGTCATGCCGGTGACGATGATGATCATGGAGCCCCGAAGATGGAGATCAAAAGGAGCGAAGTGATAATGGCCATATCATGTCACTATTTTGATTGCATGTGATGTTTATCATGTTTTTGCATCTTATTTGCTTAGAACGACGGTAGCATATAAGATGATCCCTCACTAAAATTTCAAGAAAGTGTTCCCCCTAACTGTGCACCGTTGCGAAGGTTCGTTGTTTCGAAGCACTACGTGTTGATCGGGTGTGATAGATTCTAACGTTCGAATAAAACGGGTGTAAGCCAGATTTACACAGCAATACACTTAGGTTGACTTGACGAGCCTAGCATGTACAGACATGGCCTCGGAGCACAAGAGACCGAAAGGTCGAACATGAGTCGTATAGAAGATACGATCAACATGGAGATGTTCACCGTTGATGACTAGTCCGTCTCACGTGATGATCGGACACGGCCTAGTCGATTCGGATCATGTATCACTTAGATGATGAGAGGGATGTCTATCTGAGTGGGAGTTCATTACATAACTTGATTAGATGAACTTAATTGTCATGAACTTAGTCTAAATGTTACATATCTATCTTGTAGATCAAATGGCCAACGCTAATGTTACCCTCAACTTCAACGCGCTCCTAGAGAAAAACAAGCTGAAAGACGATGGTAGCAACTATGCGGACTGGGTCCGTAACCTGAGGATTATCCTCATAGCTGCCAAGAAATCATATGTCCTTGAAGCACCGTTAGGTGACCCACCTGCTCTCCCAGCACTGCCAGACGATTTGAACGTTTTGCAGACACGCACCGATGATTACTCCTTCGTTCAGTGCGGCATGCTCTTCAGCTTAGAACCGGGGCTCCAAAAGCGTTTTGAGCATCACGGAGCATATGAGATGTTCGAAGAGCTGAAAATGGTTTTCCAAGCTCATGCCCGGATCGAGAGATATGAAGTCTCCGATAAGTTCTACAGCTGTAAGATGGAGGAAAATAGTTCTGTCAGCGAGCACATACTCAAAATGTCTGGGTTGCACAGCCGCTTGTCTCAGCTGGGGATTAATCTCCCGGATGACACGGTCATTGACAGAATCCTCCAGTCGCTTCCACCTAGCTACAAGAGCTTTGTGATGAACTTCAACATGCAGGGGATGGAAAAGACCATTCCTGAGGTATATGCGATGCTGAAGTCAGCGGAGGCAGAGATCAGAAAGGAACATCAAGTGTTGATGGTGAATAAAACCACTAAGTTCAAGAAGGGCAAGGGTAAGAAGAACTTCAAGAAGGACGGCAAGGGAGTTGCCGCGCCCGGTAAGCCAGCTGCCGGGAAGAAGTCAAAGAATGGACCCAAGCCTGAGACTGAGTGCTTTTATTGCAAGGGAAACGGTCACTGGAAGCGGAATTGCCCCAAGTACTTAGCAGATAAGAAGGCCGGCAATACCAAAGGTATATGTGATATACATGTAATTGATGTGTACCTTACCAGCACTCGTAGTAGTTCCTGGGTATTTGATACTGGTGCGGTTGCTCATATTTGTAACTCAAAGCAGGAACTGCGGAATCAGTGTAGACTGGCAAAGGACGAGGTGACGATGCGCGTCGGGAATGGTTCCAAGGTCGATGTGATCGCCGTCGGCACGCTACCTCTGCATCTACCTACGGGATTAGTTTTAAACCTCAATAATTGTTATTTAGTGCCAGCTTTGAGCATGAACATTGTATCTGGATCTCGCTTAATGCGAGATGGCTACTCATTTAAATCTGAGAATAATGGTTGTTCTATTTATATGAGAGATATGTTTTATGGTCATGCCCCGCTGGTGAATGGTTTATTTTTATTGAATCTCGAACGTGATGTTACACATGTTTATAATGTGAATGCCAAGAAATGCAAGGTTGATAACTATAGTCCCACATACTTGTGGCACTGCCGCCTTGGTCATATCGGTGTTAAACGCATGAAGAAACTCCATGCAGATGGACTTTTGGAGTCTCTTGATTATGAATCATTTGACAGATGCGAACCATGCCTCTTGGGCAAGATGACCAAGACTCCGTTCTCCGGAACAATGGAGCGAGCAACCAACTTATTGGAGATCATACATACTGATGTGTGTGGTCCAATGAGTGTTGAGGCTCGCGGTGGTTATCGTTATGTTCTCACCCTCACCGATGATTTGAGTAGATATGGGTATGTCTACTTGATGAAGCACAAGTCTGAGACCTTTGAAAAGTTCAAGGAATTTCAGAATGAGGTTGAGAATCAACGTGACAAGAAAATAAAGTTCTTACGATCAGATCGTGGAGGAGAATATTTGAGTCATGAATTTGGCACGCACTTAAGGAAATGTGGAATCGTTTCACAACTCACGCCGCCTGGAACACCTCAGCGTAACGGTGTGTCCGAACGTCGTAATCGCACTCTATTGGATATGGTGCGATCTATGATGTCTCTTACTGATCTACCGCTATCTTTTTGGGGTTATGCTTTAGAGACTGCCGCATTCACTTTAAATAGGGCACCGTCAAAATCCGTTGAGACGACACCGTATGAATTATGGTTTGGGAAGAAACCTAAGCTGTCGTTTCTGAAAGTTTGGGGATGCGATGCTTATGTGAAGAAACTTCAACCAGAGAAGCTCGAACCCAAGTCGGAAAAATGCGTATTCATAGGATACCCTAAGGAAACTATTGGGTATACCTTCTACCTAAGATCCGAGGGCAAGATCTTTGTTGCCAGGAATGGATCCTTTCTAGAGAAAGAGTTTCTCTCGAAAGAAGTAAGTTGGAGGAAAGTGGAGCTTGATGAGATGACCCTCGAACCGGAGAGTAGCGCAGCGCAGGAAAATGTTTCTATGGAGCCTACACCGGCTAGAGAGGAAGTTATTGATAATGATCATGATCAAGCTACCACTGAACTTCGAAGGTCCACAAGGACACGTTCCGCACCAGAGTGGTACGGCAATCCTGTCCTGGAAATCATGTTGTTAGACCACAGTGAACCTTCGAACTATGAAGAAGCAATGGCGGGCCCGGATTCCGACAAATGGCTTGAAGCCATGAAATCCGAGATAGGATCCATGTATGAAAACGAAGTATGGACTTTGACTGACTTGCCCGATGATCGGCAAGCCATAGAAAATAAATGGATCTTTAAGAAGAAGACTGACGCGGATGGTAATGTGACCATCTATAAGGCTCGGCTTGTCGCTAAGGGTTATCGACAAGTTCAAGGGGGTTGACTACGATGAGACTTTCTCACCCGTAGCGATGCTGAAATCCGTCAGAATCATGTTAGCAATTGCCGCATACTATGATTATGAGATATGGCAAATGGACGTCAAAACGGCATTCCTTAATGGTTTTCTTAAGGAAGAGTTGTATATGATGCAACCGGAAGGTTTTGTCGATCCTGAGAATGCTGACAAGGTATGCAAGCTCCAGCGCTCAATCTATGGGCTGGTGCAAGCGTCTCGGAGTTGGAACATTCGCTTTGATGAGATGACCAAAGCGTTTGGGTTCACACAGACTTATGGAGAAGCCTGTGTTTACAAGAAAGTGAGTGGGAGCTCTGTAGCATTTCTCATATTATATGTGGATGACATACTGCTGATGGGAAATGATATAGAATTCTTGGAAAGTATAAAGGCCTACTTGAATAAGTGTTTTTCAATGAAGGACCTTGGAGAAGCTGCTTATATATTAGGCATCAAGATCTATAGGGATAGATCGAGACGCCTCATAGGTCTTTCGCAAAGCACATACCTTGATAAGATATTGAAGAAGTTCAATATGGATCAGTCCAAGAAGGGGTTCTTGCCTGTATTGCAAGGTGTGAGATTGAGCACGGCTCAATGCCCGACCACGGCAGAAGATATAGAAGAGATGAGTGTCATCCCCTATGCCTCAGCCATAGGGTCTATTATGTATGCCATGCTGTGTACCAGACCTGATGTAAACCCTGCAGTAAGTTTGGTAGGTAGGTACCAAAGTAATCCTGGCAAGGAATACTGGACAGCGGTCAAGAACATCCTGAAGTACCTGAAAAGGACTAAGGATATGTTTCTCGTATATGGAGGTGACGAAGAGCTCGTCGTAAAGGGTTACGTCGACGCTAGCTTCGACACAGATCCGGATGACTCCAAGTCACAAACCGGATACGTGTATATTTTGAATGGTGGAGCGGTAAGCTGGTGCAGTTGCAAGCAAAGCGTCGTGGCGGGTTCTACATGCGAAGCGGAGTACATAGCAGCCTCGGAGGCAGCACACGAAGCAGTATGGATGAAGGAGTTCATCACCGACCTAGGAGTCATTCCAAATGCGTCGGGTCCAATGGCTCTCTTCTGTGACAACACTGGAGCTATTGCCCTTGCCAAGGAGCCCAGGTTTCACAAGAAGACCAGGCATATCAAGCGTCGCTTCAACTCCATACGTGAACATGTTCAAGATGGAGACATAGATATTTGTAAAGTGCACACGGATTTGAATGTAGCAGATCCGTTGACTAAACCTCTTCCACGAGCAAAACATGATCAACACCAGAACTCTATGGGTGTTTGATTCATCACAATGTAACTAGATTATTGACTCTAGTGCAAGTGGGAGACTGTTGGAAATATGCCCTAGAGGCAATAATAAAATGGTTATTATTATATTTCCTTGTTCATGATAATTGTCTGTTATTCATGCTATAATTGTGTTATCCGGAAATCGTAATACATGTGTGAATACATAGACCACTACATGTCCCTAGTAAGCCTCTAGTTGACTAGCTCGTTGATCAATAGATGGTTACGGTTTCCTGACCATGGACATTGGATGTCATTGATAACGGGATCACATCATTAGGAGAATGATGTGATGGACAAGACCCAATCCTAAGCCTAGCACTAGATCGTGTAGTTCATTTGCTAAAGCTTTTCCAATGTCAAGTAACTTTTCCTTAGACCATGAGATTGTGCAACTCCCGGATACCGTAGGAGTGCTTTGGGTGTACCAAACGTCACAACGTAACTGGGTGGCTATAAAGGTGCACTACGGGTATCTCCGAAAGTGTCTGTTGGGTTGGCACGAATCGAGACTGGGATTTGTCACTCCATGTAACGGAGAGGTACCTCTGGGCCCACTCGGTAGGACATCATCATAATGAGCTCAAAGTGATCAAGGAGTTGTTCACGGGATGATGTGTTACGGAAACGAGTAAAGAGACTTGCCGGTAACGAGATTGAACAAGGTATCGGTATACCGACGATCGAATCTCGGGCAAGTATCGTACCGATAGACAAAGGGAATTGTGTACGGGATTGATTGAATCCTCGACATCGTGGTTCATCCGATGAGATCATCGAGGAGCATGTGGGAGCCAACATGGGTATCCAGATCCCGCTGTTGGTTAATGACCGCAGAGTCGTCTCGGTCATGTCTACGTGTCTCCCGAACCCGTAGGGTCTACACACTTAAGGTTCGATGACGCTAGGGTTATAGGGAAAGTTTGTACGTGGTTACCGAATGTTGTTCGGAGTCCCGGATGAGATCTTGGACGTCACGAGGAGTTCCGGAATGGTCCGGAGCTGAAGATTTATATATGGGAAGTCATCATACGGTCACCGGAAGTGTTCGGGGGTATGCCGGTATTGTACCGGGGCCACCGAAGGGGTTCCGGGGGTCCACCGGGAGGGTCCACCTGCCCCGGAGGGACCTATGGGCTGTAGGAGGAACGGAACCAGCCCCTAAGTGGGCTGGGCGCCACCTCTCCCTAGGGCCCATGCATCTAGGGTTTAGGGGAAACCCTAAGGGAGGCGCCCCCCTTGGCTTGGGGGGCAAGCCACCTCCCCCTGGCCGCCGCCCCCCCTCTAGATCCCATCTAGAGGGGCCGGCCCCCTTCCCCCTTTGCCCTATAAATAGAGGGGAGGAGGGAGGGCTGCAGCAGCCCCTCCCCTCTCCAACACCTCCTCCTCCTCCCGCGGTGCTTGGCGAAGCCCTGCAGGAATACCACGCAGCTCCAACTCCACCACGCCGTCGTGCTGCTGTTGGAGTTGTCTTCCCCAACCTCTCCCTCTCTCCTTGCTGGATCAAGGCGTGGGAGACGTCTCCGCTCCGTACGTGTGTTGAACGCGGAGGTGCCGTCCGTTCGGCGCTAGGATCATCGGTGATTTGGATCACGACGAGTACGACTCCATCAACCCCGTTCTCTTGAACGCTTCCGCTCGCGATCTACAAGGGTATGTAGATGCACTCCCCTCTCTCTCGTTGCTAGATGACTCCATAGATTGATCTTGGTGATGCGTAGAAAATTTTAAAATTCTGCTACGATCCCCAACAGTGGCATCATGAGCTAGGTCTATGCGTAGTATCTTGCACGAGTAGAACACAAAGTAGTTGTGGGCGTCGATTTGTCAATCTTCTTGCCGTTACTAGTCTTATCTTGATTCGGCGGCACTGTGGGATGAAGTGGCCCGGACCGACCTTACACGTACGCTTACGTGAGACAGGTTCCACCGACTGACATGCACTAGTTGCATAAGGTGGCTAGCGGGTGTCTGTCTCTCCCACTTTAGTCGGATCGGATTCGATGAACAGGGTCCTTATGAAGGGTAAATAGAAATTGGCATATCACGTTGTGGTTTTGGCGTAGGTAAGAAACGTTCTTGCTAGAAACCTATAGCAGCCACGTAAAAACTTGCAACAACAATTAGAGGACGTCTAACTTGTTTTTGCAGCAAGTGCTTTGTGATGTGATATGGCCAAAGGATGTGATGAAGGATAATGTGAGGTATGAGATGATCATGTTCTTGTAATAGGAATCACGACTTGCATGTCGATGAGATGACAACCGGCAGGAGCCATAGGAGTTGTCTTAATTATTTATATGACCGCGTGTCATTGAAATTCGCATGTAATTACTTTACTTTATTGCTAACTTAGCCGTAGTAGTAGAAGTAATAGTTGGCGAGACAACTTCATGAGACACGATGATGGAGATCATGGTGTCATGCGGTGCGGTGACGATGATGATCATGGAGCCCCGAAGATGGAGATCAAAAGGAGCGAAGTGATAATGGCCATATCATGTCACTATTTGATGCATGTGATGTTTTCATGTTTTTGCATCTTATTTGCTTAGAACGACGGTAGCATATAAGATGATCCCTCACTAAAATTTCAAGAAAGTGTTCCCCCTAACTGTGCACCGTTGCGAAGGTTCGTTGTTTCGAAGCACTACGTGTTGATCGGGTGTGATAGATTCTAACGTTCGAATACAACGGGTGTAAGCCAGATTTACACAGCAATACACTTAGGTTGACTTGACGAGCCTAGCATGTACAGACATGGCCTCGGAGCACAAGAGACCGAAAGGTCGAACATGAGTCGTATAGAAGATACGATCAACATGGAGATGTTCACCGTTGATGACTAGTCCGTCTCACGTGATGATCGGACACGGCCTAGTCGATTCGGATCATGTATCACTTAGATGACGAGAGGGATGTCTATCTGAGTGGGAGTTCATTACATAATTTGATTAGATGAACTTAATTGTCATGAACTTATTCTAAATGTTACATATCTATCTTGTAGATCAAATGGCCAACGCTAATGTTACCCTCAACTTCAACGCGTTCCTAGAGAAAAACAAGCTGAAAGACGATGGTAGCAACTATGCGGACTGGGTCCGTAACCTGAGGATTATCCTCATAGCTGCCAAGAAATCATATGTCCTTGAAGCACCGTTAGGTGACCCACCTGCTCTCCCAGCACTGCCAGACGATTTGAACGTTTGGCAGACACGCTCCGATGATTACTCCTTCGTTTAGTGCGGCATGCTCTTCAGCTTAGAACCGGGGCTCCAAAAGCGTTTTGAGCATCACGGAGCATATGAGATGTTCGAAGAGCTGAAAATGGTTTTCCAAGCTCATGCCCGGATCGAGAGATATGAAGTCTCCGATAAGTTCTACAGCTATAAGATGGAGGAAAATAGTTCTGTCAGCGAGCACATACTCAAAATGTCTGGGTTGCACAGCCGCTTGTCTCAGCTGGGGATTAATCTCCCGGATGACGCGGTCATTGACAGAATCCTCCAGTCGCTTCCACCTAGCTACAAGAGCTTTGTGATGAACTTCAACATGCAGGGGATGGAAAAGACCATTCCTGAGGTATATGCGATGCTGAAGTCAGCGGAGGCAGAGATCAGAAAGGAACATCAAGTGTTGATGGTGAATAAAACCACTAAGTTCAAGAAGGGCAAGGGTAAGAAGAACTTCAAGAAGGACGGCAAGGGAGTTGCCGCGCCCGGTAAGCCAGCTGCCGGGAAGAAGTCAAAGAATGGACCCAAGCCTGAGACTGAGTGCTTTTATTGCAAGGGAAACGGTCACTGGAAGCGGAATTGCCCCAAGTACTTAGCAGATAAGAAGGCCGGCAATACCAAAGGTATATGTGATATACATGTTATTGATGTGTACCTTACCAGCGCTCGTAGTAGCTCCTGGGTATTTGATACCAGTGCGGTTGCTCATATTTGTAACTCAAAGCAGGAACTGCGGAATCAGCGTAGACTGGCAAAGGACGAGGTGACGATGCGCGTCGGGAATGGTTCCAAGGTCGATGTGATCGCCGTCGGCACGCTACCTCTGCATCTACCTACGGGATTAGTTTTAAACCTCAATAATTGTTATTTAGTGCCAGCTTTGAGCATGAACATTGTATCTGGATCTCGCTTAATGCGAGATGGCTACTCATTTAAATCTGAGAATAATGGTTGTTCTATTTATATGAGAGATATGTTTTATGGTCATGCCCCGCTGGTGAATGGTTTATTTTTATTGAATCTCGAACGTGATGTTACACATGTTTATAATGTGAATGCCAAGAAATGCAAGGTTGATAACGATAGTCCCACATACTTGTGGCACTGCCGCCTTGGTCATATCGGTGTTAAACGCATGAAGAAACTCCATGCAGATGGACTTTTGGAGTCTCTTGATTATGAATCATTTGACAGATGCGAACCATGCCTCTTGGGCAAGATGACCAAGACTCCGTTCTCCGGAACAATGGAGCGAGCAACCAACTTATTCGAGATCATACATACTGATGTGTGTGGTCCAATGAGTGTTGAGGCTCGCGGTGGTTATCGTTATGTTCTCACCCTCACCGATGATTTGAGTAGATATGGGTATGTCTACTTGATGAAGCACAAGTCTGAGACCTTTGAAAAGTTCAAGGAATTTCAGAATGAGGTTGAAAATCAACGTGACAAGAAAATAAAGTTCCTACGATCAGATCGTGGAGGAGAATATTTGAGTCATGAATTTGGCACGCATTTACGGAAATGTGGAATTGTTTCACAACTCACGCCGCCTGGAACACCTCAGCGTAACGGTGTGTCCGAACGTCGTAATCGCACTCTATTGGATATGGTGCGATCTATGATGCCTCTTACTGATCTACCGCTATCTTTTTGGGGTTATGCTTTAGAGACTGCCGCATTCACTTTAAATAGGGCACCGTCAAAATCCGTTGACACGACACCGTATGAATTATGGTTTGGGAAGAAACCTAAGCTGTCGTTTCTGAAAGTTTGGGGATGCGATGCTTATGTGAAGAAACTTCAACCAGAGAAGCTCGAACCCAAGTCGGAAAAATGCGTATTCATAGGATACCCTAAGGAAACTATTGGGTATACCTTCTACCTAAGATCCGAGGGCAAGATCTTTGTTGCCAGGAATGGATCCTTTCTAGAGAAAGAGTTTCTCTCGAAAGAAGTAAGTGGGAGGAAAGTGGAGCTTGATGAGATGACCCTCGAACCGGAGAGTAGCGCAGCGCAGGAAAATGTTTCTATGGAGCCTACACCGGCTAGAGAGGAAGTTATTGATAATGATCATGATCAAGCTACCACTGAACTTCGAAGGTCCACAAGGACACGTTCCGCACCAGAGTGGTACGGCAATCCTGTCCTGGAAATCATGTTGTTAGACAACAGTGAACCTTCGAACTATGAAGAAGCAATGGCGGGCCCGGATTCCGACAAATGGCTTGAAGCCATGAAATCCGAGATAGGATCCATGTATGAAAACGAAGTATGGACTTTGACTGACTTGCCCGATGATCGGCAAGCCATAGAAAATAAATGGATCTTTAAGAAGAAGACTGACGCGGATGGTAATGTGACCATCTATAAGGCTCGGCTTGTCGCTAAGGGTTATCGACAAGTTCAAGGGGTTGACTACGATGAGACTTTCTCACCCGTAGCGATGCTGAAATCCGTCAGAATCATGTTAGCAATTGCCGCATACTATGATTATGAGATATGGCAAATGGACGTCAAAACGGCATTCCTTAATGGTTTTCTTAAGGAAGAGTTGTATATGATGCAACCGGAAGGTTTTGTCGATCCTGAGAATGCTGACAAGGTATGCAAGCTCCAGTGCTCAATCTATGGGCTGGTGCAAGCATCTCGGAGTTGGAACATTCGCTTTGATGAGATGATCAAAGCGTTTGGGTTCACACAGACTTATGGAGAAGCCTGTGTTTACAAGAAAGTGAGTGGGAGCTCTGTAGCATTTCTCATATTATATGTGGATGACATACTGCTGATGGGAAATGATATAGAATTCTTGGAAAGTATAAAGGCCTACTTGAATAAGTGTTTTTCAATGAAGGACCTTGGAGAAGCTGCTTATATATTAGGCATCAAGATCTATAGGGATAGATCGAGACGCCTCATAGGTCTTTCGCAAAGCACATACCTTGATAAGATATTGAAGAAGTTCAATATGGATCAGTCCAAGAAGGGGTTCTTGCCTGTATTGCAAGGTGTGAGATTGAGCACGGCTCAATGCCCGACCACGGCAGAAGATATAGAAGAGATGAGTGTCATCCCCTATGCCGCAGCCATAGGGTCTATTATGTATGCCATGCTGTGTACCAGACCTGATGTAAACCTTGCAGTAAGTTTGGTAGGTAGGTACCAAAGTAATCCTGGCAAGGAACACTGGACAGCGGTCAAGAACATCCTGAAGTACCTGAAAAGGACTAAGGATATGTTTCTCGTATATGGAGGTGACGAAGAGCTCGTCGTAAAGGGTTACGTCGACGCTAGCTTCGACACAGATCCGGATGACTCCAAGTCACAAACCGGATACGTGTATATTTTGAATGGTGGAGCGGTAAGCTGGTGCAGTTGCAAGCAAAGCGTCGTGGCGGGATCTACATGCGAAGCGGAGTACATAGCAGCCTCGGAGGCAGCACACGAAGCAGTATGGATGAAGGAGTTCATCACCGACCTAGGAGTCATTCCAAATGCGTCGGGTCCAATGGCTCTCTTCTGTGACAACACTGGAGCTATTGCCCTTGCCAAGGAGCCCAGGTTTCACAAGAAGACCAGGCATATCAAGCGTCGCTTCAACTCCATACGTGAACATGTTCAAGATGGAGACATAGATATTTGTAAAGTGCACACGGATTTGAATGTAGCAGATCCGTTGACTAAACCTCTTCCACGAGCAAAACATGATCAACACCAGAACTCTATGGGTGTTCGATTCATCACAATGTAACTAGATTATTGACTCTAGTGCAAGTGGGAGACTGTTGGAAATATGCCCTAGAGGCAATAATAAAATGGTTATTATTATATTTCCTTGTTCATGATAATTGTCCGTTATTCATGCTATAATTGTGTTATCCGGAAATCGTAATACATGTGTGAATACATAGACCACTACATGTCCCTAGTAAGCCTCTAGTTGACTAGCTCGTTGATCAATAGATGGTTACGGTTTCCTGACCATGGACATTGGATGTCATTGATAACGGGATCACATCATTAGGAGAATGATGTGATGGACAAGACCCAATCCTAAGCCTAGCACTAGATCGTGTAGTTCATTTGCTAAAGCTTTTCCAATGTCAAGTAACTTTTCCTTAGACCATGAGATTGTGCAACTCCTGGATACCGTAGGAGTGCTTTGGGTGTACCAAACGTCACAACGTAACTGGGTGGCTATAAAGGTGCACTACGGGTATCTCCGAAAGTGTCTGTTGGGTTGGCACGAATCGAGACTGGGATTTGTCACTCCATGTAACGGAGATGTACCTCTGGGCCCACTCGGTAGGACATCATCATAATGAGCTCAAAGTGATCAAGGAGTTGTTCACGGGATGATGTGTTACGGAAACGAGTAAAGAGACTTGCCGGTAACGAGATTGAACAAGGTATCGGTATACCGACGATCGAATCTCGGGCAAGTAACGTACCGATAGACAAAGGGAATTGTGTACGGGATTGATTGAATCCTCGACATCGTGGTTCATCCGATGAGATCATCGAGGAGCATGTGGGAGCCAACATGGGTATCCAGATCCCGCTGTTGGTTATTGACCGCAGAGTCGTCTCGGTCATGTCTATGTGTCTCCCGAACCCGTAGGGTCTACACACTTAAGGTTCGATGACGCTAGGGTTATAGGGAAAGTTTGTACGTGGTTACCGAATGTTGTTCGGAGTCCCGGATGAGATCCTGGACGTCACGAGGAGTTCCGGAATGGTCCAGAGGTGAAGATTTATATATGGGAAGTCATCATACGGTCACCGGAAGTGTTCGGGGGTATGCCGGTATTGTACCGGGGCCACCGAAGGGGTTCCGGGGGTCCACCGGGAGGGTCCACCTGCCCCGGAGGGACCTATGGGCTGTAGGAGGAACGGAACCAGCCCCTAAGTGGGCTGGGCGCCACCTCTCCCTAGGGCCCATGCGCCTAGGGTTTAGGGGAAACCCTAAGGGAGGCGCCCCCCTTGGCTTGGGGGGCAAGCCACCTCCCCCTGGCCGCCGCCCCCCCTCTAGATCCCATCTAGAGGGGCCGGCCCCCTTCCCCCTTTGCCCTATAAATAGAGGGGAGGAGGGAGGGCTGCAGCAGCCCCTCCCCTCTCCAACACCTCCTCCTCCTCCCGCGGTGCTTGGCGAAGCCCTGCAGGAATACCACGCAGCTCCAACTCCACCACGCCGTCGTGCTGCTGCTGGAGTTGTCTTCCCCAACCTCTCCCTCTCTCCTTGCTGGATCAAGGCGTGGGAGACGTCTCCGCTCCGTACGTGTGTTGAACGCGGAGGTGCCGTCCGTTCAGCGCTAGGATCATCGGTGATATGGATCACGACGAGTACGACTCCATCAACGCCGTTCTCTTGAACGCTTCCGCTCGCGATCTACAAGGGTATGTAGATGCACTCCCCTCTCTCTCGTTGCTAGATGACTCCATAGATTGATCTTGGTGATGCGTAGAAAATTTTAAAATTCTGCTACGATCCCCAACATCTATGGGTAGTATCGGGGGTATGAACCATGGAAAAGTTGGAATACAGTATATATTACACCAATATAAATAAAGAATGAGTTCACAACAGTACCAAAAGTGGTGATTTATTTTCTTATACTAACGGAGCTTATGAGATTTTCTTTTGAGTTTTGTGTTGTGAAGTTTTCAAGTTTTGGGTAAGGATTTGATGGACTAAGGAATAAGGAGTGGAAGAGCCTAAGCTTGGGGATGCCCAAGGCACCCCAAGGTAATATTCAAGGACAACCAAGAGCCTAAGCTTGGGGATGCCCCGGAAGGCATCCCCTCTTTCGTCTTCGTCTATCGGTAACTTTACTTGGGGCTATATTTTTATTCACCACATGATATGTGTTTTGCTTGGAGCGTCTTGTATAATTTGAGTCTTTGATTTTTAGTTTGCCACAATCATCCTTTCTGTACACACCTTTTGAGAGGGACACGCATGAATCGTGATTTATTAGAATACTCTTTGTGCTTCACTTATATCTTTTGAGCTAGGCAATTTTGCTCTAGTGCTTCACTTGTATCTTTTTAGAGCACGACAGTGGCTTTATTTTATAGAAATTATTGAGCTCTCATGCTTCACTTATATTATTTTAAGAATCTTCTAAACATAATGGTAATTTGCTTCGGTTATAAATTTAGTCCTAATATGATAGGCATCCAAGAGGGATATAATAAAAACTTTCATATAAAGTGCATTGAATACTATGAGAAGTTTATTCCTTATGATTGTTTTGAGATATAAAGATGGTGATATTAGAGTCATGCTAGTGAGTAATTGTGTATTTGAGAAATACTTGTGTTGAGGTATGTGATTCCCGTAGCATGCACGTATGGTGAACCGTTATGTGATGAAGTCGGAGCATGATTTATTTATTGATTGTCTTCCTTATGAGTGGCGGTCGGGGACGAGCGATGGTATTTTCCTACCAATCTATCCCCCTAGGAGCATGTGCGTAGTAATTTGTTTCGATAACTAATAGATTTTTGCAATAAGTATGTGAGTTCTTTATGACTAATGTTGAGTCCATGGATTATACGCACTCTCACCCTTCCACCATTGCTAGCCTCTCTTGTACCGCGCAACTTTCGCCGGTACCATACACCCACCATATACCTTCCTCAAAACAGCCACCATACCTACCTATTATGGCATTTCCATAGCCATTCCGAGATATATTGCCATGCAACTTTCCACCATTCCGTTTACTATGACACGCATCATCATTGTCATATTGCTTTGCATGATCTTGTAGTTGACATCGTATTTGTGGCAAAGCCATCGTTCATAATTCTTTCATACATGTCACTCTTGATTCATTACACATCCCGGTACACCGCCGGAGGCATTCATATAGAGTCATATTTTGTTCCAAGAATCGAGTTGTAATTCTTGAGTTGTAAGTAAATAAAGGTGTGATGATCTTCATTATTAGAGCATTGTCCCACGTGAGGAATGGATGATGGAGACTATGATTCCCCCACAAGTTGGGATGAGACTCCGGATGAAAAAGAAAGAGGCAAAAAAAAATGAGAGAAGGCCCAAATAAAAAAACTAAAAAAATGAGAGAAAAGAGAGAAGGGGCAATGTTACTATCCTTTTACTACACTTGTGCTTCAAAGTAGCACCGTGATCTTCATGATAGAGAGTCTCCTATGTTGTCACTTTCATATACTAGTGGGAATTTTTCATTATAGAACTTGGCTTGTATATTCCAATGATGGGCTTCCTCAAATTACCCTAGGTCTTCGTGAGCAAGCGAGTTGGATGCACACCCACTTAGTTTCTTTTTGAGCTTTCATAAACTTATAGCTCTAGTGCATCCGTTGCATGGCAATCCCTACTCACTCACATTGATATCTATTGATGGGCATCTCCATAGCCCGTTGATACGCCTAGTTGATGTGAGACTATCTCCCTCTTTTTGTCTTCTCCACAACCACCTTCTATTCCACCTATAGTGTTATGTCCATGGCTCACGCTCATGTATTGCGTGAAAGTTGAAAAGGTTTGAGAACATCAAAAGTATGAAACAATTTCTTGGCTTGTCATCGGGGTTGTGCATGATTTGAATATTTTGTGTGATGAAGATGGAGCATAGCCAGACTATATGATTTTGTAGGGATAAGCTTTCTTTGGCCATGTTATTTTGAGAAGACATAATTGCCTTGTTAGTATGCTTGAAGTATTATTGTTTTTATGTCAATATTAAACTTTTGTTTTGAATCTTACGGATCTGAACATTCATGCCACAATAATTAAAATTACATGGATAAATATGTTAGGTAGCATTCCACATCAAAAATTCTGTTTTTATCATTTACCTACTCGAGGACGAGCAGGAATTAAGCTTGGGGATGCTTGATATGTCTCCAACGTATCTATAATTTTTTATTGTTCCATGCTATTATATTATCTGTTTTGGATGTTTTATATGCATTAATATGCTATTTTATATTATTTTTAGGACTAACCTATTAACCTAGAGCCCAGTGCCAGTTTTTGTTTTTTCCTTGTATTTGAGTTTCGCAGAAAAGGAATACCAAACGGAGTCCAAATGGAATAAAACTTTCGCGATGATTTTTCTTGGACCAGAAGGAAACCAGGAGACTTGGAGATGAAGTTGGAGGAGCCACGAGGCGGCCACAAGGACGGAGGGCACGCCCAGGGGTTAGGGCGCGCCCCCCACCCTTGTGGGGCCCTCATGCACCTCCTGACCTAATTCTTTCACCTATATATACCCATATATCCCCAAACCAATAGAGGCATCCACGAAAAGACTTTTCCACCACCGCAACCTTCTGTACCCGTGAGATCCCATCTAGGGACCTTTTTCGGCACCCTGCTGGAGGGGGATTCGATCACGGAGGGCTTCTACATCAACCATATTGCCCTTTCGATGAAGCGTGAGTAGTTTACCACAGACCTACGGGTCCATAGCTAGTGGCTAGATGCCTTCTTCTCTCTCTTTGATTCTCAATACCATGTTCTCCTCGATGTTCTTGGAGATCTATTCAATGTAATACTTTTTTGCGGTGTGTTCGCCGAGATCCGATGAATTGTGGATTTATGATCAGCTTATCTATGAATATTATTTGAATCTTTAATGAATTCTTATATGCATGATTTGATATCTTTGTAATTCTCTTCGAACTATCGGTTTGGTTTGGCTAACTAGATTGGTTTTTCTTGCAATGGGAGAAGTGCTTAGCTTTGGGTTCAATCTTGTGTTGTCCTTTCCCAGTGACAGTAGGGGCAGCAAGGCACGTATTGTATTGTTGCCATCGAGGATAAAAAGATGGGGTTTTCATCATATTGCTTGAGTTAATTCCTCTACATCATGTCATCTTACTTAATGCATTACTCCGTTCTTTATGAACTTAATACTCTAGATGCATGCTGGATAGCGGTCGATGTGTGGAGTAATAGTAGTAGATGCAGAATCGTTTCGGTCTACTTGACACAGACGTGATGCCTATATTCATGATCATTGCCTTAGATATCGTCATAACTTTGTGCTTTTCTATCAATTGCTCAGCAGTAATTTGTTCACCCACCGTATTATTTTCTATCTTGAGAGAAGCCTCTAGTGAAACCTATGGGCCCCGGGTCTATTTTCCATCATATAAGTTTCCAATCTACTATATTAGTTTCCGATCTACTATTTCACAATCTTTTACTTTCCGATCTATAAAACGAAAATACCAAAAATATTTACTTTATCAATTATCTATCTCTATCAGATCTCACTTTTGCAAATAACCGTGAAGGGATTGACAACCCCTTTTATCGCGTTGGGTGCAAGTTGTTTGATTGTTTGTGCAGGTATTCGGTGATTTGTGCATTGTCTCCTACTGGATTGATATCTTGGTTCTCAAACTGAGAGAAATACTTATCTCTACTTTGCTGCATCACCCTTTCCTCTTCAAGGGAAAAACCAACACAAGCTCAAGAAGTAGCAGTGAGCCATGGACATAGCACTATGGGTGGAATAGAATATGGTGGTTGTGGAGAAGACAATAGGAAGGAGATAGTCTCACACCAACTAGGCATATCAACGGGCTATGGATATTCCCATTAATAGATATCATTGTGAGTGAGTAGGGATTCCCATGCAACGGATGCACTAGAGCTATAAGTGTATGAAAGCTCAAAAAGAAACTAAGTGGGTGTGCATCCAACTCGCTTGCTCACGAAGACCTAGGGCAATTTGAGGAAGCCCATCATTGGAATATACAAGACAAGTTCTATAATGAAAAATTCCCACTATTATATGAAAGTGACAATATAGGAGACTCTCTATCATGAGGATCATGGTGCTACTTTGAAGCACAAGTGTGGAAAAAGGATAGTAGCATTGCCCCTTCTCTCTTCTCTCTCCTTTTTTTGGTGGGCTTCTTTGGCCTCTTTTTTTTATTTGGGCTTCTCTGGCCTCTTTTATTTTTCATAAAGTGCGGAGACTCATCCCGACTTGTGGGGGAATCATAGTTTCCATCATCCTTTCCTCACATGGGACAATGCTCTATAATGATGATCATCACACTTTTATTTACTTACAACTCAAGAATTACAACTCGATACTAGAACAAGATATGACTCTATATGAATGCCTCCGGCGGTGTACCGGGATGTGCAACGATCTAGCGTAGCAAATGACATTAATGAAAACATCATGCTAGCTATCTTACGATCATGCAAAGCAATATGACAATGATGGTGCGTGTCATAATAAACGGAACGGTGGAAGTTGCATGGCAATATATCTCGGAATGGCTATGGAAATGCCATAATAGGTAGGTATGGTGGCTGTTTTGAGGAAGGTATATGGTGGCTATTTTGAGGAAGGTATTTTGGTTTAATGCACCGGCGAAAGTTGCGCGGTACTAGAGAGGCTAGCAAAGGTGGAAGGGTGAGAGTGCGTATAATCCATGGACTCAACATTAGTCATAAAGAACTCACATACTTATTGCAAAAGTCTATTAGCTATCGAAACAAAGTATTAGATGCATGCCCCTAGGGGAAGGTTTGGTAGGAGTTAACCATCGCGCGATCCCGGCCTCCACACAAAGGAAGGCAATCAATAAATAAATCATGCTCCGACTTCGTCACATAACGGTTCACCATACGTGCATGCTACGGGAATCACAAACTTTAACACAAGTATTTCTACCAATCCACAATTACTCACTAGCATGTCTCAAATATCATCATCTTTATATCTCAAAACAATCATAAGGAATCAAACTTCTCATATTATTCAATGCACTTTATATTAAAGTTTTTATTATATCTCTCTTGGATGTCTATCATATTAGGACTAAATTCATAACCTAAGCCAATTACCATGCTATTTAGAGACTCTCAAAATAATATAAGTGAAGCAAGAGAGTTCAATAATTTCTATAAAATAAAACCACCGGCGTGCTCTAAAAAGATATAAGTGAAGCACTAGAGCAATATTGCCTAGCTCAAAAGATATAAGTGAAGCACATAGATTATTCTAATAAATTCACGATTCATGCGTGTCCCTCTCAAAAAGGTGTGTACAGCAAGGATGATTGTGGCAAGCTAAAAAGCAAAGACTCATATCACACAAGACGCTCCAAGCAAAACACATATCATGTGGTGAATAAAAATATAGCCTCAAGTAAATTTACCGATGGATTGAAGACGAAAGAGGGGATGCCTTCTGGGGCATCCCTGAGCTTAGGCTCTTGGTTGTCCTTGAATATTACCTTGGGGTGCCTTGGGCATCCCCAAGCTTAGGCTCTTGCCACTCCTTATTCCATAGTCCATCAAATCTTTACCCAAAACTTGAAAACTTCACAACACAAAACTCAATAGAAAACTCATAAGATCCGTTAGTATAAGAAAATAAGTCACCACTTTAGGTACTGTTGTGAACTCATTCTTTATTTATATTGGTGTAATATCTACTGTATTTGCACTAACTAGGCATAACGCAATAGATCTAAGTATTGTCATCTTTGGTATGCAATCCATAAGTAGCTCTCATAATAGATTCATATGGTAATTTAATATTCTTTCTTGGAAAGTGTTCCATGCCCTTCCTTAACGGAAATTGAAATCTAATGTTTCCTTCTTTCATATCAATAATTGCACCAATCGTTCTAAGGAAAGGTCTACCAAGAATAATAGGACATGTAGGATTGCAATCTATATCAAGAACAATGAAATCTACAGGCACATAATTCCTATTTGCAACAATAAGAACATCATTAATTCTTCCCATAGGTTTCTTTATAGTGGAATTCGCAAGATGAAAATTTAAAGAACAATCATCAATTTCACGGAAACCTAGCACATCATATAAAGTTTTCGGAATCGTGGAAATGCTAGCACCCAAATCACACAAAGCATGGCACTCATAATCTTTAATTTTAATCTTAATAGTAGGTTCCCACTCATCATAAAGCTCTAGGTATGTAAACTTCCAACTCAAGTTTTTCTTCCAAAGATTTCATCATAGCATCAACGATATGTTTAGTAAAAGCTTTATTTTGATTATAAGCATGAGGAGAATTCAACATGGATTGCAACAAGGAAATACAATATATCAAAGAACAATTATCATAATTAAAGTCTTTGAAATCCAAAAGATTGGGTTCATTGCTATTTAAAGTTTTGACCTCTTCAATCCCACTTTTATCAATTTTTGCATCAATATCTATAAACTCCAAATCATTGGGACGCCTTCTAATTAAAGTTGACTCATCTCCAGTCCCATATTTATCAAGATTTATATTAGAAAACAAAGATTCAATAGGAGTCACATCAATCACTTTAAGATCTTCATCATTATTTTCACGAGAAATCGAAGAACACGCTTTTACTAATAATTCTCGCTTAGCACGCATCCTAGCGGTTCTTTCTTTACATTCATACATAGAAATTCTCATAGCTTTCAGAGACTCATTAATATCATGCTTGGGTGGAATATATCTAATTTTCAAAGTATAAATCTCAAGAGAAATTCTATCCACGTTCCTAGCCAAATCATCAATCTTAAGCAATTTTTCTTCAACCATAGCATTGAAATTCTTTTGGGAACTAATAAATTCTTTAATATTATTCTCAAGATCAGAGGGCATATTATTATAATTTCCATAAGAATTGTTGTAGGAATTAACATAATTATTAGAGAAATTACTAGGAAACGGCCTAGGGTTGAAATTACCTCTATATGCGTTATTACCAAAATTGTTCCTACCAACAAAGTTCACATCCATAGATTCATTCTTATTTCCAACAAAAGAAGACAAAGGCATATCATTAGGATCAATAGGAGCATTCTTACTAGCAAACAATTTCATTAATTCATCCATCTTTTCACTCAAAGTATTTATTTCTTCAATTGCATGCACTTTTTTACTAGTAGAAGATCTTTCGGTATGCCATTGAGAGTAATTTGCCATAATATTGTCTAGGAGTTTAGTAGCTTCTCCTAATGTGATTTCCATAAAAGTACCACCCGCGGCGGAATCTAAAAGATTTCTAGATGCAAAATTCAATCCGGCATAAAAAAATTGTATAATCATCCATAAACTCAAACCATGCGCGAGACAATTTCTTATCATCAATTTCATTCTCTCCCAAGATTGTGCAACATGCTCATGATCAAGTTGCTTAAAATTCATTATATCGTTCCTAAGGGAGATGATCTTAGCGGGCGAAAAGTACTTGGAAATAAAAGCATCTTTACACTTATTCCATGAATCAATACTATTTTTAGGCAAAGATGAGAACCAAGTTTTAGCACGATCTCGTAGTGAGAATGGAAATAGCTTCAATTTAACAATATCATTATCCACATCTTTCTTCTTTTGCATATCACACAATTCAACGAACGTATTTAGATGGGATGCGGCATCTTCACTAGGAAGGCCAGAAAATTGTTCTTTCATAACAAGATTCAGCAAAGCGGCATTAATTTCATAAGATTCCGCACTAGTGGCGGGAGCAATCGGAGTGGTAATAAAGTAATTATTATCCGTGTTGGAAAAGTCACACAACTTGGTATTCTCTTGAGTCATCGTGACAAGCAAGCAATCTAGCACACAAGCAAACGAAAAGCAAACGGAAAGACGAACGAAAGAAGGGCGAAAAAAAAGGTAAATCTTTTTGGTTTTTTCTGAAAATCATTTTAGAAGCGGGGGAGAGGAAAACAAGAGGTAAATGGCAAATAATGTAATGCAAGAGATGAGAGTTTATGATGGGTACTTGGTACGCTCGATGTGGACCTCCTCGCCCGAAATTTGCAAGTTGGCGGAAAAGTTCTTGTCTTGACTTGCTATGAATCCGCCCCGGCAATGGCGCTAGAAATCCTTCTTGCTACTTGTTGAGCTTGCGTTGGTTTTCCCTTGAAGAGGAAAGGGTGATGCAGCAAAGTAGAGGTAAGTATTTCCTTCGGTTAGAGAACCAAAGTATCAATCCAGTAGGAGGTTCAAGCAAGGCCCCAATCTACGTACCTGCACAAATAATCAAACACTTGCACCCAATGCGAAAAAGGGGTTGTCAATCCCTTAACGGTCACTTGCAAGGATGCAATATGATAGAGATAGGTATAAAAGATTGCTAAAAGATAAACTAAATAAAAGTAAATAAAATTGCAGCAAGGTATTTTTGGAATTTTTAGTTTATAGATCTAAAAATATATGATGGAAAATAGACCCGGGGGCCATAGGTTTCACTAGAGGCTTCTCTCATGAAGGTAAATATTACAGTGGGTGAACAAATTACTGTCGAGCAATTGATAGAAAAGCGCATAGTTATGATGATATCCAAGGCAATGATTATGCATATAGGCATCACGTCCATGTCAAGTAGAATGACTCCTGCCTGCATCTACTACTATTACTCCACACATCGACCGCTATCCGGCATGCATCTAGAGTATTAAGTTCATAAAGAACGGAGTAACGCCTTAAGTAAGATGACATGATGTAGAGGGATAAACTCAAGAAATATGATGAAAACCCTATCTTTTTATCCTCGATGGCAACAATACAAATACGTGCCTCGCTACCCCTACTTTGTCACTGGGTGAGGACACCGCAAGATTGAACCCGAAACTAAGCACCTCTCCCTGGCGGCTTGTGGTTGCCTCAGGGACTCTCTGACTTGGACTCCAAGTCCTACGTGTGTCTTCTGGTCCAAGAAAAATCATCGTGAAAGTTTTATTCCGTTTGGACTCCGTTTGATATTCCTTATCTGTAAAACTCAACAATAGGGAAAAAAACAGAAACTGGCACTGGGCTCTAGGTTAATAGGTTAGTCCCAAAAAAATGTAAAATAGCATATTAATGCATATAAAACATCCAAAACAGATAATATAATAGCATGGAACAATCAAAAATTATAGATACGTTGGAGACGTATCACGCGCCCCAGGGGGGTGGCGTGCCCTGGTACTGTGTGGGCCCACCGTGGCTCTGTTTGACCTAATTCCAGTGCTATAAATTCTTAGATATTCAGAAACCCTAGGAGGAGTCCACAATATACTTTTTTCGCCACCGCAAGCTTCTGTTCCAGAGAGATCCCACCTGGAGGCCTTTTTCGATACTCCACTGGAGGGGGAATCCATCATGAAGGGGCTCTCCATCATCCTTGCTACCTCTCCGATGATGCGTGAGTAGTTTACCACAGACCTTCGGGTCCATAGTTAGTAGCAAGATGGCTTCTTCTCTCTTTTTGGTTCAATACAATGTTCTCCTTGTTGTTCTTGGAGATCTATCTGATGTAATGACTTTTTGCGGTGTGTTTGTTGGGATCCGATGAATTGTGAGTTTATGATCAGATTATCCATGAATATTATTTGAGTCTTTTCTGATCTCTTTTATGCATGATTATTATAGCCTCATATTTCTTCTCCGATCTATTGATTTGGTTTGGCCAACTAGATTGATTTATCTTGCCATGGGAAGAGGTGCTTTGTAGTGGGTTCGATCTTGCGGTGCTCAATCCCAGTGACAGAAAGGGACATGACACGTATGTACCATTGCTACTAAGGGTAACAAGATGGGATCTATTCATTGGGTTTATTAATTCATGAGTTTGTCTCGTCTACATCATGTCATCGTTCTTAAGACATTACTCCATTTCTCCATGAACTTAATACACTAGATGCATGCTGGATAGCGGTCGATGTGTGGAGTAATATTAGTAGATGCAGGCAGGAGTTGGTCTACTAATCTTGGACGTGATGCCTATATACATGATCATTGACTTAGATATTGTCATGATTATTTGCTTTTCTATCAATTGCCCAATAGTAATTTGTCTACCCACCGTATGCTATTTTCTCGAGAGAAGCCTCTAGTGAAAGCTATGGCCCCTCGGGTCTACTTTATCATTTACTAAAACCCTAAAAATACTTGCTGTAATTTTATCTTATTTATTTTATTTCAATCTATCACATACAATTTAATCTTGCAATTTACCACCGAGAGATTGACAACCTCTCGCTTGCGTTGGGTGCAAGGGTGTGTTGTTTGTGTGCAGGTACTGCTAACGAGGTGTTGCGTGATTCTCCTACTGGTTGGATAACCTTGGTTTCATAATCGAGGGAAATACTTATCTCTACTGTAGTGCATCATCCCTTCCTCTTCGGGGAAAATACCAACACAAGCTACAAGTAGCAGGAAGAATTTCTGGCGCCGTTGCCGGGGAGATATCATCAACATTTATCAAGTACCTTTGCACAAACTTCATCTCGTTGCATTTATTTTATTTGCCTTTGCCTCTCGTTTTCATCTCCCCCACTTCTAAAATAATTTTACAAAAACACAAAAATATTTTTGTTTATTAGTTTGCTTGTGTTGCCATGTGCCTTCTATTTGCTTGCATCTTCGCTCGCTAAAAAATTATTGATATGGATTTTCATCCACTTGCTAATCTTTTCAAAAGATCCAATTATGATGAGCAAACTGCTAGTGAGTTGAGTGCACTTGATTATCTCTATGCAGTTTTGCTTGAAAATCATGAATCTGAAAATTGTGATGAAGTGTTAAAAGAAGAAATTTATAAAGTAATTCATGATAGCTCCTTGAATGAAAAGCATGATTGCAATGATTTTATTAAAAATTCTGTTAATGTCAATTGTGCTAATGTTATGCAAAACTACAAGCTTGGGGATGATAATTTTGTCGTGTCCACTACTTATTGCAATGATCATGATTGGGGTGATAATGTTTCTTATGATCCTGAAAATGTATTTAAGCCTCATGATGAATATGATATTGATAATAATGTTTGCAATAATATTGAAAGTGGGTTCGGAAGAGTGTCAACTTTAGCTAAAAATAATCCCATATATTTGGAGAGTGTTCAATCTTATAAATTTTTTGATGAGAGTGGGTTTGGAGAGGTCATAACTTTAGTTAATGCAAATCCCACTATTTCGGAAGATTATAAAAACTTTATGCATGTGGATCATAAAGAGAGTATTTGTTATGATAGCTATATTGCTGAATTTAAGTATGATCCTACATGTAATTATTATGAGGGAGGAAAATATGGTTGTAGAAATTTTCAAGTTACTAAATTACTTCTCGTTATGTTGAAATCATCAATGTTTTATTCTTCTCCTTTGCATATGCTAGAAATTGCTTACCTTGATAATTTGTTTGCTTATAAAATGCCTATGCATAGAAAGTATGTTAGACTTAAATGTGTTTTTCACATGCTAAATGATGTTCTCTTTTGTTTCAATTATTACCTTTCATGAGAGCATCATTGAAATCTCAAGCCTATCTTAGTGGCTATAAATAAAGAGCTTGTTGGGAGGTAACCCAATGAATAAAATAATTTTTTTGTTTTTGCTTCTATTTTTGAGTGTTCACACAATTATGATACTGTTATGATTGTGTTTTTGTGTTTTAATTAGTATTTGTGCCAAGTAGAGCCTTTTGGGATGATTTGGAAGATAGTATAATTGATGCTGTTTAGAAAACAGAAAGTTTTGCGTTCAGTGCAGAAATTTGGGTTCTGTACTGGAGTGTCTAAAAAATCTTAATTTTTTACACAGTATTGGTATATGAATTTCCCACGTTGTCCTAATTTTTCAGAATTTTTGGAGTTACACAAGTATGGCTTTTAAATAGATTGCTACAGACTGTTCTGTTTCTGACAGATTCTGTTTTCGCTGTGTTGCTTGCCTGTTTTGATGAAACTATGGATTGTATCGGGTGCTATAAGCAATGGAGAAGTTAGAATACAGTAGGTATAATTCAAATATAAAATATGAATGGGTTTGCAACAGTACTTAAAGTGGTGATTTATTTTGTTATACAAACGGATCTCACGAAGGTTCTGTTGAGTTTTGTGTGATTGAAGTTTTCAAGTTTTGGGTGAGATCGCAATGGATGAAGGAATAAGGAGTGGCAAGAGCCTATGCTTGGGGATGCCCACGGCACCCCAAGGTAATATTCAAGGAAGACTCAAGTGTCTTAGCTTGGGGATGCCCCGGAAGGCATCCCCTCTTTCTTCTAACGACCATCGGTAATTTTACTTGGAGCTATATTTTTATTCGTCACATGATATGTGTTTTGCTTGGAGCGTCTTGTATGATATGAGTCTTTGCTTGCTTTTTAGTTTTTTCACAATCATCCTTGCTGAACACATCTATTTTGAGAGAGCCACACATTATCATGATTTGTTAGAATACTCTTTTTGCTTCACTTAAATTTTTGAGCTAGGCAGTTGCTCTAGTGCTTCACTTAAATCTTTTTTAGCATGGTGGTGGCTATATTTTGAAGAAATAAATTCTCATGCTTCACTTATATTATTTTGAGAATTGATAAGAAAATTTTGAAGAAATATTTGCACTCTCATGCTTAACTTAAATCTTTTTGAGAGTTGACATGGTGATTAATAGTAATGGTAATTTGCACAGGATATGAATTTGGTCCCAAAGTGATGAATATTCAAGAGGAATATAGATAAAAACTTTCATATAGATCATTGGTTATGATAAGCTTGATTCCTTGCAATAGTTTTGCGATATGAAGATGATGATATGTGAGTCATGTTCGTGAGTAATTGTGATTTAGTAAGAATATTGGTGTTAAGGTTTGTGTTTCCCTATGCATGCATGAAAGTCAATAGTTATGCAACAAAGTTATATCCTTCTTATGGTGCATTATTTGGTGTTAGTTATGTTCAATGCATGTTTATGACCGTTTTTGCTTTTTGGTTGGTCGCTTCTCAATCGATTTGCTAGCCTTCATTTGTATTAAGCAGAAATACTGCTTGTGCATCCAAACTCTTTAAACCCAAGTTATGCCAAATGAGTCCACCATACCTACCTATATGCGGTATTTGATTGCCGTTCCAAGTAAGTTTGCGTGTGCCAACTCTAATTTTCAAAATAATTTTTCTATTTTGTGTGCCCGTACCGCTCATGAGGCGGAAGGGGGTAGCCAATATCTTCCATGCTAAGTGGGTTATTCTCACGATGAGTGTTTATTCACTTGTCATTGCACGAGAGTGTGGCGGTATTAGGGATGCCCAGTCCTGAATTGTGAAATGAAAGGAAAAATCTTATGTGATCACAAATAATAAATTCCTTGGAAAGTGATGGTATGGAGGGCACCCGTTGATACGACTAGCCATGGATTGTGAAAGAATGGTGGAAAAGGAATAAACTTTATTTTCTGTTTGGGTACCGCCTATAATGTATATAGCATGGAAGATATTGGGAATTCTCTTTCGTTTTCATTGACAGGAAAAGCATGCCTCCCAAAATGTTTTGTCTCTCTAATTTTTGTTTTGAGCTCTGGCACAATTGACAAATCTCTGTTTCCCTCTGCGAAGGGCCTATCTATTTACTTTTATGCAAATTTTATTTTTCTTGAGTCTCCATCTTCTCTTATAAAAGCACCAACTAGAGAGCACTATTGTCATACTTGTGCATTGGATGTAGCTAATTTCGAGTGTGTTTCATGAATGGATCAATGATTGAGCAAAATGGGCAAGGGAAAACTTTCTTTAGCATTGATATTTTGAAAGGCATGGTTGCTTGTTAGTATGCTTGAGTATCTATGTTTTCATGTCAAATTATAGACTATTGCTTTGAATCATTCAAGATCCAATGTCCATGCTAAAAAGAAGAAAATAATATGATGAATATGTTAGGCAGCATTCCACATCAAAAATTCTGTTTTTATCATTTACCTACTCGAGGACGGGCAGGAATTAAGTTTGGGGATGCTGATACGTCTCCAACGTATCTATAATTTTTTATTGTTTCATGCTGTTATATTATCAATCTTGGATGTTTTATATATCATTTACAGGAATTATATATCATTTTTGGAGACTAACCTATTAACCTAGTGCCTAGTGCCAGTTGCTATTTTTTGCTTGTTTTTGGTTTTCCAGGAAATCAGTACCAAATGAAGTCCAAATGCCACGAAACTTTTTGGCAATTCTTTCTGCACATAAGAGACCTACCAGACTTGGGGATGAAGTCAAAAGAGAAAAGGGGGGGGCACACAGCACCGGGGTGTGCCCTGGTACTGTGTGGGCCCACCCTGGCTCCGTTTGACCTAATTCCAGCGCTATAAATTCCCAGATATTCAGAAACCCTAGGGGGAGTCCACAATATACTTTTAAAGCCGCCGCAAGCTTCTGTTCCAGAAAGATCCCATCTGGAGGCCTTTTCTGGTACTCCGCCGGAGGGGGAATCCATCACGGAGGGGCTCTCCATCATCCTTGCTACCTCTCCGATGATGCGTGAGTAGTTTACCACAGACCTTTGGGTCCATAGTTAGTAGCTAGATGGCTTCTTCTCTCTTTTTGGTTCTCAATACAAATTTCTCCTCGATGTTCTTGGAGATCTATCCGATGTAATGACTTTTTGCGGTGTGTTTGTTGGGATCCGATGAATTGTGAGTTTATGATCAGATTATCCATGAATATTATTTGATTCTTTTCTGATCTCTTTTATGCATGATTATTATAGCCTCGTATTTCTTCTCCGATCTATTGATTTGGTTTGGCCAACTAGATTGATTTATCTTGCCATGGGAAGAGGTGCTTTGTAGTGGGTTCGATCTTGCGGTGCTCAATCAAAGTGACAGAAAGGGACATGACACGCATGTATCATTGCTACTAAGGGTAACAAGATGGGATCTATTCATTGGGTTTATTAATTCATGAGTTTGTCTCATCTACATCATGCCATCGTTCTTAAGGCATTACTCCGTTTCTCCATGAACTTAATACACTAGATGCATGCTGGATAGTGGTCGATGTGTGGAGTAATAGTAGTAGATGTAGGCAGGAGTCGGTCTACTAATCTTGGACGTGATGCCTATATACATGATCATTGCCCTGGATATCGTCATGATTACTTGCTTTTCTATCAATTGCCCAACAGTAATTTGTCTACCCACCGTATGTTATTTTCTCGAGAGAAGCCTCTAGTGAAAACTATGGCCCCCGGGTCTACTTTATCATTTACTAAAACCCTTAAAATACTTGCTGCAATTTTGTCTTATTTATTTTATTTTGTATTTATTTCAATCTATCAATCTATCACATACAATTTAATCTTGCAATTTACCGCCGAGAGATTGACAACCTCTCGCTTGTGTTGGGTGCAAGGGTATGTTGTTTATTTGCAGGTACTGCTAACGAGGTGTTGCGTGATTCCCCTACTGGTTCGATAACCTTGGTTTCATAATCGAGGGAAATACTTATCTCTACTGTGCTGCATCATCCCTTCCTCTTCGGGGAAAATACCAACGCAAGCTACAAGTAGCAATATACTGCACGACATAGTCACCATCAAGAGTGAAGTACGAAGAATCACCCTCAGTTATGTCACACTTGAGGTGCTACACTACAGAGTCATCATCGAGAGTGAAATACGGGGAATCACCTTCGGTAAGATCACGCTAGACGTGGCTCTACAGAGTCGTACAATTGCATGGGCTCAAGGTGTGTTCAGGTCTCGGTACCACGACCACTTGTTCGGATAACCCAGATAACAAGCATGGCAACACGAACAAGGGTGTAGGGCTACTGATGGGACACTAGCATACCTATACTAAGCATATAGGATAACAGGTAAAGTATCAACAGCAGGTTACAACAACAGGTTATGCATCAGAATAGGAGCTACCAGAATAACAACAGTAGCAAAATCTAATGCAAGAATAAGAGAGAAGGAATGGGCGATATAGGAATGGTCAAGGGGGTTTGCTTGCCTGGTTGCTCTACAGACGAATAGAATCTTCGGACGTAGCCGATCACCGGATCATCAGCGGTCTCGGAGTCTACCAGAAAGGAAGTAACGGAGGGGGAAATAATAAATAACAGAGCAATCAAATGCATCACAGATGTATGGCACGGCAAAAAGTGTTGGTGATATGTTCTAATGCATTACTAAGCATTTTGAATGGAGTGGGAAAATATCCAGCTCCAGGTATTTTTGTCTGTATTGACCCAGGTGCAATTCTTCAATGTTTGCTATGTTAGAGGTGTTTGTCATGGATGTGGATGACATATTTGGATTCGTTATTTTTTTTATCATTTTTTATATAAAAATTATTTTTATTCGAATTACAGTTTATTTTATATGAATTTCCAAAGTTTATTTAATTTTCTGGAATTTCTAGAATTTTTGTATTTAGTTTAATCCAAATTGAACAAGTCAATTTGACTAGTCAAAAGGGCAGGTTTGGCCCACATGTCATTGGCACATACCTGATCAAATAATTAAAATCTAATCTAAACAAATGGGGCCCATCTGTCATCTACACAATAGGCTAATTAATTTCTAATTTAACCTAAAAACTAATCTAGCTCTAATCTAATAGGCCGGCCATGCTGGGCAGTAGCAAGCTGGCTGCACATGGCTGGGCACGCATGCACGGGAGTGCACGGCAACCGCGGCCAGCAGCGGCAGGCAAGCAGCAGCAGCAGGCATTTAGTAGCGTCAGTAGCGAGTAGCAGCAGCGGCGCAGTTAGCAAGCAGCAGCAGTGGTAGAGAGCAGCAGCGCAACGAGCAGTATCTAAGCAGCGGGCAGCAGCAGGGGCCAGCAGCTTGAGCAGCAGCAGTATGCAGTGGCAGCAGCAGTACGCAGCTGTAGCAGCAGTATTGACACATTCGTGGTTTATTTCCTAACACGCAGCACATCAGCAGCGGGCAACTATGGGCACGCGAGCGTGGGCAGGTGGAGGGGAACAAGGGCGCAGGCGCGCGCGGGGCGCATCCATGGTGCGGCCACGGGCAGGAGCAGACACTGGTGCGTGCGCGTACGTGGAAGCTTGAGCGCGGCCATGGACGAGGACGACCGAGCTCGGGGACGATGGCAAACGGTGATGAACCGAAGGGGAAAAGGGGGGAATCGGCAGAGGAGGTCACCGTGGAGGTCGTGGACAAGGTTAGTTGGTGTGGGGGTGGCCGTACGTGACAAATTTGACGATGAGAGGCGACGGCCGTGGCTGGAAACCGGCTCGATGCCTAGCGTACGGTGCAGCCTAGCTCAATTCAGAGCACGTAGGCGAAGGAGACAACGATGGTGAAGCTTCTGGATGTCTTGGCATGACGAGGCGAGGACAGTGGCCACGGGATCGACGCGGCGACGTTGACCAGAGCTCGGGCACGAGCAAACTTGAGAGAGAGAGCGAGGGGATAAGTGAGGGACTGAGGGTTAGGGTTTGTCCTAGGGGTTGGGCTCAACCAGATATACCCACACGCGAGCTACTGTAGTGCCAAACATCGAGCATCGCACCATGGCGGCCGTGGATGGTCAACACGGCGAGCTCTCTGTCTCTCTACACGTGTGGTGGGAGATGAGGGACACATGGGCCTATGTACTGTAGCACTAGAACCTAGTCCAACTGTGACTCAAGTCTTTTTCTCTTTTGTATTTTAGTTTTGGGTTTTAGCTTCTGTCATGCATTTATTTCACTTACTAAATGAATTTAGTTGAACATGGAATTTTGCATATAAATCAAACACTGCATACCCATAACACACAAGTTTCTAGAATTTTTGCAATTGCCTAAGTATTTGTTTAGTTTTTTAAATGGCCACTCAAATTGCTACTGGTTCACAAAATAGTTGTGGGGGGGGGGGGGGGGGAGGGGAATAAAAATCCAATTTTGAGTTTATTTCTTCATGACAAATACTAGGGGATTATTTGCAATGACATGAACACTTTCATTTAATTAATTGAAGGAGTTTCATTTTTCCTTATTAATTGAATGTTGAATTTGAATTAGTTTTGAACTTAATGGCAATTAGTAAAGACAAAATGATGACATGGCAACTTAATAAAATAGCAACAGTGCTTAGTACATGGGGGTGTTACAACTCTCCTCCTCTAAAAGAAAATCTCGTCCTGAGATTTAAGAAGTAGAGGGAAACAAAGAGGGGTATTCATCACGAATACGATCTTCACGTTCTCAAGTGGCTTCATCTTCAGAATGATTCGACCATTGAACTTTGAGGAATTTGATGGCCTTCTGATGAGTTCGACGTTCAACTTGATCAAGAATGCGTAGCAGGTATTCTTGATAAGACAGGTCATCTTAAATCAAGGACTTTATGATCCACTGCTCGAATCGGATCCTTAAAGCAGCCGCGGAGTTGCGACACATGGAAGCCATCGTGAACCCGAGAAAGGTTCGACGGCAATTCCAATTGATATGCCACTTCTCCATGTCTAGCGAGAATACGGAATGGGTCAATGTAGTGAGGAGCTAGCTTGCCCTTGATTCCGAAACGGTGTGTGCCCTTCATCGGTGTGACACGAAGGTAAGCTTGTTTGCCAGGTTGATAGACCATTACTTTGTGTTTACGGTCATAATTGCTTTTCTGACGAGACTGAGTTGTCTTCAGATGTTCATGAATAATACGGACTGCTCTTCAATGTGTTGGATAATATCTGAACCGAAGAGTGGTCGTTCCCCAGTTTCTGACCAATTCAGAGGAGTTCAGCACTTACGTCCATACAACACTTCAAATGGTGCCATCTTCAAGCTAGCCTGATAGCTATTATTGTATGAGAATTCCGCATACGGGAGAGATTCCTCCCATTTCTTGCTAAATGAGATGACACAGGCTCGAAGCATATCTTCAAGCACTTGGTTGACTCGTTCAGCTTGACCCTGAGACTAGGGATGAAAAGCTGTGCTAAAGGACAGATGAGTTCCCATAGCTGCTTGGAAACTTTCCCAAAACCTAGAGGTGAAGAGGCTGCCACGGTCTGAGCTAATCTCCAACGGAACACCGTGGAGCGATACAATTTTGGAAACATACTAGTCTGCTAACTGGCTAGCAGTGAGTGTCTCCTTGATATGCAGAAAATATGCAACCTTAGAGAATCGGTCAATGATGACAAGAATAGCATCACGACCATTCTGCGATCTGGGAAAGCCAGTGATGAAGTCCATTTTGACTTTATCCCATTTCCATTCGGGAATGGCAAGTGGTTGCAGAGTTCCAGCATGTCTTTGATGTTCTGCTTTGATGTAACGACAAACGTCGCATTCAGCAACATATCGAGCAATGCCTCGCTTCATTTTAGGCCACCAGAATCTCTGGCGGATGTCTTGGTACATCTTGGTACTACCCGGATGAATAGATAGAGGTGCATCATGAGCTTCTTTCATGACCTCCTGGGTCATGTCCAGGTTGTCTTTTGAAGGAACCATAAATCGACCTTTGAAGAACAAAGTGCCATCATCATCAACAGTGAAGGATGAAGAATTTCCTTCCGAGAGATAGCGCTTAATCTTCTCTACTTGGGAATCATACTTTCGAAAAGTCTTGATGGTGCGCTCGAGTTCTGGTTCAACAACCAAGGTATTGAGAGAACCCTGGGGAATGATGTCGAGTTTCAACTTGCGAAGTTCTTCATAAAGAAGGGGTTGAGCTTGCCGAACCATGAGGGTATTGCAATAAGACATGCGGCTTAAAGCACCAGCCATGACATTAACCTTGCCAGGGGTATAAGAGATACCACAATCATAATTTGAAATGGCCTCCATCCATCTTTGCTGATGCAGGTTCAAATCTGGCTGAGTAAATAGATACTTCAGACTATGATGGTCTGTGTAGATCTCACAACGATTATCGAGAAGGTAATGTCGCCACAGCTTCAGAGCATAGATAACTGCTGCAAGTTTGAGGTCATGCGTTGCATAATTCTCTTCATGAGGACGCAACTGTCGAGAGCCATAAGCAATCACTTTACGCTCTTGCATCAGGACACAGCCTAATCCTTGATGGGATGCGTCACAATAAATCACGAAGTCCTTGCGAGTATCTAGGGGAGCAAGCACTGGTGCAGAAGTCAATTGGCCTTTCAGTGTCTGGAAAATTTCTTGACAATGAGGTGTCCACTCAAACTTCTTGTCCTTGTGGAGCTGGTCAGACAATGGCTTCGCAATCTTGGAGAAGTTCTCGACAAAACAACGGCAATAGCTGGCAAGTCTGAGAAAACTTCTAACTTGCTTGACGTTTTGCGGTGTAGTCCATTCAAGAATGGCCTGAACTCGTTCTGGGTTAACAAAAATGCCATCTTTGGAAATCACATGGCCAAGATAGGTCACTTCAGATAACCAGAACTCACACATGGAATACTTGGCATACAGCAGATGTTCACGCAGCTTCTCCAGTACAAGCAGAAGATGTTCGACATGTTCTTCTTCATTCTTGGAATATACAAGGATATCATCCAGATAAACCATGACGAATTTGTCAAAGTATTCCATGAAGATGTAGTTCATTAACTGGGAGACGGTTACTGGAGTGTTGGTTAAGCCAAAGGACATGATGGTGTAATCGTATAAACCATACCGAGTAACGAAGGCTGTCTTCGGAATGTCCTCTTCATGAACTCTGATCTGGTGGTATCCTAACCTCTAATCGAGTTTAGAGAATACCGAGGAACCAGCAAGTTGATCATAAAGATCATTGATTCGGGGAAGTGGATATTTGTTCTGAATTGTCGCCTGATTAATAGGTCGATAATCTTGAACCAATCGATTCATTCCATCCTTCTTCTTAACGAAGAGAGAAGGGGCTCCCCAAGTGGATGAACTGGGGCGAATGAAACCCTTGCAAAGTGATTTGTCAATTTCCTCCTTAAGCTCAAGGTGTTCATGTGGCGGCATCTTGTATGGGTGCTTGTTAATAGGAGTGGTGCCTGGTTTCAAGTCGATGACTAATTCGACAGCTCTAGCAAGGGGCACTCCTGGAAGTTCTTCTGGGAAGACATCTTGAAAGTCACGAATGACTGGAATGTTCTCTATTCCCTCAAGAGGTGAAGCATTCAATGCATTCAAGGCATATATCTGGGTCTCGGCATTCTGGATTATCCGGGCTGAGTAGTTGATTGTTTGGCTGGAAGGGTGCATGAGCTGGACTGTCTTGGAGGCACAGTCGATCAAAGCTTTATGGGATGTCAACCAATCCATACCGAGAATGATGTCTATGTTGGAAGGTCCGAGCACAATGCGAGAAGCAGGGAAAACTAGACCTTCGATTTTGATCTGGTTTTGGGGGCTTACCATTGTGGTTTGCCACTTGGATCCTGGGGATTGAACGCTAAAGGAGTTGGCAAATATTCCATATCTAACCCATGCAACTGAGCAAATCGCTGGGTGATACGTCTCCAACGTATCTATAATTTTTTATTGTTCCATGCTATTATATTATCTGTTTTGGATATTTTATATGCATTAATATGCTATTTTATATTATTTTTGGGACTAACCTATTAACCTAGAGCCCAGTGCCAGTTTTTGTTTTTTCCCTGTTTTCGAGTTTCGCAGAAAAGGAATACCAAACGGAGTCCAAACGGAATAAAACCTTCGCGATGATTTTTCTTGGACCAGAAGACAATCAGGAGACTTGGAGATGAAGTCGGAGGAGCCACGAGGCGGCCACATGGACGGAGGGCGTGCCCCCCACCCTTGTGGGCCCCCCGTGACCCTCCTGACCTAATTCTTTCGCCTATATATTCCCAAATATCCCCAAACCACCAGAGGCATCCATGAAAAGACTTTTCCACCGCCGCAACCTTCTGTACCAGTGAGATCCCATCTAGGGACCTTTTCCGGCACCCTGCCGGAGGGGGATTCGATCACGGAGGGCTTCTACATCAACTCCATTGCCCTTCCGATGAAGCGTGAGTAGTTTACCACAGACCAACGGGTCAATAGCTAGTAGCTAGATGGCTTCTTCTCTCTCTTTGATTCTCAATACCATGTTCCCCTCGATGTTCTTGGAGATCTATTCGATGTAAAACTTTTTTACGCTGTGTTTACCGAGATCCGATGAATTGTGGATTTATGATCAGCTTATCTATGAATATTATTTGAATCTTCTCTGAATTCTTATTTGCATGATTTGATATCTTTGTAATTCTCTTCGAACTATTGGTTTGGTTTGGCCAACTAGATTGGTTTTTCTTGCAATGGGAGAAGTGCTTAGCTTTGGGTTCAATCTTGCGGTGTCCTTTCCCAATGACAGCAGGGGCAGCAAGGCACGTATTGTATTGTTGCCATCGAGGATAAAAAGATGGGGTTTACATCATATTGCTTGAGTTTATTCCTCTACATCATGTCATCTTACTTAATGCGTTACTCTGTTCTTCATGAACTTAATACTCTAGATGCAGGCAGGAGTCGGTCGATGTGTGGAGTAATAGTAGTAGATGCAGAATCGTTTTTGTCTACTTGACACGTACGTGATGCCTATATTCATGATCATTGCCTTAGATATCGTCATAACTTTGCGCTTTTCTATCAATTGCTCAGCAGTAATTTGTTCACCCACCGTATTATTTGCTATCTTGAGAGAAGCCTCTAGTGAAACCTATGGCCCCCGGGTCTATTTTCCATCATATAAGTATCTATTTTCCATCTTATATGTTTCCGATCTACTATTTTGCAATCTTTTACTTTTCGATCTATAAACCAAAAATACCAAAAATATTTACTTTATCGTTTATCTATCTCTATCAGATCTCACTTTTGCAAGTAACCATGAAGGGATTGACAACCCCTTTATCGTGTTGGGTGCAAGTTGTTTGATTGTTTGTGCAGGTATTCGGTGATTTGTGCGTTGTCTCCTACTGGATTGATACCTGGGTTCTCAAACTGAGGGAAATACTTATCTCTACTTTGCTGCATCACCCTTTTCTCTTCAAGGGAAAAACCAACGCAAGCTCAAGAAGTAGCACTGGGACACAAAGGCATGCGATGCTCCTGAATCTAAGAGAACAGAAGCTGGCACCGAATTAATGGGAAGGGTACCCATCACAATTTTTGGGGCCTCACGAGCTTCTTCAATCTTGACATGGGTGACTTAACCACAACCCAGAGCAGGCGACCTGGCATTACAGTTTCTGGAATGATGGTTCGACGACCCTTCTTACAACCATCAGGCAGATGTGGTGTACTGTGAGGCTGATTCTGGCGACAGTTGATAGCAAGCTGTCCTTGCTGGTCACACTTGTGGCATAAACCATCATTATGGGGAGAAGCCATAACATTGGGTTGTCCACCTTGAATTCTGAGCTATCTCGGTGGTGCAGGCAGACGAGGTGCAACATAAGTGGCCTCCGTGCTGGAGCAGGTTGATGATGGACATTGTGCGGGATCCAGACTCGACGTTTCGGAGTAGACTGACCTGAGGATGAGCCAACATCTCGAGTATGCTTGAGCGACTCCTGGTACTCAGCCTGACTAGTTTCAGCCCGGAAAGCTTGGCTAACAAGCGTTGCAAAGTCTGCAGATTCATGGAGAATAAGTGTGAGCTTCAGATCAGGATGCGGTCCTTCACGGAATTTCTCCTGCTTGCGTGCGTCAGTGCAGACATCATCTTCAGCATAGCGGGACAAACTGAGAAATTTCCTCCGATATTCATCCACAGTCATTATGCCCTGGGTGAGTTTGCGGAATTCCTTCTTCTTCTGGTCCATCAGACCATGAGGAATGTGGCGTGCACGGAAGGCTATCTGAAATTCCTGCCAAATGGTTATGGTTCCAGCAGGAAGCATACACCTGTGGCTTTCCCACCATTGTGCAGCTGGACCCTTCCACTAAAATGTCGCAAAGGTGACGTAACTAGTAGGGGCAACACTAGCTGACTCCATCTCAAACAGGATGTCATGAAACCAATCATCAGCATCCATAGGAATGGTGGAGTTGCGCAAAACGGACGGGCTGAGGCGCATGAATTCTTGAAGTGTTATTGGGGTAGGCTGTTGATGAGCATTCTGGTTGGGTAACAGGGCCATTACCCTGGTCATAAACTGACACTTCAGTTCAAACTGCTGCATCATAGCGGCCATGTAGTCTGGAGGTGGTGGACGGGCACCATGACCACGACCACAGGCATTGAGCCTAACCATCCTGCCAAGATTAACAGGGGATAGTTTAGTAAAAGCAATTGCAAGTGTAAGGAGTCAACCATGAAGTAACATGAACAAGAACAAGAGACGTAGTAAGTACATAGCAGTAGTCATTTGTGACATACAGAACCATACACAACATCGATTACAAGCTGTCAGCGTGAGTTCGGAAAACACATAGCTAGGGGTACTAGGCGGCACGCAGGCATGCGGTGGAAGGATACAACAACGGGATATAGCAAAGGCTACTTCAACATTGGGGAAAACTGCGGATAGTTAGATCTCCGGATGGATGTGATCACGAGAACCTAGAGTTAGAGTTAGTACAATCTTTAGCCTGAAGAGAAGAGAAATCAGAATCCCAGAGTAAAGAAACGGAATAAAAGATCCTAATCCCATCCATTTGTGATGTGGGACAGTAAGCCACACAACATTGTTAGTAGTTCAAAAATAATTTTGCAAAGACTAGACTGAACTTCGACCAAGGAGTTGGAAGGGGCTCCTACAGGCAATCGGCTCTGATACCAACTTGTGACACTCCCAATCCTGACCGTGCACTAATCATACACGCAGCATGCATGATCAAGATCAGCAACTCATGGTAGGATATCACAACACAAGTCTACGACACAAATTTTAATATAAATCTTTATATTACAAACCAGGGTCACGGGGACCCAGAATACAGCAGTCAGCAAACAACATAATTCTGGGTACAGACGAAGTGAGATGAGTTTTCCTTGAGAAGGTGAAAAAAACAATGACTCTAGATCGAAAAGGTGCAGGCCTCCTGCCTGGGACCTTCGAACTATTCCTGGTCATCGTCGATCTCCACGTAGTAGTAAGCATCCTCGGGATCCTCTGGCTCCAGGGGTCCATCGTCTGATCGCAGCAACCGGGTAGAAGAAAAGAGGGTGCAAAGCAATCGTGAGTACTCATCCAAAGTACTAGCAAGCCTTACATCAGAACTATGCTAGAAATGCATCGGTATCAAATGAATGAAGCTATATCTTTGGTCTAAACTGCAAAAATGCAAGAGAAGAGGGGGAAAGCCTATCCTATTGAAGACTAGCATCTTACAGCATCAGAATAGAGTAGCGTAATATATAGCATATTATAAAATGTAGCAACATGTATGTAATATCCAAACCAAGAGATCCTTCCTCGACTACCCTGCGCGAAAGTGATCCCGGAATAATTAAAATAGCTAAATAATATTATAGTATCCGGTTCTAGTTCTAGTAGATCAGGATACTACTCCAAGCGTCCTGTTACCATGGACACGGCTATTCGAATAGATTATTTCCCTGCAGGGGTGCACCACAGTGCCCAACACGCTCGATTACCTCTGGCCGGACACACTTTCCTGGGTAATGCCCGGCCTCGGATGATCGACAAGCCGTAGTCCTACCTAGGCTCTCCAGAAAGGCCCCCGCCGGTCTACATCCTAAGCGCGAAGGTGTCATGGACCGATCACCCTAAGCACTATGGGTCGTTGCGTGGGTGAACGGGACCAAGTACCAGCTCTATCCTGGATGGCACTTGCCCGAACGCGCCGCAATGCTGAACTGGACGTCTGACGGAGTTGTTGGGAGGAACGTACGATGCCGAGGGCCCCATAAACCGTTATCCCGCGTGGTGGTTAGTGCGTATAGGCCAGTGGCCAACTCAGATCATATACCCAAATCCGTTTGTGTATTATTTGTAGCTCGCGGACACGAACATGTCTCCTGTTGCTCCGACAGGGTAACTCACAAACCATGACCAGGGACCAGGCCCACCTTTCTCCTAGGTGGTCTCCGCCTGCCCTGTCGCTCCACCAAGGTGTATGTTTCGTGTCGACTGTCGGAACAGGTCCTGAGCTACCGCCATATCTGGGGGTTATACCACTAAACAGCCAGCCGCCACAGGGAATCTCTCGCAGGAGCTCTTGTAGCTGACCCGACTATCATTATGTCGCGGGTGCCCTTGGGGCCGACCCATCTTTAACGTAGGGGGTGTCATGACTCAGGTCCATACCATCAAGGTGAAACTGAGGAATCACCCTCCATGAGTTCACACTTGATATACTGCACGACAGAGTCACCATCGAGAGTGAAGTATGAGGAATCACCCTCAGTTAGGTCACACTTGCGGTGCTACACTGCAGAGTCATCATCGAGAGTGAAATACGGGGAATCACACTTGCGGTGCTACACTACAGAGTCGTACAACTGGATGGGCTCAAGGTGTGTTCAGGTCTCGGTACCACGATCACTTGTTTGGATAACCCAGATAACAAGCATGGCAACACGGACAAGGGTGTAGGGCCACTGATGGGACACTAGCATATCTATACTAAGCATATACGACAACAGGTAAAGTATCAACAGCAAGTTACAACAAAAGGTTATGCATCAGAATAGGAGCTACCGGAATAACAACAGTACCAAAATCTAATGCTAGAATAAGAGAGAAGGAATGGGCGATATAAGAATGGTCAAGGGGGTTTGCTTGCCTGGTTGCTCTGCAGACGAATAGAATCTTCGGACGTAGCCGATCATCGAATCATCAGCGGTCTTGGAGTCTACCGGAAAGGAAGTAACGGAGGGGGAAACAATAAATTACAGATCAATCAAATGCATCACAGATGTATGTCAGGGCAAAAAGTGTTGGTGATATGCTCTAATGCATTACTAAGCATTTTAAATGGAGTGGGAAAGGATATTTTCCTAGTTCCAGGTATTTTTGTCTGTATTGATTAAGGTGAAATTGTTCAATTTTTGCTATATTAGAGGCATTTGTCTTGGACGGGGATGACATATTCGGATACGTTATATTTTTCTGATCATTTTTTATATATAAATTATTTTAATCCGAATTACGGTTTGTTTTATATGAATTTCCAAAGTTTATTTAATTTTCTGGAATTTCTAGAATTTTTGTATTTAGTTTAATCCGAATTGACCAAGTCAATTTGACTAGTCAAAAGGGCAGGTGTGGCCCACATGCCATTGGCACATACCTGATCAAATAATTAAAATCTAATCTAAACAAATGGGGCCCACGTGTCATCTACACATTAGGCTAATTAATTTCTAATTTAACCTAAAACTAATCTAGCTCTATTCTAATTAGGCCGGCCATGCTGGGCAGTAGCAAGCCGGCTGCACATGGCTGGGAACGCACGCACGGGAGTGCACGGCGGCCACGGCCAGCAGCGGCAGCAGCAGCGGCAGGCAAGCAGCAGCAGCAGGCAGGCAGCAGCGTCAGTAGCCAGCAGCAGCAGCGGCACAGTTAGCAAGCAGCAGCAGTGGTAGAGAGCAGCAGCGCAGCGAGCAGCAGCTAAGCAGCGGGCAGCAGCAGCAGCCAGCAGCTTGAGCAACAGCATTACGCGGCGGCAGCAGCAGTACGCAGCGGCAGCAGCAGTACGCAGCACGGCAGCAGCGGGAAGCTGTGGGCGCGCGAGCGCGGGCAGGCACAGGGGAGCAGCGAGCATGGGTGCGCGCGGGGCACAGCCAGGGCGCAGCCATGGGCAGGATCAGGTACAGCCGCGTGCGCGTACGCTGAAGCTCGGGGACGATGGCAAACGGCGATGAACCGAAGGGAAAAGGGGGGAATCGGCAGAGGAGCTCACCGCGGAGCTCGTGGACGAGGTTAGAATGTGCGAGGGTGGCCGGATGCAATGAATTCAACTATGAGAGGCGACGGCCGTGGTGAGAAACCAGCTCGATGCTGAGCGTACGGCGTGGCCCGGCTCGATTTAGAACACGTAGGCGAAGGAGACGACGATGGCGAAGCTCCTGGATATCTTGGCGCGATGGCCGATGAGGGGAGGCCGGTGGCCACGGGATCGACGCAGCGATGGCGACCAGAGCTCTGGCATGAGCAAACTTGAGAGAGAGAGAGAGAGAGCGAGCGAGCGAGGGGATAAGTGAGGGTTAGGGTTTGGGCTCGACCAGATATACCCCCATGTGAGCTACAGTAGTGCCAGACGTCGAGCATCGCGCCATGGCGGCCGAGGATGGTCGACACGGTGAGCTTTCTGTCTCTCTGCACGTGAGGTCGGAGATGAGGGAGAGATGGGCTAGGCCTTTGTACTGTAGCACTAGAACCCAGTCCAACATTGACTTAAGTCTTTTTCTCTTTTCTATTTCAGTTTCGGTTTTTAACTTCTCTCTTGCATTTATTTCACTTAATAAATGAATTTACTTAAACATGGAATTTTGCACATAAATCAAACACTGCATACCCATAACACACACAAGTTTCTGGATTATTTGCAATTGCCTAAGTATTTTTTTTATTTTTTTAAATGGCCACTCAAATTGCTGCTTGTTCACAAAATAGTTGCTGGGGGCAAATTAAAAATCCAATTTTGAGTTTATTTCTTCATGACAAATACTAGGGGATTATTTGCAATAACATGAACACTTTCGTTTAATTAATTGAAGGAGTTTCATTTTTCCTTATTAATTGAATTTTGAATTTGAATTTAATTTGAACTTGATGGCAATTATTAAAGACAAAATGATGACATGGCAACTTAATAAAATAGCAACAGTGCTTAGTACATGGGGGTGTTACAGATTAGCATGCAATTTTTCCATAATACCAAGAGGAATTTCATAACATATATTTCGAGTAGGTAGAGGCTCATCTCTTACCACTTGCGCTCGAGGTGAAGGTACCCCGAACAAGCCTCTCAAAGGACTATCTTTCATAGTAACAAATGTAGATAAAATTCTGCACGTGTAATAAATGTTTCCTTACCAAATTCCACTTACCAAGAGCGCTTCACTCCCTGCAAACGGCACCAGAAAAGAGCCTTGATGACCCACAAGTATAGGGGATCAATCTAAGTCCTTTCAATAAGAAAGAGTATCGAACCCAATGAGGAGCAGAAGAAATCGATAAGCGGTTTTCAGCAAGGTACACTACTAGGGAAAACCCTATCGGTAGAGGGTTAACAGTAGCGTGGGGTAACGGGCCGGCGCTACTGCTACCTAGCAGTGGTGCTGGTATGTACCCAGCGCTATAGGTAAGCACATAGTAGTAGCGCGGGCTATCCACCACGCCCTGCTGCTAAGTGATCCCCACCATACCCACCTGGGCTGCCTGTAGTAGCAGCGAGGCCCATAAACCCCTTGCTACTGCTAAACATATAGCAGTAGCGCGGGCGTTCTACCCCGCGCTTCAACTACGAGCTCACTGTGCCAGCTGGTGGGCCCCATTTATCAGCAACGCGGGCTAGTTGCGCAGCACTGCAATTATCTGGCTTAGCAGTAGCGCCGGTGTCGTGCCCCGTGCTACTAGTAAGCTCCTCTTATCGTCTCCCCCGGCCGTCCATTTCCTCACTATCACTCTCACTCTTCTGCCAGAGCCCTGTCACTGTCGCCTGCGCTGCCGTCGCTGACCTCGCGCCATTGCCGTCTTCCTCCCGAGCCCCGGTGACCCTGCCTCGTCGCTGCTTCGTCAGCTCCCGATCCTGCCCGTGCCCCGGCGCCCCTGCTCTTCCTCCCGAGCTCCACCTCGAAGCTATTCTTCTCCCGCCCTCGTCCCTCCTCACCTGCTCTTCCTCCCGAGCCCCGGTGGCGAACCCTAGGTCGATTGGGACAAACCCTAGGTCGATTTGGATGAACCCTAGGTCGACTGTGAACTAAAACAAATCCCAATTTCAATGCACCAGATGGCTGAATTAGAGAAAGTTTGTATGAGATGTTTTGTAGGGTACATCCCCATGGTCATTTCGAGTGGTCATTCACCCATTTTGGCCCAGCTGTTTGGTCACAGCTATAAAAACAAGAGTCTGTCCTGATATTTGAAAAACAGCGAACTTTTGGTTTTCAGCTACTTATGTTGATGATTTATGGTGATGGTAAAATAATTATAAAAAATAACACAAATACTTGGGAGATCCTAGTTCCCATATAAGTTTAGTTTGATCAATTTCCAATAGCAGTTCTCTTGCAATGAAATTCATAAGTGGGCTAATCAGTATGATGCAGATGTTTTTACTTTGTACTATTTCAGTGTTGATACTTTGTACTAATGCACATGATCTTGAGGTTATAGCTCATTTCACTTTGTACTATTTGGACATGTGTATGTGTATGGACATGTTGATCTTGAGTTGCTGTGTATGTGGTGCCAAAGATGGCCACATTTGTCTCTTTCTATTGCAGGGAAACTCCGAGTGGACTATGTTTTGCCGGAATGTTGATTCATTTCCATTCCGGCAAATTTCAGGCGCTCGATATGTCCTGTTTTTAGCAAAGGTCATGCCAAAAAAATTCATGAATTTTGGCATGACTTGTACTAGAAAGTAGGATATATCGAGTGCCCGTGATTTGCCGGAACGGGAATTAAATGACATTCCGGCAAAATATAGGCCATTTTTTATGTCATTACTCAATTACTATATGTAACGGGTTAACGAGAGAAGGGAGTATGCGACCATCACCGACGGTCGCAATATCAGAGAGGGAGTGCCTGGTATTTGCCATCGATTTTTAATCTTTGAATTATGAACACAAGAAATGTCTGACGATGATAGGATCCCTGAGTGTGATTACCGCACCGACGACGGGGGTATGTGCGATAGGCCTCACCTGGAAAACGGTAGGTGCTTCACCCTAATGCTGAAAGAGACCTTCAAAGTTTTTACGGTATGTAACGACGGCAAGTATGTTTTCATAATTGAGCATGACTTGTGCTTTTTGCTTTAACGTGCACTTTCTATTTTTTCCAATTCGACTAGTGCGTCCCCTGCTATGCAAGACCGTATGTCTTAGAGAAGCTCGGTTCGAAGATAGGGACAGTATGGAGACGAAGAAAGCTCACCTAAAGACGAAACATGGTTTCGTTTTTGCGGTTAAGCTCTACAATGCAGTAAATCATTCACATTTCGGTTGTTCAAATTGGAGAGGACTATGCAAGGCCTACGGATTTTAGGAGGATATGAAAATAACCTTCGATCTTGGTCCTGAAGATGATCCTGAAGATAATATCAACATTTCGGTTGATGTGGACATGATTCCAGTTCTACCTCCATGTGAGTTTGTCAAACAAATTTGTTAAGTACTTTATATTGTTTATTTAAAAATAGTTGGTATTCATCCCTACTAAACTTGTTTATTTATAATTGATAGCTTATTTCCTTTCTCCAAGAAATATACGGGAGGTAGTAGACAAGACCTACTACAGTTATGGCTCAGAGCTAAATTGGGAGGAGATAAATTCTCTTGTCTTGTTTATTAAGGATGTTGAGACTTTTAAGATCAGTTATGAAATTGGCAAAAATTATAGTGGATATGTGCCACTAGTCCACGTGTTGAACCATGGTAACATCCATGCAGATAGCATGGTAAGATTTTTTTACATGTGTCACTAGTCCATCTTTTGCATACATTCTTCTTAAGCAAAACTACATTGCTAACTATGTTACTATTATGTTGTTCAACAGAAGCTCCCGAAGGAAGTTGTGCCTCAGTAGATGTATACCAAAGGTCACATGAGTATTATTAGCTTACGGCCAGGTCTGGCGGTGGCTTTCCGCAGTGCATACTCAATTTCTCGAACAGATGAATGCCTCAAAATCAAAGGATGGAGCAAAGTATTGAATGCACGCAGGGAAGTAATTGGAGACAGCATGGATGTGCGCAGGCCACAAATTGAAGACAGGTGGATCTCTATTCTCCATAATGGAGATGGAGGGGCTTACCTGTTTTATGCTATTTTAACTAAGAGAGAGGAGTAGGTCCTAGCTAGTACTTGTCATGTGCTAGAATAATGATGAGTTATTTACCTAGGATGATAACAATTAGCTAGTGTTGGTTAACTTGTCATGTGCTATGTTGATGGTGAGTTATTATATGACTACGATGATGATGAGGAGGAGGCCGTAATACTTGTCATGTGCTAGAATGATGATGAGTTATTATATATATGACTATGGATGATGAGTTGTTATATGACTACGATGATGAGTTGTTATATCATTATGATAATGATTAGTTGTTATATCATTGGGTGGAAGAAACACGAATTAGATTAAAGTGGATGGATCCAAGTGACCAAGTTGGATTAGTAGGACACTTGGATCCATCCACTTTAATCTAATTCGTGTTTCTTCCACCCAATGATATAACAACTAATCGTTATCATAATGATATAACAACCTCTTAATTGCTACTTTACCAAAATTTGTATAACGGTGTATAAATACAGTAAAAATCTGAAGAAATGAAATACGGACGAATAGTAGTAGAGCGGGGCAACACACCACGCTGCTAGCAGTAGCGCGGGTCCAGCCCCACGCTACTGCTAAAATAAGTAGTAGTAGCGCGGGGTGAGAGACGCGCTACTGCTAAAAGTTAGCTCTAGCGCACTAGCAGTAGCGCGGGGGCCCGCGCTACTGATTGCACATAACCCCGCACTACTACTAGGGTTTTCCCTAGTAGTGGTAATCTCTGCAAGTGATGTAAGATAGTTTTGGTAGATAGTTTGATACCAAAATAATTAGTAACAAGTAGCAAGTAACAAAAGTAGAAAGGTGCAGCAAGTGACCCAATCCTTAATGTTCCTAAGGACAAGCCGGTGGAACTTCTTATAGTGATCAAAACGCTCTTGAGGACAAACAGGAATATCGCCAAGTTACTTTCACCATGATTCATTGACTTACATTCATTGTCTTGATAATTCTTTATGTGGGTGGACCGGAGCTAAGGTGATGTTCTTACTTGAACAAACACCTACTTATGATTATACCCTCCATGCAAGCATCCGCAAATACAAGAGAAGTAATTAAGATAAATCTAACCATGATATTAAACATATGGATCCAAAATAGCCCCTCACAGAACAATTCATAAACAGGGGTTTAGGCTTCAGTCACTCCCGCAACCCAGCATCTACAAACTAATTCCATGATGCCTTCCCCTAGGCCCAAACATGGTGAAGTGTCATGTAGTCGATGTTCACATAACACCACTAGAGGAAGAAAACATAACATATCATCAAAACATTGAACGGTGATCAACTTCACATGATTACTAATAATGAGACTTCTCCCATGTCCTCAAGAAGAAGTGCAACTACTCACAACTCATAATATTGAACATGTTCAGTGGGTATAAATATGCAATCAACAATCTGGACATAATGATCTTCCACCAAGTAAACCAACTAGGATCAACTACGAGATATAATCAACACTACTAGCACCCCAGGTACCAATCTGAGGTTTGATACAAAGATTGAGAACAAGAGATGAACTAGGGTTTGGAGATGAGATGGTGCTGGTGAAGATGTTGATGAAGATGAAGCCTCCCATGATGAGAGGAACGTTGGTGATGATGATGGCTTTGATTCCCCCCTCTCAGAGGGAAGTTTCCCTGGCAGAATTGCTCCGCCGGAGAGCAAAAGTGCTCCTGCCCTGGTTCCGCCTTGAGACGGCGGTGGCTGGTCCCGAAAGTCTTCTCTTTATTTTTTCTAAGGTAAATAGCTTCATATAGGGAAAGATCGCCAGAAGTGGACCTCCATGGGCACCACAAGCCAGGTTGGCAAGCCCTGGGGGTAGGGCGCGCCCCCTGCCTTGTGGGCCCATGGAGGCTCTTCTTTGATACTTCTTTCTTCCAGCATTTTTTATATATTCCAAAATAAATCTCCGTAAAATTTCACGTCATTTTGAGCTTCGGAGAATTGCTATCTCTGCTGTAGCTTTTTCAGGTCAGGATTCCAGCTGCCGATAATCTCCCTCTTTTGATGTATCTTGCATTTTAAGAGACAAAATGCATTAGAATTACATCATAATAAGGAATGTAACTTCAAAATAAGATAAATAACAGTAGAAAATCATGATGCAAAATGGGCGTATCACAATGACACAAATCATTGGATAATTATTCATAGCACCAAAATACCATGTTCAAGTAGGGGATTACAACAGGTTGCGGGAGAGTGGACCGCTGAAAAGAGGTGAGGAAGATGATGAAGATGTTGGTGAAGACGAAGATGTTGATGAAGACGATCGCCGCAATGATGGTTCCAACGGCAGCACTCTGGCGCCACCGGGAAAGAGGGGGAGAGAGTCCCCCCCTCCTTCTTGCTCCTCCATGGCCTTCCCCCTAGATGGTGAGTGGTTCTCCGATTTGTTCCATAGCCTCCATGCGCCCAGAGGGGCGAGAGCCCCTCCAATATTGGATCTCTTATTTCTCTGTTTCTCTATATTTCGGTACTGTTTTTTGGCCGAACACCATTTCTTTTATATCCAAAGATCCATAACTCCGATCAGGCTGAAATTTTGAGGGGATTTTTTTTTCATAAAATTAGCTTTCTGGCACAAAAAGAAGGGCTCCAACCGACATCCACAGCCCTCACACGGGCCCATGGCGCAGCCAGGGGTGTGGCCACGCCACCTTGCCGTGTGGGGCCCTCGGGCACCGTCTTACATCAATTCCTTCGCCCAAAAATCACATATATTTCAAAAAAAATCATATGAAATCACCGAGGTGTTTTGACCTTCCTAGATATTGATTTTCTGTAAAACATAAAACATGCAGAAAACAAGAACCGACACTGGGCACTAGATTAATAGGTTAGTCCAGAAAAATAATATAAAATTGCACCAAAATCATTAATAAATGATGTAAATATAGTATGAATACTTCAAAAATTATAGATATGTTGGAAACCTATCAGGTCCATAAAAAGGCCGGGCACAACTCCCACGGGACATGATTCTGGCCGGATGGCGTGTGTTGGGATGTCTGCCCGGCCTTTCAACACCGTGGTCCGGCCGGATATCGTGTCTTAGGACTTCTAGCCAGATTTTCTACATGTTTGCCCTGACAATGATCATTGCACATAGCTTTCTTTGACGATTTGTTTTTGATAGATAACCCGTTGTGACCGCTATCCAGCATGCATCTCGAGGTATTAAGTTTATTTTTCCTTAACAGTCTGCAAATGATTCTGCTCATATTGCGTTCTTATTTGCCTTGACGATGATCATTACCCTCTCTGGCCACGTGAACTGTTTGAAGAGACCAATTAATTTGCTCGTGTGAACTGTAAGCCATTAACACGAACAAATGTTAGACCATGACGATTGTTGCCCATGTGCAAACCCAATGACCTAATTACCACCCCCCCCCCCCCCCCCCCCCCCCCACCCCAACGACAAATGAGAGATTCCAAAACATGCCATCTGGCTAGGCGCAGCGTCCAAAGGCCGGGCACACAAGTCAAAACACGCCATCCGGGCAGACCACAACATCCAAAGGCCACACCTTCAATGGTACACGAATTGAACCATCGGGATAGGGTACTTCTACTCGTAACAACTGAGACGACCCATGACGTCCGGGCAGACCACAGAGTCTGAATGCCGTGGAAGTGGCACACAAAACAAACGGACAGTAAAACCACCACCGAGCCTTAGAGCATCTCCACTAGGCCCCCCAACAGCCCCCCGAGGACCACTTTTTTTGCGCCGGTTGTAAAAAATCGCCCCAGCCATGCACCCAAGACCTCCTTTTTCGCCAGATTTGAGGAAAGTTTCGGCCGGCGCTCCCATGGGAAACCCAACGCGCTGGGGGCGAGTTGGGGGCACCGGCGCTACCTTTTCACGTGCAAACCCCTCTCTCTCCTCTCTTTCCACCTACCCCACCCCGTCGCCCACCTTCCACCGCTGCCTCCTACTCCTCCTCTGCCCCGGCCTCCCCCGCACGCCATGGCGGCCAACCACCACCTCCGCCGCCTCGCTTCCGCGTCCGCCCCCGCTCTCTCCCGCCTCTCCAAGCCCCCTGCCTCGCCGCTCCTCCGCCCCGCGTTCTCCAGCTCCGCCTCCCCCGCGGATCAGCCGGCGGCGGCGGCGGGCGCCGCTGCAGCCGAGAAGGGCGAACCCGGGGCCCGGGGCGCCGCAGCAACAGATGGCCCGCGCCGTCCCGAGCGCTACCATGCGTGCGCTGTCACACATCGGCATGACCCGCCTCGGCTGCCTCTTCTCCGTCGAGGTGGCGGCGGCGCAATGCCGTCCTGCGTGCAGCAGGGCGCGGCGGACTTCGAGGAGACGCTATTCGTCCGGTGCCACGTCTACTGCAGCGGTGGGGGCGCCGGCAAGCCGCCGGCGAAGTTCGAGCCCCGCCCGTTCCTGCTGTCCGTGGTCGCCGTGGACGCGCCGGAGCTGGACCTTGGCCAGAGCACAGTGGACTTGAGCGCCCTCGTGAAGGAGTCCACGGAGAAGAGCCAGCAAGGGGAGCGCGTCCAGCAGTGGCAAATGGCGTTCCTGCTCGCCGGCAAGGCCAAGGGCGGGGAGCTCGTCGTCACGCTCGCTTTCTAGATCATGGAGGACGGTGGCGTCGGGCTCTACAGCTAGCCGGCCACCAAGACTGCTGCCCTGGTGCGGTGTCCGGTGACGAGAATCTGAAGGAGCCCCTCCTTGTCCCTCGCCTTGGCCTCCAGCCTGAGCTCCCGCAGCACGGCGGAGAGCCTGGACCTCTTGCTCCTCTTCTTCTTCATGGCGTCGCTCCGGCACAAGGACGGCGGCCTGGACCTCCTCGACATCGTCACCGGCCCGGCCGCTTCCTCGCTGCGCGCCACGCGCTCGTGGACCTCCGAGCTATCGCCACGCATCCTCCTCGTCGAGGTGCAGACTTGCTTGCCCAAAATTTGCGCCGGCGCAGCCCCAGCCAGACGAAAAAACGTCCCGGGGGGGCACAACGGCTGGAGATGCTCTTAGAAGCACACACACCTTTCTCCGGGCAGGCAAAACACATCCGTACTTGATTGCTTGGCTATTCATGTCCTTGTAGGGGAGTACCCGCCTATCACTGATGCTCGTGCTTGTCTTCGGCCTTTTCCTCCTCTCACGGATCTACAGCCAGCTATAAGTCTACCTGCTTCGGGCTCTTTGCTTGCTGCTGAGGAATCTCTACCCTTATCCTTGATAGACCGGGGAAATAAGTGCACGTCACTGTCCTTGCTTCTTTGTTTTCTGCTTCCCTTTGTCTATTTGAATTGACTTTTCCCATCATTTGAGTGTTCATGGCATTGCAGGTGAGTATTAGACTGCTCTCGATGCTTGAGGTTGTCCTCGGCCTTTTCCTTCCCGAATGGATGTGCAACCGCTTCTTTACTTACCTGCTCCTAGGGTCCCTTTGACTGCTGTGGATAAGTGTGTTCCTCGCCTCCGCGGGACCTGGCCGTCTGGCATCTGTTAGGTGCTTTGCCGGGTAAGCTAGTTGGCTGACCCTATCCGGGCTTCTGTCTAGATGCCGGGTATATGATTTGGGTTCTCGTACTCAGGATGTGCGCATTCGTCTGTGCACCCTATTTGTGTTGGCGTGCGCGGGGCACACGCGTGCGTCAGGGTACGGTCTGCTATGTCAGTTGTCCCAACCAGAAGATAGCGTGCAGCCAAGTAAACCGCAAACGATTCCCTTTGCGAACATCACTCATCAGTCCACCATTCTCTGCGTCTGCATGGACTGCACGACGTCATCAACCCGAGGGCTATATAAATGGCTTACTTCAAAATAAGTCCAAACTAAATAGCCGTTGGAAGGCTCACCTATTGCCGTGCACCGTAGTCGTACAGCCGTTACACATGAACCATGTTGCTCCAATCCATCCATATTAGCCACACTAAACCCAACCCTAAAATCCAACACAGTTTTATGTGATATTAAGCCAATGGAAAACTAAATTTCAAATTGTGAGTTATATGATCACATGATTCAAATATCTTCCATGCCGTACAACATTGCATTATACAATAAATTATTTGCGATAATTGTAAGTTAATTAGCAATAACACATAACAGCTGGGACAAAAAATACAATACCTAAAAGGAGTGCCTAAGGTTCTATATGCCACAAGGATAATATATGACACCAAGGACATGATCTTTTCCAGCTGCTTTGATCCTTATGATGATTTTTATGATTTATTTTGTTTTTCTTGTTACCGTCTATCTGCGTTGACGATGATCATTGCCAATAGCTCTCTTTGACGATCTGTTTTTGATGACATGAAAGTCTGTTCGGGAAGGACCATAATGTTTATCATCTGACTATAATTATGACTCTCATAATAATTGCAAGCTGGGGATTATATTGCTGGCATTATTCGCTACTACCGAATAGGATGATCAACAAACTCTCAACAACGAAACCACGAGTTTTGCTCGACCATCCGGACCTAACAATCGACAACATCAACCCGATAGCCACGATGACATCCAATGGCCGCGTGAAAATTATGGGACTGACCAGGCACCTCTGAATCGGTGACCCACATGACCCGACAAACACACAAATAGACTGAACAATGGCAGACCCAAGGAAATGTATGTATATTACATCTAGGCAAATATACCAGCGGCATTATTATTTATCGAGTGGGTCACCATCCGAGCACACCAGAGTAGATGACCAGCCATCGCACTCAGAAACTATAGCCCAGAAGACAACCAGCTATTGAACGTACTCTGTTCCCCTCCGTTCGAATCGGCGTGCACAGTCTCGGGCCAGCTGGGTCTAATGCTGGCGGTGACGCACAGGCTGGCAGAATTCCGGTGATAGATTCGCACCTGCCGCGCTGAATCAGAGCGGAGGACTTGGATTCTATCCATGCCCATCAGAGGATCTGCATCTGTATTTGCCTTGTATATTTACTAACGACAGACAACGATGATCATTTGCCCATGTCCTTCTTTGGCTGGCTAGAGCAACACAACAAACGGCGAGACAGCACACACGGACGCGACGGTCACAGTATCCAATGTCTGGGCAGACAACCCAAAACACGCCATCTGAGCAGCCGCAACGTCAAAAGGTCGGGCAGACACCCAAAACACGCCATTCGGGCAGCTGCAACATCTAAAGTCCGGGCAGGCATGTGGGCCTGGCCTGCCCTCCTACGTCTGGGCAGATCCGTCAGTCAAGCCAACCGGGTACACACCGCGCCGGGCACAACTCTGCCAGCAGCCTGTTAACCCCACAAACTCTACTGTTGAGTTGCATGATTCAGGCTGGTCTGCTGATAATGCATTCAACAAATTGGCTGGAGCCTTTAGTGGGTTACGCTGCCATGGCAACATTTCTGGTGGATGGCTCTACTCGTTTCGCTGCCATGGCAGCATTTTTGGCTGCCATGGTAGCATTTTATGTCATGTTGCTAACATTTCGCTACCATGGCAGCATTTTCGGCTGCCATGCCAGGAATTGTGCTGGGCCGCTAACCAATTAGCTCGGATAAGCCCCAACATTTAACAAAACCGCCGAACGACCAAGGTACCTGCCGAACCGCGTGTGACGTGCAGACGACACGACGCTACGCAGTAGGTATGCACTGGCACAACCGTACTAAGATCGCTAGGCCGAAACCCAGTTAGGCCATACAGCAAAAATGACCTTATCAGCTACCGCAGACATTGCACCTTTATGAGCCGGCATGGACCAACTTTGCACTCATCAGCAAGTCACAGGAAAACGCATCAAGTAATACAGGGCCGTGGAACACGCATGAAGCAATATACCATGTATTTAATAACAAATTTTGGCATACCACAATAATATGCACGCACAACCCTAACACTGGCACATACATACACATAATCACACAGCCGTCGCAGCCCTAGTCCGATGGTGTGTTTTTGAATGCATACCCGGCTTCTTGCCGCTGCATTCTAGCCGGCTGGCGTTTCCTGTGTCTCGGACAGCAGCTTGCCCTTCCTGTCCTATCTGCTGGTGCATGCCCAGTAATGACACGGTGGACGTCCGATCGGCAGCCTCGCACGTGGGTTATCAAATCGTCTCCAGCAGCGTCTCATGCTCATGCCAACGCCACACGCGCATAAACCTGCAAGCAACGTTCAGGGCAGAAGGAATGAAAAGCGCACGAGGACAATTAAACCGAAGAACGCAGACAAAGAGAACCCCAACGAAGAAGGAAGGAATAGCATGCAAAGAAAATACACAAACAAAAAACAAACAGGGGGTCAAACTTAGGCTCACCTCGTCGGAATCAATAGCACGGCGGCAGTGGCATTCGGCGTCGGCGCAGTATCGGTAATAGGCAAAAGCGAGGCCAGGCCCGAACCTCGGTCACTGGGTTTTCGCCCCACAGGGAGCTGCTCGATGACGAGTGCTCTCAGTGGGTTTCCCAGTGGTGCCCTGAGCCCGCTTTCCCCTTTCTAGTTTCCTTAAAACTGTTGGCCTTGGGTACGTTGGTACGGTACTACTTGTATTTCCGTTATGATAAGTAATGGAAAGGGGTTATGCCCGGTTCAAAAAAAGATTTGGAGATTGGAGAAAATGTTATGTTCATGCTCTAAGAAGGCACTTTAGGTCTATTCATGCTCTTCGACCACATGCCATGATGAATCTTATTTGACGATATACTTATGGTTTTTGCCAATGCTTCGTTGGATGTTATTAGTTAACTATTCTACAATAAGTACTTCTAAATTATATGTGCGTGCGAAAGTTGTTAAGTACTGATTGTTAACTATTCTATGAAGTTAATGACATTATAAGAGTCAGTTCAATTGTATTGCTTGATGCAATCATCTACATGATTTTTAGCTTATATTCTCTATGATTACCCTTTCAAAGACTTCATCATTGTCTTCTCACTTTAAGATACATCCACGAATGCATCGACCAGTCTCATGGTTGCGTACTCCTTCATTTTATGTTAGTTCTGTTCTACGTTTCAAACATTTCATCTACTCCCTCAATATCTAAATATAAGACATTTTTTCACACTGTCATAGTGTCCAAAACGTCCTATATTTCGATACAGAGGGAGTATTATTGAACCAAAGAAAATTCAAAATTGGAGACAAGAACATATTCATTATGAACAATGCTTCTCGAATCGATCCTCCTCTTTCTTTCATCGATATACCCTTTATATTAGTTATGTATTTTTCTGGGATGTACTTCAACTACCTTAATATGTCTATCAATTTGTTCGTGTACAGAATTCTATTATCATTTGCATAACAGTAAATCGTTATGCTAAGATGTGTTCTACTTGTTCAGTCTACTGGAATGCAATATTGTGATCTTTTTGATATCGATAATTAAATTCAAAGCTACTTGAACTCATTCATCTGTTGAATTGAGATAAACCTATGAATATTTTCTTACTGTTAATAATTTTTTTCTCATTCACTCAACTTTACTTGTAGCTTAAATTTGTTTGAATCCAGTAATACCAACTACTGCACTAATTGTGAACATTCTTTCATTTAGAATAACAAATACTCCATGGACATTTTTCATTTACAATTCATCGATATTTACATTCTTTGTATGATCGTCTACTGATTTTACACATCACTTATATCCATGGATCCACCCTATATATCATTTTTTAAATCTGTTTGTCGACTTGAAGTTTCCTCTTGTCGAACTTATCTAAAACACGTAAGTTTCCTTCCGCGGAAATACGGCCACTCTGCAACTTTCAAACTACTATGTACTATCAGTCCTCATGTTGTATCAACGTTGTTAACAACACAAAAATATTCAGACGGACAACAATTCAGTACATGAACACATTCAGATAATTCAATTTCAGTAAGACAAATCGATACTGCAAATGTTCACACCGCAACTTACATTCATAGAAAAGATCAAATGGTGATACCTACGAACAGTCCAACGACTAATTGGCTTCGTTGCGTCGACAGAAACCGCCTAGCCCAGCGCCCCTGGGTTGGCGACGCTCAGCACCGACCGCACGGTGACGGCCAGTGGCAGGGGCAGAGCCTAACCCATCGACATGGGGAATTGCAGTGCCACCAACAGTGACATCAACACCCTCATGCTTGGCGCTGGCGCCCGCGCTACCCGTCGGCGTCAAGCGACGAACGGCACCAAGCAACTCCGGCAATCTTGAGGAAAACTGGATCAGGAGATTGTTCAATTTGTCTTTGTTTTCTTGCAATCAATCCAAGATCTAATAACTACTTGTATTTTGTGAATCGCAAACAAGAAGTACAGGAGAAGAACAAGAATCAAGAAGCATAAATCAAATTTTTTTAAAAAAAGGAGTCAAGACACGAACTAGTAGCATCCTGATTCTCGTACTTCACACATGAAACATACAGATCAAAACTCTTGGATCTTAATTGCTACATCATCAGCGCAACCATGGCTTTCGGCCTTCGCGGGAGGCGGACAGCGGCCATAGATGCCCCTGCCCCCAGGCACGGCAGGAGCATGCGGCGCCCGGCGATACTCCCCTGGCCTCCGTAGAGGCTATGTGGACGGCAAGCGCGGCACGCGAGCCCGCGCTCCCCGGCGCGGCTCCTCCAGCACGCGGGCGACACCACGCCCTCCGGCAGCGCGACGCAGCAAGCCCGAAGCGGCCGTGACTCGGCGTCCCTCAGGCCTGCGGGACGACCCTCCGGCACACGGAGGGCAATCTAGCCCGTACGCCAACGGTTTTCGATCGAAGTGCTGCGGCCGCGACTTCTGGCACGGCTCCGGGCACCGCGCATAGATCCTCCCGGCGGCGATGGATAGAAAAATTCCCCACGGGATGTAACGTAACCGCACGGGAGAGAAATTGGGGATTCTTATCCATTGGGTTATTTATTGATTTAGCCCTCTAACTTTACGTTAATTCCGCGAAAGTCCATGTATTTCTGTATCAGCCCTTTAACTTGCAGTATTTTACAGTCAAATTATCAAGCCGATTAGACTTTGTAGTTTAGCTCCAGGCTTACTATTTTAACACTTTAACTCTTTGGTTATTATTATTTCTATTCTAAGATGTTGATTTTTAGAAAAATATATGGGAGAACCTCTGTTCATCCTAAATTACGTACGACATAATTATTTACCATTTTACAATGGGTAAAATTCTCATTTGAAGACATCATGCCTTCATAAGTATGTAAATTATTATTTTTACACATATATGTATTACTACAGTAATACCATTGCAAAATACTGTTTTGCCTATATTTCAGAACCTATTCCTCGGAAATTTAAGACATCATATGTGTCTTTACCGCAAACATTTTTTATGACGTGTGATCTTTAGACAGCAACTTTTTGCAATAGAAATTAATTTTCTTACAAACAAGAATTATAATGTGTCATACTTAATATGACTAGCGCAAATTTTATTTGTGAATCACAAGGTATTGGTGGCATCTACTGCATCATTTATAGATTATCCATCACTACTGTGAGGTCTACATCTTGCCATTTTAACAAGATGACTACCTTCGAAGTGCTCTTCCAAATATTAATATTTGATGTGACTACCTCAAGATATCATAAGGTAATACTGGCATCTACTGCAAAATTTTGCAGACTATCCACTATTACTGCAAGGTCTACATCATGTCACTTTGACAGATGATTATCTTCAAAGTGATTTCATAAATTTAGCATAACATAAGATAATAGAATTATGAACATCTACTGACAAAAGTCAGATTATGTTTTCTGTTACTGCGAGATCTACACCATTGGTGATTATCTTCAAAGTGTTATCCTATATAATTTGAGGTCTACACGTATGGTTATAAAGCACCACATATTTATAAAATTTGCTCCTCTGAAGCATTTGTTGTTGTTCACTAAAATATTTTACTCTCATAGTAAATATTGTTCTTGCACACTCGCTATATGCCTCAACTATTCAAGCCTCATTTTGCTTGAATATGTCATAGGAAACTACATAAATATTTGCATATAATCGTGATTGACTTCTATTACATTGGTAAAATACATGGCAATGAAACCTATGTCACTATTTATAATTATAGTGTTGTCCATCCATCAAGATGGATCCCATAACTATGGCAACGATTGAGTGTCTCAACACTTTTGCAATGTGCACATCACATTGCGGTTATACTTTCACAGTGACTAACCAATGTCAAACATGCAACGTCTATGTTTTTGGCGGTGACTCTAAAGATGCAACGCTCATATGCATTTGATGTGTCCCAACTTCACTTAGTTCTCAAACTAAGTACATAATAGATGAATTTTTATTCACATTGAATATTTCCCTTAATATAAACATGATGCCTTGAGCACATCGCGAATGATTACCCATTCTGTTTTCAAGATTTCAAGTCTATCCCAGCTCACAATTCTGTCACTTAATCAACTCCAAGTTGAGATCTCGTGATCAAATATTTTCATATGCCCTTAATACACTTTACATCCTCTTATGATGGTACTACAATTTTCCATGATGAAGAAACATAGAATTTCTTAAAATCATCAGATTCACCCAACAGGTGATATACCATTATTTGAAATATTTGCTAGTATTGAGAATACTATGCAAGTCAGTGGTCACAAAAAAAAATGAACCACGAGGAATTCAAAGTAAAGTGTAGGCTAAAAGACAAAACTACCTCTCAATAAGGAATATATAATTTTCAAAAGATCACAATGTCAACTCTCAAGTTTGTCAAATATGTGGTTATATAAATATTGTACCTGTGATTTCCAAACCCTCTAACATATGGTCGAACCACACCATAAATTTATTAAAAGGCCAATAAGTTCAATGGGATAAATTTGAAAATTTGCAAATAACAACCAGGTTCTGGTAAAGGATTGTTCTCAGAATCTTCATCAGAAGGAGGACCAAAATCTAGTGCAGAAAATGGAGGATGAACTCATTTGCACTCAATAATATCGGAGACCTCAAGTAATCTCCTAATTATCCCAACATATTATTAGCCTATACTTGTACTACTACGTAGTAAAATGTCCAATATCATATCCCTTGGACACAATATTCGATAAATTTGAATGTATATTTCAATTCATACTCAATATTGTTGCGTACACAATGATTTTCTAAGTATCAATAAATTAAATATTAGGCTTGATAGCCTTAGCCATCCTGGTTTGGGGATGATTAGAAAATTGTTGACAATTATGTTGGTCACAACTTAACAAGTTGCAAAATATTCCCCATATCATCAGATTATATGTGCACCACGTGTGCCATAGGGGGAATCTGTTTTAAGGAACTCTCACCTTAAAATTCTAAATGAGACACTTATTCTTTCTTGAACACATTCAAAAGATATATGTGGAATGTTGAACCACTATCTGGGGTAATTTAGACACTTCATGGTACTTATATACACATTCATAAAATGTTTAAAGTGTGTCTCTTATCACACACAACCATGATCTTACCAGTAAATTGCTTAACTTATCAAAGTAGGAGCAAATTCTCCTGAACAAAGGATAAACCCATTCAAATGGACAATGTCGTTGAAATCATTTCACGAGAATTTTCTGATTGCATTCAGTACCCTATGTACATACCCAGAATGGTTTAACTAAATTTCTTATCAAAGATAGTCAAATGGATTACATGACCACTTTTAAAGAATTGTAAATTTACCAGCCTCTTGCTGGACACATACGGCCTTACACACCGTAAGTATGATCTAAATCATACCAACTGCATATCATACTATTTTCCCCTTGTAGTAATTACGTGGAAATCACCAAAGTATTTCCCATCTGCGATAATTCGGTTACATACCGATATCACCACTCCAGCATACATCAATGGGCCTCACAGAAAATTAGGGATCTATATGAGGAATAACAATTTATCTGTCAATCAAAATTATTCATAGCCTGTATGCTGATTGCATCAGCAATAAGAATATTTTCCGGCATTAGGGGGAGATAAGTACCACAAAGAATGCCGAGAAATAAATTAGAAATGTTATTGACATTCAATCCTTATATCCACGTACTCAAAGAATCTGAACTAGAAGTTTAGAGAATCATATATTTGCAACACATTGCAAATCTGCCATATACATTTACTGATGAGAAGGTGTCACTAAATTCTATATTCCTGCAGTAAAGTGTCGGAAAGAGTGGAGGTACCTGATAAACCACTCTTCTCCCCAAATGAGAGCAAGAGGGGGAGAAAGTCTGACCACACGAGATATAACTTCTCATATGCTTCCGCGGAAACAGAGGAAATTACATCCTCAACCAGTAAATGTAATTCAACATCAAGTTGAGAGACACCTCATAGGATGCTCATCATCTAAAACCCGTCATAAATGTGCACAAAAGTTTTGATGCCGGGACATCGAAACACCTTGACTTTCTTGTTGTAGGAAATCACAAGGAGTTAAAAGGAATAGATACATTTCCACAAATTTCATCGATTCCACCAGAATCATATAACATAAAAGACTACATTTGTCGACATATATTTCTTCTCAAATTGCTAAACCTTTTGGGCCCAGAACCAAAATCCATGGTAGAGTGCCTCTTGCACTCATATTGGTTCACATAAAAGGAAGCAAGTAATGAAGAATAGCACTCGCTCTACAAACGAGTGGTATTTACCGCAGTAATACCTACTCCTCATAAGTATCTTCCACATGGAATACTAAAAACTTCTCATTCGTAGACAAAGTCAATGAGGTGGTGAGAAAGTGAGGCTTGTAGCAAAAGGGTTCACGTAGAGACCCGACATCGATTACGATGTAACGTACTCTCTTAGTATGAGTGGAATTATGTTTCGATACTAAATATCATTGGCAATAAAAATAATAATATCCATGCAGTTAATGGATGTGACTACATACTCATATGGGTCACTCGTTTCGGAAATCTATATTGAAGTCCCGGAAGGGCTTATACTTCCGAATCCAAAAGCAAATCGCAACAAATTTTGAGTAAAACTTCATAAGTCACTCTATGACTTGAAATAGTCGGATATCATATGGTACTACTGACTAAATGAGTTCCTTCTTCAAAAGGGTTACTCGAATAATGATGATTATTTACATGTTTAGTAAAAGAACCAATTTGATTTTCTTTCACCACCTCAGTGTATATTGATGACCTCATCATCAATGTCTATACAAGATCTAAACATACACAAAATCATCTCAAGACGGAAAATTTGGATTCAACCAAATTTAGCTTAAGTTTACAACTTGAACATTCTCTCAAGAACACATATCAGTCTACATATATCCAAAACATATATGAGAAGTTCAATGTGGATATATCATACCAATAAAAGACATGTAATGTGGTCATACTAATAGGATACAAATCCATTCAACCTAGGGTGGCAATGAAGTGATATCAAGACCTGAAGTTCTATATCTCACTAATTTCAAAGCACTCATATAATTGCAAACTACGTCAAGCCTGGCACTATATTTGCTATCTTTGTTCAGAGTGCAACCCCCATCAAAGGTATATGGTCGATATAAGAAATATCAACTTATATCTTAAGCTCTCAATAAATCTTGGACAATTCCATCAGGAAAATCAAGATATGACCACGATATGATGTAATGGTATTGGCTCTTTATTTGATCCCAACAACGCCATATCAATGACTGAATTGATGGAATAGCCTTCTTATGAAAGTCATCAAAATGGAGTTTAACAGCTACTTCCACTTATCAGTCTCACATAATTTATTTATCTAAAAGCATTGCAAAATAAGCATGGCTCAGCAGAATGATTAACCACACTCAAAATCATGTGGTTGAAATTCATCAGAATTACATAACTTGATTTATCAAAATACTACCACTTGTGTTACACGATAACTACATGTTATATGAAGAGTAATATCATAAACCACAATGCTCGAAAATTACTTATGCTCACGAATTATAGAAAAGTGAGGAAACAATTTGCAAACAGAATGCTGTGAAAATCCAACAGATTTTCACAATTTCATGATCATGTCAATTGAATTGTTATGACACGTCCTCCAGATTTGCAATATTCAGGGGGAGTAATCTCCCAAACTATAACATGTTAGCAATCATCAAATTGCATATATTGTACTCTTTTTCCCTTCATGAGTTTTCCCCTGATGGTTTCTCATAAAAGGTTTTTAATGATACAATATAAATACAAGTGTCTAGATATGCCATATCATTTTCTCCTTATATTTTTCCCACTGGGTTTTAAGGGAGTTTTCAATGGCATATCAGATTGCACTCTTTTTCCTTATGAGTTTTCTCTTAAAGTTTCTCATAACGGTTTTTAATGAGGCAATATCTTTGTAAGATTATATGCTATACTTTCAAGTTTTTCCAATCGGGTTTTTAAAGAAAAGTATACAAAGCATATTTATTGTTCTCTAAACTCACCAATGATTTTTCTCCTTCTTCGAAGGTTTTTCTCACATGAGTTATCAAGAGACAATAATCATTATATGTTGCATCATTTTCTCCTTATTATTTTTCCCACTGGGTTTTAAAGGAGTTTTAGCAACATATCTACACTATTCTCCTCATATTTTTCCCACAGGGTTTTTGGAGGAGACTTCAAAGATTATACAAGGATTTCTCAAGATGAAGATGATGAACATTCTCGAGGGCGGCCATATATAAGGAGTCTATCAAGATGATGCATATTCATCTAGTGAAGCATAGATTAGGAGGAGTGTTAAGGATTAATTAAATCCTAATAATCCATGCTTAGGTCGGTTGTGTAGTTAGCAACCACTAGTTACCGCCTATGTAATTACCGCCTCTGTACACGGGTATAAATACCTGAATCTTCTGTCAATGGAATCACTGTTCATTCCATCATTCGCTCCTGTCTCTCTTGTTTCGTTCTATATAAACAAGAGTTAAGTTCTTTCCCACGAAACGTTCTGTCACAAGTCACTAGACTCATTTATGTCTTGCTACATGTAAAATAGTGCAAAAAATAACAATTCCATGATCTACGCTTTACGTATTGGCTATCGCGTACAGCGCAACCACCGTCTTCCCTGCTGACGTGTGAGCCGAAACCTGGTGAATGAAATTGAATGAAAACAAAACAGCTAAACTGACAGACAAGACAAGCGAGACTAATAGCAAAATAGAACGTATGGAGCCTAATTAACCCAAAGACAAACATGGCCAATCCAGTAGAAACAGCGAGTAAATAAAGTGGGGGGTTAAATTGCTAGGAATAATAAGTAAAGCTAAGAGCGAGCGTGATAAGCACCGGGGAATTAATCTGCTCGCGAGCAGTAGTTTATATATTACCATGACGGACTCGCCGTTGTCGAGGCACCGGATGGCCTCGGACTGGAAAGGGTCGAGCTTGAAAGGGAACGTCTTAGCCGGCGCCACGCCCTCGCCGCCGCCGGCGACGATGCGCGAGGAGGTGGAGGCGCCTTGCTAGGGGATTTGGCGTCGGCGGCAGGGACTTCCGGAGCCTTGCGCTTCAGAGTCTCCATGGCGTGGTGGCGGCGGCGGCGGAGTCTAGGGTTTACGGAGGGGACTGGACGAGGAGTCGCGCGCGAGAAGAAGACGAGACAGAGAGCGGTTGGGTTTGGTTCGTAGCAGAGAACCGATTGTGCCTCTGCAGGCTGGGCCCGGCGCGTCAGTGATTGGGCGCGAGAGAGAAGGCGTCTTCTGCTGGCGGAAGCGGGTTCTGCTATCGTCTGGTAGTACTAGTAGACGGGTACCCCCGGTGTTTTGGCAATTCTTCTGAAACCAAAAGGCCAGGTGTTCTTCTCCAACTTGGAAAGTAGGAGTACAGTACAGTAGTGTGCTCAACGTCAGAGGTCCAAACTGGTCTTCTTCGTTCACAAGACAAACGTTTCCAGGAGAAATGAAATGTCCCCACACCCCTCACGCCTACCTCCTCCACAACCTCACCGACCGGGTCGCCGCCCTCGAGCTCGCCCTCGCCCCCAACCCCGCTGCCGCCCGCCGCAAGTACACCTACGCCACCCAAACCCCGGGCGGCCGCAAGATCAAGTGGACCGCCGAGGACAACCCCCGCAGCGGGGAGCGGGTGCTCAAGTGGGAGGCGGAGCTCGCCTGCCCCAACCCCGACGGCTTCGACCGCAAGTGGAAGTGGGAGGCCAAGTCCAAGCCCGGCGCCTCCTCCTCCGCCAAGACCAAGTGGGCCGCCGAGATCAAGGGCAAGGGAGCCCTCGAGCCTTGGTCGCACGCATACACCTGGGAGGAGGAGGAAGACTTGAGCTCCAGCGATGACGATGAGGAACTCTACATAGCCACATATATCACGTAATGATTCCTCTTCGGGAACCACCAAGAGAGAGGACACGCAGACGGAGTGAGTTAAAAAAAAACATCGACGACCATCGTATGTACCCTCAATAAAAACACGTTAAGGCTACTTTTTTCTGTAAAAAAAAATGTACCCTTGATAAAAAAAATCATATTGAAACATATTTCTTTCTTGGGTTCTTTCTCTTTTTTTTTTTTGAGAACAGGGTTCTTTCTTTCTAAAATACAGCCAAGCGGCACCTGTATCATCCATAGGTCTCAAAAAAGCTGGGAGGCCCGGCGGGCCAGGCCCGAGGTAGGCTCAATCGGGCCGGGCCGTCCCTGCCTGGCCCCAGGTAGGCTTCATCCTCAAACGCCTGGGCTGGCCCGTTTATAATTTTTTTTCTCTTTTTTTCTATATAATTTGGCCCACCATCCCTTTAAATCTTGTCCAACCCATCATTTTTTTTCTTTTGGCCCATCATATATTCTCATATTGGACCAGTCCAACTTTTTTTTCTTATTTAGCCCATACTTTTTTTTCTTATTCAGACCTGTCCCAACTCCCAATTGTCATCTCTAAGAGCAAGATTAATAATAGAGCCAATTGTTGGCCTGCAAGACCATATCATGTTATGTATAACCTATGCAATAGCTATCAAGTACAATAATTAGTTATAAAAATATACTATTTTATTAAAACTTGGGCCACATCCTACTAACACATACTCCCTCCATTCCATATTAAGTGACTCAAATTTGTCCAAATATGGACATATCTATGCCTAAAAAGCGTCTAGATACATGTAATAAAAGATCACTTAATATGAGCCGGAGGGAGTAGTTTATAGGAGCTCGTGTTGCAGCGGGCTCTTAACCAGTAGCCATTTCTCTTCTCTCTCCTCTTCTCTCTCACATCCAACTAAGCAAAGATATAATATTTAAACTCCTATATCCTCCTTATATCAGCTTATTGTACTTGCTTTAAGTCCTCTATGCTGTAGTCAAGACTCCGACATGACGCTCTGCATGAACGCGCTGATCTCGGCAATGAGCTTGCCGGACTCGGGCAGCGACAAGAAGAAGTAGAAACCGTGCACGGCTTCCGGGAACTCCACGACCCGCACCGCCTTGCCCTTCCGCCGCAGCATGGTGGCATAGTGCCGCTCCCAGTCCTGCAACGGGTCTAGCCCGCCAACGACCACCATCGCCGGCGGGAATGCCTCCGCCAGCTCCGGCTCCGGCCCCGCCTCCCCCGTCACGTGCGCCGCCGGGTGGTTCCTGTCGGCACCTACGGGCAGGAACACCTTCCACCAGAAGTCTGACCGCCGAAGGTTCATGATCGGCGCCACGCCTTCAAGGGTGAGCTCCGAGTCCGTCCGTTCCTCGCCACCGAAGAAGGCGGCGATCAGCATGACCCCGGCGAGGCGGATGGGGGTGTCTGATGGAGGTGGCGAGGCCGTCCAGCGGTGGGCGACATGGTGCGCGATATTGCCCCCTGCGCTGTCGCCGGCGAGGAAGCAGCGGGAGAGGTCGATGGGGACGGAGAGGCCCGCGGCGTGGGCGGTCAGGTAGCGGAGCACGGCTTCCCCGTCGTCGTAGGCGGATGGGTAGCGGTGCTCGGGCGCGAGGCGGTAGCTGACCAGGGTTTTGGGTACCACCCGAGAAAACCGGTTACCGGGCGGTTACCGTGTTTCCCAGTACCCCACGAGAAATCAACTTCCCGAGCAAAAAATTCCGAATTTTTGAATCTGAAAGAATTTGAATGATTTTTTGACGAAATTTGTTCGGATTCAAAAAAATTCAATAAAATTCGTCCGAAATTTGCTCGGAATTTCGCGGTAACCATGGTAACCGAGTTTCTCGATGACCCACGAGAAAAAAATGCCCCTCGGTAGCCAAAACCTTGTAGATGACGGACACGACGACCGCGCCGGTGTCACGGCAGATGGCACGGCAGAGGGCGTCCAAGGGGCCCGTGGCCGCGGAGAACACCGTGAAGCCGCCGCCGTGGAAGTAGACGATGACCGGGCGCGGCGGAGACGGCGGCGTGGGCTCGGGAGCTGCAAAGAAGACCCTCGCCGTTACGCCGGTGGAGGCGTTGACCGTAACGTCGACGGAGCGGATCCCGCCAGAGGCATCGTCGGCGGGAACTTGGCGGCGATCGGCGATCAGGTTGAACAGGCAGCGGTTGACGGTGCCGTCTCGGCGGTGCTGCGTGACATCGAAGGCCGCCTCGAGCCGGAAGTACTGCAGCCGCACCGTCCACGGCAGCGCCGCCCGCACGCGCGCCCGGAGCTGCTCGCGCGTAGCGTCCGCCATTAATTCTCTCGCCAAAGCTTGGTTACTCAGCCTGTACTACGAGAGAGTGTATCTAACTAGCTCACTCTGCCCTTGTATATATATCTTTAACTACTACTAGTAGTATCTTCCCTGATCTTGATTATTTTTTATGCCGGCCGGCAGGTGGCAACAGTGACATGTAGGCCAGTCGCAGGCAGCCAGACAATGGCGTGATCAGCGCGATGCTGCTAGCCGCCGGCCGGGTTTCGGGTCGTACACGTGTTCTGTTGGCATCTGTATACTGTCTGAAAATGACTTTTCACTCATCCGCCCGAGGGGAGGCGCTATCGGATTCTTTTCTACCAGCACACCTAGCGGCACTATGCAGCAAGCCAACCAAATCGACTGTTCTTCCACTAAAAACGGCCGACTTCTCGATAGCAAAACCGTACTTAAACCTATAATGCACACAGGCCAGCCGTATCAAAATCAAATAAGTACACGTATGGTCTGTATACATGCGACGCAAAGCAACCTTCTGCAAAATCCACAACAAGTTTCCTATGACATCAAACAAAGTAACACAATTCATGGCAGCTTTCGTACATTTCTGCCATCTCTGACGGCCGCACGTACGCCCAGCTAGACCGACCCGGTCACTCACTCCTGGCTGTTGACGACCCAGCAGTCCTCTCTGACCTCGCCTTCATCCCCAGTGAGCGGGCTCAAGCTCCCCAGCTTCACCATGGCCTTCCCAAAATCCTCCCAAAACACATCCTGATTCTCAGCATAATACCTCACCATCCCATCACTCTTCCCCCCCGATCCACCATACAGCTGCTGGTCCGTGTGCAGCAGCGCGTGCCCGTTCATGAGCCCGGCGTAGTACTCCGTGTCCATGCTCATCGGCGTGTCGTCGAGCGACGCCAGCGCCTCCTGGTCTTCTTCGCCTCCGTCGCGCGAGCACTGCTCGTCGAGCGAGGCGGCGTAGGCCGGGTCCAGGGTGGACGTCTCGTTGTAGAGGCGGCTCCGGTAGAAGACGCAGCGGGAGTAGCCCAGCGTGTGCGCGCCAGAGAGGACGACGAGGTCCCGGAGTGTCAGCCCCTGGGCGTGGAAGGTCGCCAGGAGCTCCGGGAGGTCCATGAATGGGTTCGGGATGCTGGCGTCCGCGTCGTCCTTGCTCGCCGTCGTCCCGTCTCGCCGGCCCAGCGGCACCTCGTACGAGCTCCCTCCCAGCTGCAATACAATGCAAGAACCACGATCATATGATGATCAATCATTAATGCCATTTGTCTGGAAATGGGATTATGTTACATTGATTAATTGTCGTTTAGGCTGGACAAAATCAAGTTTGGTATGGCTAATTGGTTTCTTCTTCGGGTGAAAAGGGGTGCTAGCTGCAAGTTGTCGGAGAAGGACAGGGACTCAGGGAGAGGTAATCTGATGGGGGAGATAAATAAACCATCGTCTTGTTGAATTTTGTCATCAGGGCCGACTAAGAAGTGTTGCTGTCTTGCTGATGATAAAGGTGCTTTAAGCATCGCCTTATCTTACGGTTACTCAGTGATCTTTTCCCACTACTTTGCGGCGCAGGCATGTAAAATCTTCCGCATGTTTTCCCCTGTTTCTAATGAACATCTCGAGTTATTTACCCAAAACCATCACACTTGGGGCTAGGGTAACAACTTGGTACCAGATTCAAGCCAGGGCACAAAAAACCACCAGAACTGCGCCTAATGTGTAACGCGGAGCACTGATGCTGGGATTTGGTAGTGAAAACAGCCAAACCGACAGGTGGGTCCCGCCTGTCGGGTTGACGTGGCGAAGATCAGAAAGTTTGACCGACTGATATGGCAAATAAGACGCGGCCCCCACCTGTCAATGACTAGAAAGTCATCTTCTTCACAACATTTTTCTATGGAGCATTGCATCGAGCACCTTTTGTGCGTTCATCCTTTGGTCACTGAAGAAGGCACCACACGCCATGGCCACGCCGGAGCAGCGACCAGAGGAACGGCGGGAGCAAGGACCAGAGGAACGGCGGGTCGGACGCCTCCATCCGAGAGCAAAAGCGCCTGCGTGAAGAAGAAGGTGACCGTCCGCACAGGCCAGGTCGCGCGGCGGCGCACCATGGACCTGGCAGATGCAGCCGCGGCAGTGAGAAAACTCGGGTGGCGTCCATGGTGTTCTTCTGCGGGTGTGGAGGCGATGGTGGGCTTGGGCTGCTCGTGCTCGTCAGGGCCGCCCTGGTCGAGCGTCGCCGCCGCTAGCGCGCCCACGGCCAACGGCCCGACGTCCATGGTGTTCGGCAGGGGCCGCCCTGACCAGAGGAACGGCGAGCTGCGGGCCGAGCTGCGGGAGGTGGCGTCAAGGGCTCATGGGGAGCGACGGCAACTCGTCTACCTCTCCATGGATTGCTGGCGGCGCATGGCGAGCGCAACGGCGAGCTGCGGGCTGAGCTCCGGGAGTGGCGTCGGGGGCTCATGGGGAGCGGCGGCAGCTCGTCTGCCTCTCCATGGCGTGCCGGCAGGGAAAGATAGGTGGGCGCCGCCGCTCAGGCAAGGAGAGAGAGGGGGAAGGACGACGGCGGCGTGCCATGGCCATGGTGGCCATGGAGCTCTCGGCTCGGCCGTCCATGCCGGCGGGGGCGGCGGCGGGATTCGAGGGTTCATGGCGTGCGGGGAAGTGGCTGAGGTGGCATGGGGCTAGCTTGAGCAGGGGTTTGGCTGCCATGGCTATGAAGCTCTCGGCTCGCATGGGCGGAGATGGCTCGGCCGCCCACAAGCTGCTCGATGCAATGCTTCAAAGAAATAAAGATGGGATGAAGATGATCACGTAGTCAATGACAGGCGGGGCCTGCATCTCATGTGCCACCTCACCTAGTCAACACATTTTTTTGTGCTTGGTCTTCGCCACGTCAGCCCGACAGGCGGGACCCACCTGTCGGTTTGGCTGTTTTCACGACCAAATCCCATCATCAGTGCTCCGCGTTACACATTAGGCACAGTTCTGGTGGTTTTTTGTGCCCTGGCTTGAATCTGGTACCAAGTTATTACCCTAGCCCCAAGTGTGATGGTTTTGGGTAAATAACTCGAACATCTCTTAAAAAAAATTATCTGGCTGTAAAAAATAGTCCTTGTACGACAGAAACAGGGGTAAGCGAAGTTACTGAAGAACTTACAGCGACAATGGAGTCACGGGCGGCGAGCGCGAGGATGTCAGCACAGGAGACGATGGTGCCCAAGCAGGCCGTGTCGACTGCCGCCTTGTGACGCCCCCGACTCAATCGTGCACTAATCATACACGCAAACATGCACGATCAAGCACAGAGACTCACGGGAAGATATCACAACACAACTCTAACACAAATTAAACGGAGATCCACAATATTACAGACCAGGGATCCGAAGATCCGAATACATAAGTCAGTCATACAAATATTATCTGAGTACATACATAGTTAGACAGGTTTTGCCTTAAGACGGCTAGCACAAACAGCGACACTAGATCGAAAGGCGTTGGCCTCCTGCCTGGGAGCCTCCGATCCTACTCCTGGTCTGCTGGCTCGATCCAGTAGTACGTGCCCTCTGGACCCTCCTGGTAGTAAGCTACTATGCTGGCATCTGGCTCCTGGACTCCATCGTCTGATGTATCATCAAGGTGGGGTATATGGGGAAAAGAGAAAGTAAAGCAACCGTGAGTACTCATCCGAAGTACTCAGCAAGCAAGGATCTATACTACATATGCAACATTATCAATGGAGAAAGGCTGTATATGTGGACTGGGCTGCAGAAATGCCAGAATAGAGAGAAGGCCTAGTCCTATCGAAGACTAGCATCTTCAAACATCTTCACGAAGCCACCATCTTGCAGCAATAGAAGAGAGTAGAATAGCATTTTATTAAGCAAACATGTTGAAGTAAGCCTAGAGATCCTTCCTCGACTCCCAAGCGAGAAAGCGATCCCGAAGCTTCAATTAAGTAACAAGTATCCAGTTCAAGTAGTAGATCGGGATACACAAACTGATCGTACTTTACCGTAGGACCGGCTATCGATAGATCATTCATCCCTGGAGGGGTGCACTACTGTTACCCAACACGCTCGATCAACTCTGGTCGGACATACTTGCTGGGTAATGCCCGGCCTCGGTAGATCAACACGAAGCATCACCCTACCTAGGCTCAGCAGAGAGGTCAGCACACCGGACTAACCTCTGCACCCAGAGGTCTTGGGCCATCGCCCTGGGCACCCTGCGCGTTGCGAGGCTGGCCGGGGTGCAGGCGCGACACTGAACTCGTCAGTGAAGTATCTAGCCCAGTCCCGGCGATCAGCCCGCACGGTGAATCATGACGTCTGACGAGCTTTCGGGAGAAACGTACATCGCAGAGGGCCCCATAACCATTATCTCGCGTGGTGGTAGTGCGTATAGGGCACGTCGACCCACTCAGATCACACACCCAAATCCAATAGGCTCATTTAGTATCACGCGGAGACAATCAGAGTCTCTAATGCTCTGCCACAATATCACACTCGAGTGCCCTTCCGGCACACTCGACAACTCAGATCCCCAGCGGGCACCCACCAGGGTGGACCCGCCTGTAACAAAGGTCAAGTAACCGTGTGGTCGTAACATCAAGGGGGAAACCCGAGGAATCACCCTCGACGGATTGCACCTGATGAAATCATCAGGGTGAACGTATGAGGCATCACCCTCGAGGTTTGTACTGAGGGGTTGCACGACAGAGTCGTATCGGAAATGGAGAAGGAGGAATCACCCTCGATGACCACAACCGAACAGCTACGCTGCAGAGTATTCATCAGGAGTGCGTTACGAGGTATCACCCTCAGCACTCGATAGTAACTATGCAGAGTCGTACAACTAAGGGGGTGTGAAGTGAGGTGTCGGTCTCTGATCGACGATCACATTGATCGAGTCGTCGATGATCAAGCAGGGGCAACAAGGGTAAGGTGGTGGGGGTCACTGATGGTTCACTACCAACCTATACTAAACAGTTTAACATAGGCAGGTAAGGTAACAATGAACAGGTTACAACAGCACAGGCTATGCATCAGAATAGGAGCATACTTAGCAGTAGCAAAATTCTAATGCAAGCAGGAGAAATGGAATGGGCGATATCTGGATGCTCAAGGGGGGGGGGGGGGGGGGGGGGGGGGGGGGGGGGGTGGGGGGGGGGGGGGGGGGGGGGGGGGGGGCTTGCCTGGTTGCTCTGGCAAGAGAGGGAGGTCGTCAACGGGCTGCTCGTCGGTGGTATAGTCGTACCCGGGTGCAGCGTCGTCGGTCTCGGCGTCTATCGAGAGAGAAGGAGGGGGAGTGAAATAATAAATTCACAGCAATAATGCAAACAATATGTATGACATGCCTAAATGATATGCCGGGGTGTTCTACTGCCTAACTAAATGATTTAGTTAATTTAGGAATTTATTTGGATTTATTTAATCAACGTTGAGCACTATTCATTTATCGAAATCGGTCTAAAAGTTCAATGTTCATATAGCTACGGGCGTCTGACAGGAATACGGAGGACGTATTCGGGTTCGTATCAAAATTCTGAGCAAGTTTTACATATAAATTATTTTCATCGGAGTTACGGTTTATTTTATATGATTTTCTAAAGTTTTTACTAATTTCTGGAATTTATTTAAACATTTAAAATAAACATTATCCTAAACAGTATGTGATGATGTCAGCATGACATCATGCTGATGTCAGCAGGTCAAACCCAGCCGACCAGAGTCAAACCTGACCTGTGGGTCCAGTGGGACCCACATGTCAGTGACTCAGCTAATAATCAGAATTAGTTTAACTTAATTAACCTAATTATCAGGTGGGGCCCAGCCGTCAGTGACTGATTAATATACTAATTAACTAATTTAATTAATTATCAGTTTTATTTATTTATAAAAACATTTTAACAGGTGGGACCCACATGTCAGTGCGCCATTGCGCCCAGTCAGCGCGTTGACTGGGGTCAACGGGGCCCAGTGGGGCCCGTGGTCAGCGGCAGGGAGGCGGGGCCCGCGGTGCCAAGTGGCAACCACGTCAGCACCGGCCACCGGAGCGCGCCGGCGAGCCTGAACGCGGCGCTGAGCTCCGGCGAGCTCGGGTTTTGCCCACAGGGCATCTCCGGAGGCGGGGCTAGGCTCTATCGATCGGGCACGGCGAGCCGCATCACGGGGTGGTGATAGATGGTCGCGGGGGTGGCCGGAACGGCAGCGGCATCGATTCTAGCGGCGGCCGGAATACAGTAAGCTCGGGGTCGAGCCCAGGGGCTCGCCCGAGATGAACTACTGCGCGCACGCGAGGCTTGGGCTCTCCAGAAACACGGCGGAGGCGACGGCTTAGCACGGGGTGGACGAGGGCGTGAGCTACGAGCTCCAAGGCGGAAACAGGAACATGGCAATGGCGACAGCTAGCAACGGCTCGTTCTAGCGCGAGATGGAGGAAGGGGAGGATGCGGAGCTCACCGAGGAGCGTACGGAGTGCTCGTTGATGAGTTTAGGAGCAGCAAAGCAGGGGATCGACGCGGCGAAGTTTCGGTGGCCGCGGGCGTTGACGGAGCCGATGCGGTGATGGCGCTGCTCCCCGAGACGAAGCAGGGCAGCAGCTTGACGGAGATGAGGGCTCCAGAGCTTCTGGACAAGACACGGGGACGAGCGGGGCACGGCGGCCGCGAGCTTCAGCGGTGGCCGACCATGGTGGCGCCGGGCGAAGCGGGGAGCGAGGGAGGAAGGGGGGAATGTTGGGGAACGGAGCGTGTAATTCAAAAATTTTCCTACGCTCACGCAAGATCTATCCATGGTGATGCATCGCTACGAGGGGGAGAGTGTGTCTACATACCCTTGTAGACCGTTAGCGGAAGCGTCTCACAACGCGGTTGATGTAGTCGAACAATCCTTCGAGCTCCACCGATCAAGTGTCGAACGTACGGCACCTCCGAGTTCTAACACACGTTCAGCTCGGTGACGTCCCTCGCCTTCTAGATCCAGCTAGTAGTCGAGGTAGTAGATGAGTTCCGTCAGCACGACGGCGTGGCGACGGTGACGGTGAAGTGATTCCGGCAGGGCTTCGCCTAAGCACTCCGAAAATATGACGGTGGCTCTAAACGGTGGAGGGGGGCGCCGCACACGGCTAATTGATCAAGTCAATTGTGTGCCTAGAGGGGGCGCCCCCCCTCCGTATATAAAGGAGGGAGGGGGCCGGCCCCTAGAGGAGGCGCACCAAGGAGGGGGGAGTCCTACTAGGAGTGGGACTCCCACCCCTAGTAGGACTCCTCCTAACAAGGGGGGAAAGAGGGGGAAAAGAGGGAGTAGGAGAGGGGGTGCGCCCCCCCACCCCTAGTCCAATTCGGACCCAAAGGGGGGGGGGGGGGGCGGGCAGCCCTTGGCTGCCCCCCTCTCTTTCCCGCAGGGCCCAATAAGGCCCATAACTTTCTCCCGGTATTCCCGTAACTCCCCGGTACTCCAAAAAATACCCGAGTCACTCGGAACCCTTCCGACGTCCGAATATAGCCTTCCAATATATCGATCTTTACCTCTCGGACATTCCGAGACTGATCGTCATGTCCTTGATTTTATCCGGGACTCCGAACAACTTCGGTCACCAATCACATAACTCATATAATACTATTACATCATCGAACCTTAAGTGTGCCGACCCTACGGGTTCGGGAACTATGTAGACATGACAGAGATGACTCCTCGGTCAATAACCAATAGCGGAATCTGGATACTCATATTGGCTCCCACATATTCCACGAAGATCTTTATCGGTTGAACCTCTTATATCATCATACGTTGTTCCCTTTGTCCTGCGGTATGTTACTTGCCCGAGACTTGATCGTCGGTATCCCATACCTAGTTCAATCTCGTTACTGGCAAGTCTCTTTACTCGTTCCGTAATACTTCATCATGTAGCTAACTCATTAGCTATGGTGCTTGCAAGGCTTCTATGATGCTGTATTACCGAGAGGGCCCAGAGATACCTTTCCGATAGACGGAATGACAAATCCCAATCTCGATCCATCACAACCCAATAGACACTTTTGGAGATACCTGTAGTGTACCTTTATAGTCACCCAGTTACGTTGTGACGTTTGATGACACCCAAAGTATTCCTACGGTGTCCGGGAGTTGTATGATCTCATGGTCTGAGGAACATGTATATGACATAGTGAAAGCAGTAGCACTAACATAACGATCATGTGCTAAGCTAACGGTTGGGTCAAGTCCATCACATCATTCTCCTAATGAGGTGATCCCGTTATCAAATGACAACTCATGTCAATGGTTAGGAAACCTTAACCATCTTTGATCAACGAGCTAGTCTAGTAGAGGCATACTAGGGACATTATGTTTGTTTATATTCACACATGTATATAGTTTCCGGTTAATACAATTATAGCATGAATAATAAACTATTATCATGAACGGAGAAATATGATAATAAACACTTTTATTAATTGCCTCTAGGGCATATTTCCAACAGTCTCCCACTTGCACTAGAGTCAATTAATCTAGTTTACATCTCCATGTAATTAACATCAAATCAGTTCTAGAGCTGATCATGTTTTGCTTGTGAGAGAGGTTTTAGTCAACGGCTCTGCAATATTCAGATCCGTGTGTTCTTGGCTAATCTTTATGTCTTATGTAGATGCTGCTACCACACTCTGTTTTGGAGCTACTCCAAAAACGACTGTCCCACTATACACATCCGGTCTGAGACTCATAGTCTTCCGGATCGGTGTTTAAAGCTTGCATTGTCGTAACCCTTTACGACAAACTCTTTATCACTTCTATTCCCGAGAAATTCTTCCTTAGTCATCATAAGGATAATTTGACCGCTTTCCAGTGATCTACTCCTAGATCACTTTGGTATCTCTTTTACCAAACATATGGCAAGGCACACAGCATAGCATACTTTATAGAATCTATGGCTGAGGCATAGTGGATGATCTTCATCCATTCTATTTCTTCTGCCGTGGTCGAGATTTGAGTCTTACTCAACTTCACACCTTGTACCACAGTCAAGAACTCCTTCTTTGACTGATCATTTTGAACTTTCTTCAAACTTGTCAAGGTATGTGCTTCGTGACAGTCCTATGAGGCGTCTCAATCTATCTCTATAGATTTTGATGCCTAACATGTAAACAACCTTTACCTCGGTGTTCAAGTATTACTCCACTTCACACCAGGCAAGAACTCGTTTCTTTGACTGATCTATTTTGAACTTCTTCAAAAATCTCATCAAGGTGTGTAAAAATCTTTATCAGGCGTTTTGATCTATCTCTATAGATCTCAATGCCCACTCTGTGGATAACTCAAAAACAGGTTTTATTGAAAAACTCCTTTCAATTAATTCTTTATGCTTTCCAGAAATTCTACATCATTTCCAATCAACAATATGTCAGTTACATATACTTATTAGAAATGTTATAGAGCTCCCACTCACTTTCTTGCAAATACAAGCTTCTCCATAAGTTTGTATAAACTCAAAAACTTTGATCATCTTATCAAAGCGTATACTCCAACTCCGAGATGCTTGCACCACTCCATAGATGGATCGGTGGAGCTTGCATACCTTTTAGCATCCATATGCTAGTTAAATACTAACAGATTTTAGCATCGCTACGGGTGAGAAAATCTCATTGTAGTCAACTCCTTGAACTTGTCGATAACTTTTAGCGACAAGTCGAGCTTTATAGATGGTGACATTACCATCAGTATCCATTTTCATCTTGAAGATCCATTTATTTTCAATAGCTCACCGTTCATCGGGCAAGTCTACCAAAGTCCACACTTTGTTCTCATACATGGATCCTATCTCGGATTTCATGGCCTCAAGCCATTTGTCGGAATCCGGGCTTGTCATTGCTTCTTCATAATTCGAAGGTTCACCGTTGTCTAACAACATGACCTCCAAGACTGGATTTCCGTACCACTCAGGTGCGGAACGTGTCCTGGTTGCCCTTCGAGGTTCAGTAGTAACTTGTTCCGAAACTTCATGATCATCATCATTAACTTCTTCTCCGGTCTGTGCTGGTGTCACAGAAATTTCTTTCTGTGGTGTGCTACTATCCGGAGGAGATACAATTATCTCATCAAGTTCTACTTTCCTCCCACTCACTTCTTTCGAGAGAAACTCCTTCTCTAGAAAGGATCTATTCTCAGCAACAAAAACTTTGCCTTCAGATCTGTGGTAGAAGGTGTACCCAACAGTTTCTTTTGGGTATCCAATGAAGACGCACTTATCCGCTTTGGGTTCGAGCTTATCGGGCTGAAGCCTTTTGACATAAGCATCGCATCCCCAAACTTTCAGAAACGACAGCTTAGGTTTCTTGTTAAACCATAGTTCATACGGTGTCGTCTCAACGGATTTTGACGATGCCCTATTTAAAGTGAATGCAGCTGTCTCTAATGCATAACCCCAAATACGATAGTGGCAAATCAGTAAGAGACATCATATAATGCACCATATCCAATAGAGTACGATTATGACGTCCGGACACACCATTACGCTGTGGTGTTCCAGGTGGCGTGAGCTGTGAAACAATTCCACATTGTCTTAAGTATGTGCCAAACTTGTAAATCAAACATTCTCTTCTTCGATCAAATCGTAAGAACTTTATTTTCTTGTTACAATGATTCTCTTCTTCACTCTGAAAATTCTTTGAACTTTTCAAATGTTTCAGACTTATGTTTCATCAAGTAGATATAACCATATCTACTAAAATCAACTGTGAACGTGAGAACATAACGATATCCACCGCGCGCCTCAACACTCATCGGACCGCATACATCGGTATGTATTATTTCCAACAAGTCTGTTGCTCGCTCCATTGTCCCGGAGAACGGAGTTTCAGTCATCTTGCCCATAAGGCATGGTTCGCACGTCTCAAATGATTCATAATCAAGTGATTCCAAAAATCCATCAGCGTGGAGTTTCTTCATGCGATTAACACCAATATGACCTAAGCGGCAGTGCCACAAATATGTGGTACTATCATTATCAATTTGGATCTTTGGCATCTATGTTATGAACATGTGTATTACTACTATCGAGATTCAATAAACCATTAAGTGCATGATCATCAATGATATTATCCAAATAAATAGAATAACAATTATTCTTCGAAAATGAATAACCGTCTTGCAATAAGCACTATCAGATATAATGCTCATGCTCAACGCAGGCACCAAATAACAATTGTTTAGGTTTCAACTAATCCCGAAGGTACAGAGAGCGTGCCGACGGTGATCATATCAACCTTGGAGACACTTCCAATGCACATCGTCACCTCGTTCTTAGCTAGCCCTCGTTTATTCCGAAGCTCCATGTTTCTAGTTGCAAGCAACTAAACCAGTATCAAAATACTCAGATGCTCCTACGAGTACTAGTAAGGTACACATCAATAACACGTATATCAAATATATCTTTGTTGACATTGCCAGTCTTTTTATTTGCCAGTTTACTTTGAGGAAGTTCCGCTCCCAGTGATATTTCCCCATGCAATGGGAGCACTAAGTCTCGGGTTTGGGCTCAACCTTGGGTTTCTTCGCGTGAGCAGCAACTGTTTTGCCGTTTTTCTTGAAGTTTCCCTTATTTCCCTTGCCCTTCGTGAAACTAGTGATCTTATTAACCATCAACACTTGATGTTCCCTTCTTTGATTTCTACATCCGCAGCTTGTAGCATCGCGAATAGCTTAGGATCGTCTCTATCCTTTGCTTGTTTATAGTTCATCACAAAGATCTAGTAGCTTAGTGATAGTGACTAGAGAACTCTATTAATCACCACTTTATTCGGAAGTCTAACTCCCACTTACTTCAAGTGATTAAAGTACTCAGACATTATGAGTACATGCTTACTAACGAAGCTGTTCTCCTCCATCTTGCAGCTACAGAACTTGTCGAAGGTGTCATACCTCTCGACCCGGGTGTGAGCTTGAAAAACAAACTTTCAGCTCTTGGAACATCTCATATGCTCCATGGTGCTCAAAACATTTTTGGAGCCCCGGTTCTAAGCCGTAAAGCATGGCGCACTGAACTATCGAGTAGTCATCTTCTCTTGTCTGCCAGACGTTCATAACGTCTTCAGACAAAGCCATAGGGGTTGCTCACTGAGCGTTGCATCAAAGACATAAGCCTTCTGTGCAGCAGTGAGGACAATCCTCATAATACGGACCTAGTCCGCATAGTTGCTTCCATCAACTTTCAACTTTGTTTTCTCTAGGAATCAAACCAAATTCTGTGGAACTACAGCGTGGTCTATCGATCTACAACACAAGCTTGCTAAGACACTAATGACTATGTTCATGATAATTGAAGTTCAATTAATCAAATTACTTAAGAACTCCCACTTAGATTAACATCCCTCAAGTTTTCTAAGTGTAACATGATCCACATCAAACTAAGCCAACTCCGATCATCACGTGAGGTGGATTAGTTCATCAATGGTGAACATCTTTCATGTTGATCATATCTACTATATGACTCATGTTCGACCTTTCGGTCTCTCGTGTTCCGAGGCCATATCTGCATATGCTAGGCTCGTCAAGTTTTAACCCAAGTATTCCGCATGTGTAAAACTGGCTTACACCCGTTGTATATGAACGATTGCATCTAACACACCCGATCATCACATGATGTTTAGCAGCATCGATCTTTAGCAACGGTGCATACTGTGGGGTGAACACTTATCTTGAAATTTAGTGAAGGGATCATCTTATAATGCTACCGTCGTCCTAAGCAAAATAAGATGCATAAAAGGATTAACATCACATGCAATTCAATATATGTGACATGATATGGCCATCATCGTCTTGTGCTCTTGATCTCCATCACTGAAGCACCGTCGTGGCCTCCATCGTCACGGGGTTGGCGCCATGATCTCCATCGTAGCGTCGTGACACCTTGATCTCCATCGTAGCGTCGTGGTCGTCTCGCCGACTATTGCTACTACTACTACTGCTAACTCATAGCTGTAAAGTAAAGCAATTACATCGTGTTGGCATTGCATACAATAAAGAGACAACCATATGGCTCCTGCCGGTTGCCTGATAACTTACAAAACATGATCATCTCATACAACAACTTATATCACATCATGTCTTGACCATATCACATCACCAGCATACCCTGCGAAAACAAGTTAGACGTCCTCTACTTTGTTGTTGCAAGTTTTACGTGGCTGCTACGGGTTTGCAAGAACCGTTCTTACCTACGCAAAACCACAACGTGGTGTAGTGATTGCTTTTTGATCTTCTAAAAGAACCCTCTTCATTGAAACCGGTTCAACTAAAGTGAGAGAAACTGACACCCGCCAGTCACCTTTACGCAGCTATGTGCGCCAATGGTGAAACCAGTCTCGCGTAAGCGTACGCGTAATGTCGGTCCGGGCCGCTTCATCTCACAATACCGCTGACCGAGTAACAACTAGTAACGGCAAGCAATATGTATACACCCACGCCCACAACTCCTTTGTGTTCTACTCGTGCAAAACACATCTACGCATAGACCTGGCTCATGATGCCACTGTTGGGGAACGGAGCGTGTAATTCAAAAAATTTCCTACGCTCACGCAAGATCTATCCATGGTGATGCATCGCTACGAGGGGGAGAGTGTGTCTACATACCCTTGTAGACCGTTAGCGGAAGCGTCTCACAACGCGGTTGATGTAGTCGAACAATCCTTCGAGCTCCACCGATCAAGTGTCGAACGTACGGCACCTCAGAGTTCTAACACACGTTCAGCTCGGTGACGTCCCTCGCCTTCTAGATCCAGCTAGTAGTCGAGGTAGTAGATGAGTTCCGTCAGCACGACGGCGTGGCGACGGTGACGGTGAAGTGATTCCGGCAGGGCTTCGCCTAAGCACTCCGAAAATATGACGGTGGCTCTAAACGGTGGAGGGGGGCGCCACACACGGCTAATTGATCAAGTCAATTGTGTGCCTAGAGGGGGCGCCCCCCCTCCGTATATAAAGGAGGGAGGGGGCCGGCCCCTAGAGGAGGCGCACCAAGGAGGGGGGAGTCCTACTAGGAGTGGGACTCCCACCCCTAGTAGGACTCCTCCTAACAAGGGGGGAAAGAGGGGGAAAAGAGGGAGTAGGAGAGGGGGTGCGGCCCCCCACCGCTAGTCCAATTCGGACCCAAAGGGGGGGGGGGGGGGCTGGCGCGGGCAGCCCTTGGCTGCCCCCCTCTCTTTCCCGCAGGGCCCAATAAGGCCCATAACTTTCTCCCGGTATTCCCGTAACTCCCCGGTACTCCGAAAAATACCCGAGTCACTCGGAACCCTTCCGACGTCCGAATATAGCCTTCCAATATATCGATCTTTACCTCTCGGACATTCCGAGACTGATCGTCATGTCCTTGATCTCATCCGGGACTCCGAACAACTTCGGTCACCAATCACATAACTCATATAATACTATTACATCATCGAACCTTAAGTGTGCCGACCCTACGGGTTCGGGAACTATGTAGACATGACCGAGATGACTCCTCGGTCAATAACCAATAGCGGAATCTGGATACTCATATTGGCTCCCACATATTCCACGAAGATCTTTATCGGTTGAACCTCTTATATCATCATACGTTGTTTCCTTTGTCCTGCGGTATGTTACTTGCCCGAGACTTGATCGTCGGTATCCCATACCTAGTTCAATCTCGTTACTGGCAAGTCTCTTTACTCGTTCCGTAATACTTCATCATGTAGCTAACTCATTAGCTATGGTGCTTGCAAGGCTTCTGTGATGCTGTATTACCGAGAGGGCCCAGAGATACCTTTCCGATAGACGGAATGACAAATCCCAATCTCGATCCATCACAACCAAACAGACACTTTTGGAGATACCTGTAGTGTACCTTTATAGTCACCCAGTTACGTTGTGACGTTTGATGACACCCAAAGTATTCCTACGGTGTCCGGGAGTTGTATGATCTCATGGTCTGAGGAACATGTATATGACATAGTGAAAGCAGTAGCACTAACATAACGATCATGTGCTAAGCTAACGGTTGGGTCAAGTCCATCACATCATTCTCCTAATGAGGTGATCCCGTTATCAAATGACAACTCATGTCAATGGTTAGGAAACCTTAACCATCTTTGATCAACGAGCTAGTCTAGTAGAGGCATACTAGGGACATTATGTTTGTTTATATTCACACATGTATATAGTTTCCGGTTAATACAATTATAGCATGAATAATAAACTATTATCATGAACGGAGAAATATGATAATAAACACTTTTATTAATTGCCTCTAGGGCATATTTCCAACAGGGAACTGGGCTAGGGTTCGCCAGGGGGGAGTGCGGGGTTGCTCTTTAACCACGGTGCGGCGCGGCGTGTTGTCGATCACTCGGAGGGGGGGCCTGGCTCGCGCGCTCCAGGTGCTCGACAACAGCGGCGTGAGCAGTGCGCGGGGTGGGGGAAAGCGCGGGGGTGGGCTGGGCCGCGGCTGTAGCGGTAGGCCGAGTGCACAGTAGATGCTTAGGCCTTTTTCTTTTTCTCCTTTTTCTGCTTCTTTCTTTTCTGTTTTGTCTCTTGTTTTTATTCCAAATGATTTTTGTAAAATAAGGCAACTATTCCATTAAATGTTAGGCACTATCTACCACTGTCCAAAATTGGTTTGTAGACAATTTGAATTCACACAAATTTTATAATAAATAAAAGGTATTAACCCTTGCTGTTTTTGTAATGTTAGAGCCACCTAATTAATTTATTAATTGTTGGTTTCAATTTTAGAATAGTCTCTGCAATATTTGCTATTTATTGAACATTTTAGTTTCTATGTTGAACAACTTTTATTTTCCACTTTCATTTAAATTTGAATTTGACTTAGGAGTTGAAATGCAATATGATGCTAATGATGATTATGCACTATTAAACTTGCTGACTTGTCATTATCAAAAGTGATTACTGTAGCTCATGACAGGGGGTGTTACAATTCTCTTCATCTATTAAGAATTCTCGTCCCGAGAATTAAGAGGAAGACTGAAAGAAAGAGGGGTATTCTTCGCGAAGACGATCCTCGCGTTCCCAAGTGGCTTCATCTTCAGAATGATTCGACCACTGAACCTTGAGGAACTTGATTGACTTTTGACGAGTTCAACGCTCAGCTTGATCAAGAATACGAATGGGATGTTCTGGATAAGACAGATCTTCCCGCAATTCAAGCATTTCATGGCCCACAGCTCGAATAGGATCCTTAAAGCAGCGACGGAGTTGGGATACATGAAAGACATCATGTACTTGTGAAAGATTTGGTGGCAATTGCAATTGATATGCCACCTCTCCTCTGCGGGCAAGAATACGGAACGGGCCAATGTAGCGACGAGCTAACTTGCCTTTGATTCCGAACCGATGAGTGCCTTTCAACGAAGTGACGCGGAGGTAAGCTTGTTCGCCAGGTTGATAGACCATTTCCTGGTGCTTTCGGTCATAGTTGCTCTTCTGACGAGACTGAGCAGATTTCAAATGTTCACGGACAATGCGGACTTGTTCTTCAGCTTGTTGGATAATGTCCGGTCCGACGAGTGAGCGTTCCCCAGTTTCTGACCAATTCAGAGGGGTTCGACACTTACGACCGTATAGAACTTCAAATGGTGCCATCTTCAGACTAGCTTGATAGCTATTGTTGTAAGAGAATTCGGCATACGGGAGAGATTCCTCCCATTTCTTACCGAAGGAGATGACGCAAGCTCGAAGCATATCTTCGAGCACTTGATTAACTCGTTCGACTTGACCCTGTGACTGAGGGTGAAAAGCGGTGCTGAAAGACAGATGAGTTCCTATAGCTTCTTGGAAACTATTCCAGAATCTGGAGGTGAAGAGGCTGCCACGATCAGAACTGATCTCCAACGGAACACCAGGGAGTGACACAATTCGGGAAATATACAAGTCTGCTAACTGACTAGCAGTGATTGTCTCCTTAACAGGCAGAAAGTGAGCAACCTTGGAGAATCGGTCAATGACGACAAAAATAGCATCATGACCCTTCTGAGATCTGGGAAAATGAGTAATGAAATCTATTTGGACCTTGTCCCATTTCCATTCAGGAATTTCAAGGGGTTGCAGAGTTCAAGCAGGCCTTTGATGTTCTGCTTTAATGCGGCGACAAACGTCACACTCAGAAACATAACGAGCAATGTCTTGCTTCATATTAGGCCACCAGTATCTCTGACAAATGTCATGGTACATCTTTGTGCTACCAGGGTGAATAGACAGAGGAGTGTCATAAGCATCTTTCATAACGTGTTCCCTCTCATCCTTGAACTTGGGTACGAAGAGACGGTGTTGGAAAAATAGGATCCCATCCTTATCAAGATGGAATTCCGACGGCTTTCCTCTTTCGAGGTATCGCTTGATCCTTTCTACTTCAGAGTCATACCGTTGCATAGTCTTAATGTTGTGTTCTAAATCTGGTTCAACAACCAGGGTATTGAGATAACCCTGTGGAACAATATGGAGGTTCAATTTGCGAAGCTCTTCGTGGAGAAGAGGTTGCGTTTCCTGAACCATATGGTTGCTGCAATAAGCCTTGCGACTCAAAGCATCGGCCATTACATTAGCCTTTCCAAGGGTATATGAGATATTCATATCATAATCGGCAATTGTTTCGAGCCATCTTTGTTGACGAAGGTTCAGATCCGGTTGAGTATATAAATACGTCAAACTTTGGTGATCCGTATATATCTCGTAACGATTACCGAGAAGGTAATGTCGCCATAGCTTCAGGGCATAAATAACCGCAGAAAGTTCGAGATCGTGCACTGGGTAATTTTCTTCGTGAGGACGCAATTGTCGAGAGGCATAAGCAATCACTTTGCGTTCTTGCATTAGGACACAGCCTAATCCTTGACGAGATGCATCACAGTATATCACGAAATCCTTTTGGGAATCCAGGGGTGCTAATACTGGGGCAGATGTCAATTTATCTTTTAGTGTCTGAAAGCTTTCTTGACATTTTTCTGTCCACTCAAATTTAACACCTTTGTGAAGCAGATTTGTCAATGGTTTTGCAATCTTGGAAAAGTTCTCAACGAATCGACGGCCATAACTAGCAAGTCCGAGAAAACTTCTAACTTGCTTAACATTCTTCGGGGGAGTCTAGTCAAGAATAGCCTGAACTCGTTCGGGGTTAACAGCAATTCGTGGGCAGGTAGTCAAAGAGGTTGACGATGATATCACCGACCACTAGAGGCAAGGATGGAATTGCTGTTCATGAATTCATTTAACATCTCGAAAGAAGTCAAAATGTTGCCGCTGAACACGACACATTTTGCCGAGAGATTCCAAAAGTGTCAAATAACAGTATGAGAAGCGTAAGATACTTGTAAAGGAAAGGTTAAACAAACCAATGGAAAGGAAAATGATGATTATCAGACTAATCATCCCAAGGAAAGGATCAGTTGCGATTATCCAGCTCTCCGGGAGAATGTGATTACGAGATCCTAATGTTGGAGTTAGTAAAATTATTTAACCCGAATAGAAGAGAGATCATAGTCCCAGAGTAAAGGTCGAGGAATAAAAGATCCTAATACCACCCAATTGGCGACGTGGGCCCGTAAGCCACACAGCCAAGTTAGTAAAACAGTTTTTCGATTTCTAGACTCAACTTCGGCCAAGGAATTTGGAGGGGGCTTCCTACAGGCAGTTGGCTCTGATACCAACTTATGACACCCCCGACTCAATCGTACACTAATCATACACGCAAACATGCACGATCAAGCACAGGGACTCACGGGAAGATATCACAACACAACACTAACACAAATTAAATGGAGATCCACAATATTACAGACCAGGGATCCGAAGATCCGAATACATAAGTCAGTTATACAAATATTATCTGAGTACAGACATAGTTAGACAAGTTTTGCCTTAAGAAGGCTAGCGCAAACAGCGACACTAGATCGAAAGGCGTTGGCCTCCTGCCTGGGAGCCTCCGATCCTACTCCTGGTCGGCTGGCTCGATCCAGTAGTACGTGCTCTCTGGACCCTCCTGGTAGTAAGCTCCGGTGGTGGCATCTGGCTCCTGGACTCCATCGTCTGATGTATCATCAAGGTGGGGTATATGGGGAAAAGAGAAAGTAAAGCAACCGTGAGTACTCATCCGAAGTACTCAGCAAGCAAGGATCTATACTACATATGCAACATTATCAATGGAGAAAGGCTGTATATATGGACTGGGCTGCAGAAATGCCAGAATAGAGAGAAGGCCTAGTCCTATCGAAGACTAGCATCTTCAAACATCTTCACGAAGCCACCATCTTGCAGCAATAGAAGAGAGTAGAATAGCATTTTATTAAGCAAACATGTTGAAGTAAGCCTAGAGATCCTTCCTCGACTCCCAAGCGAGAAAGCGATCCCGAAGCTTCAATTAAGTAACAAGTATCCAGTTCAAGTAGTAGATCGGGATACACAAACTGAGCGTCCTTTACCGTAGGACCGGCTATCGATAGATCATTCATCCCTGCAGGGGTGCACTACTGTTACCCAGCACGCTCGACCAACTCTGGCCGGATATACTTGCTGGGTAATGCCCGGCCTCGGTAGATCAACACGAAGCAACGCCCTACCTAGGCTCAGCAGAGAGGTCAGCACGCCGGACTAACCTATGCACCCAGAGGTCTTGGGCCATCGCCCTGGGCACCCTGCGCGTTGCGTGGCTGGCCGGGGTGCAGGCGCGACACTGAACTCGTCAGTGAAGTATCCAGCCCAGTCCCGGCGATCTGCCCGCACGGTGAATCGTGACGTCTGACGAGCTTTCGGGAGAAACGTACATCGCAGAGGGCCCCATAACCATTTTCCCGCGTGGTGGTAGTGCGTATAGGGCACGTCGACCCACTCAGATCACACACCTAAATCCAATAGGCTCATTTAGTATCACGCGGAGACAATCAGAGTCTCTGATGCTCCGCCACAATATCACACTCGAGTGCCCTTCCGGCACACTCGACAACTCAGATCCCCAGCGGGCACCCACCAGGGTGGACCCGCCTGTAACAAAGGTCAAGTAACCGTGTGGTCGTAACATCAAGGGGGAAACCCGAGGAATCACCCTCGGCGGATTCCACCTGATGAAATCATCAGGGTGAACGTATGAGGCATCACCCTCGAGGTTCATACTGAGGGGTTGCACGACAGAGTCGTATCGAAAATGGAGAAGGAGGAATCACCCTCGATGACCACAACCGAACAGCTATGCTGCAGAGTATTCATCAGGAGTGCGTTACGAGGTATCACCCTCAGCACTCGATAGTAACTATGCAGAGTCGTACAACTAAGGGGGTGTGAAGTGAGGTGTCGGTCTCTGATCGACGATCACATTGATCGAGTCGTCGATGATCAAGCAGGGGCAACAAGGGTAAGGTGGTGGGGGTCACTGATGGTTCACTACCAACCTATACTAAACAGTTTAACATAGGCAGGTAAGGTAACAATGAACAGGTTACAACAGCAGGCTATGCATCAGAATAGGAGCATACATTAGCAGTAGCAAAATCTAATGCAAGCAGGAGAAATGGAATGGGCGATATCTGGATGCTCAAGGGGGGGCTTGCCTGGTTGCTCTGGCAAGAGAGGGAGGTCGTCAACGGGCTGCTCGTCGGTGGTGTAGTCGTACCCGGGTGCAGCGTCGTCGGTCTCGGCGTCTATCGAGAGAGAAGTAGGGGGAGAGAAATAATAAATTCACGGCAATAATGCAAACAATATGTATGACATGCCTAAATGATATGCCGGGGTGTTCTACTACCTAACTAAATGATTTAGTTAATTTAGGAATTTATTTGGATTTATTTAATCAACATTGGGCACTATTCATTTATCGAAATCGGTCTAAAAGTTCAATGTTCATATAGCTACGGGCGTCTGACAGGAATACGGAGGACGTATTCGGGTTCGTATCGAAATTCTGAGCAAGTTTCATATATAAATTATTTTCATCGGAGTTACGGTTTATTTTATATGATTTTCTAAAGTTTTTACTAATTTCTGGAATTTATTTAAATATTTAAAATAAACATTATCCGAAACAGTGTGTGATGATGTCAGCATGACATCATGCTGATGTCAGCAGGTCAAACCCAGCTGACCAGAGTCAAACCTGACCTGTGGGTCTAGTGGGACCCACATGTCAGTGACTCAGCTAATAATCAGAATTAGTTTAACTTAATTAACCTAATTATCAGGTGGGGCCCAGCCGTCAGTGACTGATTAATATACTAATTAATTAATTATCAGTTTTATTTATTTATAAAAACATTTTAACAGGTTGGACCCACATGTCAGTGGGTCATTGCCCCCAGTCAGCGCGTTGACTGGGGTCAACGGGGCCCAGTGTGGCCCGTGGTGCCAAGTGGCAACCACGTCAGCACCGGCCACCGGAGCGCGCCGGCGAGCCCGAACGCGGCGCCGAGCTCCGGCGAGCTCGGGTTTTGCCCACAGGGCATCTCCGGAGGCGGGGCTAGGCTCTATCGATCGGGCGCGGCGAGCCGCATCACGGGGTGGTGATAGATGGTCGCGGGGGTAGCCGGAACGGCGGCGGCATCGATTCTAGCGGCGGCCGGAATACGGTAAGCTCGGGGTCGAGCCCAGGGGCTCGCCCGAGATGAACTACTGCGCGCACGCGAGGCTTGGGCTCTCCAGAAACACGGCGGAGGCGACGGCTTAGCACGGGGTGGACGAGGGCGTGAGCTACGAGCTCCAAGGCGGAAACAGGAACACGTCAATGGCGACAGCTAGCAACGGCTCGTTCTAGCGCGAGATGGAGGAAGGGGAGGATCCGGAGCTCACCGAGGAGCGTACGGAGTGCTCGTTGATCAGTTTAGGAGCAGCAGAGGAGGGGATCGACGCGGCGAAGTTTCGGTGGCCGCGGGCGTTGACGGAGACGATGCGGTGATGGCGCTGCTCCCCGAGACGAAGCAGGGCAGCAGCTTGACGGAGATGAGGGCTCCAGAGCTTCTGGACAAGACACGGGGACGAGCGGGGCACGGCGGCCGCGAGCTTCAGCGGTGGCCGACCATGGCGCCGCCGGGCGAAGCGGGGAGCGAGGGAGGAAGGGGGGAACTGGGCTAGGGTTCGCCAGGGGGGAGTGCGGGGTTGCTCTTTAACCACGTCGCGGCGGCGGCGGCGCTGTTGTCGCTCGCTCGGGGTTAGGGCCGCGCTACCCTCCAGGAGGAGGCGTGTGTGTTTTTTTGGGGCCTGGAACGCGAATCGAGCGGGGGGGCCTGGCTTCGCGCGCTCAGGTGCTCGACAGCAGCGGCGTTGAAAGCAGTCGGCGGGGGTGGGGGAAAGCGCGGGGTGGCTGCCGCGGCTGTAGCGGTAGGCCGAGTGCAAGTAGATGCTTAGGCCTTTTTTCTTTTTCTCCTTTTTCTGCTTCTTTCTTTTCTGTTTTGTCTCTTGTTTTTATTCCAAATGATTTTTGTAAAATAAGGCAACTATTCCATTAAATGTTAGGCACTATCTACCACTGTCCAAAATTGGTTTGTAGACAATTTGAATTCACACAAATTTTATAATAAATAAAAGGTATTAACCCTTGCTGTTTTGGTAATATTAGAGCCACCTAATTAATTTATTAATTGTTGGTTTCAATTTTAGAATAGTCTCAGCAATATTTGCTATTTATTGAATATTTTAGTTTCTATGTTGAACAACTTTTATTTTCCACTTTCATTTAAATTTGAATTTGACTTAGGAGTTGAAATGCAATATGATGCTAATGATGATTATGCACTATTAAACTTGCTGACTTGTCATTATCAAAAGTGATTACTGTAGCTAATGGCAGGGGGTGTTACACGCCTTGATGGCGTCGATGACGCCGAACCCTCGCACCGACATGTTGTTGGCCTTGGCCGTCTTCTCCCCGACCATGCCGTCCGTGTCGTCCAGCAGAACCGACCCGTCGCAGCCCTGCATCCAAACCACAACCAAAACACACTTAATCCATGACATATCGATGAACACATGGTCTTGCTTAATGCTGAAATCAAGCTGTTGTGTCGTACGTTGACGAAGCAGTCGTGGAAATGGAGGCGGACGAGGGAGGCGCCCATCCGGGGCTCCTTGAGGATGGCGGCGCCCACGACGAACTTGATGGTCGCCAGCGCCTGCAGGCACGACTCGCCGTAGAAGTCGGCTGTGAGCTCCCCGGAGGAGCCCACCGCGGCCGTCATGGCCGAGGAGATCATGACCGCGAAGCAGAGCAGAATTGCTGCCATTCTCTGAAGAAGAAGCTAGAATTCAAGCTTGCTGGCTTGCTCTCTAGTGGCAGATGAATAGTGACACCGACTAGGTGCTTGGCTAGTGATCACTGATTAGATACTCGATGGTGACTGATTTGGTGTGAGATTTAAATGGGTAGGATTTGAGCCGTTAATTGGCAGGTCATGAGGAATGAACTAAACATCGACGACTAACAACAACAACAACAACAACATTGAAGTCCAATGAGTAAGACTATGTAGATCTATAATTGTATGTAGATCCATTCATTTCAAAGACTTAACTAGCTATACGTAGAATTAAAAGACTGTAAATCAGTGATACATGCTCAACTCAATGAGAAAGATAGAGGGCAACCGGCGGCGCGGAACGGTGATATCCAATGATGGTAGTGTCTATAAAAAGAAACCACACACCTACTGAAATCTATTAGGTGGAAGACTCTAGCGGAAAAGCGCCAACCACACGCATTCAAAGATTGCTCGCCCAGATCTTTAAAAGGTATAGCATATAGCAATATTCCAACATACATATAACGAGATTACTGTCAGAGTGGGCAACACAGATCTAATCAGCAAAGGAATGAAAAATATTGTATTTCAGGGGAAATGGACAGACCGTGGAGCGAGGCAGAGCAAGGAGGTAAGGGATGAGAACCAGAGTTATCGTCGGAAGAGCAAGTGACTCCGAAATGGACGAACCGTAGAGCAAAGAGGTAAAGTTGGGAAGTTATAGAGGCGGCTTTGTGAGTCTCGTGCCTGCAAAAAGTAGAAGACTTTTCGTCACCCCCAACTGCTCATAGCGCACAAAAAAAATATAAAATATAAAAATAAATTAAAAGGGAGTTGGTGGGATCTTTCTCGAGCCAGGCCAGAACAAACCGGACCAGTCCTTTGGTCGAGTTAGACCATGTCAAAACCACCTGACTGAGGCCTTCTATCTCTGTTACCGTCCCTCGCTTTCATTTACCCTCCCCCTCTCTCCTCACAAATTAGACGACGCCGACGGCGCCGCCTGTGCTCACATCCGCCATGCCATGTCGACATATAAGATCGAAGAAGAGAGGAAGAACGAACAGTTGAACTTCCTTGAGCTAGATTTTGATTTCTATGTAAGTGATTTCCGGTTCCATATGCAGTGTTGAACAGGGCTTTTGTTTTGCGAACAATTGATTTGAGCTCTAAACGTAGATGTTTCTTTGTAGGAGAACCCTGATACCATTGAAGACTGAGATTTTACTGGTAAAGAGGTGGACCTTCCTCTGTACTGCGTGCTCCATGATATCTAGCCTCTAAGGTATGTGGCCTTTGAAGGAAGTGACACGGGGAGGAGGTTCTACGGCTGTGCTGTGAAAGTTAGTCACTTTCGAAATCTGTACTAATTTTTAAATGATAAGAGATGTAGTTTATGAAAAAGACTGGTCACTTCTTGTTTTTTACAGAAATCATTGTGTACTCTTTTTTTTTGCATAAAATCTAAAGGTCACTGCTTATTATACTTAGCTTGCTTCATTTAGATAGTTCTAGATTCTACTGTTTAATGATCACTAGTTTCTTAAAATAACTCTCTAAATAAGTTGGCTGAAGAGGTAGCTCCATATTAATTTAAGCTGGTTTAGAAGAAAGTTAGTAACTCCGTGGACATAGGAAGCACAGCAGGGGGTGGAGGTACAGAATTAGTGGTGCGAGTGCCTAACCATTGACGAGCCTTTTTTTCATAGAGAGGTGTGAACTGTGGAGTCGTGGAATGGGTTGACCACCCTTGGCCTATCATTATGCAGAGGTGCCTACTCAAGCTTTGGGAGATGTTGCATGAGAGCAATGATGATAGGCAAGCACAGAATGAAGAGATAAGCAAGCTTAAAAAGGACAATGAACAAGTGAACCTTAAGCTCAAGAACCTTGTTGCTAGGGGTGGACTAACGAGCTGCTCGGCTCGTTAAGCTCGTGATCATTAAGCTCGTGCTCGTTAAGGCTCAACTCGTTAGGCTCGTTAAGTTTAACGAGCAGAAAACCCTGCTCGGCTCGGTTCGTTTGAAGCTCGTTAAGCTCGTGAGCGCTCGCGAGCGCACGTTAACAGATTCTGATGTGTTACAGTCTACATTATGAGTGTGTAGATGTGGTTTTTAAGAGGGAATATGGTGACTACAAAAGAAAATGCACTAGTTTGTTGCCTCCTATGTAGATTAGTTCAATAGATGGGCTGAGGTGCTATGAGATTTTTGTCACGCTAAATGAAAATATGAGTTGTGTTGTTACTAACGAGGTTAACGAGCTACTCGTGAAACTCGTTAGCTCATTCGTTAAGCTCATTAAGCTTAACGAGCTAAAATCGATGATTGGCTCTGTTCATTAAGAAGCGAGCCACGAGCTTAACGAGCCGAACTATCGAGCGCTCATTAAGCTCGCGAGCTACGAGCTTTTGGTCCAGCCCTACTTGTTGCAGATGTGGAAAGAACTAGTGTAACTACCATGGAGATTGACAGGCAGAAGAAGCAAATGGGTATCAATGATAAAGACCTCAAGCGCATTCAGGCGTCTCTCACATGTGCCATTCAGAATCTCATGGAGGAGAGGGATGAGATTAAGCTGGAGAGGGATTTTCTGAAACATGCGTCATCTATGATCTCTTGGTGCAAGGGTTTGCGAACAATGATGAGCTCCTGATGATCAAGGAAATTCTTGATGACTGATCATTAAGAATTATTTTCTATTGCAATGTTGAGAGGAATACTCATCTAGTATAACTTTGCGGTTGGACATTGATACATGTGTCGATCTTATTTTCGCAATCTTTCAAACGCCGTGTGGTGGTCTACATGTATTCTGTTAGATATGAATGCTTTATTGCATTGTAATGAACCTCCAAAAGGCTGTCTAGTGGCCTGCATGCAAGCTACTGGATATGTATGCTCTATTAGATATGTATGCTCACTTGAATATGTACCTGATCTTCTAAATGTTTTTCTTTTCAAATGACACGTGTTGCTGGCAAGGCGCACCCGTGAATCTTTCGGCTGGCATGGTTCCACATGACATGTATTACTAGCATCTAGCGGGGCACAGTTCTACGCGATGCAGGAGCATGGCACTGCCATCGACAAAAATTGAATCTACAGAGAGGCACGGCCGTGACCTTGAGGCGGCACGGCTACTCCTGAAGCATAGGCACGGCTGTGCAACCGCATCTCGAATGTTTGCAATCACGCATAACTCATTCGAGACAGTGATTCTACGGCAGGCACGTATCAATTTGCAGTAAGGGAACGGCATGAAACTACCAGACGCACGGTTCAGTATGCATCGTGCCTCTGTGTGTTCCAAAAATTTCCACGGAAACGTTCATTGTGAGATCACTGGAAGCACGTTTTGACATTAAAAAGATTCACGGTCCTACCGCTATCTTCCAAATGTTGAAATGCTCACCAACAGACACACGGTTCTTGAGGTACCAGAGGCACGGTCCGGCCTGTGTATTGCAAATGTTTCCGGTGACATGTTAATTGTCAGAGGCACGGCCGAATGGTCACGAGAGGCACGGTTATATGGGCGGACGAAGCACGGTCGTGCTTCGTTATTGCAAATGTTTCCAATGACACATTCATTGTCAGAGGCACGGCCGAATGGTCACGAGAGGCACGGTCGGGGCTAAGTATTCCAAAAGTTTCCGCTGAAACATTCACTGTGAGAGGCACGGACGTCGGGTAACACGATGCACGGTTTTATATTAAGCAGAGCCACGGGTTTACATGCAGCAGATCCACGAGTTTACAACCAAGTCTGCAGCTCTTCTTCTTCTAAATGGTTTTTATACGGCAACGACTGTCTGGTTGAGACAAATACAGTTCTCCAGGTCGTATGAAATGCGTAGGTCTGGGCATTTTGGTTGATCTAACAACAATTATAATATATTTTTTCCTGCGCAGCTGCGCACTACTCCACATCACAGAACCAATCTAGTAATATAAACCATAGCAATTAGAAGACGAGCACAATTAGAAAACTTTCTATCCAAGGATTGTTATGACAAGCTTACAGACGGTGCAAAAAAGTACAAGGGTTGTTTGATCATGTTTAGACAAAACATAGACTCAAATGGGCGCAACAACATCTAACTCTATAAGCTTGAACAACTAACGCCAGTCCTGTTTTCAGCAGTCACAGTTGAATGGATCCGTCAAATCCAGGTATTCAACACGTCTGTGTTTCAAATCCACGCACGCATGGTCGCAACATGCTAATAATTTAAAGTGGGCGCGTTTAGAAGCCTTATTGTCCCACTGGAACAACTTCTGTTGCTGTTCGTAAAATTCCTGCGTGAAGTTTGGGGCGAAGCGAAACTTAATCCTGATGGTCTCTAGCTCTGTTGCATTCAGAATAAGGAACCTCGCAAATTCAATGTTTTTCATGCTGCGTTCATAATCTTCCAACATTATTGTCTTCAAATGAATGATGTGTTCCTTGAGAAATACCCGGTGCTTGCAACGTCAATTATTTCTTACACCATCAGCAACGAATCCTCCCTGAAAACGCATAACGGTTGAAAAATACTTAAGGTCTATAGAAAGAGCAAAAGAACGATAATTTCTATTACCTCTGTTCCAAACAATTTGTCATAGATTTGTCTAGATACGGATGTATCTAACAATAAAACATGTGTTGAAATGAGAGTATCTATTTACAGACAAATGTAAGACAAGCTTTTCATCAATGTCGGTGAAAATCATAATCACCTCGACAAACAAGTTCTACAGGTTTGGAAGGCATTGCATCAAGTGAACGACCAGGTCCACATCATAAGACATGATGACAAGCAAGGCCTTGACAGATTGCCGCATTGTAGTTAGCCTGACCGTCGCCAAATCCTTCATGGAGCATAGAAGATAGATCATAATATTAATAGAATAAAGGTTGGATGACATGAAACTCATTTCCTCGAACAAATGCAGCCGAAAGTATTGTGAAAAGTCAGTACTATAAGACCTGTGGAATCAAGCGAGATCCTGAATTTGCCCAAGGTCTCCAATTTAGGTGCAAAGAGGATGGTTACCTGCATGTTGATGCTCCTAATATCATGAATCAACCGTTGAAGTGAGGGGGCATCCTCGATGATGAGTTCTCCTTTCTCACCACGGATGCCGATGCTTACAATGTTAGGCGAGTTTATTCTGATGCAATGCCTTTCTCTATTGCAAACAAGCAGCAGGCACTCGAGTGCACGGCAACTAGAGTTGATCATGCTTTGCGGCGAGAAGTCTGATATATCAACCTCAACAAGCGAAAGTCTCTTGAGCAGTGGTAGTTCAAGCATTCGTACATAATTGTCTGGTATCTGGCAACAGGCGAAGGTGGTGGTGTGAAGAGAGGAGGAAAACCGAAAGACGGACGTGAATAGTGAGGGCATAGATGAAGCGCATGTGTGTGGTAGTTTCACCGTTTGTTTCATGAATCATGGGAACGGGTAGTAGAACTCAAGCACCCGGATATTATCGAGTTTTGGGGATTTGAGCCAAGCGTCGACGATAGAGGGTCTGCACTGTAGGTAGCACGTTGGGATGGATAGGCCGTGAACCGAGCCCTCATGGCCGGACAGGATGGATTCTGGAAGGTTTGAATCATCATCAGCGATAGATTCTCCACTGAAAAAAGTTTCGATGTATCTTATGCGGACGAGCTCCTCGGTGTAGGCGGAGACCCTAGAGATGATCTCGATATAAATGTTTCTAGAGCGTTAAAAAGACGAGCGACAGGGATCTCACGGCAGTCCAGATTCAGTGGAGCAGTGCGCCAAAGAGGGCACCACCAAGTTGCGAGGATTTGTGTGCGGATGCCCTCCTTTGTGGGGAGACGGGAGATGATCTCACCAAGGATGGCGTCGGGGAGGTCGCTGATGCGGTCAGGACCAGATCCCTCTGCGTCCTCCTCGGATCCAGTGGGCGGACCACCCTCGTCGCTTCTCGCCCCCTCGACCTCCACCGCACTCCCAGAGGACGGCGTCGCCGGCGGCGTGAGCCTCGCCCTCTTGGTGCTGGGGGCACCAGACTCCATCTCCATCTCCATCTCCATTGCCGGGGTCGCGTCGCCTACGACCAACGCTCTGTGCGGTGTGGAACTGGAAAGACGGTTAGCTCTTCACCGTGCAGATCCAAGTGGGTTAAAGTATAACTGAGGAGGGGAGGGGAGGGGATGGGAGGGGTCGAGGGGCAGTTGGAGGACAGTTATATTTTTTTTCTTTCCTGACGTGGAAGAAAACGAAGGCACGGCCTCTCAGATACGGGAGGCATTGTTCTACATGCAACAGAGCGACAGGAGGACGGTTCTACATGGATCGTGTCTCTCTGAATTCCAAAATTTTCCGCTGACACGATCACTGTGAGAGCCACGGCTGTGAGGTCAAGAGAAGTACGCCTTTAGATTAAGCAGTTGCACGGGTGTAGACGAAGCAGAGCCACTGTCCTGCCTCTGTGTTTCAAATGTTTTTCCGCGAACATGTTTGCTTGGAGAGGCACAGCTGTGAAGCTAGTCGTGGCACAATTTTAAATAAAACACATGCACGGAGATTCCACGACAAGCACGTCTCAATTTGCGGTAAGAGCATGTACATGAATCTACAGGACACATGGTTCTAGATGCATCGTGCCTCTTTGCGTTTAAATTTTTTTCCATGGACAAGGCCGTGAGGTCAGTAGAAGCATGCTTTTACATTAAGTAGATTCACAGGCGTGCGTGAGTGTCTCAGATATTTTGGCCGAAACATTCACCCAGAGTCACAGCCCTGAGGTCGTTGTGAGAGGCACGGCCGTCAGGTCAGCCGTGCTTCCGTGTTCCAGATGTTTTTCATCGCTCGTTCACTTCACACACAGAGCCACACATTCACTCGATCATATCCACAAGGGTGGGGTCTTTATATAAAAAAGGCATAAACTAGATTGATTTTTGCAGTTGTGAGCTGCTTCATGGATGCACAACACAAAAAAAATGTTCTAACAAGCTTACAGACGGTGCATAAAGTACAGGTATTCTTTGGTCATGTTTAGACAAAACCCAAGCCGTCAGCCTGAGAACCGTTTTCTGCAGTCACAGGTCAATGGATCCGGCAAATCGATGATTGGACACTGCTTTATCCAGATGTGCACTTTTAAATCCAAGTTCATGTGCCTGCAATATGGTGACAATTTAAGGCAAGCACGTCTAGAAGCCTTGTTGCCCCATTGAAGCACTTCTTGTTGATGTTCGTAAAATTCTTCCGTGAAGTCTGGAGGGAGCGAAACTTAAGCCTCATGGTCTCTAGCTCCTTTGCATTAAGAATAACGAACCTTGCAAATTCAATGTTTTTCTGGCAGTGTACATATTTTTCCAGTGTTACTGTCTTCAAACGAATGTCATGCTGTTCGAGAAACACCCGGTGCTTGTGACGCCACTTATTTGTTACACCTTGTTCATGACAGACTCCTCCCTAAACATACATAAAGACTGAGAATACTCAAGGTCTACAAACAGAGAAAGAGACTTCCGATAGAGTACGCTATGCATACTATGTGCTTTCAATGTGTGTGAAAATTATCACCTCGATAAACAAGTTCTGTAGGCTTGGAAAGCATAGCATCAAGGCAACGACCTTGTCCAGATTTAATGACATATTGATAAGCAGGTTCTTGACACATTGAACCACTATTGATAGGCTGACTATGGACAAAGCCTGCATTGAGCATGGATCATAAAATTAGCAGCATAAAGGTTGCATGACATCGAACTTGTCTACTGGAACAAATAGTATTGGGGAAAATCGGTACCTGAATAACTGTAGAACCAAACGAAATCTTTGATCCAGGAAATCCTTCATAAAAATTGCCAAGAGCCTCAAGTTTAGGTGCAGAGAAGACAGTTATCTGCAGGTGCCGGCTCTGAATATCGTGAATCAACCATTCAAGTGAGGGGGCATCCTCAATAACGAGTTCACCATTCTCACAAAGGATGCAAATGCTTTCAAGTTTAGGTGAGTTTATTCAGATGCAATACTCCAGGTTATTGCAAACAAGAAGCAGCCACTCAAGGGCATGGTAACTAGAATGGATTATGTTTTGCAGTGAGACATCTGATATATCAACCTCCACAAACGAAAGCCTCTTGAGCAGTGGTAGTTTAAGCATTCATGCATAATTGTTTGGTATTTGGCAAAGAGCAAAGGTGACGGTGTGCAGCGAGGAGGAAACCGCATCATGGAAGTCAGTGGTGAGGGCGCGGACGAAGTGAATTCGTGCAGTAGTGTGACGCTTTTACTCACAAATTGTGGGAACATGTAGTAGAACTCAAGCACCTGGAGATTGTCTAGTTTGGAGGATCGGAGCCAGGCATCGACGGTAGAGGGTCTGCACTGGAGGTAGCACGTCGGAATGCAGAGGCGATGAACTGCGCCTTATGGCCGGATAGGATGGCTTCCGGAAGGCTCAATTCATCAACGACAGATTCTCGACGGCATCGAGTTCCAAAGTGTCTTATGCGGATGAGTTCCTTGGTGGGGAGCATGGAGACTGTCGATATGAACTTTTTCTAGAGGGTTAAAAAGACGACCGACAGGGATCTCACTGCAGTCTAGGTTTAGAGGAACGGTGTGCCATAGAGGACGCCACCGAGTTGCGAGGATTTGTGTGTGGATGCCCTCCTTGGTGGGGAGACGGGAGACGATCTCACCGAGGATGGCGTTCGGGAGGTCGCTGATTCGGTCTGGACCAGATTCCTCTTCATCCTCCTCGGATCCAGTGGGCGGACCCCCGCCGGTTCCCACCGTTACAGCCAAACTCCTGGAGGACGGCGTCGCCGGTGGCGGGAGCCTCGCCCTCTTGGTGCTGGGGGCACTGGACTTGATCTCCATCTCCATCTCCATTGCCGGGATCGCACCGCCTCCGAGCAGCGCTCCGTGTGGTGGATCTGGAAAGACGGTTAGGTCTTTACTGCGCACAGATCCAAAAAGGTTAAAGGATAACTGAGGAGGGGAGAGTCCGGCGGCAGTTGTAGGAAAAGTAAAATATTTTTTTTCTTTCCTAGGACGGCAGGATTCCTACATTCATTTTAATTTAAGATAAAGAGGAACAGAGGCACCGCCTTGTAGATACATGGAGGAACATGGTTCTAAAATTTCCAAGCTGGACAAGCACCCTGTTGCTGAACAAAAGAAGGACATCGACAATAAGAAGATCTTACAACAAAAGATACTTGATGCACCGTGCTTCTCTGTATTCCAAAATTTTCCGGTAACACGTTCACTGTGAGAGGCACGGGTGTGATGTCAGGAGAAGCATGGTTTTGGATTAAGCAGATGCACAGGTGTGGATGCAGCAAAACCACGGTCATGCCTCTGTGTTAGAAATGTTTTTCCACAAACATGTTTACTTCGTGAGCGGACGACACTGTAGCTACTCGGGGCATGGTTTTAAATAAAGAAGATGCACGGTCGTTCCACGGTGTTCCAAACAGTTCCGCTTACACATCCAATTTGAGACGCACGGCCGTGAGGTCATGAGAAGCATGGTTTTAGATTAAGCAAAGTCACAGTCCTGCCTTCATTTTCTTCCACATCAGGAAAGAAAAAAAATATATAGCTGTCCTCCAACTGCCCCTCGACCCCTCCCGTCCCGTCCCCTCCCCTTCCCTCCTCAGTTATACTTTAACCCACTTGGATCTACACAAAGTGAAGAGCTAACCGTCTTTCCAGTTCAACACCGCACAGAGCGCTAGTCGTAGGCGGCGCGACCCCGACAATGGAAATGGAGATGGAGATGGAGTCCGCTGCCCCTAGCACCAAGAGGGCGAGGCTCGCGCCACTGGTGACGCCGTCCTCTGGGGGTGTGGTGGTGGTGGAGGGGGCGAGAAGCAGCGAGGGTGGTTCACCCTCTGGATCTGAGGATAATCTGGTCCGGACCGCATCAGCAACCTGTCGGACGCCATCCTAGGTGAGATCGTCTCCCGTCTCCCCACCAAGGAGGGCATCCGTACTAAAGTCCTTGCATCTCGTTGGCGCCATCTATGGCTCACCGCTCCTCTGAATCTGGACTGCCGCGAGATCCCTGCCGCTCGTCTTTTTAACAATCTAGAAACAGTTCATATCGAGATCACGAAGTGGCTCTTCGCCCATAATGAGGAGCTCATCCGCAAAAGCTACTTCGGAACTTGGCGCTGTCAAAAATCTGTCACTGATGTTTTGAGCCTTCCGGAAGCCATCCTATCCGGCCATAAGGGCCCAGTTCACTGCCTATGCATGCCGGCGTGCTATCTCCAGTGTAGGCCCTCTATCGTTGATGCCTGGCTCCGATCCCCATATCTCGACAATATCCAGGTGCTTGAGTTCTACTACCTGTTCCCACGATTCATGAATCAAGAGGTGACAGTACTAGACGCATGCGCTTCATCTACGCCCTCAGCACCGACGTCCGTCTTTCGGTTTTCCTCTTCTCTGCACACCGCCTCCTTCGCTCTTTGCCAAATACCAGACAATTATGTGCAAATGCTTGAACTACCACTGCTCAAGAGACTTTCGCTTGTATCTGTTGACATATCAGACGTCTCATTGCAAAGCATAATCCACTCTAGTTGCCCTACACTGGAGTCCCTGATGCTTGTTTGCAATAGAGCAGGCCATTGCATCAGAATAAACTCTCCTAATAACCTTGTAAGCATCGGCGTCCGCTGTGATAAAGGCCAACTCATTATCGAGAATGCCCCTTCACTATAACGGCTGATCCACGAGATTCGGAGCAGGGGCATGCAGATAACTGTCGTATCTGCACCTAAACTAGAGACATTGGGCAATTTTGTGGTTTCGTCTGGCTCCACTGGTATTGAGGTATTGACTTTCCACAATACTTTCAGCTGCATTTGTTCAAGGAAACAAGATTCATGTCATCCAATCTTTATTCTATTAATTTTATGATGTATGTCCTATGGTCCATCCAGAGAGAGAACTTGCAGATAACCGGCATCCCTACACCTAAACCGGATGTGTCTGGCCTCACATATCTTTGGGTACCGAGTTTTTACAATACTTTGAGCTGCATTTTGTTTGAGGATACAAGTCTCATGTCATCCAACCTTTACTCTATTAATTTTATGTTCTATGTTCTGTTAATTCTCATGTAGGGTTTGGTGGCAGTTAGGCTAACAACAATGCGGCATTCTGTCAAGACCTTGCTTATTTGCATGTCTTATAGAGTGGACGTGGTGGTTCACTTGTTGCAATTCTTTCCAAACCTGCAGAATTTGTTTGTCGAGGTGATGATTTCCAGAAACATGCATAGTGTAGTACTCCTCCCTACGTCTCAAAAAACTTGTCTTACATTTGCCTGGATGGATACACCCGTATCTACACATGCTTTATTGGTAGATACATCCGTATCTAGAGAAATGTATGACAGACTTTTTGGGACGGAGGTGATTGAAGTAATCGTTCACTTGCTCTTTCGTCGGACTCTCTCTCTCTCTACAGACATTAAGTATTTTCAACCTTCATGTATACTTTAGGGAGGATTCCTTCATCATGGTGAAAAAATAATTGGCGTCGTAAGCACCGGCTGTTTCTCAAACATCACCACATTTGTCTGAAGTCAGTAACACAGGAAGATTATGATCGCTGTCGGGAAAACATTGAATTTGCGAGGTTCTTTGTTCTGAATGCAAAGGAGCTGGAGACCATCAGTATTAAATTTATCTCCCCCCCCCAGACTTCACGGAACTATTTTACGAATAGCAACAAAAGGATCTTAAGTGGGACAATAAGGCTTCTAAATGCACCCGCCTTAGATTATCATCAAGTTATTGCCACGCGAGTTTGGATTTAGAAGACAAAAGAGTTGAATACCTGGATTTGACGGATCCATTCAGGTGTGGATGCTGGAAACAGGTGTGGAGTTAGTTGTTCAAGCTTACGGAGTTAGTTGTTGTTGCGACCTTTTGAGTTTGGGTTTTGTTTAAACATGATGAAACAACCCTTGTACTTTTTGCGCCATATGTAAGCTTGTTTGTTTTTGTGTTGTGCAGACATGAGGCAGCTCACATGTGCTAAAATCAATCAATCTAGTTTATGTCTTTTTATCTTGATGCTATAACATGTCATAGTCACCAATCCTGCGGAAATTCCGGAATAAATGTGTGCGTCTCTGTGTGTGAACTAAACGAGCGACCTCCCTTTTCTGCAAGTAGAAGCGTGCATCTGGGATCTGTAAAACCGTTCGTCTGTCGTGGCTCCACGGCACCGCCTCTCTGTGTGAACTGGACGAGCGACCGAGAATGTTTGGAACACGGAGGCACGGTCGTGCCTTCTATGCATGTATATCCGTTACTCTAGTTACCTGACGGTCGTGCCTTTGATAATGAAATTGTCGGCGGAACCATTTGCAGCACAGATAAGCACGACCATGCATCTGGGACCTGTAAAATTATGAAACACAGAGAGGCACGACCGTGTATCTACTTTATGAATTATCGTGCTGGCAGTGACCTCACGTCCGTGCATCTCCAAGTAAACTCTTTTGAGGGGCGGACAGTTGTCCTTGAACTGCCGCCCGCCTTTGGGTGTATGGCAGGTGGGCCCAACCGTGTGCTGGCCTTAAAGATGTGGCTACCTTGGCTTCATGTCAGGTTCCCTCTTAGTGTACATAAAAAAAAAGTAGCACGACGATGTCCATGTCCATGCCTCTATGACTGAACGAGTCACAGAAAAATATTTGGAACACAGAGGGACGGCGGTGAAGCTACTTAATACCGAACGGTGGCTGTAGAGACTTCACGCCCTTGCCTCTCATAGTTAAACGTGGTACTGAAAATGTGCTATTAACAAACTTACAGATGATGCAAAAGGTACAAGCATTGTTTCATCGCGTCTAGGTAAAACCCAAACTGGAAAGGGTACAGCAACATGTAACTCCAGCACTGTTTTCAGCACTCACAAGTGAATGGATCCGTCAAATCCAGGTACTCAATGCGTGCGTGCCTTAAATTAAAGTGCATGTGGTCGCAACTTGATGATAATCTAATGCAAGCACGTTTAGAAGCCTTATTCTCCAACTGGAGCACCTTTTCTTGCTGTTTGTAAATTCCTTCCGTGAAGTCTTCGAGGAAGCGAAACTTGAGCGTGATAGTCTCCAGCTCCCTTGCATTGAGAATAATGAATGTCGCAAATTGAATGTTCTTCTCGCAGTGTTCATAGCCTTGCAGCGTCACTGTCTTCAAACGAATGTCATGATGGTACCCACAAGAATACTCATTCGTAACACTCTCTTCATTAGAGACTCCTCCCTAAATATACAAGAAGATTGAAAATGCTTAAGGTCGAAACAGAAAATAAACGATTAACTCTATTACCTCCGTCGTAGAAAGTTTCTCCTAGATTTGCCAATATGCGGATGTATATAATACTAGAACAAATGTAAGACAAGATTTTTCAGACGGATGGAGTAGTACACTATGCTTGCTATGGGCTTTCAATGTGTGTGAGAATCATGACCTCGATAAACAAGTTCTCCAGGCTTCGAAAGCATTGCATCAAAGCACAGACCACGTGCAGATTATAATCCATGCCGAGAAGCAACGTCTTGATAGATTGAACCGCTGTTGACGTGCTCATTGACGGGAAACACTTCATGGAGAATATACCATAATATTAATAGAATAAAGGTTGGATTACATGGAAATTGTTTGTGTGAACGAATGCAGCTGAAAGTATTGTGGAAAGTCAGTACCTTAATAACTGTATGTTGATGTGCGATGCTCGATTCATTAAAAATATCAGATAATTTGCCCATGGTCTCCAGTTTAGGTGCAGAGATGATAATTATCCGCAAGTCCATGCTATAATCATTGCAAAGCAACCGTTGAAGTGAGGGGGCATCGTCTATAACGAGTTTTCCGTGGTGACCATGAATGCCAATGCTTATAAGGTTAGGTGAGTTTATTCTGATGCAATGGCTCCTGATGGTCCAAACAAGCAGCAGGCATTTGAGTGCAGGGAAACTAGTGTGGATTATGTTTTATAATGAGATGTTTGATATATCAACATCCACAAGTGAAAGTCTCTTGAGCAGTGAAAGTTCAAGCATTTGTACATAATTGTCTGGTATCTCACACAGAGCAAAGGTGATGGTGTGGAGAGAGGAGGAAAACCGAGAGATGGACGCCGGTGGTGATGGCATACGTGAAGGGCATGTGAATGGTAGTATGGCATCTTGCCTCAGATTTTGTGGGAAAAAGTAGTAGAACTCAAGCACCTGGATATTGTCGAGATATGGGGATCAGAGCCAGGCATCGATGAAAGAGGACCTACACTGGAGATAGCATGCCGACATGCATAGGCGATGAACTGGGCCCTCATGACCAGACAGGATGGCTTCCGGAAGGTTCGGATCGTCGTCACCGACACGTTCTCCACCAAAAAAGGTTCCAGTGTATGTTATGCGGATGAGCTCCTCCGGTGTGGCGGAGAACGTGGTGATGATCTCGAAATAAACTTTTCCTAGAGGGTTAAAAAGACGAGCGACAGGGATCTCACAACAGTCCAGATTTAGAGGAGCGGTGCGCCATAGAGGACGCCACCAAGTTGCAAGGACTTTAGTACGGATGCCCTCCTTGGTGGGGAGACGGGAGATGATCTCACCGAGGATGGCGTCCAGGAGGTCGCTGATGTGGTCCGGACCAGATTCCTCTTCGTCCTCCTCGGATGTAGTGGGCGCACCACCATCGCCGCTTCTCGCCCCTTTGACCACCACCGCACTCCCAGAGGAATGCGTCACCGGTGGCGCGAGCCTTGCCTTCTTGATGCTAGGGGCACCGAACTCCATCTCCATCTCCATCTCCGTTGCCGGGATCACGCCGACCCCGAGCAGCTCTCTGTGCGGTGTGGATCTGGAAAGATGGTTATGTCTTCACTGCGCGCAGATCCAAGTGGGTTAAAAGATAACTGAGGAGGGGAGGGGACGGGAGGGGTCGAGGGGCAGTTGGAGGACAGATATATTATTATTATTTTTCTTTCCTGACGTGGAAGAAAAAGAAGGCACAACCTCTCAGATACGGGAGGCATTGTTCTACATGCAACATAGCGACAGGAGCACGGTTCTACATGGCTCGTGTCTCTCCATCTCCATCTGCATTGCTGGGGTCGAGCTGCCTATGATGCGCGCTCCGTGCGGTGGATCTGGAAAAATGCCCTCACTGCGCTCATACAAAGAGGTTAAGTGGGGAGCGGGAGGGGAGGGGTCCAGATTAATTACTAACAAGTAAAGGGCTGCTCAAGATAAATAAGTAGAGGCACGGCCTTGAAGGTACGAGATGCACTGTTCTTCACGGAGCCCAGGCACGGTCGTGCCCCTCTGTGTTTTAATTGCTTACTGACACACGTTCCTCCTCGGAGGAATCTGTTCGACGTGGGACGCACGCTTCTACATGCATCGTGCCTCTCCGTGTTGCAACAATTTCCACGGGCACGTCCAATATGAAATCACCAGAAACACGGTTTCATAGAAAGGTGATTCAAGGTCCTGCCTCTGCCTACCAATTGTTTCTGCTGAAACACTCACCGACAGAGGCAAGGACGTGAAACCATGAGAGAGATACGGTTTTACAGGTAGCGGAGGCACGGTCCTGCCTGTGCATTCCAAATGTTTCCGATGACACGTTCAATGTCAGAGGCACGGTCGTGAGGTTGCGAGTGCCACGGTCGTGAGGTCACGAGAGGTACGGTTCTACGTGCAGACGAAGCACCGTCGACCCTCGGTATTACAAACGCGTCTGCCGACTCATTCATTGTGAGAGGCACGGCCCAGAGGTCGCGAGTGCACGGTTCTACGTGCAGAAGACGCACGGTCGTGCCTCTATGTGATGCAAATGTTTTCGATCGCTCGTTCAGTTCGCACAGGGAGCCACACGTTCACTCAGAGAGGCGCACCGAGAACCAAATCTATGGATCTGCAACTACTAGCTAGATTCTTTGTCGAGAAAGAGGGTATTCACAGCAGCGTGTGTCTGATTTTGTGCTCTATGAAATACGTAGTTTTGGGCATTTCAACAGGGTTGGCGACTCTATAAAATGTCGTAGCACGTTCGAGCTGCTTCATGGCAACACAGCACAATAACAATGTTGTAACAACCTTACAGACGGTGCAAAAAGTACAAGGATTACTTGATCACGTCTAGACAAAACCCAAACTGGAAAGGGCACAACAACATCTAACTCTGTAAACTTAAGCGCTCATTTCAGCATTCACAGGTGAATGGATCTGGCAAATCAAAGCCTGGGCACTGTTTTGTCCAGATATGCACTTTTAAAAGCAACTGCATGTGGTTGCAATATGTTGATAATTTCATGCGAGCACGTCTAGAAGCCCTGTTGTCCCACTTAAGATCCTCTTGCTGCTGTTTGTAAAATTCTTCCATGAACTTTGGGGGGTAGCGAAACTTAAACCTGATGGTCTCTAGCTCCTTTGCATTCAGAATAAAGAATGTCGCAAATTCAATGTTTTTCTTGCAGTGTTCATATTTTTCCAGCGTTATTGTCTTCAAGTGAATATTGTGATCTTTGACAAACAGCCGGTGCTTATGACGCCACTTATTTGTTACACCTTCTTCACAACAGACTCCTCCCTAAAATACATGAAGATATACTTAAGGTCTATAAAGAGAGATACTGCCGAAAGAGCAAATGAACGATTAATTCTAGTACACTATGCATGCTATGGGCTTTCAATATGTGTGAAAATCATCACCTTGATAAGAAAGTTTTGCAGGCTTGGAAAGCATTGCATCAAGGCAACGACCTTGTCAAGGTTAAATGACATGTAGATAAGCAAGGTCTTGACAGATTGAAGCACTGTTGATATGCTGACTACGGACAAAGCCAGCATTGAGCATAGATCATAAAATCAAAAAATAGAATAAAAGGTTGGGTGACATGAAACTTGTGGTCTAGAACAAATGCAACTCAGAGTATTCGGGGAACTCGGTACCTGAATAACTGTAGAGCCAAACAAAATCTTTGATTCAGGAAATCCTTCAAAAAATTTGCCCGACGCCTCAAGTTTAGGTGCAGAAACGCTAGTTATCTGCAAGTGCCTACTCTGAATATCGTGGATCAACCGTTTAAGTGAGGGGGCATCCTCAATGATGAGTTCACCATTCTCACAAAGGAGGCAAATGCTTTCAAGTTTAGGTGAGTTTATTCTGATGCAATGGTCTAGCTTATTGCAAACAAGAAGCAGCCACTCAAGGGCAGGGCAACTAGATTGGATTATGTTTTGCAGTGAGACATCTGATATATCAACCTCCACAAACGAAAGCCTCTTGAGCAGTGGTAGTTCAAGCATTCATGCAAAATTGTCTGGTATTTGGCAAAGAGAAAAGGTGACGGTGTGAGGAAAACCTCAACATGGAGGTCGGTGGTGAAGGCATAGATGAAGGACATTTGTGTGGTACTGTCACACTTTTTCTCATGAACTGTGGGTGTAGGGTAACGTAGAAGAAAACAAAAATTTTCCGACCTACGCACCAGCCCAGGACCACTATGGAGACTGCATACAAGGTTTGATCAGTTTCGTTACCGACTCGTAGCGCAGCGGAAGTAGAGTCGATGACGATCGGCGGTGCAGATCCCCGCAGCTAGGATTTACAACCTCCCAACCGCGAGGATGTATACCCTTGTCTTCCCTTCGGACAGCCCTCCGGGAGGCGGTCGAACAGTCCCCCGGACGGTGTCGCGGACAGCCCTTCGGGAGGACCTTCGAAACTCGAACGGTCACTCGGACAGCCCTTCGGGAGGACTCACAGAACTCGGACCGTCACATGGACAGCCCTTCGGGAGGCACTCACGAACAGCCCCTCGGGCACTAAGATCGAAACAACGACCTCTCTACAGAGTTGCACACATACGGTGTCATCTATCCGGCAGGGCTTCGCCGTCCAGAACTAGTTCCCACCGGAACCCAGACAGCCTTTCGGCTCTACGAAACTATTTCGCGGGGAGGGAGAGAAGAAGCCAGATCATTGCAATGGCATGTATGTGAGAATGAGTGAGTGTGGAGGGCTGCCCCTCCACCTCTATTTATAGGATAGCCAAGGGGTAAAGATGTCATACAAAAAAAACCCCAAAGTACCCCCACTTTATGCCTTTTCATAAAAGAATAAAGATAAAAGGGGTGCCATGTGGAGCTCCAAGGAGCTCCACCATGCTTGGCCGGCCACACTTGCCCCCCCCCCCCCCACATGGGGATGCCTTGGCTCCTAAGTCCTTCTAGAAGGCCTTTTGGAAATATCCAAAATGGTGGCTTTCCATAAAAAATCCCAAAAAGCACTTTCACTATTCACGACGACATTATTCAGCGTCCGTTCGAACTAAAAATATTTATGTGGGCTTAGAACATTTCTAGTACCCACTAAAATAATTTTCAACGCGTTCTGGAACAATTCCAGTTTAGTGATTTCATCTGCGAAAAGCATCTGAAGCAGTTTCGGCAGCTCCGGAACATTTCCGGTTTTCATCTTCGAAAATTCCAGAAAGTTTCCAGAATGATTCTGGCACCCTCCAAGAATTATCAGGCATGTGCCGAAACCATTTTGACTTAATGGTATCCCCTGAAACAACTTTTCAGTTTCACCGAAACTCATCCGGTGTTCTCTCTGCGGAACTTTTCGGCTGTCCGAAACTTTTTCGGTGTCCGAAACTTTTTCGGTGATTTTCTCTCAGACTCCCTGTCTAGTATTCAGCAGATAGATGACCCTTAAGCGTGTGACCCTATAGGTTCGGTAAAGTACCCGGAACCCCTTCCGATCAATGATCAACATCGGAGCCGTGGACACCCATATTGACCCCTATACCCACACGAATGAATATTCGAGTGAACCTCCAGTTGCCGTGTGCTATTCCTGTTGCTTCACGATATGTTACAAATACCCGAGGTTAGACATGTTGGCATTTCCGTGGATCAACAACTTGTCCACTATGCTAGTTACCTCGTTACCGGTATTGTTCTCTTTTCTCGTTACCGTGTCCCGGCATCCCCGTGATCAAATCACAATGTGTCTGGCTAGACGATGATGGATACTGTAACACTGAGAGGGCCCAGAGATATCTCTCCATCGTCGGAGGAGCAAATCCCAATCTTGAGCTATCAAGTTACTTGACATACTTTCCCATGATCCCGTAAGCCGCCGTAATAGCCATCCAGTTACGGATGACGTTTAACAAACCCCAAAGTTCATGAATCAAGCATGAAGAAACTCGATACTCTCATGGTCTGAGGAATTATGCAAACGTTAACCATCTCTGTGTTATTAACCATTAACTTGTGACGAATGAATCTCATAGCATAACATCAATCGGGTCGATTCAACACAAATGTTCTTCTAACATTGTGCCCTCAAAGTTGCTGGCATAGACATGCCCATGATCAGGAAAACAGAACCATCATGCAACACTTGAGCCAGTCATAGAGGCTTGACTAGGAATACATTTTACCGTTTATTATCCCACACGTGCACATGAGTTTCCCTCCAAGCCTCGTTTTATTTGTAGACTCGAGAATCATTGCAGTTATAGCATGGAACATAAACCTAATTATGAACAGGGAGATAATCAATAACATTTATTATTGCCTCTAGGGCATATCTCCTACAGACTCCCACTTGCACTAGAGTCAATAATCTAGTTAATGCTAATGCACTTTACACCTGTGGCACACCGGTGTAAATATGCTTCGCATGTGGTATAGCTTGATGTCCAACGGATCTGACGACTTCAGCTCCGTGTGTATCTTTGCGTATCCTCGCGTTTTTACGCTTTCACAAAATTCATATTTTGTGTGGACTTGGCTTTGTATGTATGTGAATCATAGGTCGAACCTGGATTCCTCAGACTGAGTTATGGAGCAACTACCTGCAGTAGTGTCCCATTGACCAAAGGCTTCAGCAACTATATGATTCAGCATCTTGTTTGTCGCTTCGAAAGCGGCAACATACTTCGCCTCTGTCATAGAATTCACCACAGTAACTTGTTTGGAACATTTTCCAACTAACTGTGCCACCACATTGTGTGTCACACAAAACCCTCAATTTAATTCAAAAATCGCATGGAGCATTGATCAAGACTGCTTCGATGTAACCTTTTTACAATGAACTCTTCATGATCTCCACTTGCGAGAAAACTTGTCATCAGTGCTACTTTAGTACTCAATGACCCTTTTTCACTGTTGTCCCTTGATCAATACTTTTGATCACTTTGGTATCTATACTCGCAACAACTTTGGGAGTATTGGACATATCTGGTTGTTATACATGCCATGGAATACATGATTAATCCAAACACAAGAGTGTGTGGAATCTCCATCATGTATTTTGCTCATCAGTGTTTTGGGACACCGAGTCTTGAAAAAACTCTTTCCATGTGACTTCGGCAAGAATCACTCCTTGACGTTTTTAATGCTAAAAGGTTTTAGCATTTTGTCAATATGTATCTTTGCTCAGCCCCATTAGGTAAATCTATCTCCATAGATCATCATGCCTAATATAAAGGCTATTTAGCCCAAGCACTTCATCGAAAAACTATTTTCAAATGAAGTCCTAATTCGTGTCAAGAAATTTATTTCCAATTAACAATGTGTCAAGCACACAACGTTTTTAGAAATATTATTATGCTCCCACTTACTTTCTTGAATCACAAGCATCTTCGTTACCCATTGATGAAGTCAAAACCCTTTTTGACCATTTCATCAAAACACAAAGATTCCAACTCCATTTTGCTCTCTTCTGTCCATCACTGGAACTCTGAAGTTTGCACACTCACTAGCATCCTATGGAATGACAAAAATACCTTGGACTGTAACACATGCAAGTCTTTGGTTTCATTTCCATCATATGGAAATCCTATTGTCATCCATGTTTCATATCTCATGACTGAAATATGTATTAATTGCTAGTTCAACCCGAACCGACTTTAAGCATCGCTACGGTGAAAAAACCTCATCGTAGTCAACTCCTTGAACTTGTTATTTCAACAAGTCGAGCTTTATGGATAAAACATTTTTATCCGTATCAGTTTTTAGTTCCATAAATATTCGTTAGACTCTAAGTCTTTCGAAAGGTGTATCAAGATTTTAATCCTGAATCACTTATATGGAAACTATCTCGGATTGTATTGGCATTTAGCCAATTCCGGAGTCAGGGCCCATCAACGCTTCCTTGTGTATCGTAGGTATACTGTTGTCTAACAACAATATCTCGTTTGCGCACCTGAGAGGTTTGCACGAGCCTTGCCTACGTGGTTCAGCTGCAAGTTCGACCGAAGTCCATACATTTTATTGTAGAGACTTCCGTATTAGTCGCAGTAGGAAACACTGGAATTACTCCCAAGGTCTCTTTCCTTTGATCTGATGACGAAGATACTGTTTATCTCATCGAGTTGCACTATTCTTCCACTCACCTTTTTGAAAGAACCATTTTCTTCAAAAAGCATACCGTTCTATGTGGCAAACCTATTTGCCTCGGTATAGTGAGGGAGGAATACCCAATTACTTGGGATAACCCACAAAGTAGCACTTGTCTGATTTGGAATAGGTTTGTAACCTTTTACACAAGCCCCATATTCCAAATGTTAAGAAAAGATATAACATGGTTGGGCGTACCATACCATGGCGTCATTTCAACAGATCCGATGGAGCTCTTTTCAGTGTAAAAGCCGCAGTCTCTAAAGCATCACTCTTTTAAAAGGGATAATGGTAAATCTATTTATGTCATCTTTGATCTTAATGGTTCGATTACATCTTCACGGACTTTCCACTTGCAGTGGTGTTCCGGGAGGTGCAAGTTATGAAACCCCTTTCACAACCCATCAAACATTCGCTAAACTTGTAACTCAAATATTCCTTTCTGCAATCGAATTGTAGAAACATAATTTTCTTGTTACAATAATTTCTACTTCATTTCTGAAAACCTTTCGAATGATTTCAAAAGATCCAGACTTACGTCTCATCAAGTAAATATCCATATATCTACTTGAGTCATTTCTGAAGATAGATAAATCCACTACTTGCAACAACATTTATTGAACTACATACATCATAATGTATGATCACCAATAAGTTTGTTGCTCGTTCCTTATGGACTGTGAACGGTATTTCAGTCACTTCACTTTTCAAAGGAAAGTTGCAAGTGTCAGATGATTCAAAATCAAACGACCTCAAAATCCATCATAATGGAATTTTCCATGCGGGTTCCTCCAATGTGACCAAATGCAGTGCCACACATGTGTGGTATTTTTAGTCTTGCGACATTTAGTGTCAGAGTCATGGATGTATCATATTACTAGCAATATTCATAACATACATCCCATTTTGGATGGAAGTATGGCCCTTCATGTTATTCATAATACTGAACAACAATTGTTGTTTTTATGAACAACTCTTTTGCAACAAACATTGTGCAATGGGCTAGAGTGTAAAATTCTAATATGAATTATGAAAGTAAATCCAGAGGTAATATATTAATATCATTATTCATAACATACATCTCATTCTCAATGAAAGTATGACCCTTATGTTATTCATAACATCGAACATAAAAAGTTCTCTTATGAACAACCTTCTTGCAAGATACCTTATGCAATGGGCTAGAGTTTGTGAAACTCTAAATGAATTATGAAAATAAATACAGACGGTAATACACCGATGGAAGGTATAGTAACATTTACTATGTTCCCTGTGTATACCAAAACCTCATTCCTGGCTAGTCTTTCAGGCCATAGTAGTTCTTACATCGACTTGCAACAGAATGCAATCGAGCGGGTATCTTTGTGATTAACTCACAATACCCAAGAATTAGTGATTAACATGTTTAATCATAATTCCCAAGAACTATATCTTTGACCAGCCTTCTATACATCAAAAACTTGTATGACATTCATACATGAGCTGGATATTCCAGTCTTCTTCCTTTTTGCCTTTATACTTCTAACAGTTTAACTTTTAGTATTTCTCCTACTCTCAGAAGAAGCACCCAACTTAGGAGTGGCGTTATCCCTGGACTTCCTAGGCGTGAAAGTTTCACTAACACCCTTCGGATACTTCCTTTCTCTTTAAGTTGTTGCTTCATTCACCTATCATCATATGACAGGCGTCCTTCTGGATCCCTCTCTTATCAGTCTAATGCATAGTAAACACCTTTACTAATAGTTTGCAAACAAACATTGCTTTAGATATCTCATATCCTTTAGCCTTTGTCTATCTCTGAAAATGATTCTCAGATTCCATGAATATCACATAACTATCCAAACTTTCGAAGTTCGGGTCTCATGGAAACAAACATATTGCACTTGACTGAAACGGAATTCTAGCTTTTGGATCGAAGGATGAGAGTCACATCATCCATAGCATTAGCGGGAGGATACCGAAAGTATGCGATCGGACAAAGTCCTTCTCGGCACTCTTGAGGACAATCCTCACATTACGTTGCCAACCGTAAAGTTTTAACCAGATATTTAACAGCTATTCAATTTTAACAGGGAAGGTGGAAACGCGAGCCATTATTCTACAATTATTATGCATATAACATTTAGACAGTGTTCACAATTAATTGCACTGAGAATTAAACAAGATAATTCTACAGTGCGCTCCCACTCAAATCAATATATCTCATAATTGATTGTGAGTGATACAAGACCCGCATTTCCATTCAACGCCATTGAACGAGATGAACACTGAGGGCGCGAACTTCAATCGGTAGGCAAACTTGCCGATCACATCTCTATGTGACTCTTGTTCATCTTTCGATGGGCGTGTTCCGAGCTCAGGGAGATCCTTCCAGAACGTCAAGGCAACCAAGTGATCTTGCTGTGAGGTCTCAACTCACCCGCCTCACACATCCCTAATCGTTCGTACCCAGGGAGATCCTGTGATACCCCGAAAAGTTAGGTGCCGTGATGGTGCTACACTTGGGAGAACACTAACTACTTGATATTTTTGTGAGAGATCACCCTAATAAAAAGCGACTACCGCGCAATCAAGAAGGGTGCATCATAAGGGATAAACATCTCAGGCAATTCATAATAGCATGATATGGTATAGCCCCTTCTGACGGAGAAGTCTTGTATTTCTTCGTCTTCGGCATTCGCGTCGGTGTTCACCTTTGCGAAGATTGCCACCACCTTGTCGATGCACCAGATAATATTGCTATCTCTATAGCTAATAAAATAATGCATTACACAAGGTCGACACGCAGGTCATTTAAAGTGCAATCATATGGCTCCAGCCAACATGCCGAATCATGACACGCAGGTCATGTTAATCAATTTATATTGTATAGTCATCTCATACATAATCAAATTATTATGAGCACGGCTATACCACATCACATGCACATGCAAACCCTCCTGCAAAACCAAGTTAGACGTCTCTAATCGGTTCATGCAAAAACTTATTTTCCGTGGCTTCTAAGGTCCTGAAACAAACCGAAGCTACCAATGTCCATCATCAAGTATGATAACTCAAGTCGCTAGATTAACTTTCCAGGGGTATGAAAACCGAGATAATAAAATCTCGAGCCCCATACTAAAATTCGTCATACGCATGACCCCCGTGCAGATCATATCTGCATTGCCCTTTCGTCTGCGAAATTTCATCTTTCTTTTTAACTACGGTGGAATTCAATGAACTGTTAGCACTTCGTTGATCAATCAGGATCGCGGATTGCCAGAACATTGAAACTCCACCATACTGTTATCAAGATCAGAAATATGCAAATTCCAGGGAAGCAACAAGAACATCAGGTAACAGATTTCATCTGCTACCCGCACAAATAATTTTCAGTAATAGAACTCATCTACTACCTAATTATATTGTGCAACACCCATACATCTCATGTATTCTAAATTGCAACCTGCATCTACGCATAGCACGGCTCTTGATGCCACTGTAGGGTAACGTAGCAGAAAACAAAAATTTTCCGACCTACGCACTAGCCCAGGACCACTATGGAGACTGCATACAAGGTTTGATCAGTTTCGTTACCGACTCGTAGCGCAGCGGAAGTAGAGTCGATGACGATCGGCGGTGCAGATCCCCGCAGCTAGGATTTACAACCTCCCAACCGCGAGGATGTATACCCTTGTATTCCCTTCGGACAGCCCTCCGGGAGGCGGTCGAACAGTCCCCCGGATGGTGTCGCGGACAGCCCTTCGGGAGGACCTTCGAAACTCGAACGGTCACTCGGACAGCCCTTCGGGAGGACTCACAGAACTCGGACCGTCTCTTGGACAGCCCTTCGGGAGGCACTCACGAACAGCCCCCCGGGCACTAAGATCGAAACTACGACCTCTCTACAAAGTTGCACACATACGGTGTCATCTATCCGGCATGGCTTCGCCGTCCAGAACTAGTTCCCACCGGAACCCAGACAGCCTTTCGGCTCTACGAAACTATTTCGCGGGGAGGGAGAGAAGAAGCCAGATCATTGCAATGGCATGTATGTGAGAATGAGTGAGTGTGGAGGGCTGCCCCTCCACCTCTATTTTATAGGATAGCCAAAGGGTAAAGATGTCATACAAAAAAAACCCCAAAGTACCCCCACTTTATGCCTTTTCATAAAAGAATGAAGATAAAAGGGGTGCCATGTGGAGCTCCAAGGAGCTCCACCATGCTTGGCCGGCCACACTTGCCCCCCCCCCCCCCACATGGGGGTGCCTTGGCTCCTAAGTCCTTCTAGAAGGCCTTTTGGAAATATCCAAAAAGGTGGCTTTCCATAAAAAATCCCAAAAAGCACTTTCACTATTCACGACGACATTTTTCAGCGTCCGTTCGAACTGAAAATATTTATGTGGGCTTAGAACATTTCTAGTACCCACTAAAATAATTTTCAACGCGTTCTGGAACAATTCCAGTTTAGTGATTTCATCTGCGAAAAGCATCTGAAGCAGTTTCGGCAGCTCCGGAACATTTCCGGTTTTCATCTTCGAAAATTGCAGAAAGTTTCCGGAATGATTCTGGCACCCTCCAAGAATTATCAGGCATGTGCCGAAACCATTTTGACTTAATGGTATCCCCTGAAACAACTTTTCAGTTTCACCGAAACTCATCCGGTGTTCTCTCTGCGGAACTTTTCGGCTGTCCGAAACTTTTTCGGTGTCCGAAACTTTTTTGGTGATTTTCTGTCAGACTCCCTGTCTAGTATTCAGCAGATAGATGAACCTTAAGCGTGTGACCCTATAGGTTCGGTGAAGTATAGACATGACACGGAACCCCTTCCGATCAATGATCAACATCGGAGCCGTGGACACCCATATTGACCCCTATACCCACACGAATGAATATTTGAGTGAACCTCCAGTTACCGTGTGCTATTCCTGTTGCTTCACGATATGTTACAAATACCCAAGGTTAGACATGTTGGCATTTCCGTGGATCAACAACTTGTCCACTATGCTAGTTACCTCGTTACCGGTATTGTTCTCTTTTCTCGTTACCGTGTCCCAGCATCCCCGTGATCAAATCACAATGTGTCTGGCCAGACGATGATGGATACTGTAACACCGAGAGGGCCCAGAGGTATCTCTCCATCGTCGGAGGAGCAAATCCCAATCTTGAGCTATCAAGTTACTTGACATACTTTCCCATGAACCCGTAAGCCGCCGTAATAGCCATCCAGTTACGGATGACGTTTAACAAACCCCAAAGTTCATGAATCAAGTATGAAGAAACTCGATACTCTCATGGTCTGTGGAATTATGCAAACGTTAACCATCTCTGTGTTATTAACCATTAACTTGTGACGAATGAATCTCATAGCATAACATCAATCGGGTCGATTCAACACAAATGTTCTTCTAACATTGTGCCCTCAAAGTTGCTGGAATAGACATGCCCATGATCAGGAAAACAGAACCATCATGCAACACTTGAGCTAGTCATAGAGGCTTGACTAGGAATACATTTTACCGTTTATTATCCCACACGTGCACATGAGTTTCCCTCCAAGCCTCGTTTTATTTGTAGACTCGAGAATCATTGCAGTTATAGCATGGAACATAAACCTAATTATGAACAGGGAGATAATCAATAACATTTATTATTGCCTCTAGGGCATATCTCCTATAGTGGGAACATGTAATAGAACTCAAGCACATGGAGATTGTCCAGTCTGGGTGATCGAAGCCAGGCATCGACGATAGACGATCTGCACTTGATGTAACATGCCGAGATGCAGAGGCAGTCAACTGCACCCTCGTGGCCGGACAGGATGGCTTCCAGAAGGCTCAAATCATCAACGACAGATTGTCCACGGCACCGACTTCCAAAGTATCTTCTGCGGATGAGCTTCTTGGTGCCGAGCATCGAGATGATCTCAATATGAACTGCTTCTAGAGGGTTAAAAAACGAGAGGCAGGCATCTCACTGCAGTCAAGATTTAGAGGAGCGTTGTGCCATAAAGGGCACCACCGAGATCCAAGGATTTGTGTGCAGATGCCCTCCTTGATGGGGAGACGACAGATGATCTCACCTAGGATGGCATCCGGGAGGTTGTTGATGCGGTCCGGACAAGATTCTTCTTCCTGCTCCTCAGATCCAGTGGGCGGACCCTCACCGCTTCCCGCCACTACTGCCAAACCACCAGAGGAATGCGTAGCCGGTGGCACGAGCCTCGCCCTCTTGGTGCTAGGGAAAGCGGACTCCATCTCCATTGCCCGGATCACGCCGACCCCGAGTAGCTCTGTGTGCGATGGATCTGGAAAGATGGTTAGGTCTTCACTGAGCACAGATCCAAAAAGGTTAGAGGATAACTACAGATGGGAGTGGTCAGGGAGCAGGATAACATGGAGGCACGGCCTTGTAGATACAAGAAGCATTGTTCTACATGCAACACAGGCACGGGCGTGCCTCTATGTGTTTCAATTGTTTCTAGAGACGCGTCGATCGGAGGGGCATGAGCACGGCCATGAATCCATTGGATGCATGCTTCTATAATTTCTAAGATGGATGCAATGAATCATCTAGAGGCATGCATTCCAAATGTTTCCTCTGACGTGTTCGCTAACAGAGGCACGACCGTGAACCTACTGCGAGGCACTATGTCCATGTGTGAAGCACGGCTGTGACCCGTTGTGTTTGAATTGTTTCCACCACAGAAACCTACTATGAGGCACGGTTCTACATGCATCACAGCCATGGTTATCCGCTCTATGTTTCAATTACTTCCAGACACGCATTCATAACAGAAGCATGGCCGTGACACCAAGAGATCCATGGTTATACGTTCTCCAGACGCACGGCCCTGATTCTGTGTTTCAAATGTTTCCGTGCAACGACGGTTGGCACAACCATGAAGCCATGAGACTCACGGTTCAACACGCAGCAGTGCCATGGTCGTGGTTGTCTGTGTTTCAGTTCTTTTCATCTCTACATTCAGAACATGCATGTTGAGAGAGCCACGGCCGCATAAAATTATAAGGAAACATGTGCCTCTTCTATTCTGCTCCGCTGAGTAAAATTACCTAGAGAAGCAAAATGTGTTCTTCTTTACTTTGTTTTGCTTCTATAGCTGCACAAAACTAACTTACAAGCCATTTTTATTACCACGACACGGGAAAAATAAAACTTTGCCAACAGCCCCACACCCCTCACTTGATGTTTCATCCCTCCACAGACGGTCTTGTTTTTGTATCTTCACAAATCCATTCTTCTTTCTCCACCTTTGTGAATAGCTTTATACATAAATAGCAAAAAAGGAAAAAAATTAGAAATATGGCGGTCATGGATCTATTCCTTATGTCCTGGTGTTTAAGCTACGTTATTACCTTTTAATTTTTTATTCGAACTCTTCTCCGGTACCTAACAGTCTCCATTCGGTTCTTTCTTTTCTGAAAGAAGGTTGGGCACCATGTTCCGGGCTTGCCTGCGTGCATTCTGTCTGTCTGGTTTTGTGATATTGGATTCTGGTGTAGATGGAGGACTTTAGTTAATGCTGGCTATTGTCAGTAGGGTTGTTGGAGTTGCTGGTGTTTGCCGTCTTGCTCCTGGGCTTGGAGTGCATTCTCCTGCTCCGTTTGATGGCCTCGATGGTTCTGTCGGTGTTGTGGGCCATTTCATTGACCTTGCACTCTTCTCCTTCTGCATTTTCCTCTTATCCTCTTCAATCCTCATCCTTTCCTGGACTTCTGGATTTGTGGGGCAGTTTGTTTTCTTGTGACCCTTTAGTCCACAACGGCCGCACTTGGGTTTGGCTTTGCAGCCTTTTCCTTTCTTCTCAGAACCAGCTTTGGTTTGATCTCCTTTTTTCGTGCCCTTTGAGCCACTCATGGGAGGGTTTTTGAGAGTTGCGGCAACGATGCATGTGTCTGGTTCCTCAGCAAGTGCCGTCCTGACTTTTATTTTCATATCTTGAATACACTCCAGTAGCACATTGTATGCTTTGTCTTTTCTGCAAGCATGTGAACAGATATCTGACAACTCAGCGTACGCGAGGCTGAATCTCATAGTTTCATCATCTTGTGCGGTCATGCTATTATCATGACTTGTAGCCAGGACTTTCAAGCTCTCTGATACATTCTTGGTCCATCTGGGGTTGATGAAAGATTTTGGAAGATGTTCGACCATGCCTGTTTGGTCCATGACCTTAAGTATGTGGTAGCACTGTATGCCATCCCTACTCATTTTCTTGCAGCTGCAATTGTATATTTCCTTGTGCTCATCCACATCTACCCTGAATTTAGACCTATCGAATTCCTCGCCTGGGTATGGTTTCCATTCTTTTGTTTCATCATAAATCCTTTTTACAAAGTACTGCCTCCCTTTTGCCGGGTCGGAGCATTTGTAGTATGTCCGGTTCCGTAGCTCTAGCTGGAATCTCCTGAAGATCTCGTTCATGTATACTTCACTTGCTTCTGTTTCGACTGGAAACCCTGTCTCTTGTGACAGTGTCTTCTCGACTATTCGGTGTCTTTTCTTGTCGAGCGTAGCAAGGCAATTTTGCTGAATGATGTGATACGCACCAACAAACCTTGTTATCGTGTCCTTGTGGCTCACATAATTTTTTCATATCAAATTGGTGCTCTCACTCCGTGTGGTTGTTGATGAGAAAGGATAGAAGCAGTCCTTGAAGTAGGCTGGCACCCATAATGTTCGGAGTTCCCAGAGCGTGTTTAGGTGTTTGTTACCTTCTGCCTTGTATAATGAGATCGCCCTTTTCCATGAACGTTCAAACTCGTCTGGATTTAGTGAGTTCTTGACTATTCGGAAGAGATCATCAGACATCCTTGGATGCTGCGCAAACAGTGTTGCGTTGTTTTCCTTCATGTTCTTCCTAATATGCCACCAGCAGAACTTGTGCCTTGTCCTTGGAAGTGCTTCCGCGATCGCTGTCTTCATTGCCTTGTCCTGGTCTGTTATTATGTAAGTCAGTTCTTTTCCTCCCATCGCCTCGACAAATATGCTTAGGAGCCACTTGAATGACCCTATCGTCTCGTCCTTTAGAAGGCCTATTCCAAACAGGACGGTCGACCCATGGTTGTCGACCCCAATGATTGGTGCAAACGGTAAGCCATAGATATTTGTAGAACATGTTGTGTCGAAAGACACGTACTCTCCATACAGGTCGTAATTCGTCTTGCACAAGGAGTCTATCCAAAACAAGCTACGCACAGAGTTGTTCCTATCTGTCTCCTCCATGTGGTGGAACCCCGTCCTTCTCCGTTGCATATCCGCAAACAGTTTCATGGTGTCCTTGATATCAGTATTCCTTTCTCCAGCCCTATCCTGGCATGCAATGTTGCTTATGTCGATCGTGTCGAACATAATTTCTTGCCTCGGTTTCCCCATCGTAGTGAAGATCTGCATAACCTACCTTGGCTCTGACCTTGCCTTCTGCAGAACTTGTATAAAGAATTTCTCCTGAGGTGTCATCTTCTTATAGCATCTCATGAACTTCAGCATCCAATCAGATGGGCGAAGCTGATGGTTGTGCTCTAGGCGTATGTTCTTCAGGTACCATATTCCCCTCTCTGTATCCCTCTTTGCTGTTATCTGAACTGGGTAGCCTGTCCTGGTCAAGCAGTTGCTCCTTCTGTACTTCGCATGTCTCTTAGTTGTTTTATTCTCCCCTTCCTTGGTGCACTGGAACACCTGCTTGTCAATCTCTTGGTCAGCTACTGAACTTCTACTGGTTGATCGCTTCACAGCAAAGCCAACCCTTCTGGCATACCTGTAAAAGAAGTAGTAGGCCTCATCCAATGTTTTGAATGAAAGGTCACCCACTAGTTCGTGTGCTTCGGTAACTTCCTCAATCATTGGGAATGTGCCTCCTTTGAACATTTCATCCATTTCTTTCTCTTCATGCGTTTGCACCCCCATGTTGATGTTGTCTACAGTGTCTTCGTTTGTGTCATCGCAGTCACTTCCAGCGGCGTCAGTTTCATGGCCAGATACAAATCCATTCCTCACAGAGCTGTTGTAGCTCTGTTGTTTGTCACATGCGGGAGCGTCGTTTCTGCATGCCACGGTCCAATCCATAATTGATTCTGCTTCTCGACTGTCACCTTCTTGAATGCTGCTCCCTGTTTCTCTGGCACTCATGCATCCAAGGGACTGTCCTACTTCTCCAATAACATCTGTGCTGCCATGGTGGCTGACGCTGTATACTACTTGCTACTGTGTATGTTGTTTTCCATTAATGATGGATGCAGGACCATCGTATTTCTTTGGCTCATCTGTTATCCTCACCGTCAAGTCCTGAACATAATGCATGCAACAAATTAGATATCGCAGGCACATGAGAAATATGAATTTTTTTTCTTTAGAAACAATTGAAAACAGAGGTTTATATGCTTCATCAGGTGTGTCTCAGCAGAGACTCATCTGGTAGCATTTACGTGGAATACCAGAAACACACATGTACCTCTTCTGCGCATACACGTGGTTGGTATACCAGAGGCACAACTGTGCTTCTGTTCGCATTTTATCCAGGAGCACAGTTGTGACCCTGCTGCACATACATCTGGACTAGAGGCACAACTGTGCTTCTGCCTGAACTTTACAATCAGAGAGGCACACTTGTGCCTCTGGTCACAAATTATCCAAAAACACGTTACCCCATGCTTGGCAAAGATGTTTGTTTAGTGATTTGAAGAGCATAGTTCTGCCGTCACCTTAGTTTTCTCATGTCTCTCCTGTTCAGCAAATCTTGGCGACATCCTCCTTGCATTGGTGATTTCGCTCACAATTCTGAATGCCATCGGTGATCCTTTGGAACGACCTTTCATGTTTAACGCCATGGGTGATCCTTTCAAAGGCCCTTGCCTCATGTTTTTGGTGTGCCGTGGACTGGACTGACGCTTGATTCCTTGCTCGTAGGCCTGTGTATGCGATATACGATAATTTATACCATGCCAAAACACAAAGAAAATTTGCTAAAAAACAATACAGGTGCTATAGATGTTTTTCCATGTTCGTATTTTGTGGTCACCTGTGTTGGTTTCTGCTGATGTTGTGCAGTAAACTTTCTTCCTCCCATGTTTGATTTTGCTATTGGGCTTTTCTTGCTTGTGCAAACTGTACTTGATTGTCGGGGCCGGATTTCCGGGACACGATATCCCAGAAATTAACCCCTCGTGTCATCACCAGCCCCAGGATTACTGTTACTGGTGGACACGTCCTTGTTACGGATTACCAAGCAATTACAAGAATTGCATGCAAGACCATAAAGGTCTAATGATACAACAATGATTTCTAGTGACGGGTGAAGGAAGCAACTCGTGGTTCTCCAGTGCCGGTGGGGCTCCATTCCCACAGGAACAGCTGACCTGGCTAACTCCTATCTCGCGTGGCTGCTATCTTAGGCTCCGCATGGGCACCATGGTAATACTCCTCGATAAAATCCTGACCTGGCCAATGAAATAGCCAGGAACAAGCCTGTGAGTATGTTTGAATGTACTCGCAAACATAATGAACAAAAGATATACCGAATACATATGCTCATGCTGGACTATACTAAATGCATGCAGACAGGAATTAAATCATGGCATGTTAAAATATTAGCATGTGCAGAATAATGAGTAAATAAACGTTAGTGACAAACAAAGAAAGTTAATGGAGAATCGGGCGAGACAGGTCCGCCCGAGAATCCAGAGGAAAATATAAAAGTGAAAAATCGGGCGAGACAGGACCGCCCGAGAATTGAAAGGAAATGAAAGAAATGCCAGTCGGGTGTCTAAAAGTGACACCACGGGAGGACTTGAAGAGAAATGCCAAACGGGTGCCTAAAAGAAGAGTCGGGCGAGACAGGAACGCCCGAGAATCCAAGCGACGCCACGAGAGGACTTGAAGAGAAATGCCAAACGGGTGTCTAAAAGGAGAATCGGGCGAGACAGAACCGCCCGAGAATCCAAGTGATGCCACGAGAGGACTTGAAGAGAAATGCCAAACGGGTGTCTAAAAGGAGAATCGGGCGAGACAGAACCGCCCGAGAATCCAAGCAATGCCACGAGAGAGGACTTGAAAATAAATGAGTGTCCGGGGTAGTCTAGCCAGCCCCTGAGACACTCAGGAAAGAAAATAAAATGAGTGCCTGGGGTAGTCTAGCCAGCCCCTGAGACACTCAGGAAAGAAAATAAAATGAGAGGGTTAAGTCCACAATAATATTCATGATAACAAAAATATCCATGACAGCATTAGTGGTGATCATAATATCCTGCAAAATAATTCATGCATAATTTAATTATTTCCTCCGAAGATCGACATTAAGACTGATACTTGCTCAACCTAGACTGTAGTCCTTAACCGCGGACAAGGCTATTCGAATAGATATAACTCTGCAGAGGGTGTACTATTTACCCACAAGTAAGGGATTTCTTTAGTAAGCACCGAGACGCTGACTAATTCCCATTACTATCTTTGGGTTGAAAACACACCTGACCAGCACACACCAGATTAATTTTTGTGATGCCAGGAATCACCCAAAGCATCGTTCAAGAAAAACTGTAAGGCGGGGAGACTACAATCTTGAATAGCATGGGACCGCAATCTCATATATAACGTGTGCAAAGATCAGGGGCGCTACCCCTCTCGGCTACAACCGAATACACCCATGCCCCCTGACCAAGTGACATGCCTACCAGTGATCAATGGTATGTTTCACTATGGCCTCTCTGTACGGTGTGTGCGGGAAAGGGGTTAACAACTTACTGAACCATACCCTACCTGCGGCAAGGACAAGTGGCAGCACGAAACAAGTATGGGGGTTACCGGAAGAAGAATCGATCTACGGTTGACTCAGGAGGCTTATGTATTCCTGCAGTAGTTAGCACAATAAAGTGTTCTTTCAACAGTAACACCGAAACAAGGCCACAGCCCTTGCATGTCCCAACATGCATAACCAACAAGGCATGATCACGCTCCGACGTGATCGTCCTTCTGCCAGTAACGGTATTTCTCTTATACCTGCTCCTGCAAGTTAGTCATGACAAGCACACGTTGCACGGTACGAGGAAACATGCCAACACTACATGTATGCAAATTTTATTTGATTTCAACATATGCATGATTCAATTATTCTAGCAACAATCAATTATGCAATCACCATATCAAGTGTTCAAGATGCTTGCCTTGAGCATGCAGAGGTGTTGGGTTGCACTCCAAAACTTTGAAAATTTTATCTTCCCTCCATTTCCTATTTTCAAACATATTGAAATTACCACAAAAGGCAATAACAGTACCAAAAAGTTGTCTGGAAAATTTTAAAATAAATACTGAAATAAACTAGAGGAAAAATTAGGAATTTCAGAAAAAAATCAAATTATTTGGAGTTGAAATGATTTACTTAGGAAATTTCTAAGCTGGAAAGAATAAAGAAATGGACTATTTAACAAATCCTATAGAAACTGTGCCTAGGAAAAATGTTCACCCAATCTGGATTAATAGAGGATGATTTTAGGTGTATTTATAAATTTGAAACATCAAATTTGGACTTGAAATGGTTACTGCAGAATTATTTGAAAACTGCTGGAAAAGGAAAATAGAAAATGGAAGAAGTGCGCCCTGAGCGCTGTTTAGCTACGTGGTGCCATTGGGCCGGGCCCAGCCGTTCGGCTACGCGGAGGGACTGATGACGTCGAGGACGTAGTTACGGAATACGTTTTCCCCAGAGAAGAAACATACTTAGCAGAATACGTTTCCACTAAAACACCGCGCTGTGACTTACGGGTCACTGACGGTGGGTCCCGCCGGGCCCACCAGTCAGGTTTGACCCGGTCAGTCCGGTCGCCTCCCTCCTTCGCCCGAACGGAGCGTGGCCTCCGGCGGTCCGCGCCGGCGGACGACGGTGCTATTCGATGAACTGCGCACGCGAGCGTGCTCCACTCATCGAGACGATCCTGGAGAGCCACGCCTTGGCCACCGGAGGTCCCGGCATCGCCAGCGACGAGCATCCTGGTGGACGACCGCGTCGGGTACAAAAGGGTTTTCGCCTACGATCGCTCCGAGATCGATTGAGAGGAGGGTTGGGCTCATGAGGACGAGGATGATCTGGTGGTGGAGGAGATGGAGTGGAATAAGCTGTGGTTTGCTCGAATTCAACCGAGAGGCGGCGGCGGCCGTGGGTGTCGGAGAGGAAGGAGAAGACCGTTCTCGGTCATTTGGGTTGCTTCGCGAGCTTACAGAGGAGGGAGGAGATGTGGTGGTGAGAGCAGCGAGCTCGGGGAAGCTTATATGGGCGGGGAGAAGGCGGTGTCGTGGATTCCGAGAGAAGTCACAACGGCGGCGGCCATATATGGCGTCGTTGAGGCCTGTGAGGGTGCGGTGACCATCATTTAAGTCCCCGGCGAGCTGGTTGGAACAGTGGGCCTCCAAGTGGCTCGGGCGGTGCGTGACAGCGACGGATGGAGGTCGGTGGCGGGGCTGACCGGCGAAGGTGGCGCTAGAGGACGGGGGAAGGGTGTCGGAAGGCTTGCTAGCTTGCCTGTGAAGACATCTGAGGAGGCGGGCGTGCAAGAGTAGCAGCAGGAAGGTCACACGAGGCGATGCCAGTGCCTGCCAAACGAGCATTCTGGCCATGCTCTCTGCATGCATGTTTGGTGCTCGCCGAAATGCCACAGTGGCCAAAAATTCTGACATGATGATGAGTCACTCTATAAGAGAGCTACTGGACATGGTGGTTTGGCAGGAGAAGCGAATGCCTAGTGCAAGTCTAAGACCTTGCCAAATTCAATCATGCTCATGAGGTGCTCGACATAATGCTAGGGATATTTATTGAATTTTGTTGGCTGTGAAAATTACCAGGATGGTCTCTCTTTAGATGGTGGAGATGCTAGTAGAGTTAGTCTGTGAAAAGAGAAAACTTGCTAATGCAAGTTTGGAAAAACTTGCTAATGCAAGTTTGGAAGAATTTCAGTTCTGGACTGAAAGTGCAGAGAATCATTTGGTGGATCTAAATGTTGCAAATGGAGCTTATCTTCTGGACTTAAGATTTTCCTAGGAAGGACTGCAGGAGGGAAAAATTTCAGCATTATTGGAGCAATAAAAATTAGGGTTGTAGTTCAAAGCTAGGAATGGAACAGAATGGAAAAGAGGATGTTTCACTCAAAATTTTCAAAAGACCAAGTTGGGTCTTTGCATAAAAGTGAACTATAGGCATCACTTGACATCTCATAATTTTTGTGGAATTTTTAAAGAATTATTTAAAGTAGTTGTAGTGCAACAGAGGCATTTAAAGTATTGGAAATGCTATTAAAAGAATTGTTTTGGGGCAAATTTTATTATGAAAATATTTCCTATTGTTATTAGAATATAAATGAAATGACTTAAGAAGACTACCAAAGCCCACAATATTTTACAAAAATTTCTATATGGAGGGAAGAATTTTGGAAAATAGGACAGAAAATATTCTGAAAATAATTAAAGACCTAGTACAAATACAAAAAAATTATTTCTAGCCAAATTTTATTTAATAGAAACATGGTTAAATTTTTGGGGTGTTACATCGATCCTTCAACATCTGTGCTTTTGTTGGCAATGTTCCCTCTGCTTGCCTCAATGAAAATCCGGTTACCCTGTACCTCTTCATTATGACCTCCTAAAACCGTTTGGCCGTCAGAACGCCTACTCTGTGCTTTTGTGGACACCTGTGTTTTGAAGCACATAATCATTAGATGCACGTGCGTCTATTTTGAAGCATCAACAAGTAAATAAACACGTAAAACTTTCTTGCGTTTTCAAAAGCTGTACAACAAAGTTGGGTTTTGAAGATTTTTTCGTTACCTGCGGCGATTGGATGTTAGAGTTTCTGTGTCGCAACTTTGGATTACACACTGAATTCGAGGATGTCCCATCGACAGTTTCTTTTTCAATGTTCACTTTGCTGCTTAAAATGCTCCTCTTTGTAGGTGTCTGATGCAAAACATGCTCCTGGTTGGGACGTTTGCCAAGAACTTGTATCTCAACCTTGACTCCATTTACTCAAGCCCGCTTTGCATGTGCCTGTTGGACGGTATTTGCATCCTTTTTCTTCTTGCTTTGTAGAACTTTCTTTTTCTTCCACCTTTCGAGACTTAACTGTGGAGTAGAAACACGAAATGAAGAGTTGTTTACTTTATTCAACCAAGAGATATTCATGAATTCTTGTTTCTGTAATTGATCTGCTTTTTGGTGTTCAGTGGTGGCGCCTTGACAGTATACATTGCAGAAAAGAAAGAGGAAATAACCTCCAACACTAAGATTGAATTGCTTTGGTATTACCTTCCTTTCATAAGCCTTGCCAAAATCGTTCAAAGATAGGCCGACCCTGTTGTCCTGATCAGCTGATGCGATCCTGAACATCTGCACGAAAAAACAGTTATTCAAAAGAAAAAAATATACATCTACAGCATCAGCTGATGTTACTTTTGCAAGTGATAAATAGCCTCTTGTATTTTTAGTTGGTTTCTTAATATAGAACCGAGATATATTTTTAGTTCTGCAGAATTGAGAATTTTTTTTGTACTTGAGGAGAAAAGGCAATATCCTGAAAATTACACAGGAACCTCAACACAAGTGACTTACTGATGCTAATCTAACACTGCATCGTTTAACAAAACATCACCATGAATTCTACCCAAAGAAACAAGCTGATCCTGCAAGTATGAAAGTTAACAAAACAACAGCAAGGGATAATGACAGCCACAGCGTAGAAACAAGAAGTTTTATACTATGCATACCGAGCTCAGGTAAATTAACAACCACAGCATGCCAAACCTCAACAACAAATAGGGCCCAAACCACTTTCCGCAGCTCCACGCTACCTATGATTGTGATATTGTGTTCATAGACGAGCAGTAGGATTGTGATAATTTTTAATAGAGGAACAATTTTGAATCATGGCCACAGCACCAACTGCTATGAGGCAACTGAAACCATGACATCTTCACAAATTTGAGGATTCAGAAACTGCCAAACATCCAAGACGTATCACGACAACATAAATATACTGGGGTGAGTCTATGAGATCTCAAGAATAGATTAAAAGGGCGTGCGGCAACAATTAAATCTCCTGCGTCAGGAATCACCACGGGGTGAGCTAATCGATTTTTAACTAACCTTCGTTTACGATTTTCAAACAACTGAATCTTATTCCCTGGTTGTTCAGAGCGGACCACCTTCGTTTTTGTGCGCGATCTACTTTGCTGATCACGGCAACTTGTGGGAGATCTCGTAGGATGATTTTGAATTTGAACAAGAGAGACGGAAAGAGAGAGACACACACACAGAGAGAGAGAGAGAGAGGGGGGGGGGCTGCTTCCTTCGCTTTTTGCATGCAAGAGGAGATTGAGCCAATAGGTGGGGTAAGTTTTGCTCTGCGTGAAAGATGCATCATGTTTTTCAGAGCGAGCACATGTGTTTGGTGAGCTAGAGCCGTCGTACTGACATGTGGGCTCTCCAACGGTACGTCTGTCTAACTTGTGGGGCCACCTTTCCCACGTGAGAGGCGAAGTCCTAAATGCACCCGAGCCATACTAACATGTGGGCTATCCAAGGGTTGCTCTGAATAAATTGTGGGGTCGACCGACTATGGACGAATTCCAGATCTCATTACATTCTTCTCCATCTGGCGACGGCCACAACAGGGGGAGGAGTATCTAGCTCTACCGAGGAACACCCGCAGATTCATCGTTTGATTCCTGCCTCCTCCTCGCTCTTCTCCCGAGGAATTATTGGTTTTCTTCCTATTCGCGTGCGTCTACTATTGAGGTAATCCATTACTTCTCATACCCACTTTCTTACTCGTCATCGTGCGTCTCCCGGTGATTCATCATTTGAACAAAAAACTTTCGGGAGGTAGCGCTTCTGCAAGTTGGTTGGGGATCGCAGTCGTGGAAACACGGAGGTGGGGCGCAAAGCTCGAATCAATTTATTTTTCGAAATCACGGGGCTGATGATCGCTGGAAGGGCTCTTGCGGTTTGCTTCACAGGATAATTGTTATGGGTTATTGGCGTTACTTAGAGTTCGGAGTGACATTTGACTCTTCTGACCACAGATTCATCCTGCCAGATGCATGAGTCTTTTAATTTGAGACATGGTTTTGGTAGTGTAGTTATGTCTACAACCTAGAGTGCATGCGAAGGTTAAGAACTATCGTGAGCACAACTTAAATTGGTTGCAGAGCTCAATGAGAGAGTGGTGAGAATTCACTCTGCTGATCCCTATCATAGACAGACGTCGATGAATGTATAAACCTGGAACTTAAAGCAGAGATGCAAAAAAGTTACGTCTGTTAATCCAAATAAAATACTAGCAGTTAGTAACTCCGAGTTAACATCCGTCTTATCACTAATTGAGGTGTTAATGACGATGTCACATGACCTATTATGTAGTGATGGATGAGATGGGTTCCACTCCATAGCTGTCAGAGACTCAGTCTCAGTCTGTGGATGGCACAGAGATTGTCACACAAGATTTCATGGTTGCTGACCAACTAGAGATGGAGAGGTAAAGGATTGAGTCGAAACGTGCAGTGCACGAAAAGCTCGTTGAGGAGTACATGAGGAAGAAGCACCTTTCTGACTCAAAGTAGGTGTTTTTTCATGCTTCCCATTTGTGTTGATGCATTTGGTTTACAAATAAGTACTTCTCATTCTACATTACTTTTTCATCTGCACTTAATAAGTACTTCCCATAAGTTTTCATCTAAGCTTCTCTTACAAAAGTATATTGCATACTCATGTATGTTTTATAAATACATCTGTTCAAAAGTCATTTCCTATTTTCCTTCGCAGGAGTGTTACAATGGCTGAGTATGAGGAAGAGTTTAGCACAAAGTTGAGCCTGCAGAAGTTCATTATTGTCTGTGAGAAGCTGACAGAAGCTCAGAAGCAACTTGTCAGAGATATTGGCTTTGGATACCTTCTGGACCTATGTTGCCGGGAGCTTCCGAGGTGTTTGGTTCGGTGGCTTGTCCGCTACTTTGATGGCCCCTCTAGAAGTTTCATCTTGCCTAGTGGATTCAGATTCTCTGTCAATTCTTACACTGTGCACCGCATCCTGGGGATACCATTGGGAGGTTAAATTATCCCTAAAAAGTGTTCAGATGCTTTCAGGTGTCAGCTTAAATCTGAGACTCAATGTGCTGCGCACGCTCCAAACATCAGAGAGCTGACTGATCTGTTGACCCCGGACCTGCCGGGAGAGGTGTTTCAGCGAGTTTTTGTGATGTTTGCAACAGCTGTCTTTCTATGCCCAACGACTTATGACCGCGTCAGCCCGGACTACCTAGCGGCTCTAGAAGGACCAGCAGCTGATATCTCATCCTATGATTGGTCTGGGGCTATCTTAGACAAGTTGGTGACGTCACTCCGGACCTTCAAGGACAAGGGATTCATAGGCACATTGTGTGGCTGCCTCCTCATTCCAGTGGTTCGTTCACTTCCTTTTTTAATTCTTTACCTTCCAGCCCAGACTTCCTGAGTATGTGGTTCATTTTTGCCTTTTTGTCTCTAGCAGATAAGCTATTTTGAGTACTTGGATATAAAGGTTATGGTCTGAAACCTGATCTGCCTGCAAGGCTTATTATCTGGGATACAGACAGTGTTAAGAATTATGCTAACCTAGACAGACTGTCAACAGAAGCCGGAAATTTTGGGAAGCACTCAGTGAGTGTACTTTTTATATTTTTTTCTTTGGTCAACTCTTACCTCAACAAAATAATTTAGCTGCCATACATTAATTTGGCTTGATGCTTATTTTTTCCCCATCTCAGCTGAAGGATATTAGGCGCACGCCTTTCCACCCATCCACTACCTTTGAAGGGGCGTTTTTTTCAAATGAGTCCAAAACTAGACGCATACCTGCAACAGTTTGTGCCTGAAGACAAATTATCTTCAGTAAGTGATTTCGAGCTTGTGCCCCTCTATTTTGTTTCAAATTATATTCTCTAGGTTTTTAGGAAACACATACGTGTGCTCCTTGCATTATTATGTGTGCTCCCATCATGGTTGTACGTGTGCTTCACTACGGTAGGTTAGATGTACTTCATACAGAAGGTTGGGTGTGCTTCCTACAGTTGATTTCATGTGCTTGCTGGAATATATTACCTATGATTCGTGCTGTATATTAGAAGTGCTTCCTACAGTAGGCTAGGTGTGCTTCCATAATCAATATAGCTCTGCTATTTGACACAGGTTAGCTGTGCTTCGGCCCTAATTATACATGTCCTCCCTACACTAGGTTAGTCGTGCTTCATTCAATAGGTTGGGTGTGCTTTGTCCAGTAGATTTGTTGTGCTTGCACGAATGTGTTAACTATGATTCGTGCAGTTTGTTAGCTGTGCTTCCTGCAGTACGTCAGGTGTGCTTCTATGATCATTATAGTTGTGCCAATCCCTATGGTACTTAAGCCGTGCTTCCCTATGGTAGGTTAGCTCTGCTCTTCATGATGTCGGTTGGGTGTCCTTCCTCCGGTAAGTCTGTTGTGCTTGCTCGAATATGCTACCTGTGCTTCACACAGTAAGCCAGGCATTCTTCTTCTTAATTATGGGTATTAAATATGTCTAATGTTTTTTTGTTACATTTGCAGGCTAAGGCGAATCTTGGCAAAGTTGTTAATGAAATGTACACAGAACTTTTTTCTCTGATTCAACCCATCATCGAGGACAAATTGGAGAAGGTTCTCTCTCTCGGCAAGGATTTTGGTGCCATGTACTACTGTTCCCTTCCTCAATGTTCTTCCTTTCTGGTCAATGTGTTGCATGGGCAGAGGGATATCTTGCATATGTCCCCGGGTGATTGCACAGCCACCAGTACTATATGGTAGGAGCAATGACAGATGTATAATAACAATAATGCTATTCTCCATGGGACTCAGTGCTGTTGCTTGAAGGAGTAGTTCCAGCTGAATGTATTGATCAACAGAACACTTAACCAGGTCGCTGAAAAAATAGCTTGCACCCATGTGAAAGAACTCGACCATCAAAAACCTGAACCATCTGCCTTGGTAGTTGGATGGAAAATTATGCTGCACCATGTCACATGCTTGTCGAGCCCAAAATCGTGATACATGGGAATGAGAACCAAGAGACCAAGCAATGGTCCATTGGAAATTGTCACCACTGTATAGAGTATCACATCCAGCAAAATAAACCGTAAACAAGGACTGCACAGATGTGAGGTGAATTGTCCAGGCAATTTCTAATTGCACAAACTCAGAGCCCAATTTATCATTTTTGCTAACCTTCTCCAGTGCAAAATAAGCTCCAATCTCCGAGACAAGAGTGTGGGTGAGCATCAGAGAATTTTTCCATTGTATCTGATCAATAGCACAAAAGCAGATGGCAATGGAGTTGGCCTGAAGGATCTCCTCGTTCATGTTAGGTAGCAATAAGTTTCTAGAATTCATACTTGTTTTTTCTGTGCTTGCATCTTCAGAGCACTCCCAACTAAATAACCATACTACTGGAACTCCAAGAAGTATAGGACCCAACTCATTATGCTGGTCCATGAGAATCTCACAAGTATCTTTACTGCCAGGTGGTTTGATTAACTTGCCAATGACAAGCCTACTTCCACCAAAATCAGAACTAGCACAAGGTATTTCCACTGGAACCCAAGCAGAACATTCAGAATCACTGGTTTGTCCATCTTCAAGTCTCGGAGAAGTGACCACCATCATTGGCAAGTTTGTGGATGCATGGTTCAGATCAGTGCATTCCCTAACAGCAAACATGAACGTCCTTAGTTGTTCGAGACAAGCAGAAGCTTCGAAATGTGCATTGGTTGGCTGCATACACTGAACACCAATTATGTACAATTTAACCAACTCCGGGGGCGGCCAAGGTGGTCGACGTTCATCTCCAATGCCACGAGAGTTCCTGTCAACTATACTGGGAACTTTGAATTTAAACACCTTGCGCGAAACAGCTGCATCTAACTCAGTGATGTCGATGATGCCAATGACGCCGACGCCGAACTCCCAACTGAACATCGGTCGCATGGGAGCCGGCTGAGAACCAGTGAACGTGGGTACAATTGATTGTTCAGTGTTCAGCTGCAACAAGGCCAGATGGTCAACATCAGCATGTTGGGGATTTTCATCGAACAGCTTGTTTGCGGCATCCAGCTGAGCACTTGACCACACAGACTCTTGCACACGAGGTGGTACTGAGCTGAGTTGGGTGTTTTGAAGAATCACTGTAGTCGTGGTAGCACACTCAGTCCCATCACTCCTCGACGGAGGCATCATAGTGTGGGTGCCGACAACTGGGCATTCTGTCGAGCACTTGACGGGCGCCATCAAGTCGACTTTGAGGACGGGTAGCAGTGGTTTGCCCGTGCCCTTCGTAGGTGTTGGAGCAGCGTGGGACACGCCCTCCAGAGCGGCAGAGACCTCCCGGACGCAGATGCTGTTGTTGCTGAAGCCGTGCCCAATCGTCCAGCAGGTGGTCGGCGTCAGTGTGGCGTGGCAGACGGCGACCATGTCGTGGTCGATGTCGATTGCAGCAGGAATGACGTCGACAATCGTGGATGCCGGGGGTACGATGGAGATGTCCGAACCAGCCGAGGTTGGTGCTGCTGGGCCGCCGACGAGGACGTCGTAATTGCGCCGGCCTTCTGAAGTGAGCCCGTCCTCAACGGTGTCGCACCTGAGGTGGAGGGCATCGTGGCTCACAGCAGGTGCAGACGTGGTTGTGGCGGTCGTAGCGGCGGCCACGATTCCCTTGGCGCGCTCGGCGTTGTCGAGGCCGACGACTTGATTATACTTGAAGCGGAGGTCGCTGATGCCGGAGCGGAGATCCTGCTTGACAACATCGATCCGAGAGCTGAGCTCGTCTAAATTGGTGTTGAGGTCGCCGAATGCTGTCTCCACGGCCTCTTCTAGCCTCGGCTTGGACTCGGCGAAGCGCCGGTCCAGATCACGAGCTAGCTGGGCTCTAAGCACCTCATAGGTCGCCCGACCCTCCGGCGAGAGAGACGCGAGGAGTTCCACGCGCCGTCGGGCTGCCGGACTGGTCTGCTGAGAATACACAGGAAATTCCATGGAATTGATTGGGGAACAAAAAATTGGCGGATATTTGGTGGAGAATCGAACGTCTCTGATGCCAATTGTTAGGATATCGGTACTCAATCACTCAATTGACATGGATTCGGAGATTACAGAGGAGAAATTGAGAAGAAGATGAAGAACAGAGAAAGGGGATGAAGAACGGAGTCTGTCCTAGCCACACCAAGCCTATCGGCCAAAGCCGCCGTTCCAGTCCAAGCCAGTCCGTGCGTAGATGCTTCCCCTGGTATTTGTACTCCCTTGTGGCTTTTGGCCGGGCCTGATACTGGTTGGAGGCCCAGGTCGCTGACAATATCCCACGAAGTCACGGATTCTGCAACTGAGTAATCATCAATCGACCAACAACAACAATCTGACCTGATCCAGCTGTCGGTGTCAAAACCGGCGGATCTCGGGTAGGGGGTCCCGAGCTGTGGGTCTAAGTATCAATGGTAACAGGAGGCAAAGGGACACAATGTTTATCCTGATTCGGGCCCTTTTAATGGAGGTAATACCCTACGTCCTGCTTGATTATATTCGAAGCATACGATGGTTACAAGAGTTGATCTACCTTGAGATCGTAATGGCTAACCCTAGCTGGTATGCCTATTGTCGTTCTAATCCCCTCCTACGGACTAAACCCTCCGGTTTATATACACACCGGAGGGGGCTAGGGTTGTATATAGTCGGTTACAGAGGAAGGAGTAATAACACCCGGACATCTAATCCTGCCGTAAAACATACACGGGAGTCCTATCCGGACACGGGAGCAACTTCTCGTTTTGTCTTCATGGCCCACCAGTCCGGCCCACGTCAATTAGGTCGGACACCCAAGGACCCCTCAGTCCAGGACTCCCTCAGTAGCCACTGAACCAGTCTTCAATGACGATATATCCAGCGCATGAATTGTCTTCGGCATTGCAAGACGGGTTCCCTCCTCCGAATACTTGAACTATCTTCCCGCACAAAAGGACTTGTATCCGGCTTCAGATCATTAGTACAACCCTTAGCCACGAAGGCCAATCGTCCAAGTAGGAACAATGTCTTTTACTGACAACCTTTCGGCGAAGCGACACATCTTTTCATTTACACTTTGAACAGTTGTGCGCCCTCGTTTCGCGGTTTGAGGCCAAGCCTCCATTAGCACGTCCCATCAAAACAGAGATCGTGCCCGCCCTTTACAGGATACTCATCAATGAAATTTGGGTAACCCAACCGTGTTTCACACCATGATTTCGTTGGGAACAGGCGAAGTTTACGGCGTAGGGGAGGGATGCTTGGTGTCTTTTACAGCCTATAAGAGGGGAAAGATAACCCCTTTTCCACCTCACGCTTCCATCTCGCCCCCGCTTTCCAATCTCACCAGAGCTCCAGCGCCCACAGCTTCAAGCTCCTCCTTCGCAGCCTCCATCAGCAAGCCATGGCTGGGTCTGGCTCGAAGGGCAAATGGGAGGCCTCGATTGTCACTTCCAAAGACATCGAGGATCTCAAGCGCGCCGGATATCTGTCTCCGGACATCGCGCACCGAGCTTCAGAGGGGAACCAGATCGTCCCCACGCCAAAAGCTGGGGAGCGGGTCGTATTCATCCCCCACTTCCTCTGAGGGCTAGGATTTCCTCTTCACCCCTTCCTTCGGGGCCTTATGTTCTTCTACGGGCTAGATTTCCACGATCTAGCCCCGAACTCAATTCTTCACATCTCGGCTTTTATAGTCGTGTGTGAAGCTCTGCTTCGGATCCCCCCACACTTCGGCTTGTGGCTCAAGACCTTCAATTTAAAGCCGAAGGCGGCCGATGGCCAGCAGGCAGACTGCGGCGGAGCCATGGTCAGCAAGCTCGCCAATGCCGTCTGGCCAAAGGGGGCGTTCATCGACACGGTCAAGGTCTGGTAGCAGGAGTGGTTTTACATCACCAAGCCCCGCAATGCCGACTGAGCGGCGGCCCCTGCTTTCAGATCCGGACCTCCCATGAGGCTCACCTCCTAGAACGAGAAGGGCCTCGAATGGGGGTCTCAATCCGAGGTGAAGGTTCTCCAGAAGTGCCTTTCCAACATGCTGGACCGCTACATCGCCCTCACAAATGTGGTGCAAGTGATGCTCTTCCGCCGTCTCCTCCCCTGCCAACTTCGGACCTCCCCCATGTGGGAGTTCAATCCCGAAGCCCCTAGGACCTTACAATACTTCCACGACACTACGCAGAATAACATCTGGAAGCTGCTATTTAAGTCCCAAAAGGAATGGCCAAAAGAGACCGAAGACGTCGGGCTCGACATCTCTCATCCGGCGATGGAGGTAAGCACACCTCCCTCCGAACACCAATCCAAACAGTTTTCTAATAGGCGGGAATATCTAACCTCGACCTTCCTTTAATCTCAGGGCTGGACGGTGAAGGCAGTGCAGATTAATAGTCCGGCTCCGCTGCCTGAAGATCCTGTGACCCCCCCTGCTATCCAAGATGCTGGTAGCAGCGCCCTACAAAGTGTCTGAGAAGAAGCCCAAGAAGAAGACCGAGGAGGCACGAGGCGGTCTTCGCTCAAAGGGTCCTCCGGAAACAAAATCCGGAGAGACCGAAGTCCCCTCTGCCTATGACAGGGATGAGGGGGGAAGAAAAAGAAGAAGAAGAGGAGGAGATCGGTTCTCCTCGCCAGAAGAAGAGAGCGGCCCCCGAAGATGTTGAGGAGGCCGCTCTGAAGAGGCCGAAGCTAGTCCTTCCGGACAGCTCGGACTCCGAATCCGAAGTTGTTCCCCAGCGAAAGCCCAGGGCCAAACCCCTGGCCATGTCGTAAGTCTTCGGATATCTCTTACTAGTTTCAGCTTCATGTGCTTTGTTCGGAAAATCATTTTGCTATCTTTATCACAGCCCTCCGTGCACAGTCCCCGCCGCGCCATTGTTAGAGGGGAGCTCACTGCCAGCCAAAATGGCGGAGAGCGACACTCCGCCACGAGCCCCCGTTCCTACCACCACCGAGGATGCCGAGGTGTCGTCCCAGAGGACACCTTCTGGCCAAGAAGGGGCGGGTGAGGCCGGCAAGGGTACGGCCGAGGTGAATACCTCGGTCGCCGAAGACCAGGGAGAGCCCGGCCAATCCGGGCTCTTGCCGAATACCGTTCCGGAGCCAACAAGGACTCTGGAACCAACCGCACAGCCCCCTGCTAAGGAGGGGGCCAGGGCACCGACTCCAGCGCCGGTTTCCACCGATCCGGCGTCATCTAGGGTGCCGGATGCCCTGGAGGAAGCACTGCAAGGTGCTTCCATTGTGGAAGAACACCGTGCCCGGATGGGTACGGTGATGGAGAAGATTCGGTCCGCCAACAGCGGGCTGAACGACGCCTTCAATAGCCTGCTGACGGGCTTCGAGGTAGGCGATGTAATACTTCTTAATAAATTTTTGCTTTGCTAAAAATCGGAGTGAGCCTATCTTTATACACAGTAGCCCCCGAGACTCTGTCTGGTTTTGAAAAGAACCGGACAGAGGATCGACATAGTCTTCGGGACTTTTAACATATTGTATCCTGTCATGACAGGCCTCCATGCTAGTGGCAGCTGCAAACGCCGCAGAGATTTCCAAATTAAATCGGAAACTCAAGGTCGTGGACGAGGAAATCGACCGCGTCAACAAGCAACTTGGGGAAACGCAAGGTATGCGGATTTGTTGCTTGGACAGTTCGGATTTATAATAGTCCGTGGGGAATTTAACACATGTTATGGGTGCATGTGGTAACAGTTGGAACGGCTGAGGTTGAGGCCCTCAAGAACGCCCTCGCCGAGGCCAAATAAGAGGCTACGGCGAGCAAGGCGGCCGCTGACAAAGCGGCTGCCGAACTAGAGGCCGAACAAACTGCCCGACGCCAGCACGAGGCGCGGGTACCCGAAGTCGAGCAAGAGCTCAAGGAGGCCATCACGAAGTGTGAGGCTCTGGAGCAAAAGACTTCGGCACAGTCGTCGGAGCTCACCATGATTAAGAAGGACGCCGAAGAGGCGCGGAGCGAGTCCCGGAGTGCTCGCAAGGAGATCCGCCAGGCGAAGCTGATAGCGGCTGGTAAGCCTTTTTTATTGCAGAGTATCTTTGGAGGTCAGCGGTACGCGTTACTCACCCGAGTATGGCGTTCTCCAGGCGCATTTGCGGACCTTCCGAGGAGTGCTGCCGATGCCGTGAAGTACTTCCGGGCTCAGGAGGGTGCGGCGACGGAGAAACTATTCTGGTCGCAATTCCTGGCGCCTGAACATCCTCCACTCCTGAGCAACCAAATGAAGCAACTGGAGGAGCTACACAGGGTGGCGGAACTAGCCATGAAGGATCTGTCCGACCAGCTGTGGCCGGCCGAGCCGATTCCCACTAGCTACTTTGGACTGGCAAAGCAGCTGCTTGACGCGCCCGCGCGGATTGAAGCCACGAAGCGCTCGGTCTGCATAGAGGGTGCCCGGATGGCCTTTGCCAGGACCAAGGTCCAATTGCCGAAGATGCAGGCCACCGAAGTGGCTACTGGTCCTCCACCAAAAGGGAAAGAGCACCGGAATTCGGAGATGTACTTCGCCGAAGTCCTAGAGGGAGCTCGGGCGATCGAGGGTCAATGCTCCAAGGATGTAGTGTTCGAGTGATTCATTATGGCATGTAAAACTGTGTCGAAAACCTTTTGGTGTATATGTATTATCTTTGCACCTCTTATTTGTGCGACTTTTTATTTTGACTCCTGTGTGGCTGTTTTATACCTGAAAGTTACCAGTCGTCGGCTTCAGCCCCCTTGTAGATACTACAGGGGTGTTCCAAACTACACATATCGACACTTATCCAACGTCTTGGTTCATAAAGGAGGTCTATGTGGATGGAGCCAGGCAATCGGACTATGCGGTTTTATCACTTTCACTTAGCCATAGGAGCTTGACTGTGAGGCTAAGGACTAGCCACTGGTGTGTGAGCAGTTGGCCGAACTATGCGCCTTTTCCACACGGCTGGGCGAAAACCAGCCCCTCATATAACACAGCAGAATCACCAACGATTCGTAGTATAATACTAAGTCATCGGATCCCAGACCAGCTCTCGCATATTATGACAGTCAGTTTTTGGCTTTCTTTACTGAGGTACTTGACCAGACTAGCCAGAAGTACAATCGCAGTAGTTCTCCCTTTACCCTCTTAGCCGAACGCGTGGAACGTAAGCTGGTAAACACAGGAGCCAGACAACCCAACTATTGACCAAAGACATAATTCGAAGCCGATGCATATAATGCAATATCCGAGACGCCAAAGATACCTAAAAAAGTGTTTGGACTTTTGATGTACAGGGCGGTTACGGCCCCCAGTTTATATAGTCAGTGTGCGACAAACACTTAACGGATTTTTCCGCGCTTGTAAAGGCAAAAAGGAAGAAGCAAAAGGAATATTTCGAGAATATAGACCGAATAGGTGAAAAGGTGTTTTGATTTCTGCCTTTGTATTCATTACATGACGTCGAGCCGTACAATGTAATATTGCCAAAATATATAGTTACAATTATATATGTGTGAATTGGATACAAGGAAAAGGTCTACACAGGGTTTATAATATGGTTTAACATCCCTACACTGCCCTGTTGCACGTCTGCGCCTTTACTCTTTGGAGGGGAAGACATCCTTGAAGGGCACTAGTCCGGCGATTACGCCCTATGAAAAAGGATCTGAAAAGAAAGGTCGCCGTATAGCTTTATGCTGAATAGGTTCTTTATGTAACCTATGGTGGTTTGAATATCCAATGGTCTACGCAGGGTCGAACCGTGCTATGGACTTCGTAGTAAGGTTGCCTCTGATGCTGCCCAAGGTATTTTAAGTGCGTAGTTGTGTACGCGAGGTACATATTTTGCTTGTTTGATGGGCATGCTTCGGAGGCAAAACTGCTATTCTAGGTGGGGTTCTAACGAGCCCCCGCGTTGGAATGCGGATCGGAGCCACTTGCCTGTATCCCGGACCTTGACGGCCGCTGAGGTGTTCGGCTTAAGAAGGCCGCACTGTACATCGGCTACCAGAGCCGCAGTGTGCTCCTCAGTTCAGAGGGAGCGTTCCGTATTGCCATTAACTGTAATAACGCCTCTGGGTCCCGGCATTTTAAGCTTCAAATATGCATAGTGCGGGACTGTGTTAAAGCGGGCGAAGGTAGTGCGTCCCAGCAGCGCATGATAGCCGCTGCGGAAAGGGACGATATCGAAGATTAAATCCTCGCTACGAAAGTTGTCTGGAGAACCGAATACTACCTCCAGGGTTATTGTGCCCGTACAGCGGGCTTCCACCCCTGGGATTACCCATTTAAAGGTGGTGTTGCTGGGCTTGATCCTTGACGGATCTATGCCCATTTTCCGGACAGTGTCCTCATAAATTAAATTGAGGCTACTGCCCCCGTCCATGAGGACTCTCGTGAGATGATACCCATCGATAATGGGATCAAGGACCAAGGCCGCCGAACCTCCATGACGGATACTGGTTGGGTGGTCCCTTCGGTCGAAGGTGATCGGACATGCCGACCAGGGGTTGAATTTTGGGGCTACAGGCTCTATGGCGTAGACATCCCTTAGTGCGCGTTTGCGCTCCCTCTTAGGTATGTGGGTGACGTAGATCATGTTCACCGTCTTTACCTCAGGGGGGAATTGTTTTTGCCCTCCAGTGTTCGGGCGGCGGGGCTCTTCATCGTCCTCGCTCTGGGGTCCCTTGCCCTTGTCTTCGGCATTTATTTTGCCGGCTTGTTTGAAGACCCAACAGTTGCGGTTGGTATGATTAGCTTTATGCTGAATCTGGCAAGGCCTCTCTAGTATCTTGTCTAGTGCCGAGAGACCATCCTTATTGCCCTTCAACGGCTTCTTCCGCTGACCAGATTTGGAGTTGCTGAATCCGGCGTTGACTGCCGTGTCATCTCCTTCTCCACTATTGTTTCGGCGCTTGTTCTTATTGCGCTGTGGCTTCCCGTTTCCATCCCTAACTTTGGAGGTACTGGGGTCGGCCGCGTTGTTGCTTCTACGAGCCAACCAGCTGTCTTCTCCCGCGCAAAAGCGGGTCATGAGTGCGGTAAGGGCCGACATTGTTCTCGGCTTTTCTTGTCCGAGCTGTCGGGCGAGCCATTCATCACGGATGCTATGTTTGAATGCGGCCAAGGCCTCGGCATCCGGACAGTCGACTATTTGGTTCTTTTTAGTTAAGAACCTGTTCCAGAATTGGCGAGCTGACTCTCCGGGCTGCTGGACTACGTGACTCAAGTCGTCCGCATCCGGTGGGCGGACATAAGTTCCCTGAAAATTAGCCTGGAAAGCGTCCTCAAGGTCCTCCCAGCTCCCAATAGAGTTTTTCGGGAGGCTGTTCAACCAGTGCCTTGCTGGTCCTTTAAGTTTTAATGGTAAATACTTAATCGCATGGAGATCATCTCCTCGAGCCATGTGGATATGGAGAAGGAAGTCTTCGATCCATACAGCCGGATCCGTAGTCCCGTCATACTGTTCGATGTTTACGGGTTTAAACCCTTCCGGAAACTGATGCCGCATTACCTCATCGGTAAAACACATTGGGTGTGCGGCACCCCTGTACCGAGCTACGTCGCGACGGAGTTCCGATGACATTGGAGTTCGGTCTTGATCCCGATTCTGGTCGTCTCTGTCACGCCAGGCCTGATGGCCGTTATCTCATGTGGGGGCACGTCCTTTTGATCCATAGATGGACCTGGTCTGGCCGGCTCTATTGGCGAGGTCCTGACGCAGGTCATACTTGTAGCCCGGCATTGTTGTCTCCTTGCCTTTACGGAGAAGGGGAGCGGGCTGGTGTTTGGCGTTGTCAGCTATTCTGTCCCGTCCACGAGGCGGGCGATCGGGCTGATTAGCCTGGTTATATCTCGATGATATTGGCTCTGGGGCCTCGTCATCGAATTGTGGCAGCAGCTTAAGTTTGGGGTAACTCTTTGTCTGGCGTTCATAGCCGTACCCTTCTTCAGCCGCTAGGACTTTAGTCCATCTATCGTTGAGCGTGTCCTGTTCGGCCCTTATTTGCTGTTGTTTCTTTTTAAGGCTCCGGGTGGTGGCGATGAGCTGTCGCTTGAAGCGCTCCTGCTCTAACGGCTCCTCGGGGACGATGAAGTCGTCCTTGCCAAGGCTGACGTCCACCTCGGAGAGGGGTAGATAGTTGCTATCTTCGGAGTCATTGTGATCGGTGAGGCCTTCGGGTTTGAATCGACCCTCCTCCTCCTCCGGCTTGTGTTGCTTGAACTCGGGGTCAACGGGGTTATTGGGGTCATCGGCGTTTTCCGGGGTATCTTCCTCTCCGGTCCCGGTGTTACTTTCCCTGCCTCAACGCGATCGAGATCGGCGCCGCTGGCGTCGGCGTTTGGGTTGGTCATCGACGGGCTTATCTGGAGTGCCGTCGTCCTTCTTAGGTGTGTCCACCATGTACACATCGTATGTGGAGGTGGCTGTCCAGCGCCCTGTAGTGGGCGGGTCTTGGCCAGGTTTTGCTTCGACATCTTCGTCCATGCCGTCGATGTCTTCGGAAGCGTAATCAAGCATGTCGGTTAAGTCCTCGACAGTGGCTATCAAGTGGGTGGTGGGTGGGAAGCAAAATTCCCTATGCTCGGCCTCTAGTTCGGGTTGAGCACAGTCCGGAGGCGAGACCTCGGTAATGGTAAGGGATTGGATTAAGTCCAGCGCCTCATCTAGTAGCAAGGGCCGGACGGGCGATCGGGAATCTGCAGGGCCGCGCTCGGTGTTGACCATCCGGGCGGGCTCGAGGAGTGCGGACTCCATAAGATTGAAGCTTGTGTCCGGAAGAAAATCCGGATCGTCGAAGATGGGCGCGATCCGGGTTGACTCCGGGCCCGCCGATGACGAGGTCGCATCCTGGCCTAAAGCTGGATGCTCCATAGAGGTAATGAGTCCGGCGGGGTCGGAATCCCCGTCTTCGGACGTAGCGATCGGTCCCGGGCTCCATGCCGGAGACATCACGTGGGCCGACCCCTGGATGGGATCGGATGACAGATCCGCAGGCTCCTCTTCGTGCTTGCGGGGCGTGACGGTCGAGGCCGCGAACCCTTCGAAGATCAGATCCCCTCGGATGTCGACGACGTAGTTTAAGCTTCCGAACCTGATCGGACGACCAGGGGCGAAGCTCTCGACCTGATCAAGGTGACCGGTCGAGTTGGCGCGTAGTACGAAGCCGCCAAACACAAAAAGCTGGCCGGGGACAAAGGTCTCCCCGGAGACGACGCCATTGTCGATAACAAGGCGAGCCATCGATCCTACTGGCGATTCCACAGCGGAACTCTCAATGAAAGCACCAATGTCGGTGTCAAAACCGGCGGATCTCTGGTAGGGGTCCCGAGCTGTGGGTCTAAGGATCAATGGTAACAGGAGGCAAAGGGACACGGTGTTTACCCAGGTTCGGGCCCTCTTAATGGAGGTAATACCCTACGTCCTGCTTGATTATATTCGAAGTATACGATGATTACAAGAGTTGATCTACCTCGAGATCGTAATGGCTAACCCTAGCTGCTATGCCTATTGTCGATCTAATCCCCTCCTACGGACTAAACCCTCCGGTTTATATACACACCGAAGGGGGCTAGGGTTGTACATAGTCGGTTACAGAGGAATTAGTAATCACACCCGGACATCTAATCCTGCCGTAAAACATACACAGGAGTCCTATCCGGACACGGGAGCAGCTTCTCGTTTTGTCTTCATGGCCCACCAGTCCGGCCCACGTCAATTAGGCCGGACACCCGAGGACCCCTCAGTCCAGGACTCCCTCACCGGCTCCTTGAGCCGCCGCACCGTCTCGTCCCGCAGAATCTCCCTGTGCAGGCCGCCCCCGCTGCCGCCATCTGCCCCTAGCTCCAGCCCATCTGATCAATTCGTCACAAATCATCCGGTAAGAACAGACTAAGCACATTCGGATGCGCGCGTGCATGCCCTTGGAGAAACGGGATGGAACACGCACCGGAGATTGGTGTCGAGGCGACGAGGAGGAGGAAGGAGAGGATCAGGAGGTGGAGGGAAGAGGGAGCCATGAGCCGCCGCCTGTGGGTGTGGTCCGTGTGCGCGTGTGGGTGGCGGGCGGCGGCTCGTCCGTCCCTTCCTCCCTTCTTCGCACACAAACAGAACAGGAGGCTGTGTGCTCTAGGCGGCCGCTTTTTGTAGAGCGAGCCGCTAGAAAACGCTCGTTGGCTACTACAGTACTAGCTCGTGCGTGGTGCTGCGACACGGCTCTGTGGCTGGGCTCTCCGGCGAGCCCGTGCCGTGTTGTGTTGGGGCGCACCTCAGCATGCACATTCTGTTTCCACAAATCAAAAGGAAGTAGAATCCTCGAGTTTCCGTGATGAATTGTCGACTTTTATTAGAGCCAGCCACTCCGGCTCCGTTCTGCAGGTTTCCGTCCAAGATGAGAACTCCAACAGATCACGGGTGTCCGTCCGTCTGCCCACAGGATCAGCCCACCCACCCACGCCGTTCGATGAGCCAGATCGGACACGTGTACGGCCTTGTAATGCACACGTAGTACAGCAGAAGAGCGAGGCGAGGAGGCAAGTGGATGCATGCACATGCATGGACGAGACAAAGAAAGGCCAGTCGGCCACTAGAGCGGCAGAGCCCCCATCTGAAGATAAAGCTGTGGTCCAGAGAATCCCGTGGTTAAATATATCGCTCACAGTAAACAGATTCTGGAATCCAGCACGTCTCCGACTATAGGAGCCGCCGGACCGCGCTCCAGCGTCAGACGGCGGGGTCCCGGGAGATGCGCAGCCCACGGACCCGATCTGCTGAGAACAACCACATGCAAGTCGACGCTACATGGAAAAGCGTCTACTACTTCGCCACCGATCCACTGAGTTCCGTGCCACGGCGAGATTAACTCAGGCGTGCCGCGATCGATCGGGACGTCCAACAGAAAACATCATCTATCAGCATCGACGGCCAAGAGAGGCCGCCCGATCGACCAGGGAAGGATTGGCTTCGTACGTCCTTGAACGACAGACAACCTCACGGATTCCAGACGGAACCGTCCCTCTGTGGATCTGTAATCTGATCGGATCCGTTTGCTTTTATACATGCATCTGCATATCCATACGTACGTGTCTGTGGAGTGTGGACTGATGACCTACTTAGTAGGTGCTTGGAAGATTCTCCGTGACGATTTTTTTTTTTTGAGGTTGCAAAGCTGTTTTCTTAATCGGGAAATTGCATTCATGACTGATCATATAGCACTATAGCAGGGCTGCAAAAAGGACATAACTCTGTGCCATGACAAGCCAAAATCATCGAGCATAGAGCTCATGCACGTTTGTTTTGCAGATACGGAGGCATCATGATCATGCCAAAGGTTAGTTGCCCACTAAGATAAAAATGTCAATTAAGGCCTAACTTGTCAACTTGAAGTCGCGGCATGCATAGCAAGTAAACGTCAAGGCCTTCCGTGATTCGCTTTAAGCCTACTTTTGGACCCTTTCAGTGAAATAGTCCTAGTCGACCTCAACAAATCCTTTATAGACTTATTGGGTTTCCACGAACATCCCTGCAGACCCATAGGCACCGCCTAGTCGAAGAGAGCATAATTTGTCATTCCATATTTCTTGATGTCGAAGCATGTCGCAGCAATGATATTCAGTTGCACTTTGGGGCCTAGAACTCGCAAGAGACCATCAGTGCATTTTCCACATCATTATATGATCGAATTTGTATAGCACTCCCACGGCGCAACACTCTTCCCACATCACAGTATACTGTACTTCCTACTAGTACTAGCTCTCCATCTCTCCTTTTGTCTTGGCATTCCAAGAACGAAACCAACTGCCTGTAGGCATAAATATATAGGAAGTGAAAAACCCCATGCATCTGGAGTCCCACATTGAATGATGAACAAAAGGCTATCTAGTCCAGCACTCCCATGTGTTATCTGCGCGCCTATCTAACGCATCAAAATGAGCTGGTGTCCATTCCCCATTGTCTTGATCTATAATAACATGTTTTATGATGTCAAAATGAGTAGCATATACTCCCTCCGTCCCGTTTTAGGGGCCGTTTTAGTTTTGGCCCAGGTACCAAGACAGCTCCCAACAACCAACTTCTGGACGAATATACCCTTGACATGCCAGCATTTATATCACCTAGCTATGCTACTGTTGCCTGCATGGCCCACATGCATGGGAGCCTGCCCAACCTCACGAAGGCAAAGAGGGTGCCTCGGGAAGGAAAGCTAGATTAAATATTATGCACGGGGTCAGTGGCGGATCCAGTACCCAGGTCGGGGGGCCTGGGCCTGGGACGTGAAGTAGAAAACCTTCGTTAACAGCAGCATATTGTGCACTGTAGATACACTGTAGCACCACTGTAACTGAATGGGCCCTGGTCTTGAACCAATCCTGGCATGGGGTTGTATGTGACCAAAAGATGAGGGTATCTTGGGAAGTTAAGAGTTACAAGAGCTTACACGCCTGCAAAAACGGGACTGTCCAGTTTGAATAGTACGCTTGTTAAAAGAGGACGGATGGAGTAACTTCTTTGTATTACATTTTAAATTTTATACTTGTACGTACGAAAATGGTTGTTGTATGAATCCACGAACGGGAAAAATAATAATCAGGTTTTGCTCTACTGTAACGAAAAACTCAGGCTTTCTACCCTCCGAACCTAGAGTCGAGGACCCGAACAAGCTAAAGGCAAGTGGTAATGCACCTAAATTGTAACTTTAGGAAAAGCAATTCATAAATCCACAGTTTGAGGGCAATTGATTTTAAGAAACCGCGAATTTGTCAACATGTCGTGATTATGTTTTACAGAAATTTACGACAATGCCACTACTTGACTCTGGAACTACGAATGCCATTGCTTTAGGGCTAATTATGAAAATGCCATCCTTCCGTCAATTCTGTTTATGCTTTTGCCACTGCCATCAGTTATCTTCAGTTACCATCTCTTTTGCTGTTAGTAAAGTGTAGATCGACCTTTTGGGGCAAAAATCTGTAGAAGAAACCGCCACGAGAGCTTGCAAGGTTCAAAGCGACAATTGATAGTAATACACAGTCACGCACAAACAGTTAGCTACAACTGATGGTATATATGAAAATAAAGGCCACAATAGCTCACGACAAGAACCAGTTAACGAAACTGATAACGCAACCTTGAACCTTTCTACAGGCTCCTTCTCTTCTATAGGCAGTTATTTGGACCTCCGGAGGATAATTGTGTGTCCCTCGATGAGTCCAGGACTGAGGATGTGCCTCAACTTTCGGCTGCAGATAATGATATCCTGGTTGCCCCGTTCTCAGAGAATGAGGTGTTTGATGCTATTGCACAAATGAAAAACAATAAGGCTCCCGGACCGGATGGATTCCCGGTCGAGTTCTATAAAAAGTGCTGGCACATTATTAAGGGGGATTTACTGCCTATGTTTCATGATCTGTTCTCTGGACAGCTTCACTTATTTCACTTGAATTTTGGAACTATCACATTGCTTCCTAAGAAAACGGATGTTGTGAGAATTGAGCAGTTCAGGCCGATCTGCCTCCTCAATGTGAGTTTCAAAATCTTCACCAAGGTCGGGACTAATAGGCTCACACAGATTGCGCATTCTGTGGTGCAACAATCCCAAACTGCTTTCATGCCGGACAGAAACATCCTTGAAGGGGTGGTTGTCCTTCATGAAACGCTCCATGAAATCCACTCCAAAAAATTAGATGGAGTAATTTTTAAGGTGGATTTCGAGAAAGCGTACGATAAGGTCAAATGGACATTCCTCCAACAGGCATTGCGTATGAAAGGTTTTGATGATGCCTGGCACCGACAGGTCGAATCATTTACGCAAAAAGGGAGTGTGGGAATTAAAGTGAATGACGATATAGGTCATTACTTCCAGACACATAAAGGCCTAAGACAAGGAGATCCGATGTCCCTTATCCTGTTTAACATTGTGGTGGATATGTTAGCAATTTTGATAGGAAGGGCTAAGGAGAATGGTCAAGTAGGTGGCTTGGTACCTCATCTTGTTGATGGAGGTGTATCCATCCTTCAGTACGCTGATGATACAATCATCTTTATGGACCATGACTTGGCCAAGGCGAGAAATATGAAGCTGGTGTTATGCCTATTTGAACAATTGACCGGGTTAAAGATTAACTTTCATAAGAGCGAGTTGTTCTGCTTTGGTAAAGCCAAAGACGAACAGGAGGCTTATAGGCAATTGTTTGGGTGTGAGTTGGGGGCTTTACCCTTCTCTTACCTAGGTATTCCAATACACCATCGTAGGCTGACAAACGGAGAATGGAAGTGCATCGAGGACAGATTTGAGAAGAAACTGAGTTGCTGGAAGGGTAAGCTCATGTCATACGGAGGCCGATTAATCCTGATAAATTCGGTGCTCACGAGTATGCCTATGTTTCTCTTATCGTTCTTTGAGGTCCCAGTTGGTGTTAGGAAAAGACTGGACTTCTATCGATCGCGTTTCTTTTGGCAGGGTGATGAACTTAAAAGTAAATACCGGCTTGCTAAGTGGGATATCATCTGTAGACCGAAAGACCAAGGGGGTCTTGGTATTGAGAATCTTGAAGTTAAGAACAGATGCCTTCTTAGTAAGTGGCTGTGGAAGCTCTCATCCGGGACTGAGGCCATGTGGGCGCAGATCCTTCGCAGCAAGTACCTCCAGACAAAAACATTGTCCCAGGTCACAGTCAGGCCGACTGACTCGCCTTTCTGGAAAGGACTAATGAAAGTCAAACAATCAATGTTTAATAGGACAAAGTTTGTTATTGAAAACGGTGCTAGTACATGTTTCTGGGAGGATACTTGGCTAGGCGACACATCCTTGGGCATTCAATATCCGTCTTTATATCATATTGTTCAACGACGTGAGGTGTTCGTTGCAACAGTATTTCAATCTATCCCCCTTAATATTCAGTTTAGACGGTCGCTAGCGGGCAATCGTTGGGAAGAATGGCTCCATCTAGTTAGGAGACTGATGGAGGTTCAGATTTCCCAACAACCCGATGAATTACGCTGGAAACTGACCAGGTCTGGAGTATTCACAGTTAAATCAATGTATATTGATGTTATTAATTCGCACTCCATCCCAACTTCCAAGAATGTTTGGGACGTCAAAGTTCCTTTGAAAATAAAAGTGTTTATGTGGTTCGTCCATAAACAAGTTATTTTAACAAAGGACAACTTGATAAAGCGTAATTGGACAGGTCCTACTAGGTGTAGTTTCTGTGATCGGGATGAGACGATCAAACACCTTTTCCTTGATTGCCCGTTGGCCAAAGTCCTTTGGCGGACGGTCCACATTGCTTTTAATATTAATCCACCGGATTCTGTCAACACATTATTTGGGACATGGCTTAATGGGATTGAGCCTGACTTAGCGAGACACATTCGGGTTGGAGTTTGCGCTTTGCTCTGGACTATCTGGAATTGCAGAAATGATTTGGTTTTTAACAGAACATCACGTATTCATTTTTTGCAGGTTATTTTCCGAGCCACGGCAGTGATCCGTTCGTGGTCGCTACTCACTCCAATGGAGGCCAGGGAGCATTTGGTTACTGGATCTATCCGCTGGGAGATGGTAGCTCGGGATATCTTCAACCGGTTTGGATGGCGGTCATGTAATAGGATAGGCAATTAGTTTACCTATCTATCTTTAGCCAGCCGGTTGGGGCGTCTTTTCTTGGCTAGTTTGTGTCTCTAGCCTTTTTGGCTCTGTGTGAGCTGTGTTTTCTTTTTTTCAGTTCGAGACTTTGAAACCTTGTTGGTACGTTTTAATTTGGTTAATAAGATGGCAGTATGCATCACTCTGACGCAGAGGCCGGGGAGCCCCCCCTTTTCGAAAAAAAAAAAAAAAGCATGGAAACAAGTCAGTAGCAACAGCGAAACGATACCGCACAAACACAACACGCGGACAACCGCTCTTCTCTCCTTCTCCTAGCTTTCGACCTCTCCAGTAGCCTTGTTGTCTGGCCTTGTGCCGTTAGCCTCGCCTGCTCCCTTTCTCCTCGCCGGCCGGAGTGAGAGGAGAAAGGGAGGATGTGCGTTTATAGGAGTAGCTTGTAGTTTGCTTTTCGCCACCATGGCGGCCTTTCTTCTAGGAGCTGTTCTTGTCTTGACCGCATCGACGTCTCCTCGATTCCCTTCTCCGCTTCCGGCGAGAAGAATCGATGGGAGCATATGCACCCAAAGCCATATGCACCCAAAGCCCACTGCCAACCAGCCCATCAAGGCACCAAGCGACCGCCTGCAAGGCTGCAACTGACGTTCCTGATTCCTCGACTGGTCGATCGAGCGTGGAACTCCAAGGGACGCCCGCCTGGCCGCTCCGCCCGAGTCCTTCGGCGCACGCAGAAGGCAATGCGACGACGACCCAATTCCCAAATCCCTAATCTCTGCAGCAGCCAGCAGGATAGTCGCGCGAGGAAGCAGGCTGCGTGAAGAGCTCAAGACCAATCCCCAATCTAATCTCGATCCCTCATCCCTGATCAAGCAATCAAGCAGGCTGCAGCCTGCAGCAGCAGGTTAATCTACTTCTACTCAGATTAATAAATTTAATTTGTTGTTCATAGACCATAGGAATTGCTGGATTGTGTTCAGATTAACCAATTTATTTTGTTGTTCAACTGATACTTGTGTAGACATGAAGAGGAAGAGAAGCGATCAACCTCCTATTCGGAACTTCTTCTCTCCAATTGCTTCAAGTGCAGCTCCGTGTCTCCAAACTAAATTGGGTGACGATTTTCTCCGCCATTGCATGATAGTCTACATCGAGAAGGAACTAGCAGCAAAGTTCAGTTCCGACGAAATCATTGAGCTGAGGAGTGAACTAAACATCGACGACCATCGTACCACGAGAGTGCTTGCGAAAATCCATAACATTTGCTAACCTTGATGAGGCCCTCCTGGAAAAGTATCTCGATCACCTCCTTTAAAATGGGCAATAGGCCAGAATGATGCACGCCGATGCCGCGTTTCAATAACGGAAGCATATTTGAAACCTGAGGAAGCTTTTTGTCGTCATCTGACAGCAAATCCATGGCACTCCAAAAAATTGTTTCAATGTTTACTTTCTCATCATCCTCATTCTAGTCCATCTTGGCCATCTATAACACATAAGCAGGACAGTAAAAATCAAATAAACTGAGTTTTCTTTCTTAGCCTGTAAATCGTCTATCAAACTAGGAAGGAACTTGCCTGCATAGCAAGAAATTCACACTCTCTTTTACTAAAGCTGAAAAGTATCACAGGGTCATATTGACGCTGAATTATCATTTTCACAATCTTGAATATGTCGCTCTCCTCACCAGGTTTGCCTGCCGATATCCCTTTTTGCCGCTTCCCATTTTCCCTCTTCTTGTCACCGCCACTAGCAGGGGCAAGGACATTCAAAGATTTCTGGAAACCGTCCTCTCTGAACTTGCCATTTTCATCAACTACCAGGTATAAGCCATCACCTCCAGAAGGAAATACATAGTGCTGGAGAGGTGTAGGTCGATAGTCGGTGTATACTATATGACACGGTTGCTTATGTACCTGAGAAACAGAAGTGTCCCTCATTAAGCAGAAAGCACAAATGCTGAAAATTTAGATGAACGCTTGATACAACAGCAAATGCCTTCCGGCAAACAGATACAATAGATATGAAAACAATGATATTTATGTAAATGTCCTGTTAATTTGTCATTCTTGACCATGTATAACAGAAAATGTCTTGCAGCAAATACATCGGTTACATCAAAACAATGATATTTATGTGAATGAATGCCCCTTCAATCTACCGACCAGGAAAATTTCTAATGAATCGTCAAAGGCAAGGAGACAACAGAAACAGGGAGGGTACTGTAGAGAAACCTTGGCAACCCAATCAGCAAATTCCTTGGCGTTTGGTACAGTTGCTGAGAGGAACACAAAGCGCGAGTTCTTGGGAGCCATTACTATACTCTCCTCCCACACAACTCCTCTCTCCCTATCACGCAAGTAGTGGACCTCATCAAATATAACCCAAGCGACTTCCCTCATGACCTCGGACCCTTTGTACTGCATGCTGCGCCAGATTTCCGTGGTCATGACCTACATTTTCCAAGCACGCTTTTTTCAGTACCAGGCATAGATAGATAAAAATAGAAAATCCGAACAACATCAACGATCTAGCTAGTACCATACAAGAGGCATTGGGCTCGATCGTGACATCTCCGGTCATGAGACCGACATCTGTAACACCCCCTGTCATTAGCTGCAGTGATCACTTTTGATAATGGCAAGTCAGCGAGTTTAATAGTGCATAATCATCATTAGCATCATATTGCATTTCAACTCCTAAGTCGAATTCAAATTTAAATGAAAGTGGAAATAAAAGTTGTTCAACATAGAAACTAAAATGTTCGATAAATAAAAAATATTGCAGAGACTATTCTAAAATTGAAAACCAACAATTAATAAATTAATTAGGTGGCACTAACATTAATAAAACAGCTAGGTTTAATGCATTTTAATTATTATAAAAGTGGTGTGAGATCCATTTAACTCCAAACTAATTTTTGGTAGTGGTAGCTAATGCCTAGTATTTATTGGGACATTTGCCATATTTTCCAAAACTTATTTTGAGGCCTAATTATTTACTAAACAGATATATGAATAAATAAAAAGAAAAAGACAAAAGAAAAACAAAACAGAAAAAGAAAAAGAGAATCACCCCCGGCCCAACTGGGCCGGCCCAGCTCCCGGCCCACCCCGCGCCTATATGGCCTCCCCTGGAGGCCGAACCCTAAATAAAATATCCCCCCCCCCCCCACCACCACACACCCTCCCCCACCCCCACCCCCATCCCCCCCCCTCTCCTCCCCCCCCCCTCCCCCGATCCAGAACAGGATCGGGCGCTGGCCGACGCGCCCTCGCTCGACGCCCCGAGCCCACGCGCTGGCCCGACGCCCCCGACGCGCTGGCCCGACGCCCCCGACGCGCTCGACGACCGCGCCCCGTCGCTGCCTCGTCCCCCTCGCCGACACCGCCGCCTCGCCGCTCGCCTCGTCGTCCCCGTCGCCCTCCCCACGCGCCCGCTGCCCTAGACCCTACTGCTTGCGGTGAGCACCGCGCCGCTCGCGCCCTCCTCTCCCCTCGGTCGCCGCTGCTTCGCGCCCGCGCTCGGCCCCGCACGCGCGCGCGCTCGCTCGCGCCTGCTCGCGCACGCGCCCCGCGCCGCGCTGCCGCTCGCCATCACCGCGCCCCTGCCCGTCGCCGCGCGCACGCGCCCACGCTGCCGCGCCCTCGCCACGCCCCCGCCCGCGCACGCGCTGCCGCCCGTCGCCGCGCCCCTGCAGCGCACGCGCCAGCGCGCCGCGCCGCGCCCGGCACCCGCGCACGCCCGTGGCCCTGGGCCACCGACAGGTGGGACCCCGCCGCCCCTGTGCCACTGGCCCGTGGGCCAAAACCCCAGTGACGCCGACGAACGGGGCCCACGCCCTAAAAACGAATTAAAAAAATGTAAAAATAAAAATAATTAATTAATTAGGTTAATTAACCCTGTTTAGATTAATCTAATTTAAATAATTAGTTTAATTAAGTGTTTATTAATTAGTTAACTCTAATTAACCAAACCAGTCTATGACAGGTGGGACCCACCTGCCAGATGACTGCTGACGTCAGCATGAGGTCATGCTGATGTCATCATCAACACTGTTTCGGATAATGTTAATTTAATAATTAAATAAATTCCAGAAATTAATAAAAACTTTAGAAAATCATATTAAATAATCCGTAACTCCGATGAAAATACTTTATACATGAAACTTGCTCAGAATTTTGATACGAACCCGAATACGTCCTCCGTCTTCCTGTCATACGCCCGTAGCTATATGAACGTTGAACTTTTAGACCGATTTCAGTAAATGAATAGTGCCCAACTTTAATTAAATAAATCCGAATAAATTCCTAAATTAACTAAATCATTTAGTTAGACAGTAGAACACCCCGGCATATCATTTAGGCATGTCATACATATTGTTTGCATTATTGCTGTGAATTTATTGTTTCTCTCCCCCTCCTTCTCTCTCTCGATAGACGCCGAGATCGACGACGCTGCACCCGGATACGACTACACTACCGACGAGCAGCCCGTTGACGACCTCCCTCTCTTGCCAGAGCAACCAGGCAAGCCCCCCCTTGAGCATCCAGATATCGTCCATTCCATTTCTCCTGCTTGCATTAGATTTTGCTACTGTTATGTATGCTCCTATTCTGATGCATAGCCTGCTCTTGTAACCTGGTCATTGTTACTTACCTGCCTATGATAAACTGTTTAGTATAGGTTGGTATTGAACCATCAGTGACCCCACCACCTTACCTTTGTTGCCCCTGCTTGATCATCGACATCTCGATCAACGTGATCGTCGACCAGAGACCGACACCTCACTTCACACCCCCTTAGTTGTACGACTCTGCGTAGTAACTATCGAGTGCCGAGGGTGATACCTCGTAATGCACTCCCGATGAATACTCTGCAGTGTAGCTGTTCGGTCATGGTCATCGAGGGTGATTCCTCCTTCTCCATTTCCGATACGACTCTGTCATGCAACCCTCAGTGTGAATCTCGAGGGTGATGCCTCATACGTTCAACCTGATGATTTCATCGTGTGGAATCGCCGAGGGTGATTCCTCGGCCGGTTTCCCCCTTGATGTTATGACCACAAGGTTACTTTGACCTTGTTACAGGCAGGTCCACCCTGGTGGGTACCCGCTGGGGATCTATGATTTTCGGGTGTGCCGGAAGGGCACTCGAGTTTGATACTGTGGCGGAGCTTCAGAAACTCTGAACGCCTCCGCATGTTACTAAATCAGCTTATCGGGTTTGGGTGTGTGATCTGAGTGGGTCGACGTGCCTTATACGCACTACCACCACGCGGGATAATGGTTATGGGGCCCTCTGCGATGTACGTTTCTCCCGAAAGCTCGTCAGACATCACGATTCACCGTGCGGGCTGATTGTCGGGATTGGGCTGGATACTTCACTGACGAGTTCAGTGTCGCGCCTGCACCTCGGCCAGTCTCGCAACGCGCAGGGTGCCCAGGGCGAAGGCCCAAGACCTCTGGGTGCATAGGTTAGTCCGGCGTGCTGACCTCTCTGCCGAGCCTAGGTAGGGCGCTGCTTCGTGTTGATCTTCCGAGGACGGGCATTACCCAGCAAGTATGTCTGGCCAAAGTTGATCGAGCGTGTTGGGTAACAGTAGTGCACCCCTGCAGGGATGAATGATCTATCGATAGCCGGTCCTACGGTAAAGGACGCTCAGTTTGTGTATCCCGATCTACTACTTAAACTGGATACTTGTTACTTAATTGAAGTTTCGGGATCGCTTTCTCGCTGGGAGTCGAGGAAGGATCTTTGAGCTGTACTTCAACATGTTTGCTAAATAAAATGTTATTCTACTCTCTTCTATTGCTGCAAGATGATGGCATATGAAGATGTTTGAAGATGCTAGTCTTCGATAGGACTAGGCCTTCTTCCTATTCTGGCATTTCTGCAGTCCAGTCCACATATACAGCCTTTTCTCCATTGATAATGTTGCATATGTAGTATAGATCCTTGCTTGCTGAGTACTTCGGATGAGTACTCACGGTTGATTTACTTTCTCTTTTCCCCATATATCCCACCTTGATGATACATCAGACGATGGAGTCCAGGAGCCAGACGTCACCACCGGAGCTTACTACCAGGACGGTCCAGAGGGCACGTACTACTGGATCGAGCCAGCTGACCAGGAGTAGGATCGGAGGCTCCCAGGCAGGAGGCCAACGCCTTTCGATCTAGTGTCGCTGTTTGTGCTAGGCTTCTTAAGGCAAAACTTGTCTAACTATGTTTGTACTCAGATAATATTTGTATGACTGACTTATGTATTCGGATCTTCGGATCCCTGGTCTGTAATATTGTGGACCTCCGTTTAATTTTGTGTTAGAGTTGTGTTGTGATATCTTTCCGTGAGTCCCTGTGCTTGATCGTGCATGTTTGCGTGTATGATTAGTGCACGATTGAGCCGGGGGTCGCCACAACATCGGAGAACTCCTCCTTGAATTCCCTGTACTTTTGGTTGCTGAGGGCCTTGATAGGGGACGTGTAGATGACCCGCTGCTGGTTGTGCAGAGACATGGCTATCGCGTACAGCGCAACCACCGTCTTCCCTGCTGACGTGTGAGCCGAAACCTGGTGAATGAAATTGAATGAAAACAAAACAGCTAGACTGACAGACAAGACAAGCGAGACTAATAGCAAAACAGAACGTGTGGAGCGTAATTAACCCAAAGACAAACATGGCCAATCCAGTAGAAAGAGCGAGTAAATAAAGTGGGGGGTTAAATTGCTAGGAATAATAAGTAAAGCTAAGAGCGAGCGTGATAAGCAGACGACAAGCTCTCTTCTGCTTGGATAAGATTAAAATGTTTAAATTTGTACACTAGTGAAATGGTAAATTCAAGAAACAGGAAAAAAGATCCACTTTTTTGAAACAAAAAATAAACAAAATTCGCATGTCTAACTTGTATTTCTCACACATGCACTGTTACAATCATGTCAATCACTTTTGTCCTTCGCTGCTTAGCCTATTCGCCCTCTGTTTCGAATTAGAGTTCACACAAATCTCGTACTATATTAACATATTACAAAAAAACATTTATAAATAAACGGTTTGCTATCATGTCGTGACAAACACTCTTGTAATAAATATCAAATCAATTTTGTTTTTCGTCAATATATGTACATCTTTTGATCAATATACTACTATTACATGAAAGTGAATCCTACTTATAATATTCTTTCACGAACATAAGTCTTCTTATTTGTTCAAACTGTATACTCTTTAGAACTTCATGTTGTTTCCTCTCCTAACCCTAGGCGGCTAGGCCAAACACTTCCCTCCAGATATCACTTGCAAACCGGTGGCCGGTGGTGGGCTGGAGAATTCCGGTGCGTTCGCTCCAGTTAGTAGTTTAGGTTACGTTTTTCTAGTCCTTGTAGCTGCGGTGCTCAGGCAGATGGTAACACTTATTCTTCTGGTTTGTCTTCCGGGCTTCCATCCTCCTCGAGTTCGTTCGTTTGAACGTAGTCGACAAAGCTTTGCCATAGATTCATGTCGTCTCATTGGAGTGGTGAGCTTAGGTTTCTTGTCATGTGGCGAGGTTTGGTGTAAGATGGTCCAAATCTACGCAAGGGTTCAGCGGTAACAATTGTGGCTCTAGAACGCTTGTTGTTATGGGCACATGCACTAACACTTCTTGACTATCATCGACAAGGTTAAGCCGGCTTCGGTAGTGGAGCAACGATAGTGGCGCGTTGATGCCTCATTTCTGTAGTAGTGGTTGTCGTTCTGTGATATCAAAATGTCGATGTAATTTTTGTTCTACTTCTGATGAACTTTTATAATATGTCTGAACATTTCCTAGAAAAAATCATATAGTATTTATATTTTACAATTAATGTTATAGTTTTTATTTAGGGTTTAAAGTTAGTGTTTAGGTTTTAGGGCTTACGGTTTAGGGGTTACAGTTTTAGGGTTTAGGATTTTTAGGGTGTAGGTTTTAGGGTTTTGGTTAGAATTTATCATTCACCTGATTTAGGTGGACGATTTTTAGATCTTATGATCACACTTATTGTTTGGTATTTATAGTTTGACTTCAGATTTAAGATTTTCATACTAATTTGATGAAAATATAACTCAGTATCCTGATCATCCGTACACTGCACTCATGCACCCTTTGACGAAGTATAACATTAAGAAGAAACTACCAGTGTTATTTATATTCAATATTTTGTTTTCAACACACTTGTCTTAAAGAGAATATATATATATATATATATATATATATATATATATATATATATATATATATATATATATATATATTACTTTCTTAGACTACTTTTCTTGTAATTAAAATTGCCGAAACGTTCCATGCCTAACCTGATAGATGATGTACCTTTCAAGAGGAATGTTTTGCATCTCAGTATGAACTTGATTTTACTTACACATGTTTTGTTCATGATCACATCATCATTAATTCCTGGCCAGAAGTACCGAAGTGGACAAAATTCAAAGTTCCAGAGAAGGTGATGTTCATTTACCACCAGAATAGTGAACATGTTTTCCTGTTTCTTGTTCAGTTCCGATTATGAATTTAAACTTATCTTATGATATGGCAACTGTACTTAATTGTGTTGTACATCACTGTTCATAGCTGCTGATGCAAAAATTTCATTTTTTACTCTTACATACTAATCCTTTTAGATGTCATTGTAAGTATTAAAGCACACTCTGCGGTGTGATGCCATCTTTCTTGTTTCTATGTTCGTGTGCTGCGCATGCTAAAAAAATGACATTCTACAGTGAACTAGCCTGTTGTTCGATGGTTAGCAGGAGAGTGCTATCCGCAGCACAACAGGTTTGAAGTCCTAGACTTGACAGTGGTGGTCTCATTTTCCAAGATTTATTTCAGGCCCTCTGGCAATGTGCGTTCAGTGGCAGGAGACATTCCCGTTGACTACAAAGGCGTCTTTGGCCATTTCGTTAATCTCAGGATGATGTGCCGGCATAGTTTCTCGAAGGTTCTCATAGGGGTGGGTTTTGCGTACGTGCGTTCACAGGGGTGAGTATATGTGCGTATGCATCAGCATTTGCATCTGTACTATGTTAAAAAAAAAACATGAAGGAGCGGTTCAAGTCCTAGACTTGAGACCGGTGCTCTCATTTTCCTACATTTATTTCAGGTCCTCCAGCGATGGCAGGAGACATTCCTGTTGACTACAAAGGCGTGTTTGGCCACTTCCTAAATGTCAGGATGATATGCCGGCTTAGTTTCTTGGTGGTTCTCATAGGGGTGGGTTGTCCGTGAATGTGTTCACAGGGGTGAGTATATGTGCGTATGTATGAGCGTTTGCATCTGTATTGTGTTAAAAAAAATCCTTCAATTGAAAGCTTACGAATACTTCAATTCAAAAAAAGCATTCCTTCCGTTCCGTACAATATTCAAACCAATTGAATGTCTTCTTTGCTCAGCTTAGGTTATACCAACTATATAAATCGACTTACTTTCAACTTTTTCTCTTCCTTATTCTGATTTAAAGTCTAAGTTCATTTAACCGAAACTTGCTACCTGGAAAAAAACTGCCACGTTTTGTTGTGCCTTACTTAATGCACACCAATTTCTTGCTATGTTCTTTTATTCCCCCATAGCCAACATCCTTGCTTCGACACAAGCGAAACCCATTTATTGATGTTCTCCCAGATAAGCTCCCTTGCCACACATATGAACTTCTTCACACCTTCTCCCCTCTGCTCCGTTCTTGCTCTTGGTTCCCACAATCATCCTGCAGATCTAATCTCTTCTCACTTGTACTAGACGGTGTTCTCACCGATGGCCACACCTTCGCCCCTCAATGCGTCACCACCAATGACAGCTACTGCCGGCGTATTCCAAAAAACCCCGATAGAGTTGAATACAAGACTTCAGATCCAGGTAAATTTGCATCTATCCGGGTTAAACTGATTCTTTTATGTTCTACGATGTATTCATATTCGTAATTCGTCCATCTGTCTACCCTGTATAGCTTTTTCGGTCTAATGCTAGGGTTCTTATTCGTAGTGCCGAATGTGCAAGCACTCAAAAGCTCTTTGCAGCCTCGCTAAAATGGCCGACACTTTCAATCTCACTCTACCACACAGGTTCGTTTGTTGCACGTTATCTTCGTACAATCCCCTTTCTCTCGTCCATATGGTTAGGGTTTTTCAAAAAACTGTCCACTCATTGTTCTTATGCACTGCAATTGATCTGAACATGAATATTTAAGTATTGCTTGATAACTTTTATACTTACATTTTAGGATTCATTTTGAAAATTCATTACTTTGCGAACATACTATTGTTACATTTAGATATCCTTGCCATGTACAAGATTGATGTCAAACAGTGAATTTCCCCTACATTTCGCAATATAATGTTCCCTTGTTTCACAAACACTGTTAATTTCAAAAGTAAGTTGCATCAGAACAAACTTATCTGATGTGCTTAGTTTCTAAGAAGAAACTTAGGCTACTCTAGCACGTTCACCCTACTACCACTCATCTTGCCCTTATCAAGCTTGCAAATAAAAGAAAAAAATCATAGGCACAACATTTCATTACATGAACACATTCAGAACTTTGAATTTCAAATATGTTTTGCACCTTCCAATTCAGAAAATGGTAGTTTTCCCATGATAAATACATCTCATATCCTATATACATAAGAAGTCGATCCCCACTATCTTATATATCTCAACATGCACATATGCCACCTCACCACACATGCCACCTCATCAATTATTATTCCCTCTTTCTTAAATGCATGCTCCACCCAACTAGCATACTTAATGCAGATGCAACCATGCATGCATGGAAAAATGTCTACCTCAATACACAACCATGCATGAAATAAAGTTTTACACTTGGATTTACGTTCAAAGTTTGGATCAACAATGAAGCAAAAGGTTCGACGCATATTACTGGGGAGAATTAGACAGACTTTACCATCTGTTATGCACTCCAAGTTGGCAATCACATGTTATTGGACTTACTAGAAAATGGTGTTATCATTTATGCTACCTTACCTAATCACATCCATCCTTGGATTCATCAAAGTTGGTCCTGCATGTTAACATAAGACTTACAAATCTACCAGTTCAATTAACTAATTAGTGTTTATTCTTAGAAGTACAAACAATGATTTATTTCTTTTTGTAACTATTCTTTCTAAATTTGCCACGTGTAGGTTATTTCGAAGCAAGCTATGCTACACGTTCCTTGGTTAACAAAATGCAGTTTACTCGTCATTCTAAATTTCATTGGCAAGTCTGTCGACTGGGACCTCCTTTGCCGGGAACGTTCACCAATTAACATTATTCTTCATCTTTTGTGTGCTTTCGCTTTCATGAATTTCATGCATTTAAACTTCTAATGCTTTTTTTTTCAAATTTAACCTACAGCTATATCCTTCCTGTCCATTTTCTAAAATTGTTCGACGATTCTTCTGATCCTCAACACGATGATTTATGATCTTTGACATGTTCCACATTTTATCAAATGATCGCCCTAATGAATTTCGTTTTGATTTCTTTCTTTCATGAAGTTATACCAAATTAGCAACAATTAATATAGACTAGTCATCAACCCATGCATTCGCATGGGCTAGCATTAGAAAAAACATGATAGTGAATCGTATTGATCGACATTTGTTGTATGAATAACTATAATACTTTGATAGAAAAAAACTTCTGAAAACCTTGGAGATGCTCCAGTAAGATATTAATTATCAAGTCTGCCCATTGGTTTAATAACTATGATGATGCATAAATCTTTTAGGTGGAAGCAGTATGGCATCTTCTCCAAACTTCTAAGGACATAAAACATGAGAACCGAATGTTGTAAAGGAAGTTACAATCCAATCTGAGGTGCAATTTATCAGTTTCACTAATCCTTTGAAGTAGTAAAATGACAAAAGTTTCCAATGTGCAGAAGTAAAGTATCACCATATAGAAATAATAAGAACATTTCGTTGGCTGAAACTAAACCTTGCTCTTCACAACAGATTACACTCTAATAGAGGGAAACTTCTATTACTGTGAACTCTCAATATCACTATGGAGCATCATACAGTGTGACAATGATTCGGCGCTACGCTCGCCCGTGTTGCCATGTCAATGTGACATCAGCATGTACATCATATGCACGATACATGATAGGTTTTCTGCAGCGGATCAATGACTCGAATCCCATCGCATGCTACGTCCAGCTGCTTGCACGTTCACGAGCTAACATTGACCATAAATATTCCATGATTGTAAATCTTGATCATGAGAGGAGATAATAACATCGTAGAGAATGAGCAACAACCATTCTTAGAAGTCTAGTTCCACAATAAGAGGTAATGATTTATTTTCCAACGATTCTAGGAAAAGGAAGGAAGTAAACTTTATACGTGACCTCCCACGTTGTTCTAACTTGATATCAAAGAAAGATATAAATCATATTATATCGAAGCAACTGATAGAATAGAGCCCATTTCTCGATCCAAAGAGGAAGTTAAGTAATGTTGTGGATTCATATGTGAACTAAATGATCAGAAAGAACATAGGTGGCATTCAACACAAATTTAATGGCACCAGCTAATAGGGATCTACGCGAATATAATTTCTCCAGTGTAGCACAATGCAATTATACTAAGATATAGAAAATATGGACGGATTATAAATATATGTATAGTGAGAAATCAGTTTGATACCTATGCATGTGGAGACTTAATTACAATAGCATAAGGTTTTCCATTCTGACTACTAATGAAACTCAGACCATACTGATTCTTTTTATCAAACAGAGTTTTCTATATTTGAAATATGCATCACATAATATTATGCAAATCCTATCCATTGGGCTTCTTGATATAAAGATCCTTGAACAACATTGAGCAAACACATTTAGCGCAACATAAGAAAAGAATCATGCAGTTTCACCCTTTTCCGCATAAATGAGTCCATCTCATGACTCTTCTTGTGATCCTGACAGCAAAATATGAACATTATTTGGATAATAAGGAAAATTAGTGAATGGAACTACATTTCGTCCAAATAGACAGTTGAGTTATTGTGTTGAGACCATTCTCCGAGTCATGTGACCATTCTGCATTTGATATCTGTAATGATACCCCTTGTCTGAAAGTACGTACCTGCATATAAGAAAATCACAACCATATGAAACAAAACATGGATAAAACTAATTATGCCCAAAAGCACTTTTGTAACAATGCATTCAACAGTGTGTTGTACTCACAGAAATACTTGTGCATCCATCATTGAATAAAAGTACTACCAAAGATTATCTGGTTCAAATAGATTTGTTCTCAAATCCATCATTTAATAAAATTCTGCGTTGGTTAATGCAAATGTCACAATTGAGTAAATACAACATAGACTCATTTAAGTTTCAGATTATATATCCTTGGCATTTGTTTTTATTGTAGGGGCGAAAAACTATGTTGTGTCTGATTTCAAGAAATGTATATAAGTGAATCGATCAGCACTCTGGAACACATTCTTTGACGACCTGCAAGGTTTTACCTTATTTCCTCAAGCAGAGTTCAAAATCTAAAGATGTGAAGATTATACTCATCAATAATGATTAATGGCAGAAAAATGTGGAGGAACTAAGTACCCCAAAATACATGGATTTCACTAAGTCAGTTCATGGCGTTACAAAATACATGGATTTCACAAAGTTACCACGGTAAAAGGCAAGAGAACCAACCAACATTTATTCAGGAATTAAAGCAATTAAATGATTCAGGGCACATGTGAGTACAGCTGCTCTGAAAATGTGTGTCTTCACTGCTGCATTTGGAAAGTATTCATTGCTCACTGCATTTGGGAAGCTAGCAATTATGTGATGCAGCTGGCAACATCAGTCAGAGAGATCCTTCTCCTCTGCTGAATCATTTATTTCAATATAACAACATAACACCTTAATATGCTGAGCATCACCACGCTGAACTAAACCGAACTAAAATCAAATCGAAGTCTTTTTATGCATGGCAATGGAGGGATTATCCTATACAGATACATTACCTAAATCATTCGTCGAGCTGCTCAAGCGGCGGTGGTAGCGTACAGACCGTGAAGTTGAGCCATTATGTGCGCGCGAGGATTTGATCGGCGGGGCGACCACGACATTGTCAAACTGAAAAAATATAACAGGCCCCTAACCGAGAAACAACAGTCATATGATGAAATCAATTAGCAGCAGTCAATCACGAAAAGAAAAGGGGTCAGACAGTAACTGGGGTTGGATGAGAGGGAAAAAAGGGAAATCCAAGCAGCAGCTGGAGCTCGGGGCAGAGACCAAACTTATATCTAATCCGACCGAGATGGAGCACTGTTTGTTCCTCAGCAGCATCTACACATGGACATGAAAAAAGATCAAGACTTTGATGCCTATGGGTTCTTAAAATTCTCACGGTGAATTGAATGGAGTATATATCTAGTAGGATTAAATTAACTGAATTATTGGTTGTGCAGGATTAATCAATTAACACTCATCGTGGATCGGATGGATGGATATATCAAAATCATTGGGCCTTAAATCCATTAGTAACTATGCCAAACAGAGAAAGGTACGTTATAAGAAACCATGAAATTACTGAAAAGTCTGTCAACACTAGTAAACACGAAAGTTCACCAACGGTTAGTGTATGCATTGGTGAAGGCGTAAGGTATTCATATTTGCTAGAGGTACCTTCCAATAGCCGGCCTTCTGAAAAAACATACTGCCCGTCTCGCCATGTACATGAGCATGCTTCCTCAAGGTAGCCACATCAACAAAGGTCTAGCCGCAGTTGTCATAGCTGCAGAGGAAGAGGATCTCTGTGGCCAGTTCGACCTTGCGCGGCTGCGCCTATGGCTCCTGCTTTTGTTGTCGTTTTCCTTCAGGTTCCTGTAGACATCCTATTTGAGCTCTTAAACAACTAAACCACAAAATTAATTTTATATGGTAGGAGTTGAATTAAGGTTTCATGTACGAATTTTGAATTTGTACTAAGAAGTCGACATACATTATCCCTGGAAAAAAATCCACATACATTATGTAGTTTGGAAAAGAGTTAAGCACCAATATCTGTGAAGTAGAAGTGTAACCAAGATTTAGCTTAATAATAAACTATGAAACATTCTCATTCATCACACAACACTACATAGCTGAAACTGGTGTTCACTTCCTCGACCACATACCTGGCGCACATCACCTCCCCTTCCTGCTCGAACAAGCACATCACAGAAAATTAGCATGTTTTATTTCGAGATTACAGAAAATTGCTCTGTACCAGCCAAGTGCTTTTAGAAGCCATCACAAATTGGTTCACAGAACAGAAGCTAAACGAAGGTTGCAATTGATCCCTACTGCCCCTGCTGTCTTGAAGCTCCTGCAGCACAACACAAATATCAGTGCACTTCTGTACTAATCCAGACCAAAACAAATGAAGGGAACTATCAATTTTTCTGACAAAGATCAAGGGAACTATCCTAATCATCCTCTGCCAGCAGCCAGCAGCTTCCTCTGTCAGCAACCATCCACTTCCTCTGCCTGTAGAGCACCACACACATGAACACAGACGCACATCCAGCCACACACATCACGCACAACCGGCCGGCCGAAGCACAGCACAGATGCCACATAGGCCACACCCGGTCGGATATGTAGAGCCGCCGCCTGTGTGTGATGCGAGAGGAGAGTGGGGAGGTTGGAGAGAGAGGGAGCAGGAGATTGATGTGATGAGTGAGGCGAGGGTGGCTGCTAGAGACCAGGAGCCGCTCCTGGCAGCGCGTGACGGGGAGGCCTCGAGCAGAGGGAGGCGAGGGGGTGATGAAGGACACGCGAGGGGGCGCGGGGAAACGACCCGACGGCCGGCGGCGGGTTGGCGTTTGTGCGGCGGCTAGGGTTCGCAGGGGTCGGGGAAAAAAATCACGCCGGCGGCTCGTTTGACAACCGGGGACGAATCGTTTTACTCACTTGGCGGTGGCAGAAACTTTGAAAATTCTGTCAACTCCGATGGCATATGCTTTGACGAGCGAATCGTTATTTCCTTGACCTCACTTAAACCTGAACTGCGGGTTGATTACCCAAAAAGTCAGGGTTTTTTCAATAAAATGTCATGACGGACGGGCAGAATCACTAATCCCTTTATTAGTGCGTGGAGCACAAGCTAAATCTACACCCAAGATCAACCGGTGGCCGACGTTCCTAGCAGGACAACTTGTCCTTAATGTCGATGCTTCATTCACATAGGGCGATTATGCAGGGTCTTGTGGTGCTGTCATCCGTGATCACCGGGGATCTTTCATGTCGGCGTCCACGGCGACATTAGAACATGTAGCCGATGTGTTCACGGCAGAAGCGGCAGCTCTGCTTGAAGGACTGAAGCTAGCAAGAGATACGGGATGCAATAACTTGGTGGTGAGATCGGATAATATCACGGTGGTGGATGCACTTAGATTCAATGGAGGTTATTCTATGGTGGCAGCGCCGGTTCTTGATGAATGTCGTAGTTATCTAGTAGATTTCGGGAGGTTTACTATTGAGCATTGTATTAGAGAGTCAAATTATGTAGCTCATGAGCTGGCTAGATGGGGACGTGCTAATAATCCATCTCGTTGGATTGATGCCCCGCCTGATTTCATTGTAAGTCTGCTGGCAGACGATATATCCGTCCTTTGATTAATAAAGTAAGCTTTCCCGTAAAAAAAAAAGTTATAGACTAATGTCAAATCAATTACTACTTCTTCTCACTTCCAAATAGGACGTACTTCTAACTAATTTTACTTACACATACTATTTTAGCTTACTTCAACCTCCAGGCACCAAAAAAACAAATTGTCAACAATATTCGTAGCACAAAAGGGACAACAACAGGATGGAAAGACATTGGCCATGTAATTATGTTCATTAGGCAGATGGATTGGTTTCTGCGCATCTACCGTACAGGACCAACTGATCATTCATATGTGCCACTGCTACATAGTTTGACAAAGTCCAACATTAACCACAAGCTGGTGGTAATAATTTTGTTCTACTGCATATTCTTAAAATACTATGTGTACAGTAACTATAATTCTTACTCTATCCCATTTATTTTGCTGCAACAGAGACTTCTGAACTATGCTACCCAAAACCTACAAGTTGATCCAGGTGAAATGAGGATTATTCCTAATGCTATTAAGAGTTTCACATGTACGTACACATGTTGTAATGATGGACGTGTAATCTTTAACGGCTGGCCACAAGTACTCAAGCAAACCAAATTCAAATTTGCAGACAAGATCATGTTCTTGATGCACCATGGTTCTCGAGGCATTTTCCTCTTCACTAAACGCATTTCGCGTTAGTAGTTATGTATGTTGTGGAATGTACTTCACCTAGCAAAAAGAAAATTTATCAATTTGTTGGTGTACACAATTGTGAAATCTTGAAGATGAAAATGTCGTTTTAAACTTATTTTTAATCACTCCTACTCTTGTATTGAGATATAAGCACCTATCAATATTTCATTCCAAATACTAGTTTAATATGCATTTCAAACAAACCTCTTGAAAATAAATCTCATTGAAATTCATTTACACATAATAATATAACTTAGCTTAGAACATATTTGTTTTTTATTGAACAGTTGAATCATGCATATCTCTACAAATTCTGTTATTCACAATAAGATGCAGGTCATACAATTTTTTTAGTAAATGAGAGCGGTTACACATCTGCCCCGCATTTTTATTAAGGCAGTGCCAAACATGCACCTTATACCGTTGACAAATCGCGGTCACAACCACAGATCAGCTGCATAAGAGTTTTAAAGCAAAAATTTAAATAGCATAGTCTGACAAGTGCTCAAAGAGAATAGCGCCTCAGCTACACAATAACTTAGCCACCTGTAGAGCAGCCTAACGAAGAACTACCCGAGTCTATCTAAGCAGTTCTCCACGATCATGGTTGAGAAGCCGCAGACACTGCAGTATTACAGAAGCCTAACCTTCTTCGAAGACTATGTTCCATTGACACACAGATGACCGCATCAATACCAGCACATTTTCCAAATGTCACCAACAACTTCTCAGAAAAACAAATTTGTTACAAAATACCTATAAGCACCAGAAGGTAACTGAACTAATCAACTTAATAACAAAAGTATTGTTTTACTTTTTCCAGAAAATAGCCAGAGCAACAGAGATAGCGGAACACAAATTTTAAGAACATGAGCTTGATCTGCCAGCTATCTTTTTTTTAGGGAAAAGGGTTACTCCGTGATTTTCATTAAGAAAGCCATCAAGTCTTGCTAGACCACCAGAACGCGCCCATCTGTAGAGCTCAAAACTGGCGAGCTAGACAGCCCTCAGATCAACAGCTCAGACTCTAGAAACCCAGTAATATTACAGCACTGGCAAACTAAAGTTCTACTACGAAAATAAAGATCCAACCTCCAGAAACACAACAGAGTATCTGGAACAGCTACTAGCTAGACCATTACAGATCAAGAGAAACCAAGCAATATAGAGGAGTCTGAGAATATAAAAGGGCATAGCTAGAACCAGTAGATCACACAGTAGATATGATCAGCACGCCACTGTCGAAGAAGGGGAGTCTAGCGACATTTTTGTAGTCCCTCGTCACCAGTGATCCTGAATACTCCTAGGCGGCACCCTTTCGACGCATGGAATACTTGACTTGCTACTTGTTCTAGAAGTTTTATCCCCCCCCCCCCCCCCCCCCCCCCCCCCCCCCCCCCCCCCCCCCCACTCTCAGCTCCCTTGGTTTTCCTCTTTTCTCTGCAAAATAGACCAGGATTCAATAAGCCGACAGGATTCATGTAGAATCACAAAGGGGTCAATCACCCTTTTACGTTCAAAGCATAGATAATTTCTGCAAGTCCAAATGGACCGCAGAAGGGCAAAAACCCCAACATACACTTTCCTTTTCCTGATTTTCCCAAGTGGAGATAACCAAGAAGTCAACATCATTGTCATATTAACCAACAAAGTAGGCAGATTGAAAGTATTTTGAATTACACACCAAACAAATTTGGCAACAGAAAATTCTAGGAAATGGTGATCAATTTGGCAGCAGAACAAATTTGGCAACAGAACACCCATTTCGAATTTCCAGTCCAGCCTCTTTTAAGAAAATTATCTTTAGTAAGCACACTATTTCTGACTAATGGCCAAGTAAAAACACTAATCTTAGGAGGTACATTAACTTTCCACAGAAATTTAAAAGCAAAATTCATATCATTTAGAATCAATTCATTATAAAAGGATTTGATAGAAAATTTCCCACAAGCACACAGGTACCAAGTGAGTTTATACCTCTCCTCAGTTAGAGTCAAATTAGCACATAGATCTTTAATTTCATTCCATTGTATGAAGGTATCGCCCACAGGTTATTCTAAACTGGAATTCATCCAAACCTTTGCCAATTACCTGAACTATTTTAATATTCATTGTAAAACAAAGATCATAAAGTTTGGGATAAGGTTGTTTTAGAAGTTAGTAATCAACCCACCAATCCTCCCAAAACTTAGTGTTTTGCCCGTTGCGCACCACTTTTTTAACGAACTAGAAGAACTAGTCCCCAACAGACAACAACCTAGTCCGAAACTAAGAGTCCTAATGACCCACAAATATAGGGGATCACAACAGTCTTCGAGGGTAGCATTTCAACCCAAATTTATTGATTCGACACAAGGGGAGCCAAAAAATATTTATAAGCTTTAGCAGTTGAGTTGTCAATTCAACCACACCTGAGAGATAACTTCCTTGCAGCAATTTATTAGTAGCACAGTAATATGATAGCAGTAGTGATAAAGTAACAGTAGCAGTAGCAGAAATAGTAACAAGTTTGTAGCAAAGCAGAGCAGTAGTGAATTTAACGGTGACAATAGTAGAAAAGTGTAGGCATGGAGTAGCGATGGGGTGTTCAGATGAGATTCAATATGCACCAATCATAACCTAGAGCGATAACAAACCTGCTCCAATTCATCAATCATATGTAGGCATGTATTCCGTATATAGTCATATGTGCTTGCGATAAGAACTTGCATAACATCTTTTGTCCTACCCTCCTATGGCAGCGGGGTCCTAATGGAAACAAAGGGTAATTAAGACGTCCCTTTTAATAGAGAACCGGAACAAAGGATTAACACATAGTGAATACATGTAATCATCAAATCAAAGTCATCCCCATAGAGTATCCCAATTGTTACCACTTTGGGGTCTAGGGTTCAGAATGATAACAGGTGCATACAACTTGCAGGTAAGATCAAGAACATAAATATATTCATGAAAACATAATAGGTTTATATCTGAAATCATGTTACTCGGGCCCTAGTGACAAGCATTAAGCGTAGCAAAGTCCTAGCAACATCAATCTCAGAACATAGTGGATACTAGGGATCAAGCCCTAACAAATCTGACAATGATTACATAAGAAATCTCATCCAAATCCCATCTACCTCCATATGCCTACAGAAGATTACTCACACATGGATGTGAGCATCATGATTTTATTGATGGAGAAGGGTTGGTGATGACGACGGCGACGAATCCCTCTCTCCGGAGCCAGGAATGAACTCCAGATTAGGGCTCCCAACGAAGAATAGGAGGTGGCGATGGCTCTGTATCGTAAAACGCGGTGAAACTTTTCTGTGATTTTTTCAGAGGAGATGTGAATTTATAGCGCTGTAATCAAGGCTGTGGCTAGGGGCCCCACACAGGCAGGTGGCGCGCCCTGGGGGGTGGCCGCGCCACCTGGCCATGTGGCAGCCTGGTGGCCCCCCTCCGATACTTCTTTGCTCTAGTATTTTTTATTTATTTCAAAATAAATCTCCAAAAATTCCCATCCAATTCTGAGCACTTTTATTTCTGCACAAAAACAACACCATGGTAGTTCTGCTGAAAACAGCGTCAGTTCGGGTTAGTTTCACTCAAATCATGCAAATTAAAGGCCTAAACAATAGCAAAAGTGTTTGGAAAAGTAGATACATTGGAGATGTATCAACTCCCCCTAGCTTAACTCATTACTTGCCCTCAAGCAATTCAGTTGATAAACTAAAAGTGATAAAGAAAAACTTTTACAAACTCATTTGCTTTTGTAGATGTAGATAAATTTAGCTAGTGATCAGATTTCAACAAAGATCATAGAGTAACCATAAATATGATAACACTTAGCAGCCACATTTACTCATATCAATAAGATAATCAACTAGCGAGCAATAATACTATATCTAAAACAAGAACACTCTGTCAAAATGACCATGATACAATATGATAGAATGGTATCTCACTAGCCCTTTCTGAAGCCGCAAAACATAAATGCAGAGCAGCTCTGAAGTTCAAGCAGTGACTAAACATTGTAATTCAGCATAGAACACATCTAGTCATGCTCCATCCAACATTATTTAGACCAAATGCATGTTAAACTAAGAATGAAAATAGCGCTCTCTATGTTGGATCTTGAATGAGAAGGTGATGACTCAGCAATAAATTAAAAGAAGGGCCCTTCACAGAGCAAAGCAGGGATTTGCTTATGTACCAGTGCTCATTATTTAAATCAGAGAAGAATTTATTTTGGGAGGTGTACTTTTCAGTCAATAATTTATAGACAGAGAATCTCGTCATCGTATATGATAAACATGTTGTAGGGTAATGCAGCAGAAAACAAAAAAAATTCGACCTACGCACCAGCCCAGGACCACTATGGAGACTGCATACAAGGTTTGATCTGTTTCGTTACCGACTCGTAGCGTAGCGGAAGTAGAGTCGATGACGATCGGCGGTGCAGATCCCCGCAGCTAGGATTTACAACCTCCCAACCGCGAGGATGTATACCCTCGTCTTCCCTTCTGACAGCCCTCGGGGAGGCGGTCGAACAGTCCCCCGGACGGTGTCGCGGACAGCCCTTCGGGAGGACCTTCGAAACTCGAATGGTCACTCGGACAGCCCTTCGGGAGGACTCACAGAACTCGGACCGTCACTTAGACAGCCCTTCGGGAGGCACTCACGAACAGCCCCTCGGGCACTAAGATCGAAACTACGACCTCTCTACAGAGTTGCACACATACGGTGTCATCTATCCGGCAGGGCTTCGCCGTCCAGAACTAGTTCCCACCGGAACCCAGACAACCTTTCGGCTCTACGAAACTATTTCGCGGGGAGGGAGAGAGAAGCCAGATCATTGCATGGCACTTGTATGTGAGAAGGGATGAGTGTGGAGGGCTGCCCCTCCACCTCTGTTTATAGGAAATCCCAAGGGGTAGGGTGGTTTTACAATAAAAACCAAAAGCACATGAATGAAGTCCTTCCACCAAGGGTATAAGGGTGAAACCATGGAACAAGAGGGGTTCCAAGGTGGAGCCCCAAGTGTGGCCGGCCACACCCCATGAGGGCCCCCCCAAGGGGGCTCTCATCCATCCATGTCACCCCAAAAGATCTTGGGACAAAGCCCAAAATAGTGGCTTTCCATAAAGTAACCCAAAAAACACTTTCACTATTCACGATGACATTTTTCAGCGTCCGTTCGAACTGAAAATATTTATGTGGGCTTAGAACATTTCTAGTACCCACTAAAATAATTTTCAACGCGTTCTGGAACCATTCCAGTTTAGTGATTTCATCTGCGGAAAGCATCTGAAGTGGTTTCGGCAGCTCCGAAACATTTCCGGTTTTCATCTCCGAAAATTCCAGAAAGTTTCCAAAATGATTCTGGCACCCTCCAAGAATTATCAGGCATGTCCCGAAACCAATTTGACTTTATGGTATCCTCTGAAACAACTTTTCAGTATCACCGGAACTCATCCGGTGACCTCTCTCGTCGGAACTTTTCCGCTGTCTCCGGAAAACTTTTTTCGAAAACTTTCTCTCAGACTCCCTGTCTAGTATTCAGCAGATAGATGACCCTTAAGCGTGTGACCCTATAGGTTCGGTGAAGTATAGACATGACCCGGAACCCCTTCCGATCAATGATCAACATCGGAGCCGTGGACACCCATATTGACCCCTATACCCACACGAATGAATATTTGAGTGAACCTCCAGTTGCAGTGTGCTATTCCTTTTACTTCACGATATGTTACAAATACCCGAGGTGAGACATGTTGGCATTCCCGTGGATCAACAACTTGTCCACTATGCTAGTTACCTCGTTACCGGTATTGTTCTCTTTTCTCGTTACCGTGTTCCGGCATCCCCGTGATCAAATCACAAAGTGTCTGGCTAGACGATGATGGATACCGTAACACCGAGAGGGCCCAGAGATATCTCTCCATCGTCGGAGGAGCAAATCCCAATCTTGAGGTATCAAGTTATTTGACATACTTTTCCATGAACCCGTAAGCAGCCGTAATAGCCATCCAGTTACGGATGACGTTTAACAAACCCCAAAGTTCATGAATCAAGCATGAAGAAACTCGATACTCTCATGGTCTGAGGAATCATGCAAACGTTAACCATCTCTGTGTTATTAACCATTAACTTGTGACGAATGAATCTCATAGCATAACATCAATTCGGGTCGATTCAACACAAATGTTCTTCTAACATTGTGCCCTCAAAGTTTGCTAGCATTGACATGCCCATGATCAGGAAAACAGAACCATCATGCAACAGTCGAGCTAGTCTTAGAGGCCAGACTAGGAATACATTTTACCGTTTATTATTCCACACATGCATATGAGTCTTCCTTCGAGCCTCGTGGTTATTGTAGACTCGAGAACCATAGCAGTTATAGCATGGAACATAAACATAATTATAAGCATGGAGATAAATAATAACATTTATTATTGCCTCTAGGGCATATCTCCTATAGACTCCCACTTGCACTAGAGTCAATAATCTAGTTAATTCTAATGCACTTTACACCTGTGGCACACCGGTGTAAATATGCTTCGCTTGTGGTATAGCCTGATGTCCAACGGATCTGATGACTTCAGCTCCGTGTGTATCTTTGCATATCCTTGCGTTTTCACGCTTTCACAAAATTCATATTTTGTGTGGACATGGCTTTGTATGTATGTGAATCACAGGTCGAACCTGGATTGCTCAGACTGAGTTATGGAGCAACTACCTGTAGTAGTGTCCCATTGACAAAAGCCATCTTGGAACCATACTAAGTTCATGAATGAACTATATGATTCAACATCTTCTTTGTCGCTTAAAAAGCAGCAACATATTTCGCCTCTGTTATAGAATTCGCCACAGTATCTTGTTTGGAACAATTTCCAACTACCGTGCCAGCACATTGTGTATTACACAAAACCCTTAATTTAAATCGAAAATCGCATGGAGCATTGATGATGACTGTATCGATGTAATTACTTACAACGAGCACTTCATAATCTCTGCTTGCGAGAAAACATGTCATCAGTACTACTCTAGTACTCAAATGACATCTTTCACTGTTGTCCCATGATCAGTACTTTGATCACTTTGGTATCTATACTCGTAACAACTTTCGAGTATTGGACATATCTGGTTGTTTTACATACCATGGAATACATGATTAATCCAAACACAAGAGTGTGTGGAATCTCAATCATGTACTTTGCTCATCAGTGTTTTTGGGACGCCGAGTCTTGCAAAATCTCTTTCCATGTGCCTTGGGCAAGAATCACTCCTTGGCGTTTTAAATGCTAAAAGGTTTTAGCATCTTGTCAATATGTATTCATTGCTTAGCCCCATTAGGTAAATCTATCTCCATAGATCATCATGCCTAATATCGAGGCTATTTAGCCCAAGCACTTCATCGAAAAACTATTTTCAAATGAAGTCCTAATTCGTGTCAAGAAATTTATTTCCAATTAACAATGTGTCAAGCACACAAGGTGTTTAGAAATATTATTCTGCTCCCACTTACTTTCTTGAATTACAAGCATCTTCGTTACCCATTGATGAAGTCAAACCCCTTTGACCATTTCATCAAAACACGAAGATTCCAACTCTATTTTGCTCTCTTCTGTCCATCACTGGAACTCTGAAGTTTGCACCCTTACTAGCATCCTCTGGATTGACAAAATACCTTGGACTGTAACACATGCAAGTCCTTGGTTTCATTTCCATCAGATGGAAATCCTATTGTCATCCATGTTGCATATCTCATGATTGAAATATGTATTAATTGCTAGTTCAACCCGAACCGACTTTAAGCATCGCTACGATGAAACAACCTCATCGTAGTCAACTCCTTGAACTTGTTATTTCAACAAGTCGAGCTTTATGGATAAAATATTTTTATCCGTATCAGTTTTAAGTTCCATAAATATTCGTTAGACTCTAAGTCTTCCGAAAGGTGTATCAAGGTTTTAATCTTGAAACACTTATATGGAAACTATCTCGGATTGTATTGGCATTTAGCCAATTCCGGAGTCAGGGCCCATCAACGCTTCCTTGTGTATCGTAGGTATAATGTTGTCTAACAACAATATCTCGTTTGCGCACCTGAGAGGTTTGCACGAGCCTTGCCTACGTGGTTCAGCTGCAAGTTCGACCGAAGTCCATACATTTTATTGTAGAGACTTCCGTATCAGTCGCAGTAGAAAACTCTGGAATTACTTCCAAGGTCTCTTTCCTTTGATCTGATGACGAAGATACTGTTATCTCGTCGAGTTGCACTGTTCTCCCACTCACCTTTTTGAAAGAGCCATTTCCTTCAAAAAGCATAACGTTCTTTGTGGCAAGCCTATTTGCCTCGGTATAGTGAGGGAGGAATACCCAATTACTTGGGATAACCTACAAAGTAGCACTTGTCTGATTTGGAATAGGTTTGTAACCTTTTACACAAGCCCCATATTCCAAATGTTTAAGAAAAGATATAACATGGTTGGGCATACCATACCATGGCGTCATTTCAACAGACCCGATGGAGCTCTTTTCAGTGTAAAAGCCGCAGTCACTAAAGCATCACTCTTTAAAAGGGATAAAGGAAAATCTATTTATGTCATCTTTGATCTTACCATGTCATAAATGGTTCGATTACAACTTCACGGACTTTCCACTTGCAGTGGTGTTCCGGGAGGTGCAAGTTATGAAACCCCTTTCACAACTCATCAGACATTCGCTAAACTTGTAACTCAAAAATTCCTTTCTGCAATCGAATTGTAGAAACATAATTTTCTTGTTACAATAACTTCTTCTTCATTTTTGAAAACCTTTCGAATGATTTCAAAAGATCCAGACTTACGTCTCATCAAGTAAATATCCTTATATCTACTTGAGTCATTTCTGAAGATAGATAAATCCACTACTTGCAACATTTATTGAACTACACACATCAAAATGTATGATCACCAATAAGTTTGTTGCTCGTTCCTTATGGCCTGTGAACGGTATTTCAGTCACTTTACTTTTCGGAGGAAAGTTGCAAGTGTCAGATGATTCAAAATCAAACGACTTAAAAATCCATCATAATGGAATTTTCCATGCGGGTTTCTCCAATGTGACCAAATGCAGTGCCACGCTTGTGTGGTATTCTTTTATTCTTATGACATTTAGCGTCAGTGTTATGAATGTATCATATTACCATCAATATTCATAACATACGTCCCATCGATGATGGAAGTATGGCCCTCATGTTATTCATAATTCTGAACAACAATTGTTCTTCTATGAACAACCCTTTTGGAACAAACATTTTGCAATGGGCTAGAGTGTGTAAAACTCTAAAAAGAATTATGAAAGTAAATACTGAGGTAATGTATTATTATCAATATTCATAACATACATCTCATTCATAATGAAAGTATGGCCATTATGTTATTCATAACACCGAACATCAAAAGTTCTCTTATGAACAACCTTCTTGCAAGATACCTTATGCAAAGGGCTAGAGTGTGAAACTCTAAAATGAATTATGAAAGGAAATACATAGGTAATACACCGATGGAAGGTATAGTAACATTTACTATGTTCCATGTGTGTATCTCAACCTCATTCCTGGCTAGTCTTTCAGGCCATAGTAGTTCTTACATCGAGTTGCAACAGAATGCTATCGAGCGGGTATCTTTGTGATTAACTCACAATGCCCAAGAATTAGTGATTAACAATTTAATCATAATTCCCAAGAACTATATCTTTGACCAGCCTTCTATACATCAAAAACTTGTATGACATTCATACATGAGCTGGATATTCCAGTCTTCTTTCCTTATTGCCTTTATACTTCTAACAGTTTAACTTTCAGTATTTCTCCTACTCTCAGAAGAAGCATTCAACTTAAGAGTGGCGTTGGCCCCGGACTTCCTAGGCGTGAAAGTCTTACTAACACCCTTCGGACACTTCCTTTCTCTTTAAGTTGTTGTTTTATTCACCTTTCATCATATGACAGGCGTTCTTCTAGATCCCTCTTTATCAGTCTAATGCATAGCAAACACTTTTACTTATAGTTTGCAAACAAACATTGCTTTGGATATCTCATATCTTTTAGCTTTTGTCTGTCTCTGAAAAATGATTTTTAGATTCCATGAATATCACATAACTATCCAAACTTTTGAAGTTCGGGTCTCATGGAAGCAAACATATTGCACTTTGACTGAAATGGAATTCTAGCTTTTGGATCGAAGGACGAGAGTCACATGATCCATAGCATTAGCGGGAGAACATCAAAAGTATGCGATGGGACAAAGTCCTTCTCGGCACTCTTGAGGACAATCCTCACATTATGTTACCAACCGTAAAGTTTTAACCAGATATTTAACAGCTATTCAATATTAACAGGGAAGGTGGAAACGCGAGCCATTATTCTACAACTATTATGCAAACCACACTTAGATAGTGTTCATAATTAATTGCACTGAGAATTAAACAAGTCAATTCTATAGTGCGCTCCCACTCAAATCAATATCTCTCATAATTGATTGTGAGTGATACAAGATCCACATTTCAATTCAACGCAATTGATGTGGACATCACTGATGACGAGAATTTCAATTGGTGGGCAAACATGCCGATCACATCTTTATGTGACTCCTATTCATCTTTCGATGGGTGTGTTCCGAGCTCAGGACGATCAAGCTAGAACGTCAAGACAACCAAGTGATCTTGCTGCGAGGTCTGACCTCACCCGCCTCACACTTCTCTAATCGTTTGTACCCATGTGGACATGGCGCACCCCGAAAAGTTAGGTGCCGTGACGGTGCTACACTTGGGAGAACACTAACTACTTGATATTTTTGTGAGAGATCACCCTAATAAAAGCGACTACCACGCAATCAAGAAGGGTGCATTATAAGGGATAAACATCTCAGGCAATTCATAATAGCATGATATGGTATAGCCCTTTCTGACGGAGAACTCTTGTATTTCTTCGTCTTCGGCATTCGCGTCGGTGTTCACCTTCATGAAGATTGCCACCACCTTGTTGAAGCACCAGATAATATTGCTATCTCTATAGCTAATAAAATAATGCATTACAACAAGGTTGACACGCAGGTCATTTAAAGTGACAATCATATGGCTCCAGCCATCATGCCGAATCATGACACGCAGGTCATGTTAATTTACATTATATAGTCATCTCATACATAATCAAATTAAATATGAGCACTGCTATACCACATCACATGCAAACCATCCTGCAAAACCAAGTTAGACGCCTCTAATCGGTCCAGCAAAAACTTGTTTTACGTGGCTTCTAAGGTTTCGAAACAAACCGAAGCTACCAACGTTCATCATCAAGCATGATTATCCAAGTCGCTAGATTAACAATGCGGGGTGTATGAAACACGAGATAATAAAATCTCGAGCCCCATACTGAACTTCGTCATACGCATGACCCCCGTGCAGATCATATTTGCATTGCCCTTTCGTCCATGAAACTTCCATCTTTCTTTAACTATGGTGGAACCCAAAGAACTGTTAGCACTTTGTTGATCTGTCAATCAGCATACTCAGGAGTAGCATGAAAGGAGCGCGGATTGCCAGAACTTTGTGAGATTCCACCATGCCGTCAAGATCAGGATTATGCAAATTCAAGGGAAGCAACTGGGACATTGGGTAACAGATTTCATCTGCTACCCACCCGCACAAATAATTTTCAGTAATAGAACTCATCTACTACCTAATTATATTGTGCAACACCCATACATCTCCATGTATTCTAGATCGCAACCTGCATCTACGCATAGCACGGCTCATGATGCCACAGTAGGGTAATGCAGTAGAAAACAAAAATTTTCCGACCTACGCACCAGCCCAGGACCACTATGGAGACTGCATACAAGGTTTGATTTGTTTCGTTACCGACTCGTAGCGCAGCGGAAGTAGAGTCGATGACGATCGGCGGTGCAGATCCCCGCAGCATGGATTTACAACCTCCCAACCGCGAGGATGTATACCCTCGTCTTCCCTTCTGACAGCCCTCCGGGAGGCGGTCGAACAGTCCCCCGGACGGTGTCGCGGACAGCCCTTCGGGAGGACCTTCGAAACTCGAACGGTCACTCGGACAGCCCTTCGGGAGGACTCACAGAACTCGGACCGTCACTTAGACAGCCCTTCGGGAGGCACTCACGAACAGCCCCTCGGGCACTAAGATCGAAACTACGACCTCTCTATAGGGTTGCACACATACGGTGTCATCTATCCGGCAGGGCTTCGCCGTCCAGAACTAGGTCCCACCGGAACCCAGACAGCCTTTCGGCTCTACGAAACTATTTCGCAGGGAGGGAGAGAGAAGCCAGATCATTGCATGGCACTTGTATGTGAGAAGGGATGAGTGTGGAGGGCTGCCCCTCCACCTCTATTTATAGGAAATCCCAAGGGGTAGGGTGGTTTTACAATAAAAACCAAAAGCACATGAATGAAGTCCTTCCACCAAGGGTATAAGGGTGAAACCATGGAACAAGAGGGGCTCCAAGGTGGAGCCCCAAGTGTGGCCGGCCACACCCCATGAGGGCCCCCCCAAGGGGGCTCTCATCCATCCATGTCACCCCAAAAGATCTTGGGACAAAGCCCAAAATAGTGGCTTTCCATAAAGTAACCCAAAAAGCACTTTCACTATTCACGATGACATTTTTCAGCGTCCGTTCGAACTGAAAATATTTATGTGGGCTTAGAACATTTCTAGTACCCACTAAAATAATTTTCAACGCATTCTGGAACAATTCCAGTTTAGTGATTTCATCTGCGGAAAGCATCTGAAGCGGTTTCGGCAGCTCCGGAACATTTCCGGTTTTCATCTCCGAAAATTCCAGAAAGTTTCCAGAATGATTCTGGCACCCTCCAAGAATTATCAGGCATGTCCCGAAACCAATTTGACTTTATGGTATCCTCTGAAACAACTTTTCAGTATCACCGGAACTCATCCGGTGACCTCTCTCGTCGGAACTTTTCCGCTGTCTCCGGAAAACTTTTTCCGAAAACTTTCTCTCAGACTCCCTGTCTAGTATTCAGCAGATAGATGACCCTTAAGCGTGTGACCCTATAGGTTCGGTGAAGTATAGACATGACCCGGAACCCCTTTCGATCAATGATCAACATCGGAGCCGTGGACACCCATATTGCCCCTATACCCACACGAATGAATATTTGAGTGAACCTCCAGTTGCAGTGTGCTATTCCTTTTACTTCATGATATGTTACAAATACCCGAGGTGAGACATCTTGGCATTCCCGTGGATCAACAACTTGTCCACTATGCTAGTTACCTCGTTACCGGTATTGTTCTCTTTTCTCATTACCGTGTTCCGGCATCCCCGTGATCAAATCACAAAGTGTCTGGCCAAACGATGATGGATACCGTAACACCGAGAGGGCCCAGAGATATCTCTCCATCGTCGGAGGAGCAAATCCCAATCTTGAGCTATCAAGTTAGTTGACATACTTTTCCATGAACCCGTAAGCAGCCGTAATAGCCATCCAGTTACGGATGACGTTTATCAAACCCCAAAGTTCATGAATCAAGCATGAAGAAACTCGATACTCTCATGGTCTGAGGAATCATGCAAACGTTAACCATCTCTGTGTTATTAACCATTAACTTGTGACAAATGAATCTCATAGCATAACATCAATTCGGGTCGATTCAACACAAATGTTCTTCTAACATTGTGCCCTCAAAGTTTGCTGGCATTGACATGCCCATGATCAGGAAAACAGAACCATCATGCAATAGTCGAGCTAGTCTTAGAGGCCAGACTAGGAATACATTTTACCTTTTATTATTCCACACGTGCATATGAGTCTTCCTTCGAGCCTCGTGGTTATTGTAGACTCGAGAACCATAGCAGTTATAGCATAGAACATAAACATAATTATAAGCATGGAGATAAATAATAACATTTATTATTGCCTCTAGGGCATATCTCCTACACATGTGTGAGAGCATTTCCCATGCTTAACACCCCCTCCACCTTTCGTGTTTCCACAAATCATGGCTAGCCAAATTCACGGGTGCCTGCCAACATGCCCCAGGGAAGAGTGTTTTTTATTTGTTTAATTAATTCAGGACTGGGCATCCCATTTACCAGCTTTTTTGCAATATTAAAACAAGTAGATGTCATACTTCTCGAGAGGAACACAACATTTATCATAGAAGATGACGCTCCCCCCTACCGCTCCATGAGCTTTACGGGCACACAAAATAGGTATTCATTTGAGAGTTTAGAGATGGCACATGCAAATTTACTTGGAACGGTAGAGTAATACTGTATATAGGAAGATATAGTGGAATCTTTATAGCATAACTTTGGTTTAAGGATTTGGATGCACAAGAAGTATTTCTGCTTAGTACAGGCGAAGGCTAGCAATAGACTGGGAAGCAACCAATTAGAGAGCAACAACGGTCAGAATCATGCATTTTGAATAACCAACATTGAACGGTAGCATGGTGAGGATATAAACACGCTAAAAATAAATATCATAGAGGCAAGATTGGATTTGAATCAATTACATGCATGAACTTGTACGAAGTCAAGCCACTTAAATTCTTCAGAGGAGGACACCATCCTAACATACCGCATCATAATCAATTTAATGCATGTTGACACCCAAGATAACATATTATCTAGTCCTAGCTAATTAAGCATGGCATAAGAAAACATCAACTATAATCATCATCACACACGTGGTTATCCATAATACGCTGAAACAAGATCACTGAGATAAACATATGTACAAAAACAAAAACAAGTACAGTTCATACCAGTTTTCTTCACCATGGTCTCTTCATCAAATCATCGTCATTATTACCTTTCACTTGCACAATCGAATGATGTGGAAAATATATAACATCGTGCAACTGTCGCCGTGGACTAAGCGGAAATCTGGAAACACTATATACAAGGAGAAGAGATGGAAATTTTTGGTCTTTCATTAGTTCAAAGATAAAGCACATAAGAGCCAATTTGGAAATTATTTTTATTGTCTTCTCCTTTTGAAACAAGACTCAATAAGACGCAAAGAAAAAATTAAAAGAAACAACGAAGAGAAAGAGCGAAAAGAAACAAACAAGAAGAAATGAAAGAGAAACAAGAGAAATCTTTTTGTTCTTTTCTGAATACAAATTTTAACAACACAAGAAAAGTTCAGAGAAACACACAGATTTTTTTTTGAAGTTTTTGTTTTTTCTGAAGAAAGCAAATAAATGAAAGTTCAAAGAAAAAGCGAAAGGAGAGAAAATATTTACACCAAAGAACTTCAAACAAACGACAAAAGAAGAAATGAGAAATCTTTTTGGATTTTCTTTTTTATAAAAATAAACCGGCAAATAAAAGAGAGAAAACCAAAAAGAAGCAAAAGAAAGTAAAAAAACTAAAAAGAAACAGCAAGAGAAACGAGAAATATTTTTGGATTTTTTTTAATGAACACACAAAAGAAACGAACAAAAGTCAAACGTGGATATAAAGAGATAATAAAATGCACCGACAAGTGTAATGAATGTGTATGATAACATGAATGAAATGTTGGTGAGAATACGTACTCCCCCAAGCTTAGGCTTTTGGCCTAGCTTGGTTTACTCCCACTAGTGGTGCGAATAGTGAGATGGTCCTGCCCCAAAGTTAGGTTGGTACTCCCTCATCTGAGACTGATGGAAACTTCGTCTGGCTCTCTGTCGTTCGTCCTCGCGAGGCAAGCAGCCTCTAGTGCTGCCAGATGAGCATCAGCTTCTCCGGAAGTGATATAGTATCGCTCCTTGCTCTGGTTCATGGTAAGCAATTCTCGGGGAACCATGACTTGGGGAGCCCCTGGAGAAGAGTTTCTTCATCCTCTCCATTTTCTGAAAAAAATTAGCAACTCATAAAAAGTGAACAAAACTCAATATAATTGATGGCAACAACTCCCACAAGCTTCTAATACCTAAACCATGCATCAAAACTACTTAGAACCAAATAAATTTGACATGCAAGCTCATTTTCATGGTCACCTATAGTAGCAAAATAAGCAAAGTATATACCACTAGAGGAAAAACTAATTGGACCAATGGAGGAGTCACATACCAAGGAGCGATTCCTCCAAAAAGTTTCGGAAATGGAGCTCCGAGCAAAGAGATCGAAAATTATTCGCAAAACATCAAGAACACGAGTTGAGAACTTGAGAGAAAATTTCTGGAGGAGGAAGAAGCCAGGGGCCACGGGCACTAAGTGAGTGGGTGCCCGTGGGCCCCACACAAACACATGCCACGGCCTGGGGGTAGCCGCGCCACCAGCCTGTGTGGCTACCTGGTGCACCCCCCTGAGTTGGTTTCAGTGCCAAAAATTCTTAAGTATTGAGAAAAAAATCATAATAAATTTTCAGGGCATTCAGAGAAATTTTATTTTTGCACTTTTTTATTGTGTATAAAACTCAGAAACCGAGCAAAACTGGCTATTCTAAAATATTTAAACTCTAATAAAACCAATTCAAACATAGAACAAAATAAAGTTACAGAAAGTTGTGCTTATGGAACTCATTGATCCTATGCTTTTCAAAAAGAATCCATTAATAAGAATGATCAAGTATTATTAACGAACTATTTCTAAGCAGCATAAAACCGAAGATTTTTTGTAAAACACAATGTTTCCTCAACTTGGATAGGCATGGTTCCAATCATGATAGTTTGATATTTCTTTTTTGGAACCGGAATAGGAAATTCAAAGTCCCCAATAGTGATGGTCACAATTTTTTCAATAGAATTGAGCCTATGTCCTTTATTTGGCTTTCTTGGGAAATAAACCGTATGCTCATTGCCATTAACATGAAAAGTGACCTTACTTTTATTACAATCAGTAACAGCCCCTTCAGTGTTAAGAAAAGGTCTACCAAGAATAACAGACATATTATCATCCTTAGGCATATCAAGTATAACAAAGTCAGTTAAGATCATAACATTAGCAACCACAACAGGGACATCCTCACAAATGCCAACAGGAATAGTAGTAGTTAATGAGTGTTATTTTTACGCTCATCACACCTGAGATTAGACCAGATTATTTCATAAAAACCAAGATATCCACTCCGATATTGCTACTAATGACTAATGAATGCAAAGGATTACACAATCCCATCTTTTATTTTGTTTCCACAGGAAATAGGGCTAAACATGGACAAAATCAAGCACATACATGGAAAGGAGTAAAGAGGAGATCAAGACGATCAAGTGGGAGGTGCAGAAGAGAAGCCAGAATGCAAGACAGCGTGTCATACAAGCATGCGCACTCGTATGAGGTGCCAGCGGCTCCATCTCATCCAACCATCCAACTTCTATAAAGGGGTCAATGCCAAATGGGGAACAGCACATCACTGAAACTTCCATCTTCGTCATCCACAGCAACCCTAGCCGCCGCCATTTCCCATCTCCATCACCATAGCCACCACCATCACCATCACCATAGCACTCATCCAAATTAGCCATACTTTGTAATCATGTATCGCATCCGGCAACTATTGTAAGACATATTATCAATCAATCAATCTTCTTGATGTGTTCTTCAATGGTTTCTTCTTGCGATCTGATCGCCATGTGTGAGTAGTTCGGTAAGGTCATGGGTTGAGGCATAGTCCTGTAGCCCTATGTATTTGTTGGAGGGATCAATGGAAGTATTTTTATGCCTTGTATGTGTGAAATAAAATTGCTACGTAGATGTCTCTTGTCTCGTTCACGATCTTTGTCCCTGGACGTACCCAGGATCACAAAGATCGAGCCACAGAGAGGCTAAGGGTAGAGAGACCGTGAAATGTCATTCTGAACACCAGTGACAGAAAGGTTTAGTATGGTGGCATGAATCCTATCTCTGGGGATATAAGAGGTGTAGTCATTAAACGCCCAATGCTTTAGTCTGATTTATCTTAATTACCAAGGCAACCCTGCGCGACGGATAGGGCCTTCAGTTGCATAACTGACTCTTGATGCAGTACGCGTTTCAGTCAAGACGTAATTTGGACACATCCCCTACTTCAGGACATTGCAAGCACATCCTAATGCTGACTTCCATAGCACCAACGAATATCATGATGATCCCATTAACAAATATATGGTTGTAAGAATAAGTCCTCATACCCATGCCTATTTTTATTCATAAGAGTTCAACTGTGCAACTTGATTTCGATCCCGTCCATAAACTAGAATTTAACTCTCTTGCAAAGCTTGTTAGAAACCTTTGTCTTAAGGGTACGCTTCCTCATGGGTTCACTAACTCAGGGTCACCTTTGGGGGAAAAGGTGAGAATCCTTTCTGCTCCTTTACCGGACCACTAAAGGGACTCATCAGTAGTCTTATCAGCCATTTGCAAAGATATTTCAGTGGGTATCAACTTATTCAATTCAAGTCTTTTATAAAGAGAAAAGGCATAACACTAATACCTGCTCCCAAATCACACAAGGCAGTTTTAACATAGTTGTTATTAATTGAGCATGGTATACTAGGTATCCCTAGATCTCCTAGTGTTTCAGGAATTTTTCCTTTGAAAGAATAATTAGCAAGCATAGTAGATATTTCAGCTTCAGGTATTTTTCTTTTATTACTAACAATATCTTTCATATACTTAGCATAAGGAGGCATCTTAATGGCATCAGTCAAAGGAACTCGAAGAAATAATGGTCTAAGCAATTCAACAAAGTGATTAAAAGCTTCTTCATCTCTAGATTTTAATTTCTTACTAGGGAAAGGCATGGGTTTTTGTACCCATGGTTCTCTCTCTCTACCAAGTTAATTAGCAAGCACATCAACTTCAGATCTACTTCTACATCCTATTTAGGTTCATTGTCATCATTAGGTGGAGCATCATTATGAAGATTATTATCATCATTATTAGCATTATCATCATGACTAGGTTCATGCTTTTCACCATCTTGAGTTTCAGCATCAGAGATAGAAACATTATTGGGATTTTCAACAGGTTCTTTTTCTACAACAGGTTCACTAGTAGCATGGACATTTTCAGTTCTACTCTTTTTTTCTTCTTTTTAGGAATGCCAGGTGCACTATCATTAACCCTCTGAGAATCTTGTTCAATCCTTTTAGGATGACCTTCATGATACAAAGGATCTTGAGTAAATTTACCAGCTCTAGTACCTACTGATAACCCACAAGTGTAGGGGATCTGTTGTAGCCTTTTTGATAAGTAAGAGTGTCGAACCCAACGAGGAGCTAAAGGTAGAATTAATATTCTCTCAAGTTCTATCAACCACCGATACAACTCTACGCACACTTAACATTTGCTTTACCTAGAACAAGAAATAAAACAACTTTGCGAGAATAAAAAGATAGCTTTGCAAGAATATAGAGAGTTAGGTGATGTTTTAATAAAAGAACAATAAAGTAAAGGGTTCTGAAAGAACAATAAAGAAAAAGATTGTCCCTAGGCAATTGGATATGAAACGATAGTGATAATCATCATACTTATGCGGGAGAGGCCTAAGCTAACATACTATCCGTCATTGGATCATACGTTCTTATGATTGGAACTCTAGCAAGCATCCGCAAATACCAAAGATTCATTAACATAAAACTCAACCATAGCGTTAAGCTCTAAGGTCCCATATGCAACAACCCACGAACTAGGGTTTACGTTTCTATCACTCCCGCAACCCACCATAAGCAAATCAATCACATATTTCAACACCCTATAGTGTGAATACCACATGTGTGCATGAAATGGCGGGCACCATAGGACAACACCATAATAACATACAACTCATATCAACCATAGCATATCATAATTAACGCATAGGACAAAAAGGAACTACTCAGACATAATAGAGATGCAACACATCATTGGATAATAATATATAGCATCAAACACCATGTTCAAGTAGAGATTATACCGGGGTGAGAGAGAGCACACCGTTGCACAGAAGGGAGAAAGATGTTGATGATGGCAGCGAAGTTGATGGAGATGATCGCCGTCATGATGGTTCCCCCGGCGGTGCTCCATCGCCACCGGGAGAGAGGGGGAGAGAGGCCCCCCTCCTTATTCTTCTTGCTAGGCCTTCCTCCTAGATGGGAGAAGGTTTTTGCCTCTGGTCCTTGGCCTCCATGGCTCCCGGAGGGCGAGAGCCCTCCGAGATTGGCTCTCTCCTCTGTTTCTTTCTGCTTCCGGTTTTGTTTTTTGGCCAAACACCGTTTCTTTTATAGTCGGAGATTTGTAACTCCGCTCGGGCTGAAATTTTGAGGGCATTTTTCTCCAGAAATTAGCTTTCTTGCGGCTGAAGGAGAGCTCTAACCAACTTAAGAGCTGCCCTGCGGGCCCATGGCACGGCCATGGGGTACCCACGCCACCTGTCCATTTGGGGCCCTCGGGCATCGTTTTGCGTTGATTTCTTCGACCAAAAATCACATATATTCCAAAAAAATCATATTAAATTGTCGGGGTAGTTTGACCTTCCTAGATATTGATTTTCTATAAAACCAAAAACTAGCAGAAAATAGGAACTTGCACTAGGCACTAGATTAATAGGCTAGTCTAGAAAAATAATATAAAAGTGCACCAAAACCATATATAATTGATGTTAATATAGCATGAATACTCCATAAACTATAGATACATTGGAGACGAATCAGCATCCCGAAGCTTAATCCCTACTCATCCTCCAGCAGGTAGATGATAAAAGATACAATTTATGAAGTGTCAATGCTAGAATAGAACAGACCTTCGATCACATAGGCAATGATAATTCTATTAACAAGTAGCGTCATTCCATGAAGTTCAACATATCATAAAGTGGTAATGAAGTATCTCTGGAATCATTAAAGATTATATTGCAAAAATAAAGCAACCAATGAAGTATAGATGATGACTAGGTACCTCAATTTGAAGATAACCATCATATGTATACAATGCTCAACAAATTACTATTAGAAGAATGCGTACAAAGCTAAGAGTGATCCCCATGCTCAATACGTGGTGCCGAAAGAGAGAAAGATGGAATTGACTCAACAATAAAAGTAAATAGATAGGCCCTTCGCAGAGGGAAGCATAGATTAACATATGCTAGAGCTCATTTGGTTAAAGCAGAGATAAATTTATTATGAGAGGTGTACTTTTCCTGTCAACGGTTTAACGACAAAGATCTCCACTATCTTCCATGCTAAACATGTTAATGGCGGTTCCCATGCTTTTAAACTACCCCTCAACCATACTAGCACAAACCATGGCTAGTCGAATCCACAGGTGTCCACCAACTTTCAACTTTCTAGGGGAGTGTCCCTTTTTTTTAATTTTTTTAATTTTTATATGGGACTGGGCATCCCTATTACTAGCCTTTCTCATAAATTTGACAAGTCGAATAAACTCTCGTCATGAGTGAAACACATTTAGCATGGAAGATAATGACTACCCCCATCGCTCCATGAGCTGTACGGGCACACAAAACAGAAGTTTATTTGATGGTTTAGAGGTGGCACATGCAAATTTACTTGGAATGGCAGTGAAATACCATGTATAGGTAGGTATGGTGGACACTTTGTGGCATAAACTTGTTTGAAGGACTGGTTGCACAAGCGGTAATTTTGCTTAGTATAGGAAAAGGCTAGCAAAAGATTGGGGGCAACCACTTTACCAAGCACAAAAACCACAATCATGCATTCTCTAATTGTAACATTATTGAGAAAATATAATCATGATGATAACCTACAAACCTAAATACCACCAAGGTTGAACTAGAATTTATCAAACACGTGTAAACATGTGCCAAGCCAATCATCCGTCTTTCACTGGGAGATACTTACCACCACAATATGATAGATTCAACTTAATAAAACTAATGCTCATTGTCATTATAATATAACTCCCTTACTTGATTAAATATATGCACTATCATAGTCTCACTTCTATTTTAACGAATTAAGTGGAGGATGCAATTTTACTTCTCAATACATATATAATAAATGAAGCTCATGTCATTCAATTCATTCATAAATCTTACTCTAAAGATATAAGTGAAGCACAAGATTAAATGATCATACTAATTCAATGAGGGATTCTCCAACATAGTGGGATCAATACTAACTAAAGTTTGACCCGTTCCAACCCACTTTTAAGAATAATGTAATCCACATGAATTGTGTCACCCTCCGAAATAGTGGGATCAATAATATCTAAAGTTGACCTCTTGCAACCGACTTTTAATGATAATTTCATCCATACTATAAAAGATATAAGTGAAGTTCATAGAGCATTCTACAAATAATATAAATATAGAAAGACCAATATCCAAGCTCACAAGATATAAGTGAAGCACATGAAGCATTCTATAAAGCCATACTCAAAAGATATATAAGTGAAGTGCAAAGAGCATTCTATAAATTAACCAAGGACTATCCAATACCAGCATTGTGCATAACTAAAAGAAAATGAAAAACAAATGACACACCAATAATTTACCCATATTATGTGAACAAATAAAAATATAGGCCCAACCGAGACATACTGATAATTGTCGAGGATGAAAGAGGGGATGCCTTCCAGGGCATCCCTAAGCTTAGACGCTTGAGTCCCCTTGGATATTTACTTGGGGTGCCTTGGGCTTCCCCAAACTTGAGCTCTTGCCTCGTCTTATTCCTCTCATATTTATGCCTCCACTTGGTCTTAAAAACTTCATCCACAGAAAACTCAACATAACTCATGAGATAGGTTAGTACACATAAAAATAAATCACCCAATCATGTACTGTCAAGACAAGTTGCATAATTATTTTCAAACATTAGCTACTGTATACTATCATTTCCAAAATTTATATCCCCCAATATAAGCCATGAAAAGTCTAGAACAAGCAAATAACAAAACTATAATAGCAATTTGTCAAAACCAGAATTGTTTGTAGTAATCTAATTAAGATGCATACCTCTATAACTCAAACATTTCTGAAAGATTAGGACACAATAGAGAATTTGTAATGCAGTACTGTGTAAAAAAATTAGGAATTGATCACGTTCCAATACATAATGATATTTCAAACACCGGAGATAAAAGTTTCTATTTCTGCACAGAACCTAACAAACATGCAATTGCAACATCCTAAAGGCAAACCTTGGCACATTATTTTTATGGTACAATGGTATATACAAGGGGATAATTATTTTTATGAGAAACTTCCATGAATTTTTTTACATTGTTTCCATGAACATGAACACAAGTGTTCAAGGTCGACCCTGACTTCTTCAATGCATAACTTTCCAATCACTTCTCTTTTTAAAAAAGTTTTAAGTTCCCCACTTTTTTTTTAAAGTTTAAAGGCACACAAAAGAATAAAATGTCTCTCTAAAACTTTCGAGTTGTCTCCCAGGCTGCGCTTTCTTTAAAGCCATAAAGCTAGGCATAAAGTGCTCAACTAAATCATCCACCAGGATCCCAAGGAATATCAAAGCCAATTTTAATTAACAATGATTTAGATTTTGGTAGTGAGTACAAGGTAACATAGAGCATGTAACAACGAAGTCTAACTCTCTTCCTATGCATTGGCATGTCATAAGAGAATAATTCATGCACACATAGTAAAGACCAATACATAGTGTAGGTAGTTTCTTGCAATTTCATTGTATTACAAACGTAGAGAGGTGGAGATGAGGTTGCTCTCTCATAATAATTGCAAGTAGGAGCAGCAAGCACATGCATATTAAATCCAATAGAATCATCACGTGCAATGGTAAAATACAACCCATCAATATAATCCTTAATAAGCACAAACTTTTCCGATATAGTATAGTTGGGAGAATTCAAAAAGATAATAGGACTATTAAGTGTGAGTGCAATAGCAACAATTTCATTTTTCACATAAGGAAATATAGCAAGTTCATCTCTATAAGCATCATTCATAGTGGCATCATGGCCATAATCACAGCAAGCATCAAGTTCATCAAAAAGGGAAATTTCAAATGAATCCAAGGGATCGTTGCATTCATCAACATAGCATTCATCCTCCGGTAAGTACGAAGGGAAATTAAACAATGTATGAGTTAAAGAGTTACTCTCATTAGAAGGTGGGCACGGGTGATCAATCGTCTCTTCCTCCTTTTGTTCTTTGCTCTCCTCCTCATCTTTTTCATCTAATGAGCTCACAGTTTCAACAATTTCTTCTTCCATAGAATCCTGCAAAATATTAGTCTCTTCTAGGGTAGCAGACATTCTCTCAATAAATTCATTAATGTGAGCATCGTATTCATAGTTTTCATAGCAATATTTAAGTGTGGCAAGATTTTCAGATTTGTAAAGAGCATCATCATACTTTTCAAGCAAAGAAGCAATTTCACAAGCACCCTTAAAAGCAAAAAATTATTCTATTTGTTCCACAACATAGTAATCATATACACCATTAGCATAAGAAGCCAAGGTTTCATTAACATTAAATTCACATTGCAAGGGAAGGTGTTGAATCTCCATTCTAAAGCAACAAGTAAAATCATAGATAGGGCACAAATTATAAGCATACCAATTTAACATTTTTATTTGATCTCATAAGTGTTTCCCTTTTTGAGTGAAGTGATAATCCCTAAAGTATTCATGTTGTTCCAAAGTGTATCCCATTACCATGTTGAACGGGGATTTATCAGGATTATCAAAGTAATAACTAATGTTCCACACAAAAGCAGCATTGAGGGTTTTAGGAGGTTCCTCTTCTCCTTGGGTAGAAAGTACAACTATTTTTTTGGTGTTTCATGTTCCATATCCATAACTAAAGATAGAGAACAACTAAGAATAGGAAATAAAATCTACTAAGTGATAAATCCAACAAGCACACATGAGAATATTCACCCCACGCTATTGCTCCCCGACAACGGCGCCAGAAAAGGTCTTGATAACCCACAAGTGTATGGGATCAGTTGCAGCCTTTTCGATAAGTAAGAATGTCAAACCCAATGTGGAGCTAAAGGTAGAATTAATATTCTCTCAAGTTCTATCAACCACCAATACAACTCTATGCACACTTAACATTTCCTTTACCTAGAACAAGAAATAAAACAACTTTGTGAGAATAAAAATATAGCTTTACAAGAATATAAAGAGTTAGGTGCTGTTTTAATTAAAGAACAATAAATAAAGGGTTTTGAAAGAACAATAAAGAAAAAGATTGTCCCTAGGCAATTGGATATGAAATGATAGTGATAATCATAATACTTATGCGGGAGAGGCCTAAGCTAACATACTATCCGTACTTGGATCATACGTTCTTATGATTGGAACTCTAGAAAACATCCACAAATACCAAAGATTCAATAGCATAAAACCCAACCATAGCATTAAGCTCTAAGGTCCCTGTTAATCCCATATACAACAACTCACGAACTAGGGTTTAGGTTTCTATCACTCTCGCAACCCACCATAAGCAAATCAATCACATATTTCAACACCCTATAGCGTGAATCCCATACGTGTGCATGAAACGGCGGGCACTGTAGGATAGCACCATAATAACATACAACTCATATCAACCATAGCATATCATAATTAACCCATCGGACGAAAAGAAACTACTCAGACATAATAGAGATGCAACACGTCATTGGATAATGATATATAGCATCAAACACCATGTTCAAGTAGATATTATAGTGTGGTCATACAGAGTTCACCGCTGCACGCTGAGGGAGAATGATGTTGATGATGGCGGCAAAGTTGATGGAGATGATCGCCTTCACGATGGTTCCCCTGGCGGCGCTCCGACGCCACTGGGAGAGAGGGGGAGAGAGAGCCCCCTCCTTCTTCTTCTTGCTAGGCCTTCCCCCTAGATGGGAGAAGGTTTCCCCATCTGGTCCTTGGCCTCCGTGGCTCCCGAACGTCAGGAGCCCCTCCGAGATTGGATATCTCCTCCTCTGTTTCTCTCTTTCTACTTCTGTTTTCCGGCCGAACACCGTTTCTTCTATAGCCGGGGATCCGTAACTCTGATCGGGTTGAAATTTTGAGGTGATTTTTCTCCGGAAATTAGCTTTCTTGCTGCCAAACAAGAGCTCAAACCGACTTAAGGGCTGCCCACACGGGCCCATGGTGTGGCCAGGGGGTACCCGCGCCACCTGTCCATGTGGGGCCCTCGGGAATCGTTTTGCATTGATTCCTTCGCCCAAAAATCACATATATTTCAGAAAAAATCATATTAAATTGCCGGCATATTTTCTCCTTCCTTTATATTGATTTTCTGTAAAACTGGAAACAAGCAGAAATCAGGAACTGGCACTGGCACTGGGCACTAGATTAATAGGTTAGTCCAGAAAAATAATATAAAAGTGCATCGCAGCCACAGATAATTGATGTTAATATAGCATGAATACTTCATAAATTATAGATACGTTGGAGACGTATCACCTATTCCATAATCATGTTTATTATGTTGTTTAAACAAATCTTGTTGTCATCTAAAAACTTGTTCAAGCTGAGTATGAACCATAAGAAAAGTGCTTACATTAACCTTTGACATCATTAGAAATTCTTACTAGCGCATCATTCAAGCATTCAATAACAATAGCAATTTTTTTCATATGATTACTTATTTGCATATTAAAATTAGTTTGCTTAACAACAAAATTATCAAATTCTTCTAGAAATTGACTAGGAAATTTATTATAAGGAATATCACCTTCATCAAATTTATTGAGAGAATGTACCTCTACTACCTAATTTGGAGCTGGAAGTTCATATAATTCTTCAATAGGAGGCAAATCTTCACATCTTCAGCTTTAATACCTTTTTCTTTCATAGATTTCTTAGCTTCGTGCATATCTTTAGGACTAAGAAATAGAATACCTCTCTTCTTCGGAGTTGGCTTAGGTGGTGGTACGGGAAGTGTCCAATCATCGGCATTTTTCAATAAGTTATTCAATAATTCCTGAGCTTGCTCAACTGTCCTTCCCCTGAAAACACAACCAGCACAACTATCTAGGTAGTCCCTAGATTCAGTGGTTAGTCCATTATAAAAGATATCAAGAATTTCATTCTTTTTAACAGGATGATCTGCAAAGCCCTAAGTAAGGTGCAAAGCCTCCCCCAACTTGAGGGACACATTCTTCCTTAGGTTGTTTGTAATTGTATATATCCTGCAAGACAGCTTGTTTCATATGGGCAGGAAAATATTTTTCAGTAAAGTAATAGATCATATCTTGTGGACTATGCGCACAACTAGCACTAGTGCAGAGATGTCCTATGCAAATGGTTTTTACCCCCTTTCGGTGACACAGTTTCAAGCCGTCGCCTTGCTAATGTGGGCGATAGGGGGGTCCATCCCACACGACCCAGATAAATTGTCGGCAATAGCTCCTCCGGTCACACATGCTTAGCGAATATGCTCTTGTGCGATCGAGAGAGCTATCACAAACAATTGGACCGGCAAGCCGTGTGAGTGTGGTGACCCATTTAGCAGGTTTATCCATCACACACACTTTTCTTGCCGGAAACGTTTGTGGAAAGTGCCGTGACCCATTTAGCAGGTTTATTAGTTTACTATTAATAGTCCCAATATTAAGCAAATTCACATTTCATATAGAACAAAAGTTTACCACCTTTTCATATCGGACACACAATATATTTCAACATCACAGTACAGATAGCTAGTTCACCACAGCACAATACACCATATAGCTAGTTCACCTTCATAAGCACAAAGTATGTTGAGCAAAATAGTAGAACAATATATTCTTTTCCCTAAGCGGCTGATGTATGTTGGTGGATGCATGCATGATCAGCCAAATTCTTCTTCTCTAGCTCTGCTTTCAGTTCAGTAAGATCCAATTGTGCACTGCCCAACTGGGAAAGTGCCTCCTTCTCACACACCATCTTAGCAAAGTCTAATTTAAATAATCTGAGCTCATTCTCCATCTTCCTCTTTTCTTCTAGTATCTCGAAATTTTCTTCAGCATTGAAAACATTTCCTCTAAGCCTGTCTCTATTATCTTCCTCATACATTCTCCAAAGCTTTGTTAGGCACATCTTCAGAGACTCTGGCCACTCTGGATCAACCCACTCTAGTTAAAAACACTTTTGTTCATCCTATAATATTTAAAACTAAATCAAATTACAGTTATAGGAAAAATGTTTTCTAGTAACTTAGAAAATCACCACATATAACTTCTTGAAAACCTGAAGAAATGCATTAATTATGACATATCTTCTCAAAAAATCTCAATGTGCAAATGAATTAATTGCTACTGAGACAACAACCAAATTCAGGAACATCACATGCTAAAATTAACTGCAACAACACTACAATTTCTTAGCCTTGTGTAATAACAAATTGGCCATCTTATGAGGAAGCTAAATTTAACTGCAATAGCACAGCAATCAGAGTACGACAGCATAGCGACAGTGTTTGAATGACATCAATTTAATACTAACAGGTATGTACATTGTGACGCCCCAAGAATCAGCGATTAACAATTTAATCATAATTCCCAATAATTACATCTTTGACCAGCCTTCTATACATTTATAACTTGTATGACATTCATACCTGAGCTGGGCCTTCCAGACTTCTTTCTAATGCCTTTATACTTCTAACAATTTAACTTTCAATATTTTTTCCTACTCTCAGAAGAAGCACCCAACTTTAAGAGTGGCGTCAGCCCCGGACTTCCTAGGCGTATAAGTCTCACTTACACCCTTCGGACTTTTCCTTTCTCTTTAATTTGTTGTTTTATTCACCATCATCACATGACAGGTGTTCTTCTGGATCCCATCTTCTCAATCTAATGCATAGTAAACACTTCACTAATACTTTGCAAACAAACATTGCTTTGGATATCTCATATCTTTTAGCCTTTGTTTGTATTTGAAACTAATTTTCAGTTCCATGAATATCACATAACTATCCTAAACTTTTGAAGTTTGGGTCCAATGGAAGCAAGCATATTGCAATTGACCGTAACAGAATTCTAGCTTTTGGATCGAGGGACGAGAGTCACATCATCCATAACATTAGCGGGAGAACACTGAAAGCATGCGATAAGACAAAGTCCTTCTCGGCACTTTCGAGGACAATCCTCACATTACGTTACCAATCATAAAGTTTTAACAAGATAAATAATAGCCATTCAATTTCACTAGGGAAGGTGGAAACACGAGCCAATATTCTATAACTATTGTGCAAATCACACTAAGACAAAATTCATAACTAATAGCACTAAGAATTAAATAAATAAATTCTAAAGTGTGCTCCCACTCAAATCAATATCTCTCATAATTGATTGTGAGTGATACAAGACCTGTATTAAAATTCAACACCATTGATGTTAGTCATCACTAATGATGAAAATCTCAATTGGTAGGCCAACTTGCCAATCACATCTCTATGTGACTCATGTTCATCTTTCGATGGGCGTGTTCTGAGCTCAGGACGTTCTTGCCATGAACGTCAAGAGAACCAAGTCATCTCGCTATGAGGTCTGACCTTCATCCGCCTCATACTTCTCAATTCATTCATACCCATGTTGACATGGCGCACCCCGAAAAGACATATATTTCAGACGGTGCTACACTTGGGAGAACACTAACTACTTGATATTTTAAGTGAGAGATCACCCTAATAAAAGTGACTACCGTGCAATCGAAAGGGTGCCAAAACAAGGGATAAACATCTCAGGCAATTCATAATAGCATGATATGGTATAGGCCTTTCTTTCGGAGATGGATTCATCATCTTCACGAAAATCCAAAAAACATTGCCGTTGAAGCAGTTTCGAAAACTGTTGCCGTGGTAGAAATTTTCTACCAAGGCCTGTTTGTTTTCTTTTCTCCATCTTCGGCTTTTGTGTTGATCTCCACCTTCACAGATCTTGTCACTGCCTTGTCGATGCACTAGATAATATTGCTAGCTCTATAGCTAATAGAATAATACATTAGATCAAGGTTGACACGCAGGTCATTTAAAGTGACAATCATATGGCTCCAGCCATCATGCCGAATCATGACACGTTGGTCATGTTAATTAATTTACATGATATAGTTATCTCATACATAACCAAATTAAATATGACAAAGACTACACCACATCACATGCACATGCATCCTGCAAAACCAAATCAGACGCCTCTAATCGGTTCATGCAAAAAAAAAATTTATGTGGCTTCTAAGGCTTCGAAACAAACCGAAGCTACCTACGTCCATCATCAAGTATGATTATTCAAGTCATTAGATTAACTTTGCGGGGCGTATGAAACACGAGATAATAAAATCCCGAGCCCCACACTGAACTTCGTCATACGCAAGAACCCCGTGCAGATCATATATGCATTGCCCTTTAGTCTGCGAAACATCCATCTTTCTTTAACTATGGTAGAACCCAAAGAACTGTTAGCACTTCATTGATCTGTCAACCAGCATACTCAGGAGCAGCATGGAAGGATCTCGAATTGCCAGAACTTTGTAAGATTCAACCATGCCGTCAAGATCAGAACAACGCAAATTCAAGGGAAGCAACAAGAACATCGGGTAATAGATTTCATCTACTACCCGCACAAATAATTTTTAGCAATAGAACTCATCTACTACAAAATTATATTGTGCATAACCCATGCATCTCATGTATTCTAGATCGTAACCTGCATCTACGAAAAGCACGGCTCTTGATGCCAATGTAGGGTAACGCAACAGGAAAAAAATTCCGTCCTACGCACCAGCCCAGGACCACAATGAAGATGCATACAAGGTTTTGATCTGATCGTTACCTACTCGTAGCGCAGCGGAAGTAGAGTTGGTAAAGATCACCGGTGCAAATTCCCACAGCTAGGAATTTAGAACCTCCCAACCACGAGGATTTTCTCCCTCGGACAGCTCCTCGGACGGTCCCTCGGACAGCCCTTCGGGAGGCCCTCAAACAATTTCTCGGACGGTCGCTCGGACAGCCCGTCGGAAGGCCCCTCGAATAGAAGATCGAACATACGACCTCTCTACTTGGTTGCACACATACAGTGTCACTTATCCAGTAGGGCTTCGCCACCCAGAGCTAATCCCTACCGGAAACTAGACAGCCATTCAAGGCTACGAAACTATTTCGTGTGAGGGAGAGAGAAATGGCAGATCATGCATGCCTTATGTTGAGAGAGTTGGAGTGCGTTGGAGATCTCCTCTCCACCTCTATTTATAGGGGAAGGAGGCGGTAGTGGTGGCTGAAATTTCAGCCCAAAAGGTGGGTGGCCCCCACATGCAAGTGACCCACAAAAAGTGGGATGGAAAAGCCCCACATGGGGGCTTTCCCTTTCATGGCCGGTCACCCTTGGGCACTCCTCATGGGGGTCCCTACCTCCCACCAAACATGCTGCCTCCCCAAAAAGCCACCAAAGGTGGGCTGCCCCCCAAAGGGGGCGCCCCAACAAAATAGCCATTGAATCATGGGATCTTGTCCCCTCACGCTGGGACAAGATGTTTCCCACGAGCGTTTCTTCCAAAAAAAATCCGGATGGTCCTAGAACATTTTTGGCACCCTCTAAAATTATTTTGGGCATGTTCCAAAACATTTCCGGTATGATGGTTTAATTCCAAAACATTTTCGTTTTCTCTGAAACAATTCCGGTAGCTCCGAAACACTTCCGGTTTTCTCTCTGGAACTTTTTCGTCGTCTCTGAAACTTTTCTAGTGACTTTCTCCCAGACTCCATGTCTAGTATTTAGTAGATAGATGACCCTTAAGTGTGTGACCCCGTAGGTTCGGTGAAGTATAGACATGACCGGAACACTTTCTGATCAATGATCAATAGTGGAACCATGGACATCCATATTGACCCCTATACCCACACGAATAAATATTTGAGTGAACCTCTATTTGCCGTGTGCTATTCCTGTTGCTTCGCGATATGTTACAAAAACCCGAGGTGAGATTTATTGGCATCCCCATGGATCAACAACTTTGTCCACTATGCTAGTTTCCTCGTTACCGATTTTGTTCTCTTTTCTTGTTCCCGTGTTCCGGCATCCCCGTGATCAAATCACGATGTGTCTGGCCAGACGATGATGGATACCATAACACTGAGAGGGCCTCAAGAATATCTCTCCATTGTCGGAGGAGCAAATCCCAATCTTGAGCTTTCTAGTTCTGTGGCATACCTTTCCATGAACTCGTAAGCCACCATAATAGCCACCCTTTTACGGATGATGTTTAACAAACCCCAAAGTCCATGAAGCAAGTGTGAAGGAAATTGATACTCTCATGGTCTAAGGAATTATGCAAACATTAACTTTCTCTGTGTTATATATCATCAACTCATTACGAATGTATCTCATAGCATAACATCAATTTGGGTCGATTCAACACAAGTGTTCTTCTAACATTGTGTCCTCAAAGTTGCCGGCATAGACATGCCCATGATCAGGAAAACATAATCATCATGCAACACTTGAGCTAGTCTTAGAGGCATGACTAGGAATACATTTTAGCGTTTATTATTCCACACGTGCACATGAGTTTCCCTCTGAGCCTCGGGGTTATTGCAGACTCGAGAATCATTGCAGTTATAGCACAGAATATAAACATAATTATGAACATGGAGATAAATAATAATATTTATTATTGCATCTAGGGCATATCTCCTATAAGAGGGGCTATAGGTTGCGCTAGCTGTGCTTCCGTGTGTCGCGTGCCGCCGAGGCTTATGCCCAATCGCTGGTCGCGGGAAACCGATGGGGGAGTGGCGGGAAATGGTGGCGTGTTTGGATAACGCCAGTAATGGAAAACTTAGGAAAGAAGGAAGCGCAACGCCATTAATGAAAAACTTAGGAAAGAAGGAAGCACGAGATAGAATGACACATGCGCACACCGTGCTTACCCACTGGTGTGATATACTTGTGTGCCCGATAGAGCACACAATTCACAAGAAAGAATCGTATGCGCTGTTATGAGTTATCACACACAAGTTCTCCATACAAACTGTGTGTGCTACATCAAAATCATCACACATGAGTATTCATATCACGCATCATGTGCGATGCTTGAAGCGATCGCAAACAATTCACGCAAGTAAATCGTTTGCCAATCAATGCACACGTATATACTCTCTGAATCAGGTGTGTTACAACAACATATCGCACGTGCGGAATTACACATTACTGTATGCCTCGTATCACACATGGTCCGCTTACTAACATCATGCCTGATGGATGGGCCGTCGCACATGTTTCGTTTTCTGGCACATTAGTATATTTTATTACCGTTTGTGATGCATGCATCGCACATAGTTTCATCAAATGGTGTGCGATACATGTGTCGTCTTAGGCCCAATATGCAGTAGTGCATGGGCAAGATTATTAAACCACACTTTAGCATTGCCCTTTAAAAAAAGGAAACAGCTTAAGTATATAATAGTAGCGAATCATTTCCTCTTGAGCAAACAAAGTTGAAATATCATTTAATTTAGTCAACCATGCAACAACCTTTTCAGACTCATAACCATGGAAGGGATCAGATTCTACAAAACTAATAAGAGAAGGATCCACAGAGAATTCATAATCCTTATCATCAACAAAAATATGAGAAGTAGCAAATTTAGGATCAAGTTTGATCATTTTATTCATGGCCTTTTCTTTAATTATAGCAATGAAACCATCTAAACCATTATCAACATCATAAGCCATAAACTCTCTAGTAAACTCCTCATCAAACACATATGAAGGATTAGGCACATCAAATATTTTATTTCTAATATGAGTACTAGGTGCAGCAGGTGATTCATAATTTTTAGTAGTTTCAGTTTCTTTAGCTTTAGTAATATGAACATAAAATAATTCACCAAGTGGAATAGTAGTATCAATTAAAGTAGAAGCATCATCACAAGTATCATCAATAGCAGAAGTAGTGCCTACTATGTGTGACATATCAGTATGTAAAGTATGTGGTGGTGGTGTCACAAGTTGACTCAAAACAGAAAACGAATCAAGAGTAGAGCTAGTTAGCAGTTCCTTACCTCCTCTTGTCTTAGAGGGCATGATCTTAATTTTGGAATCCTTGAGATTCTTCATAGTAAAGATAAATTGCAGCGGATAATTGACTCCCAAGTGAACGTAATAAATAGAGCTATGCTCCCCGGCAACAGCGCCAGAAAATAGTCTTGATAACAAACAAGTATAGGGGATCGCAACAGTCTTCGAGGGTAGTATTTCAACCCAAATTTATTGATTCAACACAAGGGGAGCCAAAGAATATTTATAAGCTTTAGCAGTTGAGTTGTCAATTCAACCACACCTGAGAGATAACTTCCTTGCAGCAATTTATTAGTAGCACAGTAATATGATAGCAGTAGTGATAAAGTAATAGTAGCGGTAGTAGAAATAGTAAGAAATTTGTAGCAAAGCATAACAGTAGTGAATTTAACGGTGACAATAGTAGAAAAGCGTAGGCATGGAGTAGCGATGGGGTGTTCAGATGAGATTCAATATGCAACAGTCATAACCTAGAGCGATAACAAACTAGCTCCAATTAATCAATCATATGTAGGCATGTATTCCGTATATAGTCATATGTGCTTGTGATAAGAACTTTTATAACATCTTTTGTCCTACCCTCCCATGGCAGCGGGGTCCTAATGGAAACTAAGGGTAATTAAGGTGCTTCTTTTAATAGAGAACCGGAACAAAGCATTAACACATAGTGAATACATGTAATCCTCAAATCAAAGTCATCCCCATAGAGTATCCCAATTGTTGTCACTTCGGGGTCTAGGGTTCAGAACGATAACAGGTGCATACAACTTGCAGGTAAGATCAAGAATATAAATATATTCATGAAAACATAATAGGTTCAGATATGAAATCATGGCACGCGGGCCCTATTGACAAGCATTAAGCATAGCAAAGTCATAGTAACATCAATCTCAGAACATAGTCGATACTAGGGACCAAGCCCTAACAAAGCTGACAACGATTACATAAGAAATCTCATCCAAATCCCATCTACCTCCATGTGCCTACAAAAGATTACTCACACATGGATGTGAGCATCATGAAATTGTTGATGGAGAAGGGCTGGTGATGACAATGGTGATGAATCCCTCTCTTCGAAGCCAGGAACGGACTCCAGATTAGGGCTCCCGATGAGGAACATGAGGTGGCGGCGGCTCCATATCGTAAAACATGATGAAACTTTTCTATGGTTTTTTTCGGAGGAGATGTGAATTTATAGCGCTGGACTCAGGTCATGGCGGTGGCCAGGGTCCCACACAGGCAGGTGGTGGCGCGCCCTATGGGGTGGCCACACCACCTGGCCATGTGGCGGCCTGGTGGTCCCCCTCCGGTACTTCTTTCCTCTAGTATTTTTTATTTATTCCAAAATAAATCTCCAAAAATTGCACTACCTGGCCATGTGGCTGCCTGGTGGCCCCCCTCCGGTACTTCTTTGCTCTAGTATTTTTTAATTATTCCAAAATAAATCTCCAAAAATTGCCGTCCAATTCTGAGCACTTTTATTTCTGCACAAAAACTACACCATGGTGGTTCTGGTGAAAACAACATTAGTCCGGGTTAGTTTCATTCAAATCATGCAAATTAGAGGCCAAAACAATAGCAAAAGTATTTGGAAAAGTAGATACATTGGAGACGTATCAAGTCTCCAACTTTTGATTTGGTTCCAGATAAACATTCACCTTTAACATATTTATTGGTCAAAAGTTTTTGCCAAAGCCCTTACTCCATTTCTAACTTCCAAAGCCACATTGCGAGGGCCTTGTTCATAAAGCCCCCTTGTTTCATAGTTAACAAACCTTAGACCATTTCACAACCCACAATATAATCAATAACAAATGCTAACTCGTCTGCACATCACTACAGAAAAGACATGTAGCATTGGCCACATGACGCCGCTCCAGATTGTCCATACTCAATTTTTTTTGTTATAGATGAATACTGCCTAGAGATTTTATTTTGCACATATTATCTGCAATATGATGTGTAATGCCCCGAAAGTTGATCATTTTATAGAAACATCTAAATTAATAGACGGCAAATGGATAAAGGATATGATCATTATCAGCGAAAAGAGCGATATGTAAACGTGATATACAGCTAAGAGGAAGTTATGTGCATTGTTCATTTACATTTTGTTCATATTCCCCTTGTTTTTATCTTTCTTTACTAATTTTAAATAGCAATTAGATCCCCTATGCCATCTAAAAAATTGTTCTTAACTTTGACAAACCAGATTTCATCAGTACAACTTATACGATAATCATAAGTTCTATATCCGCAAACTTAACATAATCTAGCACGTTTGACATAGTACCAGTTGTTGTGACTGAACGATCTTGTAAAACAAAACAAAAGTATTTAGGGATATAATACTTCAGTACAGGAACACGGTCAGAAGCTTGATTTAAAAGAAAAAACAGTTGGTTACTTACGCTAACTGCAACGCCTAATTGCCTCCACACCCGCGCCCAATGCCAACGCCGCCTCCACTGGCCTCACCGCGGCCACGACCAATGCCAAGGCCCCTTCCATGACCATCGCCATAGCCACGGCCACGGGCTCCGGCAGCACCCAACCCACGACCATGAGAAATGACGACACCGCCAGCAGCAACGCCGCCGCCCCTCGCCTGGCCATGGCCCCTGGCATGCCCATCGCCATGCCCACGGCCACCAGCACTGAAAACACCCAAGCCACGAGCATGGGATAGGGCACCGCCAACACCAATGACACCCCGACCACCATCGCCACACCCACGCCCATCACCACGGGCAACGCCATGGCCATGACCATGCCCAGTGCCACGACCACGGCCACGACCGATGCTGAATGCCACCATGGCATTCTCAAACGCGTCGGCGTTGGAGTCCCAGGGTAACCAATTACCCCAGTAGGCAACCTCGGGATCAGCAGCGGCAACCTGTTGCCCGTGCTAAAGCGCAGGAGCAACAACCAGATCATGTTGCACGGCCAACATCTGAGCAAGCTCCTCCTCCGCTTCCTCCATTTGAGCAAGCTCCTCCATCGCCAGGTCCTTCTGCGCCCAAAGCTTGGCCAGAGGTTCTTCTGGCTCCTCCTCCACCTCATCAACACCAAAGGAGAACACAAGTGGGAGTTCGTTGGGGTTCGCCATTGATGAACGGGTGCATAGTGGAATACAGACACGATGGTGGTGAAGTGGGGAAGTTCACCAAGAACTACTGAAATTATATCCCACCACACTCGCCATAAAGGAAACGAGGCAGCTGGATCAATCGAACGTTGCATCTCCTAGTGCTCCGTCGGAATGCGTGTAGTTGTCAAACGCTACGTTGAACATTAAGTTTTGCTCTACAAAACTTAGTGCCACAAGTTGTACAAAAAATCAAGTCTACGAGTGACGTGACAATATGTAATGTGACAGGAAACCTCATATCATATGTGTGCCTTATAAAACATACTGTTCATGGGTATAGTACTTTAAGATTTTGTAACAAATTACATATTCATAGCATATGTTTGGCTGAACAATTAAAACCTCATATCGGTATGCACAGAACTAAGTTCTGGCTTTTCAAACTTAGTGTTTTACCAACGTGCCACTCACTTTGTTCTTCGGAGCTTAAGTTCATAATATTTTGCCTTTTCTACTGTTATTTCGCAGTATAATACTGTATGAACATTTGTTTAATTGTAGATCGTTGTCTTATGATCGTTTCCATTAGTTCCTCAACTGAAATCATATTTACATTCATTGCAATCATTGTAACCAAGTATCATATACTATATTACATTTTTACAAATAATATTTCTAAATAAAGAATTAGTATCATTAGTAATAGAAACTATGCTTATAATATGTATGAAATCGACACTATTTTTGGTTGATATATGAAGATCTTTCTATCCATCTTGTCGTTCCCAAATAATTATGAAGTAGTATTACATGAACGTAAATTATACATATGGTGTACTTCAATCAAGATATGTCTTTTTATGTGTCTGAATTGTATGCCTTTTAAATTTGAAAATTTATCTTACCGCTACTACTTATATTTTACTGTTTGGATCTGAAATTACCAATATTGTTTTCAGCACTAATAGGTTTAGATGATATGATTACGCTTATTGTGTAGTATTTACAGTTCCACTCCGCCATTAAGGGTTTACGGCTAAGGATTAACGGTTTTCTACTTTTTGCGTTTATTATCAGTTGGGGTTTAGGGTTTTCATTAGACTTAGGCTTTATTGATTATGGTTTAGGATTTAGTTTACTGATATACTTTATGTAGTGATCGTACTTTACCGTTTAGGGCATTCAGTTAGGGATTAGAGTTTAGGGGTACGTTTTAGGGTTTAGGGTTTTCATTGGACTTAGGCATTATGGATTATGCTTTAGGATTTAGTTTACTGATGTACTGAATGTAGGGATTGTACTTTAGGGTTTAGGGTATACAATGTTAGTGATTAGAAATTAGGGCTAGGGTTTAGGGTATACAGCATTACTGATTAGGATTTAAGGCTAGGGTTTAGGATTTAGAATCTACGGTTTATCAATTAGGTTATCACATAGCCTTTATTGTTCATGATTTACCGTTGGTGTTTATAACTTTAGTTTCATTTTTTACGGTATTACTTTTTTTACATTACAAATAATTGCATTTCATGTTTACCACTTTCAAATTGTATGACTAGCATTTCTTAATCATTTTGATGACCTGCTATAATGTATATTGAGTCTGTAAATAGTATAATTACCAACACAAAGTAATAATTAACTTGTCAGAATTGTATTGCAATGAATCAATGACTAATAGATCAATATTAAAATAGGCTGACATGTAAATATAGTATAATTTCTGAACATATGCACAATACATATACCATTATAGCCCTATAAATTTTCATTTAATATAAGTTTGTCAACATTTCAAATGATACAATTAAAATATAAATTTTATAGACAATATCTTTAAATAGATACCAATTGAAATGCTTCGAACATTTTTTAATCCTGTCAACAATATGATAAGCATCAAATTTTGCAAAACAACAAAATCTCATTTAGAATTTTTGATAGCTTCATAATAAATTGATAAGAGAAGAAGTACGTGAAGTTTTAGTTTCATTAGAGACAACTTGTCTTCAAATCTTCATACTGTTAAGTTTCAAGAGCCGTAACTTATTTCAACAACTTTTATACAAATATATTAGTAGCACTGGTCTCAGCTACATCGTAAGATTTGAGTTCATATAATTTGATATTAGAAAGACTCGATAAGTCGGACGGAAAAGTTGTCCGAGGATAACTAGTAAGCACAAGAAACAAAAGCAACCAACAAAAATATGAAACATGACTTCACTAACTACACGACAAATTAAAAGATTGTACTTGAAGAAACAGGATCGTTACCAAATACATAAGAAAATGAACCCTTTTGGTTGAATATGTACCTTTTTGCACCAAATATTTTGCCGCATGTGTTCGTATCTTCGAAGGCCTTCAACCTGTAAGAACAGATGATGATCCCGCTCTTTCCCGAGCTGAAATGATGCCTGAAGGTGGATGTTCATTTTCGAGCTACAAGAAGATAAGAACAAACAGGAACTAAGAAGAACAGCAAAACAATGGCATAATTTGTGATGGTTGCATTATCTTCACAAGGAAAAGCATATTCTTCATATGGATTTGAAACCTAGCAATATACTTCTAGATAGCCGCATAGTGACAAAAATCATGGACTTTGGATTATCAAGACTCGATGAAAATTCACAAACAATGGATGCAAATCATTGTGTAACATTGTAAGTTGTGCAGAGGATATTGCTCGCCGGAATGCTTGTGCAAAGGATATTTAATTGCATTCTCCTTATGCAATAATGTATCAAATTGCCATATGCTTGTGATATTGCTCGCCGGAATACCTACTTGGTGGTAAGATGTCGGTCAAATCAGACATGTATAGTTTGGGTGTAATAATCATTGAACTGGTGACAGGATATAAAGATATCCCCGACAACAATAATGTAAGTGTGTTTTATCTGATGGTCCCTTTCTTGATGTTGGTTAGAAATTTGCTAACATGATGTTGTTAGAATTTATCCCTGTAGTGCTACTTAATCGGCATAATATATTAATATGGTAATTCACATCATATATATCTCTAAATTGGAATAATAAGTTAAACTATGTGATACTTAGTAGTCAGAGCCCCTACAACAGGAGACCACTCACGATCCCTCAGAGACTATTGGCGTCCGGCCTTTGTACACACCGTTAATGTTTTGTTCCCCATTGCTGCAGGGTTGGATAAAACACCTCAGTATCCTCACCCATAGCCTTTCGCTCACTAACCAAATATATTGCTATTTGTTCTCCACCATCACATTTGTTGAGTTTCTTTAGGAACTAGCCAACCAATTACCCAAGGGACATCTTTTCCCACAAATTTGGCCGTAGGGACATCTTCAAGATCTAATGCCCCCGTGAACACCGCTATTTCCTTATGCTCATGACATCCTTTGTAGGTATTGAGTAGGAAGTTGGGCCACACCTGTTTAGATTCTTTGTGTAATAAGACAAATGAGGCAGTATGCACAGTGAACATTTGAAAAAGTATTTTTGCTTTGTCCTTAATAACCTATGTGAAATGATTGGCACTGAGAAGATGGAGGCATAGATGTCATAAATCACTAAAGGAAACACCATGGGCTTACCAGCAAATACAAATAACTAAATGCATTAGAATAGGCCTACATTGTCAGGAAAATGACCCATACAAACGACCATTTATATGGGATGTAATACACGATATCAACGAAACTGAAGGTACACTTGGACAAACCAGCAATGCCGATGAATCTGATGCTGACCAGGTAAGCTTGTATTGTTCCCATGTCATCAGGGTTCCTATTAGTTTTTGACTGGTACTATGGGTATTATTGCTTGAACGGTCTTCCAATGTGGCATTGTTCGTCAATTTCCGAACTAGGCTTACTAAATTTATTTATGTGTGGGTACAATATTTCTGGAAGCATCTTATTTTAACTAAAAGTATTTGTATATACACGCAACTTTTTCCTTGGTCAAAATACAACTTATAAAATTTGATATATCATAAGCAAGTAAGTTTGTTCATAATAATGTATATATTGCTCTTTTGCTGTAGATAAGGCCTTGTTGGGAGTATGATATGCTTGAGATTGAGCCGGTCAAGCTACACTTTCATTTTGAACCTAACAAGAAGATATCATGCCTGCTTCAGCTAACCAACGATACAACTGCTAGCATTGCCTTCAGTATACAATCGATGAGCGCGATGCCATACTGCATACAATCAAAAAAAGGAATTGTTCCGCCACTATCTAGTTGTGCTGTTAACATAACATCACAGTCACAAATTAAGCCACCGAAGGACATGCATCACATGGGTGAATTCGTCGTATGGAGCACCAAAGTAACTGATGGAGTTACGGCTGAGGACATAACTTCAGACATGTTTAATAAAGTGTCGGGTGAGGTTGTTGATGAGGTGAAATTGGATGTTATTATTGACATGCCAGTATAACTTGAGAAAACTTAAGTATCCATGTGTAACACTTCAACTTAGCAAGTTAAAAGATCGCTAAGCATGATTATCTATACCAGCCAGCTTAATAGGTTTCAAAAAGAGATGTTAATGCTAGTCACCTGGTGCCAATATTTGAATTTTTGGACATGTTTGGCAAGAACTCTGTTTATTTTATTTTAGTGATATTTTAGCTGTCATTACTTCTGTCTTTGATGACATCAAAGACAGAAGTAATGACGGCTAAAATATCATTTTCTCTTCTCCAATTGTCAAGCCTAACGAGCGGATTTCATTCCAAGGAAAAAAAATAACATTCAATTTCTAGATTTTTGGCATGAAACGACTTTCCGAAATCGATCATTCATCCATATGCTTTTGTATGGTTACTTGTGTGCCTTGCTCTCGGGAAGCAATTGTTGTATTACTCATCAAAGAAACCGTGGATGATTGTCTGACCCTGAACCTTCATAAATACTATTGAAGTTACTTCTGAATCCAGTTTGAGCTAGTTTTGTAAAACAGTGTCTCCTCTCATCATTGTGAACTCGGGTACCATAATAAAAAATAATTGAAGACTGGTAGATTCTATATTGCCAATATTGTAGGAGAATTTGAAGCCTCCATATATATAATAAAGATTAGTAAAAATTTACCTTCTTCACCCGTCTCACAAACGACGGACAGGATGGCTAGACCCATTGGCAGAGATACAAATCAGATATCTTGGCAAATACCACAAAATAATGAGCTGTGGTGGGTGTCGTGTTCATGATTGTGGTAAATCAACACGTGTTTCATCTTATCATTATATATGGTGAGCAGAATGTTTTGATGCTGATAGTGTACTAGAACCAAGTACCAACATGTGATAGATATAGTTGGAGACTGGGAGAAGAAAACTTGGGAAAGGGGAAGAACAACAGGGACAAAGAGAATTCAGACTGATTCCATTTCACAAGCTCAGCTGGCCGTTCACTTACAGGACGAGTTATATACCTCGCCAACACACACCCAATCGCTAACCGGGACCTGCCCTTGCCCACTCACATGATTCAGCCCAACACAACCTAACACGCTCACATGTTTGAAATGTTACTCCTCTCGTCCTTAAGAGCAACTCTAGAAGATACTGTAAAATTTCATACCGTAAACACGTTTTATGGTATACCGTAAAAGGTTTTTTGGGCATCACGCGGGTTCAGGCACATGTACTGTAAAACCTGTACGCAAAAAACAATTGTCCCTCTATTTCTCATACAACTTAGCATGTCAACTCGATATGATCTATAATTTAACAATAATATAAATCAAACTTATTTAGTTTTAACATTACACAATACAAAAATAATCAAATTACAATAAAAAATCAAATTAAAAAAAATAAGCAAAAAAATATAGTCTCAAATCTATACCTCTATACCTATACTAATTAGGGACTCCCTATAAATTCTCACATTAATTAGTAATTAGGAGCCGTTAATCTGGTGGGGCCGAGTTATTACGGTGTAGATCAATCCTGGAGATTTCCACGTTAACTCCCTAGAAATTCTCATGTCATGTTAATCAGTAATTAGGAGACGTTAATCTGGTGGGGCCGAGTTATTACAGGGTAGATCAATCCTAGAGATTTCTACGTTAATAAAAAATGAACATGCGCTCTGCCTCTCTCTCCCAATCTCTCACGACTCCCCTCTCCCAATATCTCCTCTAGGTCAGTAAAAGAAAGAAAAACACTTGCGATCTCACAAACGATAGGTTGATTTCCCAATCTCTCATGACTCCCCTCTCCCAATATCTCCTTTAGGTCAGCAAAAGAAAAAAACACTTCCGATCTCACAAACGATAGGTTGGTTTCCCACGCAGCTTTTCTATCTCAATCAGCCAAAAAAAATAGATCGATCAAGAGGGGCTCTTCTCCTCACGCCCCATGTACGCCGCCGTCATGGCCGCCCCAAGCCTTCTATCTCAATCAGCCAATCAAAATTGATCAATCAAGGGTAGGCTCTTCTCCTCACGCGTCATGCACGACGCCGTAGTGGCCGCCCCATGCCTTTGGCAAGTTGACCCTTCATATTTTGCCTGCACATGTACAACCTGACGACCAGTGATTCTCTGCTGTATGTCTCCGCGTTAGCACGTCATGGTGTTCTGCGTGCAGCGACATAGAGGACGCCGAGACCCATGGCACCATATTTGATACACTGGCTACCAGACGTACAGTTTGCCGGCGGCAGGAGCAAGGTTCCCTCGATTCCTCCCACCCACACATCCTTACATTTCCTTTATTCCCAGCTTACTCTGCCTCTGATCATCAGATGGATAAAAGCATGGATGCATCTAGCTGCCTGCATCACGTATTTAACTTAATATAAGGAGATCCGCTAGGAGATAAGTTGCTGGGCTCTACTTGCCTTCACCTGCAGAAAAATCAAGGTAATTGAATCAAGTGGGTTTGATCAGCTATACATGCAATACAATGAATTCATTACCTCAATTAATTTATTCCTTAAGCACGCATATGGCAGATCAGATTGAGGCTGGGAGGCTAGCACAAAATTGCATCGATGATACCGATGGCCATCATCAATCAAACATACACGGACGCGTTCAACCCAGTCGCAGTGCCCTAACAGTAAGCCGTTGCCACTTAGACGAAGGCTTAGGTAAAGCCCACATGATGAGAGTATAGCCTGTATGACGCTGCATGGTAGAATGGCTCAACGAGAGGATCTCCGTCATGGTTGGAAAGCAGAGCATGTTATGGCATCCAATTTCCAGGTTAGCAGACCGATGTGCATGCTTTGGTTCTGCGTTCTGCACATCAGCGACGGACAGGAGCAGCCTATGATGGAGTCCCAAGAAAAATCTCAAAACAGCTGTACGTCCAGCCTATGCTATTGTCTCATTTGAGGAGGAAAAACTGCTTTGAAAATTGAGACCGCTCAAGATGGTACAAGCTGTTTCACTTCTCATGTTTGTTGTTCTATTTTTTCTGAGTTCTAATTAGTGGTAGTTCCGTTTCTTTCTTTTTACAGAATAGTATACACTATATAAAACAATTTATAGCCCGAGAAAGGAATAGCACCGGAGGCCTAGCGGTCTGGACGTCAGGGGCATGAGACAACCTGGGATTATTCAGGGCAGCGCTGCCGGACGCATTGTTCCGCAAGCCACACCTGTCGCCGTCCTGTTCAATAGGCCAGGAAAATCAGGAGCTTCATACATGCACTTGAGGTATGCAATCATAATGTACATAGCAATTTTAACTGTGCAATACCAGCACTGCTGCAAGCATATTTATATGCATGAACTGAAGTATGTGTCGGTTGATCTATGAAGGGTACACTACAGTAGGTACATTTGAAAAAAAAAATTACAGTACAATTTACAGCTTACATTATTACGTTCTTCCTTTAAATTAAAAAGCTCTGTTGTCTACCTCCGTAGTAGTAATTAATCCCCCATCTATTATCTTATCTCAATATCTCATGCCTTCAAGCTTTATCGGTGCGAGTTACCGAACGTTGCTGCGCGTTCGGGCAGGAGTAGCCCCATCGCCCGCAACACAGGATGTGCGGCAACCTAGAAGCAGCTTCAATCGCAGGCTCACATCCATATCTGTAGCATAAATATCATGCACATCATTGATGCATGCCTGTGTACAGTGGTGAAACGTGATCAACAGGCTATGAAGTCCGACACCCACAAGTTAGTATTGATTGGTGCAATCATATCTTTCTTCTGATCTATATATCTTCCACTGTGACATTTATCTCTTCCACCACATGGAATTGGAATCTATGTAAATTCCGTGTGGCAATGATGATACTGAATAAAGTCATGGAGGAGATGGATTTGTGGCAGCATATATGCATGGTAGAAAATCTAACATAGATGAAAAATCAAAATATGAAAAGTAGTATTTCCACATGATATGTTCTCCTTCAGAACTTGGTCTTATTATCACTATTCAATCTACAGCTGGTTATTTCCTCTTCTCATGTCAAAAGTTTGAACATAGCAGAATTCTTATGTAGTTTTCTTCTACGTTACTAGCCTATACAATCGATTTGCCACCATGATCATGACCTGACCTTCTGTGACCTTGACAAACATGGAGACAAAGTTGTACGAAAAGATGCACAAGCGGTTGGCATCTTGATCTACTCCTCTGTCGTAGTCAATGTGCTTCAAGTCATGGTTCAGAGTCTAGAAGGAGCCTGCCCGATTGCATAAAATAGGTTTGATGTGGGGATTGTTACATTTTGACAAAATTTTCTCCTAGAGTTTTTAAAACCAAATGGATACAAGATACCAGTGAAATAGAAGGACACCATTGAAGTTGCATATTCTTCTATTTCATGGTTCAAAAAAACACACCGTGGGGGAAATCTGCGCAAGGCAACTAAGAACACGACTTGCCAACTACATCACATGTAGGCTATTTAAGGTTTATAAACTTTAGTATATATAGTTAGAAATGTATATTCTCGGTTCGTCATATGACTATCGCAAGAGTACAAGACACCACGATATATATATGTGGCATTGTCAAAATCATAAGATAGACAAGTTTAGGCCACAAATGCAAGAACGATGGTAGACATGATTGCAAATATTTATATTTTGTTGGCAACTACTTTCATATTTCTGGTCAAAAGTGAAAGCATACTAAATATTTTGGTTGGGACCAAAGTTTCAGGTAAGCATCATGGTTCTTCGGATGGTTAAAATCTGTACACTGTAATTGTCAACATGATTTATATGTTTGGTAATATATTAACAAATCTTCAGTTATAAGACATCGATTTAATAGCTACTTATGTAGGTCAGATAAATGAAACACATGCAAGTCATGGAATTTACATGATTTGAGACATTAAGTTCGGAACCAGGTGTACGGAGAATATTAGGCTAACCAAATTGGCGTAGATTTTATCACAAAGTTGGCTAGATGAACATTAATTGTCAACTGTAGAAAAATCTACTACGTAAATCTATCTATTAATATGTCATTTTAATTTTCATGTTAATGAGGGATTTGGACATCCCTGGAACCGTGGAAATCCAAAATAGATGTTATGACTTCCTTACAATTACAATCACCTTTCTTATTCTACTGCATATAAAAAAATGTACATACAAACTAGAGAGAAGTGATGTGCACGACAACTTGCATAGTGTTGGAAAAGAAAAACTGATTTTGTAATTGAATACTTCTAAAAAGCTAAATTGCATAGTGTTGCATATTTAACAAGTATGTCATTTTTATATTCAGTTTTTGAATGCTAATTTGTTTGTACAATTTGTAATATTACCAGCAAATTATATTTGTGTACCATTGTTAGCATAATTTATCAAAGAAAGTGTAAGATAATAATT